>OY720633.1:20987822-22249532 GCA_963169105.1 Ceriagrion tenellum
TAATGTTGGCCAGAATGATTCCGCTAGATTAAGCCATTCTGGACCATTCCACCATAATCTAGAAATTGTAAGAGAATCAGCAGTCATTCCACGTGAAATAAGATCTGCTGGATTGCACACTGAAGGGACATGTCTCCAATGAGCGTTAGATGTGATATCTTGAATAATGGGTACTCGGTTGCCAACAAAGGTTTTCCATCTTGATGAGCTTCCTGCCAACCATGTTAACACCAATGTGGAGTCACTCCACAAATAAACCTTATGTACACGTAGATTCAGAGCTACTCTAGCCTTATCATATAGCCTTGCTAGGAGTAAAGCTCCACATAATTCAAGACGAGGCAGTGATACTGTTTTCACAGGAGAAACCTTAGATTTAGAACACAAAAGTTTAGACACATAATTACCCTGACAATCAATTGACCGAAGATACAGACATGCACCATAAGCCCTTTGGCTACTATCACAAAATCCATGAATTTCCAGGTTGGGCTGAACATCAAACTTAATTTTAGATGTGTCTTTGTGGTGTAAGGTTGTATCATGATCACATACAGCCTTACGATCAATTGTTATCTTAGTAAGTATTGGAATTTGTTCAAAGAGCCTTGTCCAAGTACTCGACAGAGAAGGTGTAAGTTCCGCATCCCAATCAATTCCTTCTTGCCACAGTGTCTGCAGAAATATTTTGTATGAAACAACTGCAGGACTGATCAATCCAAGTGGATCAAAAATGGTTGCTATGATAGACATCACCTTTCTTTTTGTTGCACCTGTTACAACAAGATTATGATTAGGTAAGGCTAAGTTACTTTTTATTTGAAACTGATCGCTGGCTGGATCCCAGTGTAATCCTAATGCAGTAACAACTCCATGTCCAAGGGATGACTAAAGTTTTGTTTCTTGTAAATGCAAAGGGATGTTTGCCAACAATTCAGGAGAATTTGTAGACCATTTCCTTAATGAAAACCCAGCAGTACTTAATACTGAGGTCAATTCCTTGTAGAATTCCAGTGCTTCTTGAAGGGTAGATGCACCACTAAGAAGATCATCCACGTAAAAGTCTTCATGTATAATCCTTGAAATGCTAGGATGGTTCTCTTCATTTTCTTGAGCAAGTTGTTCCAAGCACCTTGTGGCTAAAAATGGAGCAGAAGCAGTACCATAGGTCACAGTAGTGAGATGATATTCTTCAACTTCGTCTTGTGGTGACTTTCGCCATAAAATCCGTTGTAGCTTGCGATCATCAGGATGAACTAATATTTGTCGGTACATCTTCTCTATGTCAGCTACCATAGCTATCTGATGAGTGCGAAATCTGAGAATGATGCAGTATAGATCTTGCTGAGTTGAGTGTCCCACCATTAATATGTCATTCAATGACAAACCTGAAGTAGTCTTGGTACTGGCATCAAAAACTACTCGCATGGATGTGGTTGAGCTGGAGGCCTTAAAAACAGGATGATGTGGAAGATAAAAACTTGATTCTTGAGATTGTTGAACTTGATGTTGCATGTGCCCTAGTTCTAAATATTCCCTCATGAATTCATGATATGACTTAAACAAATCCACATTCTTGTTCATTTTCCTTTCTATTTGTAGCAATCTACCCAATGCTGTGTGTCTTGATTTCCCAAGCACCATAGGATCCATTTTGGTTGGTAGTTTAACTACAAATCTTCCATCTTCCTGACGCCTGGTATGGTTGATGAAATGCCTTTCACATTCCCTTTCTTCAGATGTTAAGGTAGGCGTTTGGATTGATTCAATGTTCCAGAATTCCTGGATAAGGTCTTCCAATGATACTTGAAGGCAATGTGATGCAATTTGTTGAGGTTGAAATGAAGTGTCATTATTGTTACTAGGAATGACACCTGCCAGGATCCATCCAAAGAGGGTTTCTTGAAGAATTGGAAATTCACCTGGTCTCTTCATTTTGTTTGGCCCTAGCACTTCATAAAAGATTTGAGCACCTAACAATAGGTCAATTGCGTTTGGTTGGTTGAAGTATTCATCAGCCAAGACCACATTTTTTGGAATATTCCACTCGCCGATGTCCAGTCTTGTGGATGGAATTGGACCGGTAATTCGGGGAATTATTGCACACTCGATAGTGGTGTCATAATTACTAACGCGAGATCTTAGATTCAAATATAGTTTACTATTTGTTTCTGATCGTACCTTATCTATCCCCAAGATTGGAGTATGGTGTTTGACTTTGGGTAGTTGCAGTTTCTGAGCTAAATTTTCAGTGATGAAATTAATTTGAGATCCTGAATCAAGTAAGGCTCTGCATTGTACAAATTGCCCAAATCGATTCCTAACCTCTACTAAAGCAGTGGCTAACATGACTTGTGGGAAGGATTTCATTTTGAAGGCGCAATAGTTGCTTGAAGACTTCTGTAAAGGAACTGCAGGCGAGTTCCCAAGACTCACTTGTTGTAATGATTGAAGAGTTTGTGTCCCATCTTGTGAGGGCTTAGTTGTGGAATATCTACGATGCAATAGAGTATGATGTCTTCTGTTACACTCACGACACCTCTGTGTGGAGCATTTATGATCCTTTGAGTAAATATTCAAACAGTTGAAACATAAATTATGTTTCTTAACTAATGTTCTACGTTGTTGAACCTCCATTTGCAAAAACTCAGGGCATTTGTACAAATGATGATGCTCCTTACATAGTACACATTTTCCACCTATTGTTACATATGACTGATGGAATTTTGATTGTGGCTTCACACTGGAGCTAAATTTAGCTGTTGGCACTTCTGAAGTGGATCCGATACTTTCTAACGCCTTGCATTTCTTCTCTAAAAATTCTAAAACTAGCCTCAGTGTGGGCATTTCCTCCGCTTCGGAATGAAGTTCCCACTCCTTTCTCGTGTCACTGTCCAGGTGATCCAAAATCATTTGATTTAACAATATATCAAACAATGGCACAGTGATGTTTAAGGCATTTACTCCGTTTACATTCGCTTGGACATGATTGATTAGTGCTCTCAGCGAATCAATTCTATTTTTAGAGACGGTTGGCATTCTTAATAGATTTTTCAGATGTGTTGAAACAATCAGCTTTGTATTGTGGTACCTTCTTTTTATTAGGTCCCACGCTACATCAAAATTTTCGTTCGTCACCTGAAGATTTTGGATTAATTGATGAGGCTCTCCTTCTAAAGAAGACAATAAGTAATGGAACTTCTGCACGGCCGACAATTGTGAATTATTACAAATTAATGCTTCAAATGTATCCTTAAAATGTAGCCACTCTTCAAAATTTCCCTTAAATTTTGGTAATTCAATAGTTGGAAGTCTAATTTGAGAAGCATTATGAAGTCGAAAATCAGCTGAGTTAACTCGAGATGACTGACTCGCGTGATCCTCACTTTCTGGTTGAAGCAATTTAAGATAAATTGCTTGCACTGCATAATACTGTTCTTCAAATGCTGCCCTGTCCTCCGAGTGATCTTCCTCACTATCCTCAAGCTCTAATTCTTCTTGAACAGAGCAATAACCTTGATAAATCTCCGACAATCTTTCCTGTCTGACCCTCAGTTCAAGTACACTTTGAGAGCTTTCATTAAAATTAGTAGCGAAACTATGTAGTCTTGCAAGAGAAGCTTTGATGATACCTCTCTTTTTAATTAATGATTTCCTTGTCTTAGGATCCATCACAACTTATTAAGGCATGCATGAATAAGATTAAGTAAATAAAGAAAGGATAGGATTAACCTGAACTCTGACATCAAGGGCAGTAATTAGCAGCTGTCGCCATCCAGCACGTTGAGCAGGATGAGCACGTTGACCAGCATGAACACGTTGAGCAGGATTGCTGTACTCCATGAAGAAAACAATGTCATACGCAGCAACTCTCCGACATAACAAGTTAGCCCCAGGCAAAATGGAAGTTGATGTTCCCGTTCGAACTCGTCGTATCCCACGTTGAGATGACAGAAATTAAACGATGACGAAGTATGATTGAAAGTAAAACACAGGCATTAGCAATATAATCACAAATTGTAACGTTCAAATTCTATTCGGATCCGGCCCGAAGGACCAAATGTTTCGCGCTGAGGAAGGCAAAACTATGAAGAAATAAAAGCCGGATTCAATATATATATATATATATATATATATATATATATATATATATATATATATATATATATATATATATATATATAGTGGACTGTAAGTACATGTACGCGTTACAAAAAAGATATGAGATCCAATCACTTCCACAATGTGCCCAGCAACCGCTGACTGACAAAAGACAAAAAAAAAACAAAACAATAATGAAAAAGGCAGTGAGCGCAATTTAAATGTCTTGGCGCCAACAATCATGATGTCTAGAAAGTTAATATTGCGGTTCATTACTTTCACAAATGAATTTTATATTTACACGTTGAACATTGTTTTTTTTCAAAAGTGAGTCCAATTGTCTCACCAGACCAGTCCATACGGCGAATACGTCGTCAACATATCTATACTAGCAATTGATAAAACTGGTGTTACCTGGATTCTCGCGGAATGACTTTCAATCGTTCTTATGCATGTCCCTTCAGAGTGGCGATAGAAGTGAGACCAATACTAAACCGTCTTTTTGTTGGAAATATTGATCGTAAAGTAATATTGTACAACACACTCCCTCAGAAGAGCCACAAATTCCTTAATGAAGGATGGCTATGCCCCAGCGTTTTTTTAGTACTTTTTAGATTGGAACATGTCGCCTTACTCGATGAAACCGGTCTTTCAAAATAAAACTGTGAAAAAAAACCTCGCCATGATGATTTTCCATGTTTTGTTCCATTTTGTCGTCAGCTCGATGAAGAAGATCTGCTGTTTTGGGTCAAAATTATGTGTAGAAGTGACTCAGATCATATGAAATGTATCTCAATTTTCTGTATGAATATTTCTTGTGCTCTATATGTTTGCTATTTTTTGTAAACCAGGCGTATTTTCTCATGGTTAATTATTCCTTGTCAAATAAATGACCTTAAATCTGCCGAAAATCTATTTCTGTTATTATTTCCACTTCTGAATAAATTGAGATTGTTTCAATAAGCGATTTGATGGCAGTTCTCGCCGTCATGCTTATAAAAATTCAATTTTCGCGGGTACTTTGCTAGTTCCGTGCGTGCGTGAATGGTTACGCGGGACCTCATTGTGTCACTCGCGCCACTTTGACTGTCCTCCGCCACTGCAAGGAGGGTGCATTAAAATTTGATTTGAATATTACATCGCTTTCGGCTAAAAAAAACCTTGAATCTGATAGTGATTCAGAAGAGTAATAATTGCGAAATGGGACATATCCTTAAACAAGTTTGAAAGAGATACAATTATGTATATACGCTAAAATCTGCTAACTCCAAATTGCACTCGATGGTGGGAGCGACGTTATATTTGTTATCTACGTGACATCTGTAACAAAACACAATGTCAAGTAAATCGGAGGTGAGAACCATAATGAGCACGATTGACTACCCAATTACAGAGTGTATGAAATCAGTCCAGGGTAAGTACTTACGTATCGTAATCCTGGCAGCTACTATACAACAGTATATTGCCATCCACAATCCGTGCTGGAAATAGCGGAGTAATGGTGCTTATGATACTACAGGAATTCTATTCACAAAAATACATTCATGCTTGCTATTAAAATTGCAAATAGCTGATTATAGACAAACCAATACCCTTACGATATACGTTACATAAGAGGGTCTTATAAAATTGAGTCCTTTCCCGCCGACTACAGCCTTGACGTGGTGGAAGGGCTAGCGCGTTCCAATGACCCCTAGAGTTGGACTGGCGGGAGCATTTAATATTGCTCCCGGTAGGGCCACGCATGCCAAATAGGTCAAAGGGTAGGAGCCAGACGAAAGGTAGTCCCGTGATAGTGTCACGTGAAACACTGTTGGGAAGTGGGGGTGGGACTATTTCCATACCCTGAAAAATGAATGTCACTCAAAGAGGAATGAATCCTGGCAACTACGGGACGCCGTCCAATGGGGTGGGGCGGGTGTCGTGCCCGGCTTCGGGGGAGGCAAGGCCCCCGAGGTCGTCATCACACGAAATCTTTGCACAACGGAGCAATCACAGGATACATGGACCAAAGAAGATAAGAAGAAAATGAAGAAGAGAAGGAGAGTACCGATAAAATAGGGACTTGGAACGTTAGGACCATGATGAGGGCAGGGAAGCTGAAGAATATTAAACGGGAGCTGGAATGAGGTAACATAGATGCCTTAGGGCTGTGCGAGGAGAGATGGAAGGACAGAAGGGAGTACTGGAGTGATAGTCACTGGGTTATCTATAGTTGTGGGGATAAGAGTCAACGTGGTGTAGCCATAGTATTGGACGCAGAATTGGGAATGGGGGTCGTAAATAGTGAACAGGTGATCGAAAGGATAATAGTGGTCGAAATAAAAGCACCCCCTACTAATTTCGTTTTGGTCCAGGTGTACATGCCTACAAGCAATCATAGGGAGGAAGAGGTGGATGAGGTGTATGAACAGATAGAGGAGATAATCAGAGAAGTCCTAGGCAGGAAAAATCTAATAGTAATGGGCGACTGGAACGCATCAGTGGGGGAAGGGAGAGATGGGTATGAAGTGGGAGAGTTTGGATTAGGAACGAGGAATGATCGCGGCGAGAAGTCAGTTGAATTTTCTAGGAGAAATAAATAAATTGTTACAAACACTTGGTTTAAACACCATCGTAGGAGGAGGTACACATGGAAAATGCATGGAGACAGTGGGAGATATCATCTTGACTACATCATGGTGAGGAAAAGATTCAGGAACAGTGTGAAGTTTCAACAGTGTGAAGTTGACTTTGTATCATGTGAGTTTAAATTAACTCGTAATAGCATTTCTCAAATTGTGCTTCGTGAACTTTCATTACCCATTGACGGGAAAATAATGGACTAAATGAAGGAAACATTTATAAAATTGAATAACTACCAAAAAAACTAAGTAGGTAGCTTACCAATGGATCAATAATGGCATATAAGTAACCATGGGGATTTTGAAACCAAAAGGAATTTCATATAACAAGAACACGTCATGTCTTCAAAAATTTTAAATGTTTATAAATACACGTATTAAATTAATTATATTTAAAAAATGAAGGAGCGACGGGGATAAAGACAAAGGCTGGGCTGCACACGATACCGATGATAACTCACCGTCTCACCGCACACAATGCTGCAACCGGTACCCGAATATTCATTACTCTCGGCTCGGCACGCTGCTCGGTTTTGTCTCAGGCTTTTCTAAATAATAAACAAGAACACTGCATAAGGATGGAAAACTCCCATCTCGATTCTGTTGTCAATGGAAGCAAAAGAATTGAAGTTCCACTTTTGGCCACAGGCTGCGCGGTTTAAGTAATTGATACTTATAGTAGACGTCTCCGGGCTAACTATACGTGTTTGTACGTCTCCTTTTTCTCCGTCAGTACGATGATTTATACTGCAAGTAATAATTTAAGGCATTGGATAGCAGATTTATGTACCTAAGGTACCAAATCATTGACGATAAAACTCTCGAGAGCGTCGCGAAACAAATAAATGACACTGAAGGCGTACAGCATTAGGTGATGTGATCGGTGTATTCGTATATCGAATTCCACCCTAAAATTTCTAATTTAAGATGTAAGATAAGGGAACAGAGTGCATTGAAATACTATTTAATGCAATTCATACGAAAGCTAGTTCATTTCCGGCTATTCGATGCCAATTTACGTATTTCGAAACCTCCGCTAGCGAAATCAGCTGATGAAGGAGAAATCAGCTGATGTGGTTGGTCGAACTTGCGAATAGAATCTTCGCTAGTTTGTACTTCCGGCGGATTAGATATTAAAACAAGGTTATTGTGCCCTATCTCTCCATGAATGTCATTACTTAAATTGACAAAACCAACTAATCATCGTGAATCATTTGGCTCCATTAGTCTGGTCTATCTCTTACCTCTATGGGGTATTAGCAAAATATTCCTTTAGGAATTGAAAAAAACACATCAGGCACTTAATTTCTTTAATTGGAGACCCTTATAAACAAAGTATCAAGTTTGAAATTGAATTGTAGAAGATGCAGGTCAACTGCTAAAATAAAAATACACAACTTCAGTTCAGTAAATTCCCTGAAACTGGGACAATAAATTTTATTTTTCAGCACCATATAATATGACATGGAGTAGCTCTGTTAGTTAAAAATAATTAACAGGGGTTTCTGCCAAAGCTAGTGAATGAAAAAGCTACTTTAGACGTTGAATATCAAAAAAGGGCATTTAACAGTGTTAGCTTAGTACCTATATGCCCTTAAAGCGATAAATGATTACATTCTCATAATGGGAGACCTGAATATTACAATCGGAAAATAATCTATTCCAGGATTGATAGTTGATGGAGAAGACCAACAAAATGAAAATAGATAACAGGTAAAAGTACATAAAACTTATAATTACAAATGTTTTAAAAAAATTATGACGTCGGGGGGAAAATGTAGCTCACACACCCGATCCTTCTTCCCTAGGACTTTATCCTTTCGAGGAATAGCCTTCCTCCATTATTGAAGCTGAGACTCCGACTGATGAATAATTTCGAATAAATAGAGAAACATCAAAATTGAAATACGTTAATGAGATTAATAGTGCTATAAATTCATAATTCCATGTGACCGTAAAGGCTACTATGCGGTAAGGGCAACAATCGCCACCCACGTCTATTTACATTAGCCTTAAACAAGCTTTTGTTCTTTACGCCGAGAATCTTGTTCCTCCTCCTTGTATTCCCGTACTCTGTAGAGCACCCCGGCACAAAACAACACCGCCAACTTATTTTTAACCAAATTCTCGTCGTTTTTCCGCACGTATACACTACGGACTCCCTTTACTACAATGCACTACTCGTCAACAAGGATCCATTTGGTAACTGAGCCGCCTATCGGAGGGTTCCGGATCGCCATTAACCTGCGACAGTAATTTTAGCAAAAGACGGTTGAAAGCGCATCAAGAGTCGCGTCCTTATGCAGTGTTCTTGATAATATCCCACCGCTGCTCTGTGAGAAAGAGGGAACGGAACACATGGAACCTCTCTCTCTCTCTCTCTCGCTTGCCAAGTTGAATATGTTGGGGGAACACAACAGACGCACTCCAGCACTGTTAACGCGCACTCTTTATTCACTCTCAGTATTATAACTGGTTCAACGCCTGCTCGCAGCCAACTCTCTATGTCTCTGTCTAGTCATCACTCCGCCTCGAGACGCCTCCGTCTGGGATCAGCACCTCCCGGCGGGTAATGAGTCCCTGAGGCATTTAGACCAATTGGTGTATCGCTTCAGGCACCTTATTGGTGGTTACGCTTAGAATCCTAGTGCCTTGCTATGGCAAACAAGTGGATTGTGAAGTGGAAGGCGTGAGGTTCGATTGTCTGAAGTGGAATTTATGTTTCTTTTTCTTCATGGTTTTTTTTCAGTAACATCTTTTAAATTTTTTTTTCATCATCGTAACTCGCTATAACAATATATTTCTCTCAAAAAAGGTAATAATTAAACCTTTGAACGAAAATTTCGTTGCCTACAAAAATTTGAATGTCAGAATTTCGATCAGAACGACCGTTCAGACGCTAGAGCTCAAAATTGTGAGAAATGATATGGAAAAAAGAGCAAAGAATGTAATTTATATAGATGATGGGCTAATGGCATTAAGAATAGGAATGTTACCTAAGGTCATAATTCAAGTATATATGCCTACTTCTGCCTATGTCGATGAACAGACATGAATTCAAAATAACACGGGTGTACATTAGGATTTAAAAACAACTAGTATGTATTATTCAGAAATATTTATGATTATAAGCATTCATTAAAGCTGTAAGTGCCGCATTTATCAGTCGTTTATAAAAGATGTTAATTGTTACTAAGTGACAACAAATTGTTTTAGGAATTTTACCGGGCCTGTTTGGGTTATATGAATCCCTTCGTTTTTTGCCCGATGTTTGTCATTGATCGAGGTGGTGCTATATTTTTAAAGAAACAATTTACAGCTTCTGAAATGTGCCTCTCTGTTTGAATTCCCATGGTATGTGTTAGTTCACTTCCAACGCTGCCACATGTATGACCGACCCCAGCGCCCCGATCGGCTAACTACTGTGTCTCGGATAAAATTTCGATAATTATCATTTAATTTCTCAAAAACTAAGTCGGTAACCTACCGTCATTTTTGCACTAATCAGTTTCTTAAATTCTTGTTTAAGACATCCGTTTTTTGTATAAACGACATGGGTTTCAACTCTCTTAATCTATCTTTTATGTACCAAGGATCCGCTCCTACTGTACTACGTAATGTAAAAATAGCTATTTTTACATGCGATAATTGGAAAAACCAGAACAGAAAGGTGTATTTCTAATTAAGCCAATCGATAGAGGGCCTTTTATTCTATAATTTCTGCGAATATGAAGAAAATGACATGGACTTCAGTTTTCGGACCAACCTCCTTAACCACCATATTCCTGAGAAGTGGTGACAGAACTCCTCCCTGAGGACAGCCTCGAGCTGAAGACACCTTCATTGAGGTATCTCTCTCAGGAGAGCCCTGAGACAGTTCTCAGTTCTAGCATATGCCTAATCCTGCTCACAATGTGGGTATGGATACAGTGCCTATTGACTACAGTGCATATTTGGTTGAGTGAGGTGTTGTTGAAGGCTCACTTGCCATCCAGAAGTGCTCCCAAACCGTTCATCCAATGCTTCAGCATACACGAAGACAACCTTAGTGACCCTCCTGGCTCGAGGAATATATCCGTTTGCCAGGCAGGAGCGAAAAATCCCACAATCGAAAGAAGCAGCTTATCCTGCCCCTCCTGTAGAAGTGTGGGGAAGACTCAATCCTCTCCAGCATATTTTTTAGGGGCTGAACTTATGATTAAACGAAGGAGGGACAGCGAAGGCAAAGGCGAACGAAGAACAGCGGAAAGGCGAATGGCAAAATCGTCCTTGTTTTCGGAAGTCACAAGAATTAAAGCAGGACTCAAATATCTATTTCTTGTTTTCATCGGCGTACGGTGAATCTTAGCTGAAAGTGATGGGTCATCCCATTTTTAGGTCGCAGGGATGCTATTGCCGTCGCTAAAATGGGTCGAAACATAACAAATTAAATATAAAAATTGTTCATTTCCTTTTAAATTTTAGAAAGCAACAATTCCTCGCCCAAAAAACGATAGTGATCCATTTACGAGGCATATGTCGCAGATTTTCGTCGCTCAGAGGGGTTGAATCCTGTTGAATTGGATACAAAAATCATTCAATTACTCTTAAAGAATTTTGATACCAACAAGTCCTCTCCTA
This sequence comes from Ceriagrion tenellum, assembly GCA_963169105.1. NCBI lineage: Eukaryota > Metazoa > Arthropoda > Insecta > Odonata > Coenagrionidae > Ceriagrion > Ceriagrion tenellum. The sequence continues at coordinate 20,999,168 of OY720633.1, forward strand.
ATAAAATATAGTTATTATTTGGTTTTATGAAAGTCTAGAGTCCGTCACTTACTAATTTGATGCGTTTATTTAAACGACATCCATTCCATGTGACATAATAAACGTCTGAGGCAATCAAATGTGTAAACTACGCAATGTGGCTCATCAAGGAAATCATTTGGACGGCATAATGGTTTTTTTTGTCGTATAGGACGAAATTTATTGACATTAATTAGATGACAGTGGCTTAACGTGGTTAAAATTATGAATCCACATTTATTTCTTTATCATTGTCGTCCTTATGAGCGATTAATTTTAGTCTTACCGATTCTTCGGAGTCGAGGTCTAGCAGTCGAGGTGTACGGTCGTGTTTGCTGCTCTCCTCAGATATTGTGTTACGTAATTCCGAGCAACTGCCTTAAGTTTGGCCTCTCTGTTAAGCGCGGCCAAGGTCTCTCCTGCGGTACCTGTAAGGATTTATACCATACCTCCTGCCAATGAGTCTCCCAAGAAGACTAGAAGATTCTTGAAGACCTGCAGAAGACACGGAGCTGTGCCAAGTGTCAGACAGTGACCCGATCAACACGAGGCGATGACACTCCTATCAGGCCTAGTGCAACCGTAAGTGCTCCTTCGAGTGACTCTATTAGTGCTCTACTCAAAGATTTAATGAAACAAATGCATACGATGCGTGAAGATCAGCGTTCTCTTCATTCATCAATCACTTCTTGGCATGGTTCCATAGCTGATATTACTAAGTCTATTCAGCGTATTAACGACACCCTTGCCAAATTGAGTGATAGACTAGATGGGTTGGTTAGTGACAACCAGGTGCTTAAACGTCAACTGTCCGATATGGAGATTCGTCTCAATGGTGTCGAACAGAACATATTGAAAAATGTGGTGGAAATTCATGGAATTCCGGTTGTTGATGGTAAAAGTGTGAATACTTAAGTTATCAAAACTGGAATTGCTATAGGAATGATAATTGATATTTCTGAAGTTGATTATGCTTTCAGAATGAATTGGCGTGTATACTCAAATGGGAAGTCCAACCCTCCCCCATTATAGTGCGTTTTGTGAGATCGTGCATAGCAGCTGACTTCGTGCAAGCTCGAAGGAGAAAAAGGAACCTCTCCCTCCGTGACATTGACCAAGGACATGGAACGCACAATCCCACAATATATATAAACGAGTCGCTGACACAATGCAACTGGAATCTTTCCGCCATCGCCAGAGCAATAAAAAAGGATGAAAACCTTAAATTCCTTTGGGTTCGCAATGGTAGAGTGTACATTAGAAAAAGTGAGGGCTCAGAAACCTCCTTGTCAACTCTGAAGCTGACCTTCATAGTGTCAAATAGGAAGTATTTTCCAGTTCACATAAACCCAAGTGTTTTTCAAGTGGCGTCATACGTACATCCCTGGTTAATACTCAGTCTTTATTATGTCATATCGATGAATTTCGCTCCCACTTTGGTTCTTGTGATACTGATGTTATCTGTATGACTGAAACTTGGCTTAAACCTGAGATCTGTGACGAAATGGTGTGCATGCCTGGTTTTAATTTAATACGTCACGATAGAGCTGGTAAAATTGGTGGTGGTATTTTTGTCTGTCGTCTACTCCATTTCTCTGTGCTAGCTACATCAACGGCTGTCCACTGTTCCAGACCAGAATTTATGATCGTGGAAATATCTGGGAAATCAATGTCTAAGCTCTTATTATCTGTGGTGTATCGCCCTCCATGGGTGATTTCAATGCAGATATGCTCAAAAACGCCTACCACAGCTCTTATATAACGAATTTCATTTATGCCAATTGCTTTCATCTGGTGCCATTCAAAGCCACTCGTCACACTGCAACTAGTCACACGATGATTGACCTATGTATAGTTGACGATCAGGATAAAGTCCAGTCATTTTCTCAATCACCAGTACCCTTTCTCTCTGCTCATGACCTGTTGATAATCTCCTATAAATTTAGTGTTTCCCGTACTTCCCTAGCTCCTTTCACCTATGGTAACTTTAAACTTTTGACCAGAATCGCTTTCAAGGCCTCTCCTCCCTTGACGGGAACAGCCTATTTCATTCGACTTCGATTGAAACTAAACTTCAAGTCTTTAACTCTCATTTGAATGATACCCTTAACATACATGGTCCTCTACGCACATGTTCTCCTAAACGTTCACCCGCTCCGTGGCTTACTGGAAAAATTCGCGAATGCATCAAAAAGAGGGACAGGCTTCGGAGGGCGTTCATCCGTTCTAAAAATCAAATGGCGTACGAAATCTTCAAAAGAAGTCGGAATTTAGCTCAATCCTTAATTATCGAGTCTAAACGTCATTACTACTCCACAGCCTTCTCCAAAGTGAAAGAACCCAATGAAGTTTGGCGCAGGCTTAGGGAACTGGGACTCATTCGTCAACGCGATACTTCTATTGTCGCCAGCTTGACGGTAGGCCAACTATATTATTATATTCTTTTGTCTTCCGTTCCAGCATTTCAAAGCGATAAGCCAGATTCTAATCCTTCATCCTCTAATCTCTTTGTACCTTACAATACGGACAGCTTTTAGTTTAATTACCTTAAACCTGAAGACTTGAATAAATTCCTTCAGCAGTCAAAAACGAATTCAATGGGAATCGATGGAATCTCAATTGATTTCATAAATAAATCTGTTCCAACTATTCTACCAGCAATCTTGGACATTTGTAATCACTCTCTACTTCATGCTAAATATCCCTCGATCTGGAAGTTGGCGTTTATAAGACTCATAAAAAAGGTTAAAAATCCCTCCTCCCCAGCTCATTATAGACCAATATCGATTTTATGCGCTCTATCAAAAGTTCTGGAGCGAGTCGTTTATGAACAAACTACGGATTATCTCCTGACTCATAATAGATTTGATCGTTTTCAGTCAGGTTTTCGTAAAGGCTATAGTACGCAGTCATTGCTTCCTAAACTAACCGATGATATACGCGCCGCAATTGATAGAGGAATGGTCACGGTTCTCGTTTTATTTGACTTCAGTAAAGCCTTTTACTGCGTGAACCATTCACGCTTACTTCTCAAAATGAAAAAATTGAACTTTTCTTGCACAGTGCTTATTTGGTTCCACTCATATCTAATCGATAGACGTCAAGCAGTGAAGGATTCAGATGGAAACCTTTCCAGGTGGGGATCTGTTTGTAATGGAGTTCCTCAGGGTTCCTTCCTTGGCCCACTATTATTCTCCCTTTTCGTTCTTGACCTTCCGCAATGCATCGTAAACTGCCAGCACTTGCTGTACGCAGACGATCTTCAAATATACTGTCACGGCTATCCACATGAACTTTGTGATGTGATTTCTAGGGTTAATCAAGACGTCTCTGCTATTGTGGATTGGGCTGATGAGAATTTCCTTCTTCTGAACTGTAGCAAAACTCAAGGTATCCTACTCGGGAGCTCGAAAATAATAAATAAATTTGACCTTAACATCATTCCCAAAATCAAAGTCGGGGATATTGAGCTGCCTTATTCCAAAACTGTGCGTAATCTAGGGGTAACCCTCAATGACAACTTGTCGTGGAACAACCATATTTCAAATAAAAATAATAGTACGCTTTATCAACTTAAGGTGCATAAAAATCTGCTGCCATCACATACTCGACAACTGCTCGTCAAATCATTAACATTTCCTATTTTGATTACTGTTGTCTTGTTTATAATGATTTAACGGCAGAGCTGAACATCAAACTACAACGTCTCCTAAATTCGAGCGTTCAATATATTTTTAATGTTCGTAAAGATTCGCACCTTGCCCCCTAAGAAACTTGGCTGGTTGAATACCATATCCCGTCGCAAATATCTGCTTGGAACCTTTCTTTTCTCTATCTTTGGCACTAGTGAACCGTCATACCTAATTGATATGTTTTCTAAAAGAACTTCCTATCATACTATGGTTACTAGAACAGAACCAAGTAACCTTCAATTTCCGACTCACCGAACTACTACATTTCATAAGTCGTTTGTCGTGGCCGCCTCACAACTTTGGAAAACCATTCCAATTGATATGAGGAAATCTCGCTCGATAGAAATTTTTAAATGTAAATTGTATGAAATTTTATTAAATGAATGTTATCCTGAATAGTTTAGCCTGGTCAGAACTCAGTACGCGTTGCCAATTTTCTTTTATTATTATTATGAATGTTACTTCTGTAACTTTCCCCTCCGAGTCCCCGGCAAACATCGGGTTTCGTTGCCGTCATAACAGCCGAGAACTCGAGAGGGGCGGTGCAGAGTTCGTAGCCACTCCCGAAACCCATCGGATCAGTGGCTACGCTGCGTTCGGGTCGAGCGCACGAAGCAGACGGAGCGACCCCAAGAGGACGGCCTTCTGCATGCGGGCTGCTAGTGATTCCGCCTGTGCCACGGCAGCAGGAATACACTTGATGCTCTGTATCAGCGAGCTCTTGATTCCACCGAGAACACCTATGGCTAGAACTACTAGTTTTACAGAGTGTCCCGGGTACATCTGCTGAAGTTCGAACAGCAGGTCTTGATATTTCGTCCGTTTTTCCGCCTCTTTCGCTTCCATGTTCGTATCGACCGGAGCTGAAAACTCAATTACGAACATGGAACGCGGTAGGCGGTCGAGGAGAACGGTGTCAGGCTTGTTCGCCTCCAACTGCCTGGTGGTGGGGAATGAGTAATTCCACCAGATTTTTATTTTGTCGTTCTCCACGAAGGACTCAATATCTCCAGGGGCATAGGGCAGCACATGTACTTCGTCAATGCCGTAATGATGTCGAAGGTGGAAATACAACACCCGCAGAGCTGCGTTGTGCCGAGCTAAATACGCTGACTGCGCGTAATAACTGCAGCCGGAGAGAAGGTGACTCAAAGTCTCCGGCTTGGCTCGACACGACATGCAGAGCGTGCCGCTCTGCATCTCGTGTCCGCCACCTCCGCCTTGAATATAATTCGGCGGTACACGAGAGTGTTGATGACACCATCCTGGCACGCGAGAACTAAACCCTCTGTTTCGGACCTGAGACCCGCGGAACGAAGGAAGGCAAACGTCAGCTCCTTCTATAGCCCATGTTTTTCCATGTTTCGGAAGAAACATCCATGGGCCTATCGGTATGTGTCTTGAGCGAGGTCTTCTGCTCAGCCTTTTTGACCTCGAGCTTTAAGACGTCTGCCCTCAGTGACACGATTGACGTGCCACTGTCGTTATGGTCGGATGACAGGTCAAAGTACAGACCGATTTCGTCCGCTGCCCTCTTCGCCGCCTGGAAGAGGAACGCCCCCACCCCGGCACCTTCGTGCTCCCTTACGAGAGTGAGCAGGGGGTCCGTGCTGTTGAACACACGGCAAACTGTACCCAAGACAACTCTGTTATGGAGACACTCCAGGCTCAATAGCCCTCTACCGCCTACACTGCGAGGGAGATACAATCTGGCGACGGAAGATTTCGGATGAAGACTTCTATAGATGGTCAGCATCTTCCTCGTTCCCCGGTCGAGGGGAACTTATTATTATAATTATATTTATTTTTTTATTGGACAAAGATTGATTTTTTTCCTTATGGTCTGTTTGTTTTTTTATCCTGTACCTTATATTTGTATATTGATTGTATTTTTACCTATCTCCGAGTTGAACATGTAAAATTATTAATTTCAGTGAGAGTAGCTGTTTTTGTCTTTTTTATACATTGTATATTATTAAGCTCTATTTATTTTTTGATTTGAATTAAATAATATGTTTATTTTTCATTACCTCGCTGATCTACTATTGTATAATTTTTGTATTCTCCCTCTAAGGGACCTGTCCCAGAGTAAAATGAACGATTATTCTATTCTATTCTATTCTTCTGAATTCCATCACGATACTTGTACGCCTTGAACAGGAAATTGAGAGAAATATTGTTTGAATCTTCTACATCATATTCAACATTTTATCTTCCTCCCTTGCTAAATTTTAATGGATAGTAGAAGGAAAAAGGCGATTCGGTAACACTTCCGGCGGAAGTGCACCATTTTGAATGACGTCAATACCGGAAGTCCACCCCTCCTTCCGACCTCCACTTCTACGCTTATGAACTTTGGTTGCACATGAAAATTGGGTTCGAAACATAAACTAACAGATCTATAAATTAAAGACGCTTTGTTTTCGCGGACTCGAACAGCAAATGATGTGCAGAAGAGACATTTCTCCTCCCACCTCCGTTTACAACATATGGTAAATCTTCATACGGGGTTCGCTGGAGGTGAAGCCAAATTGCGAGCGTCCTGAACGATTAGTTTTGTCAGCATTACGATTTTGGTAAGCGATGATCTTCTCGATGTACATGCAACCATTGGCGATAGCCTCTCGAAACAATGGGGAGTGTTCATCGGCAGCTCTGTCGTGACGCGCCAGAAACGCGATACCCAGCATTATATAATTTGTTGCCGGTCGCCAGCTTGGCCCGTACCTGCGTACTTGACCCAAGGTCGTCAGAATGTATTCTTTCCATGATATCTACGAAAATATCGAATCCAGCGATTTAGACTTGACCGAGCAAACCCCATTCTACGCGTTTCACTATTTGTTGCGGCGATGGATACGTGGAGGATATCCAAGCATGTCTATGGCCTTATGGTTTTAATTTACTCAAAACGGATAGAAAAAAGGCGGTGTAAACTGCAACAACGTCGGGGTATTGGATTCAGAGTAACGTTACGAAGGTGCCTAAATGATTGCTGATTACTTAGATCAATGGAATGATGATCACACCTTTATGGTTACACTTTTCCTAAATTTGTTTTTAAATACCACTAATGCCATTGCGGTAAAAACTGAAAACGGCAGTGGATTCTGAGCAACGTCAGAAAATCGTCGTAGTTTTCCACCGATGAGATGGATAAATCCAGTCACAATCACACCCTGAAGATTATTGCAACTTTTTACTATCTACAGTTTATTGAACACAATTATTTGTCGATACCAATCTGCGGAAGTATATAGTGAAACGCTATATTCGGCTGCAGTAAGTGGTTTTCATGTGAGAAGAGGGAACATACAGCATGAATGTTGGTATAGAGTAACTTGTTTTCCAGCATTACAATTAATGATTTGATTTTAACTCTACAGGCATTTAGAAATGAATGGAAGTTTATTTCTAATAATACAATGCACAATGCACTAATATATTCGCTTTCCTCATCATTTCTGGAAGATTTAGTTACATCGCAGAAATACGTCTCTGTTGTTTCGCTACACGATCATTTTTTCATGTAGTGTTACAGTATATATAAAAAATACTGTATTGGAAGATTATTTTCTTATGAGAGTATTGCGTATTATTGAGTTATATGACTTTGGAAAGTGAAAATCAATTTACTTAGTGCCAAATATGTTGTTTTTACTATTTGTTTCTCAAATTAAGTCTTTAATATAGATACAGTAAAGTCTTCTATCGAAATTGAGTATATTGTTCTAGATGTTGGATTGATGAAAATTAAGAATAAATATTAATTGAACAAGGCTTTGGAAAATTTAATTTTATCTTAAAACAACGTATGAGTCAAAATTTGATTATTATGGCAATAATCGACTCAAACTCGACTCAAAGTGAAAATCTGGTGTGTGCACATCCCTGATGTTGCAGATGGGTCAGAATAATGTATGTAATTCCAAATAGAAATATTCTTAATGAGAAATCGGAAGTGCTTTCTTCAATATGTGTGATAAAAGTGGTCTGTACTTTATCTGTTGCAGATACATACCATGGAATCTACATGAACCTGAAAGAGGTGAATTTGATTTTGGTGATGCTGATCGTGACTTTTCGATGTTTTTGGACGTACGAAAATATATTCAACTTGCTCAAGAGGAGGATTTATTCGTCATAATTCGGCCAGGTCCTTACATTTGTTCTGAATGGGATTTTGGAGGCTTACCTAGGTAATATTTATTCCATGTCTCATATCTTCAGTGAATAGTTGACTAATACTTCTTATATTCCTACGGGGGAAAATTTATTTACTGAAGTTACGAAGCAAATTGAAAAATTCTTTTCTAAATCGTTGTTGAATCGTTGTTTTCAAATAGTTGGTTGCTGAGGACACCTAACATTAAGGTACGAACATCAGATCCACAATTTACCAGCAGAGTGAAAATTTACTTTGACACACTCTTGCCTCTTTTGTCTGATCTGCAGTTCACCAGAGGGGGCCCAATAATTGCTGTGCAGGTGAGCATGAATATTACGTGACCATAAATACATTTTTTCAATGTGACAATTGAATGACAAGATTTAACCTGCATGTCTATCCATATCTTGTCTTGGGAATGGAAACAAGTGCATTTTTACCGTAACTGAGATATCCCAGATTTTATCGTATCTTTTTCACACATGGATAGTATCCAATGACAAGCAGGTTGTAGTATTTCATGGTCATTAGCTATCTCTATATAATCTCTGCTGACAATCCATGAGATAGGGACACATGCAGTGCCCAATACTGGCAATATAGAAGAGATATACTTGTGAGAAGCATTGCAGCACTGGAAATACTGCACCAGTGATATAAAATTTATCAATTTTGTGATTACTGGTAAACAAACCTTGCAAGAAACAACCATTGACAGTTTGACTGTGACCACTTCTATCCAAAGTTTTAAAAATTTTAAAATGAAAAGTAATGCATTTGGAGAAAGTTGGTACATATTAGCATTAATGTTAAGGTATAATTAAAATCTAAAGGTACCGTAAGACCAGTACTTCTATGTAACTAAATTTTATAAGCAAAGCATTCGATTCAGCTTCCTGTTACCATGTAATCAAAGGTTAACTTTTATCCTGGTGAGGAAGCAAAGCAAATATCATTTACGTAAGGTAGACATAGAAATTAGTGAACATCAATTTATGCTAAATTTTGAGCCCTCACGAATCATAAATGGATGAGAACGTTAACTAAAATAATTCATCTACTCAGATTGGTACCAATCAACAGAGGATGACCATGCCAAGTTTCAGCTTCTAGCTAGGAAAAAAGCTCTCTTTGAATTATGGCCAATTATATTCAATTCCAGTCTACTGTGTATCATCTGTGAATAAAAATATTGTTGTGCCATTTCAGTCACCATTAATGTATGTGGTGATTATTTACCTTACAGATATCTCTTTCCTTTTTAAATTACTTTGACGCCAGCATAGCCACTCTCATCCTTTAAACAAATTTTTAAATATTATAGTGTGCATTTCATTTTATTTACTAACCCTTCCATCAAATTTACTTCTTGTGATATTTTCATTAACAGTATCAGAATTTAACACGTAGCTTTCGAATTTCACATTAATAATTTTTAGGTGTAGAAGAGGTTATTTTTTTGAATTTCATTAAATAGGTGTCACACTACTGCACAGCTTATTTTAAACATGATTTTTTTGGATGATTCACAACCAAATTCCAGTCGATCAGTTCCTAAAAACACTTTCTTTCTGCCTTTTTTAATGCCTAAAGTATACACTCAATGACATTCTTCCATAGTCTTATGAAACACTAATGTGTCGGATAATTTAAGTCTTGATTTCTCAGATTGAAAACGAGTATGGAGGTTTTGGAAAAACGACTGATCCTCGGGATAAAGATTACTTGAGATTCATAAAAAAATCGTTTGAGGATAATGGACTGCAAGGACTTTTTTTCACATCTGACACGCCTTCCATCTCTGGGGATATAGGATCACTACCGGGAGGTGAGTAGCAAAATAATTTTCAGGCAAAGTGACTGTAATGGATTTCCTCATTTTAAATCATGTCTTTGACTCTTTGCAGTTCTCCAAACAGCAAATTTCAATAAAATTCCAGCTCTAGAATTGGATGCATTGAAACGACTACAGCCAGACCGGGCTCTCATGGTTATGGAATTCTGGAGTGGTTGGTTCGATCACTGGATGGAGGGTTCACATCAAACTGGACTATTGCCAACTTGTGAGGAGAAAGGGTCATCCGTCAATGAAAAGTTTTCACCTTATCCAGAGAGCCTGAAACATTTCGTATTAGAACTCTGGTTTGGATGTTAAATATTTTGCTTCTGAAAAATGACTTGATAAGCAGGCCATAAACGGTCGAACATTCTTGGCTTTGGAGAAAGTAACTCCAGCTCAACTCCGAGCTGACCGGGCCCATTGTTGCATACACCCACCCGAGCCAAAGAGTCGTACTTCAATTTAGTCTCCAGCCATGAGCCACCCATCGTGATGAACATCGAAGTGACAGCAGGGATTTCGGGTTGTGTCCTGTATTTGGAGCCCACGAAAGGAATCGCGAGTAATGGCTCGCATGAGGTCTATTTATCCCTTCACTCAATTTGCGTCAGCTTCAGGAATTGTCTCCGTGGCTTTTTCCTCAAGAGTGTTGATACTACTTGTCCTTGCATACTTATTGTAGTACTCATTGCTTCGTACATCCCAAAGAGTGTGTTGTATAGATATAATATAATGAATTCATTCCAAAACCAGAAATTGTCACAGAAGATTGTGGCCAATTGACTTTGTATACAGTTCGGAAGGAAGTAAAGCAGGCCACACGCGGTTGAGTCTGCTGGTGAAAGTAGTTGGTAGCCTGCTTGTTGAGTATGCTTGACCGTATGTGGGTTGAACGAGCCATGTTGGTGGCCTGTATAATCGGCTCGGGCCTTGATTGGATGATCCCTTCAAGCCCAAACCAGACATTTCTGAACGTGTATTGGGGATGGTCGAGCATGATTGTCAATTTGTAATGTCCGAATCGTATGCAGTATCGATAGGCCATGACGTTCAGTGACAACAAAAAGTTTTTGATTGAATTTATTACATAATATCTGGATCCCAGGGGTCCTTGGGATGCACAAAGCAGCAAGGAGTACTCCAATATAGACATCAGAAGAAATAGCATCACTACTCTCATAGAATTCCTGAAGCTGATGCAAAATGAGTGAAGGGAAAAATATATTTCTTGCGAGCTTCCTTTAGGAGGCTCCAAACACAGGACACCATCCAAAATAGCAACTTTTCTTCCGATATCCATCCTTTCGATATCATGATACATGGCTCAAGGCACCAGAAAATAAACCGAAGTTTGCCCATTTGGTTCAAATGTGTATGTGCAACGGCCAGCTTAGTCGGCTTGGAGTTGGGCTCGAGACACATTCTCCAGAGGCGAGAATGATTGACAGTGTGTATGGTGCATGCTTACGGCGCACAGATAGGTGAGCGGGCGCGATTGTCCTCGATGCATGGTCAGACATCTGTGGTGAGTGGTCGGTGCTCGAAGGGATCGTCCAATCGAGCCAAGCATGCCTACTGCCAACTTAGCTTATTCAACCCACGCACAGTCAAGCATGCTCGCCAAACAGGCTAACGACTACTTTCACCAGGATACTCGCCCTTCATGCTTGACCTTAGTTTTGCTGCTTTGTGTTTTTTTGTGAGTTTGGGGTGAATGATCTGATGCATGGGACCATATTTGATATCCCTCATGCTTTTCAAAATGAAGAAGTCAAAACTTGACTCGTGTTTTCTTGCAATAACTTCTTGTGCGTGTCACATTTTTTATGGCTAGGCACTCTGTTGATATGATTCCATGCTGTGAATGTTTACTCATTTTTAACATTTGATACCATGGAATGGATTCGTGAGGGACCCACATCTTTTAGTGTCAACTTAACAGTCAGTATTCTGAACCATCATTTTGTGATATTGGGGCCTTATTCATCATTATTGTCAGTGGATTTTTCAAGAAATTAAATGAATCCAACCCAGATTCCATTGGGGCTCAACAACCCTACTGCATCTTATTTTCATCATTGTTTCTGGCAGACATTATTAAACTTTCTCTTTGGAGCATTTTATTCTTGGGAGTCAATGTGTCGGGACCTACAGTTCTTGCATTTATGATAGCGCGACTCTTTATTCAACTTTAACATATTTTACTCGAAAAAAATGAGTTTTTGTGTTTATTAATAAGAACATGATTTGGAAATATTTTTGTCAGTTTGTGCCATATGACAGCTTTCATGCACATATGCATCAACTGCCATGGAAGATTATCAGATGGCATCAACAGATGCCACAGCTTAAAGCGCCAGCTGAAAATGTTCAAATCGTCTAATCAAATATTCATATTTTATTCGTAATACATGCGTGTGAGGTAATAGGTGCCATGGACCATGGGTTTGCCCATATAGCAACATGCGACTCCTTTAAAGCCCATTCTACAATGGAATAAGCTGTAACACTTAACCCATGTGCCCGTATTCATAGTCGTATTCCTAGAGGTTACCTGGATATCCCTTAGCGAGGTAACACCTAGGGGTCCCCTACGCTGAGCGATTCATAAACCTTACCTGGGTAACACCCGGCCAGGGGACGCCTGGGTAAGAGATTTGGCAACAATCCCGCAGAGAAATACATATGACCGATTCCGCTGAATGGTTCTCGATGTTTTCGATGCTCATTTTTCACCGTAACCAAGTACGCTATAAACAATAATATAGTATCCAGTTGCACGATGTTGATTAAAAATGATTGAAAGAATATGAGAGAATGTTTACAATATCACTTAAATATTTATGTAATATGAATGGTGAGGAATATGGGGGTGGTTCAATAAGTACCCGGTTAACGGTGTTAACAGAAGACGCTACTATGGAAAGTTGTTGATATTATCGGGTAATGCCATAAGTACAATAGTATCAATTAGTCCCACGCATGGCCAGCAGTACGTACTGCGTTAGGGGAGATTTAGGTAAGCTTCATGTCTTACCCAGGAAATCGGAGGTCCGGGGGAGGGTTAGGGAACGGCAGTTCCCTGGGTAACGACTATGAATACCATTTATGAGCCAAGGGGTTCCCCCACACCTGGGGGACACCCAGGTAACGACTATGACTACGGCCCGTAGGCACTTAAGACGCTAGGGTTTCCTTAAGGCATTCATTCTCCAATGCTGAAGTAAGACAAACGATCGACAGGGATGTTGAAGACAAGTGGGTGTTGAAATAGTCTTCATGTTGCTCTAGAGCATATTCCTGCTCCTATGCTTGTGTGAGCATAGGAGCAGAATTCGTAGATCTTTGACCGGTGCTCGGATTGCGCCGGGCTCCCCTCAACCGTCCTGGGGTTTATTACTCCACCCGGGCATCAGAACGGGTGGCTCATAGGATTTTCGAGCATTGTAGGTATTTTTTACGCTAGAGAGTTGGTCAATCAGTGGGATTCCAAAGTATAGACCCGATAACAGCCTCCGAGTAAATCCGTGTAACGTAGACTTTCATAGCCGAAGAAAACTTAGGGAAGCACAAATAAATAAATTTTAATTGCATGGCGGAAATAATTCAAACACCCGCTCTCAAGACAACTGCGAAATTTCAAAGAATAACTCGTTTCTCAGAGGTTTCAGAGGACATTAAAAAGATAACACTCAGAATCAAAGAAAACAGCGAACTGACATTCATCAAGTTAAATATGGGCGATATAAATTTAGTAATACATAGTAAATATCCGTAGCGTAAAGAGCAAATGTGCCGAAGTTGTGCATATATTTGAAAACGCAGGTATAGTACTTGGAAACGGAGAGCTGGCTTGCAGAGGATAATAACGATAGCGAAGTTTTGCCGACGGGATATAAAACCTATAGACGTGATCGACCCGATAGGACTGGCGGTGGAGTATTCTTAGCAGTTAAATCGTATTTGAATAGTCCCGTACACATATTAGACGATAATGGAATAGAGAGCGTTTGGTGTACCATTAAGCAACATAACAAAACAAATATGCATATATGCTCATTTTTACCGGCCACCAGCTTGCAAAATCGACGTTTTGTACAAATAAGAAACTCAATTAACATCATTTACCTCTAAAGATAGCTAAAGCGTGATAATTATCGGTGGGGATTTCAACCTACCGGCTATAAATTGGAGAACCAATAACGTTGGACCAAGTTCAAGGAAGCGTTTTATAAGCGAGGCCTTACTTAATATACTTTCACACTACTCTCATACTAAAGTTGTAAACGAACCTATGAGAGGTATTAAACATTCGATCTTTTAGCTGTTATTCACCCTACAATGATTAAACACGTCGATATCCTCGAAGGCATAAGTGATCATAAAGATTTTTTTACGGCTTTGAGAACAACAGTAGATTCCACTGTAAAAGCTTTTAAAAAATATTTCCATGTCTGCTTGTAGATACTGGCCAGTGCTTGATGTGCGTGGTATGCAATGCACTGTGCAATACAAGGCAAAGTGCTGCGTGGTTTGTGTTTGCTTTTTCACCTCCATTGATTCCCCAACTGCAGACATTGCAGAGCTGTCACTTGAATACGGATGGTTTTGCAATTTTGTTCTGAATGGCCTACATCCTTAGAGTAATCTATTCACCACTACTAGTAGTTGTAGGGGTAAAATATTAGGTTAGGCTATTTTTCGCCATACACGTCGTAGTGAATTTAGAATATTTGTACTCACAGATAGTGTATCGTCTAGATCAATAACTGCTGAGATGCTAGATGGATAGATTAACGAACTCTTCCTGTATTTTTAGACAAAGGATGACAATGTGCACTATAATGTTTCTTACATAGAGATGGGTCATTCTGAAAATTACCATCGTAAATATTGCAAATGACCACGCAATTTTACGTAACATAGGTACCTCAGCCCCTGAAAATTACTGTAATTTTCGGTAATATTCACCTCCGTCTCAGATATTTTCCATAGCGATATATTCCAAACATATTTTTACACTAGTCTATTTATATTTCATACAACCTTAATTAAAGGCATGTTCTACTCCTGTATGGAATATTTGTGGGGTTATTTTTTTTAACGGTTTTAATAAACATTTCCCATAACAAACAAAAGAATGCCAAATTGACTGTGGACTGCCAAAGTTGTTTTTAAATTTTCCTTATTTCTAATAAGTTTGCGAAACGAAATGTTTTAAATGCCGTTAACCCATTTCTCTTGCAAATCGGCTCTCCCCTATATGAAATCCTCTACTATCAGCCATTATAATATCAGAATATTAAAAATTACTGGAAAATTACCGTAACTTTCCCTCATTGGTGGTGACTTTCACTCAAATGAAAATCATACTATAATTTACCCATAGGTATCCTCTTTTCTTACATATGGTTGTTATTATTTTGTCCTGAATTAAAAACCTTTTTTTTCTGAGTTTTCTTCTTTTTTTTTCTGAGAAAAAAAATTTCTGAGGATAATGAAATGCAATTCCATACGAAAGTGCTGAGTAAAACGGGCCAAAATATAATGCTATAAAGACATTACTGTCCAATGCCTTAAAGTACTACTTGCAGTATAAATCATCGTACTGGCGGAGAAAAAGGAGACGTAAAAACTCGTATAGTTAGCCCAGAGTCGTCTGCTATAAGCCTTGAAAAGTAAAACAGCTCACCCTGTTGCCAAAAGTGGAACTTCAATTCTTTCTCTTCCATTGGCAACAGAGTCGAGATGAGACTTTTCTGTCCTTATGCAGTGTTCTTGGGCCTTCCCTTCCTCTCTCCCTTTCCTGGGGGATAAGGTACTAAATCGTACAAACCTGTGGTCTCGCCATTACATTGTAATGGCTCGTAAAAGAACCAGTAGGTGGAAGCATGAAAGGAATTTTTCTCTCGTAGTTTATTGAATTTTGATTGAATTGAACCCTGTGGCGCTGAAATCGCGTCATCATTCATGCGAATGCTCATTTCATTGGTCACCATTCAGCCAATAAGGTCGCTAGGGATGAACTTATCCGTTAATATGCGGAAATTCATCCATCATTTCATCACGTAGAAGCGTGGAGTCGTCAATGTTTATCCTTACCAGGAATTTGATAACCAATCACAAAATGTTCAGCCATGATTATTGCAAACCCAAAGACTGCAACCCACAAAAAAGGCATCTAACATATTGTCTGTGTATATTACTCTGTTTGCCATTGTTTGTGTGCTCAAGTACACTCATGTATTCTTATCATTGCTTACTTTCTTATTTTAATTTCTTTGTTTTATTTGTTTTTTAATGCACTGCAAATTAATTTCATCATGATCTTTCACTTTAGTTTACTTTCAATTTGTTGCTTTATTCATTTTTGTTTGTAATTTCTTATATTTCAATTTTTAAAGTGCTTTTTTTTCAATTTTAGTGTTTTCATCTGAACTTTGTAATGTCAATTTATTTTGTCTATTATAATTGGCACTAAAAGTCAACTTATCTAATGGATCAACTTAACTGAAAATGCCACTAGTTTAGGTGTACTTGTGATGCATTTGGCTAATTATTTGTATATCCCAGGCCTTTTTCATCAGGAAGGCCCTTTATATCATAGTATTGTGTTTATCTTCATATTGCCTTTGACTTGTTTATAAATGTGAATTAATTCTACAATTTTACCTATTCCAGTGTTTGAGAATTACTTAGAAGACATATTGTCGTACAATGCTTCCATCAATATCTATATGTTTCATGGAGGAACCAGTTTTGGCTTCATGAATGGAGCAAATGCTTTATTTTTTTTCCCTCATTATGCTCCGGACACATCAAGTTATGGTATGCAAACTATAAATTAATTGATACTTCTATTCATGAGATTTCAAAGATTTGCTTTACATTTCTTTCAGAACATATTTTAATATCTTGTGGGCAAATAATTTGAGCTGACACTCAATTTTCTCAGTTTGCAATGTGACATGAACACTAGGGTGGGCCGAAAAAAGGTTTTTTTTCCGGATCAAATTTGCCCTATGCGGGAAAGTTGTGTACTGATATCAGGATCTCGCATGCAAAATTTTTTTCAAAATCGGATAATATTAACCACTGCCGCTCGAGCTCTAAAGTTTAAAATTTTTAATTTAAAGTTTAAAAAAAAAAGCGACAATTCAGGCGGAAATGGGAAACAAACGATTATGGAGAATAATCTGTTGCATATAGTGGAATATTGGTAAAGATCAACTATAGATACATATTTCCAGATTACAAAGCTGAAATTTGAAGTATGTTTGACGAAATCTATGGCTTATTAGGATACCTAAGAATAAACAACTAATTTATAGTATAGGCAATCCGCACAACACCAACAATTTTACCGACTCCGAGCATCACTTTAAATAGATCACTTTAGGGAGCCGTATTAGGGATAAATTAATATTTTTTTCGAATGTAGTTCCTTAATAAATGTCTCATCCGTTGTTATTATCCCGCCCCACCCCGCCCAGCCCCGCTCGCTCCACCCCGCCCCGCTCCGCCCCGCGCTGTTAATTATTCACGAGTCTGTTAAGTACTATGGGGTCACAATTACGCAAGAAATATCTTGGGGAAAACATATTCGTGTAATTCAGGATATGGGTTCGGTTAAGAGCTGTAAGGGAAAAGCCGGGAATCTTGGATAACTCGTTTAATCGTCCGACAACAACATGTACAACAGAGAGCGACCGTCGCACATCACGGCCAAAACCCGACTCCCCGAGGCATCCTCATCCGTGCGCGCTCGCTCTTCCTGATGCGTCCCTTATCTTGCAACGGGCTAATGTTCGCGAAAAGGATGGACGCTCTTGGACGACCGTTGGGAGACGAGCGCGGCACGGAAGTATCTCCAAATATGGACATGGAGGTGTCCAAGAATACCATATAAGGACATGACAGTGTCCGTACTTACAATCACTCCCCTCCAAAAGTGAGTTGCTGATTATCTCATAACAGCAACTCATAAAGCATGAAAATATGACAACATTCACTTCAAGTGCTCGGTTCCGGAACACATTCCACATTAAAGTATCCCGTTAATACACAAATCCCAGAAAAACCCACAACCACTTGCAATTACGTAAGAACTTCACAGAAACATCTTTACCAAGAATACAGTACACATCAAAATAATTCAGCAAAACCCAAATATCAAATTTCAAATAGTGTCATCCCTGTTCAAAAATTAAAAAAAAACACACCAAAGACCCATCCATAATACACTGTTACAATCTTTTTCGATCAGTTCTATTCATTATTACTAATCCGTTATTCTATTACATTACTATAGGAACTTAAAAGTAGAGCGTGAACATTCAAATACGAAGAATATAACCACAATTACCAAAATGACAAAAACCCAGCAACATAATACAGACATTTTCCTTATTAATGATTAAGCCTATTAAAAACACAATATTAGCGATTATTACCGAATAAAAGCACATATACAAGAAATCCTGAAATAAAACACAGCACACACGTGTCACATTTCCCAATATAATATTCCATTCAATTCGATCACTGCTCTTCAGATTGGGAGGGCAACCGTCCTCGGCTCCGCAGTTGATAAGGGAACACGGGTGGGGGCGGCGATGACACTCTGGGCATTTGAGAGCGTAAGGGGTAGGGGGACCGATGCACCGCTCCTTGAGAGGAGGGTGGGGGTAGATATGGTGAGGCGGGAGGGGAAGGTGGGGTGGCCTCCCCACTCGCCTCGTCGTCGACGAAGTACTCTCCCTCCGGTCCCTCTCCTCCTTCCTCCTCTCCACTGTCTCTCTCCCCGGGAGGAGAAGTCGCGGATAGTTGCGGAGGGGCCTCCTCTATCTCCTCCCACTCATCCTCCTCCTGAGGGGGGGAAGAAACTGGCGCCGCGTTATCTGGCTGTGTGTGGATCTTCCGCGATGGCCGTCCTCGCCGGCGATGTTCACCGATTTCTATGACAGGGGGTATAGCACCACGATAAGGCTTCACACGATTCCTATGGACCACTAGGGAGCGAAACGGAAGCTCCAGCAAGAGATTGCACTTGGACATGACTTTTAGGATCTTATACGGGCCTACCCACGGCTTATGAAACTTTTTCACCTGTCCCACCTTAAGGCCCGGATCACTAAGGAATACATAATCGCCTGTCTTATACTCCCACAATTTTCCCTTTGGTTTTGTAACCTGTTGACGTTTCCTCTGTGCCTGTCTGTCTTTCCTCGCGCACTTTTTCCACATTTCCCGCAACCGCACTCTCAACTCAGCGACGGAGTGGTGCTCTGATTCCTCACCCGCTTTTTGCCCACATTCAAACGGTGTTACCATGGGTTTTCCAAACAATTTCCTGTGGGGAGAATCCCGTGCTCGAATGAATATTCGAGTTTTACGCGGCCACCGCATAGTCTAGCCACTCATCCCAATCAATGTTTTTCACATTTACGTAGTGGCAGAGTATCTGTGCTATGGAGCGATGAACCCGCTCGCAACGCCCGTTCCCCTCGGGGTGCCCAGGGCTGGTTCTTAGTTGCCTGACACGCAACAGCTTACACACTCCCTTGAATAGCTCCGACATAAAGTTACTCCCTTGATCCGACAAAATAACCTCCGGGACACCAAATTTCAGGATCCAACGCCTCACTAGAACCGACGCTACGGTTTCCGCCGTCTGATCTGGTAGAGGCACCATCGTCACATATCTCGAAAAGTGATCAATTATTGTCAAAATATACTTATTTTCCCGGGCTGTCCTAGGCAAAGGGCCCACAACATCCAACGCAATGAACTCAGAAGGGCTTTTGGGTGCGGGCAACGCTTGCAAGGGGGCTCTACTCCTTCCATAGGGACTACGCCTACTACAAGCAATGCAGCTACGCACGTGCTCCTCCACGTCTCTCTTTAAAGTGGGCCACCAAAAATTCCGTTCTATCCTATCCGTGGTGGCCGCCACTCCCCCATGCCCTGATAACACATGCTCATGATTCCACTGTAAGATCTCCTTTCTTAATCTGACAGGAACTACCACTTTACTTCCACATCCCATCTTTCTATAGAGCACTCCGTTCCGGGATTCGAACCCTGCGCTTCCCTCCCAATTCGCGCAATCTCCGTCCTTCGCTTGCTCTGCCCCAAAGTCTATCTCATTTCCAGCGATCACCTTGTGTACCTTCCTACTTAGCACGTCAGCGTTCAAGTGCTTTTTGCCTGGTTTTTGCGTCACTTCATAGTCATACTCTCCCAGTTTGAGGGTCCATCTCAGTAACCGACTGCTTGGGTCCTTTAGCCCGAATAACCACTTCAATGCCGCGTGATCAGTCACTATGGTGAACTTCCGTCCGTACACATAGCAGCAAAAATGATGAATTGCCCACACCACCCCGAGCAACTCTTTTTCAGTCGTGGTGTACGCGATTTCGGGACTTGTCAGCTGTCGAGAAGCGTACGCCACCGGTGTTCCTCGCCATCGTGCACTTGGGAGAGAACCGCGCCTATTGCATAATTACTTGCGTCAGTGGAGATGACAAAGGGAATAGAAAAATCCGGGTATACCAAAACAGGGGTGCTAGTTAAGGCTTTCTTCAACGCTTCCACCGCATCGTCACACTCCGGTGTCCACACGAAAGCGGTCCCTTTTTTCAATAGCCTCGTTAAGGGACGGGCAATTACCGCATAATTTCTTACGAATCGGCGATAGTAGTTTGTTAGCCCTAAGAACGACTGCGTCTCCCTTACTGATTTAGGGGTAGGAAAATTCAGCACTGCCATCACTTTTTCCGGGTCTGGGCGCACTCCCTCCGCGCTGATCACATGGCCTAAATAATTAACTTGCGGAAGCGCAAAATGACATTTTTCTAACTTTAGTGACAGGCCTGCTGCCTCGAGTTTGTCAAACACACGCTCCAACCGACTTGCATGTTCACTCACCGAACCACTAAAGACAATGATATCATCCAAATACACTAAACACTCATTGGGACTGAGTCCTCGCAGGATACCATTCATGAAGCGCATAAACGAACTTGGGGCGTTCCGAAGTCCGAAAGGGAGACGGACATACCCGTAATGGCCACTATTTACAATAAATGCCGTCTTTTCCATAGATTCCGGAGATAACGGAATCTGGTGATACCCCGCGACCATGTCCAGGGTGGTGAAGTATCTACAACCTCCTAGGTACTCCAGGGTTTCGACAATGTTCGGCAAGGGATACACGTCGGGCTTCGTGATCGCGTTGAGTGCACGGAAGTTATGCAAAATCGATAACACGGTTTCCCGTCTAACGACTTCTTAGGCACAATGACAACCGGTGATGCCCACGGACTATTACTGGGTCTTATGACTCCACTAGCCAATTGCTCTGCCACAAATTCCTCAATTAAAGGTTTAAAATGATGTGGGGTCCGGTAAGGCTTCCGATAAATGGGTCGCGCGTCCCCGGTTGGGATCTCGTGTGACGTTAAATGAGTGGCGGGTGGACTCTTTGAATACGCGAATAGCTGACTGTGCCTCTCTAACACAGGAAGCAATACCGAGCGCTCTTCCAATTCCAAGTGACTGAGTTTTTTGGCAATCTGTTCCTTTACATCCCCCCTTACCTCAGCCGCCACACTATTCACTAGGACCTCTCTCTCACCCTCCCCGCCATCCTCAGGCTTTTTTGCTACTTCACTCGCCCTTACTATTAGATCCCCTTATTCAGGATCACATCATTAAACCCAAAGTTACTTACGCGTGTCAGCGCACACCCCTTCTCGTCCACCTTACTTATGCTCCGAGCGACCCAGCACTCCTCCATCTCAAGTGCCGGTTCGAGGACACACTCCTCGCCTTCTCTCCATCCATCTCGTGGTAAGAGGAGGGAAACCACTCTCGCCGAACGGGCAGGGATGATCTCCGCCGTCACAAGCCGCACCGGCACCTCCACTCGGTGACGGCGTCCTTCCGGGACCCTGGTCCTCGTCGGCGTGGTCTCCCGCGCGCGCACGCCCGCTTTCGCCGGATTCCCTCGCGCCGCCCACGACGAAACTCCACCCACGTTGCTCGGTGATCCCTCCGTTCGCTCCGCCGCCGTCTTCTCCGTCGTCTCCTCCGGCCGCAACCGCGTCACCTCGGGCGAACCCTCGCTCACGTCGCGCGGTGATACCCTCGGCTGCTCCGTCGCTGCTCCATTTCTTTTGCCCCGGCGCCCCCTTCTCCGACCCTTTCTCCGCCCCCGCGCCGTCGGCACCTTTGCCTCGCCCGTCACTCGGGCCGTCTCCCGCGATTCTCTTTCCAAACCCCCATTCAGCATCATTGTCCTCCCCGCAATAGTCACCTTGTTTCCTCTCACGTCAATTACGGCCCCACACTCCCTTAGGAAATCTACCCCCAGGATTCTGGCGTAATCGCCCAGGCCATTGACTACTTGGGCTCGCAATTGGTGCTGGCACCCCCCTATATCAATGTCCATCACCACTTCTCCATGGTTCCACACCATTCCTCCGTTCATCCCCCGTATCCGATACCATGATCTCGTGGGCACCCGGTCACCAATACAATTCTTCGACAACAGGCTCACCTGGGCTCCGGTGTCGAGTAACATCCGCCGTTTTTGTTCCCCGCACGTCGCTAAGATGATTAAATCTCCTTCTTCGCCCTGACGGCAAGCGCGCGAGAACGTGAGTTGGGGCCTTATCGGGCGGTACGCTTGACCCCCTCGTCGTTTAAATCCCCTCTTACCCCTTGGCCCACCACTCGTCTAGGTTGTCGACACTCCCTCGCCCGATGTCCTGCGCCCCCGCAGTTGTAACATTTCATGGCCCCTTGGCCCCGCGGACACTCCCGAGCAAAATGTCCGTTCTGTCCGCAGGTGTAGCAACCCCCAGCGGCCGAAACGAATACTTTCCGGGGATCACTCACTGGTCTCGCTCGCCTTTCCACCTCTCTCACGCGGACCGCAGCCGCCACCGCGGCATCTTGCGACTCGGGCATCGCAAGTCGGGTGTGTTCGCCAATCCTCCCTACGAGGCCATTCAAAAACGCGTCCAACGCCCGCTCGTCCGCCTCCGCCCGCCGAACTGCAGCCTCCCCCGGGTTTTCTTCCGCCTTTATCGTCTGTATGTTTATATTACGTATCCGGTCGGCGAACTCTTCAATTTCTTCTCCCGGCCCCATCCTCACATTCGCTAACAACTCCCTATAATACCGGCGGTTCTCAACGCCGCCGTACCTCTTCAATAACAAGTCTTTTGCCACGGCGTAACTCGTCACATCCCCCGCTTTTTCATGCGCCTGCATAAACCCCGCAGCCCCTGCTCGAAGTTTCAACACCAAAGCACCTAACTTGTCCCCGTCACTCCATCGGCCGAATTCGGCCGCTCTCTCTAAACACGACACAAACCCCTCTACGTTCTCTACTCTCGCACCCGTGAACGGCTCCACAGCGGATAACGTCGAATACGATTTATTCCTACATTCATTTCTCGTAGCGCTCTCTTCCCTTTCCTGTTTCAACAGTCTCAACTGCTCGCTCAATTCGTCCAACGCTTGCTGCAGTTCCATTTCGCGTCCCGACATGCTCACACGTCCTGCCATTTTTACTCACCACTTACACTACTTACGGCTTATATTACAACTCTTCGAACTCGCAAGATCCCACTTCTGACACCAATTGTAATTCAGGATATGGGTTCGGTTGAGAGCAGTAAGGGAAAAGCCGGGAATCTTGGATAACTCGTTTAATCGTCCGACAACAACATGTACAACAGAGAGCGACCGTCGCACATCACGGCCAAAACCCGACTCCCCGAGGCATCCTCATCCGTGCGCGCTCGCTCTTCCTGATGCGTCCCTTATCTTGCAACGTGCTGATGTTCGCGAAAAGTATGGACGCTCTTGGACGACCGTTGAGAGACGAGCGCGGCACGGAAGTATCTCCAAATATGGACATGGAGGTGTCCAAGAATATCATATAAGGACATGACAGTGTCCGTAGTTACATTCGGGAAATATACAGCATACAGGAAGCTAGGCTTTATCAAGAGAGTACTCGTAAAATGTGATGAGAAAGTGAAATAATGTTGTGATTATCCCGCCCCATAACACCCAGCCCCGCTCGCTCCACCCCGCCCCGCTCCGCCCCGATCCGCTCCGCGCTGTTAATTATTCACGAGTCTGTTAAGTACTATGGGGTCACAATTACGCAAGGAATATCTTGGGTAAAACATATTCGGGAAATATACGGTCAAGCATACAGGAAGCTAGGCTTTATCAAGAGAGTACTCGTAAAATGTGATGAGAAAGTGAAATAACGTTGTTATTATCACGCACCATCCCGCCCAGCCCCGCTCACTCCACCCCGCCCCGCTCGCCCCGCTCCGCCCCGCCACGCCCCGCCCCGCCCCGCTTCGCCCCGCCCCGCGCCGCTCCGCCCCGCCCCGCGCCGCTCCGCCCCGCTCCGCCCCGCCCCGCCCCGCTCCGCCCCGCCCCGCTCCGCCCCGCCCCGCTCCTTCCCGCCCCGCCCCGCTCCTTCCCGCCCCGCTCCTTCCCGCCCCGCTCCTTACCGCCCCGCTCCGCTCCTTCCCGCCCCGCTCCTTCCCTCTGTTAAGTACTATGGGGTCAAAATTACGCAAGAAATATCTTGGGTAAAACATATTCGGGAAATATACGGTCAAGCATACAGGAAGCTAGGCCTTATCAAGAGAGTACTCGTAAAGTATGATGAGAAAGTGAAAGAACATTGATATTATCCCTCCCCACCCCGCCCAGCCCTTCCTTTCCTTTCTGCCCCGCCCCGCTCCGCTCCTTCCCGCTCCTTCCCTCTGTTAAGTACTGTATGAGGAAGTGAAATAACGTTGTTATTATCCCGCCCAGCCCCGCTAGCTCCACCCCGCCCCGCGCTGTTAATTATTCACGAGTCTGTTAAGTACTATGGCGTCACAATTACGCAAGGAATATCTTGGGTAAAACATATTCGGGAAATATACGGTCAAGCATACAGGAAGCTAGGCTTTATCAAGAGAGTACTCGCAACTAGAGATGGGTCGGTCGCGAACGAACGAATCAATTCGAACGACTCTTTGAAGTGAGTTGACGAACGGAGTCGTTCGCGGCAATGAACCGTCGTTCCTTACGAATCGTAATGAAAATAGGCGCAACACCCGGCAAAGATGGGAACTAACTGACAGGCGAGGCCACGAGTCCCCCACCCTTGGAAGTTTGGGAATAGAAATGGGCGCACCACTCGGCAAAGCAGAGAATCAATTGAACGACAGGAAGAAACGAGTCCCCCCACTCTTGAAATTTGAAGTCTGAGGGAGGGGGACCTGTGTTCTCGAAGAGCCCGCGGAGAGGGAGGACTCATGAGTCCTCGAGGAGTCAGATTCGGATTATGATTCAGATTCAGTTAAGGACTCGGATTCAGATTAGGATTCGGATTCAGATTCAGTTGAGGACTCGGATTCAGATTAGGAATATTTCTCCTTCTGTATATTGCACGTAATTTCTCGTTACCCTCATACATCAACTGTCAGTTTAGTTTCAAATTACGTGCAAAGGAGCGGGGCGGGGCGGGGCGGGGCGGGGCGGAGCGGGGCGGAGCGGGGCGGAGCGGGGCGGGGCGGAGCGGGGCGGAGCGGGGCGGAGCGGGGCGGGGCGGGGCGGAGCGGGGCGATTAGTTTTCGGATTCAGATTCAGTTGAGGACTCGGATTCAGATTAGGAATATTTCTCCTTCTGTATATTGCACGTAATTTCTCGTTACCCTCATACATCAACTGTCAGTTTAGTTTCAAATTACGTGCAAAGGAGCGGGGCGGAGCGGGGCGGAGCGGGGCGGGGCGGAGCGGGGCGGGGCGGGGCGGAGCGGAGCGGGGCGGAGCGGGGCGGAGCGGGGCGGGGTGGGGCGGAGCGGGGCGGGGTGGGGCGGAGCGGGGCGGAGCGGGGCGGAGCGGAGCGGGGCGGAGCGGGGCGGGGCGGAGCGGGGCGGGGCGGGGCGGAGCGGGGCGGGGCGGAGCGGGGCGGAGCGGGGCGGGGCGGAGCGGGGCGGGGCGGAGCGGAGCGGGGCGGAGCGGGGCGGAGCGGGGCGGGGCGGGGCGGAGCGGGGCGATTAGTTTTCGGATTCAGATTCAGTTGAGGACTCGGATTCAGATTAGGAATATTTCTCCTTCTGTATATTGCACGTAATTTCTCGTTACCCTCATACATCAACTGTCAGTTTAGTTTCAAATTACGTGCAAAGGAGCGGGGCGGAGCGGGGCGGAGCGGGGCGGAGCGGAGCGGGGCGGGGCGGAGCGGGGCGGGGTGGAGAGTGCGGGGCTGGGCGGGATGGGGCGGGATAATAACAACGTTATTTCACTTTCTCATCACATTTTACGAGTACTCTCTTGATAAAGCCTAGCTTCCTGTATGCTGTATATTTCCCGAATATGTTTTTCCCAAGATATTTCTTGCGTAATTGTGACCCCATAGTACTTAACAGACTCGTGAATAATTAACAGCGCGGGGCGGAGCGGGGCGGGGTGGAGCGAGCGGGGCTGGGCGGGGTGGGGCGGGATAATAACAACGGATGAGACATTTATTAAGGAACTACATTCGAAAAAAATATTAATTTATCCCTAATACGGCTCCCTAAAGTGATCTATTTAAAGTGATGCTCGGAGTCGGTAAAATTGTTGGTGTTGTGCGGATTGCCTATACTATAAATTAGTTGTTTATTCTTAGGTATCCTAATAAGCCATAGATTTCGTCAAACATACTTCAAATTTCAGCTTTGTAATCTGGAAATATGTATCTATAGTTGATCTTTACCAATAATCCACTATATGCAACAGATTATTCTCCATAATCGTTTGTTTCCCATTTCCGCCTGAATTGTCGCAAAATTTTAAACTTTAGAGCTCGAGCGGCAGTGGTTAATATTATCCGATTTTGAAAAAATTTTGCATGCGAGATCCTGATATCAGTACACAACTTTCCCGCATAGGGCAAATGTGATCCGGAAAAAAAACCTTTTTTCGGCCCACCCTAATGAACACCCTTGTGAGCAATAATTCTAGATAACACTTGCTTATAATGCTGTAAAATTTTTTAGAAATATTGCCTATGCATCGGACACTTTACTCTCATAGAAATTGGTCATGCAGGGCTACATCACAAAATCAGGTGAACTTTGAACCCCTGAAGTGAAACTCATTAATCAATGTAATACTGGAGCATATAGCAACTAGAATTTTCCTGTATTTACTTTTTAACAGTTACAGCTTTAAGTGATGACGAAACATAAATCTCTTCACCCATCCAAGGCTTGCCTTAAATGATGTCCTCGGGATCCCTAAGCCTTGTGCTACTTGTAATGCTTTGATGACTATGGCCTCACGAGACACGGGTGCACCCTTATTCCTGAGTTCGCGTGCAAAATCTGCAACGATGCGTTCTACTTCGCTCAGTCTTCCTTTCTTTGGCCCCTTTAAAGCCTTCCTTGTTGAGTTGCATGCTCTCAATATCTGTTCCTCTTTCATCCATCGACGAACATTGCACTCTGACACGCAGAATTGCCGACCAGCCTCTGCGATTGATGGCTCTTTCGCTTTTGAAATAGCTCGTAGTTTGAAACTTGCATCGTAACTCTTTCTCTCTCCTCTGGGAGCATGACCAATTTGTGTACCACGTTTTTCAACCCTACTCATCGTTGGTGATAAACAAACTCAATGAGACTCCAAACTAAAGCTACACGTTGCTCGGTTTCTGAACGTTCCACTGACAAAAATTGGTTCACTTTACTGTATCCGCTGTGTGGCGTAAGCATGAATGACTGTTACAAAGTGAAATAGAGCGCCAAATCTAAAGACGGTACATAACAGGAAACTTAATACCTCACTTATTCATCCCCAGTTCCCGAGTGCGTCACGTCATAACAGCTCAGGGTGTTACGAAGTATAGTTGTAAAATGTAAACCATGACCATCGTGACCATTGTGGCAATACACTGTCGACCCTGGGTAACTTGAACCCCTTCCCAACCCTTAACACCCCCTCAACTACATCGTACAACTATGTTAAGGAAGTGCCAGATTAGTGTATACAATCCATTTTTGGCGAATGACCTCCGACTTATGCTTCGAATTATCTACGTAAAAGTAGTTAAAATCTTCCTACACCATGCGACAATCGTAAAAAATCGACGTTGTCAAGCATCAGTCGTCGTGATATGCCTAGCAAGCTTAAATGTGATGTTTTCGTTCATTGTAGCGCTGTAATCAAGTTTGAAATTGTCATCGCGAGGAACCAGTAGTTACACAGCGCACTAATGTTGTGCGGGTTGCGTCCCGAATTTTTTTTTCATAGGGCGCGAAAATAAAACGGATATTTTTGACTTCTTCAAAGTGGAAAAAATAACCGTCTTATATTCAGGCCAATATGGTAGTCCCAATCCATTGATCAGAGTGATAGGGAAAGACTCAAATGAAGTGCCTTGAGTTTCCTCCCAGTCTTATCGAGAGAATGCCTCTTATATCATGTAGCCACTCATGCTGTTTCTCCATGGCAGGGGTTTCTGGCGTTCGACTTCAAAGAAGATTTAGCGATTGCACTCGTATACACAAATATATATGGTATATCATGTTTGCATTAATTTATTGTTATTGAAGGAATTGGGGAACACTATCATTTGGCTATTTTATTACGAATAAATACCTAGAGTGTCTTGACCATATATGTTTTGCAGATTATAATGCTCCATTGAGTGAAGCAGGAGATTATACGGAGAAATATAGAATTTTGGAAAGAGTCGTGGCTAAATACAACAAAGTACAGACCAAAATTCCAGAAAAGCCTGAGGAAAGCAGAAAGTCTGCCTATGGAAATATTAAGTTTGCTAAATATATGAACATGGAAGATATTTTAAATGAAATTGTAAGTGTACTCCTGAAATATGAGTCATATGCGGAATGTGTGTATTTTTTGAATGAAATTTAGTGCTTTCCCATTCTTACTCCACTGGCTTCCTTCTTGTTCATTCCTCTATATTTCAGATGGAAGAAGATAAAACAAAACTTGATACATTGCAGTCAATGGAGTGTCTACCAGTGAATAATGGAAATGGCCAAAGTTATGGATACTTAAATTACAGGAAGAAAGTAGTGCTTTCAACCAACTCCACATTGAAAATATATGGGCATGTCAGAGATATTGCCCTTCTCATGCTAGATAATCAACAAAAAACAAATATTCCTTCTAATAGAAATGATTTACATGGGTTTGGATTCTGGCCAGATAAGTAAGTTGCACATTTCGTATAAGCACCAAGAGAATTTAAATGCAATTTATCAGCTCCATTTTCACCCTATTTTATACCACATAATGCACAGAATCTAAAAAAATGAAGATTCAGACTTAGAAAAACGGCTTGCAATGATTTGGGTTACAATGAGAGCTGTTTTTTATGAAAACCAATTTCAATGTCATAAATTTGTTGTATCTTTTTGCTAAATCTTAGTCAGTTTTTGTCTTAATTCATTTATAGAAAGAATATAAACTGAAATTGGTTGAAGAGAGAACAAGTTTTTACTTCATAATTCTCCTTGTTTCACATGTTTGTACTTAGCATTCACCCATGCCTGATAATTGTCAACATCCCTGGTGAAAAAATTGCATGTTTTGGAACACTCTGGATACTCACCGATCTGTATTTCAGCACATGCAACAACACTACCAGAACATCAGACACTGTGTATCTCGAGTGCTATTTTGAACGGTCTGAGTGTTCGTGAACACGTTGTAGCTGTTACAGAACATTGCTGAACACTGAAGCAACACTGTGTAGCATGTTCTCTCGTGTTCGTAGCTTGTTCTCGATCGTGGTCCAGTGAGTTCCCTCAGTGTTCGGGTTAAGAAGTGTTTCATTTCTCGGGGAATGCCCCTAAAACATTCCCTTGCGTGGGGGCGGTCCCTGAATTCAGTTGGATAAGCAGCATTTTTCACTTTTGAATAATCACATCTTATCCTTTCCGGGGAAAATTTAGATTTGTTAGTCGTACATTGGACGCTCTCTTGTACTCAGTTTCGTGACAGTGTTGTTTACGTCCTGCCATAACGCTCGGCGGAGAGTTGTTTATAGAACGAAGTTCATTGCAAAGAATTTCGATTTGGAGAATTGTTTCTTCATATTTCCAATTCACACAAGAAGGTTTGTTTTGAGGATTTCCACCGTCTTTCCGACCTCAATCTGGTTTTCCACAACAATGGCGAGCATGCCTTCTACGGAGCGAATTAATTCGGTGGGAAGGCGTCATAGCAAACTTTACACCGATATACTAAGTCCTGAGATGAGTTAAGCGCTTTTTTAGTTAGATTTAGATAGAGAAGTGCATTGCACATGAAATTACGATAAGCAACGGTTTTCGCATGTAATAATCGCACTGTTTTCGTCAAGAACTTCGGAGCAAACCGTACACTTATCCGTCTTGTCGGCCATATTGGATTCATCCAATATTATATTATATATAAATCAATGTAAATTTAAACTTATTAAAAAAGAAGATCAAACTTGCACAACTGAGTTAGGCAAAGTAAAAAAATATAGGTGTATATTGTATATTGACTAGACACTAAGGATCAGGATCACTCTCTAAGTGTTCTCATTCACTGCACGTTCATTGTCATGAGTGTTCCCGGAATGTTGAGGATCACTCCTGGAAACACACGCTGTGGTGTTGCGGAATGTTCATTGTGTGTTTCTGGAACATCTTACACCGAACAACTCAGAACACCCCAAAACACGGTCTAAACATTCTTGAACAGCCAAGAACACGTTACGAACACGAGGGAACACGCAAGAACAGCCGCGAACAGCCGTGAACATGTTATGATACACACCTGACTACGTATCGTGTCATTTTTTTCCGCCAGGGATGAGTTGTATTTTTATTTCCAATACTCATGACTTTCTGTGATTTTTGATGCCTGACTGAAAGCAAGGCACACAGTCAATCTATCGCATTCAGGAAAAAAAGACCAGAGGAGCAATATCAAGATTGGAACATGAAAAACATCAATGGCTCCCCATTGCTGCTTTTCAGTTTAATCAGGCCTGGCCAGATAACAACCTTTTTTAGCATAGTTGGTTATTTTTGAGTATAAATGGCTGATGATCTCTGAATTTCCCAGCGAGTGATAACTAGAGATGGGTCATTCTGAAAATCAGCATGATAATTTTTGTAAATTACTTTTGTATTTTTATGTAATTCACCTCATCCCCTGAAAATTACTGTAATTTTTGGTCACATTAACCTCCATCTCAGATATTTTTCACACTAACATACCTACTCCAAACATATTATTTTAAGCCAAGTGTATACATATTTAATACAACCTTCATTATAAATAAAGGGACATATAACTCATATGTAGAATATTTTTACTGGTGGAATATTTGTGGGGCTGTTATTTTTAGCGGTTTGGAAGAAAATTTCCCAGACCAAACGAAAGAACATCAAAATGCATGTGGGCTGCCATATTTGTTTTTAAATTTTATTTATTTCTATTACACTAATGTGGTAATGGCAATGGTTTTAATTCCACTATTCCATTGCTATTAGCTTTCCTATTAAGTCCTCTATTAGCTATCAACTGCATAATATTAAAAATTATCAGAAAATTATGGCAATTTTCAATAATTACCATAATTTACCATAAGTAATTTATACCTCAAATGAAAATTATTGAATTACCCATCATAATCTCTGGCGACAACAGCAGATGTTTAATTCCAGTCGATTTTGAGTGGATCATTGCTAAAAACTTGAGTTTCGATTCGAGTTTGAGCTTCAGTGCTATCTTCGATTTTTTAAATGTATCATGAGATTCACCAAATCTATCACTACGTTTATCAATTGAACTCAGATCGATATGAACTCAGACCAATCTGAACATTCTAAGCCAGCCGACTCAGATTGCCTGGCTTACCAAAGCAAAATAGATTGAAATACCGATTTGAATCGGTTCAAAGCGGGATCCCTCCCTGCCTAGCGCCAAATTAAATGGTATTTTCAAGCTTGCATCAGTAGCCTTGAGAATGGGTAACGAGTCGGAACCCGAAACGTTTGCTGCCTATAAATTTCTTACCCGGTGGCGAGCCCGAGAGAATTACACAAATACCTTCATATGTATTCCTGTTTTTAAGCAGTAGTTTTCACTCAGTAAAAATTAATAGTCAGGCAAAGATGTCATGTTAAATCTAATGCATTTTTGGCGCACTCCTCTGGGAGGGTTAGTTGTACATGCTGGTGGATAGAGGCACTGGCAGCATCGCAAGAGTTTGGAAATTAGCAATGGGTGTCGCAGCTGTTTATTATTAGACTGGCTCAGCTCCTCTTATCCTTCCCCATTATAAAGGTAAGGGTTTAAAAAAAATAATTTATTTACTCATCATTACTATTTTCAGGAGTATTTTATGGACTAAAGGCAGGATTTATGGGTCAATGGATCAATCCTGGAACTATTACTCATTTCAGAAAAATATAGTTCACCTCAAGCAATGTATCGGATGTCATTTACTGTTAATCCATTTCATATTGGTGCATATTTTCTGACCCTGACTTTGCTTAGCTAGAAATTATGCCATCTTGTAGCTGTAATCCCTATACCCCATGTATGTCCTCCCTTGTCCCTCCCACCCCCATCCCTCTCACACATGCGCACACAAAGGCATAAGTATATATGAAAGATGTATTTTTTCAGTGCTTTGTATTCTGAGGAGGTGTTTGCTAAATCAGAAAGTATACATTGTTTTAACATCCAGATCATGGTAGGATTTGAATCAATGACGTCTTAGTTGGCTGGAAAATGTCAAATGACAGCCTTATTTCTCAAAATCATATAAATGTGCCCTAAATTTTTGCAATTATTATGTTTAAGGGATCAAGAATTTGTATTTGAAGAGGCAGATCCTGGAGAGCATACACTTGACATATTGGTGGAGAATTCAGGCCGTGTCAACTATGGAAATCCGGAGGATTTTGTGCAGAAGAAGGGGCTGTGGGAAGGGCCTGTGACCATTGATGATGCAGAACTGACTGGGTGGGAAGCTAGTGCCTTGCAATTCAAATCTCACTGGCTGAAAACGTAAGTCAAGAGCATAAGCTGCATTCCAGACATCAGAGTATTCAGAACTGATTTGAATTTATATGAAAACATATGACAAGAAATGTAGCATCTTGCCTCTGGAAGTCAATGACCCATGATGGACCTGTGGATGAAGCCAGAATTTATACCATCATAATACACACGTCCTGATTGCCATTTCTTTCGCATGAAAAATGACTCTTAATAAACAATAACAATAATACACATAGGTACTAATAGTGCTATTTTCTGTGGTAGTTGTCATAGCCTAATTATCGGATGTTTGTCTTAGAAGCTTTGATACAGCTCCAAGATCCAGTAGTTTATGGAAAAATAAGAGCAAGCATGACATCATCTATTCTGCTAATATCCTGTTAAGGCAAACTGTAATACACCCACTCCCCGAATAACGCTGTTACGCATTAGCGCTGTTCCGCATTAGGGCTGAAAATATTTTAAGACCCTGTTCCACTTCAACGCTCTCCGGTTCCGCATTAACGCTCTTGAAAATCCCGCGATGCGCAGCGATCGCTTCGTCCCGTGCGCCCCGTCTCCTGTCAGAACTGTGTTCTCATGTGTTCTGCTACGCCTTTATTTTACTGAAAGAGACAATCTGTGAAAAAAAATTCATAACTGAATATTCTGAACAATACAGTGAATAGAAGGAAAAAAAACGATTTCATCAAGGCTTTCGTTCACCTTACGTCCACTTTACCGCGTAATAGAATTTATTGATGAATGAACTTTTCAACTATGTTCTGAGTATGTTCACGAGTTTTTTATTGTTGTGTTTTTCTAAATTTCTAACTATGTTTTTTGCCCCTTAAAAAAGGCAATGAATGATAATAGGCTGCCGGAGAAGAAGAAAAGGAAAACAATATCACTTGGCATCAAGTTAGAAGTCTTGCGACGTCTTGATACTGGACAGCGGCAACATGAAATTTTCAAGACATTATCTCCCGCTGGGTCCACTGTAAGGACTATCATAAAGAATGCGGATAAAATCAAGAAGTATGGAAAAATAGCAACTCCTTCGGCTGCCGTCAGTATAGGAACAAGAAATAGATGCGAGACTATTATGGAAATGGAAAGACTTTTAAATGTATGGATGGAAGTTTAGTTGAGAAGTATATACCTATAAGTCTGTTGGCGATTCAAGCAAAAGCTAAGCGTTTGTACGATGAATTTCCCAAAGCCAGTTCCAGTGTAGAAACGTTTACTGTCAGCCGTGGGTGGTGTAATCGCTTCAAAACCCGGTGTGAGTTGCATAATATATCTGTTCGTGGAGAGTCAGCTAGTGCGGATGAAAGCGCAGCAGCCGCATTTATCGTTGAATTAGCGGCCATGATAGAAAAGGAAGAATATTCACCTCATCAGATTTTCAATGTCGATGAGACTGAATTGTTCTGGAAAAAGATGCCATCCAGAACATATATTTCTGTTGAGGAAAAATCAATGCCAGCGTTCAAAGTTTCAAAGGATAGACTTACATTATAGCTCGGTGGAAATGCTGCTGGGGATTTTAACCCTAAACCAATTATTGTTTATCATTCGGAAAACCCTAGGGCTCTTAAAGTTTTCCATAAGCAAAGCTTACCTTTCCTATGGAAAGCTAATAAGAAGGCATGGGTAACCACTGTCGTATTTGAAAAGTGGTTCTCAACCTATTTCTGCCCAGCTGTACGAGAGTACTTCACCATAAAAAATTTAGACTTCAAAGCACTGTTGGTATTAGATAACGCTCCTGGGCATCCAAGAACTTTGAGTGATTTATGTTCGGAGGTAAAGGTTGTTTACTTACCTCCGAACACTAAATCGATTCTACAGCCAATGGACCAGGGCGTAATTTCAACGTTCAAGGCATACTATTTAAGAGAGACTTTCAACCAAGCTGTAAGGGCAACTGAGGGTGAAGCCGGCATGAGCTTGAAGGAATTTTGGCGCTGTTATTACATCCGACAGGCGGTTGAAAACATATCAAAATCTTGGGGTGAGGTCTCCGAAAAAAACTATGAATGCAGTTTGGAAAAATCTTTGGGACGACTGTACGATTGAATTCCTTGGTTTGATATACCTGAGGACGTAATTAATGAAACAGTTGACCTAGCACACATCATCGATTTAGACGAAGTGGAGGCTGAAGACATTCAGGACCTAATTGAGGCTAATAAAGAAGAATTAACTGATGTAGAACTATTAGAAATGCAACAGCATTGGAAAATGGAAGAGCAGAGCGAAGGTGTGTGTGATGACGAAGAAATCAGCGACAAGAGTAAAGTTTTAACTACATCAAATATTAGTGAAATCTTAAATCTCGTCGACTGTGCATGCACTCTCATAAAAGAAAGTGATCCTGATTTCGAAAGAAGCTCGCTAGTTGCTAGAAGTTTTATGGATTCTGTGAGTTGTTACAAGGAACTATTACTAGAAAGAAACAAAAAGAAAAAACAGCTCTTTCTAGACAGTTATTTCTCTAAAACGCAAAGCAAATCCTCCACCACAACCCAAGACTGAGGGAGAAGAGAATGATCGTTCTGACGACGTCGAGGTGGATCAACTGCAAGAACCGGAAGAACTTTCGTTAACGTGACGATGGCGGTGATGCGCCTTCAGCTGTTCATTGTGTTTCATTTTCTGCACTTTATTTATAGTTCTATCCGTGATTTATTGTTTTTTCTTCAAGTTTGTTTTTTAAAGCATTATAAGAAACTATGGGATTGTTGTATCGCAATTTTAAGTTATTACGTATTGTTATAGTGCGCATAAGAGGGAATGCGGAATATCTTTTAGTTTGAGGCAAAGGCAAAAGTTCTCAATTTCAGTAATTATTTATCCATTTTTACCTGTAAAATTTTAAACAAATGTAATAAAATCAACGTTTATTTAACTTTAAATCAATTTCAAAGCGATTTTAACCGCAGTTTATTATTTTCACAGTATATTTTACAAAATGTATTCGGTGTGGGCAGCTTCTCGGGGACGAATTAAGTTAATCCGTAGCATTAGGCGTTATGGAACTTGATGATTCGAATAGCGCTGTTTCGATTAGCGCTCGCTTTTCATGGAATGAATTATGAGCGTTAATCGGGGACTGCGTGTATTTTGTTTGTTCCCCCTCTCTAAAAGGGTCCTAATCCTAAAAGTATGCTGCTCAGAACAGATAATCCTATTGCTATAGCTACAATTTGAGTGGCATCAGAGTCGCCTGTTTGAATTAAAAATGAAGTTTCTAGACTCTGACCTGATGATTTAGAATTTGTAAGAAATTATTCAATTTTCCTTGCGACAACAAGTACATAGTAATGATTAGAATGGTGCATGCTTTTAGAGATTTCAACTAAGATATGACATTTCCTCTTTTGAAATTCTCCATATATGTCCCAATCACAATTAAGGGATATTAGCTTCAATTTCACAGCCTAATTACTCTAATCTTCTTATTTCAGATTGAGTGGTTGGAAGCAGGGAGAACCTGTACCAGCTAGAGGGCCAATCCTTCTGAAAAGTAGTTTTGAGGTGGAGGGAGTTCCAGCAGATACATGGCTGGACTTCAGCCTCTGGGGAAAAGGGATTGCATTTGTAAATGGATTTCATTTAGGACGATATTTCAATGTGGGTCCACCAAAAACCCTCTATATTCCAGGACCTCTACTCAAGACTGGCACAAATGAGGTAATGATTAAGCCTTGGCATGTAATATTGGATTAGAATTAATGCTACATACGTACTGAATGCACAACGTGAATCCTCTTAGTGAGTGGTTGTTTGTGAAGACATCTCCGAGGAAAAATAATTGTTGTGCCATTTTGAGTACATATTTTTTATTATTTCTCTCTAGCCTCTAATCCAGGAGGAGGATTAGCCATAAGAAGACAAAAGTGATGCGACTCTAAAGGAGCAAGAAGGCCTCTTAAGGGTGGGAGGGTAGAAAATAGGGCAAGTCGAGCAGTTTACATGTCTGGGTAGCATTTTGGAGGAAAATGGATTCAGTGGTAGGGACAAAAGATTTTGAATTTCCATGGCTAATGAAGCATTTTCAAAGAGGAGGGAACTGATGAAGGGAAGGGTCTGAGTAGAGACGTAAAGAAAAGGCAGGTGAAGACTCTAATATGGTGCGTGGCGCTGTATGGGTCGGATACTTAGTCTTTGGGAAGGGAGCATGTCTTAAAGCATTTGAGATGTGGTTGCGGAGAATGGTGGAGAGAGTGAGCTGAATGGCGAGAAGTATGAACAAAGAGGTATTGGATATGGTATAACAAGTTTGGAAAGTAGAAGAATCATTATTGAGCTCTGAATAGTGGTGACACATTTACATGGACATCTAGGTATTTATTAAAACATTTATTTGAAGCATGCTCTAATATGACAGTAATAGGCGAGGAGCAAAACGTGGACAGTAATATGTGAGTAGCAAAAGAGTTTGGAAGTAGGTAGTGGAAATGTGACGTTATTGAAGAATGAAGAAGATCAAATGGCCAGAGAGAGCCATTTACATGGAAATCTTAGAAAGAGTAAGAGAGGAAAGAAGTGCGACGAAAGTTCTCTGAAGGGGGAGAGACAAACTTTCATGGTACGATTACCTGTTGAGAATAATAGTGTACCGGAGGAGAAATACATTGAAAGAAGTACAGAGGAAGAATAGAAAATATCAAGTAAATTACGGAGGACGTAAAATTGAAGAATGAAGCAGGGAGTGGAGGAGAGGAGAGTGGAGTGGACAGCTTCTGCAAGCCAAATTTGGATCATCATCAGCAATCCTCAAGTTCTTCTTTTGTTCGGCACAGCACTACCGTAGTTGAAACCAGCAATTTTCAAAACCCAAGGTTTTCATCTGAGTTTCCCGTAGAAGTATTCCTTAAATATTTAAGTCATCATAAAGGCTTTGCTGCGTAACATGATTGAAAGGGTTGATTGATTCATGCCTGACGAAAGCGTGTCAAGTTACTGCTGGATTTACGACCATTCCAAAAACTCTCATGCAATTTCATCACTCTAGCCACTAACACCGCAACCAAGCGACACATCGAGGCTCTTATAGGTCAGCGTGCATTACTCCGAGTGTTAGGTTTGCCTGTACTCCGATTATTTATGCGATTATTTATATTTCTGACAGTTGTTAATTTAATAGCTGTAATGCATTCAAAAAGCCTTATTAAGAGGGACTTGTACCACTATAATGGTTATATTTTTACCGAGCTTGTTGAATGTTCGCCATCAGTACTTCTGCACCCAATGCTTCTCAAAATTTAAGTATTTACTAGAGAGTGTAATGCGCAAGGTTAGTACAGTGAATACTTCCCTATAATGTATTTCATATAATGTCCTAAATCTACTTGTAAGGTAGATATAATCATTGAATGATACCAAAGTTATGGCTCATCCTATTTAGAAACAAAAATTATTAGAATTATGTGAACTTTTGAATCCAATAACTTACACGTTAGGGTCATTGCTCTATATACCATGGTATCAATGAAGCTTGTGAGGGGTGGGGTGATGATGGCTGAGTTTGCTGTTGAAACATTGGTTCCTAACAATCTACCTGAGTGTAAGATCCTGGAAAGCTATAGTCAATCTATTTGTCATGATAGCCTAAAATCCATCATACATGATATGTTTACTGCAGATTTTCATAAATTTTCAATGTAGAAATGTTCAACTTACATACGAAATCGCAGATAATGAAGTATTCCCGAAAATATTCACAGTTTATAGAAAAGATAGAGTCGAAAGAACCGGGGGAGGAGTTTTTATTGCAGTGAAGGATTGTTATATTAGTAGGAGGGAGTCATTTTCCGACGACCAGGTAGAAAGCGTATGGTGCTCCATTCAAAATCCTAAAGCAAAAGCAATCTATGTGTGCGCATATTATAGACCACCAGATACCCATGTAAGCTCAATATTAGGACTAGAAAGTAGTGATGGGTCGTTCATGATCGATTCGTTCAAAATGATTGAATCACCAAGTGAGTCAAGTGACTCATGATTCATTTCGGGAAAATGATTCGATCATTCAATCATTTTGGATTTCCGTCTGCCGTGTGATTGAATGTGATTTTGAGTGGAAAAATATATTCATATGTACGTTATCCGTTATGTCTAGTCATGAAATTTCAGAGAGATATCTTCATGGTCATAAATCCATTAATATTTGGTCAGTGAGTTTATGTTTGTATAGCATAGTTAGAGACAAGGCGCTCATTTAAAAAACGATGACATTTAACCCTTGTTACAATATTAGCGCATCATTACAGTTGGTAAACTTGGTAAGCATTTTAATTACCTGCTCAGTTGAAAGCTCCTAATTGAATGGAATTCAATACAGCAGATCAGATAACATTCATGCACATTACTTTGTGTAGTCTGAACTAGTGATTTAATTTTCATGTACATAGTTTGACGCCATCCTTCTTGAATTCAGAGTCTGTGACAGTTTTGCCTCTCTAAATATTCTCGTGACTATAGTACTTGGAAATCTCCAATTCAATGCGGATCCAAAATTTGTGGAATATGGAAATCAATCAGCCTTCTTAAATATCTAAGCACGATAGTAATTATTCGAAATCTATTATTCAAATAGATTGATGGCATCAATTAGCATCATTCGGGTGTTTGAGTCTCTTCAATCTTGATTCATTCGAGTCTTTCGATGCACGTGAGTCTCGTGATTCTTCTAATCAATCTGACTTACGAGTCATAATGAATCAAATGATTGAATCAGTTGATTGAATCTTTTAAGTGACTCGAATCAAAATGATTGAATCACTAAAATGATCGACTTAGCCCATCTCTACTAGAAAGTTAACTCAGTAAGTTAACCACTCAAAAAAACGGCTGTCATATTATAATCGGTGGCGATTTCAATCTTCCGTCCATAGACTGGGACACGTACAGTTTTATTACTGGGGGGAAAGACAAAGACCTTTGTGAGTCACTTCTGCATACATTCACATCTCACTCACTGCAACAATTAGTCACTACTCCAACTAGAGGGAAGAATACACTTGATCTTTTAGCCACAAATATTCCACACATGGTTGTAAACATAGGTACAGATAAGGCAATAACCGACCACAAGTTAGTTAAAGCTAATTTTTCCGTGAGCATGATCAAAAAACATAATCCACAAAGAAAAATCTACTTGTTTG
Organism: Ceriagrion tenellum; assembly: GCA_963169105.1. Classification (NCBI taxonomy): domain Eukaryota; kingdom Metazoa; phylum Arthropoda; class Insecta; order Odonata; family Coenagrionidae; genus Ceriagrion; species Ceriagrion tenellum. Next base: position 21,039,134 of record OY720633.1, read on the forward strand.
ATAAGGCTGACTACGAAGGTATGAAACAAGAGTTGCAAAATTCATGTACTAATATTCAAAACTAAGTATCAACAGTAATACTGAGGTTTTGTGGAATACTTTCCTCGATGTTAGACGATCAGTAGTTAGCAAATACATTCCAAGTAAATGGAAAAGAGCCAATGCAGAGCCTAGGTGGTATAACGCGGAGGTAGGAAAACATTAAAGCACCAGAGAACATGTCATGCTAGGTTAAAAAGGGTAAAAATAAACAAATCCTCCGAAGAACTATACACTGTCACTGAAATTTACAAAATATCTAAAGTCTTAGCAAAAAAAGCGTGCCGAAGGGTGTTAGCTGATTTCAAAAGTAAAATACTGGGAGAACACTTGAACGATAATCCTAAGACATTTGGGGTGTATGTTAGGGACACTCAAGATACAGTCAACAGTACACACGCTTAAGAACATCAAAGGGGAAAAGCTAACCAACAGTCTACAAAAAGCCAATTCGTTAAACTAATTCTTCCAAAGCATTTTTACTACTTGCGCACCCCATCTTTTCGATCCGCAGTCCAATCGTTCCCAAACATGTATGCCTGAAATTATCATAAATTGTCGCGGCATAGAACGTCAGTTAAAAAATATCAACCCCAACAAATCCCCCGGTCCAGATCAAATACCTGCTCGCGTATATAAAACATTGGCATCAGACGTAGCGCCTTACTTAGAATTAATATTTACCAACTCATTAGTAGATTAGTAGAGCCTGAGGACTGGAGAGTAGCAAATGTCACACTTATATTCAAAAGCGGCGACAGGGAAGACCCTAGTAACTATAGGCCTATTTCTCTCATATCCATTTCATGTAAATTATTTGAACACATTATCGTAAGCTCCATTATGAGTCATTTAGATAGGGAGGAATAATTAATAAATAACCAACACGGAATCCGAAAGGGTAGATCTTGCGAAACCCAATTGGCTCTCTTCGTTCATGACATCTTACTCTCGGGTGAAATTAATGTTCAAGTTGACACGATATTCCTCGATTTTAAGAAAGCTTTCGATAAGTTACCTCACATTATGTTACTCTCAATACTAGAAGCATATGGAATAGATAACAACATTATTAGCTGGATTAATCAGTTCTTACATGGGCGGGAACAAAGGGTTGTCATAGATGGTATCATGTCAAACACAGCGTCACGTCGGGTGTTCCTCAGGGAAGTGTCATTGGTCCACTTTTATTTCTCTTATACATAAATGATATTAGCAGTATCGTTAAAAGTAATCTTAGACTCTTTGCAGACGACGCGGTTGTGTATAGGGATATTACCATATCCGAAGATAGCGACTTGTTAACAATCGATGTACTTGCTATTCATGCATGGTGCGAAAAGTGGCAGATGGAACTAAACATAAAAAAGTGCGTAGCAGTCAGCTTTTGGAAAAAGAAAAATAGGCCAGGTAGGGCTTATAGAATTAAAAATACGGAAATGATTCACGCCGAGTCTGTTAAGTACTTAGGGGTCACAATTACTTACGACTTATCTTGGGGAAAACATATTCCGGAAATATGCGGTCAAGCATACAGGAAGCTAGGTTTTATCAAGAGAATACTCGGAAAATATGATGAGAAAGTGAAAGAAGGTTGTTAGTTTTCAGTCGTTAGGCCTCATCTGGAATATGCTGTTAGTGTATGGGATCCATACGAAGCGGGGTTGATATCGGAATAAGATCGCGTGCAGCGAAGAGGAACTAGGTTTGTAAAACGATGCTACGATAATTTTGCTAGTGTGCCTGGATTGTTAGAAGAATTGGGATGGGAATCGCTATCACAGCGTAGATTAAATTATAGGCTGAAACTCTTAGCTAAATTTCAGGAAAAACATTTCTCTGACGACGTAAAAAACATACTATTAACCCCCTCGTACTACGGCAGATTAGATCGCGCCAATAAAATGAGAGAGATAGATTGTAGAACCGATGGATATAAAATGTCATTTTTTCCGCGTACCATTCGGGACCGCGATAGCTGTGATCGTCGTTATGAATATTGCAAATAGTGACATTAGCTAGACTGTAGATCTTTCTCTTTATGTTCTCTACTTTCTTATTTTTGCATGATGTAAAGATTGATGTTCTTATTTATGCATAATATTTTGAATCTGTAGTAGTAGTCTTTGTATCCCTTGCATGTTGGAACGATTGACGATAGAATGATTCTTGGCTATTAGACTTTTAATGGTCACGTTTCATGTGTGGTACGCTGGTTTCAATGTAGTTTCGGTGTTCTGCCGTATAATATTGTATTCATTGTATTGTATTCATGCATTTCTGGTGTGGAAGCACCCCCTGCCACACACCCTTTGGGTGGCTTGAAGGGTATGACGTAGATGTAGATTTATATATGAACTTGACGGACATCATACTCAATTGTTTCGGTGGATAACACACCTACTGAAAACATACATAGATATCATTAAATACAAATGAATAATGTAATTATTTAAACGGTTAACACATTTTCAGTTAACGAAGAATGTAAGGTGGGAAACAAAATGAAAATTCCAATGACACGATTCCAGATAAAAACTAAAAAACTAAAATATTAGAATTTCAAAAATGAAAACACTCAAAAAATACAACATTAGGTGGTAAACAATGGTATAACCCTATAAAATGATATAACAGGGGGAAATCAATGAAATACATTGATGATGCATTTGTAGTGAAGATAAATTACAAATAAAGTTAAACAAATTTAACCTAAAACCTTAGAACCTCAGAATATTTTGAAAACCTGAGACCAATGAAATAAATCATTGCAATAATTTACTCACTACTCCTTTGCAAATGAATTATTTTTGGGAGTAAATGTTCTAAGTAAAAACACTTGAGCTCCACCATTTTATCGGCCAAGAATCTCTCGTCCCTCTCAATTTTTTCGTAGAGAATCCTACGAGGAGTCCAAACAACAAACACAATACTCCTCCTTAGTTATGTTCAGTTGTCCTTGCACCTGGTAATAATAATCATGAGTTTTTTTTAGTTCAAATTTTCCCTCACAAATGTGGCGCAATTGTATGTATTTCTTTTCAATGCCTTCAATGGGAGAGACCTCCCTACATGAGTACGGGCATTTCATTTCCAGAATTCCTTTACCATCTGACAATAACCCGACGGGGGAAGCCGCCAGAAATGGCAAATCCCGGTCAACAAACATACCCGCTGGCAAAAATTTACACCCACTTTCCCTCTCATAGGCCTCAATTGCTAGGCTTGTGCGATGAACGAATTTTCCCATCGAGAGTCGATGAAGAAAAATCATCGAGATGGTTCGGTTTCGATGATTGTCATCGACTACGAAGAGTCGATGAATTCATCGCCGTCGATGAGTCTATGAACTCACCGATCTCGATAAGTCGATAAATTCATTCATCGCCGACGGAAAGATAGGGATGGGCAGGCGACGGGGCGGGTGACGCAACACAAATAATTATCATCTGCTGGGGATGGATTCATGGCCTCTTCTACGTCGGTGAATTCTCATCTACATCGTGAGTACTCATTGACGTCAGTTTATTTATCAACTCATCGACGTCAGTTAATTCATCGACTCATCGACGTCGATGATCGATGACATTCATTGTCATCGACGCGGTTCATCGCAACGCGATGACTAAAATCATCGTCGATGAATCGACTCCTCGCACAAGCCTAGTCGCATTGCTGTTCGCTCCATGGCTTGGCCGTATTGGGTGACTTAGCTTCCGGAGAAGTTTGGGCATAATATGGCCTTCACCATTCGTCCTCTCTGTTTTGGGCCTAAGTTTACACACGCGGCCGAAGTTGGACGCTGTCAGGCGTTTTAATCTTTCAGACATCCACACGCTTAAGTGCCACTGATCCGTGGTCAATGCCTCCAATCTTTTTCTCTCTTCTCCATTAATTGACAGCGATTTTAGGAAGCTATTAGTGGCTTTCTCATCCATCTTCCCGCCGTCACTTTCTACGCACCCATGTATCGGAACCGTTTCTTCCCTTTTTGGGGCATTTCAAACCTCTAGTTTGCTTTTAATTGAGTGGTTCTGTCTTTTTGAGCAGCGTACTTCTTGGTGAAGAGACCTGGACTCCTCTCCATGAGTTTCTTAAATATCACGGAGTGGAGCTTCGAGCCCACGTTATGGGCTATAGCAGCGACCTCGCATCGTGCTTTGTACGAACCCCTCAGCGAGAGGTTCACCCTTTTCCCACCAATGTATTTAGCAACGAAAGGGTTATACATCTCCGCTTGATTGTTAGTGACGTTAAAAATTTAACTGGCCGCTTGACCAGCGAGGAGTGTGTTGGCATACATTGTCTTCCCACATGCCGGAAGCCATTAGCTGGGGGACTAAGTTAAATTCATTTTCTTTTGGGCCCAGGCAGAAATAACCATCACAATTCTCATGGTCCCCAAAAACATTTCGAATATCTTTATCCAGGAATTTGATTATTTCTGGTGACGTATTTTGTCCGCCCTGTCCCCTGAAACGGATCGCTGAAGTCACAGCTGTCCTCAGGCGCAACAGATTGTCTCTGTGGAAATTGTGAGAGTGGAAATTCTTGTCATACGCTGAGGGAGAACCAAAGGAAAATGAAATGTAGCGGTTCTACTGACTCACTTTATAGATAGAGCCGCGAAAACACGAAAAACTCATTACTCCGCTACCGCGAGCAATAAATAACTAACCCAAATACATGGGCAGCTAAGATCAACATGATTGGCACCTATATAGGTAATTCAGTTAAATAACATTCAAAACGTGCACCTGAAAGTCCATTAAAAAAAATATTAATTTTGCCATTTAAAAGGGCATTATTTAGCATCAACGGTTAAAAAACAAACAGCTAAGGGATGATTATGAAGAATACATTCAACTTGGTGAAATTCCTTTATATCTTCCTTCAACAAACATAACTTACTTTCAAAGTACTGGGTTCTATTCATTACGCCTGATGGATGGCAGAAGCAATTTAATCTCTCAAGAAATATCTTTTCAGGGATGAATTTTCGTAATATGATTTAAGAGTAAAAAGGTAGTGAAGATAGTATTTGTTCTTTAATGTTATTAATCAGATGATTAGTAAAAGTGTGGTGCAACGCCCCGAACATCACTTTGGCCATGAAATACACAAGATTCGACGACCCACACAAAGAATCACTCCTCTCACGCCTTGAGGCTGAACAAACGCTGACTCAGGCGCTATAACCTTCGAAGCAAGCTGTCCGAGCGAGACCCCTTCCTCGAGGAACCCTCCACTCTCCCTTCCCCTCTCCCTCGAGCTCTCCTCTCATTATCGCGGAGTGTCAGCCGTATCGGCAGGGTCCCATTGGAGGGACTCTAGGGTGCATGAGCCTTGGTGCGAGTCAGACACTCACGTCAGACACTCGCTCTTTAGCTACGCGACGAAGGGTCCGCCACTACAGCGCCGCCGCCGCAGCGAGATTTACGTTACGTGGAAACTGCGTTGCACAGGCTTGGGAGAGTACTTACTGTGACGCTACTATTCGGAATATAATACAATATTAAGGTCCTGCATTAAGATAAAGGATAACCACTTAGAATAAGCGTAATGTTTTCAGGAGATATTCGATAATGTAATGTCGAACGCGTCATGGATATGACCTGATTTTCGGCAAATTTACGTTTTTATGCGGTCAAAAATGTTTAATCAGAAAGAAACAACCGAAAAATGACGACACTTATGCTAAGAAGTAATCCGTATTCCAGAGACGTATGTGGACAGATTTGCTTCAAGTAGCAAATCAGAGTCGTGAAATAAAAGCGCGTAGACGTCTGCGGATGCGTTTTCGGCCGTGGTATACACTCCCCAAAATAAGCTATGAGAAATCGCATCGAATTGAAGTCAAAAATGAATTTAAACTCATTGCTCTAGCTATGGAAAATAATCAAACAAAAAACTTCGCTTACCATTGATACTTGAGCAATCAAACTGAAGTACTGAATGAAGAACAGGAACCGAGAACTGAAACCAAGAACCGACCCATCTCTATTTTTAAAAATATGTGCTTCGGAGTTAATTACATTACAGAAATAACAAAGAAATAAAAATTAGGTAAATCTCCGCTTGTGTCTTAGACCTTTCAAAGCTTTTTTCGACACTTTTCACCCCACGCATCGCCTTAAAACTAATGTCACAATAACTGCCAACCTTTCAGTATCTTGTGATATTTTAACTTTGCGAAAATTGTCATTTAAGAGAATAGGAAAATTTCAAACCTTTGAGGTGAGGTATTTCCATGCCCCCATTACACTGTTTCCACTTCAGACCGCTACGTGGCGCTGCCGTCGATGAGTAGCCTTGGCCGCAGTAGATTTCTCATCACGGAGTAGGATATCCTACTCCGTGTTTCTCATGCCACGTTATTCCTTCGCTCAATATGTCGTCGGTTGAACGCTGGAAGCGCACGAATTTTCAAGCTGTATATTACTCCGGCTTTTTCTTAGCTTCACAACCGATTCCACTGCCCTTATTTTCCCCAGCAAAGAAGGTTGCGGTCCTGTGGAGTGAAACAGGGGTGCGGGGGTGGGACGGTGCGCGGGCCCAAAAAGGGCATATCTTAGAAAGGAAATCCTTCCGCCTCACTTTACCCATTCTCGTCCCTTAGGGGCGACCCATCCGGTTGTTATTTTATAGTATAACTAGCTGTGTGCGGCATGCGTTGCAATGTCTCTCATTCTTTCTAAGTAGGCACAAATATATTCAAAGCAGACACATTTACATGTACAAAATAAATGAAATTAAATGATTTCTTTTAGTGCGATGAATTCCTCGCACATACACAGGAATTTGTAACGTACAAATGGTGACATGGGTTTTCATTCCATGCCGATGCTGTGGTTTCCATGTAAATACAATATTCTATTGTTGAAGTAGTGCAAGAATTTAAGATTTTCGAGCTTAAAAATCTAATTTTAACAATAATCGAAGCGTGTACGAAAATTGAATCCAAGCATTCAAGAAAAAGCAAACCAAGAGAGCCAAATCTTATTCTACGTACGAGTAAATTACGTACCATTTAACACAAATTCTCATTGATATGACTCTGACGAGGAACGACGAGCAAGCAACGAAACAGATCGTTTATGAGTTGCTCAATCACGTGCACCAGAATCGTATCTGTGAGAGACAACATCACGCGAATCAGAATCATATCATTATAAGGCATAATTTGTGTTAAATGGCACGTAATTTACTTGTACGTAGAATAAAATTTGATGCAGTGGTCTCTTTTTTTGCTTTTTTTGAATACTTGGATTCGATTTTCGTTTACGCTTCGCTTTTTCTTAAAATTGGATTTTTAAGCTCTGAAATCGTACATTTTTGCACCACTTCAAGAGTAGAATATTTTATTTAGTTGGAATCCGCAGCATGTAAATAGAATGGTAACTCACGCCAACATTTGTGCGTTACAAATTCAAGGAACAAGGTCAATCGCTTCATGTGTGGGAATTAAATCTGGGAAATCCAAGCTTTTCACATGCTGGTCAATTACCTATATGTGGCATGCTCACGAGTGGGAGAGCCGAAAAATTTCTTTGTTTTTGCAGAAGGCGATAAGACCGAGAATATTCTATATCCCAAAACACTTTGATAAAGATTTTCAAATTAAATTGCACAAAATTACACAAAAAATTAATTCAGATTTAATTAAATACACAAAAAATCATTGTCTTTCATTTATTCTGGAAATGTAAATGTCTGTGCTTAGAATATATTTGTGCCTACTACTGAAAGAAAAAAAGACATGGCAATGCATGCCGAGCACAGATAGTTATTATATACACATGTCATTTTTAAACACATGGTAAAATCAATTTCATCATTTCGTCCGCCATATTTACAAAGACCAATATCATACCTCATGCTCTCTAACATATGCTATTTTTTTCATTATTGCAGGTTATAGTTTTCGAGCATTACACGACAGCAGCTGAGTTGACCTTCCGAGACTCTCCAATATTTAATGTTTAAATGGTCTCCATCAATGGAACAGCACCCTATACGGAAGGAAGGGCTACCATATCATTTCATTGTTAAGCTTAAGTTCAAATAATTTTTATTTCACATTTGTATTTTATGTCATTGGAAAGTAGAAAAATATTTCCTTCTTACTTAATTATGGGTGAGAAAAAGGTTGGAACAGGGCTGTTGCTGTTTTATAGGTGTACAGTTGCTAGGAATGCAGCTATTCGGTTGATGGTATGAATCTAACAGATGCATTTTTAAAAAATAGCTTATGAATTATGTATATTTCATTGATGTCAGGTTGGACTATCACAGTCATGCTTTCCTTTATATGAATAAACCAAACTGTTGAGAATAATGTTCATTTTGTGTTCATTCAGTGTTCTGTGAAACAAAACACTAAAAAACGTTGATTGAACAGCAAAAAAGTTAATGTTCATTGAATATGTTATTTGAATATAATTAATAATTACATGCCTAAAACACCATTACATTTCAGGGGTTCTGGCAATGAGATTTTCAATACGAAAACACCACAGTCGAGGAAACATAACTACTAAAAATGCATTTTTGTTACGGTCAAGCACGGTTATTCGCTCTGTGCAAAGCTGTAATAATAAATGCCACCGTGTACTATACACGAAAGGCATGAGTAAATGATTAAATAAAGATTTAACACTTTCTTGGCTCGTACTATCTGGGAATTTTAGTGAAATCCATATGGAACAGATTACTATATCAATCAACGCAAACGCAATAGAAATGAGTAAACAGAAGGACTTCTATGAAATTCCATCTTAATTCTCTAGTTTTAACTAGTTGTTTTACGTAAATAATCACCTCGGACTATTGAACCCTGTTAATGGCATTGACAGCGAGGGAAAGGGTAAACACCCACTTTTAAGAGGAAAGAAAGACACTGAAGTATTCGCGTTTACAGCATTAAATGGCATTGTATCCTTCATACACCGCCAATGAACTACACTCGTGAAACTCACAACGTTAAGCAAGATTTCTCCCTAAGCACCACTAATGTTGAACTGGCATTATCGAATTAAACATAAAAACACCGAAGTACAGTTAAACGACGGCTCACTTCCCTGTCGTTCACCACCACACCATCACTTGATGATGTCAAAAATTAACTATTTACGATACACGAAACATTAAGTTAGTAGTCCTTCCACTATTAGGAAAAGGAGTCCCAAGCTAGAGTTTATCCCTATCAACAATGGCTATTTACAACAGTGAGCACTCATTAATGTGTCACACACAGCTGGATATAGCGCTGAATGGCCATACACAACGCCAACATTTAAAGGCAAAATTCAAATGCTAGAAGTCACAGAACTCACTCAGGCAAACAATACTCCGACCTTTTAATACAAATAATGGAGTACAGAAAACCGAGGAAGTTAGCCAGCGAATATACGTGGACAAGGACTAGGTGAAAGGGTGATAAGGGTGGAATGGAAGACTCGTGTCCAGTCATCTCCCATGCCATCACCCTAGTTAGCTGCAGTCGAGCTACAAGGACGGAAACTCATGGCCTCTCCGCGACTCGACGGAGGTTTGCAATTATCATAATTTTTTATTCTTTTTTTCTGGAGGCTTAATGCGGCTCTGGAGAGTTGCCGTTTTTATCGTTACGGAATAAAAGGAAAGTAGCGCATACTAACCAAAATAGTTATACTAATGTAATTGTGCTGGTGGGGTTTATGTTCAAATGACGTTCAAAAAGTGTTCATTCATTGTACAAATTGTTCTTTCGATGTTCTATGAATATATTCCTTAGAAAAAATAAGTGTTCATTGAATGTTTTTATGTACATATAGTGTTCACAAACTCCAATCAATGTGCAAAAAGTGATCATTCCGTGATCAAATTATGTTCTTCTCATGTCCACAGGTGAGCGTTCATTTTATGTTCTTTTAGTGAGTTTTGTCACAGAAAAATCGTAAAAAGAACAGTTAATGAACATTCCCAATGAATATAAATTAAAAATAATTTGGATTTGAATAACTTAACATGAAAATAACGATAAATGCATATAAAATGAACGATTTTTGTTGATGGAAATCGCATTTAAAAAGGAAAAAATAGGTTTTAAAAAAAGGAAAATCGATTTAATTGAATTAACTTAACTAACAGTCCAATGTTCTTTGCATGTTCACTGAATGAATTATTATTTAAGGATAGAAAGCACTTTGAAAAACATCGATTGAATATAAAAAACAAATCAAGAACATTAAGTGACCATTAAAGAACAATAGCTGAGTGTGACATGTTTTTGAATCGTAGCCATTTTTCATCCTCGGTTGGGTAGAATTATTTTAGTCGGAGAATTTCGAATGCAATTCATCTTACGCTCTTGGAGAGGTTCATTCGAGTAGCGAAGTTGGAAACAACGCGTGAAAACGTGCATTACAGTATCATGCTTTGTTATTTGCGTGCATATAATTGCAGGTTTTGATTCAGAAGTAATGTGATTGGTTTCCCTCAACGAGGTAAAGTAGATCTACCGCGATCCTCGAACTCTTTGTTGAGAATTTTGATTGGATTTACATAGTTCTTTTCATCAAGGCGGAAAACATTAATGGAAATGTTATTATTTTACTCAAATTTTGAAATTTTGGTAATTTCATCAAGAATGCTCATGCAATTCCAATCGTAGCCCCTGGGAAATTCAGGAATTTCGTACCTTAAGACTCATGGAGGCGTGTTATACTCTTCGCCTAGTTTTCAAACTTAAATTATAACGACTTCATGGGTGAGTTTTATTATAGATGGAAGCTCGATGAAGGATGCTCCCCTCAGCGAATGGTAACGGTCAATCCTATGCTCCAACCGCAGGAGCTCACTAAGTGACCAGCCAGACCCTTTTGCAGAACTTTCCGATATCACTTTCAATAGTTAAGCAAAGAGGATTTCTAAAGTGTGATTTACCCTATTCCTGTCAAACTTGAACTTTTTTGTTTTAAAGCACATTTCTTGCACCTTTGCATCATCCTGATCTATGTGAAATTTTGCTTTCACCTAAGTATTTGTTTTTGAGCGCGATGTTCTCAAAACTGTCAAGAATTTTTTCTATGAAAATATCTTTTCATGCTATCTAAAAAGTAAACTACAGCCCGAACTCCGTTTCTGGTGTGTGCTAACTTAAAGTGTGCTCTACCTAAGGTTTCAAGTTGTTATCAAGAGGAGGAACACTCATGTACTAATGCTTATCAGCAGCACGAGGTTATGTCCTTTGGTATGCTAATCGTATCAAAAAATGTGAAACTGCCGAACCAGTTCTTTACACAGGAAAAGGTACTGTACAGGTATTTCTAGAAAAGCTAGCAGATCTGGAGATTTTCGTGAAAATTGTTTGTAAAACGTTATATCGATGGACACAATGACCGGGGAAGATGTAGATGCTTTTAAAAATATAATATCGTGTTACTTTTGTGGGGAGAAACTTGACTTGGCTAAGGCGAGAAATCATGACCACGTTGCTGGCAAATTTAGAGCAGCTCACGGAGCCTGCAATGTGAACTTCAAAATCTAAACTTTCTGGCAGTACTCATCCATAATATTTCCAACTGTGATATACATATGATCGTGCCTCACACGGGATGTGATAATATGAGAAATTATTGTATCCCTAATCATGAAGATAAATGATTCTCCTTCGCTAAGCACATTGATTCAAAATTTTCCTCCCGGTTTATTGACCAAATCAGGGTTCTCGGTACCTCTCTGTCTCAATTGGTTGACTCCAATTCTAGATAGAAATTAAAGAAAACAGCTCGCATCATTGGAGAGAAAATTGACCTCGTCACGCGTAAGGGCGTTTTCCCCTTTGAATACGTAGACTAAAGGAAAATTGTAATGTGGTTTGATAACCTAGATTTGAAAAATTTTACAGCACCTCAACCGAGGACACCATTACAAATGATAAAAGATCGTAGGCTTTCCCGGCGAATACTATAGATAAATATTTCTCGGGTTTGGCACCGGTAACAACCTTACCCGGTGCCAAACCCGAGAAATATTTGTCTACCATTACAAATGATGACCGTGAATTTGCTCAAAAGGTGTGGGCGGAATTTAGATGCAAGACCAGGCAAGTATTCAGATCTTTACGTGAAGCAAGATGTTCTCTTATCATTAAACCTATACGGGAACTTTGAGGAGGTATGGGCTAGACCCTGGATTGTATTTCCCTGCATCGGATCTATTTTTTGACGCAATGCTCAAACACACGAAGTTTACTTTGGAACTGTTGACGGATTACGACAAGATCCTAACATTGGAGAAGGGCATTTGCGGAGTTATTAGCTGGTGTGCTAACCGCTACGCGGAATCTATAAATAAACACATGGAACGATTTGATCCTGACCTAGTCTAGATATCTAGCATCTCTAGACGTCAACAATTGGTACGGCTGCGCCTTATCTGCTCCTCTCCCGAAGGAAGGATTTCGGTGGGTCAAACCGATACATCTTATGATCCTCCTAAAGGTAATGTCTTGCAAGTCATTCTAGAATACCCTAAAGAATTTCAAGATTTGCATTCAGACTTACATTTTTGCGTAAAACAAAATCACTGGGCAGCGTCCTAAATTGTTGAATACTCAGGATGATAGAGCACTACGTCATACGTCACCGAAAACTGAAGCGGACATTGCTGGCAGGGTTGAGGTTAAAGACGATACACGGAATCATCAAATTCAATCGATCACCCTGGACGAAGTCCTACTTTGGTGAATTAGGAAAAAAGTAAATTGGCAAAGAATGAATTTGATAAGGACCTGTTCAAGTTAGTGAGTAATTCCGTTTTCAGTAAAACTATTAAAAATATACGTAATAGATGGCATATTGAATTACCAAATAACGAAAAGAGATTGCTTAAACTAATGTCAAGTTCTCTCCTTGTCGATCGACAATTTTTTGCTGATAACCTAGTGGCAGTGCACAAAAGGAAAAATAATATAAAAATGACCAACCCTCTAAACGTGGATCTGGCTGTTTTGATTATTTTCCCATTATTGATATATGACTTTTTCTATGGACACCTTAAAGCTAAATATAAAGATGGCGTGTCATTTTAGTACATAGAATGGATGGATCTATTCGAAAGCTTCGAACTCGAGACTTTTTTCGCTGAAGATAAAAAATAAGTTTCCCAATGACACTTTGAACTATCCACCTAACCATCCATGCTAATCAAAGACGGACGCGAAACCAGTAGAAAAATGAAAGATGAATGCGAGGGAAAGATTCTGACTCATTTCGTCAGATTACGAAGTAATTTGTATTGTTACCATGGCAAATGTAAAGTTGACAGGAAACGAGCCAAGGGTGTCCAGAAAGTCACGATTGAAAGATCGGCTTAAATCCTTGTGCTGGGGCCGCAGAAAAAGTTACCTGCTGTCGAGGCACCGTGGAAGGGTCGACCCTCATTCAGCTGGACCGGAACGTGGAATCCGAGCCTCGGCGTCGACTCCTCACCATGAGTGGGTTATTGCACCTACTGAATAGCCGCACTGTAGTTTATAAAATTTAAATTTTAACAACAAATTAAAAAATTATATTATTGTTTGAATGGCAGCAGAGGCGCTGACGAAAATGGTTTTTATACGCTGTCTTATGATATATATTAACCATTTTCCGTTCTCTTAAAAACTAAGCCGCTTAAACGCTCGTAACCACGTAACTTAACGAGTATTCCGGCAGTTACTCGGGAAAGAATAATGGCTGAAACTTTTACTAGTTACCTTTTTCTTTTCCTTATTTTTATCGGCTATCAGCGATACATATTAGACAATTCACGTGTCAGTTGCGCATAGATCAACATATGGAAGACATTTTCCGTGATTTTGCGCTTGCATTAAGAACAAGCGGATGTGACTTCTAAAACTTACCTTCCATGTTTGCCGTTTGAGTTGTACAGTAATAACTAATAATGATGCGTGCATATATCATTTAATAGACAACTTATGGTTTTTATGTGAATTGAGCCATAGATATGAGACGTTTCACGTGTCTGTTGGGCGAAAATTAAGAGCAAACGGCTATAACTTCCTTCTATGTACCTTATTCTTCTTCTACGGTACCTTATGTTTTTTATCGGATCTGTGCATGAAATATTAACAACTTTCGTGCATAGAACATTTAATATTTATAATTTTTGTTTGTTATCGGCATTGAGTGACAGACCTGAACATGGTACGTTTTTTGCCTGCGCACATCAAGCCATATAGGCCTGCTGTTTCCTAAGTATCCTTATTCTAATCACAAAATTTTATTTTAAGCCGTAATAGCTGTATAGGAAGGTATACCATGGAAACAAGGATAATATCATACAACTGAATCTCTGAAAAACACCATTGAAATACCTCGGCTTAATATGGTTATATCTACGCAATATTGCCAGCCACTCTTAGACTATATAGCAAATGGTGATGAATTATACCTTATTCAGGTCAATGAAACGGCGAACATTTATGCATTAACAAGAACCTGCTTGGAAAAATCATTTTTATATTAACTACGTGATCCCTCATCGATTTAATAAATATTTTCTGTGATTATGGAGCTATTCCTAAAATTACTTCTCTATATACGTGGGTAGGATTTCTTAAAAACCTGGGATTTTTTTCGACTTAGCAATCTGGACAAATTTTATTCACGGGACCCTCACATAATGGGGTTCATGCTTTGTTGTACTTATTTCGTGGAACATACGGAAATATGAATACACATTGTGTTTGCAGGAATCAATCTCAGACAATCCATTGCAAATGATAGTTGAATATTTATGTGAATTCCGAACCAATGCATTTTCTGACGAAGTTATTAGAATTTAATAAATTCCGATATCCTAGAGTATATGAGATCATTGGAGTGAAATGAGGGAACTAGACCGCAGAGTAGGCAAGTTTTTAATCGTTGTCCTAGTGCAGCAACTTTGAAATTTAAACTATATCCCTATCTATTCAAACAGTGGAGTTATTAGCACATTTGGGACATATACCCAACGTGACGAAATTTGTTTTGAATTTATTTTTGATATTTTTATCGAGGTGTTAGGCCATGAAAGTGGTGGTAAATGTTACAGATTAGTGTTTAAGAGACATAGATAAACAATTCAGGTAATAACCTCCAAATATGTATCATCAAAATTACGGGTAATTATATACCCTGACCCTGAACCCTTACGCATCATCTTGAATTTTATTTTTGCATCAGATGCGTATTAAATAAATAAGCCACTTTGCTATTTAAACTCAATCTTATCTATTCAAACAGTGGAGTTATTAAAGGTTTTCCTACAACGCCACCTTCTCGTATCTTACGTGGTCCTAATACCACGGCTGAAGTTTTGACCCCCCCTAGCCCAAACAATTAGAGCTATCGAAATTTTGACAAAAACTCTAATATTCAACACTGCCCCCGGATCTTTTGGGGGTTTAGAGGGCGCCCTGACCGTGGTCTATACCGTGACCCTTAAGTACCTTAGGATATTCAAAAAGGGTCCCCAGATTTTTTTACCGGGTTTCGAAGGTAGGCACTGTATATGACCCATTCGTCAATTATTTCGGTTCTTAAACTAATAGAAACAATACAAAAAATTCCGAAAGACTCAGAGTCGACGGATTATTTTACCTTCTTGCCACAGATTCCTCCGGTGTCCTAGCCTCTGGGGATTCTTCCAGAGTTCAGTTCTGAGAAGCCTACACGGTGATTCAGTTGGATCGATGGTCTAGGGCTAGTTCCTAACCCGCTGACGATTTCCTCGAGTTCTGTCGCGTCTTATGCTCTGAGATACCTGGGTGGGGGGTAGTTACACGTGAACATGTGCGTGCAATACATCATGTGCGCTTCATCGGGACAATGCCCCATTACCATGATAGCATTATGACCGCATCCTTGGGTTGATAGGTGCATTTACTTGAAAGGGGATGAGGGGTAAGGGGAAGGTTGCATCAAGCGATCTCTAAGTTGTTTACGTACGATGAATTCTAGGTAGCCTTGAGTGGAGGGTGGGGTAGAATTTCCGCATTGATGGTGAGTGGGGTATTGAGTGAGCGCCAGATGACATGTTACAGAACTAACAGAACGCGGTTCCCATACACAGATGGGTTGCGTCATGCTACCACGTTTCCAAACCGCGCGAGTGTCGCCAGGTGTAGCGTGATTGGAATATTAGTTTTTTACATATTAGGTGTTTTGGGAGGTAATTAGCTTCAAAGAGAGACGGGTCCGTGACGGTTTCGATAGCATTTAATGGTTTGGCATATGGATATCATTCCACGTCGATTGATTTAGGCTATCGGTTGGTGAAATCATATTTATATATATATATATATATATATATATTTTCGCTGAGTCAATTATTAACCGAGATAATGGATATTGTTTATATCGAATGTTTTCGGCTATTGCGAGTGTATTGATCACTTTGTCGCAAAAATGAGGATGTTATTTGATGTGAGTTTATGAGGGCTATTCAACGGTGTCAATATATTTTCTCTGCGCTAATTAATATGCGAGATATTTGATATTGTTTATAACGAATGTTTTTCGACTGCTGTGAGTTAATTAGTCCCTTCGTCGCAAAGATAAGGGTGTCATTTAATGCGGGTTAATGAGGGCCATCAGACAGTGTCGTTATATATTCTCTACGTTAATTAGTATGCGAGATATTTGCTATTGTTTATCCTAAATTTTCAAGGTCACGCTGTGCTCGGAGCCCTATTTCATATCTACTTCTCAGTCTCAGTATCTTTAAATCTGAAACAAGTTCGTTTAATCGCGTAAGGGGTTGTGTACCTCAAGATGGTTCGGCGACGACGATATAATTTCCTGAATTAGAGAATTCCTAAGCGATCGCGAGCAGAGGGCAGCATTAGACGACGCCAGCTCGAATGAGGTTACACTCACTTCGGTTGTCCCACAGGGGAGTGTCATACGTCCTCTTCTAATTCTTCCATATATTAGACGTATTGGGGAAGTAGAAGACAGTTAACTCCGACTATTTGCATACTCCGATGCTGCAGTGTACCGGGAAATCTCTAGCAATAATGATAAGAAAGTGCTTACGAAGGACCTCAAGGCATTCAAGCGTAGTACGATCCAAGGCATCTAGAATTAAATTTGAAAACATATGTTGTAATGAACTTCTGGAAAAGAGAAATTAACCGTAATACACCTAAATCATACAAAATACCCAAGTAGAGACTAGAATCTGTAAAAAAAAAACTCGGAGTTAATTTATATACAATAGTGCATGTTGGTGATGAGTCACCCCCTGCCAAACACCTGAGGTGGCTTGCAGGGTACTATGTATATGTGCAATGATTCTGTAAGTTGCGGCATTCCCCTGCATCCATATTGGCATTGCATATGTAATTTTGCATTATAATATTTACTATGAGTACCATAAATAAATAAATGATACTAAGACTAATGCTTATTAATTTAATACGCATCTGATGCAAAAATAAAATTTAAGATGATACGTAAGGGTTCAGGATCAAGGTATATGATTACCCTTAATCATGATGATAGGTTCGGAGGCTATTAGCAAAATCGTCCCCCTACTTGTTTTAATCATGAATATTGAAGTTAATTGAAGTGTATCGAACATGTATTGATGCGTATAGGATATGTATCGAACGCATTTGTTAAATGAATCAATACTTTCCGTCAAGTTTTTCATATTTTATGACGCAATTAGCGTGTATCATTTGTTTAAATTCGATTTTAATTTGTTTTCAACTTCTGACAATGGTGGCGGTACCAACGACACCGTTCAATGAAACATTAACTTATCTGATCAATTTTCAGCATATTAACCGAATTCAAGGAGAAAAATCTTCTCTTCTATCTTAGCAGCCAACGAAGTAAAAACCACTACGAGAACTCCTTGCATCGTTAACTACATATTTCAAGGACATCGCCTCCTCAGTGAATGGTAAGTAAAACAGTAACCACTATTGACGTTTGTTTAAAATAGGAATTTTTTCTTTACAATATATAGGTAACATTTTCACATTTATATGAGGAAATAAGAGCTCGGGTGTCCTAACATTTTTAATAATTTCTAATACGAACTCATTTAATCATAACAGCAATTTCCTTTCCGAACTAACCATGTATTCCATTAGCGAAATCTTAAACAATTTTTATTCCGGACATTACAACAACGCGGAAAAGCTAGAACAGGGGCTAAAAGAGCATTTACGAAAAAGTAGTGTTTGAAGACGAAAGCATATGTGACATGGTAACCTACTATGATGAAAGATGCGTTAGACGAGGCAAAGGACAGAAAATTTTGCTCCAATTGCGAAATCTACTATAATATAGACGAGGCAAACCCGCAGGAAAACACGAACGCGCACTGCTTGAGAATTAACGAGCAGATAGGTAAAGGATTCAACGAAATCGAATCAGCAATCAGATCTAGACTAAAGACGTTTTGGATTACTCCCGTGGAAGATGGTGGTCAGGACGTAGTTTCTTTTTTAAACATAATTCGAGACCAGTTAAGCAAAAATTACTGAACAGGCTGATGTAAACAGTGCTATTAAATTCATCCTCGTTTTGATATGTAAATTTAAAAAGGGAGACAATGAGGAGTTATGTACCTCGTTTAAAACTATGAATAGAAGAATCTTGCTGCCCAATCAAACAAACGAGATCGTAGACGAGGCATTTTCGTTTAAAGGAAAAGTCAGAATTTCAAGCCCAGGGTTCAGGATGGTCTCTTTCTGAGATCATGGGATTAGAATTGAGAATTAACAAGTACATTCCACTTCAAGGATCGAAATACATCGATCTTTCAGCTAAGATTAAAAGTATACAAGCTGTTATCAATGTGAAGAACGAAGACTTATACTGTTCCAAGTATGCTGTTTGGCCAGAAAAATTGCAAGAGATCCACAGTTCGATACCCCAGCGTTTCGTTCTTGATATAATTGGACATGCATCGAATATTCAGTCGATTTAAAAGACATTCCAATATTCGTACGCGTCAACAACATTTCGATCAATGTGTTTGGATTTGATGATAAAAACGACGTGTATCCTATGAAAATCGTAGACACCGAGCTAGTAGATCATTGCGACTTGCTGTATGTGACGAACAATGTAACTGCGCATTATTGTTGGATTAAAAATTCAGAGCGATGAGGGTAGTGAATTTGTCAACGCCAAATTTAGAGATTTTCTCTCCCGTCGTGGAGTGAAATTTTACACCACAAATAATCCGGACATAAAAGCCGGCCTCGTGGAACGATTCAGTCGCACTCTAAATACTAAAATGTATAAGTATTTTACAAAATACGCCACTTGCAATTTCGTCGATTTATGTACTTCCAAAACTCGTGAGTAGTTATAACAATAGCGTTCATTCGAGTATAGTCATCGCACCCTCCAAGGTAAACGCAAAGAATGCGCTTGCGATCGCCATCCGGAGAAAAATGTTGTGAAAAAGTATACAAAATTTAGAATCGGTGATCACGTGAGGATTAGGAAGAGCGGCTTCCTTTCGCCAAAGGTTACCTTGCCAATTACACGAGAGAAATATTTAGAGTGGTAGACATAGATAGTGCAAGAGAAATACCAACTTACAAGTTGCAGGATTTGAATGGTGAGAATGTAAGCGGAAGTTTTTACGCGCAAGAGTTAGTTAATGTGAACGTTTCCGCAGAGACGGAATACATGATCGAGAAGATTTTGGGGAAACGCTGGAATTTCCTTTTTTCGCTGTATGATAAGAACCACGGGACGCGCTCTCTTCTTGAGCGATGCAGTAGCCTAGAGGAAGAGCGTTCGTCTGCTGTCAAGAAAGTCAGGGGTTCAAATCTTGGCGAGGCCTCTTCTAGTGCCTTTATAATATTCTATGCGATTATTGTTGCCAAAACTTCACAGGAATCCGCGGAAGGCCCAGCGAATGGATATTGACCTCAACCATAAGTGTGTGAGGTTTACACATATTCAGGCTTTGTAAAAGAATCAGAGCGGTCTCCATGATCGTCAAATGACATGCTTACTTCCCATTCTCGGGTACTCGACCCCACTTGATTTCTACGTCCTGCCTGTCGTCTGACGTTCATATTCACTCACCCACCAATGTATCCATCAATGAAAAGCTATTTATGAAAGAGGGGATAGACCGGATCTCTGATAGTGTCAATTACTTCATTTTTTGAACTTACCAGAGGCTACTCTAACTTTAAAATTACATTGAAATGATTTAGTAAAGAGGGAAATTATTTTTATTATGAATTAAAGTTTGGTTCCTTCTATCGAATTTGTTTATATCGATTACTTTTCTGAGTAAGAGACCAAATTAGTGTGGAATTTTCTTGAAAATATCTTTAAAACGGTTTTTGAAGTTTTCCCAGTATTGTTTTCTAGCTTTGTAATGAGCAATACATTAGCCGTGCTGTTCAACAGTTCAACTTAGAGGATGGAGGATTATACTTAGAGGATAAGGTAAATTATTTAATTATTTAGAAGGCTTTTAACATAGTCGCAGTGAGAACATTAATGCTAAAATTACGCAATTAAATTTTGTGAGGAGCATTCTTACACTAACGCGTAAGTAATGCTCCGACAACAAGGCATCGCGTATCTTTCCCTGTGAAAGTGATAAAATATTAAAAATCACGGATCTTTCCTTCTCGTGGTCGTTATCGTCATCTATAAGGCAAGCCACGTTGGTAGGGCAATGCTCAAAGTCCTGGGAGCGCATTACACTGCTATGAAGCGCGTGATCTTTCTTGATGACGATCACGTTTTCGAAATCATGAAACCATCGAAATTGAACAATAGCATTATGAAGAACCATGATCGCGATTCAGGTTTGTTACCCAGTTACAACTGCCGAGCTTTCTTATTTCAAGGCGAATTTCAGATATAGTTGTGTATCCTTTGGCAATTTGCGTCCGTTTAAGTTACTGTGAACTGAGTTACTTTTACAGTGCGTGGTGATATTGTCTGATTACCTTTAATGGAATTATAAGGAAAGGAAAAAGCACACTAATCTCACTGCCTTACTAACAGAAAGCAGTAGTTCTCGGATTTCACCTCATCAGCCTAAACCATTCCAATCATAACAAAACAAACCATGAAACACAGATGGAGCGGGCTGCACGGAGTCCAGACCTCAACACTATATGAAGTATTTGGACGTTTATTATGAGGAAAAAGCGAGAGAAAAAAACGTTTTTCGACTCCCTGAAATGAAACGACCCCAACTTTAGATGCAATGTGGAAAATGGTGGAGGAAGAATGGGAAATGAAGCCAGTAAGATGATGGTAAAATATGAACAACTCCATGTCTCAGAGATTTGGTCAAGAAATGAAGGGTGGTGGATTTATTATTAGGCTAATAAACATCCTAATTCTTTTTGTAAATACCAGTTTAATTCTCGGTGATCAATTACTGTGGTCATGTGCACACATTACTCAGGTTGAGAGAATTAGGCTTACATTTTAACCTTTTCCACTCGTTATAAATAAAGATTTATAATGTCCCTTTCCAAAATCCATGAAAATTCATTACCATTGGGAGATAAAATTTATTACCCTGTAAAGTTGATTCACGGCGAAAGAACATATTATTCCCAAGATGCCGTTGATTCATGTTGGTATACAATACAGTTAGGAATTCTTATTTATGGATGGAACATGAATTACTCCCAAGCTATCTTTTTCTTTACTATTGCTTGAGGTTAAAACTGCCATTGTTAAAGTATAACCATGGAAGAAGAGGTATAACCTTGAGTATTTTTTTCTTTCACCTTTTAAGTGATATACACGGACCATAGAGATCTATTATCCTTGGTGATATATAAAGTTTTGAACTCCTTTCTGTTATATAAATGACAGGGCATTATACTTTCATTCGACCAGAAAAAATCAAATCAGGGTCAAACAGAGCCATGTACATTTATTCACAACCCCAGAGGAACAATGAGCATTATGAATAAGTACCTAATATTTTCCATTTTAATACCGTCATGTCATTCACAAAAGCCATCTCATAATATTCGTAAACTGGACTTGATGAATCAGTTCTAGGATGCATTATATCAACTATCGTGTTTAATTTCTAAATCGAGTTATCTCTTTAGACTTAGAGACTTTAACTCGTTATTTTAAGAGTCAGGGAACCCACCAATGGCAGTAAATTTACGTTAGGGGAGCAGCTTATCATCCCCGGGGATATCTATCTATCATCCCCGGGGATAATCTATCATACGGAGCCAGAGGTCTGGCTCCGTATGATAGATTTGCAATTAAACGACTAGTACAGAGGAGAACAGCTATTCAGACTGACTATCCTAAACTACGCCCCTGATTATGCATTTAAATATAAGTACAACAGCTAACATTAGGCTACTCCCATGATTACAATAAAGATGTACGAAAACACTATGTATTTAATGAAAAATGTGACAATTGGCTGCACTTCGGCGGATCTACCACTGGCAGATCGGCCGAAGTGCAGCCATATGTCACTTTTATTCTTCCTTTCCATTTCCTGTAAAAGAAATTCAGCGGTGTAGGGCGGATACAAAGACTTCAGAAGTTTCTTTAAGCTTTTAGTCATGCACTACGGATGTAAGAAATTCTAATCATTTTATCAGTATGAATTTTTAATACTTTTGGAAATTTAGACTTAATTAAATGCTCTTTAAAATATTTTTCGCCTTCAAAGCTGTTTTTTGGGTTTATAACTCCTCGTGACATTCCATGCATGTGCAGTATCAAAAATTCTTACTTTTTAAGCATGTCTTGATGTGCCAAATGCAAAATTAAGTCGGTAATTCAGGTTTACAGGAAATAGGCATTACTGACGTGTTTGATGGAACTAGCACAATTCGTAGTTTAGAGGACGGATGTATTATATCCCCGGTATCGCAGCAACAAAAATGAAGTTGAAACTTCCTATGAGGATCTGCTGTAAGGGTGGCCGTTGGTCCTCTAAAATCACTCTCCGAACTCTACCTGGGCAAAGCTAAAAGCGTCTTCACTGGCCGGTCGACTTGGAGTATCTGCGCTGCGATCCTGAGGGTGACTCTAAAATCCCTAGACCCTAGCCCCCTTAGTTTCCCTGGGAGTTCCCTGGGTCCCATATGGCAGAAGATTATCTCGCTTTAAAGTGTTGACACATTAGAATCGACTATTTTCATCCTAAATCATTCAACGCTCCACTTTTTCCCTCCAATTTGCCCCTTTGCAGGCGAGACGTCTTCGCCGCCATCCCAGGGTCGGGGGTAGTATTAGGGAGGTTTACATGGTTTACATCGTGTATGGGTTTTGTGAGGGTGGGGGATGGAAAAAGAGGGTGGGGGGCTAAGACCAGGCACGTTCCTTCATTTTATGACATGGAAGGCGTCTCGGAGGAAGAAATACCCTCATTGTCGCCCTGAATCTCCCTCAAACCCAATTCTCCAATATTGGGTGAGAAATTGTCGGGGATATTGTGGTATTGAAATTGGGCCGGAAATTGGTGTGTGTCAAGCGTGCCACAATCCAATATTCAATGGATTGGCCAATATAATGGACCGTGTCAAACGGGCCTAACAAGTCAAACCCAAATTATCTTCCTTTCGTTTTCCCTCTTCCCCGAAGGATAATCATCCGACTTAATTCTGCCTTAGAAAACAATTCAATTAAATTAGTAAAGAGGTTCTTTAATTTACAACATATAGTGAAACCTGTATTTAGCGACCAACAGCAGGCCTTTGAAATAACTCCCGCAAGAGAAAGTGTCCGCTGATTGGAGGTAAAATTTTAATTGATAAAAACATAAATTCATTTTCTGAAAATTTTTATCGCACACAGATGAGACCGCCCTAATGAGGTGGCCTCTGAGGCAGGTTTCACTATGCAGTGCTTCTGTAAGCATGCCTTAAAAACTACTGCTGACGAGAAAAAGTATATTTGTTGCTGAAACTTGTACGACTTCTAAAAATGGTGAAAAACCTACAAAAAAGTTAGAGTCATATCACTCGCTATAAAAAATGGTATACACCGCCGAAAATAACCGAGAAATCGAGTCTTTTAATTATACACCATCTTTTTGAGTGTGTAAGAAATGCATCGAAGTATATAAAAAATGGAGGAGCTAAAATCTGCTAGTACAAGTTTGGGTGGATGAAGTACAGCGCGTTCATCGAAATATTCGAAGGCCACTGTTCCTGGACGGAAGTTGCGGAAGCATACGCCTAAAATGCAGCGAAAATCTTTTGGAACATTCTTTCAATGCTATTCTTTTGAAAAAAGTTACTGCTCCGTCATTTATGGAACAAACTCATAGATATTAAAAAAATATTTCTAGTAAAATTTATAATTTTGATTAAATAGTTGCCTCAGTAGGTTTGCAGATAAAGGAATTATGAATTTCTTTATTCAAAGATCGAGGAATTTTTTTAGAAGTTTGCGAAAAAACACACACGGACAAGATTTTAATAGACAAGAATTCATTATTCCACAGGATCACTAATTCCTTGAGTATTAATTGATTCTCGGGCCAGCGACTCCTCAAGGAATCTCTGAATCCGAGTCCTCAACTGAATCTGAGTCCTCATCTGAATCCGATTCCTCAACTGAATCTGCATCCTAATCTGAATCCGAGTCCTCAACTGAATCTGAGTCCTCAACTGAATCTGAATCCTAATCCGACTCCTCGAGGACTCATGAGTCCTAAGGAGTCGTCCACAAACGAGTCCTCCCTCTCCGCGGGCTCTACAAGAACACAGGTCCCTCTCCCTCAGACTTCAAATTTCAAGAGAATTTCAAGACTCGTTTCTTCCTCTCGTTCACTTGATTTTCAGCTTTGCCCATTTCCATTTCCAAGAGTGGACTCGTGGCCTCGCCTGTCAGTTAAGCCGCGTCCCAATTCGTTAGGCATTAGGGAGGATGCGGTTAGCTAGCTAAATATTTATATGCCTTTCGCTAAGGGAGCTTGATTTGGGACATCCTTTGCTAGTGTTGCCGTCTACCGAGCTGGAAACGAATGAAAAACATATGAGTAATTAATAAAGGACTGAATGAAACAAATGAAACCTGAAATAAAGACATTTTTGACGCCTGTGGCTACCTTCGGGTGCGTTGTGAGATTTGGAAAGTGAAATTACATTTTTTCATCCATTTCGTTGTCTGGAGATTCGTTAGTTTTTAGTTTTCGGGATATGTAAGTTTGTGTAGGTGTTCTGGGATTTAAATTCGTTTTATTTAAGTGTACTAAGTAAAATTTTTCTTTTGTATTCGGGTGTTGGTTTGCGAAATTCTAGAGAATTCTTTCACAACAGACAAATACTTGCCATGTTTGCCACTTTTCAACTACTTCCTTGGGTACAAGCGGTGCGAGTTTCCTTGTACGACGCATGCTGCGCTTTGCATGATGGGAAATTCAATATGGAGGCTGATTTAGGATAAACTCCATCTACCCTAAATTTCACCCCAGAGAAAGGCACCTAAATCCGCTCCCCCATGATGCCTAACGAATTGGGACACACTTCAAGATGGCGTCCTCCCTAAATCTGCCGATTTAGCTGCCTAAATGGCGAATTGGGCCCATCTTTGCCGGGTGATGCGCCTCTTTTCATTACGAGTCAGCTGAACGACGGTTCTTTGCGGCGAACGACTCCGTTCGTCAACTCACTTCAAAGATCCGTTCGAATTGATTCGTTCGTTCGCGACCGACCCAACTCTAGGTGATATAACATGACTAACAAATCCTTGTAAGCAGCAGTAGTTAGTCGTTCGTGTTCAAAAAGCATTTAATTTGTGTTGATTAATTTGAAGCACTCATGGCAGGTTGTTTTGAAAATATCCAAATACCTGCCTGTGAGTGGTTTGAAGGGGGAGATAAGCGAAATGCTGTGGCATCAATCGTTGCTGGTGTAATGGTTTGTATGTTTCACCTCTTTTACAGCTTGGCACTGTTTGTTGTGACATGCGGGTAGTGTTTGTTGGGTTCATTTCTCAATGACCATAATGAGAAAAAATTTTCATGCGTCTAGTCTGTACTTCGTAATTCTAATCCTGTAATTTCTGGCTTACTTGCAGTTTTTTATGGGTTGGTGGTTCATCATCGATGTTGCTTCTACTTATCCAGACATGGCCTCATTCAATCACGCATATCATATTTGTGGGGTAGTTGGTACAATATCTTTATTCATGTAAGTCTCTTACCTATTCATTTTCAATTACGGTAGTCGAAGTGGCATGCGAACCACAAGTATGGCTCGTGAATTCGCGTTAGTACTTCGTGTCGTCCCGAATAGGATATGTCTTCAGGGAGGTGAATGTAGTACAGCATTGGGTCCTGTGGTTTAATTTTTACTTGTGTGAAATCTGTATTTGCTAAATCATGCTGTGAAGAGACAATTTATCTTTAACTGGTATTGGACCGTTTTCGCTTCCCATCGGTAGCTCCCGTGAGTTCGAGACAATACGTATGAACGATACATCTACATGAGTAACGATACATTACTTCTATTAACTGGGTAAATGTTGGAATGCCCGGTATCAACGTTTTTCCTGCGTAACTCCGCTTCCCGAAGACCTAGAAACGTCGATCATATGTCATTTCTAAGCTCCATCTAAATTTTCTTTTCATCCAGGTAATTGAGTATAGTTATTAAAATGTTTCGCTTCTGCCAAAACAGGCAATGAGATTCCCTTGGGAAAAACACATAAAAATTGAACCGTAGGTCAATGGCGTGAGGAGCCAATTCTCAGGCTATCACACCACGTAGGCTTCTTGATCCTCAAGACAATTTAGGGAGGATTTAAGGGAACTAGAAATTAACTCCTGCGGTCGATCAAGGACCTCACTTGAACGGGAATAAAGAAGCTTTTAGCAGCGAAATTATCTTGCCACATCAGTTTTGTCAGATTTAGTAAGGTATCACGATATGTGATGACTGCCGGAACCGGCTTAACTCCTGGTTCCCTGAAATCCTTTCTTAAATTGCTTTTGGAATCAGGAAGTCTGAGTATCAGAGAGGACTGTGCATAGGTCTAGTGAGTCAGTGGTCCCTGGTTTGATTCCTGGTCCAGGTGGGTTTTCTCCGTAGGCAATTTTTATGCATGATGAGATTTGGACAAATGTTATTTCTCATTAGTCCCCTGTATTTAACCCAAATGAGAGAAAAGTAGGCACTCAAGTGATGAAATGAATAATAGAAGCGATTAATGATATAGAATTCAATTGGTAACTCAGGGTGTCCAGCACTCTGGAAGACCGGGAAATCTCAGGGAATTTTATTGTCACTGGAAATATCGAACTTACTCTGGAATTTTCTGTGGTGTCAATATATAAAACAGCAACAGAAGCAATGTGCCTTTATCGGCAAGTTGCTAAGTCAAAGATCCCTTGCGTTGTCTCATTTTCCATTCCTGTAATCACCGAAAGTAGGTACAATGTTTTCTATATAGGTATATACATTGTGTTCTTATTGGTCGTAGTCTGTAAATCAATGGCGTAAAGAACGTGCCTTTATTTGCAAGTTGCGAATTCAAATTTCCCTTGCATTGTCGCATTTAGCAAAATGAGGAAAAAAGCCAATTCCTTCAGTTTGTTGAGTTGTTGATCATTTTATATCAATGCTATTCATAGCAAAGTCTGGCTGTAGAATAACCTTGTTCCTGAGCACCAGCATGACAATGTTTAAATCTAAGAATGGTGGTGTTGGTGATGAGTAAGGGTGGTGAGGTGATTTTCTCTCAAACTATTTTAAAGTTTTGTGTTTGTTTTCCTCCAAATATGCAAGTTTAAAAATAATTCTTACGTTTAATCACCCAAAAAACATACCAAACATTCTCTTTTAATTGACGAGAAAAAATCAATATTTCCTCTGGAAAAATAAAAAAATATGTCTGGAAAACCTGGAAATCTCAGGGAATTTTGAAATGCCCAACTGCTGGACAACCTGTAACTGCATGAAAATGAATTTTAAGCACACATTTCTGGAAGTATCAAAAGAGTATCAGCAAGACTCAAAATTTGCCCTCAGATGTGTGATGGATGCAGAGGCCTCTCCATTGGATTTCAAACTCTTGTGTAAAACTGTTAATAAAGTGGCCTTATCATTTCTTAAGTTAATCTTCAGTTTGAGGGCAGCACATGAAAAGTGGAGAAAACCTCTCCAACTGATGACATTGGACCTGAGAAAGGTCATTCAAGTATTTGTATAATTTTTGCATTCCTCAGGCATTTCCTCAGGGTATTCTCCAGGGAACTCCACAACTGCAAGGCAGGGACATTGATAAGAACCTCAATTGAAAACATGTTTTTGAAAAGGTTTACGTCTAACCTTATTGAACGATTGTCGGAGGGAATCCTCTCCTGCATATACCTCCACTGCAAAAGCCATTTCACAAACCTTTGCTCATATGTTAAATTGATACGCTTCCACCTTAGATCCAAAAGATGACCCAAGTAATGTGCAAGAGTCATATTCTGGTCGTATCTTTCATTCATTTTCAATGTGGATTGATTAGTAGGCCCAGAGTTCTTCTTATGAGTTACTTTGATATCTGCTCAAAAAGTTGACTGCAGCACTCCAATCTGGCCTTGTTCCTATCATTGCGTACATCAAGCATCCAATTAATTCTCTACACGGCTTATCAGTCTTCTTTTTCGCCTTGATTTCCAGCTTAACTTCCATGGGTATCTTGACCGGGTTGCAGTCGTGCATGTTGAATCGTCTTAGCAAACTCTCAGATAAGATGATTGCCTTAGGTACATTTCTCCTTCCTTCCTTGAAATCTCAATTCTCAAATATATTTATGGTTTTCCCAATTCCTTGATTTTAAATCTCTGCTTTAGTATGAATTTCATTCCTCGATTTTCTCTTTATTTTTACCTGCCATCGGAATGTCATCAACATAGAGCACAAGATAAATGACAATACTTTTTAATATCAGAATGTTGAGGCATTTATCTGCTTCCGACTGAGTGAAGCCTATAGAAATAAGGAACATGTGAATGGATTGATTCCATGCTAGTGGTGCCTACTTCAGACCATAGAGAGCCTTCAGCAACTTGCAAACCATACCAGGCATGCCTTCCACTCCTTCAGAAATAAACATGTTTATCTCCTCCTTGAGTTCTCCATGTAGAAAGGCATTAGCGACATCCATTTGTTCCAGAATCAGTCCAAGTTCGTTTGCCACTGCCAGTAGCCTTCACCATTGCAAGATGAGCCACTGGTGCATACACCGGAAGGTCAGTTCCGGTATAGGAAATCTATTGTGATCCCTATCATTTGATTTGAAGTTTTCATCTGTGAGTTCTTCCTTGATGTCACTTTCTCGCTCCTTTCCTGGTTCCTCTCCATGTTCTGGGATCCAGGCCTCACTTGGTGTACTTTCAAAGTTGAATCTTCCTTCGTAGAACCCGACGTTTTTCCCTGTGACAAGTTTTTCCTTCTTCCGGACACCAGAGCCTGTAGCTGTTGGAACAGTAAACAATGAAATAACACGTCGAGGACTTGCCTTCAAACTTCACTGTTCTCAATTCTTTTGGTACCAGCAGATATATGACACAGCCAAATACTCTCAACTTACTCAGATCAAGTTTCTTGTTGTACCACAAAGCCGCAGGAACCTTTCATTCCAAAGCCGATGTAAGACTTAATTTAATTAGGTACACGGGAGTGCGAACAGCTTCCGACCAGAACGTTTTATTTAATTTACATTGAAGTATCAAACAACGAGCCTTTTCAATAAGAGTTCTCTTCATCCGTTCCGAGACACCATTTTGTTGAGGGGTGTATCTCATTGTGAACTCGTAACTGTATTCTTTGTTAGTCAAAAAATTCCTTCAACTCGTTTGACAAGTATTCATGACCATTGTCACAGCGAAATCTACTTATCTTCATGTTTTAATGAGCTGTAGCCATGGCATGAAACATCTTTGTGTAGCGAGTGACTTCTGATTTTGATTCCAGTGCATAGGCCGCTGTGAATTGAGTGAAGTCATCGATAAATATGAGTACATATCTTTTCCCGTTGAACGATTCTGGTGAGATTAATCCACAAACATCACTGTGGATCAGCTCAAGAGGTCTGGTGGCATGTTTCCTGGTCTGGTTGTGTGGCAATTGTGATTGTTTCCTCTTGACACAATCGGTACACCTTTCCGGGGGTATAGTTGAAACGTCTAATTCCATACCGTCAACCTGTGATCGGAGACCTTTAACCTTTACCCTCCTGAGTTTTTCTGTAGTCGTAAGCCTTGCTGGCCGGGGTTTTTTTTAAATGACCAGTGTTTTTTAAATGTCCATCAATGTGCCAAACGAACACGCTTGGCAGTCTAGGGACATAATTTTTGTGCCGGAGAGACACACTCGGAAGATAAAGGTTAATACTGTTGTAGCTCAAATGGCCTAGCTTGTTATGCCACAACTTCATTTTATCTTCAGACGGAGCAGCTGACAAAGCTTTGCATAGCAAAAAGTTCAAAACATATGATTGAGATTCATTCCGATTTGCAACAGCAATAGTTTCTTTTCTCTTTATAATTAAACCTTGGGAATGTTCAAAGATAATACGAAAGCCATACATTTCCGATTTTCTGACTGAAAGCAAATTGTAATCAAGTTCAGGCACAGATGAAAAACATTTTGATCATTATCTCAACTGCCTTTCCTTTTACAACACTGATGACTTTAATTTCCCCTTTACATTTAGCCTCAAGATTGGCTGATAAATACCTGATTTGGCTACTTTAATTTTAAAAGGGTGTTCCAGTTTTTTTTACATTACTGAGAGGTATTTTACAGTTGATCAGATGTTCTGTTGCCCCAGAATCCAAGATCCAGTTTATATTTTCAATTGAACGATCTTCATTTGATGTTCCAAAGCAAAAACCATCTTCCTCTTTGATGTTAGTCACGTTCGCCGAGTTATTGTTTCCTGGATAATTCAGTAGTTTAACTCTGCAGTTAACCCTCTCATGGCCGGGTTTTCCACATCAGTGACAAGTAAAGCGGAAAGAATTCCCAGGATTTCCTTGGTTTTTCATTTTACCAGTGTCTGATGAAGTTTTTCTTTTTCCTTGATAATTTTGAGCCTGAAAATCAGCAGGAGGCAGCACATTTGTCTTGGTTTTCCCAACGACTTCCTTGCACTTCGACTCTTCATCCATCAATCTGTTCTTCACAAAGCTCAGCATCAGATCCTTCATCGAAAGCGCATAAATAGCGGTGACCACCACATAGTATTCAGAGGGCATTGTCAAAAGTAGGTAGCACACGATGTCGGATTCCACGACTAGTTCCAGTGGAACATAAATTGCTAATCAGTTTATCAAACTTAAGGAAGTGATCAACTAACATGTCATTCGTTGCATTAAATTTCATACTTAATAACTGTTTTCTCAGAAGCTGACCAGCAATTCCTTTTCTTTCAAACGTGTTACACGGAGATGTCCATAAATCAAAAGTGGTCAACTTATCTTTTGCGTAGTCCATATGACTGTCAGCAATACGTTGAATAAGATGAGACTTACATTTCTGATCTTATTTCGTCAACTGAGTCAATTGTGCGGTGTCCATAGCGGTTCGTTCTGAATCCTTCT
This sequence comes from Ceriagrion tenellum, assembly GCA_963169105.1. NCBI lineage: Eukaryota > Metazoa > Arthropoda > Insecta > Odonata > Coenagrionidae > Ceriagrion > Ceriagrion tenellum. Next base: position 21,070,751 of record OY720633.1, read on the forward strand.
CACCATCAACAAATTGTACTCTACAGAAATAAGATTCTTTCACAAAAGATAATAATTCCAGCTCTTCCAAAAGCTTTTCCACCCTGAATTTCCAATTACTGAAATTCGTTCCATCGAACAATGGGATACGATATTTTTCTGCTTCTGTCGCCATATTTTACTTTCTGAAGTTTCGTTTCCATTTTGAAACAAACCTGGGCCCATAACTTAAGGATTGTTATGTCCTTTAGGTTCTTAAAGAACTTCCTCACCAACTCAAAATGTTTAACTTCAGTTTATTTCAGTCAGATATTGCTATAGCAAAATGGCAACAATCGTCATGTTTTTACATAAAGAATATTAAACAACTTATCGTTATGTTTAAAAAGACATTTGAAGTATTGGAAGCTACAAGTTCAAAAAATAAAATGTTAAATTGCAATCTCAACAACAATGATGAAACATCTGTCATGACAGCCAACTCCTTCCTCAAATGTTTTAAGGCTGTCAATGCCAAATGCATCCAGTACTCCCAAGCATAGGGATGACCATGGATTACCATACAGGATAGGAATGTCAACGATGAAATCCATGCTCGTAGTGTACGGTTTCTTGCTTCAGCCACTAGTTGTCGCTAGCATCATGTAATGCTAGCTTTTAAGAGCTACACAAAAAGAATCTCATGCAAATAGTTGCTGAAGTAATGCTTTGAGTCTCAGGACTTCGAAACTCGTTCAATGTACACCTTGCTGTTTATTTTTTGTTCTTATTTCCTCTATTTTTCAAAACGATTATCATTATGTAGCCTATAACTTGGTGTGCCAGTTTTGTCACATTATTGGGCATGTATGTGGTTTGCTATGTCCCGTATCCCTAAATATCAATGTAATTTAACAAAAAGGGATAATATCTATGGAATGATATTAGAATTTTCATAATTAATATTCCACATCACATATACACATTCTTCACAAACTGTGGCACTGTGTCACTAAATTGTTTATTGTGAGGAATCTTCTACAAACAACAGGTTTTCTGTGAGACGTTTAAGTTTCGTATTGGTGCTAAATTTCGCATCACATCAGCAGCAAACTCTGAATAAACTTTAGCAATTTACCCAGTAAATTGCTGTTGACATAATCCAGGGTAAAGAAGGTACTATTGCAAAAATTGCATCTCTGGAAGGAATTGGCGGACTATGGGTTGGTCCGTGTACTGGGAACTATTTGGCCTTACCAGACAGTTCTATGATTCTGAGTCTTACCTCCACTTGGTTAAATCATATTCTTCTATAAATTATATTTGTGGACCCCAGAAGTCAAGGGGTCTGAGTGACATTAACAAAAAATAAGTCAGGTACAGAAATGGGAAGTGAAAAATTAAATCTTTTAGGTGGTAAAGGGATCCAAGTGATTTTCTTGACAGGTGATACTATCTAGGGTATTGCCCCTTAACTACTTAGTGGGTTGTACCAAACATTTTCAACTTTGACTTAAGTTTTCTCAAAACAACGATTTTGTTACTTAGACCCCTTGACTTCTGGGGTCCTCATTTGTCTTCAGTGCCATCACGTCATCACTACAACATCACCAAATATTAGTTTTTGTGTTTTCATGGTCAATAATATTGCCTAATATTTTTGCCCACACCAGAAACTATTTGAGAGTAATAATATGTTGAGAAAACATAAGTTTGTGTTTTATATTTTTTTATTTTCTAAAATGTGAAAAAAGTGCAGTAGGAGGGATGAGTACGGTACATCGAAGTTTTATTCTTATGGCATGTTTTTCTCGTTATAGTTCTGTTTTTCTGGCTGCCACAGACTTACCAAAGAATATAAGTTTAACATGACAGGTGATGCCTTGTGGAAATGAAATTGTTCACATTATCGCAAAACGAAAGGTGCTTTGTTAATTTCTACAGAGGGTCGTAAGCCATTAAAATTCATAGTGGAAAAGTTTATCCTATTCATTCAAAATGTTTAGCATATTCCACAAAGTATCGCCGGAAACCACCAACTTAGGAATACATTAATTTCTTTGTTTTTGATCATTGAGCAGTATAAATTTCTTTCGCTGCAAGATCCGTTGTTGAATTATTGGACTTAGTAGAATTTTTATACATGTTGTGTTATTGCCTCTTTCTCATGAGCTCCATCTTTACTTAGTGCTTATACGAATGAGGTTCTTAACTTTCCCATCTGAATATGTGTGGAATATGTTTTTCAATTCCTATATATAGAATTTCCAAAAACATCTCCATGATACTTTGGTGCTCTTGTCTTTTGTTGTAGCTACCAGTGTCGTGAATGAAACTTCTCACCTCTCTCCAGATTTGATGAAATTGCATTTTTCAAGTAAATGGACTTATTGTTTAGGTTTGACAGCAGACTCGACTGTTGATTTTAATTTGATTAAAATTACTTCATGATCACTAATGCCTTCAAGGATATCAAATCTTAAATTTATATTTTCTTTTGTAGGCACAAAAAAATTCATCCGAGGAAAACAAAGTTTAAAGAGAGTATTTCATTTTCATCTGCATACTTCCCTGTGAGCTGCCACCTGGGTGTGTGGCAGGGTGTGTTAGGACACCAGCCGTGAAAATATGTAAGGTTTTGGGAGGTGAAATGGTGATGCATTTTATGGGAGTGTATTTAGTGGAGCTCAGTTTTTATTGTGGTCGCTTATTGTGTGTAAAAAGAATTGAGTTTTTGTACCTGTCCGTTTGGTGCCTAGTACTAAAGTGCCTAGGGCTTACCGGAGTTTAGGAATCTGTAATTATCCATGGTAAATTGATTGAGACTCTTAAAAGTTGGGATATGGATTACATAATAAAGCACTCCCAGAGTTATGTAATAGATTGTTGTGGTATCTATTAGGTTGCATTTGTTCCAGATTTTGGTTGGTTTTCCATTTATTTTGTCATTGTGTAGTTACTATTTTGTTAGGAGAAGAGGTCCTTTTTAAACTATTTTTACATTTAATGCTTGTTCATGTCCCTGTGTATATATGTGGTGGTGTTCTCCTACGACAACAGAACAGAAAAATTTCAGGCGGAATTTGGAATTTCTTTTGTAGTGTTCTCATATGTGAATGAATGACATTCTGTCATGAAAGTTATGAAATCGAGAGGGCCAGCTGTAAACACATTGTTGCATTATATTGACTACTTGATGCCTCTAACGCCTATGTTGCCTCTTGTTATCTTTACAGGATAAATGCTGTGTCCAATGCCCAAGTACGAGGTGATGCCTATTCGAATGGCTGCTTTGGCCCCCGAGGGGCAAGGGCCTGGCTTTTCCTTGGATTTGTCCTTGGCTTTGCTGCAGTGATTGCTGCCTGTTGGATATTGTTTGCAGACTTTGTAGCCGATGGTAAGTTAGCATCATCCAGTGGTGGCTTGCAAGTGATCCCTTGCGAGCTTCTCGTTGGTTCGTGAAGAAACACGACTGATATTAAAATTTGCCTCCTTTTTTACTCCGTTGGATTGGAGCAGGGACGTTCTGAATGGCAGTGAGAGAGTAATTTTACATGGTGACATTGAAGGGCTGGGTTGGTGTGTTATGGAATGCATCGGAGAGAGTGGTGTGGCCTTTTGGTGACCCTCGAGTGAATGATAATGGTGAAAACTTGGTGTGTGCTTGGATAAAGGATTGTTTGTTTCGAATGCAGGGTTAAAACGGAAGAGAATCCATGTGTATATGAGGCCAAATGGGGACTGAAAGAGCATGATTGATTTGTGTGTGAGAAATTGAGAGAATGAATGGATCCAAGGGTGGTGAGGGGTTGGTGAATGTTCACCTTGGTCCCTCTATTGGTTTGTCTCTTTGAGTGGACGTGGGTGGAAAGTGAGTTCCTGGGATGAGAAGCACTCATAAGCAAATGAGAGTCAAGTGGAGAGGATTTTAAGCAACGGTGTGTGATGGCAATAAGGATGATAACTTTATGATATGTTATCTTTGAAGCAGAGAGAATGGGGTGAATATATTGGTTTTTGGGAGTGTGAATGATTTACAGGCGAGTTTGAAAGGAATAATTTTTGAATGTGGGGATGGGGTGGTGAGGGAAATGAGTGGTGTTACATGGTGGAATGCTCTGGTACCGAATGCCATCAGCTCAATGTAAGACAGAGTGCGTTTCTTTCAATCACTTTTCTTCACCAAACTTTTTCAGTGAATTTAGTGTTTCATCTGTGTATTAATGGTTGTTTCAGTAATCTGGTTTCTTAGTTGTTTGAGCCAGCTTAAAATGTTTGCGGTGGAATATTGAGTTTGTATTATACCTAGAACGAAGTAGTATCGGTAATGGTATCGGGGGGAGGAGATATGGTATCGGAATCTGTATCAGCAATTTCTGGTATCGGTCCATCCCTAGTAGTAATGTATCCAGGTTTCATCCATAGTTATGTATCGACGTAGAAACTCGTGAGGGTTGCGACGGAAAAGTGCCAAAATAGCCTCAGAGTCGACCACACAATTGCGTTTATTCTCCACTGAGAGCAAACGCGGCACCCATCTTGCCAAGATTTTTTTCACACCCAATTTTTCGTGCAAAATTGAAAACACTGTACCTTGTGATATGCTTGTGGCCTCAACTATTTTGTGCACTTTGTGGCTGTACGGCCACATTTGAACTCATTTACCCAATTTTAAACAGTTGCAAATACAGGAACACATGTGCCATGAACTTTATTCAACTCTGCATTGATCTTTTTCGGTGTTTAGCCTTTTAAATATAAGTGTTTGATCACTGCTTGAAACTCACTTTTTCCATTTTTATAAGTAAACAAAAGTTCTTTGCTTCAATTGACAATAAAAATGAAACCATGGTCAATGTATATAACTGAGACTTAAGCAACTGACTAGTAAGTAATGATTTTTACTGAAAACCAACCATTTTCGATACTACAAACGCCATCTCTTGGATTTTCTACAAACTTATTGAACAACCCTCATAAGTTGTAGAAGTGAAGAAATATTAGAGAATTAAACATTGTGATGCAAATTGCAAAATCTTATGTACTAAAAAATTTGGACATTTTTTTCTTCAAAATGTATTCCTGTTTTGCTTCAGAATTACAAGTGTTTGCATACTGCCTCGTACACATGCTGATGTAAAGGTGAATTATAAAGGCCATGGTTTCTGTAGTGTTCTGGGCAAGAAAATACCGAATCATTTTGTTGTGAAGGATATTACTTGACAAAATTTCAAAAACATTCGCTTTCATGCAATGTTTTACAAACAAATGTTCAAAGTAACATAGAAAATGAAAGTAATGTAAATTAGGGTGCAAAAGTGTGACATTAGTATCTCTGCAGGATGCACTGAATACGCCAGTGGTCTTTGAAATTTTAACCAGCACCACGCATCACAATGAGAGTACTTCACCATTTGCCTCCATATATAATACGCAACGTGATAAATAATACATTCAACCACTTCTGGAAGCATCATATTTTGCCTCTTCAAACGGAACCACCTCCTGCCCATACTTGGAACTGTACGGCTGCAAAAGACACACTCTCCTATGCGGTATATCAAAAGAGGGGTTTTAATGTGACGTACACAGTCCATGGAGTCTAAAAAAGACCATTTGGAATCTGTTTGCTCATTAATGGGCACAGCACAACCCTTGAATATGTGCAACTTGTTAACTGGTTCCAGCATTTTCTCGATATCAGAAGCATCATTTATAGTTTCCAGGGTCCAAACAATAGTTGCCATCTTCACCCGTGTATTGAAAACCATGCTGTTAACATGCAAAGGAACGTCCCTTTTCTATGCTTTTGAAATGCACAAATGTTATTACCTTACATGATTGTACATTTCTAGGAATGTTAATTTTTCTTCAAGATGAAGGACAGGAAGTACGATCCTATCTGGAAAACATACTCTCGAATGTGCCTTCATGGTTTGCTTTGTGAATATCAGCAGAGCACTTAGCATTACCTTCTGCGATGGGATTGCTCTCCATCAGCTAATCTCAATGCTGTTTCTTCTGGGCTATAGTCCTGTCTTTTGGTGGAATTTTTTTTTGTTGTGGCATACTTCATTACATAACCTCTGAAATCATTACAGGGTTGTCATTGTGACTACTTATAAGGACTGCCTCTGTAATTATCAATATTTAATTTTTTATTAAGAAGGGATAAAATGCAATTTTTCCTCACAGGGCAATGGTTGCACTAGTAATGCAGGATGAATTCGTGTGAGAGAGAGGCCAGAGTCGAAAATATTTCACCGTGGGGTGATCTCCTTGGGGGGCATGATCGAGAGGAGAAAGTCCAGTGTTGCCTGGTCACAGGTTTGAAGATTATCTTGAGACATGTGGAGGCATTGATAAAATGTTCACAGAAATAGTGGTCATGAGCATTGATTTAATGGCCAATCGTAGGGGAGTCCTGGTGGATGGACAATTTAAGTCGCCGATCAAAATCACCGGTCCAATATTCACAGCCCGCAGCACCGATTCTAGGTAGCTTTCAGGGACAGAAACATCACTGGATGGGGGGGCCATAAAAACAGCCAACTAATATTTTGTTTAACCTGCTGTTTGACAGAGCAATCTCACACCACACAATTTCACAGTCATTTTCTAGGTCCTTCCTGCGTTTCGAGGGGAACACTGATTAGATGGCAAGAAGAACACCACCTCCTCTGGAGGGTTGATCTCGGCAGATAACACAATGAGAGCTCGAGCCATGTCTCTGATAAGGCAATCATGTCCAATTGTAAGAGTTCATGGTTATGGAAGCTACAAATGGATAAATTGCTCTTAATGCTTCAAACATTTTGATAATAAATATTTATTGAGTTATTGGAGGGGCCAGGGTTGAGGCTGACATCACCGGAAAGTAGCACGAGGAGTAGGATGATGATCCTGCACCAGGAGTAGGGCGTCGGGGGAAAGCTGGGACCCGGGCGAAAGCTGGGACCCGGGCGATGGTGAGACCAGAAGACGAAGGCAGACGGGTGACAGGCCACACGAGGCGTAGGCAGATAAACTGTAATCTTCTATTACTGTAGGTATTTTGATGGAGAGGATGCACCACTAACAAAGGGTTTTCATGGGACAAAATAGCGCACACACTGACAGAGAAGAGCACCAAAAGAGGAGCACTTGGCACAGAAACACTGAAAGTCACGAGAGCGATTATGCTACATACGGAGGAGAATAGCATTAACAAAGGAAGCATTTAGGAATAGAAGGGACATGATGATGATGGACCCGTGAGTAAGTATATGAAGAGACAAGTGAAAAGCTTGATGATATGGAGTGTAGTGTTGTGTGGAGGAGAAACTTGGACTCTGAAGGAAGGTTGACGAGAATAGACCACAGACCCCTGAGACTTTGGTGTGGAGGGTGTGGTGAACAGAAGGAAAGACAAACGAGGGAGTGCTTGGCATGTGGTGGGGGAGGAGGAAAGGGAGCTTTTGGATGAGGTCAGGAGGGAGGGAGGGGTAGGTGGCTGGGTGTGGAGTGGTGGGCTTCTTAAGGCATGGATAGGGAGGGAAGGATATTGAGGAAGGGGGAGAGAGAGAGAGAGACCATAGGTTAATGTGGACAGGTAGGAATTTTACAGAGAGGAAGGAAGAAATAATTGTGGTAGTTGAGGTCCTTCGTGTGTGAAAATCAGGATGATTTTATCTTCAATAAAACTGGCAGCCAATATTATTAAGAATCACATCATCTAAGCCATGAATTAAATTCAATAAAGTCATCTTAATCAGTTTTACAATGAAAATTATTTTAGGGCATTTTAATTTTCATTCTTACTAGGTATTTGGTCTCATGGAATAATTTTGTGGCATAACTCATATATTCTTAGAATTTTTAAGAATGTACTGGCAATCTGCATTACATTACTTGAGATTTTTATTCAAGAAAATAAATATCCTAACATGTTCCAGACCCTTGTAAAAGGTAAAAATTTTAGTTATATGTAATAAGAGAAGGCACAAGATTTTGATGCACTTTCGAGTTCTGAATCAAAAGGTAGAGTAGAGACAATGAAATAACAAATTTTTCTGAAAAGATGATACTCAGAGTAATTAACCACAAATTTGACAGGATGAACCATGTCAATACTTGTGGTAGGGAAAAATTTTGTATGTTAATTACATGAACATTTCAATAAGGATCTAGCTCATAGTAAGGTAGCTGGGTAGCAGCAACAACTTTTACTCTTCCAATCACCAATTTTCTCAAGGGAATTCACTCCAAAATATGTAAGTCAAATCTTAAGACATGAAATTGACTCTACCACTGCGCCATCCAGGATCAATCTGTGAAAAACACAAAAATCGAGATAGCCTCCTCCAAAAACCACATTTCCAGAATGTTAACCCTTGTAAAATCCGTAATTTTTAAGGTGAGTAAAAATTTTGTTGAAAACAGGTCTATTTTGGGGTCCAAAACAATATTTCATTGAACTATTGAAACTGTTTTTAGGTAGGGGTTGTGTTTAATGATCGACCTGTTTGGTGAGCATTTACCGAAAAGAATATATATTGATCATTGATTTCAATATTCCATAAACACTTTTCAATTGAATATAAGGGTTCAATTAAATGTATTTACCTTTCAATGGTGGTCTTTACCATTTCATGAAAAATGAAATTATTCTTCTTATTGTTTCAGGCAAGAAAGCCCACTGGCCTGGTGTTGGTCTCTTTCTCCAGAATACATTCATTTTCATCGGGTCATTGGTCTATAAATTTGGAAGATCAGAAGACTTGTGGGGGTGATGATGCTTTTTTTATCTCATGACGTTACTTCTTGCTTTAATGAGTCATCTTTATCACGGAAAGGAGCAGTTTGAACTCTGAATGAGCATGTCTTTGTGATCAGGTGGCCCTGTTTGCTACTCATTCAATTTTCTGTGAAAAGTAATCTGTATTTATTTGTGTCTCAGACGTGTGTTGAGGATAGTTCAAGAGCAGGATTGCCTTTCCCTGCCGCCTCTGTGGCCCAAAGTAGATGGAAGGATTTCAGATTGTGGTTTGTTTATTCTATTTGGATTCAGTTGGTTCTGATAGAATTTATATTAAGTACTTTGTGAGTATAAATATCTGTTAGCAAATTTATTTTTTTGGTGAAAATATGTTTTTCCTAATTTGAATAAGTTAACAGGGTTACAATCAAGAATATTCTGTGAGTGAAAGGTGTTAATTTGCTATCTTACTTCTTGTAAACTTAATCATAACTGTGTGTATGTATGTTTTCTTATTCTCATGTCATTAAAACAGAACTGAAAAAGATGTGATTCCTATTTTTACAATCTCACGTTACTTTGAAATATTGCTAGTGAATTCATACTGGGTTGTAAAACATTTTTGTATGCAGAATAAGAATTACCGATCATGCATTTAGAGGTATTCCTTACCCTCATTGTGAAAATCTTTTCATGCTGCCTTCAATGAAGTTCATACCCGAGAAGTACTGGAATCCTTTAACTAAAGGAAACCTGCTATCAGTGGGACATCGATAGTAGGTTTCCTTTCCCCAGACAATTCTGGTTGTATGCTTCCAGCATAATCATGGCCAAACTTCCCTGGTACACAAACATGAAAAATCCCAGACATTGAAGAATTCTAATTACACAAGGTTGTGTTATGTGATTATCCTTTATTAATTTCAATTTTTATTTGCGGTGAAACCTGTTATTTTTTGAAGGGACCACTCAAAATAAGTGCGAAATTAAGGAAAGTCTAAAATAGGGGAAGTGTAAATGGTTCTTAAAACATACTGCATTAATTATACTTTTGGTGGTCCACCTAAAATTTAAATTCTTGAATACAACTGTAATCTAACCCTAAGTATTCAATTCAATTCATTTACTATCGTGGGCCATTCTGGCCCATGAGATATTTTACATTGTTATTATAAAAGTACGAAAATCATGGTAATAAAAAAAAAGAAGAAATGTAGTTATAGTTACAAAGAAATAATATACATTTCAATCCAATTAAATGTTAATTCGCTGGTTTTCAGTTTCACAATGTATATACATATCAGGAATGTTGAAAACATCCTTATTCAGCACATGTTATCCATCCCTAACTAAAATAGATCCATACCTAAATCCATAACTAAAATAGAAATCACAGTTTGAACATTTAGCAAAGAACAAAATTAAATATATACATTCTTTCCCGCTTCATGTAAGTAAATAGAACAACGTTGTATCAGATTACGCAGGGAACTGCCATGTGTCATTTAGAAGTAACGTGTACAATGTGGATTTGAACACACGTATTGATTGTTTCTTATTTCTAATGGTAATGAGTTCCATATTTTAGCGGCAGTCACTATAAAAGATTTATTGAGATGAGGAGTTCTATGCTGGGGGATATGAATGTCAACATAGTGATTTCTGGTAGATATTGAGTGGATATTTTTCCAAGTAAATTTTTGGAACAGATAAGGTGGGTTACCAGAGGATAGTATCTTAAAAGTGAGGCAAGTGAGGTGGTACAGGCGACGTTGTTTATATTTCAACCGTTTAAGCGGGCATATGAGCTACTTATCCGATCCCATTTTTTGAGGTCAAAAATAAAGCGTAATGTAGAGTTCATAGTCACTTGCAGTTTGTTGTTGTTTTCTCCATCGAGATTTGTCAGCAGTGAAGAGTAGTAATCCAGGTGTGGGAAAATTAGTAATTGTACGAGGGTGGTGCAGATTTCAGGTATAATATTATTCGATCTATATAGTTGGTGTAATATACCTAGGGTTTTCTGTTTAGTATTTTGCACTTGTTGCTTCCAACTGAGATGTTTATCAAATGTTATACCAAGGTTTTTTATCATTTCATCGTATGGTATGGTATAGCTTCCTATTTGAATGCTGGGCAAAGGCGAAACATCTATTTGGGCAAACAGGTGACTTTGCCCAATTATTATTGACTTTGTTTTATACTCATTTAATTTAAGATGGTTTTTCTGCACCCAGAATGCAATGCACTCGATATCTTCATTAATCAATGTGAATGAAGACGTCAAATCAGATATTGATGAATGACAATATATGTGGAAGTCATCCGTGTAAAGATGGTATTTACAGTGTATTATGACTTCGGAAATATCATTTATGAACAGTGAGAAAAGAAGAGGGCTAAGGACTGAACCCTGAACTATGCCTCTGGGATTATTTATCCAGTTTGAATTGAATTATCAGGTCCAACCACAGATTGGGTGTGGTTACTGAGGTAAGATTGAAACCACTCTACTGAACTCCTTGAAAGGTTATATTTGGTCAGTTTATGAAGGAGCAGCTCATGATCAACCATATCAAAGGCTTTTGAGAAATCAAATATTACCAGAACGGTGACCTCTCTTATTTCCATTGCTCCTCTTACATCTTCGGTGATGTTCAATAGTGCTGTTTGGGTACTGTGTCCCATTCGGAAGCCAGATTGCCATGCATTTAGTATGTGGTTATCGATTACAAATTTGTTTAGTTGTTCGAATACCACTCGTTCAAGAATCTTAGCAAAAGTGCAGATAATTCCTATTGGTTTGTAGTCTGATGGTTTGGTAGGCTCAGAGCATTTCGGGATTGGGCGTATTGTAGAATGTTTCCATGTCGTGGGACATTTCGCTGTTTGAAGGGATGCATCAAAAATATTTAGAAGCACAGGAAGTATTACTGGCAGAGCCTTCTTTATTACAGAAATATTAATTTGGTCATGACCTTTTGCATTTGTGGTGATATCGTTGCAAGCTTTCGTAACTGAAGGGGGAGGAATGTGAGAGAAGTAAAACCAGTTTCCAGAGAAATCGGTTTTGTTATGAATTCCTAAGACGTTGCTCGCGTTGCACCCATTGCTACTTTCATTTATTGAGAAATAATTATTAAGTACAATTAGGTTAATATTGATAGCATTATTATGTTTTGGGTGTATTATACCAAGATCACAAATAGTTTTCCACATTGTTGTGGTATTTGTCTGTATTCCGATGGAATTAATAAAGTGCTCTCTTTTGGCACTGCGAATCATGCCTTTAACTCACTTTTGCAGTTCTTTGTAGTCTGTGTATACTGCCGGATCCTTGAAGCGTCTAAACAAAGCCTGAGCCCTATTTCTTTCTTTGATGTTTGCCTTTACTTCTGTTGTGAGCCATGGTTTTGGAGGGTGGGTAACACGAACAGTCCTTATAGGAGCATGAATATCGAGGGTGCTGAGGAGCAAAACATTTAACACCTCCACTTTTTCATCAATTGAGTTAAGTGCACCGATAACACACCAATTTATTTTGCAGAGGTCGCTAGAAAATCTCTCATAATTGAATGACTTAAAATCTCCAAGTATGTTATCACATATTATTTCTTTTTACCATTAGCATTTTTTTTCATGGACTCGACCTATGTAACCCATTATTCTCCACTTTGGCGCTCAGTGTAACTATACAGGTATACCTCGACTATATCGGTTCAAGATATGTTGGTCCCATATATTTTCCCAGCTTTTCTGGCTAATTAATGGATAAAATAGGTCAAGATATTCTATGTGGAGTTTGGATAAAAATGGTAAAACCAAAAAGAAACTTACAATTACGAAGCTATGAGAAATTGCTTACAAATTGATTTAAAAATTAATTTAAAATGAGGGATGGGTCGGTTTGGTTCTCTGTTCCACAGATTCTTGAGCTTAGAATCACAACCAGACCAAAGCATAAAGAATTAATATGCCGAAATAATTGGCACGAAAATCAGTCTGAAACCTGTTTACTCTGTGGAAGTGGAGGCATCACATTGAATGTGTGATATGTGAAAATATGTAATACGTAGTAGGTGCTTTAAATTTTGGGCAAATTACTTAGGTTCATGCACAAAGAGGACTATATGACTGGTTTATTGCAATCAACTCTAGTATGTGATGAAATACTATCATATCTAGCATTTTCCAATTGATATACCTACCTATGTCATTGGATCATCTACCTAGAATGGAAGAGTTAAGTTTCGTTCGTGCATTGTAGTTTTTTTTATTACCCTTTCAAGCAAATTACTCTTCAATGGTACTCTACTGCTAATCATGCTCATAAAAGAGATGCTTTCTTTCACACTGGATGGGATATCATTGGTTTTGTCTTGCACTAGGTGATAGATGATAATCAGCTCTTTTGGAAAATTGAAAGTACCTGAGCAAAAACATAGCTGCAAAAGGAAGACACTGGCAATATGATATCCTTTAGAAATATTATAATGTAGATTTTCTTTCCATGATGTAAGGGACATGTTCAGCCATGTACTTGATGTTCTCCAGCAGCGAGCCCTTAACTCCTCCAAGCACACCTATGATGAGGACTACCAGTTTAACAGAGCGTACTGGGTACATTTGCCAAAGCTTAAAAAGCAGATCTTGATATTTCGCCTGTTTCTCCGCCTCCTTTGCATCCATGTTCGTTTCAGCCGGAGCCGAAAACTCTATCACGAACATGGAGCGTGAGAGGCAGTCTAGGAGAACGATATCAGGCTTGGTCGCCTTTAACTGCCTGGTGGTAGAAAAAGAGTAATTCCACCAAATGGTGCATTTATCTTTCTCCACGACAGACTCAATATCTCCAGGGGCATACGGGAGCACAGGAGTGTCGTCGATGCCAAAATGATGTCGAAGATGAAAATATAACACCCGCAGGGCCGCATTGTGCCCAGCAATATACGCTGACTTGGCGTAATAGCTACAGCCGGAGAGAACGTGGCTCAAAGTCTCCGGCTGGGCTCAGTACGCCCTGCATCTCGTGTCCGCAACCTCCGTCTTGAATATAATGCGGCGGTACACGAGTGTGTTCATGACACCATCCTGGCATGCGAGGACGAAACCCTCGATCTCTGACTTTAGACCAGCGGAGCGGAGGAAGGCAAACTTCAGCTCCTTCGATAGCCCATGCTTCTCCATGTTTCGATAGCAACATCCATGCATGGGCTTTATCGGTTTGTGCCTTGAGCAAGGTTTTCTGCTCGGCCTTTTTAATTCCGAGCTTCAGGAGTCTGCCTTCAATGACAAGATGGACTTTCCGCCGTCGCTACCGTCTGATTTCGGGTCAAAGTCCATACCGGTGTCGTCCTATGCCCACTTCGCCGCCTGGAAGAGAAACGCCCCTACTCCGGCACTTTCGTGGTCTCTTACGAGACTGAGCGTCTTACGGGACGAGGGGGTCTCTGCTTTTGAGCACTCGGCATGCTGTTCCAAGGACAACTCTTTTGTGGAGACACTCCAGGTTCAACAGACCTCTATCACCTACACTGCGAGGGAGATACAGTCTGGCGACGGAAGATTTCGGATAAACACTTCTATTGATGGTCATCATCTTCCTCGTTCCCCTGTCGAGGTTCTGCAACTCGTTGACATTCCATTTCATGCATCCGAAGGTGTACAGCAGTGCAGGAACCGCGAACTGGTTCGTGGCTTTGTTCTTGCCAGACAGCTCAGAACTCCAGATTTTCCTGAGAGTCTGTCTGTACTTAGCGGTGACTCTCTCCTTCACTGCTGCAACCTCCTTCATTCGGCTTTGGGGGACGCCGAGATATTCATGGCTGTCATCGCCCTCGAGGTGGCGAATGACGCTCCCGTCAACGAGGTGCACACCTTCCTTGTTCTCCGAAAATCTTCCTTTCGCCAGGTGGATGGATGCACACTTGTCCAATCCGAACTCCATCCCTATAACCTCACTGGACTCCAGTACGGTATCCAGGGCCACGCGTAGGTCCTTTGCTTTGGAAGCGTAGAGCTTTAGGTCATCCATATAAAATAAATTTGTGACCTTATGCTTCCTGTCGCCTGGCACACTGCACATGTATCCTTTCTCTTGTCGCAGCCTTAGCTATAGAGGTAGGAGGGAAATACGGAACAGCAAGGGGCTCAAGCTATCGCCTTGGAAAACGCCACGGTGGTATGATACCAACTCTGTCGAGACCGACCGCTTGCCTTAGGTCAGGACGAAGTGCGTTCTCCAGAGTGGTATCAGGCGTTGGATGCAGGACGCAACCCCTGGGTGGATTTTCATCAACTTCAACATGGCTATAATGAGCTCATGTGAAGTGGGGTCAAACGCCTTTCTGTACGCCACCCAGGACATTTATAGGTTGCGTTACCGCTGGATGGCATCCTGGCATATGCATCTATCAATGAGCAGGTTGTTCTTACATCCCGCGATTCCACGCTTTGAACCCCTCCGCTCGTACACCTTCTCCCAAACCGGCTGAACCTGGTGGAGGATAAGGTCGCTCAAGATGGAGGTCAACGCCTTGTATACAGGTGTTTCGGCTCTCGCCGCGGGATTACAACTTCCACCTCGGAATCAAGCTTCTCGCTTATGTCCAAGGCAAGGAAGCAAAGGGAAGGAAGGGATGGGAAGGTTAGCGAAACCAACAGCCCCTTCGAGACCGACACAAATGAGACGGATTGAGGTCATAAGGAGCTCAAAGGCCTTGTATACCGTGTGGAGGCGGGTTATAGGGCGTTAGTTCTTACGATCGGACAAGTCTCCCGTCTTAGGTATTAAAAACGTGCGTCCCTCAGTCAGCCACGGTGGAATTTTTTCTATACCCGAGAGAAAGGATATGAAGATTCTGGCGAGTTGTTGGTGGGTGGAAGTGAACTTCTTCCACCAGAAGTTATTCACGGCATCCATTCCTGGAGCCGAGAAATTCTTCTTGCCAGAGAAGGCCTTCTTTACGTCACTCTGTGTGACTGAAAGAGGTTCATCCACTTCATGTAGGTGGCTGTCGCAAAACTTTTTAAAGAGGTCTATTGCCGGAGTGTCTCCGTAGGATGGCTTCGACGTTTCATAGATATCCTTCCAGAAACGTTCGACCTCTTGGACGGGTGGCGGAGATTCGACGACAGACTGAGCTGGTCGAAAGAGACGGGACGGTTGAAGGAGGAAGGCTGAGTTCTCCCTCACGGCCTTACTCCTCTTGAGGAGATTTTTCCGGGTCGTGGTGAGTGCCCGAAGTCTATCAACCTCGTGCTGCCTAACGGTGAGCAGCACGTTCTTGTTCAGTGTGTGATGGTGAAATCTGAGGCTGCGTGCTATGCGCCAGACTTTGGGTGTGAAAGCCCGCCCAGAATGATGTATTCCATCACACACTGAATCCTCGAAGCCTGCCGTCTCGCCGGCGTAATCTTGGCTTCTAACTGTTTAAGCCGTTTTGCCGCTTTGTCCTCCCAACAGGTGGGCTTTTGGGAGTGAGCTATTATTTTGGCAGCAGCGTAGACCACGCAGTTCACCGTCCAGAGGTGCGACGTCTCCTTAAGGATTTCTTCGATATAGCCATTCAACCTGGTCAGGACGTTGCTCCGCAGAGAGATCGTACGATGGATATCTCAGTCTGGCTTGTCCTACAGCATAGGTGATTTCATTTAACAACCGCATGCGGAGTCCAGAGTCGGCCTGATCTACTTCCTCCATACCTGTCGGCGGTACCGACGGTGCAGTGGCTGTCAAAACAGCCGGTGGAGGGACCGCTTTTGTCGGGGAGGGTGGTCTGGTCGGTGGAGTATTTCTCTGAACACGCGGTTGTCGGAGAGTTTCCTTTTTCCGCAGGTGGTTGGCATAGTCGCGCAGATTCTGCTGCGACAGGTGGCTATGTTGAGGATGCATCTCCCACCGCAAAGAATGCATCCTTGCCATATCCCCCATGCGATTGCGCTCGCTGGCAGCATATCAGGCGAGGAGGTCGCCCCTTAGGGATTCCGTCCACTTCATACGAGCTCTCTTTCTGATGGTCATTCCCTTGCCACACCCAACTCCACTGGGGCCCCCATCCGAGAGGTTATGGGTGGCACTTCTGGTCGACTTTCGTGGGACCAGTATTACTGGATGAGGGGTGGTTAGCCCCACATGCAGACGTCCACCATTGGCCGGCAGAGCCGTTACCATGGTGGTGGTTACCTGCAGGCACGCAACGAGGAGGCTGGCGGTCCGCTTTCGTACACCCTTATTATTATATGTTATGTATTGTTACTATAGTAACATTCCCCTCCGAGTCCTCGGCAAGCATCGGGTTTCATTACCGTCATAATGGCCGAGGACTCGAGAGGGGTTGGGCAGTACTCGCAGCCACGTCCGACGCCCATCGCATTGGTGGCTACGCTGCGGTTGGGTCGTGCGTACGAAGTAGACGGAGGTACCCAAGTAAAACGGCCTTCTGCATGCGAGCTGCAAATGACTCCGCCTGTGCCACGCAGGACGGAATGCACTTGATGCTCTCCAGCAGCGAGCTCTTAACCCTTTGAGTGCGCCATGACGTAATATCACGTCATGGTTGTCTTTTCGCTGGTGTTGATGACTTTTATCACGTCAAGGGTACCGTGAGTGTTCCAGCTTTCACTACAAGCCTTTCCAAGCCACTACCAGCTTTCACCAGCTTTCCCTTTTTTTTGTAGTTAATTTTCACTTGGCCTGCGCAGCCTGTGGCCAAAAGTGGAACTTAAATTCCTTCGCTTCCATTGGCAACAGAGTCGTCCTAATGCAATGTTCTTGCTTTTAGATTTGGTCTTGTAGGTATGAGCCTCATGAGGGATTGAACGCCTCTATTTTCAATTAAGAGTTCGTTAAAATTAATGATTAGTCGTGCATTTTAATGAATGTTTATAGCTACAAAAGGTGTGCTAATAATAAAATGTTGCCCATTTGCCGTAGAGTTCTTTTCGTAAGGCGTACACTACATGTTTTGGGCAGCTTTTGCATTTTATTATTACATTTATCATCTGTAATCCACAAGTCCGAACAGTTTTTTGTGATGAAATATGATCCACTGAAATGGCTAACTAGTTTCCATCCGTGTCCTTGGCCTCTTTTCGTCAGACCATGCTCACCACTAGTATTGGAGAAGACGAAATTCAATGCATTTGTGATATCCATTATTACGTATATACATATGTAATCAATTGAGAACTATTGAAGAATAAGAAAAAAAAACATTTGGGTTGATGTTCCGCTGAGGGGTCCCACTTTCGACTTCCAATTACAGCCGATTCATACGTCCTACAGGGGTACTTTATACATCTTTTTAAAGAGGAAGAATGCGGATTTGCAAATTTAACACCTTTTATGCCATATTTTACGTACTTTCCGCGAAATTTCTCCTCAAATTTCACCAAGTCTCTCCGCATATTTCCATGTTTCCAAAGTTTCCACCTGAAGGAAAACAATTATTTCACCTCTTCCATATGTCCCACCTGTTTATGCCATTTCTGTCACTTTTAAGGTCCATTCCTCCATTTTATACTTCTAGAACAACCGCCTAACGCCTTATTATGATATTTTTCTCTCCGATAATTCGCGTTTTACGTGTCTCTTTCGACATTTTCACAGGACAGATTTATATCACCTACCGTCTCGAGGGAGATTTTTTTCCTACATAATATACGTTTCCTACATTGTATACGTGTCTACATGCCTCCGCCTCCTATATTTACACTTCTAATCACCAACCGTCTCGAGGGAGATTTTTTTCTAGAGAGTATACGTCTCTACATGCCTACACCTCCTATTTTTACCCTTATAATCACTGACCGTCTCGAGGGAGATTTTTTTCTAGAGAATATACGTCTCTACATGCCTCCACCTCCTATATTTATACTTCTAATCACTAACCAGTTGCTGAAATACCATTTTTCCAACTGACGTCCCTTCCGTTTCCACATTTACACCTTTCCAATATCTTCATTTTCCCTTTTTTCTCCTCTTTTTTCACTCATTTTCACCTCGCGTATCGTCCCACCCCGGCACCTCTGTTTCACTCCACAGGCGATACCTTGTTTACCAGGGGTGGGAATTTAAAAATTTCGCGGTGTTCCGCCATTTCTCGGTTTGTATGACAGATGTTAAATTCACTCCATAGCTGCGCCATCTGGAAAACATTTCTAATATGGCTGCCGAAACCTTTACCTCCCATTTTCATTTCGCTGTAAAACTCGTGTTTTTGCAGTTATCAACACAATTTTTTCACTAAAAAAGGCCGATTACGTGCAATTTCCACCATAATAGTTTCATTGAAAAACACTGATATCTAGGGGACAAAATTTTTTCTAAGGCATTTCTGACATACATCATTACGTCCATTTGTGATAAACGGATACAAATATAAGCTTTGGAACTGTCAGTTATACACACGAGTTTCCTTGAATGTAGTATTAATGTGAAATGGGAGGTTTTCTGTATTAGGTTTCTAATGGCATCGAAGCAGAGGACGTTGTAGGCATTCGTTATTTTCTCTATTGCTACGAACTGTCGTGAATTGAAGAATCAAAGCAAGCATTATTTTCAGGTACAAAGATTAATATTAATGTATAAATACATTTCACGCGTTATATTAGCTCCAGGGTCCCGTCTCCGGTTAAAATTGCATCGCTAAAATACGCGGAGTTAAAGGGAAGAATGCAATGATTTCATAGTCAGAACATGGCTAAATGCGCAAGCTGGTGGCTTCATCTGCCTCGGGCAAAGTCCTGTGAATCAAATGAAGTCAGAAATACGTTCTGCTGTGCGCCGGTGGACCCTGCTTTAATTGCCGGGGTGCTCCACGTGAGAAAGTTCATTGTAAACAGTCATTTGTAATTTTTGGTTGTGGCAGATTTAGTGTGCCTTGCAAAAGTATTTGGAGACTTAAATTGGGTAAGTAAGTTGTGACCGATAGTGATCTTAATTTTTCCTATGCATGTATCATCAGGTTTTATGTCGTGGTATTTTAGTAGTTTTTTGAGGTTATTCTACCAACTGTGATAAATGATTAGTGTTCTCAGTTTTCGCGGATGTACGGATGTTGATTGATTTAAGACGTCTTATAGTGAGTCGTTGAAATGGTGGATACGGAGCCAGTTTCTGCTTATGCAGTGTACCGGAACCTTGTTAATGTAAGTTAACTACAAAATTTGTCGAATTATCCATAAAATGTATGTTAAATAGAACCTCTTTCTCAATAGGTGGGAAATAAAAAGGTGAACAAGTTTCAAAATAAGAGGAAAAGGAATTGCAAACGGAAAAATGCCAAAGCGTTGCAAGGTAGGTGGAATGGTTCTTCGGTGTAGAACGTGAATTTTGCGGTGCATAACTAAAGATATTCTCAATTACGGTTTTATCCTAGGCAATGCTTATGACAGTAATCTGCTGAAGGGGGAGAAAAAAAATGCTTCAACTTCGAAAATGAAATCGAAGTGGAAAACTTCCAGTAACGTCGTTGGAGAAACTGCAGTAATAATTCCCGCTAATGCCCATGTGTGGTTTGATAGTTTGCCGAATAAAGGCATTAAGTCTTCTTGTAGAGCAGTGAAACGAGGAGCTACTACGGCTGTGAAAGTGAGAAGTGAAGGGAAAAGTTCGAATAAAAGGGGAAAAATTAAGAAGACGCTGGTTAAGGACAGCTCTCCCACGAAGAGTAAGAAAAGATCAAGATCCACAAAAGTGAAGCTATCTAACACTTCTCATCCCCACGATATGGGAAAAAGTAAATTGGCGGAGGTATCTCCTTCAGGAATGAATGAAAATTACGACAGCTTCAGCAACGGTCAAGAAAAATTCTCATGGCTGATCCACCCTGCTACTCCTGATGACTTTTTCAAGTAAGGCTGCATTTTTCCTTTTTTAAGTATAATTTCACCCTAATTCTGACAAATCTTGCCTGCCAAATGCAAGTAATTATGTCTTTAGTGCGCCGAGACCCTAACCAGTGTGAAGTAAATGTTCGTGAATTTCCAGTTAGAATAATTACTAAGTCGTGCTTGTGGGGATTATGTTTTGATAAGTTGACGTCCATCAGAGCATCCTTCTAGTTCACCCATCATTGTTTTGATTTGAAAATGCTTGTTGACAATATCCATGCTTCCTGTGCTGTTAAGGTGTTCTGCACATGAAAGTATGGAGATTTATCATGTTGTAGTGTCCATGTGTCAGTGTCCTTTTCATTTGTAGAGGCAATAGTAGGCAGCTATTTCGTGGTGCAGGTCCAAAGATTTTACCTTATCAGAACAAGATGCTGAATTTCCTGTTCTTGTTGTCATACATACCAATCACGCCATTCCCTTCTGGGGTAGGCACAGACACAAAGTTTCACTGTCAAACACATTTGTACACCTAGCTCTGCTTCAATAATTTCCTCCATACTGACCTATCCTTGGAAACCTCTCTTGCCTCATTTACCCCCATACACTGCTTCATACAAGCCCTCCTGTTTTTATGACTCCTAATATTCTTCCTCAACCACAACTTTCTCGGCCTACCTCTCCCTCTCGCACCATTCATTTCACTCTTATATATCTGTTTCGTTGTTCGTCTCTCATCCATTCTCTCAACATGGCCAAACCAATGAAGCACACTCCTTTCATATATGCCCATTTCTGGAGCATCTTACCCGCATTCATTTATTACCCCCTCATTCCTGAACCTATCCATTCTACTATTGCCACCAACATTCCTCAGATAACTCATACCCAAGGCGTTTAGTCTACTCTTATGTCTATCTTGACTTACCCATGTTTTACTATCATTTGAAAAAGTGGGGAGAAGTACACTTTTGTACACTTGGATTTACACTTCCTTAGACAGTAAGCTCTACCTACCTCTCACCCCCCCACATTCCAGACCCTTGGCTCACCCTCTTGGGAAGCCCCCACCCAACCCTACTCAACCATTCCCATCCACCCTCCACCTTCCTCCCCCACACCTCTACAGTCCCCTCCCCACTCTCTCTAGTACTATATAAGTGTTTGCACCAAGATGCACCTGATGATGACGTTAATCGTCGAAACCATGGTTGAAAGTTATTAAATTTATTGTGGAAAAACAAAGTTACTCTATTCTTTCAAAATGTTCAGTAAATTCCGTAAAGTATTGCCAGAAACCACCAACCCATTCTCCTTATCAAAAACTCCCACTTTAGTCTTGCATGCATTTACCCTCAATTCCATTCTCTGTGTTGATTCACTAAAATTATCTAGGAGCTTCTTTAATCCCTGTTGGCTCTCTGAGATAAAAACAGCTTCATCCGCATAGAGTAGACTCGCACGTTTAGTCATATTCACTACATGCATCTGTAACACATCCGTAAATACATTAAACGGCCATGGTGACATTACGCATCCTTGCTTTACGCCCTATTTTATTACAAACCAATCACTCAGTACCTTGTTAACTCTCACTTTTGCCTTACTATTGTCATGCATCCCCATCATAGCATTCAATAACTGCCCATTCACTCCATAGTCTTTCAAAACCTTCCACAACTTCTTTCTATTTACCCTGTCATATGCCTTCTCTAAATCATCAAATGCACAATATTCTTTCTTTCGGATGCCCATACATTTTTCTATCACTTGCTGAAGCGCGAGAAACTGGTCACTACATCCTCTCCCAGGCATAAACCCACTCTGTACACCCCATATTCTGTCAGAAGTAATATTCCTTACTCTTTCGATTAAAATTTTGCGGAACACTTTTCCCAGAATGCTCATAAAACTTTCTAGGTAATTATTATATTCGGTCTTTCCTCCCTTCCTTTGTACAGTGGAAGTATGATTGCATTCTTCCAATCCACTGGAACAACAGAAACCTGTAAGCATAAATTATGTAGTTCACACAGCTGACAAATGAGTAAATTACACCTACACTTCAACATCTCACTGGATATCCCATCTATGCCTGCAGCCTTCCCATTTTTCAATACTCTCACTGCCATTATGACCTCTTTCTCACTGATCTCCTTTTCCATCATTACATTCTTGCATACTACTTTGCAAGACTCATCCTCAGCCTTTTATGACCCGGTGTGTCAGTACACTGCATATACCTCCTAGTGGTGGGTCGCAGGCAACGGTATGCTGGCTCTCAAGGTAGTCCTTTCAGAAGGGATCCTAGCTTGAGCAGAATAGTGAAAATGAGCCTAGGGTATTACTATGCATTGGTTTCTCTTGTGGAATACTGGCGAAAATGTACCATAAGTGACCGGTGGAGTGCCATAACTGTTAGTAGGGAAAGCTGCATGTGGCGAGGGTACTGCAAAGGCTGGTAACCTTGCATACTCTATTACAACTTACTCATAAGAGTTACGAAGTAGCCTCATGTTGTCATCACCTGTCAATTAGCTTTTTTCTTAAGTGGCTAATAGTAACCTGCCTCCGATTATCATTTTGGAACTTAATTAATTGTACCAGTGAAAACCTAACAGAAGTGGATCTTTAATTACAATTAAAAATACCGGTTCAAATTATGAGAGAGCAAATGAAAAAACCACCTAGCTTTGAAGATAACAATGAACACAACTCCCATGTTATTACCATGAATTGTACATCATGACCCAAAAGTGCTCCAGGTGGCTTTAAAACAAAACACACTAATGATAGTCATATACAAATGGTGGAGCAACCAAATATTGCTGTACACCTCATTTTTCATCTCCTCCCACACCTCTCCTAAGAAATTGGAAAATTAGATTATGTAAGCACCACATTTGGCTCAATGATTAGAGTAACAGTAAAAAAGTTTTAACTCTTGTTGACAAACTCGTTAAGCTGACTCTAACAAGATCTTCTGTTGCTCCCAATCCTTGATCAACTCTTTGTTTCAGTTGCCCTCATGCTTTATAACAGCACTCTTCCTGTTTGACGAGCCCACTTTTATTTGGAAGTCCTGAGGGGGAAAAACATCTTTCATTTGTGCTAATATGATATACCATGTTTCCATCAACTGAATAATTGTTAAAAAAAACTTGACTAGATCTTGAGCATTTTTATAATGCTCGTAAAGTTTTTTTTTCTAGCTTGAGTTTCTGTCATATCCCTGACGTCATTTATTTGTTTGCTAAAAGAACTACTTACACGCATTCAACTATGTAGACAATTTACTTTTATCCTTGTTTGATGAAGTCATTTTCATATATACTTCATTTTTACTATGTGTTTTTTAACGGTATACTTGTGTAAGGCCAAGCCATCATTTTATCACATTTTCACAGCATGGTTATTGCTGTAATACTGCCAGTGTATTCCTGCCCCAGAAAGTCTATCAATTGTGTCCCAGAGATTTTATTGCTCTACCCTCGTGAAACACACTGAGCATTAGAGGTTCATCAATTGCAGCAGAGTGAATTCAAGGTGGCGCTTCCTTTGAACTCAGATGAAATGGCACTATACTTCCCTCTTAAAGAACTTATTCAAAAATGGTGACAATTCTATCAGCTTTTCCTTTAGTTCTCTGAGATTTGTGATATAAGTCGTTCTCCTATGCTCTCCGAACGCTTTCCCTGATGGACCTCGAGAGTGCCAACCTCACTTGCTTCTCATCTGATGATTGACTGTTTATCCTGGAGTTGACGAAAGGATGGGCATCAATGAAAGATGGATGGCTCTGATTGTTCTCTGAGCCTAGGCTTTCGTAATGGAGGAGTCATGTAGACCTCTGTTTTTGAGTTGAAACTGGAGTCTTCTGTGATTTCTTCCATGGATTTTAAATGAACATGAAAAAACCTGTAAAATATGTGTAATGACATTGGTTTAGTGGTGGAATGAACTATTTTAATGCGAGACTCTATTGCTTCAAGTCTTGTAATGATAGCTTTTTGTGTCCTTATTGTCATCAGTATCATGGTGTGTCCTCATGTATGGAACATTGACTGGGAATATGTCCTCTTGGTCATTTCTTTTATATTTCTCTGCAGACACAAATTCAAGAAGCATGAGATTTTTCATAGTTTCAGACTTAGTTAAAACTAGCAATTTTTCCCTTTCCTGCTGTCATTCTACATAGTCGTGGGTTTTGTTTCCTTTTCTACTGTTCACTAACTCGTCAGTTGGCAGTTTGGGCATCGGAACATTCTCAGCAACCCTTACTCCCCCTAGCATTTCCTTTGTGGCCTAAACAAGGACCCCACAACCGTAGGCTTTCTCCCTCAGTCCATGTGATGGCATGCACCAACTTGGAAATGTTGAGTGATTTCACCTGCCTCCGAATTCCAAGGACAAAAATGTGAAGTGGGAAACATCAAGATTTCCTGGAGAGCTCTGGCTAAGAAACAGTTGCTTTGCTGTCCCTGTCTCACACTTCTCTTATTATCCCTCTCTCTCTCTTTATTCCTTCCTCACCCATTTCTTCCCTTTTGAAATTGAGTTACCTGCTCCTTTCATAGGTGCAACTCTTTCAGTTTTTCTACCGACCACTTAGTCATTACTTTTCAGACAAATGGTCTAAAAACACTTAGCTTTTCACACTCACTCACGTCTTATACATCCCAAGCATCAAACTCGTATAACTGCACGTGCCCAGTTTTCATTCACTATTCCAACCTCATGCATGAATGCATCCTCAGCTTCTCCTCACACTCAAGAAGCTGTCTGATGGAGATGTGGCACCAAGATCCAACCATTGCTGTAGCAAATTGCCTTTACCATTAAATCCTCAGGCAGCTATTAATTGCACAAAATTTACAATTACCGGAATTACCTTAATTAACCTCAAATGAAAATGAAGTTAATTTACCCTTCTCTAGACGAGGGCTCAGTGCAAGGACCATGCACTGGTCATTAAGGAAGTTGGCCCATGGTGGGGGGGAATGTTGGGTCTCTGTGAAGAGTGGAGTGAGAGGAGGGGTTAGCTCAGGAGAGGTCTTTGTGCTGCTTTAGCAATGACAGAATCACTGGGGATGGCCCGAAGATAGAAGGCTGGGTGTGGATGAACGGCATGTATCGATGAATGGCTTGCTCGTGGACAGAGGGTGGGGTTCCTTTGGTTAGGGTGGAATGTGGGGAAGAAAGTGCGTGCCACAGTCTGGGATGATGAATGGCATCTGGGTTGGAAGGGAGAAGGCGACAGAGTGGTGAACGATTTAGGAAAAATAATCATGGCATAGATTTGCATTCAGACATTCTTATGGATTGTCCCTGTCAGCTATTGTAGGGCATCAATTGTACTATCACAAGGAGAGAAATTTTGAATGCCGAGATGCATTCTCGCATGTGAAAGCAAAGTTAATGTTTTCAATCAAAGTGTGCTGTGATTTATTGATATGCAAATAACAATGAATACTTAGGAACTAGTACTTTCAAAGTAGTGGCAAATAATTTGAACTTGACCCTCTTTATAAAAAAAACGTGTTAACCCTGAGCTACTCATGCAATATTACCTTTTTATTCTAGATAAAAAAATCCAAAAAATGTTAATTGCCACTTTGTTCAAAAGTTTTTATAGTTCCTAGTCTAAAACAAATCCTGGGTGCCCTTCTACATGTAATACATAAAGATTTGAATTAATTGGTGGAGAGAATCGTTAAATTTTACAATTTAAAATATATTTGTATGTGGTATCCACCTTGTATTATGAGAAGCATGGCATGGGGACATAACTGGAACCTATAAAAATTCTGTCTTGATAGATTCCAAAATAAAATATATACCGAATGTATGTACGTACTAAGTATGTACTGAAAAAGAATTACACAAGTAAAAATAGTTTTATGTCCAAAATAACATTTTAAGTATACCAGGTGATTGCCGCAGAAATCTTGAAAATTGGTTTATCCTCTGCATAAAAGTTTATCTGCAGGAAGAAGTAGGGGGTAAATTTATTCGGCGGACAAAGCTTAAACAATGGTGGATAAACGCTTTCCTTAGGTTTATCCAGAGGATAAGCTATCCGCCGGCTTAAATCACATTACTTAGATATGGATAAACCGGCCCTAAGTAATGTCCCAATGGTGTTCAAGGGGATACTTAGGAGCCTACCAACACCTAGTGTATGAGCTTTGAGTGAACCCAATTCTCAAGTGCGGTGATATTAACTTGATATGTGTAATTCATTTATTGGAGATGCTCTGTGTGAAACAGGCTCATTTCTAAATCTCTATCTGCCCCCATGACTGAAGTTATTTTAGTGTCTTGGTGCCAATGATTCTTAAGTACTGTAATGTAATCAAATATATGTAATGTGTGTTGTCTCCTCTGAATGTGAAGTTCTTCTATGGCAAAAGCAAGCTTACGTGGATTTTTTGATCAAATATGATAATTTTTTCCAAAACTCATTTTGTCCCATCATTAGTACACTCTGTAAAATCTATATATAATGTGTAGTAATTACCTGCAATTGTGGGGATTCTGTGTCAACTATACCCCTCGTTTTACTTTAAGGTTTATTTTTTATTTGTATTTTCTTAGGACAGCATGGGAGAAGAGGCCATTGCATATCAAGAGACACCTTAGGAATTACTATTCCTCACTGCTTTCTACTGAAGAAATTGATTCAATGTTACGAAAGGTAAAGTAAGGTCAGCACTATTAGCTAATGTTCTGTGTCCTGTCTACTTACTTAATGGTTCCTTTTCTAAAGTCTACTCTGATGATGCTACAGATACCATGCTCTCTTCATGTGGTGAATATTTGTATGAGTATGTAGTTGGCGAATAGTTGAGTGCCACTTGATTTGACTTTGTTTTGGAGTGTCTTGGAGTCAGTTTTTTTGTTCCGTTCTTTAAATATTGGTGAATATCAGAGAATGTGCCTTCTCAGCGCCTTGGTGGCCTTTGTGGAATCCCAATATGTCCCCTCCTCCATCTCTGACCACTTTGTCTCCTGTGTAGACCCTCCCCCGTAGAGGGCCATCTAGAGTTTAATGGCTGCATTGACGTTTGAAATGCCTCTGTTTCTCTGGTTCCCTCCCCATGGATACTCATGGCATCCTGACGTGCTGCCATTAGTGGTATGCTGAGTTGGTCTTTTGAAAGATCTCTCGTCAATCATTCATTTTGTGAGTCAGTTGTGATCGACGGCACATGAACAATGTTTTTGCAGCTCCGGAGCTGTATGAGCTGCCAACGATCATTGACAGTTGTGATTGATATAAAGTTACTACAAATCCAGCTCTCATTGGCCATTCATAATTGATATACTATAGCTCCTCACTTGCCATTAGTTTGGACACGAACTACTTATATTAGTTATGAGCTGCCAACTATTGTGGGCCTTTCTGGAAAGTCATGATTGATATAAACTCACAATTAACACACCCCTTGTATCCATTTGCAATTGATATTCTGGCTATAGTATGTTATATTAACTATTATTTACATAACTGATGAGACATATCCAGCCATGTAATGTTGGAGAGATGCTCTTGGTCCTTGTAAAAGTGGAGAAAGCCCTAGCTAACAGTCACCCTACCCTTGACCTTTTCTCTTTGCATAACATCTTTTCTACATCCATATATTACCACGAAAGCCACCTAAAGGATGTATGGCAGTGTATGATTTCTCACCAACACTCTTCCTTTTCTTCCCAGCTTAAACTTAAAGAGTGTCCAATTCTTCTTCCCCACATCTAATCTCCCATGCTTCTTGTTGAGGACTATCTTTTTTTGTTTTTCCTATTTTTTAATTGTTATTTTTAACTTATTTTTATTTATGATACCCAGTATAAAATTTTTAGTTGCTGTTTTGGCATTTTTAATGTATTAATAAATGGTAAGAATTGGAGACATCAGATAGCTTTGAGAATTACTAACTTCTTAAAGGCAAATGAGTGAGTCATTTACATACTTTCAAATACACATGGTGACTGCATAGTGAATGAGATGTTGATATGTAATTGCCAAATGTTTGGTGATAATCAATTGTAAAGAATATATTGGGGACGGGACATTAAAATCCCTGGAGTATTGCATCTTTTGTTGAATCATCTAATCCTCAAATCCTTTAATTTTCACCTTGAATCCAAATCCTAAATAACTCAAAGAGAAAAGTAGTATTTGTAATTAAAATTAATCAAAGAGTAAGTTGCCTTATTGATTTTTGAAGCTGTTTGTCTGTTACAGTAGCAACTCGATAATACAAAGCACGAAAATAAGAAGTTTCGATTTTACGAAGCAAAACTGTTGGTCCCGACGAAAAGCCTATGCTAAATGTATGGCGCTATTCGAAAATACGAAATTTTCGAAATTACGAACCACGGGTCCAGTCCCCGCAGAGAAACTGAGTTCGTTGTTACGAACCTCACGGGGGAAATCGCGCTAGAAAAGCTCTCTAAAAAAGTCCCTATGTAGATACCTAATAAATCAGCGTTACCATTTATAATCTATCAATTGTGTATAATGCCTGAATTTGAGTGCATTTATCTCTCACGAGTGCCTGAGTCACAGTTATTTATCAAGTTTTGTCATGGATAATTTAGTTCTCGAGTGACGGGGAACATGGTAGCTTGAGGAAATTTTTCCCTTATTTTTGTTTTAACTGTTAGCCGGAGTTCCATGATGTAAACAATCCTCTTTTGGTTATAACTTGTGTGTGGTGCCATGGACCAACTCACTTCCTTGCGCTATTAGCGGCAATTTTAATTTATTGAGCGCTTGAACGGAAAATGACGCGATTAAATGATGGGTAATTGGACTAGGATACCTTTCCCAGTCACCATGTCTAAATCCATGGCTTCACTATGAATAAACCTGCGTTAACTCCCGCCATTGTCCAAATTTCACGAGACAATAGAATAAAAAGTTACCAAGAATTTACGAGGGTATAGCCGCCCCCACGATTGATATAATTTTGCATTTTAAACGGTTTATTTATAATTTTGAAACAGATGACCCAGTTGGGAGAGTGGCTCAACAATATAAAATTGTAATGTACTAGCTGGGCACGGCATGTGTTGCAATGCCTTTTTCTGGGTTCAAAATCGGTCACTAAAACAATTGGAGACCTACTAGCTGTTGCAAAATTCCGTCACCCGAGTTTGAAGACATATCTCAAAGACGGCTCAATCGATTTTAAAATGAAGTACACCAAATCAAAGCTTGTTTATTTCTGCATTTAGTGATGGTATACAAAACTTTTTACAGTTTATATTGATTTCAGTGTGAGCCTAAAAACAATTTTAGGGCATTTTTCCGGGTACCGGATGGATGCATTGCATTTACGGCTTCGTAATAACCACACGGATCAAGATATCGGAATTTCCTGTACAAATCATGTAGCAAAGATCTATCTTAACAATCATACAAAGTTTCATGTTATTTAGTGCATTAATATTTTAGTTATTGATGAAATTGCAAGACTGCGTTATTTTCCGTTCTGCGCATCCCTGAAAACCGCCGTTTGAACCTTGTTCAAGATATGGTGTTCATCCTCATGAATCCACTTATAAAATCTTAAACGAATGCCTTAGTCAATCAATATCGATTAACATTTGTTTTGGAAAAAGAGCGCGCTGAACTGCCAGGAACATGCTCGGAAGAGAAAGCGAGAGGCGCGCGCTGTTGCCCAGTCAGAGGGTTGTCCGTAAGACGCGCGAGGAATTGCCTACTGCAAGCATTTTCCAGCGGGGAAAACTACTTCGTTCTTAGTAACATACTGTAGTAAACGATAAAAATTGCTGCACTCACCAAAGTATAACCAGAGGCATTTTTTCACCACTTCCCATCATCTTGTCAACATATATCTCGGCTTCTCGACGAAAGAAACAAATATGCTTAAAACCATCCTCAGCTCCGTCTCCAAAAATTTGGCACGAAGAGGCATAGCGACGGTATGTTTCCACACAGATCTAAAATGACACTGATGACCATTCTTATCAATGACCCTTTCTGCCACTATTTACCGAGTCTTAATGACTCATGAACAATGATAGGACAACTAGTAGTCAAATGAATTCCTCGTGCCTACACAGGAATTCGTAACGTACAAATGATGACATGAGTTTCCATTTCATGCCTACGCTGCGGTTTCAATGTAAATAAAATATTCTATTGCTGAAGTAGTGCAAAAATTCAATATTTAAAAGCTTAAAAATCCAATTATAGGAAAAAGCGACTCTTATACGAAAATCGAGCACAAGTGTTAAATAAAAACACAAACAAAGAGACCACTGCACCAATTCTTATTCCACGTAAAATAAATTATGTACTTTTTAACGCAAATTATGTCTTACTGATATAATCCCGATTGGCGTGATTGAGTAACTCTTAAACGATCTGCTTCGTTGCTTGCTTGTCGTTCCTCGCTTGTTTGAGAAGCTTGCGTGCCAAAACTCTTTTGTTGAAGCGACTCACCCTTTACCTAGTATACCATGATTTTAATTATTCAGAAACCTTCGCTGGTGCGTGGACAACAACTCACCAAAGTTTCATCGCAATCTGATGAATGGTGTTGTAACGCATAGAAGTCGAACAAACAAACATTTTTATTTATTAGATAAGACCTGTGATGAACCGCTAAGACACTTCAACCCGAGGAAGCCGTCATCCGCTAAATATTGTCATATGAAATATAGTTTGCATAAGTAAGCCAGAAAATGGAAATCTTAAAATAAAATCCTCACGGAAGCCTTGTCTTTAATTTAATTCCAAGACGTTTTTGGGGTAACTTCATGAAATTTTACTGGAACCAATTTTCATCCATTAATTACTACCTACGGTGAATATGTTGAGCAACCAAGCCTTGACACATTACATTTGATATATCATCACTGCTATCCCTGATTTCCACGAGGTAGTTTCAGACTTCATTGTGATGGCATGAGTAACTTTGAATCCTTGGCATTTTAATATGTGGATGTGACACAAAATGGGCATTAATTGGATCCTGATTCGCTCTATTTCAAAACCACACGACGTTTAGAAGGATCTAACTACGGAAATACTACTCTGTGAAAACTTATTGTCGTTATCAGGATTTTACCACAGAAAGGAGTTAGGTTTCAACCTCAACTGCGTTAGATTTTTTCCGTGACCCCTACCTCTTCCTAAGTTCTCCTTGATTTAATTTTACAAAGTTACGCATCAAACAGTTAGTCCTATTTCATTTTTCGTTTTCGTGTTTTTTTGCTCCTCGGCAAAGTCAAGCATAGAAGACGTAAGTCGCAGAGGGGAAAGAAAATAACTAAATAATGGAATGGAGAACGCTGGATCTGGAATATCTCCGCGATGCTCATTTAGGATGAAGTTTCTCTTTCACAATGTTGTGAATAAAAAGTTCCAGAAATCGTGGAGTGATTCGAATATCACCTTTTAAATACGAGGTATTTCATTACTTTTTTTGTTTTAGCTTATCAAAGTTGGCATATAAGGATGCCATTGGATAGAATAGCGTTCAGCATAACATCTATGACGCGAATAGATTTTGCATAGAAGGATAAAAAAATAATCGCTTAATTTATTTCCTGGATTCATGTTTTGTCGAATAGAACTATAAGCGAGAATCACCGAAGTGAAAAGAAACTTGGTCATGAGTTAATGTTTCTTACTCGAACTTCAATGAGCGGTGAAACTGTTTGGTTTGGAATGGAACAATATTTCTTCCCAATTTCGTATATCCCGTAGGCGACGAGGAAGAAAACACAAATAATTACCTGAGAAGGTTTTTTTAAATGGACCGAGTCCTTTGCTCTTTTTGCCTATTATTGAGCGAAAAAAAGGGCGATTGGAAGCACGGTCGGGCCGGCTACTGTCTTAACTGCATAGTTCTTAGAAACATCAATAAGAATTGGATTGGTGAAGCGCCGTCATTGCAAGCGAAGGCATCTCCTAGGCGACGGTTGAAGCGTTCGTTCTTTCTCCACGAACCGTGATCTGAGGTTCTATTTTCTTTGTTATATTAGTCTCCACGACCTCCACATAAATATTCCATCGATCCAAAGAATATCACCATGTAGAACCGGGAACTTGGTATACTCTGAGATGATTGAGGTATGGAAAATGTCCGTATCACGCCCAATTTGTCGTCATGCGATTAAAGTTGGTGGTTTCCTTGGCAATACTTGGAATAATGGAATTTAGTGAACATTTTGAATGGATAGAGTAAACTTTGTTTTTCCACAATAAATTTAATAACTTAACGACCATGGTTTCGACGATTTATTGATGGTCCTGATGATGACGATTCATTGTGGAAAAACAAAGTTTACCCTATTTATTCAAAATGGCCTTTCGATTAGTAATTGGAACGAAATAATATCTCTCTCAAGTTTGTATATCCAGCAGGCGACGGGAAATCCGAAACCACAAACAATGACCTGTGAAGGACTTTTTTTACTGGACCTGTGAAGGAATGAATCCATCACTGGACCTGTGAAGGACTTTTTTTACTTCTTTTGCTCATTTTATCCGTGATTGAGAGATAGAGAAGGGGTGATTGAAAGCGCAGTCGGGCCGGCTACCGTCTTAACTGCGTACATGTTAGAAACAACGCAGTTGCATGTCCTGATTAGCTGCAGATTAACAAAGCTAAAGTCTCATAAAAGTACAGAACTTGCTTTATGTACGTCTTCTAAACTGGGCAAGAGTTTTGCAATGAAAATATCAAACTAAAAATCATTTGCATGGAGAACTAAGTGGTGATAGTTATTTCACGAATGTTTGTGACATTTAGCCTATGATTTAAAGGCATTATTTCGAATGCATTCTCGAATAATGACTATAAATTGCTTTAAAACGTTTCCAAACACCAGAGAAGTCAGGAGGGGAGAGGTGAAATATTTTTCGCTATTTATTAAAAAGGTTCGAAAATAGGAAACTCAGAAATACGAAGTGCCGATTTTTTGGTCCCACCAACTTCGTATTATCGAGTTGCTACTGTATTTATATTGTTCTTCTTTTAGTTGTCATGCAAGGTGATGTCCCCCATATCGAACGATTACCCCTCTTAAAGTGCAGTCTTATTCAGATTGGGCTGTGGTCAATTATTACAGGTTTTGTTGTGCACATTCATATGCCTTTAAAAATGCCTTTTCAGTGAAATAATTCTTAAGGTTCAGCTTAATGCTGAAAAATTTCTGGATAGATTCTCAAGAGCTTGATAATTGGTTTACATTCAAATGCCCAGCATCTGCTTTCTGGTGAGGCAGTTGTGTGCTTGCGATTTTTGGCTTCTACTGATCTAAGTGTGTGTGTTGTTTAATGCAGAGTATCTAGTAATTCATTACTCATTGGGGTTGTTAAGATGTTCAAGCCTTTGATATGTGGTTTTCAGGATTTAATTTAGGCAAAGTCTATCAATGAAAAGAAATATGTTATTATTAGTAACTATTTGATTTTGGTTTATTATGTTGAGTACTCATTTACAATATATAGTTGCTCTTTGAATCCTGTTTAACTTCTGCCTTAATTCCAAAAATGAAACATGGCTGTAAGTTGCTCTTAGGGTAACTTGAATCCAAGCAATTCAAACATAGGCAATGTGGTGGATGTTGTTTTATACTGGAGTTTTTAGGCCTCAGAGGCATATGTGCTGAAATAAAATGCAGGTATGTGTTATAGGGAGTCTTTTACGTTTTACAGCATAATATAATTTATGGGAAGAACTTGGACATCACATCGTATGTGGATGGGAAGAGGGAGACGCACAATCCAGCTGGGAGAGCCAATGCTTCTGTCGTTTGGGACTATTACAGCAATGGGTGCAGTGTACGCCTCCTTAACCCTCAGACTTTCATAGACAAGGTGTGGCAGCTGTGTGCGTCCCTGCAGGATGTGTTTGGGTGCTTTGTTGGAGCCAATGTGTGAGCATTCATCCCCTTGTCTTTTTTTATGGTTAAAAAGTTTAGATGTATTGACTTAGTTTGATGCATGCATAAAGCAGGGCTGGGGTGGACTGGGAAAATTCATGAAAATTGGTCGGGAAAAGTCAGGGAAAATGAGAATTTAGCCTGAAAGTTTGCTTTCCTGAGTCAAAGTCTGTTTATTTTCCACAATGGTCATTCTATTTAAAATGGTTCAATGATGGTTGCATGAGTATTTTTGAAAATGTAAATTTTGGCACACTCATACCCACAGTGGCTGTAAAATGAGGTGATTTTCAACATTTTAATCCTCACATTCTTGCGGCAGACAATTTTTCCAAGATGCTGCATATGAACACAGTGGAGCCTGGTTAGCACGTTTTGAAGGGGACACAAAAAATGAACGTACAAACCTGGAAAACGTGCTAACCAAGATAGTAAATATAGCAATCCAGGTAGTCGAAATCGGAGGGAAAGTCGAAACAATGACAATTACTCTCCAAAGTTCTCTTAATTATGCTTCCCTTATATATTTTATGCATGAAATCAAAATAATCTTGCAAAAAAATTGCCAGGTAAATACAAACCGAATGAAAATAACTTTTCACAGCTTTCCTGGGAGTAAAATAATGTACAGTGGTGGAAAAAATTAACGCAAAACTCATTGGCATCTGAATGTGGCGTATGCGGGAACTAATTGAAATTGATTTTCCTTCAACAACTTGACAACACTGATACAGCCAATGGAAACCGGGAATATTCAAACTGTATGAATGGATTCTGATTTTACGCTTCACATAAATAGGAATACAAATAAGGTTCATTCGCGAGACTGTCGTGGAGTTGTAAACATGATGTTTGCTTTGTCCCACAGCCAGTTGAGGTTCTGAAGTCGTAGTCAATTATGCAGGAGTACTTACCAAATTTATTTTAGAGCTTTGGACCCTTTAAAAAACATAATTCTCGGTTGAAACTTAAGAAAGGTTACGATGGAAGAATTATTACTTGGGATACGAAATGGATATATTCTCCAGATCAAATCTACTTACAATAAAAAGTTTTTCCTTGCGTAGGAAATAGCTGTCGATGACCGTTGTTTTATTAGGCCTCAAACTACTTCCGAAAAAATATGATACAACACAATTAACTTTTTGGTATATTATCC
This sequence comes from Ceriagrion tenellum, assembly GCA_963169105.1. NCBI lineage: Eukaryota > Metazoa > Arthropoda > Insecta > Odonata > Coenagrionidae > Ceriagrion > Ceriagrion tenellum. Next base: position 21,106,369 of record OY720633.1, read on the forward strand.
TGAGAATTTTAAGTTAAAATATGGGATATCTGGTAGAATAGAATGGTTTCCATGAGAATAAAGTTTTATTTTTTCCTATATCTTAATACCCTACGTAAAATTCAGCCCTCGTGCATTCAGGTTGTCTCAAACACTAAATTTCTTAAATCCTCCTAACGTAATATTATTTACTTTCTGAAAATTACTATCAAAAGTCCAGGACATCTCATTTGCCTAGTTTTTAAAGAAAACGTTGGCATTCCCTTTTTTCGATGTACAGTAAGAACCACTGGACCTGGACTTATCTTGTTTGATTCGGTAGCCTAGAGGGAGAGCGTTTGTCTGCGGCCTCGTAAGTCTGGAGTTCAAATCTTGGCGTGGCCTCTTCTCGTGCCCTTATAGTTATTCTATGAGATGTGATTTTATTGTTGCCAAAACTTCGCAGGGATTCGTGGAAGGTGCAGCGAATAGATATTGACCTCAACCATGAGTGTGTGTGAGTTTTACACATTCGGGCATTGTAAAGGAATTGGAGCGGTCTCCTTAATCATCAAATGAAATGTTTACTTCCCATTCTCGGGCTCTCGGCCCCACATGATTTCTATGTCTTCTGACGTTTATATCCACTCACTTGCCAATTTATAAATCAATGAAAAGCTATTCATGAACGATAGAATAGACCGGATCTCTGATTGTTTCTATTACTCGATTTAGTTAACTTACCTGGGGCTACTTTCACTTTTAAATTACTTTGAAATGATGTAGTAAATATGACAAATATTTTTATAATGAATTAGAGTTTGGTTGCATTTGCCAAATTTGTAAATTACTTATCTGAGTGAGAGATCAAATAAGTGTGGAATTATCTTGAAATCATCATTAAAATGTTTTTGAAATTTTCCCAGCATTATTTTCTATGTTTGCAATGGGCAATACATTAGCCATGTGGTTTAACTATTCAACTTAGAGGATGGAGGATAATGCTTAGAGGATAAGGTAAATTACTGAATCATTTAAATACCTTTTGACATATTCGCAGTGAAAAATTTTTCGCTAAAATTACGTCGTTAAATTTTATGAGGTGCACACTTACTCACCCGTAAGTAATACTCCGACAACAATGCATCGCGTATCTTCCTTGTGAAAATGATAAAATAATAAAAATCACCTTTTCCATGTAGCGACTAAGCATTAATTAGATATCTTCTGTATTTTCATTCGTATACTCCTCATAAATCCGCTGAGTTGTCAATGGAGTAAAAATTAGGAATGTGCACCATCAGTGATTATACAATTGCTACGTCCGTAAAGAATTTATCTACATGAAGATATTGAAAGATTTTTCACAGGGTCATAAATTTCATCTCATTATATTCTTTTAGCAAGTCTCGCACACAGTGACCCATTTGTAATAAAACCGCTAAAAACAAAAACACTTCTGGCAGAGTAACGTCAGGCTGAGGCGAAGGTCCTTCGTCAACGGTGAATAGATATTGGTTGTAATACCTGTTTGTCTCCTCCACCAGGATGTGGATCACATCGACGAAGAAAGGCATAAAAAATGCCAAAGAAGATGAATTTTAACTCATGCCAGGTGCTTTACTCTCTCTCATTCCGCCCGGACCAGCAGTAAAAACATGCGGACGTGCTGCACGTCTGTGACACTGCTCTGGCACCCAAGTTGTCGAATGAGGAACCTCTTCAATATCATCTTCTGAATGTGCTGCTTCCTCCTCACTTCCACTTTCATCACTGGCTTCATGTGCATCCGAATCACTATCAGCGCGTAATTCTGCCTCAATTTCATCCTCCTGCAACTTTCTTTTTGAAGCCATCTAAAAAAGTGAAAAGATGATTTATCTCTGATCAACATATTTTTATATCGCAATAGAAAATTGGGTAAACTAACTTAGGTGCAAACAATGAAACATATTCCATTTATATTTACAAAAAAATACTTACAGGACAAAAGAATGTAATTCCAGAAGATGAGCACTTCGCAGCAATAGTAAATACCTCTCTCAAGATTTTCAGAACAGTAACTCTTTGAACACGACTGCCCACAGTGACGACCGATGAGTTTCTGCTAGCAATTTTCTGCCAAAATGATGAGCGGCATGGGTGGTAAGGGTATTCACTAGCAGAAAAATGCAATTTACTGTTACTTTACCTCACCGCACTGCTAGAGAATCCCAGAATTTCCTCCAGCTAGGTTTTTGGGTATCCCCTGCAATAAACCAGCCCGGCAGCTCCCGTTTTCCTTTTTATTGCTGGTTGTCCGGCTGGCAGGTCAGACTGGGACAATGTTGGGGCATCTTCACTTTGTAGGTATTAGTTTCCCTGCAGAAAACTTCATGTTTCAAGTATTATATCTAATATATATTCATATGCATTACTCAAGTCTTCATCGTTGCATAATTTTATTTGTTGTGCCCACTCTACCACACTTTTCAGCATATTTTCATCCTTGCTAGTGTAAAACATATAAGAGGCTTGTGTTCACGTAATTTTGCCGAAATAAGTAAAAAAATACGATAAAATATGCTTTGAGCAAGATATTGATGACTTATTCCCTGTTAAAATATTTATAGATCAGCACGCACTTGTCACAATTTTACTTAGTGTCATTTAGGGCAAATTTACTTTATTTTTATTGACATAACATACTGCAACCGGCTTTTAAAATTTTCCTTGGTTTACTAATAGATTATTACATGGATATACTATTGCAGTAAAAAAATTTCCTTGCAGTAAAAATTCATAAAATAATATTTTGGAATAAATTAACTGTTCCTGTCTATCATGAATTATTACAGTAGGCGCGATACATAAACAAGGGAATAACTTAACAATTTTTATTTACTGACCGACATCTAGAGTGCTTATATATGGTTCTTTAGCGATCATCGAAAAAAAATAAATTCACAAACGTAGTGAAGAAAATATATAAGTTGCCACTCAGATTTGTCGAGAGGACAAGACAAACACTTCAAGAAAAAAAATAAGAATTCTCCTTCTTCTAAGATACGTCTCGGCAACCTTATCTTCACCCAAAATATTGGGTTACCACGGAGGGACTGTCATATCACATTACAAAGAGACCAGATGGTAAGGAGTCTTCTACAAGGTCACAAGCCAGAAAAAGGAGCAGGGGAAGCGGTCAGATCTAGCGTACACAATAATGTACGCACAGCCGTAGGACCCCACATCCCTGCGTACATTTAAATGTACGCTAGTCCTTTAAAGGTTAAACACCTAATAAAAGTTCAGTTGGTGAAAGTTGAAGGCGCAACATCTATTTGGGTAATTTTTCGAAGGACATATTTGCCTTTAACAAATCTACTACCCGATTCCTCCACCTAGGAGAAACATGAGGCATACTTAAAGGCTAATAAGATCTTTTTTCCTCCAAGAATTTAGGGAGAGGCTGCTAAAACTTATAAATATAACAATATCTCTGCTTGCGCTGTCTGCTCTGCTTATCCGTCTATCGACGCTCGTCTCAATGAAATAGCCATCAGTAAACCTTTGCGAAGTTCCAGGTGTTAGTGGTCGGGGTAGATTGTTGTTGTGAATGACGCAGAGGTTTTTGCTGCGCCAGTGGTAAAAGGCTCATCGCGCATTCGGAGGCACCCGTCGAATACTTTTGAGGGGCTGAAAGAAGTCAAATACCACTTCTTTCCTGTGGGTTAAACGACTGGCGTCCGAAATGCCTTTGGCAGAATAGGTAGCACCCATAACATAAGGGGAAAATACTGTCTTATTAAAGGCATACTACGTCCCAAATCAATATCATGCACCCTTCATACATTCCCAGTTTGACAAGATTAGTATTGGCAAAGCTTTCTTTTGACACTGGAAAACCTTTTGGGATTCTCAAGATCTCACAAGATTACTCGTTGCTTTAACAAAGACTGTCAGCTGCCCTCAAATCCCTTGCACGATGGGAACTAAAGGCGTTTGATTGGAATGCTCTGGACTGATGAGGTGAAATCCGAGAACTACTGCTTTCCGTTTGTTTGCCAGAGAGAGTGGTATGCTTTTTCCTATCTTTAAAGTTCTATTAAACGTTCGCACACAATATCTCCATGCATTGTAAAAGTAACTTAGTTCACAGTAACGCATATGGACGCAAATAAATTCACCATAAGGATACGAAATCCCATCTGAAATTCTCTTTGATATAAGAAAGCTCGGGAGTGGGTACTGGGTAGCAAACCTGAATCGCAATCATGGCTCTTCATAATACTATTGTTCAATTACGCTCATGATTTTGAAAACGTGATCGTCATCAAGAAAAATCAGGTGCTTCATAGCAGTGTAATGCGCTCCCAGGACTTTGAGCATTGACCTACCTATACGGCTTGCCTTATGGATGACGATAATGACCACGAGAAGGAAAGAACCGTAATCCCACCCCTGGTCAAGACATTTTTGAGTTTTGAATTCAATTTATGGTCAATTAAAATGATTTTTACATGGTGAATTGTCTCTTTTGTATTTATAAAATTTCATATCATTAGCCAGTCATTGCAACTAAGTATTACATTAATTCATATCACCAATATGTGACAATTCAAATAAAAAGTCATCTGTGTTAATTGAAAATTGAACATGGACCATGCTTATGCTGGCCAAATACGTCTGACAACCGCAAAATTGACCGTTACCTATTAATTTATTTCATTCATGACATTTTACTTCAAACTGAAGTCTTTTAAAAAGCTTTTTTGTTAATTTTACATGGGCGGCGAATTTATAACTAATACATATAAGAACATATTATGCTGTCAGATGTAAAAATGTTGTTTGTTTATAGCTATACCTAATTTGGGTTAAATTTTTCTGAACGTTTATTCGTATGTTCTGCATTTACTAGATAAAGCTTCACAGTGAACGGCTCGTCAGCAAACTTCCTGTGATAAGATGAAAGAAATATCGGTAAAATATATCTAGATTATTCGGTATCAATGCGAGCACATTGTTTAATTCGTGAAATCATATTTATTTATATTTTCATAGATTAATCCCATTCTGACTAACTAAGGATGGATTTCTATTGGATCGTGAATGAATCATTAATAAATGTCCGTTTTGAGATTGAAACTTCATCAATCTACAAATTATAAATCGTGAAAAATTACATCGTGTAGACTTTCAATATTAATTAAATCTTTTTTGTATCAACACTTGGTGCGAATAAATTTCGATTTTTATTATTTCAGTGAAAGAGAGACAAGACGCGTCATTCAAAAAGATCCTCGAAAATTCGACCATAATGAATATCCCTTGGTGGTGGCAGATGAAGACTTCAGCATATATTCTGAGTTGGGTGGGATAGTGAATATTTGTTATAAACAGTCTTTCAGTTAAAACGATATTATTTGAGGTAAGAAACATGCTTAAATAATCACAGCAATACACAGCGGCTGAATGCACGACTAATATAAGAAGAAAGCTCGAAAAAGAGGCGATTAATGAGTAAGTTCTAGGCTTCAGCAAATGTGAGTTCCATTGCGGATTTCAAATATTTGTGGTAATCGATGTCTTCCTCAGTGTTGCCAGTCTTTTGAAGTGTGTGCTGCTCCTCGAAGTTCCCAAAAATGCGGCATTCTGGCACGCGAAAAATTGTGTGTTAATTTCTTCTGCCACTGTACATAAAACTGACGTCACTTTGTCTGTATTCATTGATATAACGGGTTCACTCACACATATATGTTTATATTCTTTCTTAGGTCACGTATATTGAGAATATAATTTTAACTCCATGAATATAATGTCAATAAGTTGTTTAAATAAATTATACAATTGGCCAATAATGTATCACACCATACCTATCCACAATTTCACTTCCTCACATTCACTCTCCACATTATAGCATTCAATCGCGCATTAGATTGGTCGATAACTCTTCTAATTGAAACATGTCATTGTGTACTGATTTTAATTGTTCAAAAGCTTACATTTGCACTAAAAATTTGTCCAAGGTACTCTATTTTTTATTTCTCGCACCGAGCTCAAGTATTCTTGCATCAAGCTTCGCGTGGAGATTCAAGGCATCGTCAAGTTACCAGTTTCTTCTTGAATCTATTGATAGATTTGATTGAATCCTTAAAGTTTGACTAAGCCATTAGTCTCATTTACTTGTAGCATTTGTTTTTTGGTCTTCAAAGTTATTGTGAGCATTACCCACTATTTGGGTTATTGTCAGTTTGTTGACTTATGCTTCTGTGATGGAAAAGTGTATGTATTGTGGTTTTCATGCTGTGAAGATATTTAAACGTATATTATAATGTGGTTGTGCTCTTAGAATATTCATATGCAGGACTCATGATTTTTCAAGTTATTTTTTGGTACTCCCATGAATCATGGTTTGTAATTGTTGGCTTGTTATGTATTTTGTTCTCAGTATTTTTTAGACTTAAGGATTCATATTTCAATGTCTTTGAGCAGGTATCTCACCCCTCCTGATTCTCAGGGATTTGCCCCACATTATGATGACATTGAGGCTTTCATTCTTCAGCTGGAAGGAAAGAAACATTGGAAGTTATATGCCCCTCTGTGAGTAATGGTATACATTTTACTGTATATATTTTTATGCAATTTTTCCTCTCTTGTTGGATCAGCTGAGCGTGAAGTGGAAATAAAGATAAATCTTATGTGCATGAATTTTTCTTCTTGATGACTTTAAATTATAATTTTGTTGTCTCTAGTGTGAACTAATAGTGGGCCACTTCTCCTGCACAAATTTGACTTTAACAACAAAAGAGCACTGTACAATATGGTTGCAATTAATTTTCAGAATTGAGAAAAGGAATGTTTTCCTCCTCTAAAATAATCGTTGTGGAGTGTAATAGTTTTGCCTCTTGGGGATCGGGTTGGTGTGGTGGCTACAGTGCTGGCTAACCACATGAACGGCCAGGGTTCAAATCCCTGCAGTGGAGGATGTTTTTCATAGGAAATCCGATCCCTACTCGAGTGTCTTGTGGAGGAAACTTAAGTGCAGTACTCCGTCTGTCAGATGAGACGTTAAGCTGTGGTCCCCTTGGCGCCTTTCGTTAAGAGCAATCCTTCCAATCCAAGTTTTGCCTCTCTTTGTCATCGGTAACCTGTACTCCAAGGGCCATGAATACTTTGAAACTAAATATGTGTTTTTTGGGTGGAAAATGCTCTCTTCTCATGTGAAATGCAATATTGAGGTTCTTAACCCTTTGACTGCGCAAATAGTCTGAAATACAGCTTTCCCCAGGCTCAAGTTTTTTTCTAAATTTTTCAGTAATTTTCTTTATTTTCACTTTATATTTAGGGGAAAAATGGTTTAAATATTTTATAATGAGTAATTGTCACCTGATTTTCCTTTTAAATAAGAATTGATAGACAGTTTTTACTAAAAGATGAATTTTTTGCTTTCAAAATATGTATATGGTATCTGGTAGTAGAACCATACTTCAAATCGCCAATAGGCGATGGGAGCAGTCTGCTACGGCGATTGCTTATAGACGATAGGAGCAGTCAAAGGGTTAAGGGCCAAAATTTCATCATTTATCATGTATCTTCCTGTGTTTCTAAGATATGGTCCTGTGCTGTTTGAGCCACCTCCCGAGGGCACCACCCAAAACCACCGCACCACTGTAAAATAGCATGCACCATTCCCTTCACCTCCAAGACCCTACCCATCTGTCTCCTCCCTGTACCAGTGCATGGTGCATCACCCCTTCCCCTCCATTCAGAGGAATGCGTGTCCATGCATTGCCTCTTGAACTCTGGTGTGAGTTGTTCTGAATCTGAGAAATTTTGACTTATATTCTTATGTTTGCAATTATTCTAAGAAGATATCTTGCTCAGTTTCACTCTTATTTGATACACCTTTCAATTTCAAATTTAAAATAGTAATTATTGATGTAGAATCATGTGGAAACTGTTTATAAACTATGGTGTATACAATACTTAATGAAAATAACGTCAATTACTCCCTGAAATGGCCATTTTCAATAATGTAGGGTAAACCATAGATTGTTAGTTAGTTGGGGGAGCCTTCGTCAGGAGCTCGGGCACCTAGACCTTTAGTGGTCCTTTGTGCCTACCCCATTTTAACCTGCCTGCCACATGCAGACAGGGGACAAGAGCGCCACGGTAAAGGTATGAATGGTCACCCATCCAACCCTCGTCCGGGCCCAACATTGCTTAACTTCAGTGATCTTACGGGAACTGGTGTTTCAATGAGGCTAGGCCCTTGCCCAGGGTAAACCATACAGTCATTGGCTACCCAACAGTTATTGGTTCTTTGATGTTTTGAAGAGCATAAACAAGATGACAGTTGGGCCAAATTTACAAAAAGCATGCAACAATATTCCACAGATATTTGTGCATGCTTCTCCCTTTAAACGAACGCCACACAAATCTGTGAGACAAGATTTTTCCAAGCTTTTATGGATGAGTCTCTTCTCATTTGCTTGAGGAAAGATAAAACAGAGAGGCATCTTTGCAGCTGTCTTACACTGAACCACTTTCATATCAATTTGGCCTCGGTTTAGGTTACGGACCAAGTTATTTATGATTAATGCAACTTGTCACATCAAGTCGGCAAAAATGATGGTGGTCAGTAACTAATCCTTCTTTACTTCATTTTCAGTTATTAGCCACCTGGCCAATAACTATATGTATTATACCAGAAATTACAAATTATGCAACATTTACATAAGTAGTAGGCTGTTATTACGAGGGCAGCTTATAGCAAGAGGGCCATTATAGCGAGTGATTATTTGGCCATTGTTGGCCACAGTGTTAAATGTATACAGAGTTGGTTGGTTATTACGAGTGGACATTTTAGCATTTCTTTACTCTCCTGCAATGAAAGAAGAGTAACTCGGGAACCAATGCACAACCCAGTATTCACCTGTATCACTAATCCTCATCACTCGGCGCTTTAGCTCACTTCACATTTGTCTTTACCATCCGGAAATAATACCTACTCCTGATTCTCATGCATCCAGTCAACAGCAGGAGTTGATTCCTGGTTTACATCAGCGAAATCCCCTTAACTGCTCCGATGGAAAGAAAATAAATCTACAATTACAACACTCAACATGAATAAGTTTGAGAGAAATAATCAAGATGACTATGATAAAAAAACAACTTTACAATACTTACAACATTCGTGTTGACCTTGCGAGTCCAACAACTACTGCTTACCAAGTATGCTTACACATTGAGGCGTATTACTTGAAGCATGCAAAGTACGATTCTGTAAACAGGTCTCACAAAGAGACAGAGGCCAATATACATGCAGTCAATGAGGAGGGAATCACAAAATATTTACACGTACTCTTACTTGTAGCACGAAGAGCACAAATTGTGTAGACTTGTCTCACTATTTGACAGAGGTGAGGGCACGGCGTCTTCTTGCAATTTCCCGCAGCTATTCAGAGAATAGTATAAAAGTTGTTGGTGCGTACTTTTAAATTAAATTTAAAAATTAAATTTAAATTTAATTTAAATTTAAATTATCCTCTTCAAAATGAACCAAGCAAATCTGTGCTGAAAAAAATAAGAGCCATTAGTAAGGAAACAAACGCAGTTATTACGTTATGAACTTCAACCCTGACACACACATGTGGAATGAATTTTCACGCAAGTTAAAAAAAAAATTTATTTCTTGTCAGTAAAATGAGTTGTATAAAAGCTCAAATGGTTAATCTCCGCATGTGTCAAACCATACAAAAATTGTTTTTGATCCTTAGCCTTGGGAGAATGGAGAGAAACATGGCGGAACCTGCAGAATAATAAACTGCGAAACATAAAATCAGAGGTATCTGCATGGCCTTCTTCTTCTAGGTACAAACTTAGAGAAGAGGTCGATATCACTCGGTGAGGATTGGACACTGTGCATTTACACATTCGTTTTTATTCACAATTGACAAAAACCCACCACGGTATGATGACTGTGATGCTCCTTTAAGTGTCAACCACCTGCTGACGACCTGTATGAAATACCGGACTACACGCAATAAAGTAGGTATCACGGGAAGCTTAGACAAACTTTTAAGAGATGACCCCGACAGCCTAAACAGAATCTTAATTTATTTTAAGGAAATTGGTTTTTAAAATTTTATTTAATCCACTTGTATATCTAAATATATTAAATAGTTAAATTATCGAATAATTAGTTTTTCCATACTACAGTCTACTGATTCTTTCTTCACAAAACTTATAGTAAATATAATAGTTTGAGCGTGGTGCAAATGACCACTGCCATCGACGCACCAAAAAAATTTACATAACAGAAACTGCCAACCTTCCAGTATCTTGTGATATTTTTTATTTAGGGAAATTGTAATTCTATGAAAAATAGGAAAATATTCATACCTTTGAGGTGAGGGTCTTCCTGGCCACCAGTGCACTGTTTCTACTTTTGAACTCTACATGGCGCTGCTGTCAATGAGTGGCTCTATTCCTCACTGTCCTCTCCCGTTCCATGTCATTCCTTACCGTGCAATCTGTTGTCCGTTGAACCCTGGAAACACAAGATTTTTGAAGCGCTACATAACTGGCGATATATAGTAGAAAGATAACTCATCCTTTACCCAACCCGCCTTTTGAGGTGACCTATCCCCTTCCTATTTCATAAGATAAATAAAATAATACCAGGTGCATTATATGCTACAAGTTATGTAAAAAAGTCCTTCCCTCTGCTAGATAGTGCTGAAACTCATAATTTCACTGAAAAAAACGGCTTGGTTGCTCTGAATGGGCAGGTTGGGTAAATTGGGGCAGAGGGGTAATCTTTCCAATATATATCGCCCTTAATGACATGCATACTGTTCCGCCCCAGCACCCCTGTTTCACTCCACAGGCCCGCAACCTTGTTGGCTGGGGAAGTAAAGGGCCTATTATAGAGGTGAAATTAGTGAGTATCCTTCTACCATAGCTTCGGTGAAATTAGAAAAATGGTGTCGAAAACTGTGAAAAAAATCATGGATATTGGTCATTTTCCAAGGTGAATTTCTCAGAAATCAGTGGTTCCACAGCTTTCCTGCAAAAATGGTCTAATTCTGTGAATCTTATAGAAGAAAATTATGACTGCCATTTCCGTGAAATACAAGAGTTTTTGGGAAAAAATTTTGATAAGTGTGTGACGCAAACTGAGATATACAGCTAAAATAATTATAACATAATAAAAATGATATACAGGAGAAACTTAAAATTAGGGAACTTGAAAATATGAAATTTAGATTTGATGAACCAAAATCTTTGGTCCCGACCAAAAGGGTATCTATATGCATGTAACAGCACGCGAAATCAGGAAATAACAAAGCTTTGAAAGCACTAACCTCGTTAGTTACTCATCTTTACGAATGATGATGGGCCTTAGCAGCGTTTTTTAGGTGCTCCTTGTCAGAGAGAAGACATTGATCATCATTGCCAAATTCGTCATGCACTGAATGCAACTTATTAGAACGATAATACATTTTTCAATGTACAATATAAGGACAACTTTTAATAAAAGGCATTGTAGTTCATAAAATATGACATCAATTGGACGAAAATGAGTATGGCTTTGTTATCACGAGTCCAGATTTACCGACAATGAATAAAGGAATGTTAATTAATCGAGTATGAACATACTCACCTGCGGAAGACTAATTGCTACAACCAGCGGCCTTTTACTCTCATGATCCCAGGCATTTTTTTCGTACTAGTTTTTCCCAATCCATGATGAGTATTCCTATTACAGAAATCGTTTGCTGCGTGCGTGTGCTCAAAAAAGTTAGGCATGGTTCGGAGATGATGGTATGGCATTCGAGTGGAAAATTCAGTCATGCATATCACCCAAAGATGCTTTTTTTTATCTCTATTTCAGACTGGTACACTCAACTTGCTCCACGGCATAATTATTCCGGCTGGAGTCCTTGTCAGAAACGGGTTCTCTTGTGTTATCATTGGGTTCAATGATGATATCACATACTTCTATGGAATCTTCTGTCTTGAGGATTCCAATGCCTGAAAGAATAGGTGGAAGGCCCCTTTGTTAGAGATGGAGAGCAAAGGGTTCAGCAATACCTGGGGAAAAATCCTCTAGTCATTGCAGCGGCAAGAGTGGGGGGCTATTATTCTCCACGCTGCTCTGTACAGGATATGGGCGCAGCCCAAACACTTGTGATAAACATTCTGCTAAAAAGGAAAGCATGAGGGCATTGGGTGTGTACAGCCACACTTGGCTCAGTAATAAGTTGATCATAAAATCAATATGACCCAGTGGCAGAGTCCCGAATGTAAGAGTGCACAGCATGACTTTCATTTGTTTTCTTCTCTTTGCTCACTAGTGATCAGTTGGTTATCGATTTATTTATTCCCTCACTAAAATGGCAACTGTTCAGTGCCGAGATGTCGTGTCATTTCCCTCAATCACATGATGTCACAGTGCTTACTTGATCAGAAAGCGAAGTGAATCGTTCAGTGCGGCTTAATGCACCCATGATAGTAGTGGATTTGCGTTGTGTTCCAAAAATGAAACACTGTAAAATAACAGCTTATAACTAAAACAAAAAAATTGTTTCAAAATTTTCTTCTTATAGACCAACTATTACTGAACTTCCTGGGAAAAAATACAACATTTGGGTCTAATGACAAAAAGTTATTATTATAATCCTTGAGAAGGTCCCAGAAATACTGCCTTGAAAAAAAAACTATATTTCTCAACACACTGGCTGCAATTGGTTGGCAAAACTGACTGACTGCTCACCAGGTAATACAATATACAGACTTATATAGAGGGGTATAGAAATTAAAATCGCAACATATTGTCGTATTATGAGTTGTAGTCATTAAATTACATAGTCGTGTCAGGTGTTCCAAAAATGGAGCACTGGGCATAAATGGGTTGATTTCCCTAGATTACTTTTCCAGGATTCCACTGTCTTCACTCACACTGCTACTTTCACCACATACACTTTTGAACACCAGTCCATGCCTAACTTTGAATCTATTAAGCCATCCACTGTATCCAGTAAAATCATTGATTCCAACTCTCGTAGCTACTTCATGGGCTTTTTCCTTAATTATCACACCATTTATGGGCAAATTACTGGCTCGGGCTTGCTAGAACCAGGTAAACAAGTGGCTCTCCAGTTCCTCACTTTTGAGTGCTTAGACTCACTTTAGAGTGGAGACTTTTTTGAGTGCTTACGGCAGTTAGATAAAACACCCAATGTTGCCGCCTCTCTTAAAATTGCTTCCCTTGTCATCACGATGCTGTTCAGGGTTGTTACTCCCAACTAACCATTTTGCTTCAGATGCATAAAAACTTTCGATTTTTTTCTTAATGAGATCATCATTTTTAGTCTTAGTGCAGTATGACTAATTCAAGATTATAATGACATCAATTTAGCCTCAGCATTTTCTATGGTTAAATTTTACTGCTGCCACCACATTCCATCCTTTTAGTAGATAATGGACATTTTTTCTAACTCTGTCTACACTAGCATTCCCATTAGGCCGTTAATATCAGTAAAATTATTTTTACTTATTTCTCAGTGGTCTCAGTGCATTTTGACATCAATTTTCTTCTGTAAAAATGAAATCTTTGGGCATTTTGCACTTGGAAAATAATTTTGCATCATTTACTGACTAGCCAAAGAAAGATATTTCATATGTTACTAAATAGAGATACTTTCCGAATATATGAATATTACTGATTGTATGTAATTATGAGAATGCCTCATTTAGCAACAATTTTGATCTGTAGTTACGGGAAAACAAACTGCACATGAATTTTCACATGCTGCACAGTATGATATTTATTTTTTCTCCACATACTGTGCCACTCTCCCAGGATAATTTCGACGATTTCTACTGCATTACATGCCATAGAATCATCTGGTAAAAACTGCTAAAGGGGAAAAAGCAGATGCATAGTCATCATGGGCATGCATAGGTATATATAGTAGCAACTCGATAATATGAAGTTGGCGGGACCAAAAAATCGACTCTTCCTACTTTTGAGTTTCATATTTTGGAACCTTTTTAATAAATCGCAAAAAATCTTCCCCTTCCACCCTGACTTCTCTGGTCACTGGAAATGCTTTACAACAATTTAAAGTCGTTATTTGTGAAAGTGTTCGAAATAATGCCTTTATATCATAAGCTAAATGTCACAAATGATCGTGAAATAACTCTCACCTCTTAGTTCCCTTTCCAAATGATTTTTATTAGGCGATCATTTTCTTTGTAAAATTTTCGCCCAGTTTATAAGACATATATAAAGCAAGTTCTGCATTTTCTGAGACTCTAGCTTTCTTAATCTGCGCTTAATCAAGACATGCACCTGGTATGGGCGTTTAAAAGAGACATTTATTTCTAACATTTAATCATGTAAATGCTCTTGTGGAACTGATTCTGTTTGTGTTAATACCACCAAAGTGCCATTTTTAGAACGTGAATTCCTTCAGGACCAGAAGTGATAGAAAAATGATTATCGGTGCCATTGATGTCCAGGAAACTAACAAGAAGAAGAGGAAGTGGAATAGGTTAGAAAGAAAATGATCATCAGAATGTTCCACGCTACCTGAACAAGAAGTTTCTGAGATTTGGGAAGACTCAAGTGAAGAAACGTCTGCAGATGAAGAATTACGCAACCCAAGTCTTGCTGATGATATTTTGGGAAAAAGGTTGGTGTAAATAATTTAAATTAGTCTAGATTTGCATCTGCAGGTGAAAGTTTATGTATATTGAACCGAGCTGCTGCAGCACTCGCATCCGCACTTCTAGTTGATATCGGGATGGTTTCTCAAGGCGACCATGTCCTGGTTGTAGACAAGAACAAGATTTGGAGGGAACAAGAAAAATTGTGTTCCTCTCTTCAGAGGAATGTGAGAGATATTACGCTCTAAGTGCCTTACTTTGATGGGAGAAAAGACTCTACATTCGTATACAATCAGTCAAAGTGAAAAACTGTTGTTTAGGAGCATGTAACTCTCCTTGAAGAGCCTGGTTCACATTTCTTAGGGCATGTCACTCAAAGTATAAGCAAAGCTGTTGGGCTGAAGGATGTGATCATGAATTTTCTCACAGAAAAAAGGATCGATCTCAATGGACTGTGAGCAATGGGATGTGATGGGACCGCAGTAAACACCGGTAGGTATGCTGGGGTAATCAGGAGAATAGAAATGTCACTAGGAAGGCATTGGTTTGCTTGCCTACTACATTGCAATGACTTCCATTAAGGCACTTGCTTAATATGCGTGACGGCCCATTTGTTGCCCCTAAAGTTTACTCTGGCCCAATTGGCCAATTGTTGAGCAAATGGGATGGCAGGCCAGTTGTAAAATTCACCAAAATTAGTTCCCTGATTTCTACCATCAATACAGAATACTTAGTAGCGACTAAAATTCCTGTATGATATGGCACATGCTGTTTCAGGTGGAGAATGCCTGGAGAGTCTTTCAGCGAGAAGTCTGGGGAAAATGGTTCATTCCAGGTGGACCAAAACAGCAAATCGCATTCTTTGGTTTCAACCGAAACTCTTTCAAAAGAACTGATGACATTGGCAACTTTTGTGTGTGATGAAAGTATATGCTCCTATGTGGTTCACGATAAAATTGAGACCACGATGCACGGAAGGTCCGAAGCATATCATGAACACGATACATTTCATGAAATATATAGATCGAGACATCAAATTACGCCTTTACTCAATCATTCTGGGAAACGCTTTTCTTGCTCCCCCTGAGAATATTCAGCTTGCAATGCTAGCCGATGAGCGAAGATCGATCCGTGCAATGGCTGTCGAAAAAATATTAAAATCAGAAGAAGGAATTGAGGAAATTCGAACTTCCAACTTTGAATTTTGATGCACAAGATTACATCGACTTAGTTGACTGAGGAACAATTGAGGTAACTCATCACCTTTAAAAGCAGATATCACAAGCAAAGATGTGGGTGACATTCTGAAGGAAGGGGTTTTGTTTTAAGTACCCCCATTTCCATGTCACACACAAGCAGTTGAAAGGATGGTACAAATGATTACGGTGACGTCAAAATCTATGTACAGTCCAGAAAGCAGACATGGATGGGCATTATCATGTATCATATACCGAAAACTTCAACCAAAATTTGAAAATCAATTACAGTATAAGGTATAATAAGAACGAGTGATAGCCATATACCCTAAAACGTGCCCCATGGAAGGGTGGTTGGGGGGGACACAGGTGGAACTCGATAGTAGCCACCTCCTCGTGGTGAGTTCTGGGTAGTTTCTCCACGAAACTAGTAAAAAGCTCCTTAAATAAATACTTGGTGAACAGGCTGTGCCTTTATCCTGCCTTGATTAACTGATTTTTTTGTGGTAATAGCTCAACATGCATAAAATTCTTCATCATAATTGAGGTTAGTTTTAAAAAGTTTAACTTTTCTGTCTGTTTTAAAGTATTATCTATATCCAAATGAAGGATGAGACATTTATAAAGGAATTGCATTTGAAAGAAATATTAATTTATCCCAAATACAGCTCCCAAAAGTGTTCTATTTGTAGTGATGCTCTGAGTCGGTAAAATTTTTTTGTGTTGTGCGGATTGCCTTTACTCTAAATTTGTTGTTTATTTTAGGCATCTTTTAAGCCATAGAGCCAAATAAACTTTAAATTTCAGTGTTGTTTTTTGGAAAAATATATCTATTGTTTATCTTTATCGATATTCCAGTATATGCAACAGATTATTCTCCATAACCCTTTGTTTCCCATTTCCACCTGAACTTTCGCAAAATTTTAAACTTTAGAGCTCGAGCTGCAGTGGTTAATATAATCCGACTTCGAAAAAATTTTGCATGCGAGATCCTGATGTTAGTACACAACTTTCCCGCTTAGGGCAAATTTGATCTGGAAAAAAAAATCTATTTTCGGCTCACCCTAGTGCTCGGTGTTCTCACTGCAACTTTTATGTCCTCATAGGTCTCCCGAGGAATGCCTTCCTCGGTTTTCAAGCCAAAATTTCTCAGCCGAGGAAATAGGTGAGCCTATCCTGGATGTGGTGCTGGAAGCGGGTGACCTCCTCTACTTTCCTCGAGGTGTCATCCATCAGGGGTCCACGCTGCCTGAAGCGCACTCCCTTCACATAACTGTGTCATCGTATCAGCGGAACACATGGGGAGACTTTCTGGAGAAGGTGAGTGGGGACCCATTTGCTTAAGCACGGGTGTTGACACTCGGTCAAGTTAGAGCTGGCTCTTGCTATATAGGATTAGAGGACATGAGGGTAGGCTGTAAGGTGAGGTAACACTTTGTTATCCATAATGGATATGCATTGCATTACCCCATGGTCTGTGTGGTATTGTGTTTCTTAATAGAGCACTTATTGCAGCTTATTCCTGTTGCTTTGAAAGCGGCAATGGATGAAGACCCACGCTATCGAGAAGGCCTCCCAAGGGACTACTTGCGCTACATGGGTGTTGCCCACAGTGATTACACCTCGGAGGGTAGGAATCAATTTATTGAAAAGGTTGCTGATCTCGTGAGGAAGCTGTGTGACTATGCTCCAGTCGATGCTACCGCAGATCAGATGGGAAAGCAATTGATGCATGATGCTCTCCCCCCTGTGCTGTCCTCTGGTAAGTTTGATGCCTTTGCTTTTTGCACCTTTTTTTGAACACACCTTCTATTTTAATGTTACCGTTAGTAACTGTGCTCTTTCCTGTTAAATCACATAAACCTTGAGACCCATATCATTTTCCGACAAGGCGGAAGGACTATTTACCCCTGTTCTCTGACTGATGCCCAGGCTTAGCTCAGGTTGCGGATGGTGTCCATACCACCGATGGTAGGGTGGGGTGGTTCCTTTCTTTGGCTCATGATGAGTTAAATAGGGCGCCAGGTGCATACACTGGATGCACCACCAAAAGACAAGGTACAACACATATCAAAGCCACAGAGGCAACAAAGTCAGACTCAGGGTATATTCACAGATTAACAGATATATTTAAAAAAAAGAGAATTGTAGATATTATACAGGCATTCTATTTCCCGACACACGGTAGAATTTCTCTATGGGTGGATGGAATTTCAACTTCCATCGTCCGTCTTTGCTCACACTCACGGTATATTTACTTCAACACTTCTTAGTAGGTTACACACAAAAAAAAGGATAGCAGATGATTAGCTATCTTAGTGTTTGTTGCTGGAGAGGCACCTTCGGGAGAGGAAACTCGGCCCCTCTACGGCCACATTGTAGACTCCATGAATCATAAATTTAAATTTTCACCCGTAAGTGAAACCTGTTAATGGGCGGCATGGCGGAGAGGTCCTATTCGGTAGATGGCAGGATTGAAAGAGGGCTCGATGCACTCCACATCTGCACACTCCGCATCGTGCATAGGGTTAACTCCATGAGTGGGGAGGGTTGGGGAGTGAAGCCGAAAGTTTCACCGGTATGCTGCCGCCCGTGGTCAGCTCCTAAACTAAAAGTTTCGATGATCTATCAGCTGTGCTAGAGATCTGACGACACGGTGAGAACTTTGGCAACCTATTTGAAGAATGTGTGAATCTCGAATTTCTCAAAGAAGCTGTATTTTCTCACTGTATTTACTGTTATAGTTTACTGTACATACTGTATTCACTGGTATAAACTTTTCTTTGTTGGTAACTCTTGAATGATGGTGTAGATTCTTCATGGACTCTTTTGGAATTTTGTTCGATTCATCTTTTTTTCCTCTATGTTATGTCATAGCTTTGTGATTAGGTCATTTTTCCCTGTCCTGTCTTCACTGTGAAATAAGGATTTTATGTGCTGTATATTATGTGAAAAAATTCATATGTATTAGTGAATGGTAGCCTTTTAGTTGGTAATTACTTATAGGATTTGAAATTTATTATTATGTTGCAGTCACGTTGTGATTGATGTTTGCCCTTGTATTTTAATGAGAACAATGGAATTCCTTGATTCAATGTCACTTGGGGAAGCAAAGCATGCGATCAAAGAATCCAAGGCTGTGGCTTTTGTTCACATCATGTAATCATGAAAGCATTGGTTACAGTCATTGCTTCCTTTGCAGAATCAGTAAATTCCATCAAATTCTGGCATTTAAAAAGATTTTTAGTTTTGTTTTAAGTAATCAGGTGTATTTTTGCCACCATGATGACTCTGCCATAATATTTTGATGTGCTGCATTCGGGATTCGGAGTTGCAGCATTGATGATTTCCTCATTGATATTCTGTAGTAAACAAAACTTTGTGTCTTCCTCAGATTTAATATTACAAGCACAGGTTTCCACAGTTACGCTTGTGATAATAAACCGAGGACACAAAGTTTTGTTTACTACAATGTTGACCTTCCACCGAGTGAAAACTTCACAATTTGAGTCGTTGATTTTCCTTTGCTCAATCTTCTATCTAATCATCTGTTCCTGTCCAACCATTCACCCTGATCACTATACCTTGGGTGATTTTTAGTGGCTTCCAGTTTCTTCATAATAGTCTATAAAGTAGTGATTAGAAGTCTTTTTATGCCATTGAATTTACAACATGTTTAACTACCTTGTGAATCATGTTTACTATCAACGTTGAAAAAATAGATGCATTTGTTTGTTGCTCATTGTTTGACTGTGCTTTGCTCTTCATGTGCATAAACATAGGAAACTGAGTGCCGTAGAAACTCAATATTGCTAAGATAACGGGACCGAAAAATCGGCAATTTGGTGTGCACACCTGTCCTCGGACATGTTATTAAAGACTCTAGCATCGGGGTTAGGTGGAGGAGTAGCCGTGCCCCATGAGTAAATGGAAGAAATAGGCCCACATGGAAACAGAAGAGGAAATTGCAAAAGAGAGAACACAGGAGGTTGATGGAAAGAGAGGATCTGTTCTATCATGTTCTAACAATTGACCACTTGTGAGTTAACGCTTGCCATTGACCATCCAGATTTTAGAATTACATGACTTATGGGCAATGATGACAACAACATTGGTAGATTTACTAGATATTTTCAATTTAAAATAATACTTGTGTATTGCGATATGAAAGAAAATTTATTTGCAGGTTTCACATCCGATGTATATTTGATAATTCCCTATACAGCAAACTTTTCCTTGATCCTTTGGCTAATTTTAACCTGACTCATAATGAAATCATCATAATCTCTGTTACCTGACAGCCCCTGCACAGCATCGTTAGATGTTCTCATGCATGGGCATCACCACCTCCCCCAGATTGGCGTTGCGTGATGCTTCTGCTGTCTGGCAAGTCCCGCCCTTCAGAGGTATTTTGTGTGGAGGAAAACTCTTCATTCAGAAATGCTTAATGTTTCATGAAATTTTTTCATTAATTTTATAATACATATTGTGAGATTATGCAAATGACAATTTAGTTAGTGGCATACTCTCAGTCTGAATATAATTAACGAAATAACGCACAGGAAAGTGTAAACTGGAATTGTAATGAACCTACGCTGCAAATTTAGCTCTGTGGAACATGTAATTTGTCAGACATTGCCGTTTAAATTGTTAATTTAATCTAA
This sequence comes from Ceriagrion tenellum, assembly GCA_963169105.1. Lineage (NCBI taxonomy): Eukaryota > Metazoa > Arthropoda > Insecta > Odonata > Coenagrionidae > Ceriagrion > Ceriagrion tenellum. The sequence continues at coordinate 21,126,848 of OY720633.1, forward strand.
ACTGTTTAAAAGAATATCACTCACTTTAGTCAGTCTCACTTGGTGGTATTCCATCATTAAATAAGATAGAGGACAACTTTTACTAAAACCACTAGATTTATTAAAAAACGACCCAGGTTTCGATGTGCATTCACATCATCTTCAGGTAAATGAAGGCCGATGTGCAGGCCTTATATAGTACACATTACCAAGTGGGGAGAGGAGAGGAAGAGAAGACAATACAGGAGGAGGGTGGTCGCGGGAGAAGGGGATGAGGGGGCTAGGAAGACGAAGAGGAGGGGATTAAAGGTTTGAGGATAGGGGAATAGGCAGGGAGCATACATTCATTAAGAAGGAATTTATCACAGTCAGCTTGGTTTTTCAAAATCTCTAGCTGTTCTACAGCATTCAGCTTGCGTCTGTCATTAGTAAAATGGAGGGGTGTCATGGTAAAATCACCTTTATGTTTGTGGATTAAAAGATGTTTGGAAGCAACTTCACTTCGTAATGGCTGAAACATACTTTTCAACAATTAAAACGATAAGGAAAATTATTGGAAGAGAAGTTCCAGGGATATAAAAAAGGTCTTTGATCAGAACAATTTAAAACATGGGTATAATACTAGTTAAAAGTTTCAGGCATAACTTTGTGGAGAAATGAAACAAAATAAATTGTGCTTTGTGCTTTACACACTATTTTACTAATAGACGGTGCAAAGTAATTAAATGGTGTGGAATGTACAAAGCAGTATTTTATACTATGGTTATAAACTTATGATTTAAATATGTGGTAATATTTGGGTTCTGTGAGTATTACATTTCGGGTACCACTGATTGCATAGGCAGAATTATGAGAAGGCATAACATCATCACAAGATATAACACCTCTGATCTGAGGTATGAGGCAATTGCCCCGCTTGTCTGGCCCAAAGGCTGATGCTGGTTAATGGTATGACAATGTGGTAATTGAAAGCAATTAAAGTGTGAAATGTAATGCACTCTTGATGTTTCTCTCTGTTGAGTGACTCAGAAGCATTTGATTTCCTTTAGCTATCATTCTCAACACATGATTTATACTTGGCCTGCATATGTATGTATGTATCTTAATTTTTGCAGCGGAGAAGATGCGCACAGTGTTTGAGGATGGTGAGAGGCTTGCGAAGGGAGTCGTGTCCAATCGAGTTGAGCTGGATCCTAATACAAGAATCAAACTACTCCGAGGGAATGTCTTAAGGTATGGTGTTAGGTTTGGTCTTCCTTGGACACATTGATGATCCTATTATTTTCTGAGTTCAGAGATACTCGTCTGTGAGCCTCTTTGTCTCTCCATATTGCATACACTTTATCTCCATTTCTTAGATAAATGAGTACATATATATGACAGGTATTAACAGGACAATATTTATTCTGCTAGTTGGTGGGAATTACATATTGTTAGGTAGCTGTCTAGGAGGATGGATAATGTGGCTAATTAACTAGCAAACAGTTTCTGCATCTTTAATACACATCAAACTATGGATGTGTGATAAACTCAAAATTTAACTAGTTTTTTTTATGACTTTTCAGTAATTGGATAAATGGTGTACCATATGAGCAAAAATTAAAGACCATATTTTTTCCTCTCTGGACTTGCGATGAAAAGTAGGTTTGTCTTACTAACGGAAGCGATATACCCTCGATTTCATTGAGATTGCCTAATTGAAATATTTATATTCTCCAATGTTGGTACTTGCATAGTAAAATTTTGTTCGAGTTGGCGCCTCACATGGAGAGACACATGCACTCACTCGTGGAGTTATTCCATATCAAGACAGTGAGCACAAATCCCTGTAGTTCTGTGCCGGAGCTGTTGGGGATCTGGTGGAGGTGCAGTGACGGGAACACGATCACACGAAACACTCAAGAGGGAAGGGGAAGAAAGGGGAAGATGATGTAAGGTCCCAGGAGTTTTTTTTTTTTGGGATCGGGGAGAGATTCACTGAGGGGAACAAACGCAAACACACTAGGCAAGGAGAGGGGGAAATGTGGGGTGCAAAGCATGGATGCATATTTCAGCTACAAGGTGGCCATCTTAAGGGCACTGAAGGAAGATAAGTCACTACGTTTCCCTAAATACTTAGAACTATGGATAGGTTACTAAGAACCAGCAACTATGTACTCAGTCAATGAGAATGAAATAGTGATTTCGTTTGATGTATCTAATTTATTCACTAGTGTACCCATTGACATCCCTGTAACTGCTCTAAAAAACTGGTTAGCATCAATTGCAATAGAAGGAAAATTCATTGACAAATATACCAGACTCGCCCAACTAGTAATGAACAAAAATTTCTTCACCTTCCAAAGCAAATTTTACAAATAAGTATTTGGAGCAACAGTGGGCAACCCTTCATCTCCCTTCTTTGCTGATGTCTTCATGACTCATTTCAAAGACACGTTCAAGAAGAAATTCAATTATTTCCCAGCTATTTACTTACGGTATTTAGATGACATTTTTGCTATATTTGACACTGTGAAGTGTCTGTTTGATACATTAATTGGCAATGATTAAATTAATTAAATGGTAATGATTCCTTTGTTCACTCTTGCCACAAATTGTCAGCATTGCATTAATTAGTCCACAAATAAGTAAATAATCCCCTCAGCAAAAACGATTTTTATAAAGAATTGAATATTTTAAAAATGTTGCGAAACAAAATGGATTTGTGGAATCATAAGGGCAAACCTTTGTAAACAAACATCAATATAAGAAAATAATCATGAACTCTACTGGCCATCAAAAGGAAAAAAGTCCTGTTACATAAGACTTCCTTTCCTTCAACTAACGAGAGGGTTTGATAAAAGTTTGTTAAGTTTGAGTCTAGTTTGAGTACTTTATAAAGATCTGGGGAATTTGAGCTTGACAGCCTCTTAATGTAATAAGTTGAAAGCTTATTCTCCAAAAACTGTAATAAATTAAATTGTCACCACTCGCCTGAAGGAAAGAATCATAAAAAGTTAGCTGTGGGTGGCTTACTAGAACAAAAACCAATTCCTTCCACCATCCACCAATTCCAGTGACCATCCACAACCTCTCTGCCAGAATACCTTTACAGTGGTGGCTAACGGAAATCCAACATTCCACAACTCTTTATAAACGCAAGGCACCTAACCTCTGAAGACAACTTTCATCTAATTAACCCTTTCAATGCTAAGACATAAATTGTGTTTCCTTCCCGGTGACGAAGTTCAGTTTTTTGCTATTTACATTCAGCACAATGAAATAAGACTCGTTTTAATTTCATAGCTCGTTCAAAAACTTTTCATTTTTCTGGCTTAGTTTTATAATTATATAATTTATATATGTATATAATTTATATGTAATTTATAAATGTTTGACATTCCAGAGCGTCATGCGCCAAGGGCAAGACTGTTGTGCGGGTTGCATAGATGCTCAGAAATTCCCCCTCGTCTATTTTACCACATTTTTATTAATTTGCTTTCTTGTCTGTCTGTCTGCAGTCGATTTTCAGCTAACTTCTCAATGAGCTAGAGACTTGAGACATGAGACTGTAAAAATGGCTCAGAACTAGATGGCAATGCAATAATAATGTGTATATTATGTAATACTAAATAATAATAATTAATAGTGATAAAATTTAGTACGAGGGGAAAAAGTGGAAAAACAAAATGGAAAAGCCTGTGTCATCAAATGCAATACTGTTGAGTTGAGTTGAGGGACTTCTTCCAGTTTCCAAGACTGTTGAATAGAAGCATAAAGATCAGTCATTTTAAGATATTAGCGCTGCTGACTGCTGGTCGTTGGTGTGAGAAGTTGCGATGATTGTAGAGTAGCACATGAGAACGAATCCATAAATCACACCATAAGCCACGGGAAAGTTGTCTCCAAGGGAGCAGCAAAGTCCAGTAAATACATGTGGAAAAAGGTCGCCTCCAATGAGGACATCGACTGGAGATGGCACATCAAATGTTGGGTCTGCCTGGATGAATGATTTCATCTTTTCTCTTACTTCAGGTGGGACATTTGTGAGAGGTAAATTAGAAGTAATAGTTTGCTAAATCACCAGTGGATGCGAGTGAGGAGCACCGTGCTGGAAACTGATGTCAAACTTAGTCTCGTAACTCCATGAGATTTAACTTGAGGTTGTGAAATTCCACTAATGCCATTGGTGACTCGTCGGCGAGTAACGGTTTAAAGTTGAGTGCAGCACTCAGAAATAAAAACTTTATTGAGCAGCAGAGTTCAAATTTCCTCATACACCATGAGAGAAGCCAGCAGGTGTGGTTAAACGAACTAAAATAGTTGCCAACAAAATTGGTTTACTTTGTTCTGCTGGAGATTTTCCCATGAAGTGCGAAGTAGCTGTTAATGCTTCCCATGAAGCAGCAACAGAAGTTATCAGTGAGGTCAGTTGCTCATCATTTACTGGATCAGCACTTGTATGGCCATTAGCTGTTGAATTAGAAACTGAATTTATATGAACGAGGAGTGGTGTCTTTTAGTACCGTGTTTACATGTTGGAGACAAATTACATGACTTGTTGGTGTGTTAGGTTCTAGGGCAATTATAACACCATTATTTCTTCCTCACTATAGAGTGCCTTTCTTGGGGTGATTTTTCTTTGAAGGCAGAGCACTGTAACCCAACTTCCACGAAAATTTATTAATATTTTGTGATCATCAAGGTTAGGCATAATAATTGAATAAAAATAGCCATATAAAGTAGGTATTTTAAAGGTAACAATGCAAAACTAATGGTTCATCAGTAAATAACAACAACTAAGATAGCAAAACTAAGAGGTGAAAAAAAAATAGAAAACAGGCAGTAAAGAATGTTGGGGAAGATAAGAAAGCGATAAATATGCAAGAAAGATGGATGGGAATAAACGGAGAAAAAGTATGATGGAGTGGGAGAGAATACAATCTAAAACTGTTTCCGAGGAATAAATACACGCATGCATGTACACGCATCTTAGGGTTACATCGGAGGAGGAGCAGAGGAGAGACAATCAAGGCAGGAGTTAAGGACGCGAGGAGGAAACAATTTGACGGAAGGCAGAGAAATGGGGAGTAGAGGAATTATGTCCGGGGACATCAGGACCCAATTCGCGCAATAAGTGCTCATGAAACTTAATATTGAATAATAATTAAAGGAACTCTATACTCAGACATTCACGAAACAAGAGTAATTAGAGTGATCAAAAGCATTTGATAAGAGACTCTCAAACTTAAAGCAGTCATAAATCATTTAAATGTTCAGAGTTAATGTGTCATTTGTAAATGATTAGTTCAAAGAATGTTAATCCAACTTGTGAAATAATTGTATTATTTAAATACTTTTTTAAAATTGGGCCCAATAGTTCTTCTAAACAACTCTTAAAGGATAACGTGCACAAGTATGTTGCCAATGTTCTCGTGAATGAATGTGCATGTTCTATGTTTTTTATGTACCTGTTATGATTTGTCTTGGATTATATTTTATTTATTTTTTGCTGATGAAAAGCCAGAAAATTGGTTATTAAGGTAGGTTAAATTATATGTGACCAGTGTCATCAAGGCAACTACTACATAGGTTACATTATTGGTGCTACAATGTGTCGGGCTCGACACATTGTAGCTCAAGGGTATTGAGACAGTGGAAAACCTGAGATAAAATAATTGTAAGGACAATTAACAAAATGGCAAAGATTGTTGAGGGATTTACTGAACTTAAGAAGGGAGAGTTACGAAATATACGAAGGGATCGAGGAGAAGCAGTGCAGGGTTGAGAATTTGAATTGCAAGAGCGTCTCTTAGGGTTATTAGAAAAAGAAGGTACGTACACATACACGCATGGGTTTGAAGTTGAGACGGAAAGACCGGTAGGAAATTGTTTTGAGACCATACCAAAAGAACTTGCGTGTCGTCCGTTGTAACTGTTATTCACCCGACGTAAATTGGCACATTGTGCTGTATTCGGGATAGTGAAGATAAATAAATAAACTGAGAAAGAGAGACAAGGAAATGGAGACAAAACATGAGGAGAGAAGTGACGGGAGGAGAGTAGACGAAGAGACGTATGCGAGCTGGCGAAATTGCTGAGGGGGGGGGAGAGGAATGCATGAGGTTGGAGTGGAATGTGGCTATCGAGATGTACCAAACAATTATTGAGGAGGAGCAGGGCAAGGTGTGCAGAGAAGTGCGTGTGCTGGAGGAGAGGATAAGTGCAGGCGACCAAAGGATGGAGCAATTGGAGGTCGTACAAAATGGCCTGAAAGGCAACATACAAAGAGCGTAAGATAAGATGGTAAGGATTAATGGCAAGAGCAAGATAGAGGACAACGAGGGAAGAATTAATCAATTATCCTTAATAATGACCAAACAGCTACAAGAGCAAAGAGCGAGGATAGACGAAGGTACATTAAAAGAGATAGAGAAGAGAATTATAGAGCACTGTGTGAGAATACACGGTCAAGGGGCGATGACAGGTATGGTCCAATTGAAGACTCCAAACTTGGATGGGAGGAATGATGCCGGGCCTATGACGTACATCTGCAAATTGGAGGAATACCAGGAAATGTACAGGTTTTCCAGAGAAGAGATTCTGTGGGCTGTGAGGCAAGGGATGATGGTTAAGGCAGGAGAGTGGTTTCCTGCAATCCTCCATCTTTACAAAGACCTCGACTCATTCAAAGAAATTCCTTTTTTGTCAGGTTCCAGGAAGGCAATAAGGGAACAGTCAGGAGCTTAGTTTTCTTACATTTATTTCAACATGATGTTATGTGCATACATGTCCACTGCTGAGCAACAATCACGCGAGACTCCCAAGAGTTGTTTGCGTCGTCACACCATGGCCAGCACTCACCTACCCTCGTGACCACCACCAATTAATCCAATTGGTCACTAATGGTCACCATATCTTTTCCCTTACCGAGGCAGGTTTGCCGGAGGAGGGAAGAGAGTCACATCTAAATGTGATCCTGCATCCGGCAATTAAGATTACGCTTACACTTGGTCCAACTCGAGTGCTGTCCGCTGGGCGAATGCTTACATGAAGCAATGTTGGGTTTTAGAAGCCTCCGTCACAATCACAGAACATTTTAGTTTCTCAAGTGTGCTTTTATTTATAAAGTGATTTGCTTTTCGGGAAAAGGTTGCCGAACTCATTTACTCTGGCGATCACACACAATTGAGATAGTAAGGAAAAATGTTCATACCAGGTCAGTTGAGGCCAGCCGTAAATGGTAGAGAATGGGAGAGGATGAGGAAGGAGAGAATACCGTTCACTCATCTGTGACTTTCTTGTCAAATCCTGCAGTGAGTCAAGAGCATGTGGCCATCAGCAGTTCTTTTGACATTGTAACATATGCTAGGACCCAAAAAAACTTTTAAATCAAGACAAAGAGACTAATATATAACAAATGTAATGATTGACAGTATAACCAAGCACTTTCAGTTCAACAGATCTGGCCCAAAGGACCTAAGAAATGTGGCGTAAATAACTATAGATTTTAAATTAACAATATTCAGTCTAACACAAACACGTTACATTAAATATAAAAATAATTCAGCAAAGGACCTGCGAACTTCTCACAGGGGGTTGATTTTGGGTGGAGCGTCGACAGTCTTTTGCAACAACTGGGGGGTGTGCAGTGGAGAGCGGGGTGAAGAGACTGGTTGCGACTGCTCTGCATGCTTGCACAAGAGGAGAAGAGAGAGAGAGAGAGAGCGAGCCAGGTAATCGCCGAGTGCACACTAATGCTGTCCTTGAAGAGGGTAGGGGCGTTGACAGCTCCACCACAAACACCTTAAAAAAAAGTACATTTATAGTCTGGGTGACCAACACGAACACCAAATAATATGAAATATGCAAATAAAACAAACCTTAGTATAGGATTTTTAACTCATCCGTACTAACAGTATGCTTGAGAACAGAAAGTAGATAGTATACATGTGTAATTTTTTCCTGGGATGTGTGATGTGCAGGTCCCACTTCAGGTACAAAAGATATCTTGGAATTACATTAACTTCTGACATACTGTGAGGATTACACATACAGAACATATGTGGTGCAGTATTAAAGAAACTAAGTTTTGTTAAACATATAATAGGAAGGTCCTCGGATGAAAAAGTCAAAGAGAGATACTACTTCGCTCTCGTTAGGCCACATCTTGAATACGCCATGAGCATTTGGGACCCTGGTCAAATAGATTTAACCAAAAATATTAATAAAAGGAATATTAATACAAAGGAAAGCAGCACGCTTTGTTAAAAACTGCTATGATTCTCACAACTTTTAGAGGGATTAAGGTGGGAGCCCCTAGAGACTCGGAGGCTACACGCTAGGCTTAGGTTGCTTGATAAATTCAGAGCTGATATTTTTCAGAGCGACATAGAGAATATTATCATGACTTCTCACTACATTTCTAGGTCTGACAGATGCGATAAAATAAAAGAGATACACTGCCGAACAGATAGGTACAAAAACTCGTTCTTTCCACTTATGATAAGTCCTTCCCATCCTATGACAAATAATAAGATGACAGCTTATTGGAGAAAATATCATAGCTTCTGTTTTAGTTTAAGGATCAGGCTATTACCCTAACACCATGTGCCCATTTCTTGAATTATGGATTCACCCAAAGCAATCGGATCTTGAAAAGGTTTATTATACAGCACTACACTCACGTCATTAGTAAACAACACCCATTTACTGTGAGGGTTTTCCTGCAGTTTACTAGGAAGATCATTTATCGAAATGAGAAAGAAGACTGGACCCAACACTGATACTTGAGGAATGTCTATGGCTACACTTAATGGTGAAGAGAGGAAGATGTTCCCATTCTTCTGAATGACTACCCTTTGCTGATGATTTTTGAAATACGTCCTCAACCACTGCTGAGCTGTACCCCTAATACTCACTAAATCGCATTTATATAAGAGTTTTTCATGATCAACCACATCAAATGCCCTAGATAAGTGAATATGCTAATTTATTTTTGCTTTAAGTCAATCCATTATATAATAGTGTCTACTTCACTGAAGATTGCCTGCTTTGTTGATAGCAGGTTATTAACTTCAATGTTTGTATTGACAAGGAGAGTTTATACATTAACACTTTCAACGTGGCGGTAACTTTTTAAAGTTTTGCCAGTGACTGAATTTTTTTCTTTTGTTTTAGATTGTTTTGGTCTCCTTATGTACGGATTATTCATTGAAAGTTGCGAAAAAAAATTTTTAACATTGAAAATAGCAATTTTAAAGTTGACGACGATCGTCGTCTGCAGCCACGGGATAGCACTGCCGTAGTGTAATGTGTGGTTGCATACCCGTGCCCATTTCGCGATGACATTTCCTAGTTGCCGTTTGCGACGTTTTATCTGTAATCTGTCACGTCAATCGAATGTAAATTGAGGCATACTGTAAATATAAATTAGCAAGAACGTCGATGGCTTTGGAAAATACGATTTTCTTAGTCGTCGATCAATAATTATGTTGCATAACCTTTTTGAATTTCGATTTGAAGGACCCAGCGAGGAAAAAATCTTTTGATTCTCGGCACAGAAAAGAATTTATGACTAATAGAAATGGAAAATTCAAATTTTGAAATTATTTTTTCCACATGAACTTGATGCCCGCATGTTGAAAGCAGCCATCCACCCATCCATTCTCCTCCTGCTGTCCTTGCGTCTAAGTATCCACTCCACCGTATCCCATGAGCTCCTTTTTCCCCAATATATTTGTTACTCCTTTCTTTACCTTCCAAAATGAATTCCTACTGAAATGAAGTTGGAAAAACATAATAACTAAGAAATGTATATAAATGTTTTCATGAACAAAACATTTATTTTATGAAATGGACAATATTACACAAAACTCCGATTTGAATTATATCAATATGCAGACCTACTAATTTTTACATCAAAATTAATTTTTAGCAGTATTATAAATTACATTGAGAATAAAAAAGGACTAATTAGGACACTGAAGGACTACTCTTTATACCATTGTAATACGCATCAATATAATGCACAAAAAATAAGTACATATTTTAAACATAACATTATTACATTATATGTGTTGTTAACATTTTCATTCTTTTCTACAAATTGAGAAAAGTACAAAATTACCAAAAAATCACATTAACGTTATATTAATTGAAATACTAATTGTTAAGTCACAATAAAATTTTGAGAATATTGCATTAAAAATTGAAAATCAAAACTGCATTAATTTAACTCTTTACTGGGTTATAATGCACATCCTAATGCATTGAAAATAATTACAGTAGAACCTCGATCTATCGTTCTCGCATTGATCGTTTTCCCGCTTCTATCGTTCGCCGTCTTTGGTCCCGAATGTAGTTCCATGCTGATAATGTTAATGATTCCCGCGGTCATCGTTCCCCGAAGTATTGTTTTCCCGCTTCGATCGTTTCCAAATCACGGTCCCCACATTGCAATTCCCGCATTCATTGTTTGAAAAAGACGGAACCAAAAATTAACACCGAAGTAAGATTTTTGGATTTTTACGGCGCTCCGCAGCGGGAAAGGAGGAGGGGGAGGGAGTTAGTTGACGCGCCGTGCAGGACGGACGGGTAGCCCTTGCCATCTGAGTCCCTTCTTATCTTTATGGTCCTTCTTAACTCCTTCCTAGAGGACAATTGGCATTCCTCCTTTCCTACCCAAACGAGTCCCTACCTCGCACTTTAGCAGCCGCATTCCTTCACCATGAGCTTCTAACCTTCCTTCCTATTATCCTCTCAATGCCCTCTTACCAGTAGTTGTCATACGCTTGCTCTCGGCACCATATCGAGATCTGATACAACCCATGTGGGAAAATATCAACGGATTTCCTTGGTGTTTGGTATCAAATGTACCAGAAAATAATGGACAAACTTCATTTAATACTTGTTCTGTAGATTTATGCCGATTAAAAACTTAAGCAAAATTAACTGATGTTCCACTAATGCGCCCCTCAGTGGGTGGGGCCCTTTCCACGGAAAGGTTCAGAAGGGTCAAAGGTCTTCCACCTGCCCTGTCCTTCCCGGTAGAAAACAGGGTCCCCCAATTACCTGTCTCACCCAATTCTTGTATGTAACCAGTGCATTATTTCAAATGACGTGGGCCACATGGGCTTAAATGGGGGAGTGGCTGAGGGAAGGGAGGGAGGTGGGGTTTCTCGTCATGTGACTCTCGCGGAACCAACTAGAGGGCAGCGGGCGTGGCTTGTAACCTCGGAATTTATATCTCGGGAACTAAGTATTACTTCGGCCTCGGGTTTTTTGCGTTGGGCAAGATTCATTGTCCTCTATTACCTCTACTTTTTTAAAAAAATCGGCAAGTTCTCCATTCAGTCACTCCCTGACCCCCCTGACCTTCGTCATGGTCACTTTGCGGGCCCCTAGTAAGTGCGGCCAAACCCTACGTGCTCTGTGCTCTTTCCTTTTTTCTATTTTTTCGTGTTTAACCAGTTAAAGTAGGTATTTATGTCTATTCGTTTTCCTGAAGTATTTATTTCGAGCCTAAAGCCGAAACTGTTCAAAAATGGCTGAAGGTAACGCAGATGTTTCAACCATTAGTTTGTCGTAGTGGAAGTCCTGCGAGCGTGGGCTAAGTTCCTTCTCGTCCGTTGTCTGACGTGTGCTTGCATTGCCAGAAATTTTTTTTTTTTTTTTTAGGCAACGTGGCCCATCAAAATGGTTTATTCTTTTGAAATTGGTGTTCATTTAGCAAGGCCAAGCCGAACTCCAACCGCCGATATCGGAATTCCTCATTTCAACCCGATTGCCTGCTAACTTTTGCGTCTCTGAACCAGATGGCGATAATCTGCTATACCTCTCTTGCTCTATACCTTGTGGGTTACGCTATTGCTCCAGATAAACAAGAGTACACTTGGTAGCGTCAAGCTTGCTCCATGTTTAACGGGTTGCACTCCTCCATCAGCGGAGCACAATGGAAAGCACAAAAAAAGATAACATCCTCCCCAACAAATTTTAGGCATGCTTCTCACCCTCAAGGATATTTGAAACAAATAAATTTCTATGCATGGATAGGTCGGTGCACGGGCTTGAGGATCATCCAATAACATGGTAATGGAACTTGTTTATTTACTTTTATCATCTGAGACACCATTGGGATATGTAATACTAATAAAATATTTTAAACAGTTAGTAGTCAAACAAAAAATTGGAGATACACAAAGTATTTTCATTAAATTTAAAAATTCTCCCGCTTTTAAAAGAAATTCCTTCAAGATTCCCCTCTGCTGTGAAAAGTTCCCATAAAATTCTCGCATTTTCATCTCGTTTTGGCTCCCAGGAAATCTTTTCCCGCATTCATCGTTTTTTTGCCCATCCCCTTGAAAAACGATAGATCAAGGTTCAACTGTAAATGTCATAAATAATATTTACATGAAGCATGTTAACAACATTTCTCTATCTACTTAAATTAACATATTTTTGTGATATTCAACGAAGCAGGGCTTGTAACAAAGAGATGGGCATCCCTCTCAGGCGGGGCAAAAATATGCTGTGTCCTTCCTGAACCCTCTAGATCTACAGTGCGTGCATCGTTGCTGAGGGACACATTTTCTTTATTTGTCTAAGTCATATGTCTCTGGAAAATGCTTAGACAATCCAAGGAACCTGGAGGTTAGGCTGGGAGAGTAAGGAGGAATAGGTTCGAAATAGGTTGGACTAAGAAGTGTTCTAATGACAGACGGGCGGAAATCATGGAGAGGAATTTTAAGGTGGGTTTTGCGGAGAGGAAAAGCTATTAACCAAAATGAGGTGAAGTATGTGGATGCCCAGTTTCTATTACCATCTCAGAGTCTTGCGCTCAATGGGATAATATGACATCATTTGATCGTGATGATCGATGCCACTCATTGACTCGTTGTACCAAGCCATGGCCTCTGGTTTGGAAGTGACGCCACCTCCTCGCCGGCGATGGACATCGACCGGGCCACCCCCAAATTCTGAGCTGATCATCAGTACATCCCGCTTATCCTTCCACTTCATCACGCCGACTCCTTTGGAACTGAATACATCCACTACCTCCCCCCCTTTTAGTTTTTTTGCAAGGGCATGAGGTGGATTCCCCTTCCGATTAGATCTAAGAGTTCCCATACAATAGGTACTCCACTCAAGCAAGAGGTGGGCCTAGTCAGCACTGTTGTAATAATTATCCATGAAGATTGATCGCCCAGAATCTAATCTTCCCTCCATCAATTTCTATACAACATTGTCAACATGTCCCGGTCCGCCTACATCAGAATCAGTATAAACGAGAAATCTTAAAACTAATCCGGAAGGTGCAGTGAGCATATAAATTTTGATACCATACCTATGTCGCTTACCTTTCATATAAATACGAAAGATAAGACGATCCCTCCAGAGAACCATGGATTCATCTATGCACAGTCTTTAAGTCGGAGTCACAATATTGTCCATTGTTCCATTAAAAATATCAATCAGGGGCCTTATTTTGTACAGTCGATCAGACGGTTGCGGCTCACCACAACCAGGATTACTCGCAAAATGCAATCACTTCAACACACCCACCCCCACCCTACTGTCATTGGTTCCCTTCCCCTTTCCTCCATTTTATCCTTTCCCATATTTATACAACGTCTGTCCTCAGTGTGTTACACTTTAAACCTTGTGTTGCTAGTGTTTTTTTCCTTCAGTTCGCTGAAGAGGGTTACCTTGTGGCCAAAATACGCATATCCGACGCTCACCCTCGTCTGTGTTTGTGTGTGTATTTTGACCACGCTCTTTTTGAGCAAGATTCTCCCAGAAGTTGGGCCCATTTGTGTGTGTGAGTGAGTGATTTTGAGTGGTTGTGAGAGTGAATGTGTGAATAACTTGGCATTCTTAGTGGGGTCTCATTAGCCCTTCGAAGGATCCCAGGTTATAACCCCAAGCATCCTTAGTGGGGCCCCATTAGCCCTTGCGAAGGATCCTTTTTTTAGGGTTTTTGGCGGGTGTAAGTGTGTCTGTGTTGGTCACTGGCAAGGAAGTCACTTTCCCATAAACCATCACAGGAGGGTATTCTGGTTGAGAGGCTGGGGTTGATCACTGACGTTTACGTTAAACCAACACAGTAAACTTTAATTTCTTTTGATGAGTGGCGCCAATTATTACGGCCATTGGAGATTTATTATTTAGTTGTTTATTGTAAGAGGCCATAGAGCTCAAGTTTCCTCGATTTTAATTGGTTTTAAGTGAGCTTAATTTGGTGGTACAGGTGTTGGCACAGTTTAATTATGCATTTCACTTTTTTTTTTTTTTATTGCTTCAGGCTGGTAACTGAGGAGGACTGTGTTCGGGCCTACCATTGCATTGAGAATTCAAGGGAGTATCATGGTTTGGGAGAGCCTCAGTTCATCGAGTTGACGGCTGAATTGGCACCTGCTGCTGAATTTCTCATACATACATATCCTGCCTTTGTTTCAGTGGATGAACTGCCTTTGGAAAATTTGTCTGATAAGGTAAAAATGATTATGCTATTTTGTGAATTTTATTGCTATCATTACCAGCCTTAAGAGATGCTCTTTAGGGAAGGCTTGTCTATGCAATATTTTTCCATTTATTTGTCATTAATGGAAGTATATATTTTTATAAGAAAAAAGAAAATCCTTAGAAGCTGTTTTAAGTGAACCTAAGTCTTCATATTAAAATTAATACCTTCATCCTTCTAAAACTTGGTGATTTTCCATCTTGGAATTTATTTTACAAGTGGAAAATTCTACAAATCACTGAACTAAAACATTTTATGACGCTTCTTTTACTTAGCATAGTATCATCTGAGGATTCAAAACAGTAATTCCCTGTTATACAGGTTTCCCTCTTCAACATGGTTTTGTCTGCCTTGGCCCTTGATTGTCCTTGAATTATCCTCAGTCTTTTTAGTTTTAGATTCAAAGTCAAAGTAAGCTGAATGTGGCCAGCCAATACTTGGGAATTAAATTTACATGTTTGGTACCTTAACCTTGCCACCTCAGAATGTGAGTCACTGTTGCATGGCTGCATCTGGTGGCCACTTCCACATTTTTTATGAAATGTCAATTTTTGTAAAAAATAGCTCACCAATGCTAACATTTGATTTTACTTTGCTCTAGGAATTCAACTCATATTAATCAGTTTTTACATGAATGGTAATGCACGGTGTGATTAGTAACAGTTCTCATGATACTTGGAAATTAACATTGTTTAGGAAGTCGTGTAGTCCATTGAAATGCCCTGCTGTTTGCCCATATTCAGTACTCTCCTAAGAGTACATGTTTCACAGCTGCTGTTTATTTATTAGGCTTGTGTCTTTGAAGATAGTACTGCTCTATGGAATGAATTGGTGGAGAAGTGTTGGTAAATAGGTTGGCTCAGCTAGTTGCAAGTAACTTCAGTAACATCAAACTTGAAAGAGGAGCAGAAATTGACTGCTGATTTTTCAGTGATGATGATGTATCAGAATAACGAGAATTTCTTGAAGTTTTGAGGAAGTAGACTTAAAATTCTGGAGTTGATGAAGTTGAGTGAATATACGAAATCCAAAGTATGATTTCCGCCATGGGTGTGATGGCAAAGTTGAAGATGGGCTTCAGTCGAAGATTTTGAAGCACATGTTCCCTTTACAGTTACCTTGCGGACTGATTTCATTTATTTACACCATTTAATTGACTTTATTCAGATGATTAATCATGTTGTGAGTGCACGTAAGCACTTTTAAATGCACATACATACTATTTATGTCATAATTTGAAATACTTTGAACTTACCTCCATTAATTCTATCTTGCAATTTCTTTTTCTTCATGTAATAACTGTCAATGTAAAGGTTGTTACCTTGAACTGCAGTTGTTGGAATAGTGTTCTGGTACTCCCTGACTTAATATCAGGATATGTCCCGATGGGTTGGTCAAAAGTGGAATTTGTCATATTAATTTTGTGTTATTGACTAAACAAATAAAGCTAGCAATATTAGCCCAAAATTAAAACATTACTATCTACAGCACCAGGAATAGTTTTGCAACGCTGTCACTTATTAAAGGCATGAAGAATAGAGGCACATATTGACCTCGGATATCGAAGCACCTTTACCAGAAGTTGTTAACGGACATTATTTGCATGTCATATTTTTCATAAAATTTAACTACAATTGGGTGTGTGCCACCCTGGAGTTAGTTTTATAATATGACTGTCCAAAATTTATTTTCATCGCCCTCTTCTTGGCGTGACAAGAAAACCTTTTCTAGTGCCACCTGGTGGAATGCATACATTATGTTGTCATTCTCAGACCCATACAATTACTCTACTTGCACCATGAAGAATGGCTTTGCGCAAGGGACACACACTTAAACATATTTTGAATGATTTAAAACATTCATTGTTTATCATGCCAAACATACTAAGTGAAGTAAAAATGAAAAATATCCCTTCCACATTCATGCCACTGATGCATGCAATGTGAAAAACAACTTCTATAAAAATGTTCATCTTGGTCAAAAGATTTCGATTCACTCCAATCAGTGGAGATCAGCTGAAAGTGTACCATGCACATATTTTGGTGCACATTGCTGTGATTTTTAAACTCTTAGTTTCTTAACTTCATCAGTGCACATTCCTTTGTGTGTGTCGTTGATATTTTTTTGTATCGCCCATGAAATTGTCTAACAATGAAAAACATTGACGTTTGAGGTTGATTTTATTCATAAACAGACCTTAGTAACTATGATTGAATAGAAAATTGCTGTAATTTGACATTGCTACACTTTTCACTCTTCTCTTTAAAAACATTTCCTGAAGAAATAGCTGAAGAATTTCAAAACTCATTTTTTTTAAATAATTTTGGTCGCAACTGTATAGTGACAAGTAAGCAAATAATTTTACTTGCTGATTGATTAAAGATTTGCCAAATAACAATCTGAAATGGTTAAGGAAAAGGAATATGGTTAAGGACTATGTTGCGGTGTGGGGCATCGTTTATGATGTTTTTGGGTTCACTGAACATGTTTATAGCATAAAAAATACAATATCTCCAGTGGTTATGGTATTTGTTCACATTGTGCTGAAAACAGTGAAAGTGGAGAAAGAGGGAAATTTCGAAAGATACATTATAATGATCGATATATTTGCACATATCAACATTTTTGAGTTTGCAATATATTAAGTTTGTAGAAAGACAGTAATCTACACAATAATGAGACAATTCACTATGGAAACCTTAAGATGCGGCTCCCAGAACTCCTACTGCATCTCGTGTTTCGTCCTCTAACTTGTTGAGTATCCTGGAAATTAAATTAGCACAAATAAGAAGTACAATTGTTTTTTTTAGTCCTATTTTCGTTTTTAATTGTAACCGTATCTCTTATTTGAACATTCGCATTTGCAATTGGAGCAAGCCAAAATGCACGGCAATGCATGTCTACAACAGCTGCACCGCTGTGTCTCACACCCAGTTGTACAGCCACACTTATTCAGTACCCTGCAGTCTCTCCACACTTCTTCTACTCCAATAGCCCAAATCGGACTCCAATTGTCTCCCACCCTCTTCCAGCTCCAATCACAGGGTGATGCAGATTCCCGGTCCAAATCAGTGGCCTTTCCCCAAACTTGCCCTGCTTGATAGGCCGCTCTTTTTATGTGCTGGAGGAAAGCAGCCCTTGTCAGCGGGATTGCACCTATATGCCTACCCTCGGTCGCAAATGTTATCTGGCACCATTGACTCCCATCGGTTCCCTCAAGGAGACTCCGTACCAATCAACCGTGAACTCCTCAAGGGTTTTAAAGACGTCATCACCGTCAGAAATATTTGGGAGGGGCACAGACAGACACTTGAAAGCTTGGAACGTATGAATCAATCCTGCAAGTGACAAAGATAAAATTACTAAAACAGTCAGGAATCACAATTAATGTTTGTCTGATTCGAGTACTTACCCTTTGTTCTTCATAAGTGTAGCCCAATCAGAATTTTTGCCCTTTGTTCCAAAGAAAGAGACTATCACAACCCGTGAAGGCATGAATCCCTCGAACACCCACAGACCTGTCTTCACCCTTGGACTCAGTAATTTCATGGATATTTATGTAACGTCGTTTTTCTCCTTAGCCAAAGAGCAGCCACAATTCTTTCAAACCTTTTCTCTTGAATTCGTGGAAAAATAAAACAGCAAGTACCGACACATCAGTGTCAGAACTGCGGATAACCATGCGCTCTCCCCCTTGCTCAACAATATCTTGCACATGCAGCATGATTCTTCCATCAGCTTCCTCAGCTCCAGCACACGAGATCCCCTCCAATTTCGTCACTCCATGTCCAGAGGACCGAATTTCTGAACCAACATAGTGACCACATACACATTAGTCAAGCCGAGAAGAACAGCACGGGCAAGATAAATAAACAATTCTTTCTTGTTCAAGTCATTTCGTAAGTAGTCAACCCAATCAGTGGGGATTGAATCTCAAAAGAAGGTGAAAGTGAGAAATATATTAAAATTTAATGGCGATCAGACAACGAGCAAACTCACCTCTTTCACGTAAATCTTTTCGGTGCACTCCTGTTCCCCTGCTCTCATTCGTCATATTTTTAAGACTTGAAGATGAGTACTGAACCCAGGCAATATCTACTCTCACAACCTCAAGATATTCCGCGAAAAAATTAATATGAGATATCAGCTGCTTCGCATAGTCCAGGAAACTTCACATCTGGTCGCGGTTTAACTGAATGTGTAAGCCCTGCGCCGTTTAGAACCACAGCATCGCATCAAATGGGAGACGTCTTGGTGGAATTATACGCTCTAGGGTTCCAACAAATG
Organism: Ceriagrion tenellum; assembly: GCA_963169105.1. NCBI lineage: Eukaryota > Metazoa > Arthropoda > Insecta > Odonata > Coenagrionidae > Ceriagrion > Ceriagrion tenellum. Next base: position 21,145,614 of record OY720633.1, read on the forward strand.
ACAAGGTTCAATAAGTTGATGCGGTCACAGAAAAGAAAAACTTCCACAGGAGATACCACACTCAAGAAAGGTTTCATTCAGACTAAAGCATTTGGCGTTTTGAAAAGAATAGTTCCCCTAAGCTGTGAACTCTGACTTGGCCATGGTCAACCTTCTCGGCCACGTATGTAACTTCATAATGAAAGACATATTGTACACAAAGCAAATGAGATGCAGACCTAAAGATCCTCCTCATTGTTTACGATGGTGAGAGATGAATAGCCGACAAAGGCCTGAGATAAGAAGGGCCGGCATCAAGATGGGAAGGCGGCTGGCCCTTCTTTCTACGATGCATATGGAGGGTTGAGAGGAGATATGGAAGAGAGAAACAAACCACTGAAAGACATCCCTAGCTAGTGTGGTCCTCTGAAAGCTCTGGCACCACGACACCGACACTCCTTGAGAAGAAAGTCGCATAAAATCATTATTTCGGAATAAGTGTTGAGCAACAAGCATTCAGTGTGTGTGAAAGAAATTTTCGAAAATTCCGTATAATTAAAACACTCTCAATAAAATATGATAAATTAATATTTTATAACAGCTATGGTTACTAAAAAGCCACATTATTCTGCTTACGAATAATACCATACACGCAAGGATCGTGAAATAATATAATCAATTAAAACATTAAAATATGCACATGGTCGCCGCGACGTACTGGCTACGTCGCTCGGCAGCATGTGAAGTCCGGGCGTGGCATACTCACTACGTCGCTCGACGTTGAAGGGTTAATAATATTCATGTATTTTGTAACCGGGTACACTTTCCAGTCGATAGCTAGCTTGCCTGATTTTTTGTCGAAAATATGAATTTTCATAATCTCGTTCACTTCACTCATTAGTATTGCTATAGAAATATTCTCTAAGATTTTGTGATGCACTACTTTGAATATTAATTCTTCTCCGAGTTGGTCCAGTTCGTTTTGTTTGATTATGTCCTTCTCTAGCGACTCTATTCCATTTCTCACCGGTATGTAAAATAAATATAAAAATTTCTCTATTCCATTTCTCACCGATAGGCTCGTAACATTTACCACCATTTGGATTTGCTTTATTTGCACTTTATTTTCCACTCTCTCAAAATCGACACTTTCACCGATTTCATTTTGCACTCTGTTAATTATTTTAAGCCTTGATTCAGAATCTGGGCAATGTATGAGTACCTCGCCCTTATCTGTTTCTTTCGTCCCCGTTACTACTGCTTGAATTTCCGTCGGTCTAATATTTGTTTTTATTAGTTTTTGCAATGTTTTTGTTACTTTCGTTGCCTTCAGGTTTCACAAGCAGTGTCAGTGTGTCACTCTTTTTACTGGTTTTGTGTATTTGCGATGTTTGCACCGGAACACGTTGCGTTTTGGTGTTGGACACCTGGTTTTTGTTGTCTACTTGAAATTTTAGTTCTGCATTTTCTTTTTCTAAAGCAATTGTGCATTCATGTGCTATTTTCAACTCTTCCAATAGTTTTAAATGCACTGCATCTCTACTGGTATGCCTCGTTTCCATTCTTTCGGCATCTTCGACACAATTTTTACATGCCACTCCATTTTCGATTTTCTCCATGCACTTTTTATGTCCCTGTCTCTCCGCAATTGTCACAATCTTTGATCTTAGCATTTTTACTAGTTTCTTTTACAGACTGCGCATTTTTTAGTCTCGTCCATTTTATTTTTCTCGCTACACTTATCGAATATCTCCAAACTCTCTTTGCCTTTGAGTGCATTGGCCACCATCTTGTCAAAGTAGGCTTGAAAGATATCCACGGCCAAGCTTCATGATTCAGATAGTCAAAGTGTCCTATGCTGTAGAGAATAAGCCCATTCAAAGGGTTTTTGTATGGGTGGAAAAGGTATTTTGAGGCCAGAAAGTGTTGGAGACATAGGCTTATACATATCTAAAGATAAAAGAGGGTGACTATGTGAATGGAGTGGTTTGGCAACTGCAACGTACTGTACGAAGAGAGTCCTGCCTATGGAAATGCTCCAACCACCCTTCTTGGAATTCAATAAAGCTGCTCTTCAAGGTTTATTAGGCAAGCTTCGAGGTGCCGTACCTCTTATCGCCCGGTAAGGACCAGTAGATGGAGAAATTGTGGTGAAGGATGCCCATCTGGAAGAAATAATTCTAGTAGAAGAACCAGAAGTTCCACGTCTTCACTCGGGACTGAAATATTAGATATCAAAAATCTTCTTTGCCATCTACGTGGCAATGTTGTGCAGTGTAAAAAATTCACTGAAAAATGTGCTTAAGATGCACTTGGTATTCATCAAAAGGTGCATTGAAATAAACCAAAAATTGCAGGGCCTACATTCTCATCTTTTTGCTCTCGATCTATTATGCTGATAGTAAGCATTTGTGTGGAAGATGAAGTGTGGAGACACTGTAGTGAGTTCTGTTTTCAAGAGATGTATACATGCTGGGAGAAACACAATGTGGCCTTGAGGATTATTGTCCCACAGAATGCCAATTGTGTTCGGAAAGTGCCCCCCAGCTCATGCAGTGGAGGCTTGTTCATGTGAAGGACTGAGTGATGATTCTGCTCCTATCTCTTGTTTCTTGATGGCATGTACAATTCTTGCTTAATTCATTATTTTAATGCCTGAAAACTTGTCTATATGGCGTTCAATGAAGTCATGCCTCAGAAATATGGAAAGCTTATAGTCTGGACTCATTTGCATATTTTAGAGCCTTTTCTGTTGTTAGAGGCCAAGAGTTTGTCAGTTAACAATGTAGGACCCAAATCAAAGGAATGGAAAAAATCTTTTGGTTAAATTCTAGTCGAGTCAAATGCTTAATTAATGGCAAATTTAATGTGATGTTTAGATTTGATGTTAATCTCTACACCTGTACATGTGACTGATGAACACATCATTAGACTCCTAAAGACTCGGAGGCTACGGGTTTAGCTTGCTTGAGAAATTCAGTGTTTCAGAGCGACACACAGAATATTATCATGTCTCCTCACTACATCTTTGGGTCTCGCGGATGCAATAAAATAAGAGAGATACACTGCCGAACAGATAGTTACAAGAACTCAATCTTTCTGTGATCACAATAAAATTGAGCTCCACTAAATACACTCCTATAATACATGTCACCATTTCATCTCCTAATACCTTACATGTTCATACGGCTGATGACCTAACACCCCCTGCCTTACACTCATGCGGTGGCTCACAGGGTATTCTACATGTACATACTACCCCGCGAGCTGCCGTATGGGCATGTGGCAGGGGGTGGTAGGTCACCGGCTGTGTAAAGATGTAACATTTTTGGAGGTGTAATGGTGACATGTATAATGGGAGTGTGTTTAGAGGAGATCAGTTTGTATTGTAGTTGCTTATTGTGCACGGAAAGAATAAGTTCTTGTACCTATCTGTTCGGCAGAGTATCTCTCTTATTTTATTGTATTATGTAGATGTAGATTTGTTCATTTTCATCAGTGATATGTGTATGTATTTGTGAAGTTGAACTTGTATGGTGATGAGGTATTGAAGATTTCTCTTGCTATTTTTCAGCTTCAATTGGCAGGCGACCTGTGGGAAAGGGGGTTGGTGATGACGGAGGAACCTCTCCCCATTGACGAGGATTGAAGGATAACTTAAACTTTGTGCTGCCCTGAAGGTGCTAAGACGTGCGTGCAGTCACACTGCTAAGCTACATGGATGTGATGGGAAATTTTGAACTACTCTACCCTGGTGGTTGAAGGCTCAAAGTGTTTATTAGAGGAAGCTTGAACCATGATGAATCATGCAATCATTCACTTATAATTTAGAAGGATTGCATCGCGGCTGTTGTGGTTTGCTGGTGATATTTGAATGGGAAGTTATTTTTTACATTTTTAAGTCACGGCTTGTCATTTTTAGAATTAGAACTTTCTGATGTGTCATTATTCTTGATGGAAACATTAATGAATAGTATCTTTGGTGGTAACGAATGTGGAGGAAATGAATAATTACTTGAAATGCATCGATATTGTGAATGAGAAAGTTCTTCATCCTACCAAATGTGGTAAGGTGTCAAGTCTGCATGAACATACCGCCCGAGTCACCCGAAGGGTGTATGGTGGGGGTATGGGCATTCATGATAACTGGCAGGATTAGATTTTATTCCAGGTGTAAAACTGTGCTTGTGGTCACACTCCCAACTGGCCCTCTTTGGTCGCCTGGTTTTCCATCTTCTTTCCTTCCATGTTCATTGATTTGTAATATTAATGCTGAGTGGCAGTCTTCCATTTGAATTACTTAGCACTGATGTGTAGCATTGAGTTGTCGTTTTGTTGTGGTGTACTATGCCCAGAATGTCCGATTTCACTGTCTAATTGAAGCTTTAAACGTCATCGAAATATCCTTGTTGGACAAGAGGAAAGGAAAATAAATGTGACAGAAATTTTTATCTTGAATGTATCACATTTACTCATGTACTCCATTCACTTTTGCCTCCTTATATTTTGGTGAGTCCTAATTACCCCCATATTCCCATTGCTTTTGTTGCATGTTTGTTTCGATATTTCATATTAGAAGATCGTTCCAGAACCAATGGTGCATCTTTATTTGCATGACACACAGTGAGTGGATAACAATTGCATGAAGAAGGGCTCGATCTGAATCGTCACTTGTATTCCATGGTCCATTTAATAGATGGTGAGATGACGCATTCTATTGCCGATATGTATTCTCTGCATCTATGTTGCATCCGATGAGCTGCTGCTGGGAGTTTGTGGTGCCATTAAGTCGGTTCCAAATCGTTATCTGAGTATGTTTTGGTATCACTTGTCTTTAGCAATGTTTGACGCATTATGGGTGGCTGCTTTTAAGCATGTACTTCAAGCTACAGTTCTGGTACATCACTGAGTTTATTTTTCTAATTGGCAAGAATCCTATTCTAAGAGCTTTGTACTTTTTACAATCAATGTCATCTCATGAGGGAGAGGAGTATGCATCGTTGACAGTGCTGTTAGAGACCATTTAGTGCATTATAGTAGTTTGCAATCATCACGACATAAATTGATGTGAAGATGCAATTGTGTTGGTTGAATTTGTCACTATATATTGTCCCATCACTAGTTTAAGCGTGTCTCTGTTTTTATTATGTGGCCAGGTTTAAAATAACTGTTTGGTCATCAAAGTGGATTTTTGTTATGCTCAAGTTTACTGTAGTAAGTCTTCCACCTACCAACGTGGTCGATTATGCATCGTGATTCATTTTGCCATTTTGACTGGATCTCAGTCACATCTACTCACAGCTGTCATCTCTTGCTTTATTCACGGATGTCTGAAAACCAGGAACCTATTCAAATGTATCGTTCAGTACCAGTACGAAGTACCATGACCTAAAGTATTTTCATTGTACAGTAGACTCTCCTTATAATGCAATTCACGGGACTGAAAAATCAAGACTTCGTAATAAAGAACTTTGTTATAAAGATGTTTTTAACTCCCTTTCACTACGAGTGCGTATGGCATGAATGTGTGTCTTCCCGTCAATGAATGCCGTGTTTTCACGGCTTTGAGGCCAAGCGAGGTGGAGGCTGGTTGAAATGGTCTGAGGGTTTATAAACGACCCCAACCTGTGGGACACCGGACCTTATCCTGGCCCACGGGAGCGGATTATCTCTACCCTTCCTTGCCGTTTCCCCCCTGCTCACCACGTGACTCTGCGGTCAGCTTCTTGTTCAGTCAGTCATATGTTTAAAAAATTATTTGTTGCTCATTATGGGAATTCCGGCATAAAAGTGTAATCCTCATTTTTCACTATGCATTTGCCAATTTTGAATGGTTCTCTACCGTTACTTTAGAGGAAGTTCTCGAGTTAGGGATACTCTGAACTAGTATTCGATTTTTCAGTTTTCAAGGATGAGAAGTTTTAGCAATGTTTTCGTATGTATTGATTGCCATGATTTTCATTCCTTTTTAGTTTCATATTTGTGAATTTTTCTATGTAATCAACACAAGGTAACAGAAGGAGGTTAGAAACGAAATTACAGCGGCAATATGGAGAGAAAATATTTGATGGAAGACCCAAAATGTATTTTTTATTATATTAGAAACAATACATAATTATTTTTGTTATTCATTAGAGCAGAAAAACTACGTATTTGTTTTGTGAGATTTATGGTAGAATTTCGTTAATATCAATGGTAGAATTACATTTAAAAATTTTAAACTGACTGCTCAGCATAAGAAATAAATTTCTGAACTTGTATTATGTGAATGTTCAACAACCATATTTATTATAAATCTAATGCATATCCCTCAATTTAAGGTCACTCTTACAAGGCTGGAGCAATGACTTGGCAGAATTTAGCGATCATCTAATAGGTATTGTTTATAGCTCTATGTGCGGCATGTCCCAGCATTGGTAAAGAATTGTATCAGATTTTTTCCTTCTCGATTGCAAATTTTTATTTCAATTAAGTTGAAAGACCGAATCGTATTTTTTAAATAGAACAGAAATTGTCGTTTGTGTCGATATCTGTTTAATTGAGACTTTAAGAGCATTCCCTTCCACCATCAGTTCAATTCATACAGTTTTAAAAGGAACTTCAGAGAAAAAAATGTTTGTTTTCATTGTAAGTAGGCATTCGTAAGTTGTTTCGGGGAAAGAAAACCATCCTCGCCGGTGAGTTTTCAGTCCCCAACATCATGGGGCCTTGGCTTCGCGAGCTCATGTTTCGTTATGATGCTCCGGCATTTGAGGTATAAGTCCGACTCGGCAGCATTTGGCAGTGGAATGACGGCGACAGTGTTGTCACATCGCTGATTGAAATGGCCAGTTGGCCGGGTTGCGCTGAGAACGATTGCGACGAGAATCGTCATTACGATTTTATGTAAGTAGCGTACCTCGTCCGAACAGAAGCATTTCTCAACGAAAATGTCGGTGCGAAAGGGTTGAAAAAACTTCGTATTTAAACCTTATACTAATTAACCATTCAATTCCAGCATTCGTGTGTTAGAGTAATGCATTGAAATGCATTTAGAATTTCTTATGAAGTACTAATTATTCACAGAAAGATGTGTATGTATAGTCAACTCTCATCCAGAAAAGACCCTTTCTTGACACACCCACAAGTATGTTTTCAGCGACTACAAGTAGCCATTAGGATGCCCCCTTCCAACATTAAAATGCCTAGAATGAAAAGGCCACTGCAGGCTCTTTCCGTTTTCACTATTACGATCCCGTTGAGATTGACGCTTCATTTTTATTTCAAAGTTCGACGCTGGTGTTTCCATGCTTCCTTTTTTCCATTAGGCTTACAATTGAAGAAATAGCTTGTTATACTTGACGAAGTTTGGCATTTTAAACACCTATTTCAGCGGTGCATGGACCCAAAGTGAAAATTCCTTTGAAAATCAAAAACAATAATCCTTCACATATATAAACAAGGAATGTTACCATGCATTAATTTAGCATAATCGTGCACAATTTATAAAATATTGATATGACGCATTTCGTTTCCTGATCTTATGGGTTGAAGATTTCACTTAATATTTTTTCCACGCAATCCAATATATTTCCCCAGACTCGCTCTCTCCACTGAAGGCAAGAAAGATAAGTCTGTATCTCCCTGATGGGATGAGACTTAGGATTGCTGTTCCCCAAACACCTTTTGTGTTCAGACACCCAAGTTATAAAATTTCTCCCAGTTTGACCGACATACTACCACATGTGTCACACTTAATATTAAATAAGAAATTAGAGAATAGGGCATTAAAAGATATTTCACTATTGCAACCAGTTAAAGATAAAAAACTAAAATGGGTAAAGCTGCCTCACTTGGGTAAAATGTCTTACGAAGCAGTAAAATCATTCCCTAAAGACAAATACAGAGTGAGTTTTTACACACCAAGAACTCTGGGAACAATTTTCAATAATGCCAAAGATCCTTTTGACCCCCTGCTAAAATCGGGTGTTTATGAACTTAAGTGTGACACATGTGGTAGTGTTTATGTCGGTCAAACTGGGAGAAATTTTATAACTAGGGTGTCTGAACACAAAAGATGTTTGGTGAACAGTGATCCTAAGTCTTATTTCGCCAAACATTTAATGGAAGAATCCCACCACTCCACATTTAATGTGAAAATCCTCCGTTCCCTGGATAAAGGACACAGTTTAGATGTTTCGGAACAGTGGGAAATAGTCAAAAGGAAACGAAAGAAAATGAACCTATTAAATGAGAACGAATTTGTTTGTCATTCTCCTATTTTTGACACCATTGAAACATAACTTCACCTCCTCCAGCAAACCACCCTCTCCCCCCCCCTTTCCATTTTCTCCCACCTGTCCTATCCTTTTCCCTGTGTGACGCAAATCTGGTGTTTGACGTAATCTTATTTTTGGACGAACAAAGGATCGTTTCCCATTCATGATTTTAGTCTTCCCCCTTCCCCTCCTATCCAACCCCCCCCCCCTTACCCGTACCACAACCATCCCCAACTCACCCCCCCCCCCCACTACTGTGTTTGGGTAATGTAACTCCCAATATATAAGCTCATGTCTGTTTATATTAAATTAGTCTTACCTGATGATGACTGCTAGACAGTTGAAACACGTGTTGTAAGAGTTTGAAATAAATTTGGTAGGCAGTACGATATCGTTTGAGTATTATTGTTCATTATGCTGTTCTACAACATCTCGCCCGAGAAAGTGGAGTTTCTTCCTAAACATATTAAATTATTCATAAATTTTAGCTGCTCTAAATATTTACTGGAAATCATGCTCAGAGTTAATAGTGTTATTAATTTCTTACTTTGGAAACTGCCACGGTAGTCGCCAGCGAAAGAAATCCTGCTTCTTTCCAGCAGTTCATGACAGTTATAGACGAAATCTCTTTCCAAGACTCTCCAGCAGCACGAATTGAATTTAAAATGTCCATTTTAGGATTTCCTTCATGGCTTTCCCCATCTCTTACCAAAAACATCAAGTAGTTTAATGAAAACATGAATCAACGATAATATACAAAGTGTGAATGAAAGCGGTCACATGGTTTTACTTACCGATCCATCGTAGTCCTCCTAGGTCCTCCTCTGGTACAGTACTATAAAGTTTTGTATAATTACTTTGTGTAAGGGCCGTACTTTGCTTGTAGCACTCGGAGGAAGAAAAACAATTTGTAGTATATTGGGAAGGCTCAGATTTTCGACAATTTTATGGGAGGTTGCATTATCCAGCAGGAGGATGTTTTTTCCTGTTCTATCCTGCCATTTTCCTCTGTCATCTAATTACAGTTTGATGAAAAATTTCTGTTGTCATCCAACTACTATTGTTGAAATCGTTGAAAACGGTAAGTTTTTCTGGTCGAACATTTTTAAAACACCTAGGCTTCTCGTGCTTGCCGATGAAAATAGGCTTGATTTTGTCGGTGCCAGTCTGATTCACACAGACATCTCCCTCACTGTCACCCTCAGTTTACTTTTCCTCCCTCCATGGCATCTCTCTCCTTTCAACCCTAATGTTGTATCAGGTAGAGCGTAGTAGAAAAGTCCTGTTTCATTAAAATTAAAGCGGTTTTCTGGGAGATATTCATTAATGAGTGCTTCATTTTCCAAATGCCACTTCTCTACCGCCTCGTTGTCGACCGCATATTCTTCTCCACAAATCTTAAGAGACACCATGTTGTACCTTGCTTTAAACTTCGTCAGCCAACCTGTGGAGCGTTTGAATCACTCGACGTTTTTTTGTTAGGGAAATTGCTTCCGACCTCTGCTGTAGAATAGGGCCGCTGACGGAGAGGTTCTCTCGGCGAAACTTGAAGAAAAAGCGTAAACTTCATCTTTTATTTCAGAAAACTTAGCACCACGCAACTTCTTCCTTTTCAGCGAAACAACTCCTCCCAATTTCTCAAGCACTTTTTCACGGCTAGTGAGAATCGTGGAGAGCGTCGATAGCGAAACTCCGAATGTTTGCGCAACTGCACTCTTGTTCAATTCCTTTTCTTCAACTTCGTGGATCATCTTCATTTTAGCGTCCAACTATATGGCTTTTCTAGATTTCTTCGGCTTCGATGAATCCATATTCCAAAAATTCCACGAATATTGTTGTTGTAGTGCGGAGAGTAGGTATAGAATAACAAGAGAATTAGAAATTCGTGAGTCATTAGGGCTCGCTTGAGACGCGTCACGATGTCTCATGAGTTCACGGCGTACAAGAGAGTACTAGGGACGCTCCTGGAGAGAAAGGAAGGGGAGGAGTGGTAGAGTGGAAAAGGAAAAAGAGGTCGGAACTCCACCACTGCGCAGGAGGGTATGGTAGGGGAACAAGGGGAGGGAGAAAAAGAGTCGAGGATGAAAATGGTGTTGTTCAACCCTTGAGATGGATACGAGATTGGAGCAAGCAATACTGATAATGTGGCAGCGCTTTATCTTCAGTCAGTCGAGCGAAAAAGAATCATATTTCGTGTTCCATTTGCATTATGCTCCGATGCTAATGACCGCACCAAATCCGTTGATTTTGAGTCAGTATTTCTTATAAAGAGTTTTTGTGGAGGTACAGGTGGTAGGATTTACTCTCCCCCGACCTCGCATTCGGGGCTGAAAAGTTACCCTGCTCCTTTAATCCTTTACTTGGTCAATCTAAGGGTGATCGGATTTTCGGCAAAACCCACATAAGTTGCGGGCATTCCTTAGACATGTGACTTGACTCACCGCACTGAAAACAATGTCGCGGAGTAGATCGACAATAGCGAGCGATGTCTCATCCGCCCGCACTGATAAGAGTATTTGCGCGGGGGAGGAGTTCTCCTCCCTTGGCTGCGGCCCATATCTGGGTGCATTGAGTGAGTGATTTGCCTGTGGGAACAACGGTATTCACTTGTGCCGAATGTTGTCCGGGCGGGGCCATCCCTGATGGTGTTCGACCGTGGACGGGCTCTGTGGGGAGAAAGTGTTGCGGAAGATTGGGGTTGAAGTGAGACTGCTGGGGAGGGAAAAGGGAGTGAAGACCGCTAAGCATTTAGAAGCTTGGTTCGCTTGGATTTCTTAAATTTGCTTCCTCATTCAACGCAATCTCTTCCGCCTCTAGGATATTTTTCGGACCTCGAACCAAGACGAAACGCCGTAACTCTTCTCGTAGACCCGACAGAAATTGAGATAAAAGTCTGTGGTCAAAAATAGCTTTAGTAGACGCTGAATTCGGGTCCGGGAAGGTTTCTCTGAGTTGGCGAATGATTTTCCTAAGTCTGGTGGAGAATTCACTGACTGACTCAAGAGGGCGCTGCCCGCAAGTTGTAAACATTCGCTCGAGGGAGAAATTCGAACTGAAAATGTGCGCTCTCAAGGCTTGATGAAAAATTTTCAAAATTATCCAGAATATGTGGATTAGCTCCGGTGATGGACATATATGAAAGGAGTGTGCTTCGTTGGTTTGGCCATGTTGAGAGAATGGATGAGAGTCGAATAACGAAACATATATTAGAGTGACATGTATGGTGCGAGAGGTTGAGGTAGGCCGAGAAAGTTGTGGTTGAATGTGGTTGAGGAAATTCTTAGGAGGAATATTTGGGGTCTTAAAAACAGGAGGGCGTGTATAAAGCAGTGTATGGGGGTAAATGAGGCAAAAGAGGTTTGCAAGGATAGGTCAGTATGGAGGAAATAATTGAAGCAGAGTTAGGTGTACAAATATGTATTTATGAGTGAAACTTAGTGACTCTGCCTACTCCGGAAGGGAACGGCGTGATTGGTATGTATGTATATGCGGATTAGCGGTAACGTATTCAGCGGCAGTGCCACTGACACGTAGTCGCGCGACACATAAGGTTTGGGTCTCTGTCCAAGCATTAATATGACTAGTGATCCTCAAGCATTCCAAGAAATTACTAACGGAAGATTCGTCGTCCCCGCTGAAATTTGTGATAAGATATGCTTGACTCCCTATTGTAGAGGAGCGGTGGTGAACGCCTGCGCTTTGCGCGTATTCGCCTGTGGCTGCGGGCTGTGTAGTGCCGGTGATGTGGTTAACGGTGGGTGAAAACTAGACAAATGGGTTCTGGTGTATTGGGTAGGCTGGGAAAAGGGGAAAATCTGAGAGAAAAGGGTCGTAAGAAGCCATGACAGCAAATGCTTATCACAACAGACACGAATGTAATTATCTACTTATTACAAAGGGGGAACATAAAAGGATGTCTGATTCTGCCGCGCGGGAGGCATGATTTCACTCACGGATGAGGAACGATTGCGTTCTTATAGAGAAAAATAACTGATGTGAAAGATCTAACATTGAAATTCGGTTCTGAGCGCGGTCCATACGCATTTTGAGTGAAAATGCACTGAAAAGTTCGCTCCTCAAACATACCTGACACCAGTTTATGTCGTAGTGACATTAAGGGGCAAAATACAAAGCAACGACTACGTAACCAGAGTAAAGTTTATTAACTTACATGTTGCAAGCCGATACTTCTGAGCACACGAGAGCCCTTGAGGATGGCGGTCGCATGGGAGGCACGGTGCAAGCGTTTTAAGGCAGACACCGCAGCGGGATGGGGAGGGTTCGGGTCAAGCGTAAGTGCAGACCGGCAAGGGTTAGGTTATGGCAAGGACTGCCCCCAGGTTGGCCGGACCTTCTCTAATTATACCCGAATTAGGGCGCCAAAGTCGATCCGTGGGCGGTGCTGGGGGAAGGGGACGAGGGCGTCCGAGCAGGATGATCTAATAAACATCCGTTACCGCTCACTTTAAGGACTCCCATACGACAGTGGGTTACCCAAGAAATGATTGGGAAAATGGAGGAGAGAAGGAAGTGAAAAAATGCTAACACTACTAGGTAAGACGAAGCACAATGAGTTAAATCATCAACTCTGGTGAATAACGGGCGATCCAATCGGGCGAAGGAAAACTGGTGGAAAAGGCAATGCGAGGAAATGGATAAGCTGCAATAAGATGGGTAAATGGGTGCGTTTTACGGTAAAGTTGCTGTGAGGTGGCAGGAAAGGGAAAACGGTACCAAAGATTAGGAGCAGAGCTGGTAAGATATTAATCGAGCAAGAAGAATTTCAAGGTTGGTAGTGAGATACGTGGAGGAGCTATATGACAGCGACAGTAGACAAACTAATTTAGATGTGAAGGATGAGGGAATACTAGATGAGGATAACCTCGGTCCAATGATACTCCCCGGTGAAAAAAAAGCATTGAAAGAGATGAAGGTATAAAAAGCTATAGTAGTAGATAGCATGCCTTCGTTGCTGCTAAATAATTTAGGTAAAAAATGTAGGGAAGCTTTTTTTCGAACTAATTTGATGGATCTACGAGGTAAGAGTATGGTCAGAGTTCTGATTCCTATCCCGAAAAAGAAGAAAGCGTCAGAATGCGAGGAATATGGAACAATCAGTTGCAGCCAAATTTGCTCAAAGAATAATCAACAAAAGGTGGGAGAGTAAGGCCAATTTCCACTTTGGTGACGATCAGTTCGGGTTTCGGTAAGGAAGGTTAATTGGGGAAGAAATTGCGGCGATGAGAACAGAAAGAAACAGAGTACAACCAGGATGTGTTCCCTTGTTTTGTGGATTTCGAAAAGGTGTTTGACAGAGTGAGCCCAACTATAGGTCGTGGGGTAAAGCAGGGGTTACCTTTGTCGCCTTTGCTTTTTAGCATTCATGCTGTGGAAATGGTCAAACAGGCATGGGAAGATGTACGTAGATGTGGCAATCAAGGTAGGAGGGCAGCTAATACAATTAGCTAAGATCGCGGACGACCAGGCGCCGATTGGCCTATCTTCGAAGGGATTAAAACCGTTATTAGATGTTTTAGAAATTCAGCAAGAAATTCGAAATGAAGACATCATAAGAAAACTAAAGCAATGGGATTGGACAAAGAAAGCGAGGATGGTCATTAAAGTTGGAGGGTGCAAACTGGAGCAAGGGACCTTCGGAAAGCAAGACGAGAATAGGCTGTAGGCATTTGAGATGTGGGTGTGGAGGAGGTGAAGTGGACGGAAAGAGAGACAAATGAGGAAGTACTTGAGATGGAGGGCGTGATCTAGATTTCATGATGAAGAAGCATTGATGGACTGTTTTAAGGAGCCATGCCGTGGTCAGTGCATCATGGGAGATCTTGCCCCTCTGGACAGCGTACTCTATTGCTGCACCAGTCTGTCTATGGATTAAGGCTGCTGCGAGGCCCACCTTCATCTTATCAAAATGATTTGGCTGAAGGCAGCTTTTTTTCCCTTTGCCTAGGTGCTATATCTTTGAATGCAGCTAACCATTGAACTAAATTGAACAGCTCCGTCACGTGCTCAATCTTCACTTCCGAACTCGGCAAGGAAAATTCATCCACATTATAAGCAGGTAAATTTATAATTTGGCCTCCCGTTAAACGATTGCGTATATTTTTAAGAATGCGAGGAGTGTCCGGCATGAAATATAGTTTTCGAGATGCATCGGAAGGATGTTCACAATTATTTATTGTTTTGGCAAACCTTCCCACCACAATGCCGAATTTCTTCCTCACTGTCTGGTTCCATCCTCCCATATCTGAAATCACAGCATCTATTTTTACTATTAGCCCCTGCTTATCCTTTTGCAATGCCTTATTATCTCTAAAATAAAATATTTCACCTCCCGGGCAGAAAAGGATGAACCAGTGTAATGGTAGCCCACTGTCTGCTTCCACCTTGAGCTAACGCCACCGATCATGAAGACCAGGGCATGGGTGGCTGGGGAATCTTGACCACTTGCACTCTGGAAGGTTGGATGACCAATAACAAGGCCAAGAGATGCATCAAACTCTAATGATGGCTTAAGGCTCATCTCATCTAACATGAAAACAGCATGCCTTTCCATCGGAGATAAAACCTGTCCCTTTAACTTCAACGGTGATAAAATTTCATATAATCTACCTGGCTTTTCGCCTAGGATTTTCGAGCATTGAAGGTATTTTTTAGGCTAGATAGTCGGTCATTCAGTGGGATTCGAAAGCATAAACCCGATATCAACCTCCGAGTGAATCACTGTAGCGTAGACCTTCATTGGTGAAAAAACTTAGGGGAAGCACTAATAAATAAATGTTACTTACTCAGCGAACTAGCACGTGCCCTCAACCCAGCAGGCACAGCAGATACCTCATACGGATAGGAAAGGGCAAGAATTGGGAAAGCGTATCCCTTAGGGATATTATGGAGAAATATATTCCCTCTTATTTCCGCTTCGAAGGGCAGATGGATCCATTCCCTCTAGTACCAATAATTAATTCT
This sequence comes from Ceriagrion tenellum, assembly GCA_963169105.1. NCBI lineage: Eukaryota > Metazoa > Arthropoda > Insecta > Odonata > Coenagrionidae > Ceriagrion > Ceriagrion tenellum. The sequence continues at coordinate 21,160,832 of OY720633.1, forward strand.
GTAATGTTCTGAATTGAGATTATAACAATTTATGCACTATGAAAAACTGTCGATTATTTATTTCTCTTAGCCGGCAACTGTTTGAAATATATTATTGAGCTTCTGAAAGTCTTGACGTGGAGTGATAGGAGCAATGTGTCGGTATTTATAGGGAGTAATTATGCGGCATGAAGAGCTTTGTCCCATAACCTATCAATAAAAACTGTAAAATGTAGATATTTTTAAGTTCTTATCAAGTTATAAACAAATTCAGCTGCGTTATCAGTAACGCTATATACGGACATCCAGTGCCACTCCAAAAAACTTAAACACTTATAACAAAAAATTCTCCACAATGTTTCTGTTTTCATTAGTGACTAACATATTCTATTTTCTAATCAAGGGCCTTAATTAATCATTGACACTTCCCATAGCTTCCATTGCCTTGTGGCTGAAAATCTTTTCCCTTCTTTCATCACCATTTCAGTAATAATCCCTTTCATTGCGAGTGATTTTTGAATAAGTGTAGTGGCTCGTTTTTGAGACCCCTTAATAGTGAGTCATAGAAATTTTTTCTTTGGCATTATGGCAAATTGCACCTCGGGTCGATCTTTTTAACCTTATAATGTTGTTTTTGGTTGAAATTGGTTTCAAATCAGGGTGTCTATCAAGAATTTTAAAAAGAGATTTTGTGTGGCGTTTTAACGCATGGTTAATAATGATGATTATTTTCTTCACCTCTCTTCCGTGTGAGACGGATACACGCACCTTCTTAAAAACGCTAGTCACCATCGCTTATCAGGAAATGGTAAACTACACCATGCATTTCCTCGCTGCATCTTAACGCCTGACAATCATGTCAGCTTCTGTGCCACCAGATGATCCAGTCCAGTTCCGGAAGCCATTTTCAAGCGTCATTGATATTCCACGCTGGCATGAGTACTGACACATACTGCAATATTAATTCCTAGCATCATGATAGAGTAGTTTCTAAGTTCTGTAGCCAATAATGCAAAACACTCCTGAATTTGCCACAAACCGTTGGCCATGGCTTCAATGTGACCATCCACCGTACGCTATTACCGAGATGAATGGGATTGCAGAACTTCGATGAAATATCTTTAATGGCTTCCGCGACTCATATACTTGTTAATATTGCTCTTTTCAGGTATTCTCGTCGCGTATTTAGTTTTTCTGACAACAGTTTCTCCCCTCTTCCTGGGGGCGTCTTCAGGTCCGTTGGACATTTTGTAATTATTGTTATTATTTATTTCCCGTTGTTATGTATTTCGTTGCTAGTTCATCTAGGACCATTGTGTGGTGGGTGGTTGTCTCTCTATCTAGGTGTCTCCATTGCCCGCTCCTCGCTGTGGTTTGACCACTCTCTCCCAGGTTGAGGCAAGTGGGTATCCATCCTCCCGATTGAAATTTGATGGATATTTAACCAGTTCTACTGCTTCTCTGATCAGCCTGGGAAAATAACGATTTTCCCTTGAGAGTACTCTCACTTGGTCAAAGGCAATCTGATGTCCTGGCTCGAACCACGCATGCTCTGCAACTGCGGAGAGGCTGAATCTCCTCTTTTCGGTGGCCCTCTGGTGCTCTTTAATTCTACATTGAATTGCTCTTCCCGTTTGGCCGATGTAGGATTTACCACATCTACATTTTATTTCATAGACTCCCTCATACATTACAGCGGGAATTTTGTCCTTGGGTTTTGGGATGATATCTCCAATTTTCTTCGAGTTTGAGAATCTCGTCACTATACCATACTTCCGAAGGAGCCTACTAATCTTTTGTGCCGTCCCTGTGATGTATGGAATTGTGGCATATGGAGCTGGCTTTTCTTTAGGTCTTTCTTTGGTTCTGTTCATTATTAGATCATTTGCTTCCGCCAGTTCCTTTTCTTTCCTTGCGGTCCTTGAAAGGACTATATGCCTAGGGTATCCGTTCTTCTCTAGCGCTGAGATTAAATGTTGCTTCTCTGAGGGAAGAGATTCGGTGTCTGAAATACTGTTGGCACGATGAACTAAGGTGTTGATTAGAGAGTTCTTATGGGCGGGATGATGGTGCGATTTTGCATCCAAATAGCGATCTGTGTGGGTTTTTGCAGCATTAACCTCCCCGTTATTCATCGCCAATGTCCTTTCGTCTGTACCAGCATCAACTCCAAAAGTACAGCTTTCCAATGCCTGGGGAAAATATTAGAAATGTTGGTGAATATTATTAACGAATTATTTGCATAATTTTTTTAAAAATGCCAATGTAACTGGGATTTATTGCTCGCCAGTTTATAACATACTCCGCATGATTGTAATTTATACACGTGTTTTTTGTGAGGAACCTTGTCGAATGCCTTCTTGAAATCAAGGAGTATCGCGAAACGAGGCTGTAGAGCTCAAGTTTTCTTGATTTTACCTTAAGATGATTAACTCTTGCTGCAGTTACCTACCCGGCAACTGCTCGATAAATCACGTATCTTTCTTAATTTTCATCAGTGTTGTCCCGTCTATGATGATTTGACGGGTGAGCATAAAATTAAGCTACAGCGCACAGTGGGCCCAAATCGGGAAAAGCTGGCCAAGAATCTGCGTTAAGGTGCTCAATACGTCAATCCAAAGTATAATTTACCTACTTTGTTCTTTTTTGACATTATTTCAACCGTATCTGTTGAATAAATTTAAATGTTGATATGATTTATTGGGAAAAGTCAAAGTGGGAAAACGTAGGAAAACTAAAAAATAATTACAGCAACGATGCAAGTATTCCATATCTACTCCATATGTAATATTGTATAATACAATTTGCTACAACTTAAGGAAAATATATGGGAAAACTAAGTCACGGAACTAGAATCACGAATTAGTCAGAATCGGAAAACGTAGACGTTTCATCCTTCATTTCGTCTTTTTTTGAGCGATGACGAAAGTCACCCACAGTCTGAGGAAATCAAAAGGTTTGAATATAAGTGGTCAAGTGTTTAATTTCTTTTTCGGCGGAAGGTTTAGGGTCGAAATGATAGTATATATTGGATTTCAACATTAATATTTTAATCAGTTATTCATTGATTGCCGACCGTTATATTTTTCTGGTGGCCATTTTCTTATACATGCATTTGTCCTTATTTCTCGCTTACAGCACCTACTCCACAAGTTGGCGGATTGGTAGAATAGATTCCCTAGACATAGTTGCATCATATACGAGTATGATAACCTTGTGTACTGCGGAAAAAATAGTACCAAACATAGAGTTAAATACATATATAGCTCCAGTGTGATTTTGCAGTAGATAGCTAATGCAAGGTATGGTATGGCCGCTGATTGAGGTCAGAATGACCGAAAACCCCGAAATCAAATCCTCATCGGTCCCTAAAAAATTAAACATTACTATCAAATCATTCCACACAATACCATAGTTATGAAATACACAATGATATTTGGCTTGCTGCCATCATTGTCATATAAACTAAAGAAACATTTTGCAACTAAAGTAATAGAGAGGAACCTGTAACTTCTGTAAATTCTTTTCCGCAAAGTATCTTCTAGCTGTATCTCCATCATTGGAAGTTTTACAAGTCTGTTTTGGAATGCCTACAATAAGTTCATAGTATATTTAAACAAATTTTTATACTTTTTTCCATCCAACTGGTGCTTACCTCCGTCACTAAAATTCACCTTAGAGAGTGTTCAAGTTCAACAACCGTCCCTAAATCCAATCCATGCTTGCGCAAAAGAGTAAGTACAACTTTTGACATGCTTATTCAGCTGCACTGATATGCTTCTGATGATTTTGGGAGCGGTGTGTGCGCGTAGTTCAGAAAAATCCACTTCAAACTTTTCTTCACTATCAACAATTCTCTCTAGATAGGTTGAATATGTCCCAAACTTCATACTCCCGTAGCTTAGATAAAGCTCATGCCCGTATTTTTATGCCACTTCTCCGTGGGAGTGAACATTGATTTTTGGTGAATTCGCCGGAAACTACTAGTGAAAGGGCCTCTAAAGTTGAAAATTCAATTTTCCTCTCATCAATTTTCCTCAATTTACTTAGCACATCTTTCGCTCTTGTTTAAGTAGCTATGATCTCTTTTATCAATTTTTCAGTAGCCTCATCACCGATATCTCAACGATGCCGCAAAGGATAACTCAGCTGCCTAGGTATTCAGTCATTTAACTTTAAGTGTTCCTTCGTTTAGATCTTTCGCTGAAACTCCCAAATACATTGATTTGATGGTTGATCACGAGATGACTCGTCTGGGAAGGCAAAAAGAACGATCGAAGATTTTTATACCTGATAAAGTCGGTTTAGACCATATTCTAATTCTAGGTTTACGACTATTCAAAATAGCTGGGGACTTACCTAAATTGAAGGTGGTTGACTTGTGCTCTTCAGGTGGGAGTAAAACTTCTGACTCTAGCAACTTACTTTTTTTTCTTCGGTATACGTTATACCGCAGAAAGCTTTGGCTTCATCTCCATTTATAGCGATGAAATTAACTCTTCTGAAAAGATATTTTCACAATATTTTTGACTTCCTGGGCTCCAGTCATTCTGAATTTTCCATTCTGATATCAAATATGTACTCGGAAATATATTTCTTCCGCAATGTTAACTCAAACTTTTTTTTTATTTTCCACTTTAGTTTCATGATGCAGCTCAAGGCGAGTCATGTGCTCATTCTCCATAACACTCGTCAAGTTTCCTTCGATTAAACCCCTCCCATCGGCACGCCGTACACTGGTACTGTCGTAGGTGGTAAGACCCCCGTAAGTGGTGGTGGTATGCAGTTTGTAGCGTGCGCCACACTCCTTCGGTTAAACTTCTTAAATTAAAATTTTAAGTTTTTTTCTTTATTTTGTTAGCACATATTATTTTTTCAAGGGATATAGCTACAAAAAAGTAAATTCTTGCCAATGTTTGAATATACAATATTGTAATATTGCCTCATATCAAAAAGTCATTGGGAATAGGCAAGCAGTCGCTCGGTTAGGGAACGTACGAAGCAAATGGATAAGTGTGTATGGTGTCAAAATGTAAGGAAGGCATTGTGTTATGACTTGAATGAATTAAAGAAGACGATTATTTAATTTAAGCTCTTCTAAAGAGGGATTGTCTCCCGATGTGGACCGCGCGCTCGGCTAGGAAGTCGGGGTGAAACGTGCCGCGCGACAGATTAATGGCCAGAAGACGCCAAAGAGCAGATATCCAGGATTTTTCTTTTGATTCTTTATGTACGATCTTGACACTTTCTAACAGCGCAAAAATCTTTGTGTCGATTAGTGTCGATGGAAAACATTTTTTACACTTCATATGTAACTTATGTAAAAAATACAATATAAGTTAAAGGCCAATGTTAATGTGCTAAACGATGGAAATGAAATCATAAAAATAAATTTTCTTATCCGATGAGGATGTGTTTTTACAGCGGAATATACTTAAAATCATAATCCATTACCCGCAGCTTTAGTCCAATGATACATATTTTAACTACGTAATGCCATCGCCGCCCTTTTTCTCTGACTTTTGACTGATTGTTGTCGCTGAACAGAGAGCAGAATGAATCCACTTAGGGAAGCAAATTTATAGAAGACATAAAGGGGAACAATAAAACAACTGTCGGAGAAATCCCAAAAAAAGTTGAAAATTTGATTTTTGACCAGCTTTTTCCTATTTGGGCCCGGACTGTGCAGCGTCTCTTAAATTCAAGCGTTCGGTACATTTTTAATCTTCGCAAAGATGAACACCTCACCCCCAATTATGAAAAACTTGGTTGGTTGAGTACCAACTCACGAATGAAATGCAAAAAGTGGAAACTTTGTGGAATTCCATGTTTTTTAAATGGATTCATTGAACAACTTTTACAATCCACAATGGTTAAAAGCAATGGCACGATCCGGATTTCGAATGCTAAAGCATCATCATCAGGTGAGACTAAATGACCTCATTTAGCACCTAATGATAATGCTTTAGCATTCGAAATCCGGATCGTGCCATTGCTTTTGACCATTGTGGATTGTAAAAGTTGCTTAATGAATCCATTTTTTAGAAAATACCAACTCACGTCGTAAATACCTACATGGAACTTAATGGAACTTACATGGAACTTAACATGGAACTCAATATTTCCTATCTTTGCCAGTAACGAACCTCCCTACCTAATTGACATGTTTCCTATAAGAACTACTAATCATGAAATGGTTACAAAGAACGGAACCTAGTAACCCTCGATTTCCGACCCACCGAAACACTACCTTTCACAAATCGTTTGTCGTGGCCGCCTCACAACTCTGGAGTTATATTCCAATTGATTTGAGGAAATCTCGCTCGTTGGCAATTATTCAATCTAAATTGTACGGAATTTTATTTAAAGAATGTTTCCTGAATGGTTTAGCCTGTTTAGTATTAAATTCTTATTACTAATTTTTTCCAGATAAAAATTGCCATTTTCATGGTCCATTCATGATTTTTTCTTTTAACTGTTTAAAATGTTTTTTTTTTTTTCAAATCTCATACGTATTGTAAGCTTAAGGATTTTTTCATTTCTGTTATCTTGTAACATATCTATCCCTATCTTTGAATTCGATCGTATCACATGTACAGTTATTGTCTTTCACTGTGGGTAGTTCTCTTTGTCTTTCTTTTACTTTCTCATTAAGCTCCTTTTATTTTCTGATTTGAATACAATCATTTGTTAATTTGTTAATACCTCGCTGCTATTTCATTTGATCTCCTTATTGTTGCTCCAGGGGACCTGTCCAAGAGTATAATTAAGGTTTATTCTATTCCATATGGTGGTGGCTTGCACGGTATTTCGAATATGCGTTTTATTCCCTTTTGTGATTTGATAGTTCGAACTCCTGCAGATTGCAAAATTCAAAGAATTTAAAAAAATGATGAGATCTGGAAGAATCGCATGTAGAAGAAACTTATTTTCTTCTACAATAAAGTTATGCTTCCAGAAATAATTTACCCAAGAGTATGTCGATCAATGGAAATAAGGGAACCTAAAATATCAGTATGAATGGCACTTAATTACCTCGCATGCACTGTAAAGAAATAAATTATTATAACTATATTTTCGGGGAAGGTTGCCTAATTTGAACCATTTATTATTTTCTTAAATATTTTCATAACTAATCATTCAACATAAAACATCTATGCTGTATAATATTCTTCATAGCATCCTCTTTCATAAATTAGGTTCATATTTACAATGCATTATTCTAGAGATAAATTAAGTGGGAAAAAACCGAAGTGATGCAAATGGTCCAAATTGGGAAACCGCTTGCCTAATTTGGACTCATGGTAGCCTAGGTTGGACCAGAGGAGGAAAACTACGTAAAATATTAAATTATAGCCAAAGAAATAAAAATATAAACAAATAAGTTTAGTGGTGGTTGTTTAGATACACAGTGTTTGCTGTGATAGCGTTCTCATCGACAGTTTTTTCAAATAGGTCGAAAAACTTGTTGACGTTCTCCCGATTGTGCACCTTAGCTCGAGCCATTGAAGTCCCTTCTGGCTGACGGAGGGAAAGTTGTGGACTTTGTTTCATAATCGCATAGAACCACTTTTTCTGGCATTTTTTTCTCCCTGTTAAAGCTGTGGGGCAATCCATGTTTTTCTGTGATGTCGAAAGCTACCTTACGGATGTCTTCAATTGAATGCCCAAAGAACCTCTCCTCAAACAGGAGAATGTGTTCGACGAGAACATTTTCCATATCTGCAGTTTAGGTTGCTTGCCTTCCGAAGGATTTAACTACATTAGAAAACGTATTTTTACTGTCAGCTTGTCTCTTTACTGTAGCTATAGGTACCCCATACGCACGGGCGCATTCGTTGAGTGCATAGTCCCCGTTCTGGTATGCTGCCACAGCCGTCTGCAAATGTTTTTCGTCCCATGTCCCGTGCATACCCCTTTTTCCATCGTGGAAAAGACGTGCAGACGTTAACCCAATTATATTAGATACTTATTTTATAAGTAAAATTATTACTATCAAAAAGCTGTAAAATTTTCTTTTACATCATTCAATAGTCTCCTAAAATGGACCGGTCCAACTTAGGGAACACGTGGTGTTCCAACTTCGGCAAACGGTTCCCGTCAAATAAATAATGGCGCTAGACAAGCACGCGAAGTTGAACACTAGTTTTGCAGGATGTCGTTAGTAGCTAATGAAATTCATGTTAAAAGTGTTCCATAAAAAGAGTAATTACTTACTTTTACTTGAGACAGCAGCTTACGTACTGAGGGCAAAAAATTATGACACAAACAATGAAATCACACTAATGGCCATCTACCATGGTAAATTGGATCCAACTCACTGACCGCCGAGTCATATATCCTAGATGGTGTCACCACCTTGTACAGCCAACTCAAATGCATGAAATACCCGTAGGGAGGGAGATACAAACGCGGTCCAATTGAGGAAACGATCCAATTTCGGCAACCTTCCCCAACTATAACTAAATCCAAAAATTGTTTCATTCACGGGAACTTTGATGGTTACTATAAAGTAATACTATGTAATGGCAATTGTTCTAAGCTTTGCTGTATTTGTTTTTTAGGATATTAAAATAGTGTTGACTGGCTTTCTTTTCCGGCCGGAATTCCGGGCTCTGCAATAGGAAATACACCAAAAACGCTCATTTACTCCAGCGACGAACGAGGCATATCAACCGCTGAAATATGAAACCGATTTGTATTCGATCTCAGTCAGTCAACATTTCCAGGACATTTTTTTTCAATAGGAGAACTTTCGAGGAGGAAAAATACTTGAGGATGATTCTATTGAGAAGTAAACTTTTCAAAGCGGATATAATCCGGAAAGCGAATTATTTCGCCGTTACGAATGCAATGAAATGTGATGACTTGATAACACCGTCGTTCTCGGAAGGGAATTAGATTTTTAGCCATTTAGTCGCGATTATTAGGGTATCATATTGGTAGACTAGATTTAATCGGGGTCCTCCCCTCTCTGCTCTGAAGAGGTACGTAAGTGTATGAGGTGCCTTCAACATAGAGTGAAGGTGACATTGTAAAACACTGTCCGTCGTGTTAATTAGGTCGTGCCGGCAGAAATGATATATGTAAAGAACAAATCACTATTCGAATTTATGATGAAATAAAAAGACTAATCGATTGCGGACTGACTTCATCTTTAAACCCGTATCAACCCAATGACTTAAGTATTTATTTGAACAATTGCATGCCACTAAACACGACACTCGGTACAATTAACATTGACTAGCAATTCCGGTTTTCTCGCGAATAACCTCGAAACTCTTAACGCTGACGCGAGAGCATTTGCGATGATAAATTTTCAGGCGCAATGCACAGGGCATAAATTTGTTCTGGAATTCGAGTCCTTTTTAGCAGGTGTCACAATTTACGGCGTCAGTTCGTTCCCTCATTCTGAGAGATGTTTTTATGTGAGGTGAGAACCGGCTACGTAAAAACATTTTAAAACTTTTCAGCTTCATCGCGGCTTCGCGGTGCTTATGATTTGCGAAGGGTCCGTCTGCCTCACTGTTATTTCGGAAACAGTTTTCAGCTAAACGAGGAATGCATTCGACTCTCGTTGGGTCTCCGACGGGTTGAAAGTCCCCGGAATCTTTTCTTCGCATTCGTAACTATTCGAGTTAGAAATCCACGTACTCTATCATATTTCCAGTTTTCGCATTTTCCGCTATCCTTATTTCAGATGCTGGGTACTGTGGATAAAAATGCCCGTCGATTGCGGTTAAGTAAGCGCTTGGCCTTCCCTTGGGATTTCCGCAATTCGCTGGCCCTTAGTAGCTCATGTTCTGAATTCGGCGCCGAAGGACACCAGTCCAGCGCAATCACAGTTCTCCGTGACTCTTGCGCTCGCGTTATCGTCATTTTTCAATCGCGTCGTTTAATAAAGTGTCCTACGGAAAATTATTAATTAAGCTAATATATCTTATGGCTTAGACGACGATGTAATTGCCTGGATTAGAGAAGTCCTAACTGATCGCGTGCAGAGGGTAGTATTAGACGGTGCTATCTCTTGTGAGGTTCAAGTCATTTCGGGTGTCCCACAGGGGTGTCATTGGACCACTTCTATTCATTCTGTATTTTAACGATATTGGTGCAGTGATAGACAGTAAACTCCGAATATTTCAAGACGATGCTGTAGTGTCGAGGGAAATCCGCGGCAATAATGATAAGAAAACGTGAACGAAGGACCTCAAGGCAATTCAAGCGTGGTGCGACGCGTGGCAGCTAGAATTAAACTTGAAACAATTTATTGTAATAAACTTCTGGTAAAGAAAATACTCCCCTCAGTACAGTAACTACGTAAAAAATACCCACTTAGAGACTAGTCTGTACAATACCTCGGAGTTGAACTAACTAATGATCTGACGTGGAGCAAACATATTCAGGAAATAGCTGGTCAAACTAATCGTAAATTGGCATTTGTAAAAAAAGTACTAGGAATGTGCGACGATAGAGTTAGAGAAATCAGCTACTTCTCCCCTGTTAGACCCCTCTTGAAATACGCTGCCAGTGTTTGAGATCCTCATGATGAAGGCTTGAAAACAGTGAAACGCGTGCAGAGAAGATCAGCAAGATACGTGAAAGGCCGTTATGATAGTCTCATTAGTGCAACTGACCTCTTGCAACCACTTGGATGGGAATCGCTATCAGACCATCGATTGAAAATTAAATTCAATCTTTGAAGTAAATTCAATACCGAATTATTTGCTGACGAAGTTTTCAATATTTTACGTACTCCAACATACTGCGGTAAATCAGATCTTGAGAATAAAATAAGGGAAATGGATTTTAGAACAGAAAGGTTTTAAATGTCGTTTTTCTCGCGGTCTATGAGATGCCATAATGGCTGCGTTTATACTTTGAAGTAGGTTAGTTGATAGGTATTGTTAATTCATATACCCCCTAACGCATGATTCTAAATCTGCCATGTAGTGCTTGTACCATGTTTTGCAGGTTCCCTGCATGACTCTTGTGTCATGTTTATAAAGTTACATTATAGATTATTTTAGTAGTTTCTGTAGCATTTGTAGCATACCGATAGTGTGGTGCTTGTTGGCGAAAGTAAATCTCTTCTCCGTAGTTCATGTTGGTGATAAGTCACTCCCTGCCAAACACTCTTGTGGTGGGTTTCAGGGTGATAATTAGATGTAGTTGCAAGCTGTTAGAGGCGATGAAATGTTGGGAACTTCTCCCACGGGCTAGCCATTGGCCAGAGTCCGTCTACCTGGGACCTCCCGTCGAGTGCGATTTCAACGGGATCATTGCCACTGAGGAGAAGCGTGGGTTTCGTCGTGAGTCGGGTGCGGCCAGGTTGGGGGTGCAGAGGATAGATCGCGCTGAGGAAGACGACCGGAGAGGCGAAGAGGTGCAGTCCGTCCGCCCGTCGGAGAGGCCGTGGCGACAGCGACGTCGTGACGGTGGATGTTCCCTTCCTCCGGCACGCTGATCAGCCGATCCGACTGTTCACCTCGTCTGCGTAAGAGACAGGTGACGATAGAATCTAGAGATGAGTCGATTCTACTTTTTTTTCGATTCCGATTATTTCAAATTCTCGATTCCGATTCCGTCGATTCTTATTCCTAATAACAGTTGAGATATCGTTATACCAGTGGCGTACGACTATTACTTAAATTCAAGTACTGGCTGAAATAAAATAACAAAGACGATTAATTCGCTCAAAAAGTATATTTATCAACGAATAGCAAATATATCCTCAGTTCATTGAGGTAGTACATAAAAGGTACAAATTGATAGCATACACCCAAAATTACTGAGAGAAATATGACGTGATAAATAAAATTTGATTTGAATATTTATCTCTCTGGAATCGGAATCGACTTTAGGCGATCGATTCTCGATACCGATTCTAATCCTGAGGATCGGTGGAATCGAGAGTCGACATTTGGCTTTGACTCATCCTTAATATAATCCATGCAGTGAATCTACTTCATTCTCATGCATTGTGGATTAAGAGACACTCTCCAAATCTTATTACTGGTCCAGAGTGTTAGTCGAAGACATCGCGGCAAATTGATGAAACACTATGCTATCATTACTGACTGGCTTAAGAATTGGTTATTTTAATTGATGTTAAAACTAACTGGGCAGATTACTGATGCAAGGGGTAACTGAATAGGTACCTCTTTGGTAAAAAAAATATCAACGCTTTTAGTGAGACTTGTAACGCTTTTAGTGAGACTGTAATTGCTTGCAGAGTGACGTGGTTGTCTAGGAGTGCCTCAATGTCAAGACTCTCCACTCATGCGGAAACCCATGCTGTTTATTTTTATGTTCACTTGTTTATCCTACTCAGGTGTACACAGAATGGCATTCGTTTCTTTAATATTGTTCTATTACTTCTTCAGGGTTTTTAAACGTGTAGAAAAATTCCATGTTTACAATCAGGACATTTTAATTAGAAATATACATAACCTTCTTGGGATAATTGATTGATCGTTGAACGAACGTAATACATTTCACTCCCAGCTGGCTTTCTTAGGGTATCTTCAACTCTTTTTCTCAGCGCTGGGGAACACCTCAGTCATATGTGCTGGCTTAATGCCCTCACCTTCCCATCATTAAGCACATGCAATTCGGTTCCGTATGGCAACGTCAATTTCCTTTGTTGGGCTGTGTGTTGGTGGGTATTTTCACATCCTCCGATTCTTCTTCTCCCTCTTCATTTGGTCCTTCTTTCTCCCTCGAACGTACTCAACGTAGCTCAAGAATCCATCGTTGTCAAGATCATCTTCTTCCAATACCTTGTCAATTAGTTCTGCAAAAAAAGAAAACCGAAAATAAGTAAAGTGCTGGTGGCTTTAAAAATCTAATCACTGTATTTGCAGAGGGGAAGTACTCATATAGGCGCATGATAGTTGACTTTATGGTATTCAAACATAAATTTAACTGATAATCATTTGCTTTGACTCCACTATCTGACATCGACTCCTGGTTCACCTACTATGTACCGCCGTCTCCAACTGTGACCATAGTAACAGACTGAGGCCACTCATCCGGTAGTATAGAAGAAAGTATGTCGTGAGTTGTGAATAGTTTCCAGTCTGCATGTTAATCTAGAGGTTACGTACTTTATCTTCTCCTGAATTCCTCTTAGTGTCACTGGCCTTAGCTTGGGGATGTCAGCAATATTTTCCCGGCAATGAGGAAGTTTGCGTAAAAAAATGAATTATGTGGATGCATGCTTCTCAAATACAGTATTCTATCACATTACGTCTCTTGGTGAAGTAACATTACGTCTCTTGGTGAAGTAAAATTTTAAGATTTTTGGTTCATGAATTTCCTGGTATTTGAGTATATCTTGTCCTATCAATGGCTGCATCCAAGTCCTATTGTTGGATCTTATCGTCTCTACTAAGTCTTTAATTATAACGAGACGAAACAGTGTCCATGTTGAGGATGGGGTTTCGATCCTGCGGCGAGAACTCAGTATGTAAGTAAGTAGTGGAGTATGTAAGGGTGCACAGGGCACCTTCCGTGTACAACGGCAAACCAGTGTGAGCCGCTGGATTTGAATTCGAATGGAAGGCGCTCAATTATAAGAGGCCTCAAATCCCGGACACCTCTCTTTGGCTTCTACATTATATTTGCAAAATTGTAATATTGTCCCTGAGTGGTTAACTTCATCATAGTTGACAAGATTTCTCTTCTTCGCCTTTTCGGCCGACATGTTGTATTACTGAAGACGGCCACCGTCACTGTTTTGTTTGATGTCTTCATCGACCGCATGCATGTGCGAACTGGCGCTAGTCGACCGTTCTGCTTCGCAAGTATTTCCATTCACTCGTACAAACGAACCAGGACATCTCGGCGCCGCCGTCTCGGCGCAAGCCGTTTTGGCACAGGGACGTTTCGAAGCGAGCCGTTTCGTCGCAGCCGGTTATCTCTCGGCTGGTAACGATGTTCTCATGTTGTATGACAAGTGGTGGTATTATTAAATGTTTAAAATGAAATGGTAAATGTAACTTCGGGTGTTAACCTAAACGATAACGGCCGTTTTCATAGACGTCAGTTAAGAGGACGCGGTATACACCCCTATTTTGCAGGCTCTTCTGCGTTCCGTTCTCAATCAGTCAATTTTGCTTATTTCAACCCAAGTTTTTGAGTTAATTAAGCCAATGAGTGATACTAGGGGGCTAAGAGTTTTCGCTGATTGGTCGATTTGCTCCAAAATCTCCTTTCTAAATCTTCCACGTGTTACTAACATCACTTTTCGCGTTGTCCCTGAATATCCCTGCGATATAAGTACGTAGATGAAACGCTATAAATGCCCAGGGTTGTATTTTTGACTATAAATGTTCTCTATTTTTTCTCATATTCTCATCTTTCATTTGCAGAAAAAATATTTCTTTTCATAACTATTGTTTTGGGAGTGATTTTACAAGTTTTTGACCAGTAGTTTTAGCCGAGTAGTTGCCGAAAATCAGGCTTGCGCCTAAGCGGCGGTGCCGAGGTGTCCCATTCCAACGAACTGTATGGTATGAGGCATGAAGAGGTGCACCTCAGTATTCTTCACACCCTACTGTCCGTTTGTAACCATCTACATCTACATACTACCCCGTGAGCCGCCGCATGGGTGTGTGGCAGGGGGTGGTAATTCACCAGCTCTGTAAAGAAGTTTTGGAGGTGAAATGGTGACATGTCCTATGAGAGTGTATTTGGAAGAACTCAATTTCTATTGTGGTCGCTTATTGTGCGCGGGAAGAACGAGTTTTTGTACCTATCTGTTCGGCAGAGTATCTCTCTTATTTTACCGCATCTGTCAGACCTAGAGATGTAGTGAGGCGTCGTGATAATTTTCTCTGGGTCGCTCTGAAAGACACCAGTCTGAATATCTCAATAAGCCTAAGCCTAGCGTGCAGCCTCCGAGTCTCTAGGGGCTCTCACCTTAATTCCTCTAACAGTTGTGTAGCTAGCAGCTTCGTAAACTAGTGATTTTCTTCGTTCTTGAGCGTTGGGCAACGTAAGTTTCTCTCGCCGCAAGTTCCATTATTTTGTTACAAGACTAAATAGAATTGAACTTAATAGAACCATGGTGTAAAGTAAATGGATTTCCCTATCAGCTGTTGTCTGACGCTGTCTCCTGAATCTCACAAAAATGACGCTATTTCAATCCTACGTGGATGCGGAAAGTGTGAATGCAAAGAGAGGGACATTCTGGAACTGGTCACTCTTTATTTCCCGTCCTTAAACTTACCGACAAAGTACGAGAAGTCGTCATCCAATCTTTCGACTTCCTCAATGATGTCGGCTCTCGATGACGTCGCCTCCGGCCCCCGTCCGTCCGCACTCTCCCCTGATTGGCCATTGCTCCCGTGGTGCTGGGACCCCGCGCCAACACCGCCGTGCCCATCATCATCACTCGAGTGCATCACGTGCTGAATGGCCTGTAGGATCTCCAGACCGTCCAGTTTCGTGTTGTTGTCAAAGTCGTGAAGTCTGAGAAATGGAAAATCATTGAGTAAGGACGTGGTTTTTTCAGGCAAACTGAGGTTTTCTTAGTGAGTTTAACCTGGAAACGTCTGTGTATTGAATTCCGTCTATTTCTCTTTGAAATTCTTGAGCATGCCACACTGTTAGTTTAAATCTCTCGCTAATTAATCCACGTATAAGTTCACGTATATCAATTCGCCAAATTATGTTTTAATTAGCGAGAGATATACTGCATAGATGATATCGTCCCATAATTAATCATATTTGTTGTGATTTGTCTCTTTTCCCACTGAAAAGGGATTGGAAGCGAATAACCTGAATATTTTTGTCTTGAAAAATGAACAATTTTTTTATTTGCAATGAATAGAGTGGCTTTCATGGCATCAATATTACATTTATGAATTGGCTTGAGAGTTTATTTTCATTTTTCATATTAATCCATGCATCTCAAGCTTAGTCGCTTGGTTAACTATTAATGAATTTATGCGACGTTTTTTAACGCTCTAAAGTTGCCTGCGTGGAACTTACTTGAAATAATAAAATTCAAGCTCCTCGGGAGACATTTTCTTGGTGTCCTCTCCTGGTAAGAGGTTCTCGAGATCTTCACGTATGTGCCTGCAATTTGTTGGAGAAAAGTATACAATGAAAAAATGAACTCATAGCTTCATGGTAGTATTCACTATTGTATTCAGTTTTTGATGGAATTTTTATTGTTTTGGTGGAATGTTTAAAGTCCTCTGCCACTGATGTTTCCATTGATGGACCCAGTGTTATCGGGATGAGACGCGAGGCGGCGCGCGGTGAACCGCAGAAGGGGCGAATGGTCGATGGAGAGCACCACGGAGGACTTTGAGAGGGACGTGGAGGGAGAAGCGGGGAAAGACGGAGGGGTGGAGGGGGGAGGAGGAAGGTGGAGTAGGTGAGGAGCGGTTGGGGAGCAATTAAGATTAGGAATCTGCATCCAAACAATACACCGCGAGCCGCCGCATGGGCGTGTGGCAGGGGGTGTTAGGTCACCAGCCGTGTAAATATGTAAGTTTTTGGGAAATGAAATGGTGACATGTATAATATGGGAGTGTATTTGGAGGAGCTCAGTTTTTATTGTGGTCGCTTATTGTGCGCGGAAAGAACGAATTTTTGTACCTATCTGTTCGGCAGAGTATCTCTCTTACTTTATCGCATCTGTCAGACCTAGAAATGTAGTGAGGCGTCATGATAATATTCTCTGTGTCGCTCTGAAAAATATTAGTTCTGAATTTCTCAAGCAACCTAAGCCTAGCGTGTAGTCTCCGAATCTCTAGGGGCTCCCACCTTAATCCCTTTAAAGTTGTGAGTTCGTTCGTAGCAGTTTTTGTATGAAGCTGGCTGTTTTCCTTTGTATTTTATTAATTTTTTTGGCTAAATCTATTTGACCAAATGCTCGCGGCGTATTCGAGGTGTGGCCTAACCAGAGCGAAGTAGTATCTCTCTTTGACTTTTTCATCCGAGAACCTTCCTGTTATACGCTTAACAAAACCTAGTTTCTTTAATGCTGTGCCGCATATGTTTTGTGTGTGTTCACAATGATATATCTGAAGTTAAGGTAATTCCAAGATATTTTACTGTATTTGAAAATTTTATGTTTGCTCCACCCACGGTGTTGGTATGGCTTTTGTGTGATGAATTTCGCAGGAAGTGACGTGTGGTGCATTTACTAATATTTAGTTCTAAACCCCACTCCTGGAACCACGTTGTTTAGGTCAGATGACAGAACCTCAAAGTCCGCGTCTTCGCTCATTTCACGATATATTACTGTATCTTCTGCGAATAATCTTAATTTACTGCTTACTCGTGAAATTGGGTCATTTATGTAAATAATGAATAAAAGAGGGCCGATCACACTTCCTTGAGGAACACCGGATGTTACTTCCACCATATCAGAGCTAAAACCATCAATAACCACCTTTTTGTTTTGATTACTGAGAAAGTCACTTATCGAACTCACTATTTTTCTATTAACTCCGCTTTATTGCAATTTATAAATGAGTTTTTTGTGAGGAACCTTGTCGAATGCCTTCTTGAAATCAAGGAATATCGCGTCGACTTGTTTAATCCCGATTCACCCGATTTTATGATATGAAGGAAGAGCGCAAGCTGTGTTTCGCAGGACCTGCCCTGATGGAAGCCGTGGTGACTGCTATGTACGAAGTTACGATTATCCAGGAATGTCATAATATTACTAACGACAATGTGTTTGAGGATGTTGCATAAAAGTGATGTTAGCGATATAGGTCGGTAATCTCCTGGGTTACTTTTATTTCATTATTTAAATGTCGGAGTGACGTTGGCTATTTTCCAGTCTTGGGGCAACCTACCTTCGGATAATGATTTGCCAAATATGATTTCTAGGAATGGTGCAGCCTGTGGCGCTAACTCCTTGAGCACGCGTGCAGGTATTCCTTCTGGACCTGGGGACTTGTTACTTTTAATCGAACGCAGATGTTTAATTATTTCATCACGTTGTATTGTTATGTCAGCCATCGGCTCGTTGAAGTCAGGAATGTCTAAATTGTGTGTTCAGTCATCCTTAGTGAATACACTTTCGAAGTAGTGGTTTCATAAACTGGTTTTGTCGATACTGTTGGTGACCACTTTGCCGTTTGTGTCCAGTAAAGACTCTACTGTCGAAGATTCGCCCTGGGGATGTCTCGCGTGAGACCAGGAATGAATGACTCATGGTAATGACACTAATGTAGAGTAATGAATCTAAGAATATACTTGGTGATCTTACAAAATATTTCGTCAACATATGTAAAAAGCTATTTAGTTCAAAACGGAGCCTTATCAGGGTTCCGTTGATTCAAATCTAGAAGAAATGTGAAACATTAATTCGACATCTAAAGCCGTTTTTTCGGATGTCTTTTTTCGTTATCGGAGTTGTTTAAATGAAAAAAGTTGAAATTTTGTCTTTTGTCTCATACCACGGGATTTTCTTTAGGGAATTCTTCTCCAAAAGAAACTCCCATGAAAATGCCAACTTCGGGGATGGAAGATCCTTCCGATTCCTCATCATGGCTGCTCTAATTCAGGATTATATGAAGCCAGAATCTTAAAATAAGGAATTTGGAGGACCCTTCTTCTGAAGATCTAACACCAATCAGACCAATCTGGAGAGCGAAGGTGAAATTTGAATATGAATGTAGTCTACGCCTCAGTAATCGATGATTGTTTAAAACGTTTAAATGTGGCGCTTAGTAAAGAAAAGCAAATCAATCGGTCGATGCGTTCTGAGAAAATTCATGAAAATTGCACATTATCATTCACCGTGACACCACTCATTCATGCTGCTCGAGCATGTTAATGTACATTAATTGGGAGATGAAAAGGGAAATGCATTGTTGCGAGCATTTATTACTGCCTTTACACGTGTATTTACACATGCATTTACTCGTGCATTTATGCGTGCATGCATCTCCTTTTTCACGTTCGAATCACGGCACATGAACTGGTCGTAGTGAATTAGAATGATGAATATTTGTGACCATCCCTTGTCTTATTTTTTCAATCATTGAAACTTTTAAAAATTCAATGTCACTTGAAGTGTTATTTTGGAAGTTGCCGTGGGACGTTTCTCTCATTAATTGACTTCTCTTTGGACGTGTTTCCCAGCTGCTGCGGTGTCGTTGCTCAATGCCGTCATCTTTCATTATGCCTTGCCGTTATGGAGTTGCCCCACCCAAACTATATGGAATCCATTTGTCCCCCGATTCTGCCTCATGAGGGCGATTTTCCCATTGAGAATATGTGCTTTGTGCCGTGGCCTTATACAACGAAGAGTTTAATGAGGATCTGAGTGAGGGGTCTTCAAAAGTGAATCGTAATTAGTTCAGCCCAGGGAATACTGATTATTGCAATCCCGAAAATAGCGTGACAAACCCATGAGTGGTCCTTTACATGGTGAATGTTCATTAGTTCTATTTTGCTATGAGATCTTGGGCGTCTTTTGGTTTTGGTAATTGCATCGATTGTCCAAAAATCGATGGGTCGGATTAATTACTTTTGATGAAGCGTGATATTTTTGTGATACTTGTCTACAACTCAGGTGTGCTCTTAACCTCTTCGGTCAATCCTTGATCAGACGACAGGCAATTTGCAGGCAGACGACAATTTGGCAATTTTTAGATGTTCATCGTTACATCAAATAGTGATGAATAATAGTATCGGAACATATTGTTGTGATAATACCGTTGAATGTTCGATTGTAGTGCTTTATTTCAGGTCATAGGTTCCCAGTCCGAGTATAAAAGCAATATCACGGAGGTAGGGCGCTGACGGAATTGTTAGGAAATATTCTTTCTGCCTTATGGGCGCGAGGCCGACCTTCACTTGTTAGTATATTGTAAGGATGAGTCGAATCCAAATGTCGATTCTCGATTCCGCCGATTCTCAGGAACTTGAAGTTAAATAATAGTCGTGCGCTGCTGGTATATCAATATCCCACCTGTTCTTAGGAATAAGAATCGATGGAATCGGAATCGAGAATCGGGAATCGATACGAAAGAATCGGAATCGAAATCGAAAAAAAGTGGAATCGACTCATCCCTAGTATATGGTTGTGTAAATGTATGTATATATGTATACAATGTTTTTCTTGTCGTGAGCCCATTCGCTCACATTCGCGCTCACTCACTCTTCGTCCCGGAGGAGACTGGTGTCTTGCGTGAGCTTAGTGGAGGGGCTGTCACCCTCTGGACGCTGCAACTGGTAGTGCGGCCGGCCGTGGTGCGCGGCCGCCGCCGCCGCCTCGGTGCTGCGCGGGTGGTGCGGGCCCCGCATGTTCAGCTGGTGATGCATGCGGTGCGCCGTCGCGGCCTCCACCGTGGGTTCCGCACCCGACGCACAGTCCCGGCAGGCCACGAGGAAGACCACCGGGAGCCATACGGCGCACCAAGGATGCAGCGCCATTTGGGGCGGCACTGGTGCTGCTGGTGCTTCAAGGAGAGAGAGATAGAGAGAGGTGAAATGCAGCGTTCGTGTGGTGCACTCGATGAAGAGGGATGAAATGAGGGATGGAGGATATTTTGGTTTAATTAGTTGGCAGAGTAGTAACCTCTTGAAAATGACGCTATTACGTTGAAACTGGTTGAGGATAATAAACCGTGTGGAAAAGTACAAAGTTATTTCATTCCAAACCATGGGAAAATTCCACAAAGGAAACCCGTCGACGATTACTTTTATGAGATGGAGGAGGCTAGAGCAGAAAAACTCCCGGGCGAAAGTGATGCAAGCACAGCGGGGACTTTTAATTTTTCTTTCTTTACTGCCCAGAATTAACTACTCACTCTTAAATTTATAATGCGACCAATGCCAATGGAATTGCTCATTTTTTTAAAATACAGTTTCTCTGCATCATTCTCCGTGGAGGCCCGATGTTGTTTTATGGCGTCCCTTTGTAGTGTATGAAATTAACGGGTCGTACTTCATATTTTGTTTGTCTCGGAAAGTAGAGTAGTAAGAGCGGATATCTTGTCATCATTGGAAAGATGAAATCTTTTTATTCTCTTAAACAGGGCAAACCCATCCGACGTTATGTGACGTGATATTTGGATCGAACGGCCAAGATACGCAGTATTCAAAGCGATAGATCCGAAATCCGCTACCTTCCGCTGTTTTATTGTCGTGTTGCAAGTGACGCCGTCTATCACTGTGGATATTAGTCTCTACCCCCGTGAAATAGATGTCGTTCTTTGGGTCCGCTCTCTGCCGACCTATCCCTATGACGACCTATCCGATCGTGCCCACCTCCTGCGTGCCCGATAACCTGTCTGCACCTGTCGATGGGGACGCTATTCGCGTTGACGTGGGAGAGGAGGTCCATTATTATTTGCTCCTCTGGCGACGAATGGACCCATTCGCCTCCCCTTCACCCCTCCCCCCTCCCATTGTTGCCTCTAAATCCACGCTCGCAGTTTGTGGTGGTGCACGGTGTCTTTCGCTGCGCGCGTGTGCGCCATTCATTGTCGCCGAATGAATGGGAGAAAGAAACATTTGCGTTTGCGGTCTTGGGGAGGGGAGGGGCGGGAAGGGGGTAGGGGAAGGAAGCGGGGGACGGCTTGTGGACATACTGTGGCCGGCCGGCATCCGTCCCTGCCCACGTGTCTGTGTTGTATCGTCCGTCTGTTATCCCTCTGTCTGTGTGTGCGTGTGGTCGTGGGGCCGGCCCTATTGCCTTCGCTCTTCGCCCTTTCAATGGACGCCAATTACGATCCACTAATCCCCCTCTTCCACCCCCACCTTCATTGTCGCCCCCTTCTCCGCCACGTCGAGCAGAAGGCGACTCGCGAGGACGCATTCAGCCGTGTGCTACGCGCGGACTGCGTGATGGGATTGCAGCGGGGGCATCTCTTTGGCTCACCTCCCTTACCATCATACCCCCCGCCCCCCACACCCCCTCCATCCCGCGGACTTTGACGGACGAATCGGAGCTTATGTCATCTGCGATGTGCTTCGTTCCCCAAACTAATGTACGTGTCTTTCCTCCTCTCCCTCCTTCTCCGCTTTCGTGTCGCTCCCCCAGGGAACGCTCTTATGCTGCGCAATGGACCACTCTCCGCGCTAGCTAAGTGTACGAGTGAACCGTTGCTCGACTGATCACGGTCGATTCGAACATTCGCATTTGTGGATCGATCGTGATTGACTGCTCGTGAGCGATTGGCAACAGGCGATCGCAAATCTCGATGAAAAGTCGTGATTGGCGTAAAATCGCAGCGAACAGAGCGCTGGGACCACTCTTGCGATTTGCACACTGTCGATCACCATCGCTATGAACACTAACGTAACTCCACCTTCACGAGGAGCTGCACGCTTCGTTAAAAACTGCTACGAGAGAACATATAGTGTTACACAACTGTTAGAGGGATTAAGGTGGAAGCCTCTAGAGACTCGGAGGCTGCACGCTAGGCTTAGTTTGCTTGATAAATTCAGAACTGATGTTTTCCAGAGCGACATAGAAAATATTATCACGACGCCTCACGGCATCTCTAGGTCTGACAGATGTGATAAAATAAGAGAGATACTCTACCGAACAGATAGGTACAAAAAATCGTTCTTTCCGCGCACAATAAGCGACCACAATAGAAACTGAGCTCCTCCAAATACACTCTCATAGGACATGTCTTTTTTCCATTTCACCTCCAAAAATTTTACATCTTTACACGGCTGGTGACCTACCACCCCCAGCCACACGCCCAAGCGGTTGCTCGCGGGGTATTATTTAGATGTAGATTTACCTGGAGTCACGCTGTGTACGATATAGACTCAGGAAGAACGCAACCCTTAGCGTCCGTTCGTCATTGTTATAGTTATCACGTGAACAAGTTCTCGAGATTTAATAGAGTGTAAGTAAGTGCAAGAGTGCCTGGTGGGTTTACTTCCAAGTCACAAACCTAGTTGTTTTGATCCTTAAGTAAACTGATGAAGGAATGAATGGTAATAATCCTTTCAATAATGCCTCGAGATGTGTTTATTCTTTAAAAGCAAACAAATAAATTAGTTAATTCCGTTCAAGCACGCGTAATGAATGCAGGGGAGTTAAATGAAAGTAGCTGTCAAAGGTTGGAAACGATTGAAGGTGTATTGAAGAGAATTGCAGTCACAGGCCGGGGAGACCCGAGAGAGAAAGAATGGGAGGGAGAACCAAGAGGGAGGGGAGGAAATGGCTCACGTTGCACTCTCTGGGAAATTAAGAAAAATAATATTCGCATGCCAGCGTGGCTGTCAAAAGCATGAATACGAGATTGAGTGGTCGCTTTGAAGACCAAAACGAGCGCTATCTCCAGCGAGGATGATACTTTACCCAGTAGGAATATAGAAGATGGAATCAGGCGATCGAATAATGTAAGGAATCAGTGTTGGGATATTTTGCATACCGAAGGGAATAACCAAGGGAATGTTTGCGTAAGCTCGGAGAAGGCTATTTTCTGTAGACGTGCCACATTTTTTCCTATATCTCTCGGGTATTACGGTACAAGCAATCTCTTGTATACGACAAAGAAAACCTATTTCTAAACCAACTGATTTGAAATGCCTTTTCTCCACGGGCTATAGGGGATCACGATAGCAGATATATGCCCTTGTGTCTATTCATCACCTAAAAATGTGTGGTTAAATAGTGTAACCGCAATCTTTGTTTGAAGGTTTTCGCAGCGACTCTTTACTATATGAAAGTTATTCGGGGTATCCCGCAGCATAGTGAGCATTTTAAATTTGCTCAACGTTTCGTTCTGCATACTTAGAACTTCATCAGGAGAATGTAAGAGTTTGTTTTTGTTGCCTCTATATGTAGGTTCTTTGCTCTTCGAGACAGTTGACCATTGTTAACGGTTTTAAATTAAAAAAATGATGCGTGCCGTTAAAGATATTCGGTGGTTAGGTGTCTTTACCATACACTGCTCCGGCGATAGCCGTCTTCCCTATTAAAATTGGATGGTCGTTTGGATATCTCGATTGCTTCCCTTATTAGTCGAGGATAATAAAAGACCAATTTTGGCCAGAGCTTTTGCCACATCGAGGAATATTTTGTCCTGGATCTGACATAACGTGCTCCGGGACGGCTGAAGTCATCCACTGCCTTGCCTCTAGCGCTCTTTTTTGCTCTTTCAGCCTGGCCTAAATTGGCCCTTTGGTTTGCCCCACATAGCTTGTGCCACGGGTACATGGAATCTCATTCATAACCTCCGTGTTGAGAGGCGGAATAGCATATTTCGCAGAAGGCAGCATATTCCTAATTTTCTTCACTGTACCAAATCTGGTCTCAATCCTAGCTCGTCGTAGGATGCGAGCTATGTGGTCCGTTGTACCTGAAGCGTATGGTAGCTTGGCGAAGGCTATAGGCTTGGCCTTTTCATTCATCTCGTTCTCCTCGCTTTTTACATTCAGCGCTCTTTTTAACGATAGGATACTTACTCAGTGCCTCGCATGGAAGGCGCAATGAGGTGCCAATTGCCGTTGACCGCATTCTGCTCCTAAAATGCTGGTTGTGCAATTTGTCTCGGAAATGGGAGCGGTTATACAAATTAACGAAGTGCCAAACATAATAGCACTCTAGTATCAAAATGTTCATACCCTTTTGGCACGAATTATTGTAAAATGTACCTTAAATAATTCTCACAATGGGCTCCATTCGCTGTCTATCTATTGTCGAGACTTCCTTGTCTCTTGAGAAACTTGTCGTACACCATGATATGCGTCTGCCAAATGAATAGGTTGTCACGTGATGTCGCATTCACAATATGTCGCGGGCACGATATTTCAATTTACCAAAAGTTGGTTGCGAATAGTCATCAATAAATTCGGTCGGTCGCTTCTTGAAGTCTGTGAGTGACGAGACAACTGTCGAGAGCGACTTTCGTGTGTCAATGGGCCATATCATAGAGTAGGTATATATAGAGTGGCAAAGCAATGCTAAAAACTGGACATAAATTTTTGAGAGGTATGGGAAGAATTTCTCAGGTGTCACCACCTTAGGGAAGGAGGAATTTTGGCTTACGGAGAAGGCCACTTGGAGGCGCTAGTGGTACTCGGTGACTTTGCATCAACATACAGAGGAGCGGATTTACCATGGCTGTTGTGTGCTTTTAATCGAGTATAAGTTGTTTTGTCGTTGCTATGATACATCGGTAAACAGTGGACTCCGTGTTTAGTAATCGCGTGTCTTATCATATTGACGTGAATTCGATTCATTATAGACGATGCTCATTGAAGGCACATTAAAATACATGTTTTATTTGGTCTCTACGACTAAATAAGATTTGTTTCCGTTGCTATGGGTCGATTGGTAAACATCCAGGCACCGAAATCATCATAAGAACATCATGTGAGTTATGCGACACTGAATGAAGTGGCCGCGTGCCAAAGCTCATTTGTTATGGCTTGTCGTGCTACTTCGATAGACCTGTTCCATCTATCGGCCAAAATATTATTTAAAAACTCATATCCGATCCTCCCTATCTCTTTGCCACTCTATATGCTCTTACTCTATGGCCATATCCGTGCTCTATATGTACTTCTTTCACTCGACGAGGGAAACGCGAGGACAAGGACCGACGACCAGCGTCGGACGGATTTGTCTCTCCCTTCTCTCTCTATCTCTCTTCCCCGCAGCAAGCATTCCCCCCTTCCCCCCTCCTCCCGCCCCTCCTCCCCTCCCTTTCGGATCAAAAGTGCAAAATGCGACTCTCTCTCTCTCTCTCTTCCTCTCTCTCTATGAGCACCTAGACCTTTATTATAAGAAACTTGGTTGGTTGAATACCAGATCCCGTTGCAAATACCTGCTTGGGACATTTATTTTGTATATCTTTGGCACTAATGAACCGTCATACCTAATTGATATGTTTTCTAAAAGAACTACCAATCGTACTATGGTTACTAGAACAGAACCAAGTAACCATCTACTTCCGACTCACCGAACCACTACATTTCACGAGTCGTTTGTCGTGGCCGCCTCACAACTTAGGAATTCCATTCCAATTGATGTGAAGAAATCTCGCTCGTTGGAAATTTTTCAATCTAAATTGTATGAAATTTAATTAAATCATTTTTCCAAAAGAGTTAAGCCTGGTCGGTATTTAATTCGCATTTCAAATTTTTTTTATTTGACAAGAATTGTATTTTTTTCCTTATGGTCTGTTTATGTTTTTTATCTTAGTTGTATTACATGTACAGTTACTGTTTTTCAATGAGAGTTACTGTTTTTGTCTTTTTCTTTATACATTGTATGTTATTAAGCTCTATTTATTTTTTGATTTGAACTAAATAAAATGTTATTTTTTTATTATCTCGATGCTATTTTGTTTTATCGTATTATTGTTCTAAGGGACTTGTCCCAGAGTAAAATAAATGTTTATTCATTCTCTTTCATTCTCTCTTGTCGGCGTTTCTCGCGAGCAAAGAATCGGACAACCGAGACAAGGATAACATTTAGATCGCGGGGATGAGGGTGGGGAGGAGGGTGGGAAGGGGTGGGAGGATTTCGATCGAAGGGGGTGGGGGAGTACATCGGTGGGCGACTCTCCGCGATGACAATGAAACAGTGCATTTAACACCGACAATGGGACACCGCTCTTCGTCCACCACCCCAATGGTAATCTCGCCCTCCTCTCCCGGTTTCACTCAACTTGTCCCGGAGCACTCTTCATTGTGGGGACCTGGGGGGGGGGGGGGGGGGGGGGGAGGGGGAGGGAAGCAAGTATTTAGGACCTCCCCCCCGTCGCGTCCCTTTCATCCTCCAGTCGCCCGGATGTACTATGGGGCGCCCTCTCGACGCACAATGCGCTTTGGGGACGGAGCGGGGGGCGGGAGGCAGGGGCTCCCGGTGGGGCCATATGGTCCGTTCATCCCTCGGGCACTCTCGTTCTGTTCTCTCCGTACCGTAACTCTTTTAGCTCGGGGGGGGATAGAGGGGTGGGAGGGGGTTGGAGTGGGGAATAGAGGCGTAGGGGCGAGGGTGGGGTTGGTGCACGTCTTTTGGGGCGGTTGTTTCGCGTTGAGGTCCCGACCGCACGCACCCACCTGCAACTCGGAGGATGAGCCGGGAGACCCCGGGAGGGAAAGGTGATTCCGTGTCGCGGAGTGATAGAGTGCGTGGACGGATTGACGGACGTCTCTTTGAACTTTCTTCAGTGGTTGGCGAATTCACTTTGTGGAATTCAAAGTCCGTGTGAGAGAGTGAAATTAAATCAACCCTGTAACTTCTTCACTATAGTCCAGACTTGTTATGGATTAGTCTGGACGACACTTTAATTTCATTCTCTAACGGCCGGTTGCAAGAACGTTTAGTTATGGAATCAATAGTTATAAGATCCATTAATTTATGGAACTCTTAAAATATTCGGGTTGCAGAAACAAAACTATCAGTTTCATAACCATAAGCTATCTACCAATATTTGATTGCTTCGGATGCTTGATTTACTCTTTCTTCGCTGGATAAAATTTATAGTGGTTTATCCAATGTAATGCAAATAATAATCATTCAGTCAGAGTAAACAAACATGCCATTCGTCTCAAAACAACTATTTTATCTAGTAATTAATTCTCGAATCGGTTCATTGCGCATCCGCCATCTTGGATACTTATTAAGCTCATTACTCCATTCCATAAGATATGACGCCATTTGTAATACAAATAAATATATCGAATGTTTCTTCAACGCTTGCTGAACGGTTGCCATGGCTAATGAGTCTCATAACTCCATGGAATACTTACTTTTTTTTCGTTCGTGAAACTGGCCATCATCCGAGTGGCCATGGGAGCGACTGTCTCGTTTGCTGCGATGGCTTTGCTGTCATCGCGAAGGAAAATGTTTCATTTTTCTAACTATTCTGAAACATCAGTCGCCAACCGACTATTCTCCAGTGATTGTTGTGCCGATCGTGTTTCCTAAATTTTTTCACAAACGAATTTTATCCTCGTAGAATTAATATTTGTGGATCGAAAATAAACACCCTTGGTTGTTGAGGCCTTTTCAGTGCCCGAGTAAAACAAATAAGTAACGATAAAGCCGATTAATATTTTGTAAATTACTTTGAAGTTTGGTAATAAAAAAGGCAGGTTTTACGTCAATAATATTATTGTACCCACATTTTCTAATAACTGCTGACATTTTAAAATGTAATTCGAATATGGGGAAATTTCACTCGAGCTACTTCGAAGCCCACCCCTCGGCAGAGAATTGATTTTCGTTATTTCCCAACCCTTTTCACTCTCGCGAGCGAGAGGGTTTGGTTTACGTATTCTCTCCTGGCAAAGCCTGCTCAAGGGTGCTAGTCCTTTTGAGAAGATTCGAGAAAACGGTGATCTTTTTTTGTCCTTTTTCCCTAAAACTAGATTCCAAAACTTAGTAGAAAGACAAGGTAAAATTATGAAAAGGTGAAAAAAATTCTGTGGGTTGAAAGATTAACCTTGGATTAACTTCCCGTGAAGCAGACGTTGGAAGGGACGTTTAAGGTAGTCTGAGCGAAAAATGATTGTACTTAGAAATCAATGAATTTGGGCTCGCCTTTCCAATGACACCAAAAATTCAACCCCTTACCACATTACTTTTGGAGATATTTGCCAAAAAAACCAGCCCTTTCACATGGGAAATGGTTAGTATATGCACTTCAGATATACGTTATTTACAAAATGAGGTATTTCTAACAATTAGACGTCGTAAAAAACTAACAGCGTGTAGTTTTTATGTTTTCCTAACTATTTCTGAAAATTAATCATATTGTCACCGCAGTAGGTTCTTGGGTATCACAAAAAACCTTCCGTTTTGAAGGAGTTTAAACGCACCGCGCGGAAAAATGAGTCAAGCTAAAGACTTATTTAGATATTTTTATTTAATTACTTATAATTTCTGTCATATAAAACTCTATTATTGCACTATTAATGATGCAATATTTTATTGATGTGTCCTACAGCGAAATTAAAACGTATAATTCGAATATGATCTCTAATTATGATTACGGAACTATCTCGCTCGGACTACCTTAAATCATTTTTCATGCGAAGAAGTCAAATGGCCACATTGAATCAAACAATGCAGTATTTTTTACTTTGGAGGGGCGGTGGGTTGGGAGAGGAATAGGAGGGGAAGAGAGGTGGGGGGGGGCGAGGTATTGGGGGATGGAGGGGGATGAATGAAGGGAGATGCGTGTCTGTGGACCCATCCACCCGCCCCCTCTGCCCGATATCACTTCGGAGGGGGGGGGGTCCCTCTCAAATTCCTCCCCCAACCCCCCCCATATGCCGCCACAGAACGTCAATCCCCCTCGATATCCAGAGGGGAAGTGTTCCGGGGGAGTGTGTTAGGGGAGGGTTCTGTCACATGTGGGAGGGGAGGGGGTTGAGGAGGGATGGTGGTGCACCCCCACCCCTCGATCTTCCCCTTTTTATATATCTATTATTCGCGCTCACTTATGTCACCAGAGAGGGTGGAGGGTAGGAGGGAGGGTGTGAAGCACTACCAGCTTACAAGAGCGCTTGTCCGCACTTGAAGAGCCTTGTCACTCTCTCGATTGATTTATCAGATTCGAGTGGATTTGCGAGCACGACGAGAACCATCGCCAGGGTGAACAGGTGGTGATTGTTGTGCTAAGGAGATTGTTATCGTGTTCCCGGATATGCCCGGAATGTTTATGTCATGAATATATATTATGGATTGTTATCTCGTCGCCAAAAACTGTTGCTTAGAATTCCGCAAACAAACAACTTTGTGGAAAGTGATGAAAGACAGAAGTTCAAATGTAAATACAGTCGATAGTTTGTAAATAAACACCACTTTTTAAATATCGTCCTGTCTACAGATATATTTAATTCCTCTCCAAAATTTAATAACACAAATGAACAATTAACTTCTTAGTACTTCGTGAATATCGCTAAACGGAAATTTAATAATAATGCGAGGTGACTTCATGAGTATTTCCAACGGCCATCATTGCATTGTAGGTAAAAAGGAATGCACTTACCGCCGCATTGAACAGATTCTTATTGTTCAATCCAAGTCTCCTATTTTGGGTCCTCGTAGACACATACCCTGTTTTGCAGCCTGGTACGAAGCAAGTTCTGTTTAAACAAGGCAATCTAAATTCTTTATTTCAGCCGAACGGGCTTAATGCATTTAAGAATTAGAAAAGAAATTAGAATCAGGGTCTGGCAAACATCGTCGTCGGCACATGATGGACGTTTCATAAACCTCTAACACATTTTCTGTAATAGTTATTTCCTCTCTAGCATTTACAAAGTATTTTTTAGATCACAAAAAAAGCAAGATATTATTCAAAACATCTAGTAATTCATATCTCCTCGATCGTCATTGAATATTCACCACAGTCTCACGTTAGCAACAATTAACTACGTCTATTTACAATAACAACTGAAATGACTCTAATCGAAGTGGCGCCAAGGACTGGGCGAACTAAAAGTGGAAATTTAGGCAACTCGTAGCCTAGACAACAATTCCTAACATCCAAATCCATAATATATATTCCTGGTTTAAGTGCTTTAGTGTGGAGGTGGTGTCAACTAGGTAATCTTTCTGCTGCGCGGGTTTTCCGTGACGCGATGTCGTGCACCAGCGACGGAGCGAGGCCAATCGATTACCGATGGCGCAGTTGGCATTTGCTCAGTTGGTGCGAGAACTTATTGTTAGTGTGTCCTATTGTTTAAAATTATTTTTTTATTTAACACGAGACATTTTGGACATGGATTCGGCCTGAAACTGCGATAGTCTCACTTATCTTCATCGGATACATTATTACCTGATTCTTCCGAGAGCTCCATGAGCACATGGTGCGAGGTAGCTGCTCAATATTTCAGTCTTGGCTGAGCCTCGCTCACTTCGATATTTTTTACAATCACACGAAGAGTTTTGCTCAACTCCGAAAAATAAACGGAACAAAAGATACCTAAAGATTAGTCGTCTAAAGTAAACAAACAAAATGGCAAGAAGTTTCTAAAATATTTTTTAATGAAGTCGTGGTTCAATCGTGAATATCCTCTAGTCTAATGCCGTTAAAAAATGAAAGATCAGCATGTGATTAAAAATAATTAAATACTAAACCAGAGTAGAAATAGATTTCAAGTTTGATTCAGAAAATTCTTCGTTTAACTAATTATGGGTGAAATGAAGTATTACTTAATCAGTTTTAGAAGAGCCTTGATAAATATGTTTATTTAAAAAATTATTTGTCATGATTACTGGACGGGCTTTATGAAACTTCTGTCCTCTTAAATTTGAATTCGACTGTTGTTTAATAAGAAAATTAATGTACCATGCATAATATTTAAGTCAGTATTTTTCTCCTCCAAAACCACTTCACACTCCTTGTCAAACCAGTCTTTATTAAAAAAAAGACTGCCTGGAAAAGGTTGAACCAAGGAAGGACAAGGAGAAACTTTAGTGAGTACAATGAACTAAGAAAGAAGGCTGACTAGCTAATGGGAAAGAAAAAGAAATAAATGCTAAAAAGGAAGGTTGAGGAAATTGAAGAATTGCATGAACACAATGAAGTAATGCAGTGTTTTGTCGCGGTGAACAAAATGAGAACAGGATATTTCCCCAAGATAGAAGGGTGTAAAGATAGGACCGGGAATGTTATTAATGAGGAACGGAAGGTGATGGAGAGATGGGCTGAGCATTTTGGAGAGCTACTGAATAAAGAAGAGGGAAATGAGAATGAACATGACGATCTGGAGATGCAAGAAGCGAGAAATGAAGACGGCAACAGGATGGGACGTGAGCCCTCCAGAGAAGAAGTAGAGGAGACCATCAGGAAAATGAAGAATAACCGTTCACCAGGAGAAGACAGCATAGTAGCGGAACTTCTGAAACATGGAGGCCAAGAACTTTTAACCAAAATCCATGAGCTAATTTGTAGTATATGGCGGTATGAGGTCATGCCGGAGAAACGGAAGACGGGTATTTTATGTCCCATTTATAAAAAAGGTGACAAGTTCCTCTGTGGAAACTACAGAGGTATCACGCTGCTGAATGTAGCCTACAAGATTTTCTCCGGAGTGCTGAATAATGAATGAGTGCTGAGTGGTTGACAGTACTTGCGGAAGGCATACTCGGGGGATACCAATGTGGATTTTGCCCCAATAAGAGCACTACTGACCAAATTTTTAATGTAAGACAAATGATGGAAATGTTTTATGAGCATGACATTGACATTCACTTTTTATTCATCGACTTTCAGCGAGCATTTGATAGTATAAACCGCTGGGAGCTCATGAGAACCCTCAGTCAGCTCAAAATCCCTCCAAAACTGATTAGGTTGGTAGGAATAACATTAGCTGATACGTGAGCAAAGGTAAAGGTTGAAAATAGCCTCAGTAAGGAGTTCAGATTCAATGCTGGTGTAAAGCAGGTTGATGGACTGTCGGCCGTGCTCTTCAACTTGGCTCTTCACAAAGTGGTGACAAAAATAGATCTGAAAGAGGGAACGCTCTTTGAGAAGTGAAGTCAGATCTGCGCATATGCCGATGATATTGCCATTGCAGCCAGAAGACTAGTGGACTTAGAGCAGATCTACGTAATACTGAAAAGAGAAGCAGGCAAAATAGGTCTCAAAACTAATGTAAATAAAACCAAGTATATGGTAATGCCTACAACGGAGCATCGAAGAGAACCACACGACCTAACAATTTACGGAGATACTTTCCAGGGTGTAAGTAACTTTAATTACCTTGGCATGCTACTAACCAGTGACAATAACCTGAAAAGATGCATCCAGGACCGAATTGAGGCCGGTAACAGAGCCTACTTTGCAGGTATAAAATTATTCAGGAATAGATTAACAAGTAGAACTCTGAAGATGAAACTTTAAATGACACTAGTGCGGCCAGTGGTGACATATGGATCAGAAACCTGGACAATGACTCTGGCAGACGAGAGAACACTCAGTACCTTCGAAAGACAGATCCTCCGTAGAATATATGGGCCAGTATGCGACCAAGGAGAATGGAGGATAAGGTATAATGAAGAAATAGATCAGTTGATAGCAGGAAAAAATATAGTAAGGTACATTAAGTCCCAGAGGATACGCTGATTGGGTCACATAGAGAGAATGCCAGGGGAGGAAATCACAAAACGCATGATAAAAGGAAGGCTGTACAAAGGAAGAAGACAGGGGCGTCCTAAAAATAGATGGACGGATCAAGTACAGTACGACCTTGATAAGATGGGAATTCATGGATGGCGAGACAGAACCTCAGACCGGAATGACTGGAGGACGATAGTGCAGCAGGCCAAGGCCCACTAAAGGGCTGTAGAGCCACTGAGAAGCATAATATGTAAGACTCTTAAAATTCATCCAGTTAATGTGGAAAAGAATTAGATGTTATTAAAATGCACCAAATTTTCTTCCGTTGCTCTTCTTCCAACGGTCGTATGACAATGTTGCTCTCCTTTTCGAAGTTCTTAAAGTATCTGATCGCTTTTTCAACGGAGACACATAATATATCTCTGCTTTGTGATTGCCGGCAAATTCTAGCCTCTTTCAAGGATATCTTTCCTTGAGTCGTAGACTGCTGAAAACCTTAAGACATGTTTTGCATCGACAATCAAGAAGGGTGAGTTACGGAAATTTTAAAATTAAATGATAAGCCTAAGAAAGCATCGTTGCCCATTGGCTGTACGCCTTTTCATCCACGACCCGCTTCGCCATCCACTGGCAAAAGTTGAATGTTGCACAGTGTTGTCGAAAGCCTTTTTCAGACCCCGGGAGCTATTGCAAAAGGGTCTATAAATAAAAAATCCGGGGCAATCTAAAAACGTAAGCGTCAAGGCAAGGGATTCTGTGGCAGAGAACGCCCTAAATCAATATCTCCGTCGTAGGTGGGCATGGACGGCATTTCTGTGTTCGTTGTCGAAAAATTAGTCTATAAATTTATAATGTAGCTAGTGCAGCTAGCAAAAGCTAGTGTAACGCCGCGCTCCTTAAGTTATTGTTTTTTTTGTGTTTTAATGGTAAATAAGTTCATTGTTTATTTTGTGTGTTTTCTCTAGTTTCTCACTTTGTGTTTTAATATTTATTTTGTTTATTTTGAATGGTCGTTGTTGATTGTGGGGGAGTTGTTGAAGTTTGGAGAGGGGGGGATTGTTGGAGAGGAGGTAGAAGGTGTACTAGGGAACTGAAAATAAAGCGCTACCAAACACCCAAGGCGTTACCCTAGCAGTTAATTGATTGTCTAGATAAAAGTGCCGGAAGGATGTTTAAGCCCGAGAAAGAGCATTGAGATAATAATAGTGCCATGTTGGAAGTGGGGAATCTAAGACACAACTCATCTTTCTTCAGAGTTTCTGCGCAGATGATATTTGAAATGTCATTTGTGCTACAACCACGAACAAGTGATGGGTAATATGTTTATTTTTTCTAAATAAGCCGGAAGGTGAAGAACACACTTTTGGTAATTTGTAACAGATTGATTTCTCGATGCTAAAAGGGTTGAGAATGAAGTGTGGTGCCCAAGTATTTCGCGTTGATAATGGACGTATGTAATTCTTAGCGTTTAAATGGCACACAACTTACAAGTATTTATGTTTTCTAGTAATTTTTTTATTTAAGGCTGCATATGAATGAATAAAATAATTCCAAAGAAACCGTAATTTCATACAATTTAGATTGAAAAATTTCCAACGAACGAGAGTTCCTCACATCAATTTAAATGGAATTCCAAAGTTGTGAGGCGGCCACGACAAACGGCTTATGAAATGTAGTGGTTCGGTGGGTCGGAAGTAGTAGGTTACTTGGTTCTGTTCTAGTAACCATTGTATGATTGGAAGTTATTTTAGAAAACATATCAATTAGGTATGACGGTTCGTTAGTGCCAATGATAGACAAAATAAATGTTCCAAGCAGGTATTTGCAACGGGATCTGGTATAGAGAGAGAGAGAGATGCATGAGAGGGAGGCGATGATTGATTGAGGTGTGACACGGGTGATTATGGGTCCGCGTCTGCATTAATCCGGGAGATGTTCACTCCCTTTCATGGGAGCGAATCGTGATCGACGAATCACGTAGATAGTCTTAACATTGATTGAAGAATCATGCTACGTGACCACTACGAGGCGCCGCGTTCTTCAGAGAGGGCATGCAGGACTCCCCAGGAAGTCAAAGAGGGGTCTGTGAACTCTGTTTTCCGCGAGGGAGACGTTCCACCATCTGAGACGGCCCGCCGACAGCGAGCGTGCCTCCGGCTCTACTCATCCCCAATTCCCCCAAAAGAGAGTTGGTGAGAGGGCTGGGGGGGGGGGGGGGTCGGCCCAGAACACTTTACCACCCCTTCTCCCCCCCACAACCCTCGACGGCAACAATGGAGGAGAGCTCATCCCTCTTCCCCCTCATTTGTCCCTCCCCCGAGGGTTTAGGACCCCAAGAGGAGTGTCGACGTCAAGTGCCGACTAGTGCTGCGAGGACCTCCTGGGCGCGCGTTGGTCGACGAATGCTCGTCCCTTCAGGCCCCGATTTGTCACCGAATCCATTAGCAACACATTTGCTATCGTCGTTGATTTACTGCGTGTCGACTGGGTGATGGAGGCTCCAAGGTCAACAGATGTCAAATAAAATCAAAAGGACATTAAATAAGAAGGGAGTCCACGCTCATTGCTAACCCTTAACACATCGGCATTAACACGGTCCATCGTGTATTCGGAAGATTAGTTGTGTACGCATCTTTCCCTTCGGGAGAAATTTCTGGTATTTTGATGGGAGTGGAACACATTCACCTTCGCCTAAATCGACGAAATGTGGTAGCGAGCCATCCTCCACCAGGGCGCGTGGTAATCTGTGTTGTTCCACGCCGGGCGTGTCATGTCCGTACTTGTTCGGGATTCGATCCCCGTCACAGCCCTCTCCCCATCCCCACCCCCCTCTTTAAGGGCTTCACTCACTGAGAGCGGACTGTTAAGAGCAGTCAAACCGGGGACCAACGCACGGCTGTACATAAATCCTCCGCGTGTGCGCCGCTGAGAAATTAGAAATAAACTTTCCAAAGCACGCAGTTCTTTACGCAACTCGGTAAAAGGCGGTAGAGGTGTCAATTGGTGCTTGTCAGGATTGAATTACCAATATTTTTCATGAATAATTTCTATAACATTGTACTTACACCAATGCAGTACAATGTGCCCTCCTCGCGCTGACAGATTTTGACAAGGAATTGAGAACCATCAAACACATAGCTTACAGCAACGGGTATGATGAGGTTCTATTCGACAAACTTCTGAGAAAGAGACTAAAAAAAAAGCTGTTAATTTGTCCACCAACCTCTCCCCCGTCCAAATGTTAAGTGGACCAAAAGTCCCTTTGTGCCCCATCTGTCGTGTAAAATATGTAAGATGTTCCCTAAAGATAATGTAAAAACATGTTTTTACAGCCCTTTGACGATTGGTAAACTGCTTTTAAATTCTAAAGTTTGTTTTAATGTTATGGACAAAAGTGGTATTTATATGCTACATTGTAATACGCCTAACTGTATTTGTTTTTATGTAAGACAAACCGGTAGGAGATTTAATATACGAATTAGGGAGCATAAAAATTCATTGATCAATCTTGATTGTAAGTCTATGTTTGCAAAGCACCTAATCGATAATGATCATGTTTCTAATTTTAATCTGAATGTGTTACATTTTTGGGACAAAGGTGCCCAATTTGATTTTTTTAGAAAACGTTGAAATAAGGGCATATCACAGGTTGTACAAGGAGAAGATGGTAAACGAGGTTGTTCCTAGGAACTCACCTCTTTTGTCTGTTAGAGTTCCCCATCCTCCTTCTACCGAATTATGTTTTCAAAACACTGACCTTGCTTCCTTCCAATAAGCTTACACACATATTCACCTCACCTCCCTCCCCAACCTCTTTTCCTAATTCTCCCCCGCCCCTCCCCTGGCTTAGAGTATAAATGTGTGAGACTGATGGCCTCGTCGTTTAGTAACCTCTTGAAAATGACGCTATTGCGTTGAAACCGGTTGAGGATAATAAACCGTGTGGAAAATTACAATGTTATGTCATTCCAAGCCATGGGAAAATTCCACAAAGTAAGCCCATCGACCATTAATTTTATCAGTACAATGCAGTTTCAGGTTCATGGGAATTAGAAGTGTTCTAATTTTTTTTACTGTTCCCTTCACGATTCTCGATCCGTACGTCCTGTCTCAATCATTCCCATTGC
The DNA here is from genome assembly GCA_963169105.1 of Ceriagrion tenellum. Classification (NCBI taxonomy): domain Eukaryota; kingdom Metazoa; phylum Arthropoda; class Insecta; order Odonata; family Coenagrionidae; genus Ceriagrion; species Ceriagrion tenellum. The sequence goes on from OY720633.1 coordinate 21,197,970, forward strand.
ATGGGGATTAGGTTGCTTCCTGTCCTCCTCTTCGAGGCCCTGCGTTCGTCTCCCGGTGGAGGCCGAGATATTGCGGCGGAATGGCGGTCCCTACTAGGGGGTGTAATGTGAGGAGAACACCGTGCGTGCGTGATGAGTGGCTAGTCGTATGTGACAAGTCGTCCTCTTGTCGCCATTCGGTAAGAACAGGCCGACGCCGCCGACGTTTCTACGATCACGCTATTCCTCATGAAAACCCGTTTCGAATGGATTGATTGTGGCGTTACGTTGTGGAACGAGAAGTTATAACTCATAATGAAGACGATGTACAGTTACGCAAACAGAATTGATGTTGTCAGTGTTGAGAATGACGCAATAGCCGTCGAAATCGGTTAACAGCAATAAAAATCTTAGTGGAATCGCACATCGTTTTCATTATGAGTTAATGCCGTTCTGTTTCCCTGTTCAGGAGGATGGCGGGAGTGTCAGCAACTCGGGAGGTCAGGCCTCAATCTCCATCACCACACTAGAGGAGTCCAAGCAGTGTCCATCGATTTGTCCTCCATGGCTCAAAGGGCTTCAGCGGGTGTCTCGCTTTGCTCAAATATATCCAACCAACTAACACGATTTGAAAAATTCGAGAACATTAGCAAAAATAGCGATACAGACAATACATGGAAAGAGTTCCTCCAAATTACACGGTCACTTGTCAACAGATATATACCTCATAAGTATAAGAGCGAGAATAGGGAACCAAGGTGGTACAACGCGGAGGTTAGAAAATGTTTAAAACGCCAACGAGTTAGCCATGCGAAACTAAGAAAAATGAAGGAAAATGTAGCTAATAGCGACCTAAAAAATACCATCGAGCATTATAAAATTTGTAAATCAGCCGCAAAAACAGCCCTTAGAAAAGCGTTTAGCGAATTCAAGAGAAAAGTACTTGGAGAACAACTAGAGGGAAATCCGAAAGCATTTTGGTCATATGTTAGAGAAGTACAGGGAACTAAAAATTCAACGGTTAATTCCTTGAAAAACGATAGAGGCGAAATAGTAACTTCCAGTTTAGATAAGGCAAATTGTTTGAATTACTTTTTTCAGGGTGTTTTTAATCAACCTATGCATAGTTTTCGCGAAACCATACCAGACCGATTTCAACAACCAATGCCCCCAATCGATATATCTTGTAGCGGAATCGTATCCTTACTAAGTAACATTAGCCCGAACAAGTCCTCAGGTCCTGATGAAATTCCAGCTCGTGTTTATAAAGAATTAGCTCTCGAAATGGCTCCGTATCTTAAAGTATTATTTAACAAATCCCTCGAAGAACACGCGGTTCCCAAAGACTGGAAGATAGCAAACGTGACCCCAATTTATAAAAGCGGAGATAGGGAACAGCCATGTAATTATAGGCCAATATCATTAACGTCACTATCATGTAAAATTATAGAGCATATAATAGTTACATCAATAATGGGACACCTCGACAGCCAGGATTTATTAATAACAAACCAGCATGGGTTCAGAAAAGGACGGTCTTGCGAAACTCAATTAGGTCTTTTTGTTCACGATATTTTAGTTTCCGGAGAAGGTAACGTACAGGTAGATGCAGCGTTTCTTGACTTTAGAAAAGCTTTTGACAAGGTTCCCCACTGTAAGTTACTCGCGAAGTTAGCATCATACGGAATAGACAGTAATATAGTAGGCTGGATAGGAGATTTCTTACATGAACGCGTTCAAAGGGTGGTATTAGATGGTGTCAGCTCAGGCGAAGTAAAAGTTACATCGGGTGTTCCCCAGGGAAGCGTGATAGGCCCAATTTTATTTCTTCTGTACGTAAACGACTTGAATAGTGTAGTAAAAAATAGCAAGCTCCGTCTTTTTGCCGATGATGCAGTAGTGTATAAGGAAATTAGAAATGAAGAGGACAGACAGTGTTTAGCTAAGGACTTAGATGCGATTGATGATTGGTGTGATAGATGGCAGCTAGAATTAAATTTGAAGAAATGCGCGATTATGAATTTTTGGAAAAAGAATGGCCTTCCCCGGAATAATTATAGCATCAAAGAAAACAAAATATGTAACGTAGAATCAATTAAATACTTAGGCGTCACCATCAGTGAAGACATGTCATGGGGGAAACACATCAGGGAAATAACTAGTGTAGCAAACCGTAGATTAGGATTCGTAAAAAGGGTTCTAGGCAAATGCGATGAGAGAGTCCGAGAAAGAAGCTATTTTACACTTGTCAGGCCTCATTTAGAATATGCCGCTAGTATATGGGATCCGTACGAGGAAGGTATGATAAAAGAATTAGAGCGCGTGCAAAGGAGATCTGCTAGGTTTGTTAAATGTCGTTATGATAATTGTATTAGTGTTACGAGTTTAATAGAAGAACTAGGATGGGAATTACTATCAGAACGCAGGTTAAAATTTAGGTTAAACCTTTTAAGTAAATTCGAAACCGATTTGTTCACAGATGACGTTAGATATATATTAAGAACCCCTGCGTATTATGCTAGGTTTGACCATATTAACAAGATTAGAGAGATAGATTGTCGTACCGATAGATTTAAAATGTCATTTTTCCCGCGTACCATAAGAGAGAACAATAGGCAACGTAGCAAAAGGGATAGGTAGGTGAAACATAGTTAGAATAGTCTGTAGTGCATGATGCATGTACTAACTACCAATAATCCCTTCCTTATTATGTAGATTTTAACCTGTACTATACCGTAGTAACTAATATTCTATTGTAATAACTACTGCAATTACTTGCAATAACTAATAATCTACTGTAGTAACTAATAAACTATGACCCTATTTTCTAGCATGTCTACATTTTATATCCTACTTACACGGCAATAGTGCATGTTTGGTGATCTTCACCCCCTGCCACACACCCTCGTGGTGGCTCGCAGGGTATTACGTAGATGTAGATGTAGATTGCATGTGAGTTAACACCGCCACGATCGTTTGGCGATGAAATCCGAGTTTTGGCTCCTGTTCCATTTCGACATTTTAGTCACTTCGAGTCGCTACCATTTTCATCTCTTTTTCCAACCGTTCCGTGGCTGCTGATTGGAGGAATTCTTTTAAGGAATTCATAGCAGTAATATAGTCGGCTCCTCCAACAAGCGTCAATCTCAAATCATTACCGTCCTTCGGCAGCAAAAGGAGTTTCTTTGCAGCTGTGTTTCTGTGACAACCCCGCGTCCGGAAGCTCTTCGTGAATGAATTTCACGATGATGTCACTTCCGAGGATGTCTCTCAACCTCGTGACTCGCTCCGCTTGAGCCTCAATTATCGTGGAGTGTGTCGTTTTGAGCGATTCCTCTGCGTCCAGCATGCAGAGTGTATCTGGAAAGGAGGGAACACTATGAGCTTGATTTTTTCTCATGGAAATTTCATCGTATTTCACCGTCGTATTCGCGGCAGGCCTGACTACTTTGCAAATAGAGCCAAGCGCGGCTTTAGCGCTGGTGTAGGATACATGCAGTCCCAAAATGCTGTGGCTTCCTTAAAGTCCATTGGCTCCCTTGCGTTGCCATCTTTTGATGGTCCGCAAGCGCTCAGCATCCAGTTCATACGTAGCCATCTGAATTGCCATGTGGTGGATTAAGAAGCCTGCGTGTAGTGTAGTGGTCTGCGCTATGGCCCGGAAAACCAAAGTCCCGATTTCCGGTCCAGGCCGATTATTTCTCATCGCGATTTGATTGTATTTCACCGCCGTGTGTGTGGCCTACTGTGGCAGGTCGGTGTTAATATGCATTAGTTTAACATTAAAAATAAACAATTCGTTGTTCATTTTATGGTTTTAAATACTTGATTCGATGAGCTGGAGCTATGCATGTTCGCCTACGCACGCATTGCACATGTCTGCTGCGTACACTACTAGCCCAAGGGCTGAAAAAAGTAGGTGGGCGTGAGAGAAATGAAATTGTTTAAAAAAGTAGTAAAAAAAGTTTAAAAAGTAGTCTATCTGTACAACAGATCCTGTGAGACAGGCTTCAGAAACTTAAAGACTGTATTTTTTGATGAATATCTTACTAAAATATTTTGCAGTAATCTTCTATCATTCTCTTGCTCTATAAATCCAATACAAAATATCGAGTATAGGTCAGTGTTAGTTAATCAAAAAATCATCCTTTGCCAAATTTTCGGAATTTGATGGATTCCATCATCTGGGCATTCGAGACGATGCACATCGTGATGATGTTCTTTAAATTTTATTATTATTTTTATTCAAAGTTCTATGACTACAGCAGGTTTTACCGCAATGTGTAGTAGTAATGATTCAGCACCCTTATATAAAAATTCTTAGGTAATTATCATCTTGTAAATTATATGGATGTTGATGTGTCGAAATGTGATTGTTGTGCCCTCATCACATTTTTCTTCTCATGTAGCCCTGATGATGGAACCCATTAAATTCCGAAACGTTGGCAAAGGATGATTTGTTGATTAACTAACACTGACCTATACTCGATATTTTGAATTGGATTTAAAATATTTTGATAGATAAATATTTCAACGCTTTCTCTTTGTCGAGAGACATCTTTTTAGTACACGTAAGAGCTCCATCACTCGGCTTAAATTTAATCAACGATAATAAGCTAAAACATTATCAAGCCCCTCAATAGAGCCTTAGCTTTAAATATTCGTTAAATCCGCGAGAGAAGTTATTTAGCAATAAAATTGACAAATTGAAGCAAATATTTGTCCATTATGTTGTTTGCGATGCTTAATTAAATGAGCTGGAGCTGTCTGTGTACGCCTATGAACGTATGACATGTCTGCTACATGCTGTCTCCAGGGCTGAGCACGCAGTGGTGGGCGCGAGAGAAAAATGAAATTGTTTACAAAATATATTTAATCGTGTCTATGAATTATTATAACATGTAATTTCAGAAGAAGTTTGTTTGATACAAATAGATTGTTTAAAAAAAGGTTTGGCATATTCTAAGATGGGGTATTTGAGAAAAGTTATTTATGATTTTTTAAAATATTAAAAATCAACCAAAAATGGGAAACTCAATAAAATTACTTTTAATAGGTATCACTATCTTTGCAAAAGAATAAACATTAAAATGAGTTATATATGGTTCCTCTGCAATGAATCGAAGCCGATATATAAGTAAAAACAGTATAGGGCGCGCAGTTTTTGCAAAAATGTGAAAAGTTTATGGTATTGATGTGTTGGTGAGTGGGGGTAACATTTATCGTGGCCATTGTGATTTGATATTTCCGGAGGGAGGGGGTGGGGGGTGGGGAGGAATAAAGGAGCATAAGGAAATGGTGGGTGTCCTTCACAAAAGACGTTGTAATGATCATTACCTTCTCTATTACTCTGAAGAAAGAGTTCGTTGAGCCGCCGAGGTATCTAAAATCGTGCGACTCCCCTCTTTTTTGTGTTCTTAATAAATTATATTGCCGCCACCTATGCAATGGCAGTGATATATATACACAGGAGGAGTTTCCGGTATTTTTATAGTTTATGTATTTCGTCTTTTAATTTATCAAACAGCATATCGAGTACATCGTCCATTTAGACAATTGACAATCGATGATCGGAAGCGTTACGAGGAATACAACGGCGCGGCGCCCAAATGCCAAATTGAATGACATAAGGGATTCGACGCCGCGCGTCATTCGAGTGTGAATATGGCGGACAAAGTAAAGAGCTCCTCGGGCGCGGTTGTCATGACTCCCGCTCATGCACCACTGCAAATCTACTGTGAATCTCTTTTTTGCAATGTTTGGTGGCGCGTGGATCGTTTCCTCGTCGCGCTATACAAGTGCATCGGTACTTTCTCTCTCTCTCCCTCTCCCCCTCCCCCTCCCTGCTCCTACCTCCCCTCCATTCCCCCTTCTCTTTCCGCGTGTGAAAACAAAAGAATTGCGGAGCGAGGTGAATTTTCATCCCGGGACGCACTTTTTGCAGAGTGGCATTTTTGGCGTTAAAAGTAATTTACAATGTTTAATAAATAACTATGATTTGAAATTATTGTTAGCAATATGGATGATTTAAATATTAGAAGGCTACATTTTCAATATTTTATTTTAACTTTCAATGAGAATAAATTAACAATAATCCTTCTTAAAATTAACTTTCAAATTGTGCCGGCACCGTTTTATTGCGCTTTCCTCGAAGGAAGGCGTAGATCGCCCGGGGCGGCCACCAAACTGCTGTCGCACCGAGGGGGGAGCGTGGAGCTAGAAGAGATTGCCCCGCCCGAGGCGCCCCCCCCGTCGCCCCACTACGGGACGTCAATACGGGGCGACGCCTTTGGGGAGCGGGGAGGGGAGCGGGGAGGGGTGCGGGAGCGGAGGGGAGCGCATTTGGGAGGAAGGCCGCTTTCCATTCGTCGCCTCCAGAGTGCGTCGCGCAGTTTCAGCGAGCGCCTCGGCGCGGATTCTTTCCGTTTGTTTTAAGGATGAGTCGAATCCAAATGTCGATTCTCGACTCCACCGATTCTCAGGATTAGAATGGGTATCGAGAATCGATCGCCTAAAGTCGATTCTGATTTCATCGATTCCAGAGATAAATAATCAAATCGAATTTCATTTATCACATCTTATTGGTCCCAGTAATTTTGGGTGTAGGCTATCAATTTGTACTTTTCATCTACCTCAAAAAGCTGAGGATATATTTGCTATTTGTCAATAAATATACTTTTTGAGCGACTTAATTGTCTTTGTTATTTTATTTCTGCCAATACTTTGAGTTAAATAATAGTCGTACGCTACTGGTATATCAATATCCCACCTGTTATTAGGAATAAGAATCGATGGCATCGAGAATCGGGAATCGATACGAAATAATCGAAATCGAAAAAAAGTGGAACCGACTCATCCCTAATTCAAATAATACCTTGATTAGAGCATAGTTGGAGCGAATTCGTTGGCATTTGACGAAACACGCAGCCGTGACTATCGCGTGCGCGTAGATTGCTCCACAGGGACAGGCAGAGAAATTTATCGCGCATGCGCAGATCGTTCCATTCGGCAACGCTCGCGTCCGCTGACGTGCGCGCGTCGATTTCGAGACGACCTTCGAAATGGAAACGACTCGACTCGGCGTACTTACTCGCTGGGCCGGCGTGGCGCAGCAGAGGTCCGCTCCTCTGCACCCTGCCCTGTGGGGTGTGGTGCGAGGGGTGGACGTGCACTTTCTTCGGTCTGCACCGCTCCTCGGCGAGGCGAAGAGGGACGTCCTGCCGGCCCTGAGGGAACGCGAGAGGGTCTCTCTGTCGCTGCTGTCACGGCGACGGCAAGGAGGTGCTGCTCCGGGGTGCGATATGGGGAGGGGAGTGGAGGGGGAGGAGCCGAAGGGTGTGGGAAGAGGGGACAGAACGAGGGAGGAGGAAGAGGAAGAGAGAGAGAGGACGAAGGGAACAGAGGGAGAATGAGAATTTGGATCTCGCTAACAGGCACTGTTCCCTGCGGGTGGCTGCAGCCTCTGCCTCGCTAGGTGGGGCCGAAGGAAGGAGGAGGAAGAGACAGGGGTGGCGAGGTGCCACTGCGCAGGGCTGGCGTCGCTCGAACTGCTGAGTTAGTTCCTGTCGGCTACGAGGGGCGGCGCCTCCTACTCCTCGCGAATCCTCGCTCGATTTGAAATCTCCTTTCGACACTTTGCGTCACGCGATAGTGGCGCCACTTACGTATTACGGCCATGGCCCAAGTGTTGACCTTAAGCATGCGTGTTTAAAAGGAATGCGTTGACATTCAATTCGTTTTATGTCACTCATTATCACTATGGGGATAATGAGTTACAGTGCTGTACACTGTAGTGCTATTTATTTGCCACATTAATAACACTAACCAGTAGTTATATCTTGAAGACAGGGGCGATCCCAGGGGGGTGGGATATGGGGGATACATCCCCCCCGAAAATTAAGGGTTGTACAGAACAATTTTTACAACTAGATGTAGTTTCAAATACAACATTGAACACTCCGATCACTGAGGTAGCCTCCCCCCCCCCCCCCCCCCCCCCCCCCCGAAATAAATTCCTGGGATCGCCCCTGCTTGAAGAGTATGTTGCACGGTAGCATGTTCTTCTTCGTATCACTCTCCTGATTTGTGGTCTGACTGCGTACCGTTGCCCTGACTGTTTTGTCCTGCGCCTGACATTGTTGTGGTGGGGTGGTGTCGAGGGGCTCACTGGAGAGGACGCCGGTTATTCCATTTGCAGGTTTCCTCCTTCTTCTTTCTTGTCTTCTTCTTCCTGGGACGCAGAGGAAAACGTGGGGTTAGGGTGAGCTGCGCAGGTGCGGGAGCCATCGGTCTGGTGTTATGTTGACAACTGGTCCGGCTCATATACCATTTGGCATATGGTCAGGTGTCTCGTGATAGGTCCGCTCGTTCCCGCCTCTTTTCCCTATCCTCTCGCATGCATCTCAGCACCGTTTTCCATGTCTGGGCGAGGGAAAGGCCACCGTCGCGATTCATGGTTTTCTTTCGCATCCTTATTTCCATCGCTTCCCTCGTCAGTCTCTCCCAGAACTTTTCCACGCGGCAGAGGACCAAATGCGGTTGAGGATGTGGAACGATTTTGGAAAAACTTCGCCATTACGGATATCGTCTGTCAGCAAACTTTATGTGCTCATAATAAGACTTGCCTCTTTTATCTCCAATCTTTAACTAAGGAAATTAACTACTGCTAGGACCATGTCTCCAATCCTGTCATTTATTTATTTCGAGGATATTTCCAAATTATTCTCATGTAAGAGTTCTAATGAAGAGTTCTAATGATGAGATTCTAATGAAGAAATAGAAAGTTTAAAACAAGCCAAACAAGAGCTTTACAAGAAATGGATTAACTGAAATGAAACTGAAGATAGAATGCGGTATAAGGAAGCCCAGGCAATATTTAGAAGACAGGTACTGCGAAATAAAAATGAAAAGTGGGACGAAGTATGTCAAAGAATATATAGCTATATGGGAGGAAAACAATCAAGGGAGGCATGGAAGGTACTAACAAACCCACGAAAACAGAAGAGGAATGGATATTTTCTAAGTTTTATACCAACAGACAGTTTAAGTAGCTACTACCAAGATTTGCTCCAAGAAAATAGACCACAATACAAGGAAACAAGAAATATCTATCAAACTCACGAAGAAAGATTAGAAATCTCCGAGGAAGACGTACTGAAGGCAATCAGAAAAATGAAGACTGATATCTCCCCTGGACCGGAAAATATTTGCATTGAGTTGGTGAAAGAACCATCAAAAAAATTACTGCATCTACTAACGACGTTAATAAATAAATATTTAAACGGAGAAAACCCCCCAAATGACTGGAAAAAATCATGGATAGTATCAATTCATAAGAAAGGCCCGACAGACCAGCCCAAGAACTATAGGGGAATAGCAATCACCAGCACATTAAGCAGAATATACGGTAGAATATTGACGCAGCTCATTGATGAAGAGTATAGGCAATTTGAAAGTGAAGAACAATCCGGATTTAGGGCAGGACGCTCAACAGTAGATAACGCTTTTTGTTTGACGCAAATAATAGAAAAAAGGAGAGCTACTGACCGAGAAGTGCATTTCATATTCATTGATATCACAAAAGCTTATGACAGCGTACCTTTGAAAAACCTATGGGAGGTACTTGAGGCGACAAACATAAATAAATCTATCATAAGGGCAATACAGAATCTACAGCTCAAGTGAAAGTGGGGAACAATCTAGGAAAACCATTTAAAACAAATAAAGGGCTAAGACAAGGATGCTGTCTTTCACCTAGCCTATTCAGAATATATCTCGACGGTGCCCTTAAACAATGGAAAAGACAATGCGCAAACATGGGCTTGCTTGTAGGAGACAAGACCATATACACACTACATCATGCAGATGACCAGGTAATTCTAGCCCAAGACAGAGATGATATTAACTTTATGTTTAGAAAGCTAAAAGAAGTGTATAGTGCATAGGGATTTGATATCAACATGCGCAAAACTAAGTATATGTGTATTGGAGGAAAAAATGAAGACATTGTGCTAGAGGATAGCAATGAAATAGCAGAGGCCTGTGATTCACATGACTATTTAGGCATAAAAATACACAGCAGTGGAAGGAGCGCAGAAACGATTAAAGATAGGATTAATAAAGGTAGACCAACCATTAATATGTTAAATTCAATACTATGGAGCAAATATATATCAAATAGAAATAAAAGATACATACACAACACCATATTTAAAAGCATACTTACATATGGGAGTGAAATATGGCAAATGAATGTGAGTGACGAAAAGAAACTTATAGCTACAGAAATGGACTTCCTCAGAAGGGCAGCCGGAAAATCTAGGCTTGATAGAGTAAGAAAGGAGAGAATTCGAGAAATTATGAAAATGACAACAACCATTCTGGACGAAATCAAGTCAAAACAACTGCTGTGGTACGGACATGCTCAGAGAATGCTCAAAGAAAGACTGCCCCGCACCATCATGTAGTGGAAACCCTATGAAAGGAGAAAGAGAAGCAGGCCACCTAACTCATGGAGAAGCGGAATAGCCAAAGCCATGGCGGAGAGAAACCTGCAAGAAGGAGATTGGGAAAACAGAGAGGCCTGGAAATTGGATGCCGTAAAGCGCAAGCAAGCGCTCTAAAGACGGACATATATATATATATATTCTAATGTAATAAACAATTTTCGTGTCTTCAACTCAGAAAACTCTTTGTTAAATAAATTACTGGCAGCACAGCATTGTTGAGTGTATTATATGAATTGCGTTTATCCTTAAAAAAAGGCCTTTTGAGTGTCGTGGCCGCTCCTCGCATGACTGCTTGCGTGAGGATGAAGCCTAAGAGCGGGTTATCTCGGGACTCGACCACATACTGCGAGAGAGCGTCGTTTCAAGCTTGTCCTATGGACGCCACCGACTTGCTTCATCTCGGTGTGCCATCCCTGGAAGGGAAGCAGTCTCCCATCGGGTCCACCGCAGCATCCTTTGCTGGCCATCACCACTGGCAATCACTTCGGAATGGGAAATGATCACTTTCACGGAAACCAAACTGAACGACAAAATTTTGACTCAATCATTAGACTGCTCGAAGATAAACTCCATTCAACGAACAAATTCTCATCTCTAAGAGAGCTTAAGCGGCTTTTCCCCCCATTGTCGAATAAAGCATATTATAATCACTCGCATATGAACATTATATAGGTCCTCTTCCGTTCCCTTGTATAGTATCATGAGGGATTATTGGTGATGAAATCGTCCATTGAAACGGAGGGCCTTGGCAACGGACGGACATAAGTCCGAGTTCTAAAGCGGGCTGTCCTTCTGGTAGGTGAGCGTCGATTCTCAGGGGCATTAAAATTCACAGTAACCGCATAAAACATAAGGCATTCTGTCGTGTTTGTGTTTCGCTGACGTTCGGCCGAACATTAATCACATCCCCACCCCATACACACCATTTTAGTATTTTGCGAGCATAATTTGTAATTTAATGCCATTCACATTTTCATAGAGTTTTTCCCCAATTGACTGAACGTTGTATTAAAATATAGAGTATGTTTACTCTAAGAGCAAACATTTGATTATTTTCCAATGTGCTGCCCAAACAGGTAGTTGTGTCAATAAATTTATTCCCAGTGAAACAAAAATGAATATTATATTTATAGACTAGAGGAAGGCACCCCGTTCAAAATTCAACGGGTGTGAAAGACATTGAACTTATTTTATACTATCGATAGGAATCGAATTATATCGATATATATCGCGCACTATGCATTTCTTCTATTTCAATTTCTACGTTCTTGGCCGATATTCACCATATGCATATCCATATGAGGTTCGGCTCCAACAATGCCATCGGTCGTCAAGGGGACTCCGTACCAAAAAACGATACATTTTCAGCAATTTTACGATCGTTTGTTTTTAATTTAAAGTAAATCAGTAGGAAAACAAAAGTCAATTGCAAGAATATCAATGGTTATTCATGTTTCTTTCCAATGGTCTTTGTTGCGACTTAGTACGACCGTTATTACGAATTTAAATGTGCAAAATAAAAAAAGTTTGCATGCCAGAAAAACGAACTTTACATTTCTTATGTATGTATTGTATTTCTTATGGAAACGATTTTTCTCCTCTGGAGTCGAACTGGAGACCATTTGGTAAACGATAAGTAACCATAAACCTTCCAAGTGACATAATTAATCGTGTTACAAAGTTGTATGTCATTTCGTGCAGTGGTTTGGTAGTTATAAGTGACCGCACATTCACAGTTTTTTTTATAGATAAGATTATGTGTATGTCAGTAACTTAGCTGAAGAGATAGGCACACTGATGGATGAAATAGTGAATTGAATTCAAAAATTTTAAATACCTTTGAACTGCTTACTACTACATCATCATAAAAATTAGAAGAAAAATAACAATGATCATCTCAGCCACCGTCAGTATCGTCAAATCTAAAAATTTAGAAATCCTTTAAAATACCCTTGTCTATTGATTTCTAATGTGCCTTATAGAGACAAATGCAACAAGGATTAAAGACTCAGAATAGGAGCTCCTCATGAAGCCGGTGAAAACCATTATAGTTGCATTGTAATATAAATACCATAAAGAGATACAACGAGTAGGTTGAGAACAGGGGTGGTTTCAGGGCTGGAACAGCGCCGTATTCTTCGACGTCGCTTCGTCCCCATTCTTTGGCCTCGAGGCACTTCTGTCTCTGAAAAATATCTCGCTGGAGGCAAACGTCTTGGTTTCAGACTTCGAGGCAATGCACGGCTTGGCCGATTCTTGCATTGGTGCGGTCGTTTGCTCATCATCTATTTCCGTGTCTGCTCCACCCCTGATAGCTTTTGGTCGCTGACCTGACTACTGCAGACATTGGGCGACAGCGGCATCTTATTGACACTTCTCCATCAACGCTTCCGGGTACATTTCCCGGGTATTCATTTCCATTGCCTTCTACCAGGGTTGATAAAAATCATGATATTCATGAAAAAAAATCATTAAAAATTTTTTTTTATTTAAATCGGATTTTTTAAATTTTTATATACTCCTTCAGCAAAAACTGTTTATTAACGTGAAATTCAATTGTTCTCTACTTCTTTTATGATTGTGATGAATACTTTTAACGTATTCAGAGATTTTTTTCTGTTATTTTGATAGATAAATGTGGCTGTAGACAATTCAAATTCATGTAAACTGTTTATTTCATTATTACATTCACACACACTGTGCCCACAGACTGGTTCAATGGGATCCCATTATAGCAAAGTTACTGAAGGACACAAATTACCTCCAATATAATGTTCATTATTGTTTCACTGAAAATAAATTTATTGGAAAAACTATTTAAGCAATACATTAGAGGAAAATGGACACAGCTAGAGAGAAGAATATCAAGAATAGAATGGGCAAAGGAGGCGTTTATGAATGGGAAAGAATTGATGAGAGGATCATAGTGTAAGAGAGTAAAACAAAAGCTTTCGAACATTTCACTCTGATATGAAGCCAGATGGTTGGTAAGAACCATGATTGTTATTTTAAACTATCAAAAATTTTGATTTTTTTAATAAATTTAACTATGATTTTTAAAATTTAAATCGGATTTTATTATTTTCTATTGTCTCTCAGAGAAAATGGTTCATCATAGTGACCTTTATTTGCTGTGTACTACATTTATGATTCTTATGAACCCTTAAGATGATCATTGTTATTTTTCCTCTAATTTTTATAATGATGTAGTAGTAAGCAGTTCATAGGTGTTTAACATTTTTAAATTAATTTCACAATTTCATCCATCAGTAAGCCTCTTATCTCTCTCTTTAGTATCTCTTCAGCTAAGTTACTGACAGACGCATAATCTCCAATATAATATTCATTATTGTTTCGCTGGGAATAAACTTATTGACACAACTACCTGTTTGGGCAGCACATTGGAAAAGAATCAAATGTTTGCTCTTAGAGTAAACATACGATATATTTTAATACAACGTTCAGTCAATTGGGGAAAAACTCTATGAAAATGTGAATGGCATTAAATTACAAATTATGCTTGCAAAATACTAAAATTACCACTGGAAGTAGCAAATGCTTTAGTTTACATGATTCTCAAGTACCTATATGACACTAAGAAAGATTCAGCGAGTGCAACTTGGTATGATACCTACGCATTGCAGTTTAATCAGAGAACAATCTTTTGTCAATGGATGTAACTAATACACTCGTCATTCTAGCCATAGTCCTTTACTGTGAGCCCTGAACCAGAAGTAAAGGTTGGAATGACAATGTATACGTAACACAATGTGGTCTCAGTTGTGAAGATATTAAGGGTGAGTTACCAAAATAAGGTTATCTCTGGCCCCACCTCCTTATGTAATACAGTGTGATGTCTTCATCCCTCCAATATCAAAAAAATACATAATGCAACAGTATCTGCTAATTTCACCAGCATGAAAGGCAACCATTAAAAATTCAAAGATACCCTTCTCACATAGATCCCCTTCTTGAAAAAACTGAAACACTGAATCCCTTTTTCTCACCCTGGTCTACACAAATGATGGACCCCAACAAAGTTGCATTGCTGAGTACTCCTATATATAGAGTGGCAACTGTACAACACGAGCGTAGTTCTGTCACAAACCTCGAGGGAGCTTATCCTGTGTGCATTTGGTACTGAAGATGAGTGGACAAGTTGGCCGAAATAAACACCCGGTATAGGAAAATTTTTAGAGAAAAAAGTAGCATCAGGAAAAAAGGCAACATTTAGGAATTGCAGAGTGGAGATGCAAGGACTGGTGGAGAGGATGAAGAAACACATCAGAAAACGCTGTTCAGTGGCTGAAAACGAGTCGCCCGGCACCCTTTACTGGAATGGACGAAGAGCGCCACAGTAAGGTGGATTGCAGCTTTAGTAAATGTAATGATTGACGAGATATTTTGAGACACAGGGGAGTTGCCTGTATCTCTGCCCCTACTGTAAATACAAAAGGTTTCCACACTCAAGTCTGGGTTGTAGTACATTGATTGGCAATGAACCATTTCAATTTATTGAATATATTAAGTTTCTTCTAATATTGGCTTTTATAATTTTTAAGTTATCGTTTAGCAATTATTACTGATCATTGTTTGGGAACACGCACAGTTTTTTCCACTGCTAGGCTGTGTCACTTTGATGTGTCATACTTGGTAACCCATGAGCTCACCCCATGAGTGTAATACAGTAAATACCGATTATAATGCAGGTCTCAGGCGAAAGTATTATACTCGCATAGAGTAAACTCAACTAAGTCCGGCGAGATGTTGTGGGGCATTTTGTTAAGAAATAAAAGAATAAAGCTGGTTAAAACTTGGCAATGTCCACTGGATTTATTGTAGGTACTACGTGTTTCGGCGCTTATGCGCCATCATCAGGGATCTGATGATGGCGTAGTACCTACAATAAATCCAGTGGACATGCCAAGTTTTAACCAACTTTATTCCTTTCACCAGCATAGAGATTATCCCTCTCACTAACGAGGTACACCATTGGTAAATAATAAATCAACACAGTGAATGCATGAATGATCAAACATCTAACCTTAGACTGGGCCCAACATTGCTTAACTTCGGTAGTCTTAGGCTAGGCCCAAAACATTGATTGCTGTTAATCAATGGCTGCACGAAATTACCATTTTTAAAGGAAATCCATGTGTTTTAATTAATTTTTATTTTTTATGCTGCGTGAAGATATTTTAGTACAGCACTTCGATAAATTGAAGTTCGAAAATATTCAATTATGTAATTGCGATAAGGATACGAAACCAGGAAAATGAAAAATAAATAGATAATTTTATGGGACGTTTCCATACCCGCAGCATGGTGAGCCACATGATAACTATAATTAAATGTATTGTCAAGAAATAGAGCATGTCTGTTTTTTTTAATATTTGTGTAGAAGCATGATTCGTCAACGATATAATTAACACCAAATTTTTAAAAATATTTTTAACTGCTATTTTCAGTATTTATGAGTTCATGCCAAATTTGAGAGACTCCGTAAATGAAACACAGTTACAGTGAATATGGGAAGGATAACATTCCTTGTGAATTCTTCTATTTATTAGTGATTTCCCTTTCTCTGTGTAGAGTGACGGGGAAATATTTTTTGAAAAATTTATATCAGGTCCGAGAATTAGTGAAGCAAACGAAACTGTTCGTGCCCCGATGGCCTAATTCCACATTCGCGTCGCGCAATAAAGAAATGGACGGAACAACAAAAAATACGTAAAAAAGGGGAGGGATTTTAATCATTTAATATAATTTTAAGGGAACACAAGAAAAATAAAAATAAACAGAATTGCCGTCAATTATAATAATAGGGAGTGACGTGACAAATCTTTCGCGAACCTGCCTTGTATTGTATTGTAGCAGCACAGCCTTCGCTCCCCTCCTGAAGGCAAGGAGTGGCCACTCCTGCCCACATGTCGAACCGATCTCTCCTCTCTCAAGTCTCAGACCTTCTCTCTCTCTACGAGTCACAAAGAACGAGACTCGTCCTCCGCCTTCCAGAGCGCCACATTGTTGGCTGCGCCGCGGCGGTCCCGCCGTGACAAGGACGCGACGAAACGCCACGTCACGGGGAAAGAGGGGAAATTAAATGAAAATAAAGGACAACCCGTCCCATGGTCGCGTAAACAGAAACCATTAAATAATTTCATTGATCTAGTCCATTGATCACATTTTTTCTCAATTATAGAGCAAATATTTTTGGAATAATTAGTTATCAGCAGTAAATTAACCCTTATTATTTCAGAAGAAGAATATTGGATGTTAATCCTCTTCAAAAATCTACAGGTTCGGCTGGCCATAATTTGAAGAGGTGTGATGGACTACCCATTGACAAAACAATTGGTGACTCAGCATCAGACAAGCAGAGGAAAATGACATCTCTTGTGGTGAAAACATCGGCTGGAATGAAGCATGACCCAGATAAACAAGTGGCAAAATATTTGTTCGCCACCAATACGCCTTTTCGCGCAGTCGAGCATTATGAATTCCAAAGACTGCGCTAAGTTAAGATCGGGTTTAAGAGGGGTTTACTCCCCCCCCCCCCTCAGGTCTCTCCGTAGGTGGACCGCATTTTAGAGGAAATTTTTTATGAGGATCAAAAAAAAAGGTGCTTGAGTCACTTCGTGGACAAGTCGTTAACCTGAGCATGGATGGTTGGTCGTACATCCACAACGAGCCAATTGTTTGTCTAACTGTATCTCAGGAGAAAGTGGCAGGTCTGTTTTACTTGACTCAGTAGATACGTCAGGTCATCGCCATACTTGGGAGTACTTGATGCATTTAGCTTCAACTACGATTGATAAGTGCGAGAAAGAAGTTGGCAGTCAAGTCAGAAGTTTTGTCACTGACAATGCAGCCAACATGAATAAAATGAGAAAAGCTTTGCTAGATGGTAACTCGATAGATCTCATTTCATATGGCTGTTCTGCTCATGTTATAAATTTGCTAAGTCAAGATCTTCATATGAATAATGTATCAGACATGTAAAATTTGTCTTTAAGTACTTCAGGAACAATCCAAAACAATTTACATTAGAAACTGGGAAAGCAGTGTCTTGTCTTGTTATTCCCACAGAGGTTCGATGGAAAACAGTAGCTGATACTTTAGAGTGTTGCGTAAAACACTGGGCAACATTGATGAAAATTTGTGAAGGAAAAAAGACTAAAATTGATAAGCTGGTTCAAAAAATAGGTATCAAACATAGGCATAAAACGCAGTGTAGAAGAATTACTTTTGATAGTGACACCCATTGCCATAGCATTATACAAAGTGCAACAAGGTAGCTGTACAATAGGTGTCTGCGTCGCAGTTTAGAATGAACTCCAAGACAACCTGGCCAGGCAGCACGTCAATCCCAATGCATTGTTGAAACTGCATGAAAGATATCGCCTAGCTATGACTCCTGCACACTACATACATGGCTTATCTTTTGGATCCAAAGCAAAAGAACTTCAGTTTGACAGATGAGGAAAAGAATTAGACCATGACTTTTGCTGAAGAAGCGTATGCAGGAAAGGGATTTCTTCCAATAATAGTTACATATTTGGCCAGGAGTGATCCTTTTCAAAAGTACATGTTTTCAGATGAGGTTCTTAATAAAATATGTGGTGGAGGTCTCAGGAGAATGCCTTGAATGAAGGCCAGGGAAATTCCATTATAAATATAATTGAACAGCTTTTCATCTGCCCAGCATCATCAGCTGGAGTGGAGAGAGTCCTCTCCACATTTAACTTAGTGCACTCAAAACTGCGGAATAAATTAGGAAACAATAAATTTGCTAAATTAGTTTTCTAATACAAGCGTTTAGATGATAGCCAACCAATGTAGGTGCCTTCATCCATTAGGTACAGAGTTGATGGCGAAATATGATTCATGTGTAGTTTTCTTTCGTATATGTATTTTTTTAATAAATAAAAATACCCGTTCTCCATATTCACACAATATTCAATAACATCTTGTATTACTTACTTCTTCTGCTATTCATTTCATCATCGTTACGATTGCCCAATTGTGTACTGCCCAATTTGCTCTACATGCTGTAAAATACCCAACTTCTCAGTAATATTTTTGTCTAATCTAATTAGGGAATGTTTTCTTCTTCCACTCATTCTGCCTTCATTTATATGACTTCTCAAAATAATTCATAGCCTTCCACTCATAACCAGCAGAAATGGCATGATTTTTTTTCTTGATCCCACGCGTGTATTTTGAGCTGACAGACTGGCTACTCACCAGTAAACATTGACGTGGTTCATAGAATTTTCCTATCAATTGAGTTCAGCAGCTTGTTCCTAGTGGCACACATTATGTAATCACGAATCAAAAATTGTGGTAAAATGTATTATCCATCGATTTTAAATGATGATTTTCTTAACCCGAAATGTGTTTGCCATTCACAAACTGAAAACAAAGATTATTTTATTTTCATGCTGCAGTTATTCTCCTAAAACACCTATGCTTTTTAAGATCCATAATAGTGATAAATGCATACTCTATGTATTTACAAAGAAATAAAAATGAAAATTATACACGTATGGTTTCCTTTTTTTCTGACTCTTAAAAATCAACCATATAGATCACATTGTGATTTAAACCACATGATTTTTATTTTTTTAAATCAAAGTGATTGAAATCAATCAACCCTGCCTTCTACCTTCACCTTCATTTTGGAAAAATTGCGAGAGTATATGGCCGGAGTGTCATTGCAACGGACATACACACACACGCTGTGGATCGCCTTCACACCTCCGCTCCTCCATCATGTATGAATCCAGGCCACTGTGAGACCCGGCAGATGATCCCAAACTGTTAGGAAATTTTGTATCCTCAGAGCTATGGTATCTTCACCGCGAGGATAGTCTATGGAAACAGCGATGACTAGCAAGGCTAGCTGTGACGTTATCGCCTCCGAAGACTAGCTTGGGCCGTGGGTAAACGAAATTAAGACAAAAAGAAGGAGAAATTTATTGGGCGCCAGTGCGAGAAGGATGAGGGAGGAATCCTTCCGCTCGCACACGGAAGGGAAAAGATATAAAAAAAATAACAAAAGGGGAGCGACTAGAAATTCGGGCACAACTAGTAGGCACAATCCTGAAATAATACAAAGAAAAACTGGAACGGACTCACTCGCCGGTACCCCCAATCGAACGCCAGGATACGCCCAAAGATTGCCGCAGGCCGAACTCTCCCGATCTGTACTCCTCCAGGGACTACTGTGCTCCTCGCAGGCCGGCCTGACACCAACCTCCCGACCGCGACAACGGCGACCTCCCCGGCCACCCAGTCAAACAAAAACAAAACCCACCTGGCGGGCGCAGCCGATCCGTCACATAGCGATCATATCAATGTGCTTGTTTGGGATGAGAGCATTCCAATGGGATAAATTCTGAATGAATAATAATCCATCCAATAGCATATATCTAGCTGTTCGTTTTTCTGGAAGTCTTCAAATCCAGCCATGAAAGCGAGAGGCTACGAGAATAATGCGAAACGTTACGGCAACTCCCTTCCGTTGTTCTTCGGATGAAGTAGCCCCGCGTAGAAATTGACATAAGATTGACATTCTCACTGAGTGCACAGACTTGTCACCCGACAGTATAGTGAACGCGACACGCCCGTCTTGTCTTTGTAGGCGCACGTTCTCAAGCTCGAAATATATAAGGGCTTGCTCAAGGCGCATGCCAATAACCCATGCGTGGACATTTATATCGAAACATGGAAAAGTATGGGCGATCGAAGAAGCTGCCTTCGTTTATCTTCCTCCTCTCCGCCGGTCTGAAGTCCAATAGTTTCGTCCTCTCATGCCAGGATGCCTCACCATAACCACTTGTGTGCCGCCGCTTTACATTCAAGGCGATTCAAGGCAGATGTTGCGCTCACGAGATGCAGAGCGTGCCGAGCCCAGCCGGAGACTCAAGGGTCACCTTCTCTTCTGCTGTAGCTATTACGTCAAGTCAGCGTATATTGCTAGGCACAAGACTGCCCTGGGGGTGTTATACTTTCACCTTAAACATCATTTTAGCATCGATGATACAGCTGTACTCCCCTTTGCCCCTGGAGATATTTAGTCCGTTGTGGAGACCGATAAATGCACCATCTGGTGGATAATTCCTTTTCCACCACCAGGCAGTTGGAGGCGACCAAGCCTGAGATCGTTCACCTCTCGCACTTCATGTTCGCGGTTGAGGTTCCGGCCCTGGATGAAGGGAACTTGGGTGCAAATGTGGCGGAGAAATGGATGAAGTTTCAAGACATGCTTTTCGAGCTACGGCAGATATACCCTGGACACTCTGTTAAACTCTGTACGCGTGACACCACTGCAGCGTAGTCGCTAATCTGATAGGCATCAGAATAGGTTGCAAAAACTGCCCAACCCCTCAAGTCTCTTTCGACCATTTCCGCCACCAGTCCAAACGGACGAACGTTTCTGATGGATATCTTAAAAAGCTATTGAAGACCTTCCACGGAGGCACTCCGGCAATATGCCTCTTTAATTAATTATGCGATAGGTGTTTACTCCGCAGAGAAATCTTACGATGGATCCGCTCAGTCTGCCCTTCGTCACTAGTGATTTGGTTCATCAACCGCGCTCAGAGTCCAGAGTCGGCCGATTTTATAACTTACGTTCGAACGTTAGGGCTCCGTTTGCCTTCGATCGAGCTCACTTTTTTCGAGTGAAGTGTTTCGAGCGATTTTATATGGGCGATCATAGAGCAGGCCGTCGAAAGTCATGCTGTTGTCATATGTACAGCATATTCCTCATTTATTTCTCTAGAACGCATGCGCAATGAATCTAGTTTTGAATGATCGCACTTGTTTGAAAAGCCATTTAGAAGAATTTGTAATTTTCAATGCATACGAAGTCGATTTATACTTTCTCACGAGTGTTATAAATTGCCCTAAATTTATTCATTTGATAATTTAAGTCCTAATACCTTGTCATTAAAAAAGACTTAAGCGGGTGAAAACTGTACGCCAGCTTCAATAGCCTCTTAGCAACGTTTCATTAAAACTATAATCTTTATGCAAAAGTTGAAAGCAGACAAAATATGATACATCAGAGGGCTGTTGTACCTAAAGCTTCTATCTATATATATTAATTTTTTAGCGTGTCAGTCATTCTGTATCCGTTTTGTTTATTTCTCTTTCAATTTTTGAGCTAGAAGAGTGACGTTTGGTGCGTTGAATGTGGAATCTCTGTCTTCATGATTTGGTAGTAGTTTTGGATTTAATTGGCGTGTGGCAGGGGGTGTTAGGTCACCTGCCGTGCAAAGGGGTAAGATATTTGGAGATGAAATGGAGACATGAATTAAAAGGAGTGTATTTAGTTAGTTTTAATTAGATCCAAAAGAGCGGCTGTTTGGGCGTGTGGCAGGGGGTGTTAGGTTCCCAGCCGTGCAAAGGTGTAAATTATTTTTTAGATGAAATGGATCATTTTTGGGTTGTGATTGCAACAACCAGATGCTGGGAAACACAGTGACAAAGGCGAAAGGCCAAAAGGGAGAGTGGAAGAGTGTAAAGGTTGAAACAAAAGAAACCGCAGTGCACTCCTATTCAAATGGCTTTAAAAACAACAAAGGAGAACAGCTGATAGCTCTGGGGCGGGTACACACCCCTGCTCACGGAGTGAGCAGGCTAGCTGCCTGGTAGTCTTTAATGAATAATGATAGACTAAATTGATCAAACCGGCGAACATAATTTACTAAGTTCTCATCAGTAACAGTTAATTAAGATTATGTATTCAAAGGGTGTTATATTCTCTTCCCGTTCATATCACATCGTATTCCACTCCAAAAACAGCATTTTTTCCAAATAAAGTAATCTACGTACATAAAGATCAATAACATTCTCCTGAGTAAAGAAAATAGCTATTGTAATTGACCAATGGGAAACCAATGGGACTTTACCCATTGAAAAGATCAAACTGATTCTCTTTCTTTTCTTTAAAGTAATTTCCGACATCAATTGATCAGGACATTCATCGATACTCAACGACCATCCTCCTAATAGGTAATCCCTCACCTCACTAAGCATTCACATACTAATCCACCTACATGTTTATATTCGAAGATGACCTGTGTATCATTTAGTGAACTTGAAAATTGCTTGGTGGATCACTTTCACAAGTCCAGTTCTTGCCGCGTATATCATATCTTCCGTTAGATTTTTAGGGCATCTTTTTATTATTGGCACATTTCAACAAGCCCACACTCCAAAATTAAATTGAGTTATATTCAAATAATAATGGAACAATCTTTGCTAATGATTATATGGAAAATAAATTTGAAAAACAATTGGTTTAGGAGGGTAAATGTTATCAATGTTAAACAATGAAACCTCATACATCGTATGTAGACATATTATCAAGCTATCACATGGGCGAAAATCACCTGACTTCCAAAGAAAAGAAATTAAACAGTGTCGCTAACTTTCTGTCATTAATTTTCCATTCCATCACCAAGCTCCTTTTTGTAGTCAGTAATTGCTGTCTTCCACGATATTTGCTGATTTATAACAGTACTTCATACACACTGACTAACATTACACATCTGATGTTCAAATTGCCCATTACCGAACACTTATTGCAGAAATATCACCACAGACATCCTTGTAGTCTATTGAGGAGCATGTATAATAACTTCTGTCCCTGAAAGTCACTTGAATACCATTCAACATTCGTATCATCTACTTAGGGACATGATCGTATAAAATGGAATATTTCAAACCAGAATGAAACAACATAGATGAATTGATAAAATAATCATCACCCTTTCAACTTGGACGTAAGCGATCACACAAACCCTCAAACAGAAGAATTAGCCTTGTCATGCACAAATATTCAAATGCCTTCTGATAATAATTAGTTATCATTTGCGTTAAACGTAGATGGGTTGATTGTGTGGCAGAAACCCATTCCGTACACAAAATTGCAACGTAGTACATAAGCGACTGTTGCTAGGGCAAGTTACTGAATTGAGATAAGAAACACTTAAAGCTTCATTCTTTATTAAGGGCATAAAAAACCACGCTCACGACTCAAAAACAATGCTAAGTCACCAACCTCATTTCAATTGACATAGAATTCAAGTCTTAAATAAGACATTAGATGGAAAAACGTAATAATTGCTGCTATCTGTCATCTCCGACATTTGTTACGTATTTGTAAATCTTACAGCACAATACTTGTCACAGCAAACAACCTCAAGTGATGAAGCATAGCTCTTATTAAACTTAATATGTTAATACATCACCACGAGCACACACGCAATCCATCACAGCGCATAAATTTAATTTGTGAGCACTGGTATGCCACAATAAACACTGCCGCTTAAACGCACGATAAATCTTCTTTTCACTATCCTCATCAATTATGATACACTTGTGCTTGCAGAAATGAGATTTAGAACTGCCAGCTGTTACAAAAAGTGAAAAGAAAACGCTACAATACTTTTCCAATATATTACTGAACAGCAATCTAGGCCACCCATTGTAACTGAAGTCAAGAATGGTGAGTTATATTTCATATATAGTCCATAAAATATTCCAAACGACAAAAGCTCTTCAAATATCAATCAATTAAGAAACCAAAACAAACCCTTCTTCGATCGAGAATGGCCGCTTCGACAGGTATTTAGTTGTCGAAGCCGAGGATTCGCGCGTGAGGCAAAACACGTTCGAACGTGAGTTACAAAATAGGCATTAGTAAATGTTTTCGAAACATTACCAACGATTCAGCGGGATCGACTCTTTTACACTCGAACGTTAAGTCACTAAATTGGCCTCCTGATCGACTTCCTCCCTAGTAGGGATGGCAATCGAAACGAAATTAAATACATTGACCCCGAGCGAAACTAAACTGGGAGGTTCGAGGTAAATTTCGTTCGGGAACGAATATAATGAAACAGAGGTTTAGTTTTGACCCCTGTGACGCGCACCGTGGGCCTAAAAACACGAGGTTTAAAGTTTCTGTGTTGGACTGGATTTAGCCCGCTTAGAGCGGACCGTTGAGATCGAGTGAGGAGGACTGGGTGTGTGCTGTACTTGGAGCATTTAAATATGTCTCTGCTTTCAATTCGTGGGAGTGTGAGATAAATGAGTTGGAACACAAGTTGAAGGAAGAAGAGTGCGGAGGAATTTGCATTTCACGCGGCATTTGAGTAAACATAAACAAGAAAGCGTGAAACAGCGGGGTTTGAAAGAGATTTCTGACGTTTGGAACGGCGGATGTTTTCGAGGGAAGCGTTTATGGTGGAGACATCGCGTGGCGCTCTCAAGGCCGTTTTCACGGGGCACGAAATTGCACAACTTAACACTGCATTAATTCCGCAATCTGCCGTGCAATAATTATTGCGAAAACGAATGCGTGACTGCTTTACACGGTGGTCGTAAGCATTCTTTCATTCGTGAATTCTAGTCGTCTGATAAGTACGCTAAGGGCGAGTGTTTTGTTCAAACAGGAGAGATACGATATTCTGTACACGACGTTGTTGACATTCAGTGAAAAATAAGGTTGTGGTGATTGTGGGATTCTGTGATATTGACATTGAGTCTCTCTCTGTGAGAAAAATAATGGATCAGGAGGAGGCTGCATTGGTTGCTGCAGAGCTAGCAGTAGTGGTAATTATGATCGGGGCCGCAGAGCTCGTAGAAAGGCGTAACCGCAGGAGAAGAGCTAGAAGAGCACTTTGGATGCGGGAGTGGATCCGTAAGCGAGAGGAAGGAACGGGCATTCTTAATATTTCTTAATATGGTCCAACAGGAGCTGGCTGTTGAAGACAGGAATGCCTACCGCAATTTTATGCGGATGACAGAGGAACAATTTAACGAGCTATTAAAATATCTAAATAAATAACAGTATAAGTAACTGTAAATACCCTCCCACACAAAGAATAACTGTAAACACCCATCGCTCAGGTTATCGAACCTTTTCGTCAGTCAACTTCCCGTGAACTTAGATGTCGTTATTTCTGCGACCGCTAGATGGAGTGCTATTCGTACAAATTGCAAGAATGCGACCACCGAATTAGAGCAGGGGCTATTCTGACGTCTCGCATTCATGCATTCGTTCTTGAATTCCGCCTCTTTGCACGGTGAATTTTGAAATTCACGATTGCACAAACATTAGCTTGTGCAATTACTTGCCACGTGTAAAACGGCCTTCAGCATTGGTGGCGACCACTGTCCACGGCCCTTCTTCAGTTAGCAGCCCTGGGGCTGGTTTGCAGCAACTCGCCATTATTCTCTATCCTCTGCCATCATCTTCAGTTCGTAATATGAAGTTGTGTTAGTGTCTGTCATTATCTGTGTGATGTATGCAAGTGGTGGTCTTCCTCTAGTGTTTCTCCTTACCATCATCCCTCCGATGACTCTTGCTAGCAGGCCATTATGTGTCCTATAATATTTGCTCTTTTTGTTTTTAGGCTCCTCATAAAACTTCTGCTTTCTCCTGCTCTTCTGAATACTTCTTCATTGGTTATATGCTCTACCCAACTGATCCTAAGCATTCTTCTCCAGATTCAAGCCTCAAAAGCCATCAACTTCTTCTCTTCTGGCTTGCCTATTGTGCATGTTTCGCTGCCATTCAAAGCCACACTCCACACGTGCACCTTCAATAGCCTTTTCCTTATGATTAGGTCTATATTTCTGGTTGTAAATAGATTCTTCTTTCTGTTAAAGGGGTTCACGGCCCAGTCACCGGAATACCAGCGAGGATGACTTTGACGAACGGTGTTTTTTCGTCGAATATCCGATCCGCCGGCATCGGCTCCTTTTGGCGACGCGAATGCATATATCCCGAGGGCGATCTTCGGTCGCGTGCGACACACTCGTGCACCCGTTTGTCGTTGTCGCCGCAGCTGGGCGCAGTGTCGCGTCTATGGGGCGCCATAGAAGGGATTGGGTTTGGGGGCGCGGGGGGGGGGGACCCCTTTTGGCCCCTTCTGGCCCCTCCCTCCCCCTTCTGCTGCCGCCAGCGCATCGCTAAAGCGCACTTATGTTTAATAAGCGAGAGCGCGGCCGTTTTCCTTCCGTCTGCGCAAAGTGCCGCGCCCGCAACGCCGCCCCGCGGCGCTCTCCGCAACCCTCCACTTTTTCGTGTCCCCCATCCCGCCGCTTTGCCCTCCGCGCGCGCGTGCCACCTATCGCCGTCAACGTCAACCACCCTATCCCTATCCCATCCCTCCACCCACCACCGTTCTACATCCACTCACACCCCACCCACACCCCCTCCCCCTCCTTCCTCCCCCCCCTACCATCCCACGATGCGTTTGCGGGCGAACACTTTTCTCCTTCCATCCGTGCGTCTTTCTTTTTTTTTTTGAATATCCGTCCGCCCCTCCCCACCTCCTCCTCACGCACTTCCCCACCCCCTCCCCTCCAGCTCCGCGAGTGAATTTTTCAGGGAGCGCAGAGTGCGTGCGTGAGTTATGTGCGCGGTCGGATGGGGATGGAGGGGGGTGGGGGAGGTAGTTGGCAGGGGGTGGGATGTGGAGGGTAGGACGTGGATGGAGGGATTCATTTGCTTGGCTCGTTGCAAAGAGAGAATTGTTAATGCACACAGAGCCATCCTCCCTCCAATTCCCTCCCTCCATCCCTTTCCCCACCCATCCCCCTTTCCCCCCCTGAGTGGAGGTACCCCTTTTATCCGCAAAGAGAGCGCCATCTCTCTCTCTCTCTCTCTTTCGGCCGTCGTCGGGGACGTTTTACTTTTGGGGGTTTTCGGCGGAATGGGGGGGAGGGGGGAGGGGAGTGGAAGGGGGAATAAAAGGGGGAATGTGGTGGTCGGGGATTATAAAATGGGGAGCGGTCGGAGGAGGAGGTTATCAAAATGCTCGCCGATCGCCATTTCGAGCGCACGCGGTGGAGGGATGAGGTGAGGGGGTGGGAGGGGGAGGGGGAGGGGGGGCATTTAGGTGGGGTGGGGGAGGGGCGAGAGGGGGGAAGGAGAAGGATGGACGGTGACGTGGGCGGTGGATTGGAAATGTAATGTGATCGCTCTGTGTGTGTGTGTGTGTCTCGTGTTTCGACTCTCGTTCGCTCACTCCTCTCTTTGTAATTCCATCTCCGATATCAAACTACCCCCCACCCCCCACTTCCCCCTCTCCCCCACCCCTCCTGTCCTTCCCATCCCTCCGCTCCGCCCCCCCCTCCCACCCCCTCCGTAGCACCCACAGGTAGTTGCGGCCCCCGTATGATAAGTTTCATTTGTACATCCCTCCCTATCATCCCTTCCTTCCTTTTCCGCATTCCTTTGGCCTTCTCTTTCTCTCTCTCATTATTATCATCTCTCCCGACATTCCGGACGGAAGAGTGTGGAGGGGACGAATGGCACGCGTGCATATGCGCTCCCAATTTCGCGGCCGATCTGAGAGTCGTCACGTGACGGGGAGGAGGGGGGGGTCGTATTCCCCCTCCCCCCCGCTTGTATGGAGTTAGCGTGAAAGGGGGAGGAAGAGAGGATTGCGTCGTTTGGATTCGCGGTCGGCGAACGCCTCTCTCTCTCTCTCTCCTCCGCTCGCTCTCATTTTTTCGTTCATTCAGACATTCATTCGGGGATCGAGTTGGCGTTGTGGTGGCTCGAGTACTCGACTACCACTCAGGGCGGCCAGGGTTCAAATCCTTGCAGAGGAGAATGCGTTTCAGAGGAAACCCGACCCCCACTTGAGTGCCTTGTGGAGGGCACTTCAAGTACAGTACTCCGTCTGTCGGATGAGACGTTAAGCCGTGGTCTCCTTGGCGCCTTTCGTTAAGAGCAGGCTAATGCCGACGCCGGGTTTCCATCCACCCTTCCTCCCTTACCTATCCCCTATGGCGCAAATGACCTTAGCCGTCGGTCGCCTCCCCAAATATTCCAATCCAATCCATTCATTCAGAGACGCTGATGAATGAGAGAGTGAGAGTGAATGTGGAGATCTCATTCCTCTCCGCATGAAGTGCGTTTGCCGTGCTCTAACCGAATCCCTCTCTCGCCATCGAGACATGCGTGCCACTCAAAATCCCCTCGAAACATTCCTCTCCCTCTCTTCCGTGTCTCCTTCCTCCTCCGCCTTCCCTCCCCCTCCTCCTCCCGCACCTCCTCCGCACCCGGACTCCCGAGTGCTGCCGCTCCCCCCGCACCCGCCCTCCCTCCCTCCCTCCGTCGATGCCCGGGGAAACCTCGACGAGCGGAAGGCTGCGACGGGAGGAAGGAGCGTTCGCACGCGAGGCGATCTGCACCCTGGGGATGCGGCACCGCGCTCGCCGCACCTCATACCTCCGGCGAGCGGTGGGCGTGGGAGTCGGGGGGAAGGGGGGGAAACGGTGCCCTGTGAAGAAACCAGCCCTCGAGCGGATGTGGAATATTTAAGTCCGATGCAATCTGAGCTATTATTCTTTTCAGATGTCTTTGCTCGCTGACAGGCACACTTAAGTTTTTTGGATGTGATGGAAGAGGGGACACGTGACTTCGCGGAAACCAACCGGAATGAAGAACTAGGGGGAGCCAACCACTCTCGGAAATTCTGTCGCTCACAGATCTTCGTTGTGTACGCTTCGCGAGTCAGTTAGCTGTGTTGCAAATAACCGCCATTGCCTTCGGTCGCTTGGTGATGATCTCCCTTCGATCAAGCCTCTTACTCGCATTTTCTCCTTCTCCTCCGGTCAACAATCCGTAGATTGGTTTGCGGCTGTCGTTTTACGTCTCATTCCACCCGATCTCGTGGCGGCCTCTCCAACTCCAAGTACGAGTGGCAGCCCATGTCCTCTACAATCTGTTCGACGTATTCCTTTCTGGGTCTGCCTCTCGCATTTCTACCCTGAAATGAGCCATCTATGATGGTTCCTAATAGTCCCTCATGCCTTATAATGTGGCCTATCCAGGTGTCTCGTCTCTTTCTAATTGTGTTCCACAGACATGGCACCTCATCAGCTCTCCGTAGTACCGCTTCATTCGTCACCATCCACTCTCTCTCGTCTCATCCACCCTCTCCATCCAAGATATTTTGAGGATTCTCCGGTAGCACCACATCTCAAGGCCTCTATTCTCTTTCTTCCATTCATGCCAAGTGTCCATGTCTCACTTACCATTAAGCAAGACACTCCACACAAATGTCTTGAGTAGAAATTTTCTTAAATGCAAATTAATGTTGTTGGAAGTTTAGAGCCTTTTCTTGTTATAAAAAGCTGCCTTGGCCTGATTAATCCTGCAGATGAGATCCTTGGCACTACCTCCAGCTAATAGTGCTACATCATCTGCAAACCGTAAAATATCAATCTGTGTGCCTTGAACACATATTCCACCATTTTCTCCCCACCTTTCTCGTGCTTCATTCATAGCTCGCTGGATGTATGCATTTAACAGCAGCGGAGACAGAGAGCAGCCTTGCCTCACTCCCTGTCTCATCTTAGCTTGTCTCTGGTGCGCGCCGCATCTTATAACAACTCCCTCCTCTTTGTATAAATGCCATACTATTCTACGGTCTCAATAATTTATTCCTATCTCCCTCAGATTCTGAAATAGCTGCTGCCATCTCACACGATTAAAAGCTTTCTCAAATCCTACGAAAGCAATAAAGGTGTCCTGGCTCTTTCGAGCTCTCTTTTCCATGATTAATCTTAATGCCAAGATCGCCCAACGAGTGCCTCTTCCTTTCCTGAAGCCGAATTGGTCTTCAGTGATCATATCCTCAATCTTTCCTTCTATTCTTTTCTGTATTATTTTTGTTAATATTCTAGAGGTGTGAGAGACAAGGCTCAGTGTGCGATACTGTTGACAACATTTTCTGTAGTTTTTTTTGGGTATTGGTACAATGGCACACTTTTTAAAATCTTAATCTTAATTAAAAATCTTAATTAAATTTAAAATGTTTAAAAAAAAATCAGGTAGTTTCCCTGTATCATACATGGTACACACCAGCCGGTATAAAATGTATTTCACCTTATGCCCAGAAGCTTGAATAAGTTCTGCAGGAAGTTTGTCAATTCCAGAGGCCTTTTTGTGTTTAATGAATTACTTGTGTGGTCAAAATCCTCACGCATAATTCTGTCGCGTATTTCATATTGGTTTACAATGGCTTCGTCTTCAATTATGTCATTTTCTGGTGCTTCTTCATCTTTCCCGTAAAGTTTTTCCAAATATAATTTCCATATTTCAACGATTTCTTCTTTTTCGTAGGCTATCGTGATGTTTTCTTTTAGCAGGGTACTGTATGTTATCCTCCTGTTTCCAAAGAACTTTTTCACTGTTTTGTAAGCCGTTTCAAGGTTTCCGGCCTTCATGAGGTCCACTACCTCTTTGCACCTGTCCTGCAAGTATATTTCTATGGCCTTTCTTGCTTCCCTATTTATTGCATTCCTTAGTATTTTGTATTCTTTCTTACCCTATTCAGTCATGTCACTTTTTAATTTCCTTCTTTGCTCAATCATGGCTACTAATTCATCAGTCACCAGCTCATAATGTTTCATAACCTTCTGCTTTCCAAGGATCTCTTCTGCAACCTTGCACATACCCGTTTTGATGTTGCTCCTCCTTTTTTCAATATCCATATCTTCCATCAATAGCCACATTATCGTCCGTTTTGACTGCAAATAGATGTCTGATGTTTTTATTTTTGAGCTTTTATAAGTTCCATCTTACGGGCTTCTTTCTCTTTTCCAGTTAATTAAACTTCAGTTGGCATTTACTCATGACTAAATTGTGGTCAGAATCTATATCAGAACGAGCAGTAACTATGCTCTGCAGTCCTTAATTTAATTCTTAAACCTACTTTTTACTAGAATGAAATCTATTTGGTATCGTTTGCGATCGCCAGGTGCTCTTCATGTGTATCGCCCTCTGCAATAGTGTTAGTTACTGCTAGCTGGTTGCTGTTGCAAAACTCCACAAGACGATCTCCGCGTTCATTTCTTTTACCACGTCCACGATGGCCTACCACTTCACCATCGGTCCCCTTCCCCTACGACAGCATTCCAGTCACCCATTATGAACAGGCTAACCTCATACCTTTGATTCTTTTCATGGCGTTGGCCAGCTCCTCATATATTTCTTCTTTCTGTTTTCCTCCCTGACTTGATGTGAGCATTTATGTTTGTATTGTCACTTTATTATCGTGGAATGCATCGCATTTTCCAATTTGGGCCTAATAACTTTCCTTCCTTTCTCCGTCACCCTAATGTCTGTCATTCACATTCCCGTCTCCTTCTCTCCTCCTCCTTATTCCCCAGTTAGCCTCACATTTCATTTACTCATTTAATGCTCGTTTATTACGAGGCTAATTCGTCGTTGAATCATCGACTTTCTAAGGAAAGTTTGATTAATTTCTTCTAAATTCTTCCGAAGTAAGTGTGCTGAGTACTAGGGATGGGCAAACTCGTTCATTTTTGGGAACTCGTTCACCGGGAACCGGTCCTTTTCGGGACCCGTTCCTTTTTTACTCGTTCACCGTTCCTTTTTTATTAATGATCGTTAATTTTTATTTTCAATATGTGTAAACTAAGCATTCATGAAAAATAAAATAAGAATCTAGAAATAATATGTTACCTGTAATAATCGCGTTCTACAATATTGAATAAATTATAATAAATATCAAATTATCTACCAACTTTCAGAAATAAACGAAAAGAATGTGTATTGATGCACTATAAGGAATTTACTCCTGAAGCGACGAGAAACCCAATTATTCAATAAAAAATAGATCACGGTGAAATTGGTAAAAAATGGAAAATAAGATTGCCAAACCTAAGCCACATAGGAAATTTTCAAACCGAAAAAAATTGCCGTATGTGACTTGAATGAACAGAGGCCAGACTGCTTTCGTTGCTATTACCGATCCCAGAGGAAGTTTAGTCCTTCAAAGGATTTCCCCCGTACGGGCCGTAGTCAACTGAACTTCATATGGGTAACTAATGGATCAACTGAAGGGATCTCTTCTAAAGTATTATCACTCTCCCAATAAGCTTGTGATTCATCCGCCTCTTCAAATTAATTCTTCGAAGGGTGGTAATCAGTGGTAATGATAAATATGCAGCCTTAGTGATCTCCTTGTCAATTCTTTATTCCTGCTGTCTTTTCCCGAGTGTTTGGACATCAAGATGCCCCCGAGAGCTTCGTTGACGGAGATGGAAATCGCAATGGTTTTAAGTGCTTTGTGCTTTTTTGAAAATGTGGGTACAAAATAATAACGACATGAAATATTCACTAGTTTTCTATAGTTTTGGGAACTAAAATAAGTTCAATAGTTTCAGCATTAACTTAGTAAAACTTTTCCATAATTTCTGCTTGAGGCTTTCGCAGCGCTGTAGTGCAGGAATATAATAACCCGGAAACCATGGATATTCCTGTACTTTTCCATAATGTTCAGGAATAAAGAATGCCTTTGTAAGTTTAACGTAGAATATTTATTGGAGAGTCCAAAAAATATTCTACGTAAAACTTACAAAGCTTTTGTTAATTTCTGAACGTCACTAAAATAAGTGTTTGCATACAAATACATCTCCATATTTTTATACTTAACATTTTTACAGTATTTTAAAAAAAATGTAGTTTTTTTGTATTTTTTAACTTCGGCATATATGTGTAAATGTAAGACGTATATTGATATGTTAAGATTAATTTTCTCGAATTGAGAGGAAAAAGACGTAAACTTATTTTCCGTCCGAGGACCGAAAGGAACGATGGACCAAAAGGAACGATGAACCGAAGGAAACGATGGACCGAAAGGAACGATGGACCGGAAAGAGCGATGGACTGAAAAGAACGATGGACCGAAAGGAACGAGTGACAGAAAGGAGCGAGTGTCCGAAAGGAACGAGTGACCGAAAGGAACAAGTGACCGAAAGGAACGTGTGACTGAAAGGAACAATGGACCGAAAGGACCGGTCGTTCCGGAGAAGTCGGTCCTCGGACCTTCCGTTCAATCCATGGACCCGTTCCTTCAAACCCGTTCATTCGCGGACGACCTACCTCTACTGAGGACGGATCAAAGGAAAGTGAAATTATTGCTGCGGAGATAATAGTGCATAATGTGCTGCAGTATTCAAAACTTTTTAATTTAATAAAAACTGGTAATTCAACTTTAGAGCATATGACACATCTTTAAAAATGAAAAAAAGCTACATTTTTGTAGGCATCTTTTAATTGTCCTTTCCTTAAAGTGTGAGTAAAAATGAAGTGTCGGATTTTTAAACTGTCCAGTTAACTTTTAAAGAATTCGACGTGTTCAGCTTTAAGGTATTCCGGTGGACAACTTCTTGCAGAAGGAAATTGAGGCAGGTACAAAAGGACTCAACTCCTCTTGGCACTGGTGGGGGGGAGGGGGGGAGGGGGGGAGGGGGGAAGTGCACCCCCCCCCATGTATTTATCCTTGGGTCTGGGTGAATCACGAATGTCATTATTTTTGGCAAATATATTTTCCTTAACATTAATCGGGCATATTTTTTTAAAATGTAGCCTCTATTCTATGATTTCCTGATTGATTGGAGACCAAACAGCATATGTGATTCCGTCGCATTTTAGTCAAAGACGAAAACTTGTAAAATAAATATTCGTTCAACCACGGCAATTGTCAAAAATCAACAGAATCACGTGACGTGTGTTTGGATTCGTTTACATCATCTTGAATCACAGTAAATTAGTTCAGCATTTGATTGTTAAAACAATTTAACAGATAAAAGTAATGACTTTAAATTTCAAATGTCCACTTCTGAGCCACCGACCGAGCAATTGTCCATTTGATCCTTTCTACGACGGTGATCCTTGAGACGTGTCAAGAAAAGGAATCCCTGGAGTGGAGAGTGTAAGGGTTGAGAAATAGGGGTTAATCATCCCTTCGGCAGCGGCGGCGCCCGGGACTCCTGTCCTTCGCAATGCAGTGGCTCGTGGAATGTTACAATGTCCATTCGCATACAGAGTCTTGTGGGTGAACGTGGCATTCAGGGGACGGAGCGCTCCGGGAGCGGTGGAGCAGCGGACCGCTACGTAGTATCTGCTCAGTTCTCTTGAATGCGAAAGTTGAGCGAGCGCTACGGTGGGACTTTTGAAATTCAAGCAGACGACAACTAGCCGAAGCTTAAGCCGTGTCCCAATTCGTTAGGCATTAGGGAGGATGCGGTTAGCTACCTAAATATTTAGAGGCCTTTCGCTAAGGGAGCTTGATTTGGGACATCCTTCGCTAGTGTTGCCGTCTACCGAGCTGGAAACGAATGACAAATATATGAGTAATTAATTATGGACTGAATGAAA
Source organism: Ceriagrion tenellum (assembly GCA_963169105.1). Classification (NCBI taxonomy): domain Eukaryota; kingdom Metazoa; phylum Arthropoda; class Insecta; order Odonata; family Coenagrionidae; genus Ceriagrion; species Ceriagrion tenellum. The sequence goes on from OY720633.1 coordinate 21,232,686, forward strand.
CAAATGAAACATGAAATTAAGACATTTTTGACGCCTGCGGCTACCTTCGTATGCGTTGTGAGATTTGGAAAGTGAAATGACATTTTTTTCATCCACTTCGCTGTTTGGAGATTCGTTAGTTTTTAGTTTTCGGGGTATTTAAGTGTGTTAAGGTGTTCTGGAATTTAAATTCGTTTTTTTTTTAAGTGTACTAAGTAGAATTTTTCTTTTGTAGTCGGGTGTTGGGTTGCGAAATATTAGAGAATTCTTTCACTTAAGACAAAATACTTGCCGGCCATGTTTGCCACTCTTCAACTACTTCCTTGTGTACGAGTTTCCTCGTACGACGCATGCTGCGCTTTGCATGATGGGAAATTCAATATGGAGGTGGATTTAGGATAAACTCCATCTACCCTAAATTTCACCCCGAGAAAGGCACCTAAATCCGCTCCCCCATGATGCCTAACGAATTGGGACACACTTCAAGATGGCGTCCTCCCTAAATCTGCCGATTTAGCTGCCTAAATGGCGAATTGGGACACAGCTTTGGTGATTCAACCGGGGATGTTAAACGAAACTAAGGTCATGGTTCCGGAACGGTTCAGAGTGGGTTCGGATAAAGTTTCGGTACACGGAACCGAACCGAAAGTAGGAACGAATATCTCGGAACGAAAGTGGAACGAAAATATTTTGAACGAAAACCCTTAGGAACGAAAGAGGAACCATTCCGATTTCGGTTCGGACTGGAAAAGTTTCGTTCCCACCTCCACCCCCCCCCCCCCAATGATTCCCATTTTCGTACCGAGTAATTTCATAAGCGTACATTGATTTTTCATAAACACCTGCCGTCACGTACGCCACTTTGGGTATAGTTTGTGGTGTTAGTTTGTTCCGCCTCCCTCGCTTCTTCGGAAGAGATCTCCATCCCTGGGCACCAGTAGTCACCATTGTGTCCTCAAACTCTTTGTATCTGCTCCGTGACCAGCTCTCCCGTTTTTTTTAATAACCCTTTCGGCACACACCCTTCTTAACCGTTTCAATAAGGCCCATGTCCTGTACCTTAGAACTCGGCTCATCCGCCTGGGAAAATCCCTCACGCTTTCGGTTTACAACCCTACAAGACTGACCGTCAAACACATGCCCGGAAATCCCAGACGGTTGGGGGGGGGGGGGTGAGAAGAAGGGGATCCCGCTCGACGACGCCTTTGAGCGTGATGACGACGAGGAACAAGATCCGTGGGCGGTGCTTGACAAGCGCGTCCGCATGGCCAACGCCAACGCCGACCAGGACCGCGTTGGGGGAATGCCAGTAGAAGTTAGGCAATACCGCAACAGGCCACCCGTCGATAGGAAAGTCAACCCCAATCCTCTGAAAGTCTGGGAGGAGATAAAGAGTGAATACTCCAACACGTACCGTTTCGCGATCAGAGTGCTGAGTATGATAACGTCATCCGTCCCATGTGAAAGACTTTTCTCTAAGGCCGATAATATTGGAAAGGCACGCCCTAGATCATCAAGAAAGCATCTCAATCAGTTGTTCTTTCTTAAAATTTTAAAAAAATTTTAGTGATGCCGAATGGTTCCAAGCGGTGATCCCCAAACATTAATGTGTGTGCATTTGTAAATTTTTACTACTAATAATTCAAGAATATATTCTAAGTAGATTTTTAGGGATTTTTTATACAATTCAAATATGTATTATGAGCGTTTTTCGAATGAATGATAAACATGTTTTTGTGCCAACTGTATTAAAAAAAAAAAACCGTCGATTTTTTCGATTAATCGATCTTTTGGTTCAAATTTCGATTTTTTTTGAAAAGTCGAGCTTTTCATTTCGATTAAAATTCGATTGCTCGAAAAATCGATTTTGACCGACATTTTTCCATCACTAGACGCGTCCTCTCGGCGTCGATCGCGGGTGGGAAGCTGTCAGTGCCGACGCCAGGTTTCCGTCCGTTCTCTCCATTACCCGCGTAATACCATTCTTCCCTCGCCGACCCGCCCACCTGTTATACGATGAAAACGGTTCCAGCGATCTCTGCTGTCTCGGCCCGCTCCCAGAATTCCTTTCATTTATCCCCACGAGAGGCCACTCCCGTCCACTTGCATTTAACTCTCGAATAGCACTTTCGTAGAATCACTCTTTGTCTCGGCTGCCGCATAATTACTTGGGAGCTGAGACGGTTACATTCACCCATTACTTTTTGTTCATTTTCATCTCCACCTGTAGGCCTTGATTGTGTACTTGTTTCTTGGATATTATTTGCATTTCAAATTTCTCCTTTGTTGCGACGGGTACTCATACTGCTCTTCCTTCGCTGAGACTCTAGTAATAAGGATATTTTTGCGTTTGCCTCTTTTTCGAAGTCCTACCGTAACGAAGTGGCGGGACAAATCCGCAACACGTGTGAAGACGGTATATTATGGAAATGTCCCAGTCCATACGGTAACCCGCAAGAGGTAGAAGAAAATGGACGGGAAACTGAGGTTTTTTTTGGATGTACGAAGGCTAAATCATGTAACTTTTCCCGACAGAGACGTTTCTCCGCAAGTGGAGGAAGTATCTCGTAACAAACATTACGTTACGAGATGTACTGGAAGGAATGGTAGATGGAAACCGCAAAAGAGGAAGAAAGAAATAAAAGATGATTGATGACCTGAAGGATGGAGGGAGTTACGGAGAAAATTGAAGAGGAGAGCAGAGGCCAGAGAGAGAGGGAGAGAGAGAGAGAGAGATATGGAGGCACCAAGGACCTGCGAAAGCAGACAACTAATGATGATGGGAGGAAGTCTTGGTCAAGTTTCGCAACACTGAACTCTTTTCTAGCATATGGATGTTAACGCTTCGTTCGCTGCAGATTCCACTCCTCTCCGAGGATCAACGATGTACGAGATTTCTTTTTTATTCATGTTCCAACTTGTTCTGCAGAGCACCGTGTGGACAGAAAAACAGCGGCACCGCTCTGATACGTTGCATGGACTGAATATTAGGAAGCGAAGAGAGGGAATTTGTGAGAGCTTACGTCGATGACTTGATCATATCATCAAGAAACATCAAGGATCATATAAAGCACCTACGCATAATATTAGAAAAATTTCACGTTGAACCTTAAAAACTTCAGGTTTTTTTGAAATGAAATGCCATTTGTGGCAAAAATAGAGGAAAACACCAAAATAAGAAAACTCATCTTATTAATTGAAATCGTTGCGAATCATATGCCTTATTTTTTATATTGAAGTGGTCTTACTTTCTCACCTGAATATTTGAGTGGAAAGGTCTTTTTCATTGTTATGAGCTCATTTGCTTGATGAGTCAGTGGCTTTGCTTGTTACACTTTTATATTTTTATGGATCGGAAAGGTCCCAATTGTATTGAGTGGTCATTTACATTGATAGTGTTCTGTTCTCTCCTCGCGTCGTCTCATGACAATTAATGTATGTACTTGCTGGCCCATGACTAATACCATGCATTAAAATAATACCACAGATCGCAAACCCTCAAAATATTGCCAAGTTAAGCGTTGTCGGAAAATTCGAGTGATTCAACGTAAAAGTAAGCGAAAATATTTCCGATATTTTGGGCGACAGGAGCGCGCGTGATGTCTCTGCAAATTAGGTCTTGCCTCATCTGGAAAGCAGCCTGCATCTCATGTCGGCGAAAGAAAAGCTGCCAAAATTACTGCATAATGACTTGAGAGATGTAGTCTCCCTTGGGAAGTATCCTTTAAGTGGCACGAGAAACAAGACTGCTCAAGGCAAACTGCTCGCTCAAAGTCTGGAGAATTTTTAACACCCACCCAATTTTTTTCAGCAGTGCAACTGAGATGCTCTGGATGAGGCTGTCCATGAGAGTCGATATCATCTAATCAACACGAGATAAACGATTATAAAAATATTTCCGCCTCATTAAAACCTGAGATGCTCTGGATGAGGCTGTCCATGAGAGTCGATATAATCTAATCAACACGAGATAAACGATTATAAAAATATTCCCGCCTCATTAAAACCTACGTCCATCGCCCGTAATCGATACTTAAGCGCCCGGAGCCTTTGGCACCTGTTTTTGCCCCGCGGCGCCAAACCCAGTGAATTCACCCTTAACCACGGGACGGCCATTTGCTTCGGAAAATTACCGTATCAAAATTAATCTACCTGTTGTACATCCTATTAGAGGGGTGAAAAAAAATCTATCCTGCCTACTGCATTCCGAAAATGTGTTCTGGTAAAGGCGTCTGCTTTTATTTTTATAAAGAATATTTTTGGCACATAATAGGCACTCCCTTAAGAGGACGCGGTTCATAATTTTTTTCCTCCTCTGAGGGTGAGGTTAGTTTTCTTATTGACCAATAGAACAACCGAAGTCAGTGTCAACCTTGTCGCGAGTGTAGGCTCGACGCATATTTTCTTTGCGTGGAGGGGAGGGGAAAGCCACGAGCCCTCCCCTCCTTCGAAGACGTTCATTAAGACGTCTAGACGGAGGCGCTGTTGTCATTTCAGCGCGGAGCGCGCCTTTGAGTTTGCCTTGGCCCCTTGGCCGCATGGCAACAGCGGACAAGTGACGTCGCGTCGTCTTTGCACCTCAGTGGTGGCCGAAATGATGGCATGCAGAATGACGCGCTTACCTGTGGACAAGGGATAGCGGGGTTCAATAGCATATATTATTACGGTAATCTAACGGTTAAGGTATACTTAAATGGAAGAGAGTAAAAGTCCTCTAGATTTGAGGTGGTGCAAACCTCCATCAACCTCCATAACTTGAACATCTCTGACTGCGTATTACGTCTTTTATGTCTATCTAGGAAACTAGAAATCTAGGAAACAGCATCGGACGCTCATCCCTTTCCTAAACAAATTTGTTCCTCTTACTGATCTTCACTTTATTAATACTTCACCCTATGCACTAGCATTCAGTTAACTAATATTAGAAATGTCTTCATCGCATTAGAAATTCGATTTAGTGTCATGGAAGTCTAGTTTTTTTTTAGAGGAATAGGAGAAGAAAATAATGTATTTTCATACGGGGACTACCAGTGTGACCCAATGATCATGGTCATAGACAATTACTTACGATGAAATAAACCCAATAAAATTTTGCTTAGTATAAAAAAAGAGTATAAAATATTGCTGCATACCATAACTAGGGAGAATACTATAGGAGTTGACCACTTTAACTATTATAGTGTAAGTCAGCACAGTAATAAGGGAAATATTGCCTCACGGCATTAACCTGGCATAAAAGTCTACAGCATTTAGAGTTACTTGCGAAATATCCAAAATAATATTCTGTTGTATGAAATTTTGACTTATCTTACGTTGATGGTTAACTAAATTCTCAACAAGCGCTAAATAGTCGATATAAACATTATTTCGGAACCACAGCCGTCCGAGACATGTTCGGGAGATGCCTGCATTGACGTCAGCAAACTTCCAGGCGGGAGCTTAGAACCACCTTCGGCTCTAAGATCTCTGGTGCAATCTAAGCAGAGCTCTACTCCATGATGGGAAACAGAAAGAGGGGTAATGAAAGAACACATAATGCTGGTTATAATTGTTTTATTTCTTTTGTTTTTGCATTTCAAATGTCCTATCTGATCCTTCATCTCATCCTTACGTTTCACAATTCACGCCGCACAGTGGTCCGTAAGCGAAGAAAGCTGGCCAAAATTAATACCGCTCTTACATGTGCTTACTAACTAGATGTACAGATGCATCATTATAGCTTTTGGTCCGATAAATCTGAATTTGAAGTTATTTTTGTTGTATATTTGATATTATTGTTTTTAAAAGGCCAATTATTTAAAAAATTCAATGTTACAAATGGAAGTGGAATGTAAATGGTTATTCCACATTTTGATTGGTCCGCATGAAATAAATTCGAATTTATTTATTTTGAATCTTCGATTTTTTATTTTCCTATTTTATAAATTGTATAAACAATGTATGTTAACCTTTGTAAAGAGATCAGTAATCTGTTCCAATATATATATTCGATCCACACAACCTGAAGTTGAAGTTATTTTCCTGCATTTTTTATGGTTTCAATTTTTGCGAGAAAATAGTTTAAACAATTTAAAAAAATGGTAAAGGTTTCTGTTAATCTGAGGTTAATCTGGAGAAACTCGAGAATATACTTCCATCAGTCCATTATCCTTGCTCCCTTCTCTGTTTACGTCGGGATGTCCGGAACTGTCATCGAAACCATACTTGTAGATAAGGGAGCATTGAAGTCCGTCACCTCTCACCGTGACGAATGGCACTCTACATATAGTTCCTTTTGCCGTATTTTTCAGGAGAGATTGCAGACTCACCTACCACTTCTCTGTGGTGACGATTTTATTTTCAGGATAAGCTACCTTTTTTAGCTTCTAGACCAAAGTTATGGGTAGGATAAATTTAAACACCGTGAATTTTTGAAGCCTTTCTTTTTAATTAATAATTTTAATTAAGAATTAACAAATACTGGTATTTTGTAAAATTTTCAGACACAATAATGCCAAGATCTCCTTCAGGCGATACCTCGCTTTGTTTGATGTCCTTAACTCTCCACTTCGATAAAACCCATCGTGCTCTAGTAGGCGTAGTTTTTACCTCTTTTATAAGCTTAGCGGCTGACTCATCACCTTTGCTGCGGTACCTCATGGATGTAGCGATGGCCAACTCAACTGGTGATATACTAGCTCAAAGTGTCACCGTTTTTCTCCTCTTTGCCCTTTCACTTGACCCTTCAAATTGATTTTTTGGTCGACCAATTCGAGCTAACTCTGCCGAACTACAAAGAATTATTATGTTATTAAGATTACGCGAAACTTTCCATGCGTTCATAATTTACGTTGTAATTACTCATCGGATTTGCTGGTAAGATATTTATACACACTTGATGGAAATTAAAATTTAAGCTGCAGCCAACTTTTAAACTTTGTTTTGAAAATTCTCACATCGTGAACTTTGTACTAAGATATTTAGGGACAAAATATTTTCTGGTGAAGCGTGCCGAAGTATTTTTAGCATTCATATCTCCGTTTCAATCTAAAATTTTTACCAAGTAATCCAGCACTTGGTTTTTTTTGAAGAATGTAGATTCTTCTCTATGTTCGTTAAATTTATCATGCAGCTCAAGGGGCTTAAGGTTTCTCATTTCCATCCATCACTTAACACGATCTCTGTCTGGCTGAAACCTGATGCGCAAATCAAACTGATAGATACCGATTTTCAGCCAAGGTGCAAAACTCACGGAACAGAACTTAAAATAGGTCAAATACAGCACTAATATGTTGCTAAAATCCCCCTTATGAACGAAAACATGTCCCACTCCTCTTTACTCTTCAAATGATTCCCTCAATAGTAGCGCCTCAGCCTCTTCGTTAGTACTTCCACCCCTCGTTTTTTTCACCTCCTAAAAGCCATCCCTCAATATTTTAACGGCCTGATCGGGCCCCACGTTGGGCGCCAAAGCGGCCTTTTCGAGCACCGTGGAGACTTACCTGGCCATGCCGGATGTGCCAGTTCCGCGTGTGGGTCCCGGCTTCGGAGAGGACAAGAGGAGAATCTATTTCAGGGCAGGGCGACGTCAAAAGGAGCAAATTAAGGGGCGAACGACGGAAAAAAGGGCGTCGATAGGGCAAGGTGTCTGGAATGCAATTCACGACCATTAAAAATAAAATCCAAGATAAAGTTGCAGTATCGGACATTTCTATACGTAGAAAATCTGTTCAGTTCACGTCAATTTTTATAGAAAATTGTTTTTATCACGATGCTAATGTTCAAATATTAATGAAATTGTCAAAGGTAGAGGTTTTCGGAAACCCATTGAAATTTTTCCCCGTCTCCCGGGTGTGCAACGAAAATTAATTTTCCTTCCTTTTTGAGCGCCAAGACGTGTTTAGTTTAGTAATTGTAAATTCTTTTTTTCATGATACCCACATTAGAGGCCCCTGCCACGGCCCAGAGGACGTGGTACCGGGCGATAGCTAATCGATAGAATTCACAGTGACGAGAGGTGAATGGATTGAAATGGATAATTTGAAAACAGCAAGTATGAGGCCCATAGAAGGGTTGTGCATGGATGGAAAATGAAGGGAGGTTTAGAAAACTTTATATTACGAGGGAGATCATATCAGTGATGGATAAAAGGATATGGTAGGGAGTGATTTATGTGAATTCGCAGGTAATTAATAAGAACAAATGTGCCGGTGTAGCCTGTGGATTGCGTATTCGGCTTCCTTCCTGTTGGATGCCCGTTCACACCAAGTGATGGACAATACTTTCATGACTTTGGAAAAACGAATCAAGGGAAAAACGTGATGCGATTTCTTTCAAAACGAGACGAGGAGAATTTTCGACACCCTGCATGGTATACCCAGCTCTACTGCGTACCGATGTCTCAGCGGAAGCCTTCGATGGCGGGGACCAAGGAGATCGCTCTGGTGTTAATTGACTCAGCTTAGAGCGAGAGAACAGCTCACTGAGTCGCTTAGAGTGCTGCAATGTGGAAAGCAATTGGAAACCACCACATTAGTCTCATTTGACGAAGTAACCACAGCATCCGAACTCAGTAACAAGTCTTGGTATAACTCTAAATCGCACTCTAGCCTGGCCCTAACACATAAATACATTTCCAATAAAGTACATCAAATATTATACTCGATAAAGCAATTCAGGGATCAAATTCCAACTTTTATAAGAATAAAATTGGGTTAAACCCTCATAATGTCTCATATTGACTACTGCTCTCTCGTCTTTTCCGACATTACTAGTGAACTAAATAAAAAACTACAAAGGTTAAAAATCTGTGGAATAAAGTCCATACTTAATATTCCTGTTGATAAACACATCACTCCATACTATGACGCACTCAGGTGGTTGAAAGTAGATAAGTGACGGGAATATCTAATAAATTTATTTATGTACAAACTAATCAACAAAAAAAAATGTCCCAGATAATTGTATGATAAAATTATTTTTAACATTAATACATGGAAAATTTGACGAGAAACATAGAATTATTGTTTATCCCAAATTTCCGTATTACTGTGTATGGTAGATCTTTTTGTGTAACTTCTTGTAGGCTATGGAATGCCTTTACCGAAAGAAATAAGGGAATCAACGAAAATAAATTTGTCTAAGAAATGCCAGTACACACATTTAGTGTAATAATGAACCACCGTGCAAATCAATGAAATATAAAATGTATTGCATTTATGGTTTAACGCAGATGAGTGAATCAGTTAATTTTGTTCATATGTATTACTTATATGTATTCAATATTAGCATATCATAAGGCCTCATTTTTGTTTGTTCGTTTTTTGTCTTTGTAATTACTAAAATGTGTTCAACTGTTAACAGCTGTTGCTTATGTTTACCACTAATGTTAAAAAAATGTCTTGGCAACCCTCTGCTGTTAAATTATGAGTATAAATGAGACTGTTGATTATTGTTTGCTTTATACTCTGTAAATGTTCCAGGGGACTGAATTTCCCAGAACTTAAATAAATACCGTACATTGGGGTTACTTTAGTACATTTTTGACATATTTTTGAACCTGCAGCAAGCTATGTTTTTTTCACAGTCCAATTTAATTTTTCTTGTGAAAGCTTCAATCCTCATGACCAAAATCAGCTATTGCTTAAGGTTCTATGTGCATTACAATGGTTATAAAAACATTTTTTAAATGTACTAATGTTACCCCATTAATTGGGGTCAATTTAGTACGAGCGTATATCATATTGAAATAGCATAGCAGAGACTTGTGTACTATTCTCACCCCATCACAAACGTTTCCTCATATTCTCAAGAAGTATCAAGGCCAATTTCTGATTAAAAAATATATTTTCAACATGTTTTAAGATTGTTAAGAATATTTTGTCAATTTTCAACTTCACGGTCGTCTCTGTGTCATGTCACCAAAAAATAATAGAAGCCACACCAAAATAGATATCAACTGTTATCATAGAGTAACAACAAAAATGCTGAAAAAACTTTTAAGTGGGAATAAATTTAACCCTGTCTCTTCATCTTTCCTTAAGAAGGTCAGTCTTTGACCTCAGTCTCTGTTTTTTTAGTTTCGATAAGGCCTTGATTCCAATTTACGAACATACTGCCGTGGCATTGTTTCTGGAACGAAAACGTCTTTTATATTGAAAAAATATATGTACTAAACTCACCCTCCCAACCTGTAGACTAAACAGGTGTACTAAACTGACCCCACCAAGCTTCATATTTACATTTTAGCAAACTACTACGTTAACGAATGCAGATAGAAAAACATATGTTATCGCAAATTAAACAGGGATATATTGTTACCAAAATTCACACTTACCTTTGATTTGGGAACAATCGCAATCGTGTTGACATCAATAGATTTGTAGAACTGAACAACTCCCTCCTAAAACAGACTTTTATATAACCTCCTGTTGTGAGAATTAAAAATTGAAAGAAACGATTGTTGACCGGTGTAACCAACCCAAAGAAAATTGATCTACACAATAAAACTGACATCTCTTGTCAAATTTTTGAACTACGACAAATTATCAAATGCTAAATGTATGAAAACAAGATTGTAACATTTTCACCCCTACGTACTAAAGTAACCCCACTTTACGGTATATAAATGTATGTATGTAAGTAACCTGGCTTTTAAATGACGTTCCACCCGGTTAAATATTTAGGAGTCGTAATAATCCTCCATTCGGATCTTCGGGTGGGAACTCCTGAGATCAGTCACATTGTAAAAATGCTGGATTAGTACATGGAGCGTGAGAGCTTCAGGGGTGAGTGGGAAGCGGGTGAATGCAAAGATGAGTAGACCGAGGGAGTAAAGGCCGAATCAAATGGCCCGAGTCAGACACGATACGGGAGAAGAAATAGAATGAATCTGTGAGGAGGAAAGAACAAGAGACTCAGTGGAACGTGGTGATGAGAGAGAGAAAAGCTGTGCAGGGAAAATCTCGGGCTGGGAATAATAAATGTCATAAGAGGAACACTATTTGAGTTCAGAGATGAAAGGAATGTGTTGGATAACAGACGCTGACTTAGGGCAACATTCGGCGCAGAAGTTACTCATCTGAGATAGCAGGGGAAAGTCATATACACTCCAAAATAAATACGTGCTTATGCGGGCGATTTATAGGAAGCAAGTGAAGCAGTACCAGAGCCATCCCGGTGCAAATATATAAATAATAAAAGCAACCGAGTATGTGCCGAGGAGGCGTCGCCTTCGATGCTGAGGGAAATAAAGGGACACAAAACATAATGTGACGTTTTTATGCTGGCGCCAAGTTTTTAGCATCCCTTTTTCGTTCAGTTGTTAGCTTCTCGTGTGGGCCGCGGGAGTAGCGGTAGTGAGGACGACAGTATACATTCGGTGGTCTCTCTAGAAGCAAGGCATTTTTCTTGGGTTTCCAAGTTTCGGTTGCGAGCAGAGAGACTGCTATTAGGGAGCCGTGGAGGTCACGGTACCGTGTTAGTTTGTTTTAGGCCATTAGGTCCTTTCCTTTTACTTTTCCCTAACATCCCTTCACTTTCCTCCCCTCATTTTCTTATGGTAGTTCCCGATGATGAGACGTGACTCGGGGCACCTTTTAATAAGTGTAAGTCACTGAGGGAATTACGATTGGGATTTACCTTTCCCTTCTCCCTCCTTCTCCTTCTATCCGAGTGCAGGCGGATCTTCCCTATAACCCCCTTTTTCTCTGTACTGGCGCCCATATTCATAAAGTCGATTAGTTGGAAGTGTCATATGTCTTCGACCCCACCCGGAGCTAGTCGGGAGAGACGGGCGTCAAGGAGCCCGTTACAATGGACGGAGATGGAAAACCAAATTGCTGGCGGAAAAAGATACTCTTCAGCCGTCTACCGGAAACCAGAAAAAAGCATCGAATGGAAACAGGATGAGCACACGTCACCATGAGAAGAGCGGTCACGAGAGGCGGCGCAAAGGCGCCGTGGATCGCGACTAAGATTTGCGCGCGAGTATTTAGACAGTCTCGTGTCGGCGGAGTCCCGTTCCGTCGATAAGTTCACGAGTCGAGTCGTCCATATAGTTTAAGGCTTAAGGTAGTTTGAGCGAAATATCATTTTACTTAGAAATCAATCTGGTGTCATTTCAAAGAAAAATATCTCACCTATCCAATGACACCAAAAATTCTACCCCTTGCCACATTACTTTTTGAGATATTTGTCAAAAAGTACCAGCCCTTTTACATGGGAAATGGCACGGGTATGCACTCCAGAGAGACATTATTAAAAAAAATGAGGAGTTTATAACACCTAGATGTCGTAAAAATACTAACAGCGTGTAGTTTGTGTGTTTTATCAACTATATTTGAAAATTAATCATATTTTCACCGCAGTAGGTTCTTAGGTATCACAAAAAACCTTCCGTTTTGAAGGAGTTTCAAACACACCGCGCGAAAAAAATGAGTCAATTTGAGACTTATTTAGATATTTTCATTTAATTACTTACTAGTTCTGTTATATTAAACTATACAATTGCCCCATTAATAATGCAATATTTAATTGATGTGCCCTACAGTTGGTGAAATATAAACATATAATTCGAGTATGGTCTCTGTTATGACTAGGGAACTATCTCGCTCAGACTACCTTAACGTGAGTTGAAATGTCTTCGTCGTGAATTGAGGCAAAGAAAAGAGGCAAAGCGGGGGATGATTCAAAGAACACTCGAATGTCCGCTCTGGGCGCCGTAGGCTCCTCCTCTTCACTGGAGAGGGAGAAGAAGAGAGGCCTTTCAAGTGTCGCTGGATATCCACTCCACATCGGTCGGGGGCGTGAGGGGGGGAGGGGTAAAGGACGCTTGCTTCGGACTGTCGATCATTCAAAAAAGTTTTCGGTAATCAAAATATTCTAGTATTGGTCCACTAAATATATTTATTCTTTACGACACCTAATGACATCTTCAGGTAAAAAATATTATTCCACGTGCGTATAAATACAAAATCAGAGGAAGGGAGGGGGAGAAGGAAAAAACAGTTGGAGTATGGTGTAATGGGGGTGTGAGGGGCAAGGGGTAGGAAGGGGTGGGTGGGAGAGGGAGGGGGAAGCGTAGGAGGGCTGATTAGAGAAATTCCGGGCGGGGGGAAGGGGAGTGGCGGGAAGGAGTGGGAGGGGAAAATAAGGGAAGGACAAATATACATTATTCTAAGAAATTAAAAAAAATACAATGTATACACAGGTCGACGGTGATTAGCAAGTCCAGGCTATTGATGAGAGTTCAGTTCAAATGGAGTGGATGGCTCTTTGTTGATGCTCAATGATGGTTCATTTACTGGGAAAACCTTGAAGAGGGAAAATATTATATACAACGTATTCACAGGTCACTGTGATTAGCCATGTAGGCTATTGATGAGGGTGCAGGTCAATTGGAGGGGAAAGCACTTGGGAACTTTGTTTATGGCTACCGATGATCACTTAACACGATCACTGGGAAAACCGTCAAGACCGTTAAGCTAATGGGGGAGGGAGGTGGAGTGAGAAGGAAGAAGCACTCATCGTAAGCACGTTAAGCTGTTCTTTTCCCAGATGGACGTTCGATACTCAATTTTTAACTCTTTAGTGTACCAATCTATCAGCACAAGCCGAGGTGGAAATTTGAATGCTTCCTGGAACTGATCTTCCGTCCACCTATGCAGCATGCAGTCGATCCGGGCGCCCAACCCTCCCACCCTTCCCGGCATCCCCCAACACCCTCTTCCTACCGCCCCCAACCCTCCCGAGGGGGTAAGCACCTCCGACCGCAGGGAAGAGACCATACGAACGCCGGAAGACGGAGTGAAGGCCCTTTTGGGAAGTGATTGCACTCTCCTCTCTGTCTCTCTCTCAGGAGAATAATCCTTCCGAAGAACCATGATTCAATGTTGGTCGCCACTTTCTTATGCCGTGTGAAGATCTGCTCTCGACTTGCTGTGTTGCCACGTGTTCCGCGTATTCAACACATGTATTTAACGTGCGGCTGCCGGATTACTGCGAGTATTGGCGTGCTTATCGATTCATCGCTACGATTAGAATCAGTGGCGCTTAATGCTCTGTTAACACCAATACTCTTGTTGTGTGCTAGAGTCCCGAATCTAAGCATGCATGCGCAACACTTTCAACTTACAACTTGTTAGCTCGGCCTATATTAAAACGTATTACATTGTGCGTTAAATTTTGATGAGATAGTATGATGTAAAATTTTGAAGTTTACGGTACATATCTTTATTATTCACGACTGTATGTCCTTCTGCGCTTAGATTCATATAATGTAATTGCCCACAATGTCTTCGCGTCAAGTCAAATCGTCAAAATTTATTCGTTCTGACGGTTCTGACGCGTTATGTCTCCACCTATTTTTTCGCATGCGTACGACCATAAGCGTCGATTATTATTTGCATTATTCCTAGGGTTCATCTTCTCGTCCGGGCCTTCTATTTGTCCTCCAATTCGTGCACGCGAATCGGTTGACGGAAACGGGAGCGGCAAAAAGGATTCGGATTAGGAGTGGGGGAGAGGGAGGATTGGGGGGGGGGTGAAATAGGGAGCAGGGGTTGAAGGGGTGGGGTGGGTAACCGATCGTGCGTGGAGCACCGCTCTCGCTCCATTTTGCACTCACGCACCACGGCGGAGAGGGGAAGGGGAAAGGGGGGGGGGGTGGGAGAGCCAAGTGACGGGGCTCAGTGTGCGGAAACTGCCAAGAGGAGAAGTGGGGAGAGGTGGAGGTGGGGGGGTTGGTTGTGGATCTCCGTTGGCATGGGAACCGTGGGGCGGAGGGAGGGAGGGAGGTCTCAGGCGGTGGGGTGGAGAGAGACGGAGAGAGAGAGAGAGTTGGTTCCATATTGATTATTTGTGTCGGAGGAGGAAAGGGGGCGTTGCTAGGCGGTGGGTAGCTTTGGAGGGGGGGGAGGGATGAGGAGGAGGGTGGGCGGCGGAAGGACGCGTGGTTGGCGCCACCGGAAGACGACGCCGAAGGACGGACGGCCCGCGATCCCATCGAGGGATCCCATCGGTATGATTCGATTGGCGCCCCCGCCTTTCGGTGATCGGCGGTGACGGTCGGTCGGCCCCGAGACTACACTTATTTGAATGAGGTCTAAGTCCACGGTTGATTTTTGAGCCTCGTCCTCATGTCGACTTTCTGAACTTGGAGTAGGATGGTTCACATGTACGAAATGGACGTATAGGGTCAGAAACGAGGCGTGCAGAATAGCGGGAGAGCAGTAATGGCTGAGACACAATCAACGTGTACGCGTGACGCGAGACGTTAACGGGACAACGGGAGACGGGAAACGCGAGTCAGCGGTCACAATCGACGTTAATGCGGCCCGGAGTAACAATTGACTAACACAGGTGCAGCCAAGAGATCAGGTGTACTAAACGAGTGTGGAAATAAATAAGTTGTCTTCGCCGAGAGCAATCTTCGACAGTTGGACGTATCTGCCGACAGATGGCTCCCATTCCAGGATTCTCAGGACTATTTTGATTAGTTTTCCGTGTACGGGACATGGGAAGAGATTAAAGCTGCCCATCTCTCGCATACACGTACTCCCCATAGTACACGTTGAATGTGTCCGTTCACTATACTTTCCCATCAGCCATCTTTTCGCGTATTCCCGTTAACGGCTCTCGTTACTCGTATACGTTGATTGCGTTCCAGCCTTAAGACCACGGATGATTTTTGAGCCTCATCCTCATGTCGACTTTCTGAACTTGGTGCGGGAGGAGGATGGTGCACATATACGAAATGGAAGGAGAGGGTCAGAAACGAGGCGTGTAAAATAGTGGGAGAGGAGTAAGCCATATGAAGCTTCTCCGGGAAGACACGGTTCAGACGGATCGGATACATTTTGAGACGAAATAATCGGAAGGAAATGCGCTACGAGCGATGGGGAGTGCGATTGGGGAATGAATGGTCTGCGTAAACGTGAGCAAAGCGAACCGAGCGACTATGGTGGTGGTGTATGCAGCACCTAAAGCCTGAATCACACGATACTTGACCTTGTACAAGTCAGAGAATGCTAGCTAGCGTATTAGGACTTATGCAAGGTCAAGTATCGTGCGATACAGACCAAGCATACTGGAAATCCTGCATGATCGCTGACATACTAGCTGGTATCCTTGTTTTCGTAGCTGGTGCGGTCCTAGTTTGATACTTGGTCCTAGTAGCCGCCGACCAATCACCTTTGCTCTTTGCAATGCGGTCGTCAATTTTTGATGTCAGCGCCTCCATAGTCCCTCGTGACAATTAAAATTTCCCGCGATCAAATAAACAACTCAAACCTCACATCAATACACAATGGCTTGGGTACCTGAGGCAATTGAGGTTTAAATCGATAATTATGGTAGGCGCTCCTGCCTTTATAATACCAAATCACCTGCATGCCATAAATAAGGCCGTAAGGGCAATGGCTTTAACAGATATTGCGGATACCGTCATCATTTATAGATATAAACAGGCCTTGTGCAAGTTCTAGTATCGTGTGATAGGTCCTAGGAAGGTTTCAAGCATGCTAGGTTTCGTACTAGGAAGCCAGTACTCGCTAGCATCCTCGGACTTCAAGGTCAAGTATCGTGTGATTCAGGCTTAAGATTCGGCGATGGAATGCTCTTTCGCTCTATCGATTCTCCCGGGTAAATTTCCGAATCTACTGCTTAAACCCAAAGGGCCTTTTTCAGCGCTCTTTCCTCTCCGCGCGGGGAAGGAAGAGAAAGAGACAGGCACCACACAAGCGAGAAGGAGGACCGATTCGAGAAAAAGAGGCTCTCGGAAGGAGACCATAATTGAATGTGAGACGATTTGAAAACGCCGCCACGGGACTCTTGAAAGACTCACGAGAAAGTCGCGAAAGAAACAATTCTCGGCATCTACATCTGCGAAACACCGTGCAAGCCACCAAGCCAGGGTGTGTGGTCCGGGGTGATTCCACACCAGGCATGCAGCACTCATCCCAGTTCGAATCAGAACCACGCACGTTCCCCAGGATGCCAAGCGCAGGCCAAAAGCAGTCAGTAAAGCAGTCTCGTGTATATAATCTTTGGTCAGGGCAACGGTACGCCGTCAGACCAGGAACCAGGGGAGCGATACGTAGAAGAACATGCTACCATGCAGTACCCCACTCAAGATACAACTACTGTTTAGTATTGTTAATGCGACAAATAAATAGCACTACAAGGTACTAGGAAGTAGTGAAATTGGAACTTTCGAGAAATCAGGTTATGATAGATTTGAAAAGGCTTTACAGATCAAACGAATGTTAAAACTCTTGTCTGATTATATCAATTCTTTCGCAACAATGGTGATTTTGAGGTAAGGCATTGCTCGAGCTCCAGCTTCCTTCTCGTTCATCATCGTTACGAATGTTATGGATGACGTTGTTTGCGACTAAATGGGCTCTTTTTACGACATTGCGTCTCGTGGCCTATCCAATAGTCAATCATTCAGAAAGTTGAATGTCTGTGGCCTCGATCATCCGACCCGCTGCGTGTCAGTTGGGCGAATCGAACTCCCCGTTTACCCTTATCCCATCGCCCGCTGGTGACGTATGCATCACAGATTCTCGTACGAATGTGAAATGACCCCACACATCCATACGATGTACCCTGCTGGTTCTTTCGGATACAATGTCTGCCACTTTGGGTTGGATTTGGATCGTGTCATGACAATGGCATTTGTTGAATGATAATAATTAATCATGACTTCAATGAAGGACTATTAGATAAAATTGATCAGCGGTAGCCTGTACTAATTCTTCAACAAAGAGCATAGGAATTTAGCGACTAAAAGTTTTTCAGCCAAGATATTTTTTAGCTCATTCCTAAAAAATATAGCTCCCTCTCTGTTATCTACTTATTGAAAAAAGTACCCAATACACTACAGATACTGAAAAAGTAGCTGTCTCCTACATTCAGATACTTTTGCTTTTCAATTAATTTTGTTGAAAACGGTAAAATATTTGGTCTGTTTCTTTGACTTTTGAGATGTGGTTTTGAGCTGTAAACCATTCAACTTCCAATTATTGAATTGGAATCAAGGTCAATTGGAGAATATTATTCTCCAGTGGACCATGATAGAAGAAAAAGAGAATTATCACATACAATAATGCTGCATGGGTAGTTTACTTTCAGACCAAATGGTATCGGGTCGAAAGATAATGGTATGTGTCTCTAAGCACTCAAAGTAATCGAGCTAATATTCAGTGATATTTTCTTATCATTGTTAGTTTCTGCAATTATGATACACGAGCCAAGTAATTACGGCAAAATTTTCGAGAAAATGATGACACCAGAAGCTTAGGGGTAAAATGTGAAATTATACAGGATGAAAACGCATTCAAACTATCAATTTTAATATCAATAAAGACAAAGATTGCGAGTGCCATGATACTTGACAAAAATTGTGAGTGCCATGATACTTACCTCGTTAAAATAAACGTGCAATAGAACGAGTAGTCCTGACCTTATATTTTCCCCTAATTGGTACTCACCTTCCGTCGCAGAGCTCCAATAAACCTCTAGTTTTCTCCTTTCTATATCGCTTCTAGAATGAAGAGTAAAGTTAGGAAAAATTTTAAGTTCTCTCCCGTAATTTGAAATAAAATAGACCTTAAATTTCAGCATGAGGCTTTCGCAACGCTGTAGTGCAGGTACTTCCATGGTTTCCGGGTTTCGCTGCGTATCCGTATCTAACCGATGACGTTTCGTGGACAATGCTGGCCACATCTTCAGATCAGGTTGTGAAGGTAACCGGAAACCATGGAAGTACCTGCAAAATGGACCTTAATCTAATACAAAATTTACTTCCATACGGCGGTTTAATATGGACATACAAACGTTCAATTATTAAAAATTTCACTCGCACAGTACAGTGTTTTTGTTTACCTGTCGTTGGAGTGTTGTTCGACCGCGGATGGGAGAGGATCGGCGATTCTTGAGGAGCATTCGATGCGAACCAAAGTGTGAAACATATCGCATTGCCTTTGGACTCACACGCGGTGTCGCAGTGGGAACACCATCCACCGCGGAATTTGTTTTTCTAAGACAAAGTGCGATTTTCTCCGATGTACGAATCGCGAGGTGATTGATTAAGCAGAATGTAAACTCACAAAGAAGAGTAAAAATCGCGGTGAAAATAATTATTCACAAGCGGCTTCCACCCTTAGGTTATAGCGCAGCGCAGTTGTCAATCACTATACAGAGCCCAAAGTAAACGGTTTTAGGTTTGACTTTAGGAAGTTGACTTGAGGAAGTTATCCATCACAGAGTAATAAAATGACTTTGTTAACTCCACTAGTGAGCATCTATTTCACGACCCGGGTTTCGACGCTAAAGCCTGAATCACACTATACTTGACCTTGTGCAAGTCCGAGGATGCTAGCGAGTACTAGATTTCTAGTACGAAACCTAGCATCCTTGAACCTTCCTTGGAGCTATCACACGATACTTGGACTTGCACCAGATCTGTTTAGTATATCTTTGATCTAGTACAGTCGCGGAAGGAGTTTGACGACCGAAATGGATGTTTTCGAACGAAGACGATAGCTTTTAGTCGCTGCAGGTCCTCAACCTCAATTGCATCAGGTACCCCAGCCATTGTGTCTTGTTGTGAGGTTTGAGTTGTTTATTTGATCCCGGGAAATTTTAATTGTCACGAGGGACTATGGAGGCGCTGACATCAAAAATTGACGACCGCATTGCAAAGAGCAAAGGTGATTGGTCGGCGGCTACTAGGACCAAGTATCAAACTAGGACCGCACCAACTACGAAAACAAGGATACCAGCTAGTATGCTAGCGATCGTGCAGGATTTCCAGTATGCTTGGTCTGTATCGCACGATACTTGACCTTGCATAAGTCCTAATACGCTAGCTAGCATTCTCTGACTTGTACAAGGTCAAGTATCGTGTGATTCAGGCTTAAGGGCGGTTTGCTAGAATTCTGTTTACCCATTGCCGTGTAGCAGACTGAGAGCAATCGGGAAAACAATGTTCTCGAATGTTCTTTTGGCTGAACGGTGTTGAGACGATGGCGTTTCACGTCACGTCATCCATTGTTGAATTAGACATACCCACATTGGTGATTTAGCAGAAAAAGAAAAATGGAGGACGTGAGCTCGATCGACTCGTAGTTTTGGAAGAGCTTTCTTAAAATATTTGTCATGAGGAAAGGTCGGGGATAGTTTAACCTCAAATGAGTAAAAAGATCTTCAAATATTGCATTCAAAGATTAAGAGCCTTGGAGGTAAGAATAACAACACGAAGTAACCATATTAACGTGAACGTTGAAATCCACAGGATGAACGAGGTAAGTAAAGTTTAGTGGAGTTTTTCATGAATACCGTCGCTTTTGGCCCTACGATGCAACATAATGATAAGTATTTTGCAAAAAATTAGTGGTTTTGTACATAAACAGTGTTCATGAGTGATCAAGGTGATGTGCAATATCCAATTTACACTGCATAAGCGAAGAAGAATCCATTTACCACAGTGGTGAACAAGTGCGGTGCTAGCTTATTTCTCTCAACTTACACGGTGGGATGACTTTTGTGTTGCTAAAAGTTGCTGAGTGGTTGTTTAACACAAAAGAAAGGTTAGGGATGTCGCGAATTAGTGCATAGTACGTGAGTAAAATAGCTGACGTTCGTTGTGTTGCCACGGGTGTTGTTATTTAATCTGATTATACAAAGTAGTCGTTCTAACAATCTTCTATTAGTCTAATTCATACGTTTGTGGAAAAGGCCACAAACAATGGGCCGATTGATCGAACGCTGTGCATCCTTTGCGAGGAGTCGTCGTTCACTCATCGTATTCATACGGCGACAATGTCTACCCGCCGCCACACTTCGGCTCGCTCCATCCTTGAAGTTGAGAGAATGAGAAGAGTATATCAGAAACGAGAATGTGAATGATGCGTGGGAGTGTTTAAAAGGAGTGATTGTAGAATGTGCTGCAAGTGTATGTGGAAAAGGAGTGGTAGGAAGAATGAAAGGTGATGCTTGGTGGAATGAAGAGGTGAAAATTGCAGTCAGGGAAAAGAAAGAGGAGTTCAAGAATATGATTGCCGCCAAATCTGAGGAAGAGCGTACTACACTGAGAAAAAACTCTGGTTGTACAGCTATAATTCTAGCTTTATAGCCAGAATATCTAGCAGTATATGGGACAGCTAGACGTGTAGCTATACAGTGAGAAATTTCTAGCAGAGCCATCTATCCGTCTAAATAGATATTTCTAGGAAGACGGCAATACGGTATAGCAATCCAGCCATATGGAGTAGCTAACCAATTGCTTCGCATATAACACCAGCTAGGCAGATTAGCCACTAGCTAGATATATTGCCGATAATCTGTTAAATTTCTAGCTGGTCTACGGTATATTACGAATATGTATGTATTTATACATAAAATACTTCTTCAGAAAAAATAACTTTCCTGTGCATCACAAAAATGGAAGTAGTATATGCGATGTCGAATAAATCTGAAAGCATTACACTTGGCTGCATACTGGATAATTTTGAACAAGTTTAATCACATGAAATGAAAAATATCTCAATACTGGAATGAAAAATATTTTACCCAACGCATGCTACTAACTTATTTAATACGTTTTGCTTAAAAATTTCTTCCGTGGAAGAGTTCTAGTAGGAAATAATAAAAAACATTTCGCAGTTGATACTTACCGTCAAACATAGACCCGTACGGCCGTATCCATAGATTTCAGCAAAAAGGTGCTAGTAGGTGACTAACTTAGTCAGCTACTAAGAGATCTTACTCGCATACGAAAAAATAGTATTCTTAGAGCCTTTCCACTGAGCTACTAACCTAGTATGCTATTATCGCCACTATCGTATCGGAGTACATAATTGTAGGTAGCGACTGCCTTAGAAACAATGAAGCTGAATGTATAGAAAAATCGGGAATACGTGCTTGTTATAAACTTTATTTTTGCCACACGTAGTAATACACCACAAACTTGCACAGATCGTTCATAAAATCAATTGGACACACTGCAGCTTCACCACATCAAAGTTTAACGTACTCCATCCACACGCACCAAATTAAGGTATCAGTTATATTCAAACAATCACAGTACTTTCTTGAGGTTTTCACCGTTCCGTCAATATAAAAACACTCAAAATGGAAAATGTTTGCCTCTAGTTAATGGATAATATCTGCTATTTACACAGAAAATGTAAAAATACTCACATCCACAAACTAACCATCATTCTGTAAACGAAAAACAAACATGCACACGGTACAGCGAACATTGTCACTATTTAATCTGGATACCTATTTGTCCCTTCATGAATCCTTTCTGAGCATAAAATAAAACGAAACTGATTTAACTTATCCACTTACAAGATAAAACATAAAATATGATGCGATACACTGTTGAAGCACTGGAAGAAAACATTTTTCTGCGTGAACCATAACAACGTTCTGCAACCATAACAAAAACGAAACGAAATAGAATTACGGCAGAATGTAAACATATCAGCGCTTTGATGTAAACATATTCGCAATTACAATCATTACCTGTGCGAAATCATTACAATTCAATATGATAACAATGGTACGTCTTTATATCAATGTAAGACATATTTCTACGACAAAAAACAGTAATATACTCGAGTTTATTACTCTGAAGCACGTCACGAAAACCAATATGCACTTGTAAATTGTTTACGAGGCTTCCTCCTCGACACATTATTTAAAATGGGCTCTTATCTCGTAGAGTAATCATCTAAAAACACAAATAAAGAGCACTAACGTCCAATGATTTTTAAAAATGCAATCGTTACCCTCAAAAACAGTCCATACACACACAACTATTTATGCACTTTATAATGCCGTGAGGCATAGCACTGATAAAACGAGATGAAGAAGAGGTGATAACCACTTTACGACGCTCAAAACCACACTAATCATCTCACTAGCTCTTCCTTTTTCGTTGAATAAAACACTCATGAAGCACTACGGAGTACCACAACACACTGATAGACTAAGAGCTAATAATTAAAAAGCTCAGTTTGATCCAGCAACAGTACAACACGTCGCATCCGCCAGACTTGAGAAAAGCAATTCCACCGGTATCTTTGGTATTTTCGCCTGAAATCTCTGTTATGGCTTCAAGTTATCACCCGAGGTGAACCTCCCGATGTTGACCTCGTGGTTCACTCTGCACTAGAAAGAAACAATGGCGGAATGAGACAACCATAGGTCTGCTAAGAAGCGACCGAGCCGAGTCACGTGACTCAAGTTGGAAGCGAGTCTGTACAGCTCACCGGATGAGCTTACCAACCAAATCATTTCGCTGTGCATCTAAACACCGTCTGCTATAAATCTACAGGTACCCAGCTTAATGCGACTGACTGTACAGTATCTTACATACCTCCACAGCTATAAAATCTGCTGATTCAGCAAAACTAAAGCACCAATCCGTTTTAGCAGTAAAGCGTATGCACTTTTTTTTCAGTGTAAAGTATGTGAGATTTACAGAAAGATGAGGAATGAATGCAAAATCGTCGTGAAAGAGAGCAAGGAAAGGATGCGTGAGGACGATGCTAGCAAAATGCAGAGCGATTTTGAAGACAATAAAAAGCTATTTTGGAAGTGGGCAAAAAGGGCTAAGATTGGTGAAGGCAGGGGAATGAATGCGGTAAGGAACAAAAGTGGAGAGATCATGTGGGATGAGATCAATATCAGGCACTGCTGGAGGGAGTGTTTTGAAGAGTTATACAATAATGTTGCAGGCACTGAGGATGAGCCTTGCGAAGTAGTATGCGAGAATATGATGATGGAAAAGGAGATCAGTAAGAATGAGGTTATAACGGCATTGGGAGTATTGAAAAATAGGAAGCCTGCAGGCGTAGATGGGATATCCAGTGAGATGTTGAAGTGTGGGTGTAATTTACTCATTTGTCGGCTGTGTGAACTGTATAATTTATGCTGACAGACTTCTGTTGTTCCAGTGGATTGGAATTATGCAATCATCGGTCCATTGTACAAAGGGAAGGGAGGAAAGACCGAATATTATAATTATCGGGCCATTAGTTTATTGAGCATACCGGGAAAAGTGTCCAGCAAAATTTTAATCGAAAGAGTGAGGAATATTACTACTGAAAGAATATGGGGTGTGCAGTGTGGGTTTATGCCAGGGAGATGATGTAGTGACCAGCTTTTCGCGCTTCCGTAAGTGATAGAAAAATGTATGGGTGTCCGAAAGAAAGTGTATTGTGCGTTTGTCGATTTAGAGAAGGCATATGACAGGGTAAATAGAAAGAAGCGGTGGAAGGTTTTGAAAGACTATGGAGTAAATGGGCTATCATTGAATGTTTTGATGGCCATGTATGATAATAGTAAGGCAAGTGTGAGAGTAAACGGGGTTCTGAGTGATTGGTTTGCAACAAAACAGGGCGTAAAGCAAGGATCCGTAATGTCACCATGGCTGTTTAATGTATTAATGGATAAATGTGTTAGAGATGCATGTAGTGAAAACGACGATGGTCTGATTGGAAATGTAAACGTGCGCGTTCTACTATATGCGGATAATGCTGTTTTGATCTCGGAGAGCCAAGAGGGATTACAGAAGCTCCTAGATAAGTTTCGTGAATCAACAGAGAGAATGGAAATGAGGATAAATGCGTGCAAGACTAAAGTAGTAGTTTTTGATAAGGAGAATGGGGAGAATAACTGTATGATGAGGGCGAATGGTGAAGTAATTGAACAAGTGGATGATTTTGTGTACTTAGGTAAGATGTTTTCGAAAGATGGACCAATAGATGAGGAGATAAAGAGACGTGCGAATGCTGGAAGGAAAGTGGTAGGTAGCATGTGGAGCATATCAAGGAATGAGTGCCTGTCTAAGGAAGCGAAAATCGCCGTGTACATAAGTGTACTTCTCCCTACTTTGTTGTGTGGTGGTGAAACATTGGCATGTCAGGATAGACATAAGAGCAGACTAAACGCCGTGGGTATGAGTTATCTGAGGAGTGTTAGCGGCAAAAGTAGGATGGATCGGGTCTGGAATGAGTGGGTATTAAATGAGTGTGGGTTAGATGCTCCAGTAATGGACATATGACGTGCTTCGTTGGTTTGGCCATGTTGAGCGAATGGATGAGAGTCGAATAACGAAACAGATATATGAGTTAAATGTATGGTGTGAGAGGTAGAGGTAGGCTGAGAAAGTTGTGGTTGAACGTGGTTGAGAAAATTATTAGGAAGAGGAATATTAGGAGTCTTAAAAACAGGAGGGCGTGTATGAAGCAGTGTATAGGGGTAAATGAAGCAAAAGAGGTTTGTGAGGATAGGTTAGTATGAAGGAAATTATTGAATCAGAGTTAGGTGTACAATTATGAATTTTTGAGTGAAACTTTGTGACTGTGCCTACCCCGGAAGGGATCGGCGTGATTGGTATGTATGTAAAGGCAACAGAATAAAAATTATGTCGTAAAATGAGTAGGTACCTTATGGATCTGTAAAAAAATGCATACCAGTCGCCGTAGGAGTACTTGGTACATAGTGACGCACATTTTCAGGCAAAATGATTGACTCATTGATCCAATCATTATGATACCGCAAAAATCGCTCGTTATTCCGGGAACACTTTTCCCACTTTCTCATGTAGGGCACCAAAAAACTTATCCGAATAAATTCTCGAAGACTTTTTAGAGCGTCATCATGTGACCATATATCTAATCTTCGTGACAAATAATCAATCACGTATTCTTTTTAGTCATTTAATGATTTTCCCTTCATTTCCGTTACTTTTTTATGGGGCTCACGACGCGTGATCTGCTGTGAAGGCACCACACGTCTGAGGAAAAACCTGTGCAACGGTCCCATAATTTAAGAAAATATAATAAACGAAGGATGAAAGAAACAAATGATGATACTTTGAAATTATAGTAAGCAGTAAGCAGGAGGTACGAGTGGTAAAATAAAAACCAAGAGAAGTTAACAAAATATATTTGAACACAGATGAGAAAACTACGACGCATAATGTGGGTAAAAAAGTTCGTTGGCGGGAAAGAAAAAAGTAAAATAAATTGCTTACGTTAAAAAAGAGGTGTACTGCTAAAAAACTAAACAATACCGCTGTCACCAGAGGGAACTGGAGCAGGAAATATGTCATTATTTCACGAGCCAAAGAACCAGATACTATGTGTTTTCAAAACTCACGAGAGCTCAGGCACAACGCTACTTCACCAAAACCAAACTAAACATAAAACCTTCCTTTTCGCGCCATCCTCCTCGGGGAGTAAAGGCGGAGGGTGTAGTTCGGGGTGGGGGATGAGAGGGTTAAGGGAAAGAAGGGAATCCCAAATGTTGCCTTTTTTATGGAAAACATGCACGGTACCCCGAGAACCCGCAGTCTTTCTCAAGAGTTGAAAGACGTTCATAATTTGCGGCACGATTCCGAAAATTATCCAAAGAAAAACAAATTTACCGCAGTTACGCGTGCACTGATCCATTCTCTCGACCCAATATCATCGCAAAATTTTCAGTATAGAATCTTTAGAAATCAGTGACAACATACATAGCCTGAAAAAGTTGAATTCGAGGAGTTAATGTCCACACAACTTGAACAATCCAACGGAGTCCCAGTATTTCCAGATCCCGCTGCGCGGAGCCGGGCCGCGACGCGCGATCGATAAATCAAGTTTATTCTCGGCGTCGCAAACTTTTTTCAAATATTTTTACCGAGTAATCTATAAATATCTTTCATTTATACTCTGATGAAGTATCCCAGAGACCATTTTCCGAATAAGGATTATATTGTCTACTTTATGTAAAATTTTGTCTAAAAAAAGGGTCCGCCCTTTTGTGACGTAATAGCTCTCAAATATAAGCAAAAATGCCTGAAACGTATGAATAGTATAGAAAAAGTACCCTGTTCTCAAATGGTAATGTATATTATTTTATAGAAATGCTTTCATTACTCCTATATCTGCTCAACTTTTAAGATTTTCGAAGAAAAAATGACAGCGGGCGCTTTTTTGGAAATTTGGTCGTGTTTCAGCCTCTGTATATAAGTAACGGGTAAGATCTATGTGAGAAATGACTTACAATTCCATAATCATCAATTACTATTGTGTATATGGGCTAAGTTTCCAGATGTTATATTAAGAAATGCAATTTTGGACTTTTGTCCGGCGATTTTCGATTTGAGCCCACTGTGGCGTTGGTCCGCTCAGTTTCTCCTTGCCCACTTCCGCAATGATGACAGAAACCGCCGGACGTTAGAACACCATGTGGCGAGAATGCTTTCTGCTGGGTCCTCAGGCATTCTCCTCTCCTTCTGTGGATTTATTTTGGATGTAAAGGAACAAGGTGATCAAGACTACCAAACGTATAACGTAACTAGCAGTCTTAGGCGAGCACAAAGCGCCTCGATTCAAAAGCAAAAGTCTGAACGCAACACGATGTTCGCTCTTTTTGTCAAATGTTCAGGAGAAGAGGACGCATCGGTAGCTTAACTGGTTAAAGCACTCGGTCGGAAATCGAGAATCGGTTCGAGTCTTGGTCAAGGCGGATGATTTTCCTCTGTGCATGCTATGAAAAACAGCGGTAGGCGTGGAGAGTGCAACTTAAGTTGGATTTTAACACAGTTGTTATCGTCATTATTTATTCAATAATGCTACTTTAAATGAGTGATTCATCTGGCCATTGAAATATTTTAGAATTAACGTGGAGTAATGAAAATAAGAATGAGGCTGCCCCGGCATATTTAAACTCGATTAAGTTTCTCCAGGTGCTTCCAATTACCGTTGTTTTGTCTGCGCAATAATTTTATTCGGGCGAAGTATACTGGATCGAGGTCCATTATGAATGACAACGATGACAGTGAACGGTTGATCAGTACATATCCAATGTTATACCTACATTTACCTCATTCGTGGGAGTGCTGTCACGGATTAGCGAGTCGTGCGCGCCAGCCCGGCGACTCGGGAAGTTTTACACTCTCACGTCCGTCCGTCGAAATATAGGGAGTCAAGAGTGCGCCATTATCTACTATCGTTTTATCCCCCCTTTCCACTCACCCTTCCACCCTCTCCCTCTCTCCCCCACCCCCCTCAATGACGAAAGAGATAAAAAGAGAGCCATTTCTCGCAGCTTTTAGTCCCGAAGAGTGGAGGGTGAAAGGTACGAGGGGATTTGGGGTGGGGAGATGTGCTGTGGAGAGAAAGACAGTTTGTTTTTCGGTGGTTGGCGATGGCGAGGAAGCGATGCTTTCATTTCGTACCTACTCACGGCGTTCGGATGATCTTCAGGAAGACTGCGAGAGCCTTCATCCGCAACCACGAAAGACCTTTCATAAGGGACCATAATAGTTGTGATAGATCAGTTCTAGGATACTGACTAGGTTAAATAGGTTTTTCCAGTTGTGTTCATTTTACTTATTCACTTACTTACTCCTCGGCGCTAGTAGGGCCCTTGTAGGGCCTTGGCCTCTCCGACGATGTTAGCCCAGACATCACGATTTCCGGCATGCGTTCTCCATCTTCTAATTCCCATCTTTCTCAGATCATCCTCTACATCATCCAACCATCTTTTCCGGGGTCTCCCTCTCAATCTTCTACCACCAGGATGACCACGAAATATCTTTTTCACCATCCTATCCTCAGGCATTTTCTCGACATGTCCTAACCACCTTAATCTGTTGCTCTTAATTTCTGTCACTATTTTAGGATGTTTGTGGAGTTCCTCGAATTCTCTGTTTCTCCGTATTTTCCACTGTCCACCTTCTTTTGTAGCACCAAAATTCTTTCTTAGTACTTTCCTTTCCCATCTTTTAAGTAGCTCTTCTTCTGCCGTGGTCATGGTCCACGTTTCTGAACCGTATATGACCACAGGTCTAATCACTGTTCGGTAAATCTTTGTTTTCAAGTTCCGACTGAGGTTGCTTGACTTGAGCACTTTCAATAAAGCTCGATAAGCTCTATTGCCTACTGCAATCCTGGTTTTTATTTCTACATGTATTTCATTATCTTTTGTCTCCAGCACTCCTAAATACTTGAAGTTGTCACCTCTCTCATATTTATTCCCATTTAATTTTATAGATTTATTTGTAACAGTTGTACTTTTCCTGGAAGAGAAAAAGTCCTGTGTTTTGGCAGAGTTCACTTTTAGCCCAACTTTTCCTGCCTCCGTCTCCAATCTCTCCAGTCCTTTCTCGAGATCTTTAAGTCTTCTTGATATAATATTGACATCATCAGCATAGGCTAGGTTTTGCGATATACGGTTGTACAATGTACCACCTGGGTTGCCGACTTCTGTTTTTCTCATCACCCGTTCCAGTACCACATTGGAAAGAATATGGTGGATAGCACGTCGCCTTGTCTCAAGCCCTCATTAATTTCAAATTCCCTGGTGAGGTTCCCCTCTATTTTGACCTTGCATGTTGTATCCTTTAAGGTCATTTGTACTACTTAGTCTGATTAGTTTGGTTGGAAATTCCATATTCACCATAGTCTGAAACAGCTTATTTCTCTTTACACTGTCGTACGCTTGCCGGAAATCCACAAACAATTGGTGCACATCCACATTATATTCATAGCACTTTTACATGATCCGTCTAACCATGCAGATGAGGTCTGTTTGTTATCTACCCTGTCTGAAGCCACATTGGTAGTCCCCAAGAATCTGCTCCACCAATGGGTTAAGTCTCCTAGCCAAGATTTTGGCTCAGACTTTATAGACCACACTTAACAGAGCTATGCCACGGTAGTTTTCACAGTTGGCCTTGTCTTTTTTCTCATGGATCGGGAAAATAATAGGCAGAATCTATTCCTTGGGCATCTGCTCTGATTTCCATATATCCACTATTGGCTGGTGAACGGAGAGTGTAAGCTGCTCACCTCCATATTTAATCATCTCTGCTGAAATATTATCACTTCCTGGTGCTTTATTATTTTTTAGGGTTTTTATCACTTCCTTCACTTCCCCTATCGTTGGAACTGGTACTGGGATTGTATCGGTCTGATGTTCTTGCCATTGGAGTCCACACTCCTCTTCAGCTACTTCTGGTGTCATGTTCTCTGCAGTGACATTCAAAATTTCACAAAAATATTCAGCCTATCGTCCTAGGATTTGTTCCTTTCCCCCAATCATATTTCCTTCCTTATCTCTGCAAAATATTGTACGAGGTTGAAACCCTTTTCCTATATCATGTATTTTAGTGTAGAATTTCCCTGGGCCTTGTGCAGCTCCTCCAGCTCCGTAATCCATTTCCCCT
This sequence comes from Ceriagrion tenellum, assembly GCA_963169105.1. Lineage (NCBI taxonomy): Eukaryota > Metazoa > Arthropoda > Insecta > Odonata > Coenagrionidae > Ceriagrion > Ceriagrion tenellum. The sequence continues at coordinate 21,262,882 of OY720633.1, forward strand.
CCCAAAATCTATTTTTCCGTATACATAACTTGTCAGCTTCCCTTCTCTTCTGTCTGTAAAGCTCTGCACTTGCTCTTGTTCTTCTATCAATCATTTTCCTCCTTGCCTCATTTCTCTCCTTAATTGCTTCTCTACATTCTTCATCAAACCATCCTTGCCTTTTTACCTTATCTTTTACCCCGAGGACTTCATCAGCTGTTTCTCGTATTGCAATCTTGGTTATATCCCATTTTCCTTCTACACTTTCTCTCTCCCAGTTCTGTTGTTTAGTATCCAAATTCTTTTCCAGGTCGGATTGATATTGTTGGGCAATTTCCTTTTCTTTTAATTTTGAGACATTGTATCTCCGAAGTGCTTTCTCCTTCCCAGTGGATCTGTTCATTGCAATACGTTGTCTATATTTCACTCGAACCATGTAATGGTCTGAGTCACAGTCCGCTCCTCTGCAGCTGTCAATTTGAAGTATATTGGATGCATGTCTCCTATCAATTATCACATGGTCAATTTGATCGAAAGTAATCCCGTCCGGTTACACCACGTGACCTTCCTTATGTTTGTTCGCTAAAGCCATGTACTCTTTATCACCATTAAATTTCCCATGGCAAAATCAATCAATCTTTGCCCGTTATCATTTGACACATCATGGAGACTTTCCTTCCCGAGTATTTCTCTATATGCTTCCTCTTTACCTACCTTTGCATTGAAGTCCCCTAAAACTATTTTTACATCTTGTCTTGAGATTATATCCATTTCACTTTCCTGTTGCCCATAGAAAAGATCCTTCTCCTCATCCTCCGCATCCTCTGTCGGCGCATATACACATACGAATGTGATGTTGAAGAAACGGGCCTTCATCCTCAGGGTGCATATCCTTTCGTTTATAGGTTTGGAATTGAGAACTGATGCGCTATATTTCTTATCCACTAAGAAGCCTGTCCCTCCTATGGCACAACTCTCTCCTCCACTATACATGATTGCATATTTGCCATTACTTAGAATTCCACCTCCTTTCCATCTTACTTTTTGGATGGCTGCTACTCCTATATTATATTTTCCCACCTCTTCTTTGAGGCCTTATAGAGCGCCTGGTTTATTCAGGGTTGTAACATTCCACGTTGCTATCTGCATATCAAAATTCCGTTTGCATATACCTTTCGCTTGCATGGTTCGGTAATCGTTATTTACAGTCCGGTTTTCACTGTCTTTGAGTTTCGTAACAAGAGGTTTTTTTACGATATAGGGTCGTTAGCCCTATGCTCAACTCCCAACCTGGAGGACCAGAGTTCTTCTCTTTGTCTGGCATATCCCCCTCGACCTGTCCGGCTTGGATGACCCTACCAGGAGCTTACGCTCCTGCCGGCATAGCTCTTAGGTTCACTTAGGCACACAAGCTCCCTCATCACGACAAGATGGAAGTACTAGCGAGGGAGTATTGCTCAATATCTTAACATGAATTGTAGATACTAACTTTGCATGCAATCTCCGGCATGAATAGACATGCACACCTGTTTTTGCGTACGTATATTGCATACGTATGCAAAAACAGGTGTAATATTATCAATCACCGCTCGCTACAATTTAGCCGTTATATTGTCATAGCTAGGTGACTTATTTGGCTTCAGATTTTTGACCAAATTAACTATTTCTAAAGAAGTTACAGGCTCCATAAATATGGATTCTGATATACTCGTTGAAATGCAAGGATTTTGAACTAGTGACTTGGAAACAACATCATAATATAATTTAGCAGAGTCAAAAACATGGCAAAATAATTATTAAACTCCTCCACCAATATATTAGTATTTTTTTATAACATTATCATCAATATTCAGAGCAACATCCTCGTGTTTTGTGAGTATTTCACCAGTCATTTCTTTAAGTAAACCCCATTGCTTTTTTGTATTACCGCTGAAACTTTTGAATTTTTCAATATAATAATTGTTGCAGGTATTTCTCAGGCTATTTCTAAGTTTTTTTCCGACTTTTAAAAATTCTAACCTTAGATTTGGTTATTAGGATGCTGCCTACTTTTTTAGTAAATATTTTTTTCTGTTTATAATACGTAACGGCTCGTTTGTCATCCAAGGTTTTAATTTAACTTCTTTGAGATCCAATGATTTGCACTTATAGTTAACTCAACACACTTTTGAAGTAATTGTGGCATTGATTCACACGCTTGAGAGGCGCTGTTTTCCTCATACACAACCGACCAATCTGTATTTTTTACAAAATCTCTAAAAATAACAGGATTTACTTCGGCAGTAGAAGTGGCACTCACAGAATTATTTGCAGACGTGCCCGATCTAAAATTAGTGGCAATATTTAAGGGAACTACAGCTCGATGAGTGATTCCTAAATGCAGGACGATAGCTGTGAGATTAAATTGATACGAGTTGAAAAATCTTACCAAAACATGATCTATGCATGTAGCTAAAGTCTTGATCACTCTAGTTGGTTCATCAATTACACTAGTTAAACCATGGAAGGGGTGAAGCTCGATAAAGATTTTCATTTGAAGTGGAGGGTGCACCATAAATTTCATTATTATTGGCCTGGGGTTTTTTGTTCCAAATCATCAGAACGAACTAAGCAATCACTCAATTTCTTTTTGAGCACTGAATTCTCACTACTTAAAGCTTCAATACGCTCAAAACATAGTTCCAATTGCCTACCTTGCATTTCAATAATTTGTCATCAAGCCTCTCATAAAGTTTATCTATTGAATTCCCCAATCTTTTTTCCGTCGCTTTCAAGTCTTCTTTCAAATCCTGGAAGAGACGATATATGTCCTGGTAGGATCCACCTTCACACGATCTTCTATCAGCCTATCCTGAAAGTATATCTTCATTCAGTACCACCTAATTACAATAGTAGCATTCTGAACACTTACAAGTCTGCTTGCTTTCTATGATTCCATCAATATCATCCTTCGTTAAGGGGTTTTCTACACAATGTAGATGTGCATGAAAATGTGATGAGAAAGTGAAAGAACGTTGTTATTTTTCAATCGTTAGGCCTCATCTGGAATATGCTGTTAGTGTATGGGATCCATACGAAACGGGGTTGATATCAGAGTTAGATCGCGTGCAGCGAAGAGGAGCTAGGTTTGTGAAACGATGCTACGATAAGTTGGCTAGTGTGTCCGGACTGTTAGAAGAATTAGGATGGGAATCGCTATCACAGCGTAGATTAAATTATAGGCGTAACCTCCTAAGTAAATTTCAGGAAAATCATTTTACTGACGACGTAAAAAACATACTATTAACCCCCTCGTACTACGGCAGATTAGATCGCGCCAATAAAATTAGAGAGCTAGATTGTAGAACCGATAGGTATAAAATGTCATTTTTTCCGCGTACCATTCGGGGCCATAACAGCTGTGATCGTCGTCATGAATAGTTCGAGTATTGACAATAGGCAGGCAGTAAATCTTTCTCATTATATTCTCTACTCTCTTAATTATGCATGATGTAAATATTGATGTTCTTATTTATGCATGATATTTTGAATCTGTAGTAGTAGTCTTAGTATCCCTTGCATGTTGGAACGATTGAAGATAGAATGTTTCTTGGGTATTAGATTTTTAATTGGCGCTTTGCATGTGTGGTACGCGGGTTTTAATGTAATGTCGGTGTTCTACCATATCATTCATGCATGCCTGGTGCGAAAGCACCCCCTGCCACACACCCTTTGGGTGGCTTGCAGGGTATGATGTAGATGTAGATGTAGACGTACATGAAACTTTCTTAGGCACTTACAGCAGCTTATTTGGATGGTGTTGCGGGTTGATTTACGGTACACAAAACAATTACTCATGGCGAACGGACTCTTTGAACAGCTTTTTATTCACTTTGTTCAGCGTCAGCGCATGACCCGCAACAGCCCGCAGCGAGGGAACACATGTCCGCACTCTTCGACAGACAGACGACGACAGCTTTTTATACACTTTGTTCTTCTCAGCCAACACCCGATGCCATTATCACCAAATGTAATGCGATTAAAGAATACACTTCTTAAGAGACACTACACTTTGTACACATTCGTACTGGGTGCACATAGTAGGAGTATATTCTCACTGATTCGCAATAGATGGCAAGGTTGCGGTTCCATCGTTGAAAAATATTTTAAGTAGCCTGACTCAAAGCAAGATGAAATGCCTAAAAGGAACAGCTGCTAAATACATTGTACGTTTGACAGTCTTGATCACTTTGTTCCTGTAAATCCCAACTAAATCCACAAAAGGAGATTAGAATGCCTGTGGACCCAGCAGAAAGCGTTCTCGCCACATGGTGTCCTAACATTTCTGTCCTCATTGCGGAAGTGGGCAAGGAGAGACGGAGCGGACCAACGGGTCACCTCCCGGTGTAAACTGGGAGGATTTGTAACCAACACCTCGGCTGCGATACGCACAGAGGTTGGAGATACGGGCTGCTCCAGCCTGCGAGTGGTGGCACATGTCGGCACCAATGATGCCTCCAAGCGTGGAGCGGAAGGGATTTTTAATTCCTTCAGGGATTAAAGCTGTGTCCCAATTCGCCATTTAGGCAGCTAAATCGGCAGATTTAGGGAGGACGCCATCTTGAAGTGTATCCCAATTCGTTAGGCATCATGGGGGAGAGGATTTAGGTGCCTTTCTCGGGTGTGAAATTTAGGGTAGATGGAGGTTATCCTAAATCCGCCTCCATATTGAATTTCCCATCATGCAAAGCGCAGTGCGTCGTACGAGGAAACTGGTACACAAGGAAGTAGTTGAAGAGTGGCAAACATGGCCGGCAAGTATTTTGTCTGTAGTTGAAAGAATTCTCTAATATTTCGCAACCCAACACCCGACTACAAAAGAAAAATTCTACTTAGTACACTTAAAAAAAAAACGAATTTAAATCCCATAACATCGACACATACTTAAATACCCCGAAAACTAAAAACTAACGAATCTCCAAAGAACAAAATGGATGAAAAAATGTTATTTCACCTTCCAAATCTCACAACGCATACGAAGGTAGCCACAGGCGCTAAAAATGTCTTAATTTCAGGTTTCATTTGTTTCATTCAGTCCTTTATTAATTACTCACATGTTTTTCATCCAGCTCGGTAGACGGCAACACTAGCGAAGGATGTCCCAAATCAAGTTCCCTTAGCGAAAGGCCTCTAAATATTTAGGTAGCTAACCGCATCCTCCCTAATGCCTAACGAATTGGGGCACGGCTTAAAACTCGGAGGTAGAACGCGTCCGGACGGCATCTCGTGTAGGCATGCGGGTCTCATTTTGCAGTGTTGTTCCGCGGACCGACTGCGGTCACTATGTTTGGAGCAGGGAGCAAATTTTGAAACTTAACGTTTGAGCGTAAAAGAGTCGATCCCGCTGAATTTTAGGTAATAACTTCGAAAACAGTTGCCAATGCCTATTTTGTAACTCACGTTCGAACGTATTTTGCCTCCCGCTCGAAACCTCGGCTTCGACAACAAAATGACCTGTCGAAGCGGCCATTCTCGATCGAAGAAGGGTTTGTTTTGGTTTCTTAATTGATTGATATTTGAAGAGCTATTGTCGTTGGGAATATTCTATGGACTATATATGAAATATAACACACCATTCTTGACTTCAGTTACAATGGGTGGCCTAGATTGCTGTTCAGTAATATATTGGAAAAGTATTTCAATAACGCGTATTGTTTTGATTAATCACAGTCTTCAATTGTCGCAAACTATCCTATTGTAGCGTTTTCTTTTCACTTTTTGTTACAGCTGGGAGTTCTAAATCTCATTTCTGCAAGCACAAGTGTATCATAATTGGTGAGGATAGTGAAACATTACAGAGGCTTATTTTATTCTTCATATTCGTTGTCTCCGTCGCATTCAATTGTACTTTGCATTTAATGGAGGCAAAATTGAACGTCTACACGCTTAAAAAATTTACGTAATCAAATATCTCCATGAATGTTCAAACCTTATATGTGATCGCTCGGCTTGTTTACAAATACATCTACATCTACGTCATACCCTGCAAGCTATCCAAAGGGTGTGTGGGAGGGCGTGCTTCTACACCAGGCATGCATTAATTTGACGGCAGAACACCGAAACTACATTGAAACCAGGGCACCACACATACAACGCGCCCATTAAAATCTACTAACCAAGAAACATTCTATCATCAATCATTCCAACATACAAGGGGTACAAGGACTACTACTACAGATTCAAAATATCATGCATAAATAAGAACATCAATATTTACATCATGCATAAATAAGAACGAAGAAAATATAAAGAGAAAGGTCTAAGTAGGGGGTAGATACCGGTCCGAAAACACTTAATATGCAAAAAGTTATTATTCCAGTCACGCGACGCAACCCATCTGTGGGCGGTCGATAAAAAAGCCGGCCGGGCAGTGGCGATCGCGTGCATGTTAAAGAGATCGCGTGCATGTGGAGAGAATTTTAATTACGTGTAACTACCCCCACCCAGGCATCTCAGAGCAGTATATAAGACGCGACAGAGCTCGAGGAAATCATCAGTCGTCTATGAACTGTTTATAGACCATAACCCAACTGAACCAACGTGAAAGACTTCTCACAACTCTGGAAGAATCCCACAGAGGCTAGGACACCGGAAGAAATCTTTGGGAGGAAGGTAAATATGATCCGTTTTCGGAATTTTTATATTTTTTCTAATAGTCTTAATACCGAAATAATTAACGATTGGGTCATATACAGTGCCCACCTTCGAACCCCCGTTAAAAAACCTAGAGACCCTTTTTGAATATCCTAGGGTACTTTAGGGTTACGGTATAGACCACGGTCACGACGTTCTCTGAACCCCCAAAAGATCCGGGGACAGTGTTGGATATTAGTGCTTTTGTCAAAATTTCGATAGATCAAATAGTTTGGGCTAGGGGGACCCGAAACTTGAGCCATACTATTAGGAATGCATACGATACGAGAAGGTTTCCTTGTACGAAAATCTTTAATAACTCCACTGTTTGAATAGATAGCGACATAGTGTAAATTACAAAGTTGCTTAGTTATTTAATTTGCATCGAATTCAGGATTTTATTTAAGATGATACCTCAGGGTTCAGGGTCATGGTATTGATGTACCCTTAATTTACGAGTGAGCGTTTTGGTGTAAATTACAAAAAGTGTTGCCCTTTCGACGTTATACTCGAATCAATGTTTAGTTTTTAAGAATTTACTCCGCAAGCCCCTCAAAAAAATAACTTCCACACTTAGAATATTTCTTAGTCTCGTTATTCAAATTAATTATTTAATAACACCACTGTTTGAATAGATAGGGACATAGTTTAAATTACAAAGTTTCTTAGTAATTTAATTTACATCGACTGCAGGATCTTATTTAAGATGATACGTCAGGGTTCAGGGTCAGGGTATTGATCTACCCTTAATTTAAGACTTAGTGTTTAGGTGTAAATTACAAAAAAGCTACGTTGGTAGTTGAATGCAATCCAACAACTGAAAAAAATGTTTTTTTTTAATCACTTTCCGGAATCTCACTCGAGTTACATTTGCATGATTCTATTAATTTGATTCCGATATGTGTAACTACCCGAAAGAGATAGAAGTTATCCACAAACCTTACAAATGTCTTTTAGATATGTACTTTAATTATTTTTTCTACTTGTTACGTTTATAATCCAATAAAGTGTATGCATATATTTCATTTCATTACGAACTTTCAGTGAGAACACTTGTATTCTCCATCTATTCAATTGAAATCACTATTTTTAATAACGTTCACCGAATAATTTCATCAATTTAATTTTTCTCTCCTCTTCATGCAGGATTCTGAATCTACAAAAATGTCATATTCCATATCCACTATCCTTAACAATTTTAATGCAGGGTGTTATGTGACCCCACAGGAGCTAGAACAGGCGTTTACGGATATCAATGAACGTGTTATATTTAATGATGAAGTGGTATATGATATCCAAACATACAACCACTTAAAGGATGCGTTAGACAAGGCAAAGGGTAGAAAATTTTGCTCCTATTGCGAAATCTATTATAATATAGACGAGGCAAACCCGCATGAAAACACGAACGCGCACCGGTTGAAAATTAACGAGCAGATAGGTAAAGGATTCAACGAAATCGAGTCAGCTATCAGATCTAGACTAAAGACGTTTTGGATTACTCCTGAAGAAGACGGTGGTCAGGACGTAGTTTCTTTTTTAAATATAATTCGAGACCAGCTTATAGATAAAATTAATGAACAGACAGTAGCTATCAACGCTATAAAATTCAATCTCGTTTTGATATGCAAATTTCGGAAGGGTGAAAATAATGAGTTAGATACATCGTTTAAAACTATGAATAGGAGAGTCTTGCTGACCGATCAAACAAACGAGATCGTAGATGATGCGTTTTCAAAACTTTTAAAGGAAAAATCAGAATTTCAAGCTAAAGGATCCGGATGGTCTTTGTCCGAGGTTGTTGGCTTGGAATTACGAATTAACAAGTACAAGCCACTTAGAGGATCGACATACATCGATCTTCCAGCTAAGATTAAAAGTATACAAGCTGTTATCAATGTGAAGAACGAAGACTCATACTGTTTCAAGTATGCTATTTGGGCAAAAAACATTGCACAAAACCCACATCGAGTTTCAAAATACGATACCCCCACGTTTCGTTCAGGATATAATTGGACATGCATCGAATATCCAGTCGATTTAAAAGACATTACAAAATTCGAACGTGCTAATAATATTTCGATCAATGTGTTTGGATTAGATGATAAAAACAACGTGTATCCATTAAAGATAGTTAATCAAGAACTTGAAGACCATCGCGACTTGTTGTACGTGACAAACGAGGAAACAGCCCATTATTGTTGGATCAAAAATTTTAATAGACTAGTTAACTCACAAATCACAAGATATGAGCATAGAATACACGTTTGTAAACGTTGTCTCACCCATTACCATGACGAGTCACGCCTCGAAGAACACAAACAATTATGCAGAGGGACTGGTGAGCCTAGCAAAATCATAATGCCGAACGAGAATGATAAAATTCTTAAATTTAAACACTTAAACCATTCTTTTAGAGTACCATTCGTCATCTACGCAGACTTTGAATGCCTCCTTGAGAACGTGAGCACTTGTGAGCCTAATCTTCACACCTCTTTTACTCACAAGTTACAAAAACATACTCCATTTAGCTTTTGCTACATGATGATCACACCAGACGGATGCGAAGAGCCTAAGTTATATCGAGGACCAAACGCAGCACGAGTATTCATTCAACGCATCAAAGATGAGGCTGATAAGATACTCGCGTTGTACAAGAATAACGTTCCGATGAATCCTCTCACCGTGGAGGAGGAAACTGCATTTAACGAGACCACTGTATGCTACATTTGTGAGGGAGAACTGAATGGGGACCGAGTACGAGACCATGATCATTTAACAGGAAAATATAGAGGTCCAGCGCATTCGTTTTGCTACTTGCAATACAAAATGCCAAATTTCCTCCCCGTTTTCATCCATAATCTTTCCTCATATGATAGTCATTTCATCGTACGTGAGCTAGACTATGATGATAGACAAATATTCGTAATCCCCAATTCCGAAGAAAAGTACATATCATTTGCAAAGTCTATCGAGAACAATTTCAGCATTAAATTCATTGATACGTTCCGCTTCATGTCCGCTTCACTGGCTTCACTGGTTGCAAATTTAACTGAGTTTAAATATACTAATATGATATTTGGTGAAAAGACAAATTTAGTCACTCGTAAGGGAGTGTACCCTTACGATTACACCGATTCGTGGGATAGATTAGAAGAAAAACAATTGCCAGCGAGAGAAAAGTTTTTTAGTAGACTCACAAACGAAGACGTATCGAACGAAGATTATTCACACGCGTCTAACGTATGGAATACATTTAAATGTCAAACACTAGGTGATTACAGTGATGTTTATTTGAAAAGCGATGTGACTCTATTAGCCGATGTTTTCGAAAACTTCCGCGATGTATGCTATGAGGCCTATAAACTTGACCCTGCGTGGTACTATACTGCCCCAGGTTTGACTTTTGATGCTATGCTGAAACATACCAAAGTCGAGCTTGAACTCTTAACAGACTACGATATGATGTTAATGATAGAAAAGGGCATTCGAGGTGGAATTTCACAATGCTGTAAGCGCTACTGTGAAGCGAACAATAAATACGTGAAAAATTACGATTCAGATTTAGACACCACCTATATAACATATCTAGACGCAAACAACTTGTATGGCTGGGCTTTATCAAGGCCATTACCATATGCAAATTTTAGATGGCTCTCCGTTGACGAAATTGAACATTTTGATGCGACAGAAATTTCCGATGAAAACGAACAGGGATATATTCTAGAGGTAGATCTCGAGTACCCACAGCCCCTACACGATACGCATTCCGATTTACCGCTATGTCCAGAGAACAAAATTCCACCCGGTGGAAAACATAAAAAGTTGATTACATCGCTCGAGGACCGGGCTAAATATATCATTCACTATGTCAACCTAAAGCAGGCTCTTTCACTAGGCATGAATCTCAAAAAAGTTCATAGAATAATAGAATTTAATCAATCACCTTGGTTAAAGTCGTACATTGATTTGAACACTGACCGAAGGATGAGAGCAGTTAATGACTTTGAGAAGGACTTTTATAAGCTCATGAATAATGCCGTATTTGGCAAGACCATGGAGAATGTGCGCAAAAGAATAAATATGCAATTAGTGACAGAAGAAAAAAAAATACAAAAGTTGATCAATAAATCTACATTTTTGGACAGAACGATTTTTAACGAGTCTTTGGTTGCCATTCACATGCGGAAGGCTACTATTAAAATGAACAAGCCAATATATATAGGTTTCTGTGTGCTGGACCTAAGTAAGACGTTAATGTATGATTTTCACTACAAGAAAATGTTAACAAAATATGGAAAGCGATTGAAATTGGCGTACGCCGATACAGATTCCCTAATATATGAAATTACCACCGCTGATGCATACAGGGATATTCTAGATGATATAGACGCATTCGATACCTCAAACTATCCAAAAGACCATCCATGTTATTCAGATAAGAACAAAAAAGTAATAGGTAAATTCAAAGACGAATGCGATGGACGAGTAATGACTCATTTCATCGGACTGCGAAGTAAACTCTATTCATACAAGGTTCTCGGTTCCAAAGAAAAGAAGAAAGCGAAAGGGATTACTAGAGCAGTAATAGAAAAAGATTTAAAATTTGACGACTACGTGCGATGCCTTCGCGAAAATTCAGCAGAGTTTCGTAAAATGAGAGTCATACGAAGTAAGAAACATGAGATTTACACCATGGAAATGAATAAGGTAACGCTCAATTCCACTGATGATAAACGATACATTTGTGAGGATGGAATTAACACGCTTGCTTGGGGTCACTATAAAATTCCCCGAAAACGAACGCACGACGAGGCATTTAGTGATGAGGAAACTTGAACATTAATAAAAACATGATATGATAAAACACACTTCCAGTCTCAACCATGACGTTAGTCTGGAAACATCCGTTTACCTGCATCTGCGCAGGTCCATCAGGATGTGGAAAGACGACCTTTGTAACGAAATTCATTGAAAATTTACATTGTATGATAGATCACGACATTGATGAAATAGTATGGTGTTGCAGCCCAGGAAGCGAGCCAGATATAGAACACGAACTACTGAGCATACACTACGAAATACCGTCTTTTGAGGAATTTGGAGGTGCACCAATCTTGTGCGTTATCGATGATTTAATGAGCGAGGGAGCATACAGTAAAGACGTGTGCAAACTGTTCACGAGAGGGAGTCATCATTTTAACATTTCAGTGTTTTTAATCACGCAGAATATTTTCTATCAAAGCACACAATCGAGGAACATTTCGCTGAATGCAAAGTACATAGTATCGTTCAAAAATCCGCGAGATCAATTACAATTCGGTCATTTGGCTCGACAGGTGTATCCAAAAAATTCGCAGGAGTTGGAAAGGGTATATAAGGAATCGACGGAAGATCCATTCGGTTATTTGGTCCTAGACCTCAGGCAGGACACTGACGATAGATTTCGTTTTCGAACGAGCATATTCCCCTACGACTACGACGACGAAGTCATCGTAACCGTAGTCTACATGCCTGTACGTAATGAACAGGTTGAAGAGTAATAAACATTTGCTCCATGCGTTAAAGTGTGCAAGGCCTAAATTACGCTCCGCGATATTGAAATCTTCAGACAACGAATTAATTAAAGCCATATGCGATTGCTGTTTGAACACCATAAACGGGAACCATAAGATAGATCATAGGTTAAAACGAAAACTATCCAAACATCGTAACACGTTGAGAAAGTTGGCAACGCGGGGAACGAGTGTGAAGATAAAACGAGCCCTTCTCATACAAAAGGGTGGTTTTTTACCATTATTATTGGGGTCAATTTTAAGCGGCGTCATCGGTAGCCTGCTAGGAAAATGAGCTTGCGTAAAATGCTCGTAGTGAGTCCAGAAGTTTTCGAGCGAGGTCATATGAAGGCAAGGTTGAGCGCATTAGATAAGGAAATGAAAGGTGTGTTGGCCAAGAAAGGAATCAAGGACGTAGACAAGTGGCATTCATACAAAAGAATACTCGATAAATATATGAGCACGCTTTCCGACATCAATTCTCCCATACACGTTCCGATAGTAAAACCTTTGACTCAGAACATACCACATACAAGGTCGGGGGAGGAGGAGCGGGATGAGAGAGTTCATGCATTGAAGAAATCCTTAGCTGAAGTTAAAAAAGTAAACGCCGATTTAGATTCGACATGGGAACGCATAAACGAAAGACTAGGAGCGATGGAAAGTCTGTCACGAACACCCAACGTAAAAAAGATGCGAAAAAGAAAGCGGTCGGTGGCAGGAAAAACGTCAACAAAGATGCCGTCTCCCATAGATTTACCAAGAAGAAGCAAGCGCAAAATAAAAAAGAAATCGTTCGGACCAGAGTGGGTGACGACGTAATCGATAGAGTGTACAACGATCCTGCACATCCGGCAAGTTTTTCAACACTCGTTAAATTACACAAAGCGACTAGGATTCCGAGAAACACATTACGCGAGTGGCTAGATTCTCAGGAGGCGTATACTCTCCATAGACAGGCGAGGAAAAGATTTCCCCGAAATCGCTACGATGTGACCTACATTGACGAGTGCTGGCAATGTGATTTGAATGATTTGCAAAGTTTGAAGAAGTTCAACAGAGGGTATTGTTACATTTTGACTGTGATAGACTTGTTTTCCAGGTACGCCTGGGCTAGAGCTATACGAAGTAAACGAGCGGATGAAATAGTCAACGCTTTCAAGGATATATTTCGCGAGAGAAAGCCGTTGAAAATTCAGAGCGATAAGGGAAGTGAATTTGTCAACGCCAAATTTAAAGATTTTCTCTCACGTTGTGGAGTGAAATTTTACACTACAAATAATCCGGACATAAAAGCCAGCCTCGTGGAACGATTCAATCGCACTCTAAAAACTAAAATGTACAAGTATTTTACAAAATACGACACTTTTAATTACATCGATGTGCTTCCAAAACTCGTGAGTAGTTATAACAATAGCGTTCATTCGAGTATAGGCATCGCACCCTCCAAGGTGAACGCAAAGAATGCGTTTGCGGTCGCCAGCCGGAGTGGAAATGTTGTGAAAAAAAAGTATACAAAATTTAAAATCGACGATCACGTGAGGATTAGCAAAGAGCGGCTTCCGTTCGCTAAAGGTTACACTGCTAATTACACCAGAGAAATATTTAGAGTAGTAGGCATAGATAGTACAAGAGAAATACCAACTTATAAGTTGCAGGATATGAATGGGGAGAATATAAGCGGAAGTTTTTACGCGCAAGAGTTAGTCGAGGTGAGCGTTTCCGCAGAGACGGAATATAGGATCGAGAAGATTTTGAGGCGTAGAGGACGTGCTCCCAATCTCGAATATTTTGTAAAGTGGGAAGGATACCCGAAATCATTTAACTCTTGGGTTGCGGCTTCTTCCGTGCGTAAATTATGAACGAGTTTTACCTGACGTTACCAAGCGATAGCTCTCGCGAATTCTTTCCCCAAAACACAATAGCTTATTATCGTGCAAAACTGAGTCATCGTATCGATTTAGAAAATGATGAATGGCTTGTAGGTTTGGCGGAGATTTCGATACCGTCAATCGATTTAGAAGATATAGCTCCGACTCATCCTCCAACCGATTTGATTGAATTAGAAGAGGGAGCTTCAACTCGTAAAGATGAAGGTAGTGTAGTAGAAAAGATAGGTCCTGCTAATCCTCCAACCCATTTAATTGGAGGGGAAGAGGAAGCTTTAACTCGTAAAGATAACAGAACACGAACAGAGGAAGGGTTAGTTAGAGGAGAAGAAGGTGGACCCGGGGATGGTCGAGTCAAAATTGCGATAGAAAAAGGTCTTTTCTTCGAGATTCCGCAAGGAATGTACGGAAGCGTATGTTTTGCTTTTGCTTCGCCATTTACTGCTACCCCCCGCCGTATAAGGGATAAAATAGTAAACAATATCATGCGTTCTGTAGATGAATTAGCAATACGAGATGGACAGGTAGGTGTAAACGAACGAAATTTACCAGACTCAGTCATAATAAGAGCAAAGGATGTCACATATTCACTACCATCAGGAGTCTATGACTCATTCGGAGACTTAATTAAAATATCTTTAGAGGGATTTTCTAGCGCAGGACAAAAAAAGATAAAAGAGGAATGGAGATTATTATCGTCTTTCCTGATTCGGATGACGGATGAAGATGATGATGCAAACGTACAAAATATATTCAGCAATGTTAAAGAAACTTTCTCAAAATCGAGTGGTAAACGAGGGAAGAGAAGTATAACTCCTGCTCCTAAAAACATTTACGTGTACACCGACATTATTAAGCCACAGTTTGTGGGTGATTCATTGAGTCGCTGTTTACGCATACTAAATACTCGAGTTGGGGGATATCAAGTATTCAATCCGATTTTCTATTATCCCGTCGAGAAGAACAGCATTGAAAGCGTTGAGATTTTAATGACCGATAAACTGGGTGAGGCTATTCCATTTCATAGTGGGATACAATCTTCAATAGTGGTGTTACATTTTATAAAAAAGAAGTAATTTAGATTAGTTGGTCATTAAGCAACGAGATGGCTACGGTAGCGGATCGTTATTATGCATACTATGCAAGACAGGTGGGGGGAGAGGTGGGACCAATATATCGAGCATCATATCGCGTGCAAAAAGGGAGGGGTATTGGGAGTTTTCTAGCCGGTCTATGGCGATTTACGAAACCGTTATTATTTAGCGGACTTAAGACTGTAGGGAAAGAGGTCGCGACTGCGGGAGCTGCTGCCCTCGACGATCTTGGCACAAAACCGGTAAAAGAGATATTACGCAATAGAATAAACGAAGCAGGACAGAATTTGAAGCGTAAAGCGGAAGAGAAGTTACAGGGCATGAAAGGTGGGAGATTGAAGATTCCAAAACGTCCTCGCTTGATTGAAATAAAACCACGAAGTGGTAAGAAAAAGCGGCATTCAACGAAGAGGTCGCGAAGAGCGAAGAAGGTCGCGCCGAGAGATATTTTTTCATAATGTCTGAGCATATGCTGAGTTCGTTGGATTTATTCCAACCTAATCCACCCATACAGACCAACATTCTATCTAAACGCCTGGTGCCTTACAAACCCATATCTTCGTTGGACAATCGATCGGTCATTGAATTTTTAATCAAAGATTCTGGCGACTCGTACAGAGATTTAAATAGTATATACCTCAAGCTCAAAGTGAAGATTTGCAAGAAAAATTTTAGTGATTTTACCGATGCGAATACGAATCAACCGGGTGTAGTGAACAATATTCTACACTCACTATTCGAGCAATGTGACGTATATTTCAATGGGACTCTTGTCACACCTTCGGAAGATAATTATCACTACAGAAGTTATTTGGAAAACATTCTAAACTATGGATCTGACGCTAGTAGAACACACTTGCGTAATGTCGGTTGGGAATTGGACACGGGAGATGATGTTAATAAGACAGATAGCAACAATGCTGGATACATGAAACGAAAATCGTGGTTCCAGAATAGTGCCGAAGTGGAGTTGTATGGTAAATTACACGTGGACGTGTTTAATCAAACACAGCTGCTACTCAATGGCGTAGACATTAATATTAGATTAATGCTCTCTAAACCCGCTTTCTATCTAATGGGAGAGGATAGTGGGGTTTTGCGAATACTCGACGCAACGCTATACGTGTTGCATCATGATATTAATCCTTCGATATTAGTAGCGCATAGTAAAATGTTAGAACGAGACAAAGCTAAATATCACTACAAGCGAACAGAATTGAAAACGTTCACTGTACCCTCAGGCGGTCGAACTTTAAGTATTGACAACGCAATCAATGGACGAATACCTAACACACTAATATTTGCAATGGTCGACAATGACTCGTACGTTGGTGATTTTAATAAGAATCCATTTGCACTATCTCACTACTCACTCGAGAATTTTTCGCTCTTTGTGAATGGAGTTCAGATTCCTTCCGAGGGACTGGAATGTAATTTCAGCAGCAAAAACTATTGGGCACGAGCGTATGATACGATTTTCTCCGGCAGTGGAATAAAGCATCACGATAAGGGAAATCAAACCACTTACGATATGTTTGGGCATGGCTACTTTATGTTAGTATTCGATCTCACACCGGACGATTCAGGTAACGAGGACTATGTAAGTTTAAGGGATACGGGTGTGGTGAGAATAGAGGCGAGATTTGAAAACGAATTGGCTAAAACCGTGACGTGTTTGGTCTTTGCTGAATATGATGCTACACTAGAAATTGATAAAAACAGGAAGATTATCACAAATTTTTAATCATGGATAGCGTTCAAATCGATAGACTATTACGTAATAGATTGGGTGAATTATTTCGTGGAGTATATCCTTCCGACAAGTTACCACACACACCGAAAAATGGCATATTCGTAGTAAATTTAGATCCGACTGGTTTTCCAGGTTCTCATTGGGTAGCTATTTACATGTATAATCAATTTGCAGAATACTTCGACTCGTACGGTCTAGGTCCCTTTGTTCCTAAAATTTTGGATTTTTTAAGGCCTTTCAACTGCACTCACAATCGCGTTCAGATACAAAGCTTTCATTCCGACATTTGTGGGGAATATTGTTGCTTGTATGCAGTTAGTAAATATTTAGGTCACTCGCTACACAAATTCCTTACCCAATTCAATCACACTAACCCACACCTCAACGACTGCCGCACCCTGGAGCTGTTTCGAGTCACCTTTGGTGGGCTGAGGAGTGATACGAGGTGTCATCCCCGAGCCCAGCGTTGCTGTTCCAGAATAAATACAGTGCACGGAGATGGGGGGGTGATTATTAGAGAAGAATCAGCCGCAGAATGCAGATCGTCGCATCAGTGAGCTTTTCGAAGGAGGGAATGACGGAGCTTGCAGCCGTCGACGTTGATTCCAACCGCCTTTTTTGGGGCACTTTCAAGAAACATGGGAAACTCGTTGCTGGGGGAAAGAAGCTTCGGTTTCAAGACCCTCTGCACTGCGATGTGACTTCCTTCAACAGTGGATTCATCTCTTACGCCGAGCTTGCCCCCGCTTTGGAGACCATCATTGAGGGAGCGACCGCTCTCTTTGCATTTAGCGAAAAAGAGTGCGAATTTCTCTCCAATCTCACGCAGCGTACTTTCATCTCTCTTCACAAGGAATTAAATTGCCCCCCTCCTGAAAAATGCAGCTTTATCTCATTTTCCTGCCTCAATCCCTGTCACAAATTACGCAATAGCACGTGCGCATTGAGAGACGCTCATTCACTGGCACAATGGTTCAAGTATAACCGTCTCAAGGTCGAAGTTGATCCATGTCCGGATGATGATTGTTCCCCCGCCCCTCTTCCAACATCATCGTCCTCTTAAGCTATATAAATTCTCGCCATACATCAGTCATCATGCTACCGTCGGAGGAAACAGTCCTACATTCTCCACCCATCAAGAGGAAGAGACCGGCTGAACACCATCCCAGTCACTCTTCATTCCATAACTCGAACAATCTGCTACTTCAATCAGTGTATCATTTGAACAGTGCAAAGTCAAAGAGTGTGTGTGCTGGTTACGATCCTGGTAGAGACTTTGAGCCGGTCGTGCAATTTAATCAAGTTGGAAAAAAGAGTGTTATTGTTTCGCAAGCTGATTGGACTAATATTCTAAACTCGGAAAAGACTGTGGATTGGTTTTTTTTTATAAAGGTGAAAAAGAACAATTAACTTCATCCTGCTTAGCCTATGCCAATTACTTTGGGAAGAGACATTTGGTTATTAAGAACATAAGCCCGTTTAACTTGAACGGTGACGAATGGGTAGCATTGGTGAAGCTCTCCAAGTTGATTAATCTATTTCTTCGAAGACTTTCGAGCAGTCGTGATAAAGTGAGACAATTTCTTGCCACCAAATTGACAAAAAGTATCACAGATTGCGATTTTGAAAGACTTGAATTGGAGATGGTACTCATAACGTATGATTTGCCTGGTAATCAAAAAGTATAACTTGGTTATGCTCTGATTTTCCCAGTGCGTGTGAGTGAAAGGCTTTTTGACCACTGGCACGAAGTAAAATTCTGTAAGTCAAAAGGTCTTTGATGTGTGTTCAACCCCTGGCATTGGGCGTAAAAACCTTGTAAGTTGGACATACATCGCGATGAGTGCCATTATCGAATTTCAAGGGTTTACCACTGCCGATAATAGTTACATAGTGAAGGAATTGGCTATTATCTTATTACAATATAATATTAGTGGAGATGGTGAATTGAACTATGAGACGAAATATTTTGTCAACAATATAACCAACACCTCCATGTGTGATTGATGTATTTATATTATTATTAAGTGAAAAATAAATATTTTATCTCTCCCTCCACCCCCTTAGTTTCTTTCTCTCGCGTGAAAAGCAATCCCACTGGTTACTATGCAATGGATCTCCGCGGCAGCGACTTGTTATATCAAGCGAGTTGTACTGTGATGCCATCAACGTCGGAAAAAAAATTAAAATTCTCTCCACATGCACGCGATCTCTTTAACATGCACGCGATCTCTTTAACATGCACGCGATCGCCACTGCCCGGCCGGCTTTTTTATCGACCGCCCACAGATGGGTTGCGTCGCGTGACTGGAATAATAACTTTTTGCATATTAAGTGTTTTCGGACCGGTATCTACCCCCTACTGGTCTAGCTAATAGCAGCTGAAATAAATCCAATGCAACGTTGCCACGCTTAATGGAATGTTTTCCGTTTGTCTGCAGGAAACGCCTTCACGATAAAATGTTTCTAAATATTTTATAACTATTACCATGGTGACTTTTAGTTTTTATTTTTTTAATGATTAATAAATCATGTTAACTACACTCACTTAGTTTTTTGACGAAATATAAGTGCAATAAATTCCTCTTATCAAATAAATTCTGCCTCTCGTGTGCACGGCTCCTATCTATCCTATGTGAATCAGCTTGCCTTTTCTGACACATTGTTCGAAAAGTAGTCTGGTAAGTGGTAAATATTTTGATGCCACTGGAAATATGAGAGTTTTTTCTTTAAAGTAGGGTAAAAATGATTAAAATCTAAGGAATGTGATTTTTCGCTCAAACTACCTTAACAGCATAATTTGATGCGAACTTTTCTCATAAAATATTTAATCATCCCGGCGTATTGATCCATTTTCGCCACCTCGCAAGGAGATGATTTGTGAGACGGAGGGATTTAAAAAAAGGTTGGTTGCACGAGCTAGCCTTCACGAGCTGCCGTATGGGTATCAAATCAAAACATCCGGAATATCTGTCTGACTGTTTGGCCATAGAGCGTATTTCAGGAATATATTTTAGATATGCTAGGAAAGAGGAAGGGGAAAAATTGCATAAGCACGAATTACGAATTGATTTCGTCCAGCAGCTCGCATAGCAGTCGTAAGGAAGTGCCATACTGCACTACCAGAAGTTAATGGAGTGTCGTTGACCCAAAGAATGTAACTTTCCAATCATCAAGCTCCATTAAGCTCCATTAGCAAAATACCGATAATGGGTATTCAAAAGTAAATTTTCCCGAGAAAATCATGGTAGTATAGCATGCATTTGAAGCCAAGTTTAATAAAAAAGTCTTCACTTTCCATTAAAAATTAAATATGTACTAGTAATTTCAGTTATAGTTATCACTTACTTGGTATTTTTGAGCACATGAGTATTTTAGGCTTTCAGTGCTCCAATCACACTTCAGCGGAGAGTTCCCTGAATTATCAAAAGGGATCTCACAATAAGTCCTCAAATTAATATGGAAAAGAGTTTTTATTAACATTATAAATCATAAGTTGTTCATTATATGCCTGTTAATGCTTAATAGAGGGAGCTGGAGGTATCTGTGCATGACTATGCACGTTTTACACGTAAGCTACATGCTAGCTAGTTCAAGGACCGAGGTCGCTGTGGCGGGCGTGAGAACAATACAAATTTGAAATATTTTTCTACAAGCATTTTATGATTGCCAATGGGATTTTTACAGAAAAATGTTTGTAATGTATGTTGTTATCATAAAAAGTTTCGGCCAATTTGAGAATAGTTAAGTAACAATTTTTTCAACTTTTTAACAATGAAATATATTTTAATTATTATCACTATCTTTACAAAAAATAAGCTCTAAAATGAAATATCGTCGCTCTACGACGAAGAGAAACCGAGACACAAGTGAAAACATAATTCAGGGAACCCATTTTTTTTGGCAAAAATGTGAAAAAATTTAAATACACATGAATAATGAAAAAATATTTTCGGGGAAGCAGTTTTAGATTACCCCGTTTGAGATCGCATGCTACTCATACACCAAGTTTGAGCAAAATCTGAGACCTGTAGGGACAATTATTTTTGGAATTTAGGTGGAATGACCCATATGAAAGATACCAGGTTGTGTTGAAAGATACAAAAAGACTACATACTTGTCAATTTCAGATACCATACATTTCAGATACAAGGTAAAACAAAGCAAAAGCTATTCCTGTGCAAATATAACTAATGACCACAACCTAGTTATCATAGTGAGCCGCATAATATAAGAAAATCAAATAGATTTCATGAATCAAGATGAGGCACGTTAATACTGGATGAAAAAAGAAACAAAGATGCAGCCGTTGACTAGAAACTATAAAATGAAGAAGAAATTGACACTGAAGAAGTATGGGATGAGCAGAAGAGGACATTTGCAGAAGTAGCAGAGGAGAAACTGGTAAGTAAAAGGGCCGAGACGAAGAAGCTATGGATAATGACGGATAATAGGAAACTAATAGAAGAAAGAAGAAAATGCAAGACCCCCAGGAACGAAGAAGAGGCAACCCTCTACAAGAAGCTAAGAAGCCAAGTCAATCGAGAATGCAGGAAGGCTAAAGAGGATTGGATCGAAAGCTGCTTCTAGGTAGTCAACGAAAACATGAAGAAGGAAGAAACCGAAACAGCATACAAACTAGAAAAGGAATATTTTGGAGAGAAGAAAACGAGAATCAACTACATTATCAGGGATGCGAAAGGGAATACCTATGGAAGGTGAGGACATTAGCAATAGATGGAAGCTATACATCGAAGAACTCTACGAAGGGCCCACGACGCTGGAAAAGAAAACAAAATGAATAACCATTGCGAGGTTGACGAGGAAGATCGGGTCTTACTCATACTGAGAAGTGCATTCAATAGAGCAATACATGACCTCAGGAAAAGCAAAGCACCTGGAGAGGACAACATCAATGGAGAAATAATCAAAGCGCTCGGAAGTAAAGCCAAGGAGAAGCTGTACGCGACAATCAGAAATATCTACCAAAGCGGAACACTTCCAGAGGACTTTCAAACGAGTCTAATAATTGCGATATCGAGGAAAATAAGGACTTAGAAATGTGAAGAGCCCAGAACCTTGAGTCTAGTCACATGGATCAAAAATCATGAGTCACATGTATAAAATATACTCACACGAATGATAGTCGGAAGGATGGAAAGGAAAATTTAAGCCAACCTCTCGGAAAACCAATTTGGATTTAGGAAGAACAGAGTTACCAGGAAGGACACTCTCTGCCTGAGATTAATAGTGGTGAAATTAACCATGTGTTGTCCTCACAGATTAATGTTACATCTGGAGTTCCCCAGGATCTTTATTGGGGCCCTTCTTATTCTTGATATTTATAAATGATATAGACCTTGGTTATGATGTGATCAAATTGTCATTTGTAGACGACTTAAAATTTTATATTAATGCTAATGGAGTAGAGGAATGTATTTGTAATAAGCTCCAATCAGCGAATCAATTGTTTAATCTCATGGTGCCATAACAACAGCATGCATCTTAATTTGGAAAAAATGTCGCATAGTTTCATATTGTAAGAGTAAAAATCTAATTATCCATAACTATTGCGTGGACAATAAACCATTTCAAAGGCTTAACTGAATCACCATGACTTCCTATCTCACTTTTCATGATCACATTGATATTATTTGTAATAAAGCGTCCCAACTTATAGGCATCATACATAGAGTTACCAATGATTTCACTGACCCTAAAATCATTGCTATTTTATATAAATCCTGAGTTCGTTCCATCATAGAGAAATGTGTTGTAGTTTGGTTTCCTTGTTATGAAGGCTATATTAATAGAATTGAAAAATTACAACAAAAGGTTATCAGAATGATAGGGTATAAGTTGGGTTACTCATATTTGGACATAACGTATGAGGAAATAAGACTTTCTTTCAACTTACGGTACCTAAGTCAAAGAAGACAGTTTTGTCACCTTGAATTTCTCAAGAATTTTGTAAATCGTAAAATTGACTCAGAATATTTGTTTAATTTAGTTTATTTCAATATCGTAACTTTTAATCAACGCCATCCTATGCTTTTTTATGTACCATATGCTAGGACTAATTACATGTACAACCATCCGATATACTATATGATGCGTTTGGATTATAGTAATTATGACACTTACCAACTTATTCTTATTCATTAAATTTTATGTACATTGTAACTTAATTAAAGCGTATTACCTAGTAATGTATTATTTTGTGGCAACAAGCGAGTACGTGATATTGTCTTCAATATTCTTAATTGTTTTGCTTATTCAACTCTCTTAAGATAAATATTTTTATACATTGTACCATTTGTAACGTTAAGTTGTTGTAAAAGGGTGACTGCCCGTATATGTATAAATAAATAAATGGTAGAGAAAACAATACAACCGAAGAAGCCGTTCTGTCGCATTTGTGGATCTCGAGAAAACCTTCGACAATGTTGAGTGGAACAAGATGTTGACTGTTCAGAGTGCTCGAAAAACTTGGAATGGATTACGACAACAGAAGAATAATCTATCAAATATACAGGGAGCAAGTCGTCACAATGCTAATAGGTGACGGAAGTCTGTTAGATGCTAAAATTTACAAAGGAGTACGACAAGGCTGTAACCTCTCACCAGCACTGTTCAACATGTACTTTGAGGAGGCCATACGAAAAGCACAAGAAATTGGACTGAGCGGAATAAAGATAAAAGGAGAAGCAATAAATATGCTCCGCTTCGAGGATGATATCGCGTTCATAGCTGGAAATCGCGATGATCTTCAAAGGTCACTAAACTTAATGGACCAAGTTATCCGAGAATACAACATGAAAATAAGTAGGACGAATACTAAAATCGTGGCATGCGGAAGACGGAAGCTGAATGTAGACGTCACCCTGAAAGGAGATAAATTAGAGCAAGTGAATCCCTTCACCTATCTTGGAAGTACCATCACCTGGGACGGAAGAAGTACAACGGACACCAAGCGGAGAATATCCCAAACTAAGAAAGCGTTCATGGTATATAGACAACAGCTGTGTTCAAAGAAGGTAGGTCTACTAAGTAGGAAAGAGTAAGTGAAAACATTTGTGTGGAGCGTAGCACTACGAATCGGGAGCATGGACCATTGGGGAAGCAGACCAGAATAGACTAGAACCCTTCGAAGCCTGGTGTTCTTGGAGGTTGATGAAAATAAAATGGACGGACAAAATAAGAAATAAGGACGTTTATAGAAGAATATAAGAGAAAAGGACCATATGAAACACAATGCAGAAAAGGACAAGATGTATTTGACACACCCTGAGGCCCAATGGGTTCATGGAGAACATAATTGAAGGTATAAGGGAAAAGTCCCATCAGAGGAAGACCCAGGACCAAATCATTCATGGACCAAATAAAGAGGAAAGTAATTAAGACGAACTTGCAGGAAGTACCTATGGGAATATGGGAATGAAATAGGGAAGGGTGGAGGACTGCAGTCAATTAATCGTAGGATGGAACGACCAATAAATGAAAGAAAGTCTTCCAGCCCATCGAGGAGAAGTTGATATCATCATCACTTTTAACATTACTTTCCTCATTTTGACGAATTTAGCTCTTTTCCTGTCCTCAAAAGTCAAAAATGGAATTTAGGTTTCCATCAGGTGGTCTGTTTCGTAAGGATATAAAGGTTCCGTTTGATGGACTCCTTTAAGGAACAGCACATACTTTCCAGCCCATTCCCAATCAGGAAAAATCTCGACTCTCCTATAGCTCTTGTTCTCGATTACAGCAAATATATCTCCTGTCGCCAACCCTCTCTTCCCATCAGTACATCAGCGTCCGAGCTGACGAGGAAACGATCGAATATCGGAGACCCTATTTTATGTAATTATTTCAGTTGTTAGATACTCCTGCGAAAATTGACTCCATTGAATACGGTATACAGATACTCTCCTTATCCTCCTCGAAGTCAACCCAAAGTTTCAATATGTTGGTTACCATGGAGTATTGCACTGTTACGTGTAGGCTCTTCGGGTCACCCCGCGGGTTAAAAAACTACCCCCCGGCCTGAAGTATTTCGCTCATCTCCGGGATTGGTAAGTAGTGGGAGGAAAAGGTTAAAGGATGGAAAGGGTTAGCGAAATACAGCCACTAGAAGGCCGACACCATGAGGCGGATTGCCGTCAAAAGGACGACAACGGGCCCCCGCCTCCCCTTAGTCCTCGTAGTTGTTCGGTTACCCCAACAACTTTAGACGAGACACCACCAGTCTCGCTTGCGCGAAGACTTCCCACACATCTGTTGAAAACCGGCGAAGTCCATTGCCCAAATTCTTGGGATAGGGTGTCCGCCGGCTCCCTTTTATGGGTAGACGTCGTGTGGTCTGCCGGAGTACGTCATCGGATCGGGGCCCTTCCGGACCAATGATGGTCAAATCGGACCAATTATGATCAACCCTTGTAACTTTTACAGTATTAGGAAGTGAGCGCCACAAGAGAGGACAGCAAGTATTTAACAGTCTGTGCAGATGTGCGGAATTTCGAGTCATTTTATGGGGACGGGGGCGGTAGGGGAGGGGATTGGGACACTCCCCCTAACCCTCCCTTTCGGAGAGTAATCTCCTTCCCTAGACGAAGGAATGATAATCAAAGCCGGGGCTTTAGAAGTTCGCCGTATCCCCATTCCTCCCCATCCTCATCGCCATCTCCCCATTTCTTCATCACCCAACCGAGCCTCTGTTTTTTAACGACTTCCGGAAGAAGGGAATGAGAGGAAATTGAAGATACTCGAAACACGCGAAAAATGAAGACGATTAGTTAGCAAGGCGCCCTCATTTTAAGAACCTTTGGACACCGGCAGTCTTTTTTCCTTTTGGCGACAATCTTTCTGATTATGCCTTTTCAGTTCACTATTTTCCAGTTACCTCTTCCCTTGATTTTTCTGGGCGGGCCGTGACAGTACTCAATTGAATGGTGGTAAGTTAACATGTCAACAATGCCACTCTGGCGATACGTTTAATTAGCGATTGGATGACGCCCAAGTAGTATTTTCTCGGTGGATGCCATCATAATTCTCTTTGTTTATGACGTCCAGTCATCCAGAAGTCCTCGTTCAGTTCACACAAAGACATCAATCCCGCTCGAAGAATGAATGTGAACGATTTGGAATTAAAAGACATCTCCATCCTCTCTTTCTCTATTTTCTCGCAAACAGTGAACATACTCCATTTGAGCTGGAAGCAATGACAAGTTACCTCTTTGAATGAGGTGATTGTCGAGTGCCTATATGGTGCA
Source organism: Ceriagrion tenellum (assembly GCA_963169105.1). Classification (NCBI taxonomy): domain Eukaryota; kingdom Metazoa; phylum Arthropoda; class Insecta; order Odonata; family Coenagrionidae; genus Ceriagrion; species Ceriagrion tenellum. The sequence continues at coordinate 21,289,087 of OY720633.1, forward strand.
AACAAAAATTTTATCGTTGCTCTAATTTAGTAGGTTTTACGACATATTGAGATGAAATAAGAACACTTTGTATAATCCCCACAAAACTTTAATAGTATAAGCCCGACCGGTTTCAACACTGTCGTGACATTCTCAAGGGACAATATGGTGGTATTGTCACTTGAGAATGACACGAAAGTGTTGAAACCGGTCGGGCTTATACCATTAACGTTTTGTGGGAATTATTCAAAGTGTTCGTATTTCATCTCAATGTGAACTCTAAATTCCACAAAGTTATCTCGCAAACCATTGAATATATAGCTTTTACGACAGGCTGTGACTCTAGCATTATATTATTGCTAATGGTTGTAAAAGGCAGTGCGGGAGATAACATACGAATATTGTAAAATTAATGAGGCTGTGTAAGAGGAGGCGAAACTTCCGTTCAGAGGAATAGTGAAAAGCCGTTCCCTTCGCGCAGAGGAGTGAGTGGAGGGACGGAAGGTTTTTTGTGATACCCAAGAACCTAATGCGGTGGCAATATGATTTATTTTCAAAAATAGTTGAGAAAATATTATAGTTTTTAGTTTTTTACGACATCTAAGTGTTATAAATACCTCATTTTGTAAATAATGTCCCTCTAGAGTGCACACAAGTACCATTTCCCATGTAAAAGGGCTGGTATTTTTTGGCAAATATCTCCGAAAGTAATGTGGTAAGGGGTAGAATTTTTTATGTCATTGAATAGGTGAGATATTTTTCTTTAAAATGAGAGCAAATTCATTGATTTCGAAGTAAAATGATTTTTCGCACGTACTACGTTAAGAGAAAGGAAGGAGAGAGTAAAAGAGTAGATGGGACGTTTGTAGACGTCTAGATATTCGCTGTCTACCCAACGTACGTACGAGGACCTCAGGAATCATATAAAGAGGGAGGCTTCTCTGGTTGGATATCGGGGTCAACGGCTACATCTGTAGAGAAGCGGACGACCCTGAGTGAGTGAGCCAGAATATGTGTGTGAAACAAAATGCCATACCCCAGTTGGTTTTATCATATACGATGCCGAAAGAAAAAGGGGGCAGAGAAAGAAATTCCTGGCGTGGCATCGCGGAGAAGGCGTGGTTTAGGGACCTTGCCGCTTCCGCCAACTTTTCGGAGTGTCAAATTGCCGTTTCGAAATCCAGGTGGCAGCAGATTTGCTCCCGCGCTACTCCCAAAAGGGCGGGAACCGCGCGGGATTACTTTTTTGCTTACCTTTGCACTTTCTCCGATTGGTAAAATATCTTTCATTTGTTCGTAATCAGATGAGCAAAAGCATTAACAAAAAGGCAATTTCCAAAATAAACAGCAATGTTTTTATCGTAGCTACAAAAATAATTCACTTCCACGGATGGAGGGAATACCGCTGCAATTCTCAAAATGTCCGCTTGCCGAGCCTTCGTCTCGCTGCGCTGCGCTCGCTCATCGCCCTTCCTCCGTCTTTCACCTGGAATGCCGTCAGAGAAGAATTGCGCCGTTCGCTATCAATCAATCATTCGATCCCTTCGATCGCTCTCCGTCGTTAGGAGTCATCTCCACTCTCTGAGCGTCCTCCATGCCCTGCACCCTTCCCCAATCTTACCCTCCCCCCTCGTCATCATCCACCCTCTCTCATGTCTCTCGCTGGCCATTGAATGAGCAGGAAAAAAAGGACGCCCCTGGTCACGTGGCCACACGCGTTGTTGTTGTCTAGCTGTGCGTTTTGGGGGTTAAAGGTGGAGAGAGGACCGTGATTCGCTGGATTGAACGGAGAGAATTCTCATTTGAGCCTTTTATCATAGATTAAGTATTAATAGAGTGGCAAAGCAATGCTAAAAACTGGACATAAATTTTTGAGAGGTTTGGGAAGAATTTCTCAGGTGCCACCACCTTAGGGGAGGAAGAATTTTGGCTCCCGGAGAAGGCCACTTGGAGGCGCTAGTGGTACTCGGTGATTTTGCATCAACGTACGGAACAGTGGATTTACCATGGCTGTTGTGTGCTTTTAATCGAGTATCAATTGTTTTGTCGTTCCTATGATACATCGGTAAATAGTCGACTCCGCGTTTGGTAATCGCGTGTTTTATCATATTGACATGAATTCGATTCATTATAGACGATGCTCATTAATGCACATTGAAATAGATGTTTTATTTGGTCTCGACGAGTCAATAAGATTTGTTTCCGTTGCTACGGGTCGATTAGTAAACATCCAAGCACCGAAATCATCATAAGAACATCATGTGATTTATGCGACACTGAATGAAGTGGCCGTGTGCCAAAGCTCATTTGTATGGCTTGTCGTGCAACTTCGATAGACCTGTTCCATCTATCGGACAAAATATTATTTAAAAACTCATATCCGATCCCCCCTATCTCTTTGCCACTCTATATGTACTCTATGCTTTTATCAACCGAGACAGTTAAATTCAATCATTCAATCTTCGTTCGAAGATTGGTTGACTGCAGCCCTCCTGAATGCTAGTTCCCTTGCTTCCTGTCAGGTCTTCTTATATACTTTCCTCTTTATTTGATCCATGAACTTATTCCTGGGTCTTCCTCTGGGGACTTTTCCCTCAATTTTTACCTTCTGTTATGTTCGTCACAAGCCCCTTGTGTCTCAGGGTGTGCAATCAATCTGGTTCTTCTTTTCTGTATGGTGTCCCATATGGTCCTTTCCTCTTCTACTCTTCTGTACACTTCATCATTCCTTATTTCGTCGGTCCATTTTATTCTCAGGATCCTCCTCCAGCACCAGGTTTCGAAGGCTCAGGGTCTATTATGTTATGCTTTTCAAATGGTCCATCTTTCCGAACCATTGAGTGCCATCCTCCACATGAATATTTTCACATACTGTTTCCTAGGTTGTAGTCTTATCTTCTTTGAACATAGGGGTTTTCGTTTTCCCACGAAAGTTTTCTTAGCTTGAGACATTCTTCGCTCAATATCCGTTCAGTTAAATATCAAAGGTGTTATATGGTGCGTAATATTTTTACGATTTCGTGCTCGGTGACGTCATCAAAAGAGCATCGCTTGACATGGACGGTGGATCTTTTCCTTCCCGATAACAGAGACTTTGTATATTGGGGACACACACACACACTGCATGTCGAGCTCCTGCATCGCTCACTGTATTCGCTGCATTCACTTCCTCGGTCGTCCATTGGCTTTTCTCCGAAATGACGAACCCATTCACACTAAACCCACCCTCAATGCTAGAATGCGTGATGGAGGTGGACAGCGCCCTTCATTCATCTTATATATAATATAATAGTTATTACTCAACACAATTAGACATACATTAATCTTTACAACATGAGTAATATTAGGTAGCCTAAAAGGAGGACATGTATTAGGACTACCATCATTTGGTCAATAGTTATGCGTTAGTCTTGTACATAATTGAACATGGAAATAGATACACAATATTACATGAGGTTATCAGTACTTCAAGCGGAATTAGCAAGTTTATCACATACAATTTTAACAAGGTATCCTCTATTCTTTCTTGAGTGAATAACCAAGATTGTATATTTTTAAATACTGAATTAACAGATTTGGATTTAACTGAATTAGGCAATAGATTGTACACTTAAGGTCCGACGTACAACTAACATCGTTTAAATAACGTCAGGTTTGTTTTGGACAAGGGTACACGAGATTTTCGAAGGTTGAAGGGAGAAGGCAAATACAGTAGTAATCCAGCATTTCCACTTCTTATATAAAAACGTCGTAGGACCTTATAAATGTCTCAATGGGAGCAACCGTATTTGAAGAAAAAGTGGAAACGAGCTTTCGAAACGGCTCTTTTTCAAAATTACTCTAATAATTTTCTTTTGAAGAAATACGGCTGGTTTTAAGGAGTTTAAATAAACTCCACCCCAACATAAAATACCATAGTTTAGGCTGTATTGGACTAAAGCATTATATATTAGCCTGAAAAACTATAATGGACATTTATTTCTTATAAAGAAAAATTTGGTAGAGTTCGTCGCATAATATTTGTTACATTGTGAATATTTTGTTGCCATTTCAAGGATTCATCCAGGGTTACTCCCAGGTATTTAAAACTGGTTACCCGATCAACAGGTAAACAACTATTGCATGAAGTCATCAGACAGCTTTTTCCATGATAAGATAACACCCAATCAAACTTATCCCTATTACATACATGATAGCTCATATATTTGGTTTTGGGAACACTCATTTCTAGTCTATTGGATTCTAACCGCTGTCGCAAACTGATTAAATCTAATTGCATGTTATTTTGTACGTCCTCCCAGTTTAAATTCCCGTAATTTAAAGCAATATCATCAGAAAATGCTGTCCAATGACCGTTGAATTGGGAATAACATAGGTCGTTTATATAAATTAGAAAAAGGACGGGATCCAGGACTGAGCCTTGAGGATCTTCCACCCTGTCTGCTCCCCCCCCTCACAGTAGTTCCCCCTTTCGCACACGATGAAGCCCCCCTCCAATCAATGACTTGGTCTTCTCCAATCTCCGTCCTTGGATTGCTCACCACGAGTGGCCGTTCGTTCGAAGTCGTCCACTCCGCATCTTTAGCGCTCTAGACGCTTCGGCGTGCATATCCTTCGGCGCTGAGATGAATGGCGATCTCGAGAGAGTGCAGTCCACATTGCGGTCATGAGAAGTGAGTTTACTACGTTGAGGTTCACCAGTGTGTAGCAGCTGCTGCCGTCGTTTTAATACATTAGAGTCGGAGGGAACATTCGGAATAATCGAGTGAGAGCAATCTGAAATGATCGCCATTGCTTTTCCTTTGACGTATTCTCGTAAAACGGACGCTCTGTCGCCAATGAAGCATTAGAAGATCGTTCATTCGATCTTTTAAGGGGAGTTTGGGGGGTTGCAGGGGGGAGGGGGATAAACCATCCCGAGGGAATTAGTCCTTCATGTTTCATTCCCACCCCTTGGACTCCTCATCGCGTATTCCATCTCCTCCTCCTCCTCCACCCCCTCTTCATTTTTTCCTTCGCGATTCGCTCGTCGTGAGGGGGAAGGGGTGGGTGAGGGTTGGGGGGTTGGGGGTCGAGAACGACCGATTAGCTACTTTGTGTGTGTCTGTGTGTGCCGGGGGAGCGTCACTTCCTTTTGGGCGGGAGATCGTTAAAATGTGCTCCCCGCGCGCAATTAGTTCATTTAGCGAGAGGGGGGGGACGGACGGAGGACGGAGGCTGGAAATCCGATCGATATCCAGCCCCCACTCCCATACTGGGGTAATTGCATTTTAACTAAGTGGTTTTTATACTCAATCGGTTTTCTAAACGAGCGGCAAGGATGTCTTGAAAAAATATCTTAATCGGTTTCTGAATACATTTTTGAAGGTTCATCGGCGACAGTCAATTCCCTCTCTTCCCGTACTAAAAAAAAGTTCTCCACCCTTCCCTTCCTTTTTTCATTTCAATTTCCCATTCCACCCCTTCCCCCTTCCTCCCCCTCCCCCTCCACCCCTCTCCTACCTTCCGCTCCTCTTCCTTTCGTTAAAAAAAGTCCACTCCGGCCGCAATCAATGCTATGCGAAGCGCGCTCGTCAAATATTCATTGGAGCGCCGCCGCGCCCGCCGTGGAAATTAGCCGCATTATTATTGATGGTTGTTTTTGTCGGATTGGTGAAAACAAATTAATAGTGATTATTCAAAATAAAGGAAATAAATATGGCAGAGCTTTATCGACGTAAATGATTTCTCTCGAATTATGGGATAATGCGTTTGTCTTCGTTTTCGTTTCGCAGTCACAGCACTCGCCGAAGCGATTCCTATTGAGTAAGGAACCTCTCTGATCCGAGCTTTTTCCTTTTCGTACGAATGACAATGGGACTTCATGGGTCGGGGGCGGCGGCGAGATGTATGGTACTCAACCAATGAGAACAACTATAAAAAAAACAATGTTTTAGTGTCATCGCTCTAACCCTATAATCAATGCGTCCATAAACAAATGCGATGAGCATGCATTTTTACGACCACGAAGAGTCTCGTTCATGCGACTGCGTACGATGTAGTAAAGCTAGGGAAGGCCCGCTTCGACATTTTTTTGTATGACTGTTGGGGGAAACACTGTCTCGATAATGAGCGCCACTGATGGTTGACGTTATGAACGATCCATCTGTTGCTGTGAGCCTCTTTGAGTCACATGACAATGACGCTCTGATAGCCAATATCAAGAAATCCATTCTATTCGGAGCATTCTGGCAGAGAAGGTTGGAAATGCGATAACGTACTCTTGAATGACAAAGTTATATTTATCGGGATGCTTGATACTATACTTAATATTTTTAATAGTAAACAAAAAAAGAAGCTCCATGAAGGCGAGTTGAAATAAAATTCAGTCGGAAATGGACGTATTACAGGAAGAATTCACGTTGCATATCATGAAGTTAAGTGATAACCGTTTAATCCAAATTTTCTCTCGAAGATGAAGTATAAGTGAGGTTACGAATGTTTTTCTATTTGATACAGGTGCTTCTGTGCCGTATCGTCAGTTGAATATAATTGTTTTCATGTTACCATCTACGCTTCCTTCATTGCTAAGTACGAATCTTCATTTCTATTGTTTGCATTGGCATAATGTGAGGTTAATTCTTCATTTAGAACATCCTTCAGCCGCCAATCTCCACCACGTTTCTCTGTCATGTCTCTCATAATTTGTCTCAGTCTAGCTGCCGTTGAGTAAGGGTGTGTTGTACTACCCACCATACCCAGCTGTGTTCAATGTGGCGCGGCAGTAACCAAGCGCTCGCACATATCATACATACATACATATTTCCTGTGTGCAATGTAATGGCTAGTTTCACCAAACCTGCACCAAATTAACGAAAGATAACCTGCTGGTGCTGGAGGAGCTGCAGAAAACCTGGCGCTCTACGAGCTGTGTTTCCCAGGACCGCTCTTCCAGAAATGAATATAATCCTATCAAGCGTGCTGATGGTGAAACTCCCGAGCCGAAGCCAGCCCACCAAGAGACCGACTCAAGTGGTATGCTGAAAGAAATATTCGTGCGTATAAAACAAATCCAAGAGGAACAGTGTGAGATGAAAAAAAGCCGTATCTATTTGGAAGGTATCTCTAGATGAACTTAATAAATCCCTTTAGTCTTTCAACATCTCTCTTGCTAAAGTGTCCGAAGGTCTTGTAGGTGTGGCTAGTGATAACATAATGGTGTCAAAATGAGTCTCTGAGCTTGAAAATGGCCTCGATGACCTTGAAAAATCATCGCTGAAAAATACCTTAGAAATTTGAGGCATTCTGTATAATACGTAATGGCATAGAGTAAGTGCATACATAGAGTGGCAAAGAGATAGGGAGATTCGGATGTGAGTTTTTAAATAATACTTTGGCCGATAGATGGAACAGGTCTATCGAAGTTGCACGACAAGCCATACAAATGAGCTTTGGCACACGGCCACTTCATTCAGTGTCGCATAAATCACATGATGTTCTTATGATGATTTCGGTGCTTGGATGTTTACTAATCGACCCGTAGCAACGGAAACAAATCTTATTGACTCGTCGAGACCAAATAAAACATCTATTTCAATGTGCATTAATGAGCATCGTCTATAATGAATCGAATTCATGTCAATATGATAAAACACGCGATTACCAAACGCGGAGTCGACTATTTACCGATGTATCATAGGAACGACAAAACAATTGATACTCGATTAAAAGCACACAACAGCCATGGTAAATCCACTGTTCCGTACGTTGATGCAAAATCACCGAGTACCACTAGCGCCTCCAAGTGGCCTTCTCCGGGAGCCAAAATTCTTCCTCCCCTAAGGTGGTGGCACCTGAGAAATTCTTCCCAAACCTCTCAAAAATTTATGTCCAGTTTTTAGCATTGCTTTGCCACTCTATATATACCTACTCCTTGGTAATGGTGAAGTGGCTGTAGCGATTGTGTATGAAATAGGGCATGCACTCGTCTTAAATATATCGACTGAGGATATCGACTCTGCTCATCGAATTTTTCCTCAGCAAGAGGGAGGAGGAAAGTGACCGTCTATCATTATTTTTTGGTTTGTGAGACATCTCATCGCTCAAGATTTCATCCAAGCACGCAGGATTAAACGAAACTTATGCACAAGCGACATTGAGATTTGCGATTCCTCTACGTGAAGGAACGTATGGCATCCCGCAATCGGAAGTTTCTTTCGCGTGATCGAAAATTTAAAACAGAAAACAGCTTCAGATACTTTTGGGTTAGGAAAGGTAAAATTTATTCAGGCAAACCTGACGGAAGGAAAAAATTGACTATCCTCCATTTTGAAGATTTAACTTCTGCTGCTTAGGAATTATGTTCAAGTTAACGGGAGATGAAGCTCAACTGCATGATAGGAAATCTTGTTGCCACTGATACTTCTACTGTCCCTCTCTTCGTCTCTCTTCGTACATCTGTGTGCTTGTGATTGTTTGTTCTTTTATTTCTTGCCTGATTGTTTGTATCATGTTTCTGATAAATCTGCCATCTTACTGTTTGCGGTGCTTGATTGATGTAATAAATTTCCCAATTCCTGCTTTACTGGTGTGTAATGTACTGGTTTGTTACAAAAGAACTGTAACTTTACTGGCCAAATGTATTATGCAAATAGGGTTAAGTTATTGAATTTTAATTTTATTAATATGTATGTCTTGTAGTCTGAGCTCATTGCTCAATATCCGTCATGTAAATTCACAATCGCTATTTGCAGACACATATGAGTTACGCTATCATTTCGACAAATGCAAATTTCATGTAATTTGGAGTTTGGAGTTGGAAACTTGACTAAATCCTGATGTGTCATCCAGTTGTGTGCATTTGGATGGTTATTCCTTCGTCCTTAATGACAGAAATGGCAGAAAGTGTGGGGGTGTTGGTATTTTCATACGTGACTGTCTGAAGTACAAAGCTAATAAAGTTTCCGATGGCTCTTTTTTAACCTGAATTTCTCCTTGTGGAAATATTCGGTATCAATGGAAAGCTACAATTTTCAGTTGTATAGGTATCGGCCTTCGAAACTTGGATATTTGAGACAGACCTTCCAGCCTGCGCTCTTAGATTTCCTCCCGGTGTATAAAAATGTCGGTATCTGTGGCGATTTCAACTCTGATATGACGACGCAGTCCCATGATGGTGAATATATACGAGATCTGGTCTGCAGCAGCAATCTCTATTTGGTTCCCTTGAAATCCAATCGTACTTTAACCTAATAGTAGAGCATTATTGGACTTAATTATAATTGATGAGCCTTCGAAACTGATCGAATATTCTCGGTGCCTTTATTGCCTTTTTTGTCGAAGCACGACTTGGTCTCCATTATTTATCAGTTTCGATTACCTGAGGAAGCTCCTCAGGATTTGTCTTTTTGAGAATTAAGGCATTTCAACGTAATGGGTTTTCGAAACGACTTTCATGCTCTTGCTTGGTCAGTGCTTTTTTTCTCTACATGCAGTTGACAGGAAAGTTGAAACTTTAAACTCTCACTTTCTTCGTGTTCTCAACATCCATGCATCAATAAGAAAAATAATAAGCTCCTAATATAAACCGGCCCATAATTTGGATAACTACGGACATTAAAGATGTAATGGCTGAAAGAGACCGACTGCGAGGAATATCTAGACGCACAAACATCTCCCGATTACACGAAGAGTTCAAGCAATTCATAAATGGAGTTAAGCAATTCGTCAGAAATTCCAAATCCAAACACATATTGTATACATTGTTTTTTTCTGATGAATGGGATGCCAAGTCCACTTGGAATGGAATACGTCGTATTGGTCTCGGAAAGCAACGTCGAACAGATAATAGTATTAATTTTTCTCTTGATGAACTTAATGAAAATTGATCTTCTACTGGTAAACATACCTCTATGAAACAATTGAATTACCATTCCTATCCCATGGATTGTACTCTTACGGTTCCAATTCGATCACAAGACTTTAAAAGTGAAAGACTATACTTCGTTCATTTCATTCCTGGGTTACTTCTTCGCTATCTAAGAATGATAAGAACTAGTGCAACAGATGTGGCAGCAAATCAGTATAAACTGTATTAAGGCTACACTCCCTGCCATTCTACCTATGCTATTGAATATCTGCAACTGCTCATTAAATTATTCAACATTTCCTGATCCATGGAAATCAGCTCTTATTCTTCCCATTATGAAAACCTCCGTTGTAAGAAATATTCTAATTTCCGATCCATTTCTATGCCCTGTGCCCTTTTAAAGCCTCTTGATCGCTGTACAGGTGATTCGGGTCTCCCCGCGGGCTAAAAACCTACCTCCCGGTCTGAAGCTACTAACCTATCGCGGGATTGGTAAGTAGTGGGAAGGAAGGGTAAAAGAATGGGAAGGGTTAGTGAAATACAGCTACTAGGAGGCCGACACCAAGAGGCGGATTGCCGTCAAAAGGACGACAATGGGCCCCTGCCTCCCCCTAGTCCTCATAGATGCTGGGTTCCCCCAACAACGCTAGACGAGTTACCGCCAGTCTCGCTGGCGCGATAACTTACCACACATCTGTTGAGTACCGGCGAAGCCCATTTCCCAAATTCTTGGGATAGGGTGTCCGCCGGCTCCCTTAACGGGTGGACGTAGTGTGGTTTGTCGGAATTCGTCATCGGATCGGAGCCCTACCGGACCAATGATAGTCAAATCGGTCCAATTATGGTCAAAATGTGGGTCCCTTCACCTAAAAACTCCCAGCCCACCCATCGCCATGTGTACAGCGGATTCGGGCATCTACTACCGCGGGGTAACTACCTCCGGCTCGGCAGGAAGGCTTATATCCGAGCGTGAGTGGTAGTGGGAAAAAGGAAAGGGAAGGGAAAGTTAGCGAGCCACAACCCCTTCGAGGCCGACATCAGTGAGGCGGATTGAGGTCAAAAGGACCTCAATTAGGCCTCCCCCTCCCCGAAGTGCTCGTATCAGTTTGGTTACTCAAACAACTGAGACGTGTAGCCGTCGGTTTCGCTTTGGCGAAAAACCTACCGCACCTCCTTAAGAGCCGGAAGATTTGCCCAAAGATTTGGGATTAGGTGTCTCCCTGGCTCCCTTTCTGGGTAGACGCCGTGCGGTCTGCCGGAGTACGTCCTCGAGTCGGGGACCCATGGAGGGTCAGTTCGGACCTATTCTGGTCAAAGCGTGGGTACATCCCTTCTCTCAATAGTCCGCGTCTACCCATCGCCATGTGTACAATGACACAGTGTCGCACCTTTCACGAGTAAATTTTATTGATTTGATCAATCAGGATTTCGAAAAGCAAAGAGCACTCAGACGGCACTCATTAAAATTGTTGATGACATTAGGTCATCAATTGACAAAAAGAAGAGTCACTCTAATGGTATTTTTTTCTCTGAGGCATTTGATTCGGTAAATCCCGGCACTCTACTCTCTCGTATGGCCCAGTATAATACTCTCACAGTCTGCTTTGGTATTGTTTAAATCATTTCTCTACCAGCGCCAGCAAGCAGTAAAAGGTCCTGACGGAAAGAAATCCTCCTTCGTCTCGGTTGCATGTAGCGTACCACAGGGGTCGATTCTCGGTCTTTTGTTATTTACAATGTTCATAAGATCTTTGCTTAACGTGATATCTGTCATTACCACTTTTTTTGCAGACGATTTGTAAATTTAATACATTTGTAATCCTCATGAAATACAATACGGAATAAAAGTAGTTAATAAAGACATACAAGCAATATGCAACTGGTTTTCTGAAAACTTTCTCACACCAAATTGACGCAAGGACGCAGAACGCAAGGCGTCTGGGCGCAGGGACGTTTTGGCGCCGGCCGTTTGGACGCAGTGACGTCCGGGCGCGGTCAATTGGGCGCAGCCGGATTTACAGTAACCATTTGGCTAAAACTGCTGGTCAAAAACTTGTGAAATCACCCCAAAACAATAGTTATGTAAAGATATCTTTTTTATGCAATGAAAGATGAGAATATGGGAAAAATAGAGATCATTTATGGTCAAAAATACAACCCTAGGCATTTATAGCGTTTCATCTACGTACTTATATCGCAGGGATATGCAGGGAAAATGCAAAAACCACGTTAGTACCACGTGGAAGATTGAGAGTGAAGATTTGGGAGCAAATCAACCAATCAGCGAAAACTCTTCTTCCTGCCCACTTCAAAGTCTCATCGGCCGAAATTATTGTCTCTTATCGACCGCGGGAAAAATGACGTTTCAAAACTTTCTTTATATATATATATATATATATATATATATATATATATATATATATATATATATATATATATATATATATATATATATATATATATATATACCACCATTGTCTTTGTAAATTTTATGTGTTCCTAACCACTTTCTTTCTACCTTTCTGTATGAACATTTATATATATATTGTGACGATACGCACCATAGGACGGGATTGTGGGCCCCACGTTGGGCGCCAGATGTGACGATACGTACCATCGGACAAGCTCGCCAACTCTGATGTTGGACGATTTCGATCCCCGGCCCCACTGGTTAGAAACCAGCTGCGATAGTGCATACCTTCACGTAGTCCGCTGACTCACCCACAGCGGGTCGACGGCGGACGGGTCTTACTGAAAGGAAAACCACGTGGGTTCTACGGCACGCGATCACGAAAGAGAAGGAGAATACGGGAATTTTGGAGCTCAGTGCGAAGCACAGCAAAGACGAAACGACCTCGTTCAGATTGTGAATGGTTTTAGGCATTTATTGGCAAAACAAAAAATAAACACAAGCAACTTTCTCCTTAAATCTAATGAGGGATGAAATGATTATCCGTTTGAATGACACACTGATGGAAAGAGAACAAAAACGCAATAACCCACCAAAAAAAACTAATACGAACACATAACAAAATTTACAATGGCCTCTGTAAGAATCTCGACTACAATTCTTATTGTCGAGTTGATTGTCCACCTTGAATTTTACATGCTCCGCGTCCGATCGTGCGAAAGTGTCCAGCACTACTGGGATTTACAACACAAATCACAAGGACGGGAGAATAATTATACAGATTTTTGCTTTGTGACAAGCTTAGTAACGTTAAGTGGAATTGTTCCTGAGTCACTATTACATGCGATCACCTCCACTCGAGGTGTCTTCTTCGGTGGAGAAATGCTGGTTGGAGCAGGAAGAGTGGATAATTCACTATCCAGGGAGAAGGGGATTTGTAGAGTACTTATGTGTCAAGCTGTAGCTCCACGTCGAATTCACCGCTGGGCGCGTCATCAACCCACAGGTCTTTGGTTGCCTGAGGTTTTCTGGATGATCGGCGTATGGGCGTTAGACGACGTGAGGAATCTCCTTGACACTGCACCTCGGCCCTCTTTTCTCTCTCTCTCTGTCTTGCTCCCCGGTGCTCTGCTGAACTTTGCTGCCAGACTACGGAGTACATGGGACTGCCTCCTCGCACCTTCCACCAACATAACTCCCAGACGCCTTGCGCCGGGCCCGTTTTATACAGTTCATCACGTGACACAATACACAAAAATGACATGCGAAACCCTAGTAGTTAAAAGCGAGGCCGCTTGTCTAACGCTGTGCCCGCGAAATCTGAACGAGCAAAAGCTCGAGACAGGGAACGTCCGAAATGAAAAATGGAATAACAAATAAAACGTGACTTGTGCGGGTCATACCGTCACATTATATATATATATATAATTCTCATCATCTGATATACTTTTGTATGTTGGAGTTCATAAGATATGTACAACTTCGTCGGAAAACCATTCGGCTTTGAATTTACATAAAAGATTGAGTCTACTTTTCAGTCGACGGTCTAAAAGCGCTTTCCATGCAAGTTGTTGCAAGAGGTCACTCAGTAACACTAACGAGACTATCATAACAGCTTTTCACGTATCTTGCTGATCGTCTCTGTACGCGTTCTCACTCTATTTTTGAGCCTATCTCATGAGGATCCCAAACGCTGGCAGTGTGATTCCAAGTGGGGTCTAACAAGGGAGAAGTAGTTGATTTCTCTAACTTTATCGTCGCACTTTCCAAATACTCTTTTTACAAATCCCAATTCAGCATTAGGTTGACCAGTTATTTTCCGAATATGTTTGCTCCACGAGAGATCATTAGTTAGTTTATCTCTGTCTAAGTCAAAACAACTTACTAACTAACTTGAACGGCAATTGGTAATCTATTTCTGATGTGGAATCACCCCGTGCCACACGCCCTAGTGGTGGTTTGCACGGTATCACATATATGTAAATGTAGGACTATCAGAATAGCTTAGTATCAGAACGAAATGGAAGCAGCTCTGGCACATCTACATACTATCCTACCAGCCGCCGCATGGGTGTATGGCAGGGGGTGTAAGGACACCAGCCGTAAGGGATAAGGTTTTGGGAGGTGAACCGCATTATGGGAGTGCTTTCAGTGGATCGGCAGTTTCACTGTAGTCTCTTGTTTTGTTTGGAAAGAACGGATTTTATTTATATTGCTTATATTTTAGCGAACGAGCGGTAATAAATTTAGTTTAAAGGAACGAATACGTTATGACTTCTCGTAGGTTCGTTAACTACGTGAGTAAGAAAATGGTGTGAAAGTGTATTAAGTAAGGCCTAACTTATATCACGCTTTTTTGAGCTTGTTTCTATGCTATTCCTTTTCCATTTTATAGCCGGGAGTTATAAATCTCCACCGATCATTATCACGCTTTTATGCTCGAGGTAAATGGTGATAATTGAGTTTCTAATTTGCACAAAACGTCTATTTTGGAGTCCGGTGGTCTGTAAAATGAGCAAATATGCATATTATCTTGTATTGCTGTTTCATAGTACACCAAACGCTCTCTATATTACTGTCGTCGGGCTGCAGTCAGCCAATCTTAGGATTGAACAACCAATGAATAAATGAAATCAAGAATCTGTTGGGTGTCGTAGCTATCTGATGTATTTCACATGGCGAGAGTGTGTACACCAGTGGTGGCCCTCCCTAAGCATGCACCAATTTTTTCACAGACGACTTCAGATGAGCCATACAACACAAGCACGTTTTTTACCTTCTTACTTTCGCGTTTGGGGTTGTAAAATAGGGATAGGGGTTGGATCTGATTTGCTTAAGGATGGAAAAGGAATAACTCAATCACGCAATACAATCAATTAATTTACGCCATTTCAAAAGACACCATTTTTATTGGAGCACCAATCTACAATAGTTAGAAATAATCTCTTGGATGAGAGGGTGATCGCTGTCGTGGACCCCACTGGTTGTGCTACAGCTGCCAGGGAGTCTCGTTCGGTGAGGATAGCCCTTGACCACGGTTGTTAGATGTGATGAGAGAGAGAGAAAGCCCTGAGCAAGATGAAGCACTGATAGCGAGATCAGCTTGGAACTTGGAGTTGTCTGTTCACTCTTCTCTCTAGAAGTGGTCCTGGAATATGATTCGTTACAGTAGGGGCCCGTTTAAATAAAAATATGCTTATTGACGTAATCAATATTTTTAAATGCTTAAATTATTGTATAAAAACTATCTATTACAGCATAAAAACATTACTTACCCCTGTTGAAACTGCTTGGATTTCGCTAGTTTTTTAATGTTAGGTATTAAATTTGTCACTTGAAGCAGCAGAGAATTCTTCAAATTCTTCTTCAGTGAAATAAGTGAGACGAGCAAAACAAAGTTAACGTTATTATCTTTATCCTTTTTCATGGGGTTAGCCAGTTTTGCGCCCTTGTCTCCGGTTTTTAAACATAAATTTAATCGATGATATATTTACATGTATATGTTATATTACACAGGCACATATATTTATATGTGATGTGTATCTTTCTCCTTCGGTACTTTAAACGCTGTGCAAATTTTTATGATCATCAAAGGGTGATCCGTGGTGATACACATAATCCATGACAAAGCCATGTATAAGTACAGGAAATTTCTCCAATCAATCCATTCGAAGCATAAGGTTTTCATAATTTTAAAACTCTGTAAAATCCTATTCATGAGAACAGACAAACCAGTTAATGCATGAGCAAAAACAATTATAAAAAGTGTATTGATAGATTTGAGTCGAACCGACCTCTCCCGTTTAAAATTTATTATTGTCCATCTTCTCAATTCAATGTCCTCAGTATTGCGTTCATAGCATTGGAGACTCACAAAGGAGTCAAAGAACGCAGCTAGGCTCTGCGTCGATTGACCCATAATCGGGAGTATCGCCGTGGGTCGATTAATGCAAGGTCGTTTTAATGATTCATTTCACTAGACGTCAAGTTGATGATGATCGGAGAGGACACCTGAGCCAAAAGGCCGTCTCGCGGGAGAGGTGCAGTGCTTCAAAAAAGACCATTTTTCTTGTCACGTTCAGCATGAAACTAACTCGATCGACGAATAATATATTATATTTCGTTTGGTGAATGGCGGGTCCCACAGGCGCGCCGGCGCCATTCCACTAGGTTAGGATCGGTCGTCCCGCGCGGAAGCAGAGTTGGAGGAAGGGAAATTTTGTTCCCATAACACACATACAAAACATATGCGGCACAGCATTAAAGAAACTAGGTTTTGATAAGCGTATAATAGGAAGGTCCTCGGATGAAAAAGTCAAAGAGAGATACTACTTAGCTCTGATTAGGCCACACCTCGAATACGCCGCGAGTATTTGGGACCCTGCTAATAAAGGTTTAACCAAAAAAATTAACAAAGCACAAAGACAAGCACCACGCTTCGTTAAAAACTGCTACGAACGAGCATATAGTGTTACACAACTGTTCGAGGGATTAAGGTGGGAGCCCCTTGAGACCCGAAGGTTGCACGCTAGGCTTAGGCTGCTTGAGATATTCAGAACTGCTGTGTTTCAGAGCGACATACAATATTATCATGACTCCTCACTATATCACTAGGCCTGACAGATGCGATAACATAAGAGAGATACTCTGTTGAACAGATAGGTACAAAAACTCGTTCTTCCCGCGCACAATAAGCGACTACAATAAAAACTGATCTCCTCCAAATACACTCTCATAGGACATGTCACCATTTCATCTCCAAAACTTTTACATCTTTACACGGCTGGTGATCTACCACCCCCGCCACACGCCCAAGCGGCGGCTCGTGGGGTAGTATGTAGATGTAGATCCCCCCCTCACTCCCTTTCGCCCTATATTACGTTTCCACATCTGGGATGATGGCGGTGCAGCGCCTGAACCCGAGAATATGAAATCGTGTTCCCCATCCGCATATGAGGTCCGCTCTCGCTCCGATGCTCGTCCGATGCATAATGCATCCACACCATCGCCGCGCAACCGCTCCCCCTCCGCAAATGAGCCTGATCCACCCGTGCGTTTGCAATGAAATGACGCGCGTCCTCCGCTGCACCTCCGCTGCTCCTCTTGGAATACAAAAGCGTGACGCGCTGCAGTTTACGCTCTCGAATACATCTTTTATTCGTTCGGGCGAATTTTAGGTAGTCCGAGCGAAATATCATTTTTCTTAGAAATCAATGAATTTGCTCTCATTTTAAAGAAAAATATCTCTCCCTTCTAATGACACCAAAAATTCAACCCCTTACCACATTACTTTCCGAGATATTTGCCAGAAAATACCAGCCCTTTTACATGGGAATTGGTAAGTGCATGCACTCCAGAGAGACATTATTTACAAAATGAGGTATTTCTAACACTTTCGTGTCGTCAAGAAACTAAAAGTGTGTAGTAAGTACGTTTTCTCAACTATTTTTGAAAATTAATCACATTGTCACCGCAATAGGCTCTTGGGTATCGCATAAAACCTTCCGTTTTGAATGAATTTCAAACGTTCCGCGTCAAAAAAGAGTCATGTTGAGAATTATTTAGATATTTTCCTTTAATTACTTACAATTTCTGTCATATAAAATTATATAATTGCACCATTAATAATGCACTATTTAATTGATGTGTCCTACAGCTGGTGAAATTAAAACGTATAATTCGAATATGGTCTCTGTTATGACTAGGGAACTATGTCGCTCGGACTACCTTAACAGGCTTCAGTTACTTGAAAAAATCAGATCAGTTGAGTTTTAGGAGGACACGGATGTAATTATTTTAAAACCAACGCTTATATCCCCGGGAATAATGATGGAGTGTTAATAAGAGAAATACTCTGCCGAACAGAGCGATACGAAAAGACCCAGCGGCGGCTATGATAAAAAAATGTGCGACGCACAATGGTGCGTGACATGCCGAGGAGCGCTTTTGCAGAATCCACTCATCCACCCCATTGCCCCACCCACATCCGCCCGTTCGCACTTCCCTTTTCGTGGCACGGATACCTCCTGCCACACTCGCATGAGGGTTCTACCTGAACAGTATGTATGTACATTTAGCTATCGTGTCTAGACGTTCATTCATTCATCTGAATTCTGGAGTCATCACCAACCTCAAGTGTCAAACAGGGGTGTTTTCGGAATAATCCTTTTGTTTTGAAAGCTAATTCAACGAGCGATACCGTCGCCACATAGCAACGCCGCGCGACGGTCTTCGGTCGCTTATTTTTGCCCTTGGCCACTTGCAAACTTCGCTTTGGCGACTGAAGAGGACTCTCGACGCTTTGGCGCCAAAATTTGTGGACGATTGTCTCCTTTTGAGTGCACGTGAATGCGAACCGTCGTTGAAGTTGACTTTTTGTGTGAGCGAGGACTGAATGTAAGCTTCAGTGCGTATTCTTCAGATGCTTTGGTGCATAATCCCTCGACCTATGAAAAAGGATTACCTCTCTTCATCTTCTTTTGACGTTCCTATTTATTACGGTCCCCAACTTTCCAGCTGGAAATGTCAAATATATTACTCCCTCCATTTCATCGGGTACGTCTGGGCACGTTTTTCGGAATCGGATGTCCCAATGAATTTGGGTGCCATTATTTTCAAAGTGAAGGAGAATAATTTAAGGTCCTCGCCTTCCAGACTGCAAAATCTAAATACCTCGACTCGGAATCTTTGAAAAGTGATTACCATTTAACTACCTTTCGAACTGATATTTACTTTTACCATGTCTGATTGGATTTAAGTAGGTTCTTTCGCTTCGGAAACATCTCATTGCTTCCATCTTTTCATTCATTTTCTTCATCTCTGATTCCTTGACGGTTTTGTCAGTTTGGATAAATACTGAAAATAGCTAATTTTGAAGCTCTTTAATTAAATTTCTTTAGTTATTTTTGCCTGGATTAATGCTAGTTAATTTTACGTCTCGTTCATTTTGTAAAAGTATTTAGATTTCAGCAATATTGTCCAGGTATAAAGACGAGACTGAATGTCACTTCGTAGAATAGATTTTGCTCTTGTTTTCAGTAACTTGCATTCAGTGTATGTACTCTCATTCACTTTGAAACTTTCCGGATGATTTATGTGCACATAAAAATCTCATGGTACACATGAGTTGATAGTAGTGTAAGTATTAACCTAAGTAAGTAAGTAGTGCACTGATTCGTGTGTTGCATGTTAGTATATTTGTCCCCGTGGCACTCTCATGGTCTCTGGTTTGGCCTTGAATTGTTCTGTTGGCTTTTTTTCTGGATACCTCGCCTATCGGCGGACCGGGGGAGCTAAAGGTACGGACTCTAATTTGAAATTTGATGAGATGCATGGGATGAGATATCACTCCGAGTCTCACACACACGCACTCTGGTCGTGACTTTCACGGTATTCGCAGACGTATGTGCAAGTAGGGCACGTGGCGAGGGATTAGTTGTCAATGACACAAGAGCTTCTGCAGTTTCTCTTCTATGAATTGATTTTCATATGCGTGGTTGGAAGAGAACACAAGAGAAACTATTTTACTTGTAATTTTATTTCAACTTTTATTTTTCAATGCGAAGAAAATGTATTTATTCATATAATCACCCGACATGCGCTATTCAACTATTTCGTAAGATGTGAGTGAAATCCAGTGGACATCATTTTATGGGGCATTTTTAAAGAATAGGGAAATGACAAGCAAGGTTTCACGACCAGTCCGCCTTCTTCAGAATAATTTCCGGTAATGCTGTAATCAACAATACCGTCTACTACTCTGGAGAAAGAAATATTGAGAAACTTGATTTTCCCCGGATAGAGGACTCTCCACCCCACTTCGCTGCTTCTCAGCCGATCGTAGTTGTTAGTGGAGTCCAATCTATCCAATTAAGATTCAGAGGACGCTCTTTTTGCATTTGCTCTCCCTACTATTTTCTTTTTTTATCACCTTGTAGTTTCAAGGTGATAATGGTGAGAAAACTTGAGAGACTCGTGTGAGAGAAACTAACATGTGAGGTAGTAATTAGTTTTTCAATTGAAACAGAAAATACGTTTTCTACAAGTAGGGATAATGCGAATAACCCAGCATTTGATTGATCCAAAAGTGGAACCATCTAAATCAATTTGAGATTCAAAACACAAAGGGAACAACCGAAACGATGGGTTGCTTGAGTATCCCGCTGTAAATACTTCATAAAACGTGACATTGTTTGGACTGGCATATCATATTTCAGGAGAAGGATCCCTCCATAGTAAATTCGAGTCAATGTGAATTTCGCTTCGTGTAACAAGTAAATCCATTTCCAAATGTTAATACTTTGATCAATGTCACCACTGCTTTCCGAAGGCCAGTAAAAATTGGACGCCGAGCCAATATATTGGAGGAAATCATTCACTTAGCTCGCTAATGCCACCTACGTCCCTCATTTCTCTATCGTCCGCACGATAGTCCTTCTTCTAGACAGAGGGAGAAGGTGGGAGAGAGAGAGAGCAGTGAAGAGAAGGAGGTTGAAGAAAGTTTGCATTCCGGGAGATATAAAGTTATCAGTGAAAGTAATGCAAGAAGTTGCATATAATACACAAAGAAAATGGGTTTAATTATTGGAAAATGGTTGACACTTATCCGTGCTCTTAATGCGATGACTGCTCGTAGTATATTTTCAGAATTGAATATTAACTCCTTAACAAAATCTCATTTATCTGAGAATTGAATGGCCACTAATAAAATTGTATGAAACACTCATTACAAGGAGTCGGAATAGCATATGATTACGGGGCATGACTCGATATTTGAAATACTACTGGGATTGTTATGCTGCATTTTACATTGATGGTGCCCACGAACTAGCTTGACAGAAAAACATGTGTATAGAGAATCTAAGGCCGTATTACATATAATAAGCTAGAGCTTTTCGCTCTAAGTAGCTAACGTGAATCGGTTTCTTAGATAATTTATTGTAACTAACTGGAAATGGCGAGGTAGAAGACATCTCTTCCGAGCGTCAAAGATTACGGAAACTTTTTAAGCCCTTTCATTCGTCGGATAATCCGTTTCTCCGTGGCCGATGATCTGAAATCGGAGTGGAAGGAGAGCGGAGAGGAATGACCCCGCTGAATGAGTTGGCATCATCGACCGCGAAAGGTCGAAGGGACAAAGGGATGGTTAGCACATAGCGCGCCGAGTAACGGTTCACTCCTCGCTTGTCGCGCTCTCTGCGCGGTCAGAGGGGGGAGTCGAGACAGTTGTGGAGGGAGAGAGATAAAGAGGGGCAGAAAGAGCCGCTCTCATCCGCTTCCATCCGGCTCCGAGAGGAGACCCTAACGTCCGCCTCTCCCGGATCTTTCCTCCGGAGACTTCAACGCGTGTCTTTCTTTCTGCCGGAGACTTCAACGCGCGCAGGCCTCCCTAATATTCTGTGATCCGAGCGAACGACGACGTAAGAGGCAAGTCGCCCAATTGAGCGATCGATTGCCAGTGCAGCTGTTTGGAGTGTGTGTAACTGTTCCGCACGCAGCGCGTTTGTGTTAAGAAAAGACGATCTAAGAGCGCGACGCCAAGATGACGAACGGTCGCCTGCTGACCTGCTTCGCCCTCGCGGCGGTCACCCTCGGCCTCGTCTCCGCGTCTCCTCTCGGCGGCGCCCGCGGTGAGTCGTGCCCCGAGTGCGTACTAACCGCGCCCTCGTCTTCTCCTCTGTCGCAGCCGGCGGCGCCCGCGGTGGTCGCTGGTGACAGTCGCGAGAAAGACGACAAGCTGACGTTCCCGTCACACGCGTCGAAACCGGCGGAGAAACCAGGCAATGAGACGGAACTGGAGAACTTTTTCTTGATTAACGGGAGGCCCAAGCTGGTTTGAGAATTACTCACATCTGACGTTTTTGAGTGATCGGATTGGAGTACCAGCGGGTGATCACTATTATGGAAGATACATTGGGATTCTGTTGTGGTTGAAACGAAAAAAAATCATTATGTAGAGTGGCTGTAGTGAACGTTTACCGGATAATTACAAAATTCATGTAGTATTTTACTCCTGTTCATTGAAATGAATTTTCCGTTGTTCATTAAATGCAAAATAAACTAATGTACCCTGATTTCTTTTTTTCATCAAAGCGAATTGCCTAAGTTAAGCCTTACTAAATAAATAAATCGTCTCTTCAAAGCATTTTCAACTCCAGACTTTGGTACCTAAACTTGCTTGGGTATGAATCAAGGAAAATATACTTTGGTGCTCTCATGAATCAGACCATAACGTAATAGAACCACGTCGTAGGATTTACCCTTCAGGATCACTTGCTTGCATCCGAAGTTTTGGCTTACATTTTGAAGTCCTTTCGTGTAACTTCAAGGAAACCGGCAGACGGGAGGGCCAAAAGGGAAGATGCCGTGCTTCCTCTGCACTCAGAAGGAAGGCCTTCCGTGCTTTCAACAGTTTGACTCAGCGAAGATAAGTAAGCGTTTCCTTCCACAATTTGACCCTATATGTACATTTCTGCTTCTTCGAGAACAGGTTTAGAGTCACTATCCACAGTAAAGTATTCAATAGTTTCAGCCTTAACTTTATAAAACTTTTCCATAATGCTCAGGAATTAAGTATCCTTCAACATAATTCTCATAGATGTCGGATGAAGAATTTATTTTTTTGGTACCCGGTAGTACTTACTATTCCGTGTGCCTCGGTTTCAAGTAATCGGGAATGAAGAAATGATGCTTCGTTCGTGAAGTTAGGGTCATCAATTTTTTCAATCAATCATTTGGTCGTAAAACTTTATGATTGTTATGTATTTTATTAAGGAAATACTCTTCATTGCTTATAACTACATGTCCGCTAGTTATAAATGAAATGAATAATAGAGATCTCGGTCTTCTATTTCCTGCACTTCAAGATGGCTTTTACAGTGTGCCTGAGCATTCCTGAGTCTTAGAACATTCTGTTCCTGTTTGAACATTAATTTTCTGAAACTTCCTATCGTGCCTTTTGAAAACGATTTTCTACATAGGTGCTTTGTGCTCCCTCTGGGTACATTTTCTTCCGTACCTGGGAATGGTTTACTTTAGATGATCGCAATTGTTCTATTATCTACTAGCAACTAGTCATTACACCATTCAATTGTTTGTAGTGACAGGGACACGCGAATTTTCAGGGTGTCGTCATGGAACGCAGTGCTTTCTTTTGTGTATCTGCTCAATCCTGTTTCCTGTGTAACGCTTTGCTATTTTGGTGATCTTCATAAATCTATAAACTTGAATGTTGAAGGCGTCCTTTCGTGTAATTTTTTGATTCACGTCTGCATGTAGTGTAAAATAATGTCTACTTCCTACAAAGGTTGTGTAGAAAAGCACATATTATTTCATATTATTATGCATTCACACTCAAACTTTTTGAGTTTTTGCCCTGCGGTTCCCAATTCTTAGAAAGGAGTGTATTTAAGCTTCTGATATAGTACGAGATTTAGCAAAGTGCAAAAGGGAAAAGTCGTCAAGCGAAATCTTTGATATCTCAGTAATTTTGACGTTTGGGCAATGAATTGGGGAACTATTCAAGCCTCGGCGACCACAAACTTTTTTCAGTGGGGTAACAAGGAAAAAGAATATTTAAAAGACTATTGGAAAGTGTCGCGAAGTACTCACGATCACGATTATTAGTAAAAATATCCGCTTTTGACTTATTTCAGCCTTTTGAACTAGGCACAATTGACAAAGGGAGAGTGACAGCCGTGAATTGCACTGTCGCAGTCCGATGAAACATTGCAGAGTGGTAAATGAACAACAACATCCGCATTTTAATTTCAAAATACCAATTTCTTCCGTATCGCTTGAAACTGACGGCTATTGAGAGTTCTTCACAAGCGAGCGTGTGGCTCCTTAAGAGTGAGCGCTCGCGCTGCAGTTTTGTTTCCGAAGGAGCTTTCGGGGTTGGATAAGTGGAAGGAGGCGGGGGGGAGGGGAAGGAGAAGCGTGTTTCGAGATGGGGTTTCTTATTCAGCGCCCTTAATTGCTTTCCCCAATGCAATAAATGCAATTGTCATCTCGGGATATCCTGGGACGGATTAAATTCAAATTAGGATATACTACACTAATCCATGTGTTTCCTTATCTTTTTCGAGCAGCCTAAATCCCTTAATCCCTTAAGCCCAACGCCCTCCAAACGAGATTTAAAAAAAAATTTAAAAAAATCCTAGACTGCATGATCAAATCAGGAATATTATAATGATAAATCTGAAAACAATCACGGTCATTCTAATAATTATTTCAAAGCCAATAGAAAGTTTAAATAACTTCAGGACTTGTGATTACATGCTTTCACGTGCTTAAGATAAACTGGAGCTCACATGAAAAATACAATGATATTCTATTTTAATCATAAAAATAAGAAAAAATATTTTAATGAATGAATTAAAAATGCTTATATTCTACTGTTTCTCTTAAATCATATTTCATCATGGTGACATGGTGGGCATTTGCAGCTTGTGAAATTAGTTTCAGCAATTATAATTTTGAATTAGTTTTAAAAATTGAGGGGCTGTTAGCTATAGTTGAAATAGACGGCAGAATTATGCATGAAAATAACAGAAAGATGGACAGAATGTTTGGAAGACCTGTATTGCTCAAAAGAGAAGCCAGTGGATTTGGACTTGGAGGCAGAAGAAATGGTGCCCCCGGAAGATAGAGGTTATTCAGTGTTGAAGAGGGAAGTAGAAAAAGCAATTGAAGAAATGAGAAAAGGGAAGGCAACAGGAATGGATGAGATCCCTATTGAATTTTTCAAGTGCTTGAATGAAGAGGGTGTGAAGGAAATTATTAAAATGTGTAACAAAATATATCACACTGGTGAATGGCCTCAAGATTTTGTAAGAACAGTGATGGTACCAATTCCTAAGAAGCCTGGTACACGGAAATGTACTGAACATAGAACGATAAGCCTAATTACACATGCAGCCAAAATAATGTTGAGAGTATTGAACAGGAAATTAATAAGAATAATGGAAGAAAATGTAGGGGAGGAACAATTTGGTTTCCGGAAAGGGAAAGGAACAAGGGAGTGGCCTGTTAAGAATAACTGGAGAAAGGTATATAGAGAGAGGAAAAGGAATGGCACTTTGTTTTATTGATCTGGAAAAGGCTTTTGATCGGGTTGAATGGAATAAATGTTCGAAATTCTAAAAGAGAAGGGGTTGGTATGGAAGGAGAGAAAACTCATTAGAGAATTATATATGAGGAAAAAAGCTGCATTAAAAATAAATGAGGATATGACAGAATGGGTGGATCTTGGTAGAGGAGTACGGCAGGGATGCTGTCTGTCGCCAACCTTGTTCAATATATATGTTGAGGACATGATCCATAAATCTTTTGATGGGAGAGAGGAAGGAGTCACCATTGGAGGTAGGAAGATAAGAAGTATAAGATGCGCAGATGATATGGTGATATTAGCAGATGATATGCAATCACTTCAAAGGTTGATAAAGGTTTTGGAAGAAGGGATGAAGGAATATGGGATGAAGATAAACCTAGGAAAGACAAAGACGATACCAGTAAACTGTGAAAATTTTACGAGTGTGAAAATAAATGAAGGTGTAGTAGGAAAAGTGAAAAGCTACCGGTACTTAGGAACGATGGTGACAGACGACTGGAGAAGTATTGCAGAAATAAAAGCAAGGATAACAATGGCAAAAGAGGCCTTCAGTCAGAAGAAAAACTTGCTATGCAATAAAAGCCTGGATCTGGAGCTGAAAATGAGACTAGCTAAATGTTATTCATGGAGCGTTTTCATGTATAGATGTGAAGCGTGGACATTAGGTAAGAGGGAAAGGAATAGAATATAAGCTTATGAAATGTGGGTGTGGAGAAGGGTGGAAAAAGTAATATGGGTAGATAAGATGAGAAATGAAGAGGTTTTGAGAAAAGTAAAAGAAGGAAGATCGCTCCTAAAGGAAATAAGGAAAAGGAAAGGAAACTGGTTGGGCCATGTGATGAGAGGGAAAAGTATAATAACTGTGGCACTTGAGGGTTCAATTGAAAGAAAGAAAAAGAGAGGAAGGAGAAAAATTGAATTGGTGGATCAGGTGAAGAACATCAGCTGTGATGAAGCAAAGAAGGAAGCTCGGGACAGAAGCGGATGGAGACAGCAGTGGTGTACGGGACCTGCCAGCAGGCAAAACACCAGATGATGATAGTTATAGTTTTTCAAGGGTTTTTTCAGTCATATATGAAATGCATTATTACTGAATTTAATCATAAATCGTTGTGAAATAAATTTAAATGCGATGTATGCGCTCAATGAGACGACACTGGTTTCCCTATGTCCCAATGTTTAAAGTTATAACCTGGGGTCCTTAATCGTCATGTACGCAAACAGAAAGTTGACTTATTTACTAGGGAAATAAGTTGTGTGATTATACTAGAACCTTGATTCACTAAATACAAAGTAGAGAAAGTCGTCCATCACACAGGACAGCGATCGAAAGCTTTCATCTATTCTTCAAGCTCTCTCTTAAAACTTCGGATGCAGTTTAATATCATGGTGTGATTCCACTATATGTTCCTCTAGGACCCAAACTTCCCCAATATCTAAATATGGATTCATTACCCAGTCTGGAATCACTACAAAATGAAGCTCCTTAAACCGCTCAAACGCATCTCAATACAACACACCCAAATTTTTGCTTGAAGGTTTTCACAGCTTCTTTTATAAATGTATGGAATCCCTTTCGGGAAATGCTGCGTGGTGCTCACACATTCTCTTGAAAACGCTCCCAGTAGGAGGAGTGAAACGTCGAGACAAAATGATCAGCACCACGCAGCATTTCCCAAAAGGAATTCCAAACACATCCAAATGTTTACTCTGACGTCATCATCACCAACAACGACCCTCTCTCCCAGCTCATGCTGCGAGGGAAAATGGTCTTCTAACCACCACGAGCGGCGCCGATTTGATTGACTTAATTTTCCAGTATGGTTGTTGGTAGAGGGATGACCAAATCGAAAATCCCCTCTTGACCACTTGTGCCCTTCAAGAGTGTTGATGCCTTCAATCTTCGCAGGGTTGCTGACAACTGCGGCTAATATGTAGTTTATTTCCTCAGGTGGGTTTGTTCGCTCACTTGGGTCATAGAGTGGTTCGAGAGCGCATCGTCGCTCTAAATGCTCTTTTTCACGGAGCGTTTTGCTCTTCGTCACGGAGTATAGGTTTTCCAGTTAATTGACGGAAGTTTGGGATCCCCATTTGAATTTTGTGTTAAGATTTGCTGTCTCTCGAGGATTTGTTCCCACGATATCGTCAAGACTGTATTTGGTGAGTCATTTTTCTTTCAAAGAGTGAAATGGATTTTGTTTTGTCGCCTACTTACTGATAATATTCTTTATCACATGATAATGACAAAGCATCTTAGAAATAATAAAGTCAGTTGACCGTAGATAAGCGATTGCGATCATTCTTTTATCAACCGTTTGCCAACATTAATACTGTTGTTGGCATTAATCAAGGATATTGGCTTTTTATGTAGAAAATTAACTCAGCATAATTAGGAATACGGCGCTCTTACATTTAGTGGCAAGGTGTGCTTCTTATGATCTTTTTAGGCTCTTTTTAGTAAGTATTCTACTGGTAAAAGGTAGTTTTTATTGACAGTCAGAGAAGCTAATCTTAGTTTTCTACACTTTCAAGGTCCCTTCTATCTCTAATATTTCTATTATCGCCTCTGCCTGCGATCAATCCTTCTTCATTACGTCCGAAAGACCTATTCTCTTTCTTCCTCTTCCCCGCTTGTCCGACATCTTTCCCTCTCTCACAGTCTTGAGAATAGTTCTTACTTCCACCAGCCACTTGCCCTTCCCATCTCAGATTTCATCCAGAAGTTTCATTTCCTCGCCCTCCATACCAATTCATCGTTCGTCTTCTCTTCAGTCCACCGCAATAATCTCCATCCTTCTCCACACCCGCGCCTGCAACCTATTTGCGTCCTCCTTGTCCATGAAAGTCCACTTTTCAGCGCGATTCAACGCTACACTCCATATCTCCACCAGCCACTTCTTTACATCCTTACCCTATGCCCCCGTAATCCGTTCCCTCCTTCTACTAAACTCATCTTTAGCCTACGCTATTCTCCTCCTAATTTCCTTGCTATCACTCTGCCCATTTTCATCTAACGTGTAATTCATCCATTCACCATTCACGTAATATAAATGCTCAACTGGCTCTAATTTATACATCTACGTCATACCCTGCAAGCCACCCAAAGGGGGTGTGGCAGGGAGTGCTTCCACACCAGGCATGCATGAATTATACGGCAGAACACCGAAACTATATTGGAACCAGCGCACCACACATGCAACGCGCCAATTAAAAATCTACTAACCAAGGAACAATTCCATCGTCAATCGTTCCAACATGCAAGGGATACAAGGACTACTACTACAGATTCAAAATATCACGCATAAATAAGAACGTCAATATTTACATCATGCATGAACAAGAACGAAGAGAATATGAAGAGAAAGATCTGCAGTCTAGCTAATCTCACTATTCGCAATATTCATGACGACGATCACAGCTGTTGTGGTCCAGAATGTCACGCAAAAAAATGACATTTTATACCTATCGGTTCTACAATCTATCTCTCTAATTTTATTAGCGCGATCTAATCTGCCGTAGTACGAGGGGGTTAATAGTATGTTTTTTACGTCGTCAGTGAAATGATTTTCCTGAAATTTATTTAGGAGGTTAAGCCTATAATTTAATCTACGCTGTGATAGCGATTCCCATTCCAATTCTTCTAACAGTCCAGATACACTAGCCAACTTATCGTAGCATCGTTTTACAAACTTAACTCCTCTTCGCTGCTCGCGATCTAATTCCGACCCCGCTTCATATGGATCCCATACACTGGCAGGATATTCCAGATGAGGCCTAACGGTTGAAAAATAACAACGTTCTTTCACTTTCTCATCACATTTTCCGCGTATTCTCATGATAAAGCCTAGCTTCCTGTATGCTTGGCCGCATATTTCACGAATATGTTTTCCCCAAGATATGTCGTGAGTAATTGTGACCCCTAAGTACTTAACTCGGCGTGAATAATTTCCGTATTTATGATTCTATAAGCCCTACCTGGCCTATTTTTCTTTTTCCAAAAGCTATTCGATGCAATTAATGTCCTTCCACTTTTATTATAAGCCTCACTTTCTTTTTGGAGAGCTTCTCTTCTTTTGTTTTTTTAATGGTTTATCTTCATTCCATATTTCTCGCATTGAAATTCTAAAGCATTTACTTGCGGTTGCTTTCCCTTCGAATATCGACTAATCAGCGCCTGATCGTCCGCGAAACTAACCGACTTTATCTGCTGCCCTCCCTCCTACCTTGAGTCCTACATCACATTCTTTGCATGAGTCTCTTACCATGTTACCATAATGTTATATAAATGTTACAAAGCAAAGACGACAACGAGAACCCTTGCCTCTCCCCGTGAACTATACTCGCCCACTCTGATTCACCGTCAGCCACCCTCACATGTGTCCTTTGGACCATTTATAAGCTTATGATTAGTCCCTTGTCTCGCCAATCTATCTCCCTTCTACCATGAATCTAAATTAGTTTTTCCCTATTCACCTTGTCAAACGTCTTTTCTAAATCCACAATGCCAGCAAATTTCATCAGCCCAGCCATCATGGCTATTCCCTATGCTTCTGTCTATAAGTGTTTTCTTCACCGCAGTTGCATCTCGAGTTGACCTTCCCTTCTGGAACCCAAACTGGTTATCACCCATGTAGTACTGTGTTCTACCCTCCAACCCTTTCTTATGGGATATTCTAAGCAAAACTTTGCCTGCGAATGATATCAAGCTAATCTTTCTAAATTATCGCACTCTGAGGCTTTATTTATCTTTGCGATAGGAATCACGTCCCTTTTCACGAAGTCCTCTGGCCATACCCTTTCCCTAGAGATCCTACCTTCGAAAAACGCTCGTCCACCTTTAATGCCTGAATTCCTAAGCAACTCCGAAGGTGTGTTACCAACTCTCAGAGATTTTATTTCCTTCATCTCTTTTGTACTGTTTTCTCTATTTCACTGTCGAGTATACTTGGTCCGAAGTAATCCTCATCTAGCGTTCCCTCATCCGATATATCTAGGCTAACTGATTTACTTTCGCTGTCATATAGCTCCTCTATGTATTTTCTCTTCCCTTCTTGAATTCATCTACTTGCTCGATTAATTACCTACCTTATGTCCTTAATATTTGATACCGTTTACCCCCTCTTACCGCCTGATAGCAATTTTACTTTAGCGTATGACCCATCCATTCTTTCTGCAGCTTTTCCATTTCCTCGCATTGCCCTACCCATCATTTCTCTTTCATCCGATTAGTAACTTGCCGGAGTTTATTATTTCATTCCTGATACTTCGTCTCTCTTAGATCGGTGTTGACATTTCTTTCCACTTCCGTCTTCCCCCATTATCCTATTTATTTCTTCCACAACCCACTAATTCTTCATCCCCTTCGTTTCTACCTATGGCGTTTTATGTAAACTGTTTAGATTTACAAGAGTCTGCTGATGAGAATGAAATCATAATTTTATGTCTACTCAATAAAACAACCCAAGCCCTTCGGCCTCTTGACTACGCTTTTTAAAACCACTGGAGTTTTACTTTTTATTAGATGAAAAAAATTGATATCTTCCTTCTATTTCCCATCAAAAGTTAGGATAGACTGAAGATAAACTTGATTCACTCTCAGTTTTTTGTCGAGTGTGATTTAGTATTAGGGTTTATCTGCCGAGGCGCTTTGCCTGAAACCTTTCGTTCTGGCTTCGCGTTGCCATATGCTGGCACAATGCCCTTCCCCTACATCGCCTATTTAGCAAATTTCCCCTCTCCCGCGAGTGCGATCACGAGATAGGCCATATTCTCACTCAACAAGGCATTTCTAACTTGACCGCATGTCCACGTTTGCAGGGCGCGGGTCGGGGAAAGCGGTGCACTTGTTCATAAGAGAATCAGTGGAAGGCTTTAGGGAAAATTAACGCATTTCTAGCGGGAAGAGTAGAAAGGAAAGATTCATAGCGCATAAGGGCGAGCCCTCCTCTGTATACTCTGAAGTGACCGCCTCAGGGAAAGAGAATAATACCCTCCTCTTCTCTATTCTCTTCGACTCCCCTTATTCTCGGTAATATACAATGCCAGCAATTGTAATGAACATTGGAATGGAAATATGTTCGGTTTTTTCATTAGCCTATAATTTTCTCGCACTGGAGAGGAATCACTTTCTCTCTCCACGAATCGCTTTGCTAAAGACGTCGCTTCATAATAAGCTCTTCACAAACCTGAAATTCATGCCCTTGGTACCTGTTTTCATTTCTATCCTGTCAGTTAACCCTTTGTAACTGAAACAAAAACTGAATTGAGTAAAAAACATCCGCTTTGGGGCACAATTTCTAGGAAATTCTAAGTCATTAAATCGGTTTACGATATATATTTACATCTTTGTTAATATTAGCGGCCTCCAGAAATATCCACGACAGATCCGAGTTCTGTCTTCGCCAGTTATATTCCAATATCAGAAAATATTCGGCTAACGACGCATTTTCAGCCTTTGAAGTCTCTTTCTGGGCGAAGCAGTCATGCAATTCTCTTCCTTAAGGGTCAGTTAGAAGTCCAGGAAATTGGTAAAAACTGCAGCGGTTGCCATAGTACATGTACTGGATCAGGCATATTGAGTTGTTTCCAAAACATATAGGACTGAAAAAAGTTACTTTAGTGGGGCCTCGATCCCATATACATCCGAGAAAGGAACATCGTCCACGGCCACAACAGCGGCGGTACAAACAATTGAATGGCACTTTTCTCAATAACCCGGGCCAATGGGAGAGAAAGCCATGATAATTTTCCGGGGGGATAGTTTCTTGGAGAGTTGCTTGAGTGGATCCTAGTGAACGAGCAGCCTCCAAAAACCATCTTTAATGGCCTTTTGCCGTGAGCACTTTCTAGAGAAATCGCGCCTGTATTGTTTATGAACTTGTGCAGCAATTCCTGTGCTTTCTTTGATATTTACCCGAGAGGTATCTGGCACTTAACAATAATTTCTTTGCCATAAAAGAGTACCATGTCTGTCGGAATATAGTATACTAGGAATACAACTGCACGAGCAGCCGGACTGTCCAATACATATTCCTCAAACATATCCACATTTGTTTTTGCCCTGATGACAGCACTTGCAAAATATTGTGGAAACGTTCGAGGAGTTTAACATCCAAGCCTGTCTTTAATGCTGATATTCTTACGTTTTCGAAGGAACGGCGAGCTATGTTGCCATGCATTTGCTTCGGCTGGTCAACTCTCAGTCCAAGCGCCAACTTGAAACAGTCTTGCATATTTTTTTTCTGGTTTTTACTTTCTCCTTCAAGTGAGCGCCTCGGATCTACCAGGCCTAACTTCAGTCATGAAATCAGCATTCGAGGATGCAAATCCAGGCGTACAGGATTGACGATCTTAGCTGGCGTTGTTCCCTCTGAATCGGCAATTCCATCAGTTCATCAATATTATTAAAATCTCTCGATGTCGCCTGGCATTAATGATATCTCTATATTGACGATGTGTCGGTGATAGTATAACATACTTCTCCATCGATCATTGTCAACGTAAAATCGTGTGTTACACTCACCCCGTTGCTATATATGGCACTTGTGCGTGGTATAGGATTTTGCATCTGCAGTCGGACGTTGCCAATCTGCGCCTTGATTATTTACGGAGTTTCCTTTCAAAAGCTCTCCAGCTTAATCAGTCGAAAATACCTAGGGGATGAACATCACGGATTTTGTCGAAGAATTGTCTGCCTGTCTGAGGTGCACAGCTGCAGTAGTACCAGTGAGCTTATGAAAACGCTAGAATCATCCACCCACTTCCCATTCTCGTCGACGAGCTTCTGCTAACAGTTGGTGCGAACTTACTTCATGGCCCCATTTGCAGGTGAACGTCAAATTGAGGATTTTGTCGACCGATAGCAAGATAAGGACCGGCTGCTGCTGCATGAGCAAAATCCTGTTCTGGTACGATCGAGTAAATCTGGTTGAGGGACCTTTGCGTTGTACGGACCAATAATTAAAAATGCCTCGTCTGGACGAATGCCGCTTCTTCAGCGTTCGCAATAATTTTATAGAATGGGCAAGGCCTTAACATCCACACTGACGTGGGCAAAACCTGTAACCCCGTTGCGCTTACACCGAATGCAATGAAAGCAGCCAACGCTGTTTCCGCGTTTAGGGTCTGCGCCGGCTTTTCAGTGAACTTCTTCCGATATCTCTTACCTCTGGTAGGTGTTGTCAACGTGACATCTTTCACGAACGCCGCAGCATAGAACTGCTTTTCAGCACGCTAAACCATCTGAGTTGCGTACGACTATTCTTCCGGACACGAACTGGAATGCAGGGCGCTTTGACCTTAAATGGCATGGTGCGTGAGTCTGATGTTGGTCGACCTTTCGCATACATTGGGGTTGACTTATGTTGGGCTGTGTCACGAGGCAGAACGAATTGTACCTGAAGTCTCCCTTCGTTGAATGGTTGCTCTGCCCATGCAGAACGTAGCCACCTGCTCCGAAATCCGTGCAGCAAATAATGGGTTGTTCTCTGCTCGTGGGATTTCAGAAGAGAATACGGGCCCAGCAATAACTTTGAAATAGCATTTTCCAGCACTCCATGTACAACCGAGGCTTGCAAAAAGGCCTCGAACCATTTGAAAAAATATCAGCCCTGGTGAAACAAAGATAAATCGACACCAAACAACAAAGATTTGAATCACGTTACAAAGAATAACTTAATTAAACAGTATAAGTTCTACTGTCCACTTATATTTAATGTTTAATTTTTGTTTTTCTGTTTACTTCAGTTCCTGTAAAAGATACCTAGAAGGTAGCTAAAGATATTTTGATTAACTCAGCTACTAACCCTATAATTATTGATGAGTTGATGCATCTTTTTGATATATGCATGAAACAAAACTATTTTTTTATTCAATGGAACTCATTACCTCTTGCTAGGGGGTTTAGCCATGGGATCACCTTTATCTCCATTATTGGCTGATATTTATATGGGTGATCTTGAACTTAACTTATACCTATACTGTGGGTGGAGTAAACATAAAATCTTCAAATACAGTAAAAAATCTTGGAATTATCTTAACTTATGATACGTCGTGGGGATTACACATACAGAACATATGTGGCGCAGCATTACATAAACCAGGTTTTGTTAAACGTATAATAGGAAGGTCCTCGGATGAAAAAGTCAAAGAGAGATACTACTTCGCTCAGGTTAGGCCACACCTCGAATACGCCCCGAGCATTTGGGACCCTGGTCATAAAGATTTAACAAAGAAATAACAAAATACAAAGAGAAGCAGTGCGCTTCGTTAAAAACTGCTATGAACGAACATATTGTGTCTCACAACTGTTAGAGGGATTAAGGTGGGAGCCCGTAAAGACTCAGTGGCTGCACGCTAGGCTTAGGCTGCTTAAGATATTCAAAACTGGTGTGTTTCAGAGTGACTCTGAGAATATTATCATCGCGCCTCACTACATTTCTAGGTCTGATAGATGCGATAAAAGAAGAGATTCTTTGCCGAACAGATATGTAAAAAACCTCGTTCTTTCCGTGCACAATAAAAACTGAGCTCCTCCAAATACGCTGTCATAGGACATGTCACCATTTCATCTCCAAAACTTTTACATCTTAACACGGCTGCTGACCTACCATCCCCTGCCACATGCCCATGCGATGGCTCTCAGGGTATTATGTAGATGTAACATTTCCAGTTCCAATTTTAACCATTTCAAAAATGTATTTTATTGGAAAGCTATCACAATGATGAGGTGAGCTCTTACGGCTAGACAAATTTAAATAAAACAAAGAAAGTCTCAAAAAGCCGTAAACAATTGGCACCCTTCGTCAGACAACACCAAGCTTACCGTGTTGGTACGCTGGGAAACCACAGCAGCGACCAACCACAGCCTCTCAACCAAGAATACCACCCTGTGATGGTTTACGGGAATGTTACTTCCTCGCCAGGGACCAAACACAGACGCGCACACACAACCCAAATAGGATCCTTTGCAAGGGCTAATGGGAGCCCGCTAAGGATGTTTGGGTTATTTACGCAAGCACAATCACAAGACCGCAAATTCACTCACTCACACATACAAATGGGCCCAACTTCTGGGAGAATCAGCTCCAAAAGAGCGTGGTCAAATCTACACAACAGGAACGGACGAGGGTGGTGGGTCGAATACTCGTATTACGGGTACAAAGCGAACCTCTTCAGCGAACCGAATGTAACGCGTCACGTCAACGCAAGGTTGAATTGAGGAAGTGTCAAGACATCCGCGTTGTAAATAAAAGTAAACTGAGGAGGAGGGGGGGAAAGAGACGTCATCCAATAGGGAAAGAGAGATGGGGAAGGGCGATAAACAATAAGCGATTGGAAACAACCAATGAAAATGATTGGGGAAGGGGTGGATAATGGCGGGGGGAGTGAGGTGTAAAAGCGGGAGTGGGGGTTGTAACGGACGTAAAGTTGAACGTTGGAGGGAGGGAGGGGGTGGGGGGAAAGGAAGTGAGCGCTTAACGGCGTCCGTTAAGAGAAGTAACGAGTTATTTCAAGTTCAAAACTGAGTAGAGGGAGGAATGAGGGATGGGTCCTGAGTCGCTGTTTAGGAGTTTGGCTTTATTTTTTTTCGACCCCCACCCTCGTCCGTTCCTATTGTGTAGATTTGACCACGCTCTTTTGGAGCTGATTCTCCCAGAAGTTGGGCCCATTTGTGTGTGTGAAAGAGTGAATTTGTAGTATTGTGTGTGTGCTTACGTAAATAACCCAAACTTCCTTAGCGGGCTCCCATTAGCCCTTGCAAAGGACCTTATTTGGGTTGTGTGTGCGCGTCTGTGTTTGGTCCCTGGCGAGGAAGTAACATTCCCGTAAACCATCACAGGGGGGTATTCTTGGTTGAGAGGCTGTGGTTGGTCGCTGCTGTGGTTTCCCAGCATACCAACACGGTAAGTTTGGTGTTGTCTGACGAAGGGTGCCAATTGTTTACGGCTTTTTGAGACTTTCTTTGTTTTATTGTTATGTATTTTATTGGTTTCGATATGTATATGATGTCTTATGTTGTTGTACCGGCAGCCATAGGCAAGCGGAAAATGTCAAACCCTCTTTAAGTCTTTACCTCCACGGAGACAGAGTCAGAAGGTCAGCTAAATTTTTGGTATTTGAGAATTTCCATTTCATAGTAAGAGCATGTATTTGACATTTACCGTAAGCCCACATACACTGACCAAGTAATACCTGCTGTTTCTTAATTTCACCCAATGTCCCATAAAACAACTGCTTTTAACTGCATGATCCAACGAGTGTTAAATATTTCGCTCACCTAAGACGAATTTGACAAAGAACTGAACACCATCAGACATCGCACCGGGCAATGTTTTCAAAATCCACCCACGTTTCGGAAAACGACTTGTTTTCCATTTTCAAGGCAGTTTTTATTTCCGCCGTGACCACTATAACAATTATTTATTAATGTTATAGTGTTATAGTGGTCACGGTGTAAATAACCCGTGCCTTGAAAATGGAAAACAAGTCGTTTTCCTAAACGTCGGCGGATTTTGAAAACATTACCCGGTGCGAAGCCCGAGGAAGATATTTACACACAATACACCGGGAAAATCTTAAACCATTTACCATCAGACGCGTTGCATGGGCCAACGGCTATCAGGCCTCCTTTGTAGAAGGAAATTATAAACGGAGGCAAAAGAAGTCAGCCGTGCAATATATTACTTCCGCCGAGAAATGCAAGGAGAAAAAACAAATGTGGGCTAGGATACCTTATCTCAGCCTGAGGTCGTACAAAGCAGCAAAGCACTTTCTCAGGGACAAATGAAAGTCGCTTTTGACACTTCACTCTCATTAAGGGATATTTTTAATGAAGCCATGACCCATACGATCCCATTAAGAAATCCGGTGTGTATGCAGTGACTAGTGACACGTGTGATGGTGTATATATAGGCCGAACGGGGCAAAATTGTGAAATTCTTATGAATGAACATAAGAAGTGCCCGACAAACAATGATCCCATATTCCATCTTGCAGAACACCTGATAGAGGAATCCCATTACACAAACTTTGAAGTGAATAGAGGAATCCTCTACACGTTGGAGCGGTAGAAGATCATCAGAGGAAGAAGAATAAATTAAACTTTTAAATTTCGTAGAATTTGATGTTCACTCCCTTATTCTATCCTTATCCAGCTGCTGACAACCCTAAGCCACTATGTACTCCCTTATCCTCCACTCTCATCTTTCCTCCGCTTCACTCAATACTTAACAATAGCCTCTTTCCCTTCCCCTATCCGCCCCTCCCCCCACCGTAAGGGCATTCTACCGAGCCTCTAATCCTCTGGAAGGTCACCCAACAATATACCTCTCCCCCTGTTATTCACCATCAACCATATATCCTCGCTTCCCCCACCCTCCTTACTCCCTCTTTTGTAAAGCATCCCCCACTCTCCTTACTCCCTCTTTTGTAAAGCATCCCCCACTCTCCTTACTCCCTCTTTTGTAAAGCATCTCTTGTTGGTCATTTATGTGTAAATACACAGTGGAGATATAACTTATGCATACCTGATGATGACGCCCTGACGTGCGTTCAAAAACGTGTTGGGCATCTTTATACATTAAATACAAGTGGACAGTACAACTCTTGCTGTTTAATGTTATTATTGAAATACTGTTCTACATAGTAACGCAAGTTACGGTTACGTTACCAAGAGCCACACACTCGCAGAGTAAACAGACTTAAATAATCTTTGCCCTCATCTCATCTATTTTGAAAGCATTTGATTTTACAAAAGAAGAGTGGAGCGAGCGAGCAAGAGCAGGAGCAGCCAACCAGGCTAGCCCGCAGCGAAGGGAACAGGAAGGAACAGGTCATGGCGACTGCGTGAATTTTCCGTCGATATTCCACACTTTCATGTTCATTTTATACTATTCGTAGTGCTTGAAAGGGACCATTTTTTGATACTCGGTAGCTGATAGTTTTGTCTTACACACACTTTAGCATTGTGCGTAAAATTATATAACTTTTTAATAAAAATGTCATATGTAACAAATATTGAATTCTCACCAACAATATTTATCTATTATTACGCCCTAATTAATAAAATATCAATTTTTAAAATTACATTAATATTTTACTCACATTGCCGATTCGATTCCATATTTCAAAAATGAAATCGGATAAAACAGTTGAATACAATCGAACTCGAAGTTTGACGGTCGAATTGGGGGTATGTCTCCGTGGTACTCAGCTCACCCGCCACTTCGACTCAGAATGAAGCGTACAGGTGCCTACTTACCGACCTGTCGGATGCATGACTATGCGCCTGATACATCAGGGCATCCAACCCACCATTTCAAATTCCCAGAGTAAGGCCCTGGGCGCGATACGAGCGGCGCCGCCGGCACGATCAGAGCGGTATTTTCCATCAGTTGCCATCATGGCGTCGTCCAGTGAACTAGCCAAGCTCCTCATTTTGAGTGAAACCAGTTATTTTTTGGAAACGGGAGTTACTGAAGTGCAAGAACAACTATGGAATCTATCCTATAGACAGGAGGAGAAAAGTTTACGTGGAGCACCACCATCTGTTTAGAGATTTCAGGAATGACGAAACTAGGTTTTTTTGCATATACAAGAATGCCCATCCGAACATTCGCTTACATGCTCCAGAAATTAGCCCCTCGCTTGACGAAGAAAAAGGCCGGGACCTCGAAAAGACGCCGGGTGGTGGGCGAAAATTAATGTTAAGGAGGTGGGCGGTAAGGAGCAAGCGGCGACACGTTTCGCCCAGCCGCTCGTGCCTGTCATAGCCCCCTACTTCCATTGCACACCACGTAACCAAAAAACGTGAGAGGCACCGCCGCCTTGCTGCTCTGCCACCCTGCTCCTCTGCCTCTCGTATTGCACCCGAGGCTTAAAGCTAGGTTTACTCGTAGAAGTCGACTGCCATGACAGTCGACTGTTAATCTCGACTCGTACGTGTGAAAACGAACTGCGATGCGAGTAAGAATCGATAGAGGACTGGGTCGAACGTGATCGACCCTGGATTAAAGCTATTATCAACGGAGGAGGACTTCTACTTTTCATCGTAGTGAAGTGCAGTTAATCGCAACCATCGCTTTGGAAAAACCCGGAAGTCTGAAGAAGTTGGCGTGGATATTTCTGCCAGGAGACCTCTTCAGATTTACAGAAGAATTTTTGGAGCAAAAGTTTAATAGAATGTGAGAAGCGTGGCATATAAAAATTTTGACACCAAATTTTCGGCCATTTTTATCAGAGTGAGAGAGTTTGTCCTGACGCTGGAGGTTATGAAGAAATTTATAGTATGAGCTCAACTTAACTACAGGAAGAGAAGAAAGCTTTTCTATTTGTCATTCAAAGGTCATGAACTGATATACAAAGCTAGATACACAGCACAGAATACATACTCAGCGTTTTAAATAGTTAACTTATGTGCTTAATGGCGTAGGATTTGCATGGACTATGGTTCAATTATCAGTGGCGGCAGATTTTTTGTCATAGCATGAAGTGCGTTTTTCAGTAAACGTCCCAATATTTACCTGAGAGTGGGATAATAGACATGGTTTTAGTTATTTATATTGTCTGGTTCACCTTTATCCTTGTTAACTGAAATGATCTTTTGGCATCTCTAAGGATATAAGGATAATCACCATTCTGGTTAAATGAGGTATTCAAGGTTTAAAGAGGATTCTGAGGAGAGCTCGTTGCCTTACCTACACAATAGTAGCCATTTTGAAGCATTGACAACTGGCGATACTGGCGGTACGTTGCGATAGTCGTAGAAGTTAGCGTGGAAACTTCGCGGCGATAACGGTAGAGAAGTATCGCGTATCGAACGACTGTCATAACAGTCGACTGCTACGTGTAAACCCAGATTAAGAGTTTAATTCTTGGGCTTTTGTCCGTCCAAAAGTGCACTGTGCGACGGTTCAAATTAGTCGACGGCCGTCGAAAGGACGCGTTCAACTCGAGGATCGAGAGCCCGTCGTCTTGGGTACAGTTCATTCGCAATAACTTGGCCGACACTCAAGCTGTATCCCAACTCGTTAGGCATCAGGGTGCATGCGATTTGCTGCCCAAATATTTGGCTACCTTGGGCAAAGTGAGTTCGAGTTGGGACAACCTTCGCAAATAACGCCATCTACTGAGCTAGGAAGAAATGAAAAACAAAGGAATTATGAAAGGGATCTGAAGTAAATAATCATGATATCCGTGATACATATAATCGCGGACAGTAGAAATATTCTCGATGTTCCGTGTTTATGATGATATTTATAATACTATAGGCCCCTTCGGCTATTTTAGGCTGCAATTTGGCAATAATTTTGGTAATTATTTTCCTAGTTTTGAGAATTATTGGGTTATCATTGGTAGTGATACTGCTATAGTGTAGGTTTGCTGGGTGATAAATTCGAATTTTTTTAAACTAAAGGTATAGGTTTTGTCATTTGCTTGGGGAAAAATACCGTTTAAAACGAGAAGTTATATCGGTCGTGTAATTGTTGTTATTAAAAATCCTAGAAGATATTGTTCAAGGCAGATTGGTAGGCATTTCAAGCATCAACTATCACCATTACTAGTAAGCATTTTCAGCAGTAACTACTTTAAGTTTAT
Source organism: Ceriagrion tenellum (assembly GCA_963169105.1). Classification (NCBI taxonomy): domain Eukaryota; kingdom Metazoa; phylum Arthropoda; class Insecta; order Odonata; family Coenagrionidae; genus Ceriagrion; species Ceriagrion tenellum. Next base: position 21,330,031 of record OY720633.1, read on the forward strand.
TAGTTTTGGGAAATTCTTAGTTGTTAATCATTGAATTCTGAAGTTGTATAGTTTACTACTGACTTCTTAGTGGTAAGCTAAATTACTTTTTCCCCGGTGGAATACTTAAAAAGGGATTGTCGTAGAGTGTAGTAGTTCCTCAGTTTGTATGAGTGGTCTAGTGTTCATTTATTAATTCTTTTTTATCACATATGCATGCTATTTACCTACTTGGTGCCATGTATCTCCCTTCAAATTCCAATAGGTCTGCTTGTGAGAATCATTGCAATACAATTGAAGGTATTAAAACTGTATATCAATACAGAGATGTTCTATTACTTGGTGATTATAATATTCCTGATTTTAACTGTAATTGCCCAGTCATTTATAAATATTTACTTATTATAATAAGTTAGCTAAAATCATCCCACAGCAAATTATCACTTGAGACAGTCAATTATCTTGAGTTATTTCAAATTAACAAATCCTCTAACTCCATGCATGAGATTGGACCTGACTTTCTATGACAAAACAGAGGTAACCTCTTGCATTGATGTCAATCCACTTCTACCTGCTGATATTTATCATTCAGCCCTTAATTTTATCATTCCTCAAAAGGATTGTTCTTTTTATAAAAAGACAGATAGGTAACACTGATTATGACTACGGGAAGTGTGCTTTTACATCATTTATTTCCTTTATCGAAAACGTAAATTGGCCGTGGGTGCTGAGTAATATATATACGATGAGTTTTTATCAGATATACATGCTAATTACTTAATTATTTTAACATATTTTTCTAATAGTAGATAGCGACTCGTTTAAGTATTCGTAAAAGGTTTGACAGATTTTTGTATTTTCTTTTTATGGTTAACATTTTATAAATTATTTATTTACGTATTAACATTTTGAGTGAGGCATATATATATTCATATTATAACAAGCCCGCTCAATTGTGCTCTCATTACGTTGTCAGATAGTTCTCCTGAGTTTTACTATGTGCCGACATTTTCAAATTGAAGTGTAGGTAACTTTTTCTCTCAGATCACACAACAGTCATGTGCTGTTTTTGTAGGTGGGGGAGGAAATGGTTACGACGAATGTTTTCTCTGGCGCATGCAGCACTTATTATTTTGGGAAATTCAATATGGAGGCACATTTAGGATAAAATCTATCTACCCTAAATCCGACGCCCGAAAAAGCCAGCTATTTCCGCTCCCTCTCGATGTCTAACGAGTTGGGACTCACTTCAAGATGGCGTCCTCCCTAAATCTGCCGAGATAGCTGCCTAAATGGCGAGTTGGGATACAGCTTCAGTAGTCTACTGCGCAGTTGGGCCTGGTCCAACTCAGAAAATAGGGGAAGTAGGGCTTACAGAGAGAGTGGAGCCATGCGCGAACAGTTTTCCCTTCGGTGGAAAGGAAAGTTGGAAAGGGAGGACGGTTCCCCTTCAAATCCGAAGTCGAGTGGGTTGACTTGTTTACGCCCGCATGTTGTCCAGTAAACGCAACTATGTTGGTGTAATTTCGATTGAGCCAAGGCAAGAACACGACCAGAGAAGAGGTAAATCACGTGCGGCTTGAAATCTCTACCCCTTGATGGGCCAAAGTGTAAAAACTTGGACTAGTCCGAACCAAAATCGCTTACAGCGCATGACGTATGGCGGGCAGATACCACTCCAATTCTCCCCCTCCCCTCCACACCCATTTCCCCTCTCGCGAGTCGTCATCGGCCAAGTTAACGCGAATGAACTGCATGTCTCTCCCTTTCGCCGGCAACGTGCACACCGCACGCCCCCTTGCGATGCGACGCATATTTACGCGTGCAATAAGACGCGTCTGCGTCTGGCCGCACCCGTGCAAGAGCCGCCGTCGCAGGGTATGGGAAGGAAAGGGCGAAACCGAGCGAATGAATCCGTGAGTTGTCTCGTTCTGTGCGTTCGTTGCAATCACCGTCAGTCACATCGCAGTCACTTATGATGGGGGTGGACATGAGGAATTTTGGTGACCTACTTCGGATAGTTAGTTTATCTCCATCATTTTGTTGTCTCTCTGTCATTTCTTAAGACATCCACATCTAACGTGATGCCCTGAGTGCCACATCAAGTGTATGTGTGTGACAGGGGGTCAATTATCACCCAAGTGCGTTGTACCGTATTCTGTCAATGCAATTAACTACTAATGTGTATGGACTACGACTGGCTCTTCTCGTTTAGATGTGGTGCGTAATTAAAATGATGCGCTCGGTGTCACTCTGAGAGTACCTCTACGTGATGTAGATGAAGGCGTGAGCATGTTGCAGATAACAAATGCAAATCGCAAATTAAGGCGGGCACTGTGGTCTCTCTCTCGTCCGGTGTGTATCGGAGGAGAGGAGGGTGACAAGGGGTGGCGGCCGCCCCTGATTGTCCCTTCCTCTCTCTCGAATGTGCGTCCATTCGGAGCCGACGGCGCGGAATCGCAATCACCGACTGACGCTAGCCGGTCGTCCGCCCTCCCTCCCCTCTCTCCCCCTCCTTAAAAATACAACCCCCTCCTCCTCCTCCTACCACCCCTTCCCCGCCCTCCCACCCCCACCGCCCACCCTGTAGCCTCATCGCTCTGGCCTTTCACGTCAAAACGAGTCGAACGCGGAATTCGCGTCGCCGGAATAATCGCATATTCGCAGTAATCTTGGTGCGCGTGCCCGCGTTTTGGTTCGACGGCGTTTGTTCCTCTCGCTTTGTTTTCCATCGACGAAAGGGATTGGAGAGATTGATTCAATTGAATTACTGAATGATTTAATGGGGACGTTCGGCGGCGGCGGCGAATTTAAAAAAAATCATGATTAACATTTTAGTTCGCTAGGATACGCGCCTGGGACGGCGACATTAATAACGAAAACTTTCACGGGTCGACTGCACCCTGCCCCCCCCCGCACCCTGTCGCCCGCACACTCATCCTTTCACTGTCCTCCGTCCAATGTCCCCGCTTCATCATCGCGTGTTTGTGCTCTATCGTTATGCACTGAGTTTATCGGGTGTCTGGGCGCACGAAGTGTTCAAGTTAGCTCGCTGTTGAGCGTAGAGCGGAACATAACGCCGCACGTTAGCACGTACGAATGAAGATGATTGGAGCAATGTGCGCATGCGCAAAAAATTCCGTACTCTGCCGATAATAAGCATTCTGAGGGTGGAAGAATACACAGCCGAATGTGTTGTAAATATTTTACAAATAGTTGTAATGGCCTTCTGAAGAAGGAAATTTTTCCTTGCGAAGTAATTGATATTGATGAAACCGACGGCGTTACATGTTTACTCCCTATGATATAGACGCGTCTTTACTTTCGGTTTGAGCCACTTCAGAATCAGGAGGGAGTGCTCTTCGTTCACCGTACCTTTACCCGTTGAAGTGGCGAATGTTTTGGCTGAGTTTGCCCATTTTCCCGCCTCAGTTGCCGCCCAGAGATTGTAAAAGTGCCTATTCAATTTGATACCAAACAGCAATGAAGGATAAAACTCCTCTTTCATGTGTAGTGCTCCATGAAGTCAATCATCGATGGCATGAAACTTCCATTTCTCCATTGCTTGTAAACTCTTAGCAAAAAAAGCGTGCCGAAGGGCGTTAGCTGATTTCAAAAGTAAATTACTGGGAGAACAATTGAACGATAATCCCAAGGCATTTTGGTCGTATGTTAGGGACACTCAAGGAAATAAATCAACAGTACACACGCTTAAGAATATCAAAGGGGAAAAGCTAACCAACAGTCGACAAAAAGCCAATTCGTTAAACTCATTCTTCAAAAGCATTTTCAGTACTTATACACCACATCTTTTCGATCCGCAGCCAGTTCGTTCCCAAACATGTATGCCTGAAATTATTATAAATTGTCGCGGCATAGATCGTCAGCTAAAAAATATCAACCCCAACAAATCCCCCGGTCCAGATCAAATACCTGCTCGCGTATATAAAACATTGGCGTCAGACATAGCGCCTTACTTAGAATTAATATTTACCAAATCTTTAGTAGATCACGTAGTGCCTAAGGACTGGAGAGTAGCAAATGTCACACCTATATTCAAAAGCGGCGACAGGGAAGACCCTAGTAACTATAAGCCAATTTCTCTCACATCCATTTCCTGTAAGGTATTTGAACACTTAATCGTAAGCTCCATTATGAGTCATTTAGATAGGGAGGAATTATTAATAAATAACCAACACAGATTTCGAAAGGGTAGATCTTGCGAAACCCAATTGGCCCTCTTCGTTCATGACATCTTGCTCTCGGGTGAAAATAATGTTCAAGTTGACGCGATATTCCTCGATTTTAAGAAAGCTTTCGATAAGGTACCTCACGTTAAGTTGCTCACAAAACTAGAAGCATATGGAATAGATAAAAACATTATCAGTTGGATTAATCAATTCTTACATGGGCGGGAACAAAGGGTTGTCATAGACGGTAACATGTCAAACACAGTTATCGTTACATCGGGTGTTCCTCAGGGAAGTGTAATTGGTCCACTTTTATTTCTCTTGTACATAAATGATATTAGCAACGTCGTTAAAAGTAAGCTTAGACTCTTCGCAGGCGACGCGGTTGTGTATAGGGATATTAACAATTCCGAAGATAGCGACTAGTTAACAATCGACCTACTTGCTATTCATGCTTGGTGCGAAAAGTGGCAGATGGAACTAAACATAAAAAAGTGCGTAGCAGTCAGCTTTGGAAAAAGAAAAATAGGCCAGGTAGGGCTTACAGAATTAAAAATACGGAAATTATTCACGCCGAGTCTGTTAAGTACTTAGGGGTCACAATTACTCACGACCTATCTTGGGGAAAACATATTAGGGAAATATGCGGTCAAGCATATAGGAAGCTAGGCTTTATCAAGAGAGTACTCGGAAAATGTGATGAGAAAGTGAAAGAACGTTGTTATTTTTCAATCGTTAGGCCTCATCTGGAATATGCTGTTAGTGTATGGGATCCATACGAAACGGGGTTGATATCAGAGTTAGATCGCGTCCAGCGAAGAGGAGCTAGGTTTGTGAAACGATGCTACGATAAGTTGGCTAGTGTGTCTGGACTGTTAGAAGAATTAGGATGGGAATCGCTATCACAGCGTAGATTAAATTACAGGCTTAACCTCCTAAATAAATTTCAGGAAAATCATTTTACTGGCGACGTAAAAAACATACTATTAACCCCTTCGTACTACGGCAGATTAGATCGCGCCAATAAAATTAGAGAGCTAGATTGTAGAACCGATAGGTATAAAATGTCATTTTTTCCGCGTACCATTCGGGACCATAACAGCTGTGATCGTCGTCATGAATAGTTCGAGTATTGACAATAGGCAGGCAGTAAATCTTTCTCATTATATTCTCTACTCTCTTATTTATGCATGATGTAAATAATGATGTTCTTATTTATGCATGATATTTTGAATCTGTAGTAGTAGTCTTTGTATCCCTTGCATGTTGGAACGATTGACGATAGAATGTTTCTTGGGTATTAGATTTGTAATTGGAGCTTTGCATGTGTGGTACGCGGGTTTTAATGTAATGTCGGTGTTCTACCATATCATTCATGCATGCCCGGTGCGAAAGCAATCCCTGCCACACACCCTTTGGGTGGCTTGCAGGGTATGACGTAGATGTAGATGAAAGTTCTCCCGGAGCTCGAAAAGTCGCACGTTGCCACGGTAACTCATCACTACGCTTCTGTTCTTATTTACGCTGATATCTTGTCCTCAATCGTCAACTCGGTAAACTACAGCTTTCGTTACACCAGATTTTTTTCGTCAAACCAGGAAAAAATTTTCTCACTCACTTTAGATAAACATATCGTCACCGAAAAGTACGTCACATGTAATGCTAACCTTGCTCAATTTGTTCACTATTTTTACTTTGCCGATATATTGATTCTAATAGAAAAAGGTGCATTCAAATATGTATTGTTATTTTTCCTGTCCGCTATGACACCGTTTCGCCATTTGGCCAGGGGTGGAAATAATCCAACATTTGGGGGAGAAGGAGGGGGCGACAAGAGCGCTGAAAAGAAATCCTTCGACTTTATAATGGGAATTATGTGGTCTTAAAATATAATGACCAATTTCGATAAATAGAGCAATTTTAAATACTCTTATGGAGGCTTTTTGGGACATTTACACGGAGTGCCTTTTCGAATAAATGCACTTCTCTGATACTTTTCATTCAAACCACACTCTTTAATACAAGTTAAAGTTTCAGGCTTTACTTAGAGGATAAGCGACACATGGGAAGAGAACTCAATTCGTACATTCTACACTATTTTATTTTCACCGACCATGGTTTCGACAATATAAGTCATTATCAAGGTATCAATCATATATAAGGTCATTAACCAACTTATATTGATGCTGTTATTCCCAATAATTCGTTTTACCTCCATAGTCAAAAGCTGTCAGCCTTTCATGCCATGATATTTCTTTTGGCCAATGTACCTATGAGTGACGCAAGTTTTACCAAAGAACTAAATATCATTTTAAAAAATTGCGACGAGAAATGGCTACAGTAATAACACATTTTTAAATTTAGGACTGAAAGCTTAATCCGCAAGCCATTAACTCTCTGACGAACCTCCCTTTTACGATAAATAACAAGCCTTTACGTTGGTGCAAGATACCATTTTTAGGGAAATTGACGAACAGGATCCGGTGAATAAGTTTAAGTTGTTCTCCTGAAACAATAGGAAAATTTCCAATTAATACTATACATAAATTTGAAATTTATGACGAATGTGGTGTTTATGCTCTAAACTGTGATTCATGTGATGCTAGGTGCATTGGCCAAACCGGACGGAAATTTGCAATTAGGATTAGGGAGCATATGTGTAGTAAATGTTTTTTAACAGGTGGCGTTCCTTTCATGTTTGCAACACATTTATTAGAGTGTAATCATCCAAGGGATTATAAAGCTGACATTGTACATGTACAGGATGGTGGCAAAAAATGATATTTTCTTGAGCAATATCAAATTTTAAATGCTGAAAAAATAATTAAAATCTGGCAAATGACATCATTTTTGACGTGAATTCGCCACTGATGTCAATACAATCTTATGTTTCGTTTTATTTCACGTCATATACTCAACCTGGCCATTGTGTGTTTATCCCCTAACCTTCCCCATTGACGTCATTTTACCTTTAAATATCAACATTCACCTTTCAACCAATCTTTTCTTCTTCTCCTACCTCCCCTCTTTCCTCCATCCTCCCTCTCTCTCCCTCCCTCGTTTCCCCCACCCTCACCCTTACTTTAGTAGAGATGGACAACTGAAAATTGAGATTGTAGCTTGATAATGACAGTTATTGTCGAAACCATGATCGGTGAAAATAAAATAGTGCGGAAAGTACAAAGTGAGTTTACATTTCACACTCTAACCTTAAATCACCCTCAGACCTAATTATAAATGCATATTTTATGCGGTATTTATGGCCTTTTTAGGTAAGTGTCAAAACATCAGCCTATCTATTAGCTCCACATTGCAGTCGTTTGATGAGGCGATACGTTTGATAAGCCTAAGTTTCGTGCTGAAGTCACGGTCACCTAAGGGAGTATTCGCGAGGCGATTTAGCGGCGAATGGAACGCTGTGAGTTTGTGAAAGCCACTCAGCATTCCACTCACCTTTGCCCCCACTTTAACATGATAAAACCCTGAGATGGTGAAAGTTACCCGTTTTCAAGAATTTCAGTTTAACTGAGTCGAATATTAATGCCGAGGGATGGTTTTAAAATTTATTTTTATGACCCCTGTGACCATTGTAAAACATTTTTATAATTTAAAGGACGAATGTGAAAATATGTTGTAATTTCAAATTACACTCTATGTTTGCTCTATTTTTACTCCAAGCTGTTTGTGTACTACAGTATTATCGTCCAACCTACCTGTGTACAGCAGACCATTGCCCAAAATACTTTAACAATAACTTACATAACATTATGAAAAATAATCTTTTTTATTTTATTTCACTGCCAATTAAATGAATTCAAATGATAAATTGCAACAGGCACTGCATAATAGCAGCAAATTGAATTGTGTTTTGATACCACTCGCTTATGTATTGTGATGGAGAGCATATTTTCATAAACGGCAAATGATTCTCACATGATAGATGACTTGAATTTGAGAACATTGATCATCTAAGGTGACTCTGTCTCCTTGAAGGTTATGAATTTGAGTTTTACTTTATTAGAATTGGGGTTGGTTCTGTGCGTGTGTAGAACTTGGATAATGTTAAAATTAGGAGTTAATTCCTCACAATTAATTACCTTAGGCACCAATGTGCACATGATTATATAAATTTAGCACAAAAATCAATAGTTGCTGTCAAATCATATTTTAATTTACCACAATGTGATAGCATATTTAATAATCTTAGAGAATTTGCTCACACCTGGTTTCCAAATAGAAATCTCTCATGTAATCCAATAATATAACAAAACTTGAGTACCTTGGTGTTCGCAAAAATCCATCTCCGATTACCGACACCTAACGGTCATATTCATAGATACTAACCATCTAGCTCCATGTGACCCTATTATCTAGCATATCTCCCTTAAATATCCTACTTGCATGTCAATAGTGCATGTTTGGTGATCTTCACCCCCTGTCACACACCCTCGTGGTGGCTCGCAGGGTATCACGTAGATGTAGATGTAGATATTCATGGTTTGACATATAGGATTCAGTAGCAGCAGCAGCAGTCAGTTGAAAAACTACTTCGCCAGAAGGTGCATCCTGGACAACCAATGTGTTTTTCGCTCTTCATCAGTTGCTGGTAATGTCATTGGCTTGACATCAATCGGCTTGACAAAATTTCTGTAAATAGAAATGCCAAACATCAAACAACGCATGGAACCTAATTTATATTCTCATTTATGTACGACAAAACTTACATTTTAATGATAATTCATATCTATTCATCTTTATTTTTTTCGAACTACTATTCTCACGTCGCAGCGATGGAAAAAATGAGCACTTACCTTGATAATATTATGTAAATTTGTAAGAGGTTGTTGTTGTCGAGTATGCCCTGCAATACAATAAAATGGGATCATATTTTTAATTGGTTAACAAGCGTAAGATTATGTTTTGGTTGTGTGACGGAATTACGTACCGTTGATAAACTATTAGCGATTTCAAAACATTAAATTAAACAAAAATTATTTGTTTTTTATTTAGATTTAAGGATTAATAAGTCGTAACAATAATATTACTAAGCAAGTCATCTTTTTAATTGTTCATCAGTGACTAATTATAACGGTTCCCTGGATCCTTCTCCGGCGTCATCCGCTCCGAAAGAAATTCGCCAACACGGTCACGTGACCGCTTTTCTCATTCTCCGCCATTTCCATGACGTCACCCTCGACGAAGACGCGAGTGTTGATGTGCACGAGCCATCCAATGTGCAGATATCATCGCCTAAAGTAACAGAATTACATTTCGTTGTGTTGCGGTGTTGGAAAAAGTCGCCGGTCTGACCGATAAGTGCCGATGAGCTCATTGAACTAAAGTTCGGCAACAGTTCTCTCTCCACGAGGCCACGAACCGTCAACCGCACGTGGAACACTCACTTTAAGAAGTGTGCACGACTCAGTTCACTAGTTACGAAAAATTCGGCCGTGACTATGGCGATCCTCCGGGGTGCTAACTGCCAACGGAATGCCGAGCCCTGCTAAAAATTCCTTAGAAGCTGTTCTGTAGCACGTAAGGAATTCTACAGAAATTGACTCCTTTTCTTCAGAAATAGTTCCCTTTCTAAGGATACGTGCGGAACATGGGAGCCTGACTCTACAGAACATATGTTCTGTAGAGTTATTTTCTGCAGAGAAAAATAACTCCTTACAAGCTGTTATGTAGAACATCAGCAACTCTACAGACATAACCGGGAGTTCTGCAGAACGTCGTAGGTAATTCCACAGAACGTCCTGAGGAATTCTGTAGAACATCCTAAGGTATTTTGCAGAACGTCATAGGGAATTCCGTAAAATGGCGTTTACATACTTTAAGGAATATCTACAGAAATTGTGAAACAATTCTGCGAAGTATTTATAAGGAAACTATGCAGAATTTCTTAGCTGGGAGAATATCGCCGTTGCTTGCATCGTTGTTCCGTTGCACGCTGCACTCAGCGCCTTGAACGGAGACTGCGGCCCACATTAAAAGTTTGAAGCGACTCATGCCATTCACTCCGTCTGCTAGCATCGTAATCGTGCATGCAGTTCATTAAGAGCGACTGATAATGTTGGCCCGAGTCATACATGCCCGAATGCCAATGACGGACAAGTGCGCTCGAGCACATCCGGGCGTGTGTTTACCTGTCGGCGCCACTGTTCAGTCACACACTGATTTCCCTTCATCGCCTCTTAGGCCGGCTTCATAAGTCGGCGGCGGCGGCGTAAGTGGTGGTATTCAGCCAATGAGGACACTTCTTTAGAAATCATGACGTCAGACCGATGAGCTGTGCTATGATAGCTAGCGGGGGCCGCAAATATTCACCATGACTGAATTCTGTGACGGCGGAAGCTGGCCTAGTAGCGGGAAAACCCACTGCCCTTCAAAAATGAATCCTCTTTGGATGATTAGCGAGCCCTTCTGTTTCCGTAAAAGATTCTTTTAAGCGATGCGTATAATGTTTACGATATATTTAAGATGTTAAGAGTATAATTTATAATGGCTTGAGAAAATATGGTCTGGTATCCAACGAAAATAGTCTTCTTTAAGGTTATATAGCATCATTAATCTACTAGCGTTAACCAGAGAGTGGCTTAAATCAGCCAATTGGCAAATATTAATGCAAAATATTTGTTATCCATTCTTGATGCTGCAACCACGGGGAGAAAATTTTCAGGATGTGGCTATTGTTTATTGCATGTTTGGACAATGGAGCTGATCACGCATAAATGCTGACATGACGTTGCCTAATGAGTTAAACAACGACCGAATAATGTCACTCGCTCGAATGTAAGGATCAATGCACAATGTAATTCTTGAATTGAGTGGCAAGCCTTTTTCTCGACTTATTTCAATAAACATGTGATTCAGATTGAGGCGTTGCACGTTAGCTTGACGAATATGGTTATAATGAAACTACTGTCATCAAATAAGCATTAATAAATAATTATTATGCGGAATAAAGTTAAAGACAATACGCCGATTCACAAAGTTCCTTCAGTTTATTAAGAAGTGGACTGTAAGTTACACTGTTCGGTCGGGCAGCTGCTGCTGGCTGAAGTGAAGGCGAGAGAGAGATGAGCGATTGAGACGGGGCGAGAGCGGGGCGAACAGGCCTGACGGCAGCAGGTAGGAGGCGCAGCACGCGCATGCGCCCGAGCTACCTCCTCCCACTGCGCAAGTCCAAACCCAAAACAGGTGGGAGGTAGAAAAACCCAAACATACCGCCCGCCTCGTCCGTGACGAAACAACATATGGTAAGTTCACAAATATGTCAGCCGCCCGCCGTGAGAAAAGGGTAAACAAGAATTGCTCTTCAATTACAGAAACCAACAAATACCCTCAGTTGGGTAACTTACACAACTTATTAATATGTCTTAATATTAATCCCTTGAGCGTTTTAAGTTTCGCCACTCTAATTAAGACATCCCTTCCCGGAAATGTCTCCACCACTCGACCCATCTGCCATTTAGTTGGGGAAAGTGAGAGATCTTTAACGATCACAAGAGCACCAACAGTTAAACTCTGCGATTTCTTCCGCCACTTCGGAAGGTGCTGTAATTGGAGGAGATACTCCTTCGACCATCTCGACCAGAAACTATCTCTCATTTGGCAAAGGAGCTTAAATCGGTTTGGTGCAGCCTTGTCGCTGGCCTTAGAAACTGGTTCTGCTAATGCAACCAAAGGCTTGCCGATTAAAAAATGCCCCGGAGTTAAGGGGGAAAGGTCGTTCGCGTCATTACTCAATGGCGAAATGGGTCGCGAATTTAAACAAGCTTTAATTTGACAGAGCAGAGTGGACATTTCCTCGAAGGATAGGATTTGGTCGCCAAGGACACGACGCATATGGAATTTGGTGGACTTGATGGCAGCCTCCCACAGTCCTCCAAAGTGTGGAGCATATGGGGGGATGAAGTGCCATTGAGTCCCAGCGTTGGTCAGCTGAGGGCCGATCTCCTTGTAGAAGGGTGAGGACCGTTGGAACATATCTCTCAACTCCCTGGCTGCTTCTCTGAAGGTTGCCGCGTTGTCGCTATATATTTTATAGCAAACACCCCTTCGTGATACAAATCTTCGGAAGGCAAGGAGAAATGCATTAGTGGATAGGTCAGATACACATTCTAAGTGAACGGCCTTAGTGGCCATACAAATATAGAGGCATATATATCCTTTATATGCAAAGGGCCCATCGTAGTCCAGTCCCACAGAAGAAAATGGCCTTTGAGGCTTAACTCTTTCCTCCGGCAAATCGCCCATTTGCTGAGCCACTGTCGTCCCATGGAAACGGATGCAGACGACACAGTTTCTCAGTTCACGTTTTACTACCACCCGGCCGCGGATGACCCAGAATATTTGGGCCAGGTACGCTCTCACAGCCTGCAGTCCGCCATGCAGTGTAGCTATGTGAGCGTGGCGCACCGACAGCACGGTGAAGTGGTGGTCCTTAGGGATGATGATGGGGTGTTTCTCATCGTAGATCAGGACTGCATTGGTGAGACGGCCGCCAACCCGAATAACTCCTTCCGGGTCGGAGAAGGGCCTAAAGGGTTGCAGGGGCGAGCACCTCTTGACAGGGTGTCCACTCCGCATGGCTGCAATTTCCTCTCGGAAGACGTCCAACTGCGTGTGCTTTATTATGGCAGTCAGCGCGCCAGCTCGCTCCTTAGCCGAGATGGAGCCCGAGCGTTTGTTATGCTTGTATCTGAAATTGTGCAGCCATCTTAGACGATGAAAAAACTCGTAACAATTGCTGCAAAGAGGAAAATTTTTCGATTACGTCACCCAGGTCTGTTTGGGAGGCCGAGCAGCAGATTCCTCTTACAGCACTGCTTATCTCCTCCTCGGTACCATGTGAGGCAGGTCCTTGCTGACTCCATTCATCCTCTCGGCGGGAGAGCCATGGTGGTCCACACCACCAGAGCGAGGAGCGGATGAGTTCCTCCGGAGGAATCCCCCGCGTGGCGGCGTCTGCAGGGTTGACCTTGGAGCTGACGTAGTTCCACCGTGCCGACGGGAGCGACGTCAGAATTTCGGCGACACGATGATCTACGAAAAGTTTCCACCTCGAAGGATGGCCCCTTATCCATGCCAGAGAAACCGCAGAGTCTGTCCAAGCGAACACTGGGACAGACTTAATGGGTAGCTTATTCCGGATCTTCAGCATCAGACGAACCAACAGCACCGCAGCACACAACTCGAGTTTCGGTAAGGAAATAAGTTTAAGGGGAGCTATTTTAGTTTTCTCGACTATGAGGTGTTTTACAGAATTTCCAGTGTCTCTTGAGACGCTTAAGTACACCACCGCCGCGTATTCACGCTCGGAAGCGTCACAAAATCCGTGGAGGGATGCGTCTGAGCTATTGGAAGTCAAGGTACCCATCCATCTATTTAACCTCACTTCCTCTAACTTAAAAAGGGAAGAGCGAAAACTTTGCCATCGTCTAGCTAAATCAGAAGGTAGAGCTTGGTCCCACTCGATCTTTGACAGCCACAAATCTTGCATGATGACCTTAGCTAAGATTAATACCGGCGCCATCCACCCCAATGGGTCAAACAGTCGAGCTATTTCGGAAAGGACTATTCTTTTGGTGATCAATGCCTCCTGCCCGTTGAGAGTAGATACCCTCACAGTAAAGACATCCTTTACGGGAGACCATTGCACTCCAAGAGTGCCTACAATATCAGAGTCTGAGAAAGTTTTCAAGGTATTTCCGTCGTTCGCACAGAGGTCGGCATCGTTTGATGCCCACTTACTCAAAGGAAATCCTCCCGTGGCCAACAACTCTGTTAGTTGTTTCTTAACATCTAGAGCTTCGGTTACAGTATCTGCGCCACATAAAACATCGTCCACATAAGTTTATTCTTTGATGGCTCTCGAACCCAAGGGGAATGAAGAGCCCTCATCAATGGCCAACTGACGAAGAGTACGAATAGCCAAAAAGGGGGCTGAGGTAGTTCCATAAGTAACTGTGATTAACTTAAAGTCACCGAGAGGTTCCGAAGGATTAGTTCGCCACAGTATCCGCTGAAACTCTGCATCATCATGGTACACACGGATTTGACGAAACATTTTTACTACATCCGTGGCGAATGCTATTCGAAGAAATCGCCAGCGAGTGAGAATAACCCAAAGATCAGGCTGTAGACGAGGTCCACTCAACAACAAATCATTTAAAGAGTAACCTGATTCAGTCTTAAAAGATGCATTGAATTTTTCCTTTCGGTTCCATTTCTCTCATCACAGCGTGATGAGGCAGATAATAGGATTCGCTACAGGCCCTTGAAGGTATCATGTGACCTAAAGATAGGTATTCTGACATAAACTCATTGTACTTTTTGTTTAAGTTAGGCTGATTCCTCGTTCGATTTTCATTTTTAAGAAAAAGCTTCATTACCGAGTGGCGAGAGGGAGACAATTGCCGTACAGAATTGAGTTTGAAAGGTAGGCGTACTACGTACCTCCCCTCCGAATCTCTACCATAATTCATTTTGAAATGATTCTCGCAATAGATATCATCTTCAGAGTAGTTCATTTAAGAGTATTCTTCCGCAGACATCAGCACCGAGTATGAGATCAATTGAGGAAGGGATTGCATAACTCGGGTCCGCAAGGTTCAGTCCTTGAAGGTGTGGCCAATGCCGGATCTCCGCATAGTGCGATGGGGTCAGCGTCGTTAATGTCCTAAGCACCAAAGCGTCAAAAGTTAATTTGAAATCTCTGTCATGAAGAGATTTAATTGTCAAGTTCACTAGACTCAAGGCAGTACCAACACCTTGACCCTGTATACCAGTAATAGGGACGTTTACCGTACATTTCTTTAATCGCAAGGATTGCGCTGACCATTCCGTCACAAAGGACGTATCAGACCCGGTGTCAATGAGTCCTCTGACTGGAATATTTTCTCCCGAAGGAGACTCGATTCCCGCTTTAAAAGTTGCTAGCAGAATTACTCGGTTGGAATTCGCACGATACGAGGCTGCGCCCGGCGAACTCGCGGTTAAAGTTGAGACGGAAGGTGATTGTGTCGGCTCTGATATCAATTGAGTTTCGTCAAACGGCCTCGTGAATGGCTCGTGCAGCAGCGTGTGATGGTTGCGGCCTTAAGCCAAACACTGACCTGATGAGCGACACTTACTCGTCTCATGATTACGAGACAGACAGTTGAAACAAAGAGAAAGTTTATTGGCCTCTTCTCTACGCTCCTCCGGCTTGAGGCCCTTAAATCCCAAGCAATAACTCAAAAAATGACCCTTGGAACAGAGCGGGCATGCAGCATTATTTCTTTTCGAAGGTTTAGATGAGACTGCGTTTAAGATTCTACTCGACTGATTTGGCGGTTTCTTTGAACTTATTTGACCCCCTTTTGACTCGGGAATTGAGACCGAATCGGAAGAATCCACTTCCCTTGCCGCGTCCAAGGCACGAATTCTGGTTTCAAGGAATTCAGACAAGCTGGCAAAGGATGGGACGGCACGCATATCTGAGTTAGATAATTCCCACTGGAAACGCGTGGAAGAATCAAGTTCATTGACTAAAAGAAACACGAACCACTCGTCCCATGCCTGAACGGGCTTTTACAGGCTCTCAAACACCCTAACAGCTTGGCGGAATTGATCTAGCACACGCTTTAATTCCGAAGAAGCCGCCCTTTGCATGGTTGGGAGTTCAAATAAGCTTTTCGTATGAAAATTTGACAGTACCCTATTGCTGCCATACCGCCTTTCGAGGTCATCCCATGCCCCTTGATAATTTGCCCCAGTGATGGTAAAATTCTGAATTACATCCGAGGCAGAGCCACGTAAGTGAGTTTTGAAATATAATAGTTTTTGAACGTTGGAAAGCTCCGGTACATCATGCACTAGCTTTTGAAATTGCTCTCGGTAACTTTCCCATTCCAACAGATCGCCAGAAAATATCGGTAATTCTAATTTTGGAAGATTATAATTCACTGATGTACCGCGTGATATTTCACTTTCACAAGTGACCGTTGAAAATTAGAAATGCACTCTGAAATGTTCGACAAAGCGTCGATATATTGTTCCTCGACACTCGAGAAGAAATCAGTTCTTATGTACTCGGAATTAGCGGCTTCAGATTGCCCTAAGATTACTTAGTGGCCAGAGAGGAAGGCATTCCAATAAGAATCCAGCAAGCCCTTACGTTTTTCAAGCAAGTTAGTGGTTAACTTTTCCGAACCCACTTTAACCGTATTTGACCAAAACCGAGAAATAAGTTCACTCTTACTGATCTGAGTTTGAACGAGAGTTTCTAGCTCCGACGCCATACTGAGGGTAAGCACACACGAGATTATTTGATCGACGGAATAAATAGTGTCTACTAGTTTAACAATAGCAGAAGGAGCTATAGAGGGAAGGAATCGCCGGGGACGACCAAGGATGTCATTCATGCAGCAGATTGTGAATGATATGGGTTGCACCACATACACAGAAATGAAGAGAAAAGCAGACAGAAGAGAGGAATGGCGTACTGATGCAAACCAACCCCAGGGTTGAACACTGAAGAAGAAGACTAGTTTAGACGAGACAATTTTATCTCACCAGACAACCAAGTCCACACCCAGATGAAGATGCAGCAGGCCGAGAAGGACGCAATCGCTCGATGGATTGCTGAATCTTCTTCAGAGTCCTAGGGAAAGCACACACCCAGGCAGATGGAGTCGAAAAAAAACCATCACTATCGAAGAAACATGTCCTCATGTCCGACCACGTGGCTTCCAGAAATTTCCAACAACTGAAATAAAGTTCAATTAGTTCATCGTAGCACTAGGGATGGTTCGTAAGAACACGATATAAGTACGAGAAACCGTGATCCGGCCCGAAGGACCATAAATTTGTGCGGAATAAAGTTAAAGACAATACGCCGATTCACAAAGCTCCTTCAGTTTATTAAGAAGTGGACTGTAAGTTACACTGTTCGGTCGGGCAGCTGCTGCTGGCTGACGTGAAGGCGAGAGAGAGACGAGATTGAGACGGGGCGAGAACGGGGCGAACAGGCCTGACGGCGGCAGGTAGGAGTCGCAGTACGCGCATGCGCCCGAGCCACCACCTCCCGGGATCCACTCGCAATTTCCCGAAAATCAAAATGACGCAAGTCCAAACCCAAAACAGGTGGGAGGTACAAAAACCCAAACAATTATTTACTAATCTTTAACCAATTCATTCATTAAATCGCACGAATAATGCTCATGAGTCAAAAAATGTTGGTTTTTCCGATGACATGTAAATATTGCAGTATCAATGTTATTGTACGCCTACCACCTTTCATTTGTTGTCTCTCAGCCGACCCATGACGGGTCCACCGCCACCGTCCGCAGCGAAATCCATCGTGATCCCCGCCGCAGCCGCCGAACTATGAATCCGGGCTTAGACGAGTGTGCGGGGCGAAGGAGGTGGTGGGGTGTTGGGCCATGGGTGGCAACCTCTTAAAATTTAAGGTGCGGCGGCCGAAGGGAAAGGGGGGGGTCGGTTGGGAGTGGTGGGTGGGGGTGGGTTGGGTGGGCGTGGCGAGAGAGTTTTGAAGGCGGGGAGGGTGGGGGAAGTGGAAGAAGGGTTTCTGCTGTCTGATGGGAGTCGAGGGGGGGAGTAAGCGCCAGTGTCGCCGCCTAGCGGCGTAATTGAAGGGTTTAATCCGGCGCATCAATTCTTGAAAGACTCTGGGAGCGGAGGGCAGAGGGGGGGAGGCAATGGGAGGGGGAGGAAGAGGAGGGGTGTGGAAGGGGGTGGAGTGAAGGGCAGGGATGGATGAGAGCTCGCGCGCTGAGAGATATGGGGGTGGAGCTGAGGATGTCGCTTCCTCGGATCTTGGTTCACTTCTGAATAATCGGGAAGACGAACTTAAAATAGCATCGTGTAAAGCAAGAAATTGAATTACAGCCTGGAATCGGGATCCACTCGCAATTTCCCGAAAATCAAAATGAGGCGAGAGCGCGTAATTGCCCCGTCCGCCAATTCTTGAGTACAGTTGGATGAGACTTCTCGGGAGGAGACACGAGAGGGAGAGGGAGGGAGGGATGATTGGGAAGGGGTGGAAGGTACGTGTGGCCGACCGGGGGGATCTCTCAGCTGATCCGAGGACGAGAAGGTGCTGCCCTCTGGGGAGCGGGGCCTCGAGTCGCTAGGAGTCGTTCAACTTCTCTCGGTTTGAACAATGGGCGCTGCTGCTGCGGTCCTCTCTGTTCGACGAGCGTCGAGGTGCAATTAGTCCATCTCGCCCCACTCCCAAACACACCCCCTCTCGCCTCCACCCCTCGCTTCCAAATGCACACACTCTCACTGCACGTGACTGCCGTGTCTCCTTCCTAGCACTCTTTTTAAGATTCAAGCTCCCCCTACTCCAGCCGTCATTGCGGTCATCTTAAAATCTGGTTTTTAAGGTAGTCCGAGCGAAATATCATTTTACTTAGAAATCAATGAATTTGGTCTCATGTTAAAGAAATATAACTCACCCTTCTAATGACACCAAAAATTCTACCCCTTACCACATTATTTTCGGAGATATTTGCCAAAATATACCAGCCCTTTCACATGGGAAATGATGCGTGTCTGCACTCCAGAGAGACCTTATATTAAAAATGAGGAATTTCTAACACTTAGATGTCGTAGAAAACTAACAGCGTGTAGTTTGTGTGTTTTCTTAACAATATTTGAAAATTAATCATATTTTCACTGTAATAGGTTCTTGGGTATCACAAACAACCTTCCGTTTTGAAGGAGTTTCAAACGTACCGTGTGAAAAAAATGAGTCGAGTAAAAGACTTATTTAGATATTTTCATTTAATTATTTACAATTTATGTCATATACAACTATATAATTGCACCATTAATAATGCAATATTTAATTGATGTTTCCTACAGCTGGTGTAAGTAAAACGTATAATTCCAATATGGTCTCTATTATGACTGGGGAACTATCTCGCTCGGACTAGCTTAAATTAATGACAGATTTTACGAACACGAATAAAATGTAGTAACTTTAGTGATGCAATTTCTTTCATTTCAATAAATTGACTTCTTATTGTCTAAATGTGTATAATTTGATTGCAATCTTATTGCACTTTGGTGCGGCACACGCCGGACGTTGAATACGACTTCTTAACCTGAAGTTTCACTGCATTTTCATCAAATGTCTTTTATTGAGTAGTGAATTTATTTTTGCAGTATCGAGTATCATTAAAAGTAAACACTGTTTTATTTATGATACGGTATTTTCGTCAGAACTGGATCAGTTTTTAATTTGATTCCTCTCCGAAGCGGACAGCCGAGCCTCATCCCTTGAAATACTGCTTCTAGTTTTTCTTGGAAATGTCTCGAAAAATAAGGAAGCAATTCAGTTGCAGTTATTATGGCGTCATTTGACACTTGACATATTTGGCTTTACGATGACGCTTCCACACAGGACCACGATCCCTTGCTTCTCTTCTTTCGCCCTAACAACGTCGCTTTCTTCTCCCAGGGTGGCATCTTTGATGTCTTGGACTCAAATAAAATGCTTCAGTCTCAGAGGTCTTCCCCAAAAACAACGGACTTTCTGTTTCCTCCGTCCCACTGGCTGACTGCACTCTAAGTCAATTATGTGTTTCCTGTGATATTTATGCCATCCTGAGTCTCTCTTTTCAGCCAGGAGGTCAATCGGCGATTCTTAAGTCTATTAGTATATAGAGTCACGTGGCCGTAGGAAGTTTTGTTCTCTTTTTTCTGGCACAGTCAGAGAGCTTATCAATCTGGAGAAAAAAACTCAGGATTGGGTATCTTTTGTATTCCTCCATTTAGGTACTAGACCTCGGATCTTTCTGGGAACGTCCCTCTTGTTGACTTCCAATTTCTTAATCAAGTATTTCCCGTTTAGTGACAGATTGTCCTAAGGAGAGCTCACTGCCGGATGACTGCCAATGTAACGCCTCAGTTTATCTCCGCCATGGTTCACGTCTCTTGTTTTGCGGTCACTCCGACGTTTTTTTCATTAGTCAGTGCGGTCTCCGCAGAATCGGTCGGTTCGCTGCCGTCGCCGTTGACCTCGGCGAATGGATCACCACGAGGGAGCAGTGCAATCGGCGAAGTATTCCTATCCCGCGTAGTACTCAGGTGAAGGTTATCCTTCGGGCCGAACCACGAGACAATTTGCTCCTCTGGAGTCGTGGGTTATTATGGGTTGTCTCCCCTGAATTTATACGTGCACTACAGAATGTTTCACTTCAGGAACTCTAAGCAGAAATGCAATGACGATTGTTAATACAACAGTTGTGCCTCCAATCGTTGCGTAACTATCTGAAACATAGGGCCGATTACTCGAACGCTATGTATCCGTTGCGAGGAGTCGTCGTTCACTCATCATCCACGGCGACAATGTCTACCCGCTGCCGCACTTCGGCTCGCCAGAATGCTCTTCAGCTGACTTCTCCGACAACATATACTAACGGCGAGATGTGTTCGCTAGTTCGCGAGTGTGTGGCAACGCATGAACAGGTAGGTATAAGACAAAATAATATCGCCAACCGCACGCAATTATAAAGGAAGATGGATTCGCATCTTTACATACGGATCATAACTATTTCTCCCTTCATATATTATTAATTGCCCGAGGGAAAATTTATGCAAGCTATTATTTGTTTGAAAAAATATTTCCGAGGAAAATCATCGATAATGAGAAATAAAATCTCCAATAATCATTTCTGATTGCAAAATATTTGTCCCTGCTCATTTTCTCGCTAGTCATTTTGAGTTATGAAATATCGCAATGCCAATCAATATTAACTGTTCGGATAGTGGAACTTGTATCAATATTTCGTGTTGTTCAAAATGTTTATTTCTGACATTCATTAAAAATTATCCACATAGGTTTTCTCTATTTTTTCTTTTTTCCAAGACTACCAAAAAATTACTTTTCCCAGCGAAAGAACAATCATTTCAACCCTTGAGTACGGTCGCCTTGATGTTTAACACTCAGAGAGTTATTTTAAATGCCATATTTTTTTATTTTGTTCTTATTATCAAATCTATAGCTCAAGTGGCCGACCGGCTCGAGTTCTCTCCTCTTGTGTTTTATGTCATTATTAGTCTATTGAACATGATATGGGGTTGCTTTAATGCTTTTGAAATTTATTTAAATTAGTTTAAATACGCTTTTCTCTAAAGTTTTTATTATTTTCCAGACTACCAAATCATTACCGACAATGAAGGAACTTTCACAACGGTCGCCTATTTCAAATATGATATTCCTGGTGCATATTTGTTTTCTTGTCAGCACTGATAAAGGACATTTTTATCTAGGTTCCCTGGACCCAAAGACCATAGTGGTACAAAATACTTCGTCTCTCTTTTAATCATGGTCTCATGGGCCCCTCAGGGTGTTCAAACTCAGGAAATACTTCGCCACATGTCATTAATGTCACAGGCTGCAGCTGGGAGATTAGGGGACCTTTTTAACTTGTACTCAGTATTTTTTTTCGGCAAGACAACAGAAAGTTCCTTCATTGCCGGTAATTTTTTGGTAGTCTGGGAAAGAATTAAAGCTTTAGAGAAAAACTTATGTAAATTAATTTAAAAGAATGTAAAAAACAGGCATACAACAGCATAAAACATTGACACAAGTATTCCGATCTGAACAGTCAATTAAATGGCACTGCGATATTCCATGACTTAAAATCACTTGCGAGAAAATTCGAGCAAGGACAAATATTTTGCACTGTCATTGCAAGCAGCAATGATTAAAAAAAATGTATTTCTCATTATCAATGATGTCCCTCCGATGTCTTTTTTTTGGACAAATAATAGCTTGCATAATTTTTCTCTCAGTCAATTAATATCTTGTGAAGGGAGAAATAGTTCTCATCCGTATGTAAAGACGCGAATCCATCTTTCTTTATAATTTCGTGCGGTCGGCGATATAATTTCGTATGACCACCTGTTCCCTGTTCCTACGCTGCCACATACTCGCGATCCAGCGAAGGCATCTCGCCGTTGCGTGTACGTTGTCGGGGAAGTCAGGAGCAGAAGAGCGTTATATCGAGCCGAAGTGAGGCGGTGGGTAGACATTGTCGCCGTATGTATACGATGAGTGAACGACGACTCCTCGCAAAGGATACACAGCGTTCGATCAATCGGCCCATTATGTATGATTTTACACTTTCTCGGCGAATAACATTTGTGTAAATTTCTCGGGCTCGCCACCGGGTTAGAAATTCATAGGCAGCCAACGTTTCGGGTTCCGACTCGTTACCCATTCTCAAGGCCTATGAATTTCTTATCCGGTGGCGAGCCCGAGAAATTTACACAAATCGGCCCATTGTTTGTGGCCTTTTCCACAAGCGTATGCATTAGACTAATAGAAGATTGTTAGAGCGACTACTTTGTATAATTTGATTAAAGAACTACACCCGCGTAAACACAACGAACGTCGGCTATTTTACTCACGTACTATGTGCTAATTCGCGAAATCCCTAACCTTTCTTTTGTGTTAAACAATCACTCAGCAACTTTTAGCAACACAAAAGTCATCCCACCGTGTAAGTTGAGAGAAATAAGCTAGCACCGCACTTGTTCATCACTGTGGTAAATGGATTCTTCTCGCTACTGCTGTGTAAATTGGATATTGCACATCACATTGTTCAATCATGAACACTATTTATGTACAAAACCACTAATATTTCCCGAAATACTTATCATTACGTTGTATCGTAGGGCCAAAATCAACGGGAATTATGAAAAACTCCACTAAACGTTACTTACCTCGTTCATCCTGTGCATTTCAACGTTCACGTTAATATGGTTACTTCATCTACATCTACGTCATAACCTTCAAGCCACCCAAAGGGGGTGTGGCAGGGGGTGCTTCCACACCAGACATGCATCAATAATACGGCAGAGCACCGAAACTACATTGGAACCAGCGTACCACACATGCAAGCGCCCATTAAAATCTACTAACCAAGAAACATTCCATCGTCAGTCGTTCCAACATGCAAGGGATACAAGGACTACTACTACAGATTCAAAATATCACGCATAAATAAGAACATCAATATTTACATCATGCATAAATAAGAACGTAGAAAATGTAAAGAGAAAGATCTACAATCTATCTAATCTCGCTATTCATGACGACGATCACAGCTTTCGTGGTTTCGAATGGTACGCGGAAAAAGTGACATTTTATACCTATCGGTTCTACAATCTATCTCTCTAATTTTATTGGCGCGATCTAATCTGCCCATAGTACGAGAGGGTTAATAGTCTGTTTTTTACGTCGCCAGAGAAATGTTTTTCATGAAATTTAGTTGAGAGGTTAAGCCTATAATTTAATCTACGCTGTGATAGCGAATCCCATCCCAATTCTAACAATTCAGTCATTCTACTGAACTTATCGTAGCATCGTTTCACTCCTCTTTGCTGCACTCGATCTTATTTCGATATCAACCCCGCTTCATATGGATCCCATACACTGGCAGCATATTCCAGGTAAGGTCTAACGATTGAAAAATAACAACGTTCTTTAACTTTCTCATCACATTTCCCGAGTATTCTCTTGATAAAGCCTAGCTTCCTGCATGCTTGACCGCATATTTCCCGAATATGTTTTCCTCAAGATATGTCGTGATACTTCGAATTGTCATTTTTACCTCCATGACGATTTATATTCGCATGCAATATTTTAAGATTTTTTTCACTAATTTGAGGTATCTTTGAACTATCCCCGACATTTCCTTCTTGACAAATATTATAAGATAGCTCTTCCAAAACTACGAGGCGATCGAGCTCACGTCCTCTATTTATTTCTACTAATCGGCTAAACCACCAATGTGGGTATGTCTATTTCAACAATGGATGATGTGACGTAAAACGCCATTGTCTCAACACGTTTAGCCAAAAAGAACGTTCGAGCAAGCCGTTTTCCCGGTTTTCTCGCCGTCTGCAAAAAATGGTTCTAGCTAGAACTGTGCGCCGATGGATAAACTATCGGCGGCGGACGCCGGATGGAAATGGGCTGACGGCGTACTCAACCAGCCATAATGTATTTACAAGTATTTCAGCATGTTATAGCAAAAATTATTCATTGTTTCTTATAATTTTTTGTTTTCAATTGTTTATTTCATGTTAAAATTTATTTTATCACGTATTTAATAACGTATGCGAGAAATTAATTTTAAATATTTAAGCAAATATCCTATCGTAAACTTCTATCAAACCTAATATACCCTTTCATTACTAAATTTTATAAGACAAATTCAATACTTATTTACCGGTTATCTCAAATGCGAGCGAAAAATGTCGTTGTAAACAGATATGTCCATTTCAAAATTTTACTTATAGTTTTTCAAATATGATGAAATACCATTCTAACGATCTTGTATGTATTTTTATTGCCTCATGTATTCATCTATGTACCACATTGTAAATTTTGAGAGCGGAGGGCTTTGTGGAAGAGGCCTCCCATTTTTTTAGATTTTTATTGAAAAATTAGTATTTTTAGATAAATATCCGAATTAATCAGACGAACAAAAAGGCAATATAAAAATATTTAAGTCCTGGAATTCGAAGAAGACTTCCAGAATAACAGCACAAACTTTTAAAACATTTAAAAAGAAACTGCTGGGGTACCAACCCCATAACCATCAGACAGACGCTCACTGACAAAAAATGTTAAGTAAAATCCAGGGACAAAATTTTGGATCCCTTCAAAATCAAAACATGAGTAAGTCAAAGAGATGGACTCTCGACATTACTCTTAATTTGTGTCGTAGAAAAAGTAATTCGAGAATGGTGAAAAGACAAATGAAGTCTAAAAGTTGATCAACCAATCAAATTAGGAATAACAAATGTAACAATTGACAACCTGGCTTTAGCAGAAACCGTCATTCCCAGGCGATGTCTTGCACTTCTGCAGGGGGTACTCGGCAGCGGCCGATGACCCATCATCAAGGATACGACGTTTGGATTTTCGATGTTTTTGTTCTTGATTCCCTCTTCCTCCCCAGGATACCTGGATTTCCCAAGCCTTTACGGTTTTTGTTTCCCACCCCTCACCTGCAGCGGCGAACGATCTATATACACTGTAGATTCTACAGACCCAGATTCTGTAGATTCTACAGACATCCGACTTAAACCTTTTGGACTTTCAATGTTCTTGTTTGTGATTTCCCCTTACCTCCCCAGCACACGCCCCTTTCCCAGGGTTTCTCCGAACGGTTTCTGTTTTCCAGACCCGCGACCTTCTGAAACTGCTTTGTTTGACGCATATCTCTTCCGTCACCCGAATTTTTCATGAAAATATTTTATACCCAAATCTTTAATAGTATGATGATGACGTAATATCGGGACTAGTCGAGTTAAAGCTTTCATTAGTGGAACTGCAAGTGTTTTCTCCGTAATTATGGAACTTTTTCACCACATCACATCTGAGTCTGTATTTAATATATTTGACGACCTCGTAGTCGAAAACTATCGGAAGGGCATTCAATTAGAGCAGAAAAAGTAGCAACGACCTAAGTAAAAATATCACCGTATGTTTAGTGCTATGTTCAATGAGAACAGAAAAGTCAAAGTCAAAATGAAATTAATTTGGTGGTTCATTAATGTTTCAATTGACAATGCAGTACCACAAATGACAAAATAAGTTTGATCATCCAGCCTTCCGTCTTCTAAACTTCAACGATGGTTCGAAAAGTACGGAAGTATCTAAAGCGCACCAACTACTTTTTTGGCCACCCATAATATGGTCACTACGTTGTTTAATCGAAAGGCAAAAACATGGCAGCAAAGCGAAACAGGAACCAATGAGTAGTTTCGTACCGGAACGAAACTATAAGTTTTCCTATTCCATGTGACTTTTTTCAGATTGAAACGTTAAGTCTGGCTTGGTTTTAGTTTCGATTCGGAATGAAAGTAGAAACTGAACCATAAATGACATTCCGGAACTGTTCCTTCTTTCGAATAGTTTCGGTTTTCAATGAGTGGAAGCTATGATAGATTTATTATACTCTTATGATAAACCGTTCACAGCAAAACGACATGTCTCAATGAAGACCATAACGCAAGTGTCTTTATTTTTCCTTTCTAGAGCATGCGAACACCACCACCAGATTTTCGACGGGCCAATCATCTTTGGTAGCAGACATGCGCCTGCTCCCTCCTTTTAGGGAATGCCTAGTGCCTGGGAAATCCGGAGGAAACGCGGCGCGCCTAGCTTGACCCACTGCACCGCTCCCCCTCTGTCAATATCGCGCCCTAGGGATCAAAACTGTCCCTTTAGAGGGTATTTTCAGTGGTCATCGACCTCAAGGACGATGTGGACAGAAACTTTCTATAACACCTTAGGTAAAAGACAAAGAACAAGAGGTGACGTTATTGCTTGAGAGCCATGCGTGGAGTCTGAAGGGCACGTTTGTTCTTCTCCTTGGGTGCCGCATATCGGATAAACTTGTCAGTTTAAATGGTCAGGGCCTCTTCCTTCTCCCTTTGTGCTTCTAAAGAGACCTACACCCCTCCAATCGTTCAAACAAAAATCGTACCCACAGTCTCTTTGCATCGGGGCCGAGACAACTTTTCTCCCTCTCAGATTGCCGCAGAGACGTTTATTTTGTAAACGTCCCTCCAATCACGCTTATTATCTTTCTAATAAAGATCCATTACCTATACTTCAGCACTCGCTTCATCCGCAGAGGAAAATTCATAAGGCTCCCCTTTTATTACCCATTAAGACTGACTACAAAACCAAGCCGAGTCGGTGGTGTGAGGGAGAGTGAGGAGTGGACGCTACAGTAAAAAATTCCGAAGAACAGACGGCTGTTATTAATCAGAACTAGACGACCCGAGCGAATATTTCGCGCAGTATGCAGCTTCTTCCTGTTTTTTTCTTCTCTCTTACTGTTCTTATACCTGTTTCTTCCCATGGACAGTTATATGTTATTTATGTTTGTGTTAGAGATACATAACGTAAACAGTAAATGGTCACACTGATTGCATGTCGAATGTAAACAATATATCTAAACGATGTGTTAATAGATGGTGCCTCCTACAGTCATTTAAGCACGTAACCATTGCCGACATATTAGCTGATTATATTGTCGTTGTATACTTTTTTTAACAAAAACTTTAATTTTAAACAATTTGTCTATTTTTCATCAATATCGGGAACATAAGCTTTAAAACGATGTTTGAATAATTAATTTTGATGAATAATTATGGGAGTTATAGCGTTGCGACAAAAAAACACCATTGAGAAATAATATATACGGATATAAAACTGCAAAAATACATTTCATTTAATTCGTTACGTGATTTGATGTACATATTTTAGGGAATATCGAAAGACTTAAAGCTTAAGAGCGGTAAAAGGTAGAGAACATATTTTTCTTGTTTCAAGCGCCGCAGGAGAAGAGAATATTCACGTCATCACTTGGATCCCTCTAGCTTAACCATTCATCACAACCTTTCCGGAGGCACTTAAAATTACTAAATGATTTCATGGTTTTTCAGAATTTATATAGGTCTAAGATGAAAAGTAAAGTAACGGCACAGCGATACAACACTATACCTATGCGTTAACCAGGCTTTTGTGTTAACCAAATTTCGGTGATTCAGGTTTCTCTTTATGTTATTTTAGTGCTTGTTTAAGTGAAGAATCAGATTCGATTCAGAAACTATTTGAATTATGTAAATGGCATTTCTTGGAAGATTACGAATCATCTATGCCGAAGAAAATAAAAACCTCGTATGCAATTTCATGACGCCGATTCCTTCTCCCATCTCCATGCGAAGTGGCGAATGCACTCGCCATCCTCCTAGATACACTATGATTGCATTGTTGATTTACTTCCTTGAACTTCGTTTACCTACGATCAAAGTGTAAAAGGGTTATCGTTTAAATACACGACTAGTATTTTTATGCTGAACGTGGCTAATATTCGAGCCTCCACAGCATGTATTTAAACCAAATGGATGAACTCCCGTTGTCAGACACATTTACATTGCGTTGACTGGCTGGTAGACATGGAACCTCGGAAGGGAAAAAGGAACAAATAGAAGTCTTTAAGATATAACTATGAAGTGAGTATAGAAAAAGCGCAATAGACGGAAAGACTTACGAGAAGTTTTTTAGGTGGGTGAGTGAGGAAGGGAAATCTGGATATCACACGTCCTAAATACGCATAGTATAAAGAAATGAAGCACTTAGGATATCCGTCACCTTGTTCAATTATGCGGCCTGTTATCTCATTATTTGAATCTCCTATTTCACAATGTTTATTAGGACGGCATCAAGCGGGAAACTGAGGATAACGCACTCATAGGGCACTAAAGGCTTGTGCAGAGTAAAATCCGTATCAAGGAAGCGTGGACGTGTGGTTGCTGGCTCAAAACAAACTGGTAACTTTGTTAATTCCTATCGCACAGATTTTATTGAAAGACTATTGTCAACAGCACATAAAATATGGGCAGGAAAGCTGCTCTCTTTTTTCATTAGTTATCAAGTTTTACGTTATTATGAGGACTCCGCAGTAATAAGTGAATATATGTATGGATCCGACGCATCGGGGGCAATGGTCGGTAAATGACCACCTATGACGGCGCCGCGCCGTACGTTATCCATCGGCGGCGGCGGTGTCACCAAAACCATCGGCGGCAACGCACAGGTCTAAGTTCGAGCAATCCACCCATGGAGACTAGTCAAATGGGAAATGTTGAGGAGGGAGAAAAGAAAGGAACGCAGGAGAACATTTGGGGCTATACTCGTGAGAATGAAGTTGGAAAGGGCACGAGTTGCTTTGATTTGATTTTTGAATGTTGCGTCTCGGTGGTGGCCGTTACTATTTGAAGCATGCTCAGCTCGTCCAAGGCAAAAGTGAAGGTGTGACACGCGATGAACTGTATTTTGCGTTTAAATTTTGCTTTCTCTCGAAATAAAGCCTCGTCCAAGGCCAATGTAAAACAGGAGGCTAATGAAGAGTTTTCTCGGTAATACAGCAAGGAGATGGTGTTATTTTTGAATGGAACTGGGTAAAGAGCATGAAATTTTTTCTGATTCTCTGGTGTCTTTGTTCACACTCACATAATATACATGCAGTTATCAATCTCATCATTCCAGTAGCTTGTTACAACAACAATGACAAAAAATTAATACTTATCGAGAGCATTTGTTCATCACATCGTAGCACCTTTGTGCTTAAATGATAAATTTGAGTGTCAGACAACTCCCAACCGATGGTTCAATATATTTACTGAGACAGTACAGTCAATTTCAAAGGAAATTGTACTAGAAGCTCCCATCACTGTTCTTCATGGAGTAAAAATTAATTACAATGCTTATATGAGAGGATATCCCCGTATGTCATTTAGATCACCATCATGAATATTGAAAATTCCATTGGATGTCAACCTCATGTTGGTGATCAACAGCCGACACTTGGGACGCGTTTTTGGGTGTCGGTTTCCGAGATCGCTCTTCCGCTAACAACAATCCATAGCAATGGGTAGGATGCTGCACCGTGACAATGCACGGCCACAACTCACTAATGTTGGAGCTGCACGTCTTTGTAGTATAAGCTTTGCCCCATGTGATTTTTACGGCTACCACATATCAAAAAACACCATAGCGCACAGCTTTTTTTTACCATCAGAAGCAATGATGAGGGCTACTGGGGCGATTTGGATGAACCCGTCGACGTTTGGCTCCCGGAATGTTTTCGAAGATGGGAGAAAAAGGTGGGACAAATACATTCTACGTACTTTGTTACAACCATATGCGGGTGCTGGGCAACAAACCTTTGCATCGTCGATTTTGGGGAACTAAAGCCAGCACTCCACGACGAATCATAATGATGCGATTAGGCAAAGCATTCGACAAGTGCAACGCCCAATTCGCTGCTACCCTCTGCATTGCTTTGCACTCGTTTCAGGCGAGAGAGCGCACCAAATGGTGAACTTCAAAACACATTCAACGGGAAGAGTTTGTGGCGTGGCTAAACTTTAGCGAGATTGTCGTCTTCTGGCGACTGATGCTCTTTGTCGTTTGTTTTGAGGTATCCACATCACGTTTTTAGGGCGTAAAGTGTTTCAATCTACACCTATATATTTAGTACATCCCCCGGTCTTTCATATTTGTCCCGGGTTCTGTCGTGATAATAAAGTCTGTTAGAAGAGTATTTTTGCTCTCACGAAGTTTGCTGAAATAATTTTTTCATTGGTTTTAATTTTCTCCCTCAGGGGAATAACTCTTATCACGCGGTATAGTTTAACGTTCCAATCGATCTTTTTTATGTTAAAGATCGATCTCAAAATATTTCGTTCCAGTATTTCTAATTTTTCAGTACGGCTTTCTGATAGTAAACCTGCCCATACTGATGTAGCATATGATAATAAGACTGGTTGGATGTAGTTTAGGTATATTTGCCTTTTGATTTGGTATGGCGTAGAATTTGCTCTTAAGATGGGACTTAGATTAACCTTCATTCCCATAATTTTACACGAAATTGTTTGTACCTGGCCACTGATACTCAGTCCTGGATCCAATTTGACCCCTAAGTACTCAACTTCTTGGGACCAATCTATACCCTGATGTCCAATCCGTATAATATTTGTTGGGATGACTTCTTTGTTTTTAGGAGAAATGAAAATAGTCTTTGTTTTGGCTGGATTGATTTGTATTCTCCATTTTTTGTACCAATTAATGACTTCATCAAAGGCTTCCTGAACATAATCAATTGCCAGATCTACTCTTTTGCTGCGCGATAAGATGGCTGCATCGTCCGCATATAATGCAACAGATGTGTGCCAGTCTTCTCTGTTAATGGGAAAATCCGGTGTGTACATATTGAACAGTAGCGGTCCCAATACTGAACCTTGTGGTACTCCGGGAAGAGATGTTGATAGAGTGAGTTTATGTGTGGAGAAAGAATTCAATGATCGCATTCACGATCGTTGCTTCCACCTCTATTTGTCATAAAGTCGGCGAAAATATGTACCGTCAAGTTTTTAATTTCTTAAGTAGCTTAGAAATGTTGATAATTCCAGGACTATTTGCGGTATAACTTTCACGAAATCGCCTGCTGTCGTATATACGAACACATAAGTGATTATTTGATGATCCTTTCTCTCGCTCATAATATGACGCTCACAGCGCGATACGAGGGCGAGAGGGGACTAACATGCACGTAGTACTCTCATCCATCTACTCACCTCGAGAAATACAGAGAGACAACCGACTTCATTGAGTGGGGAGTGAAGAATCTCCTCTTTCCGCTGATCCGCTTGTAACATTGAAGAAAATTGTGTCAATGGTGCATGAATGCCATAAAAAGAGACAATACATATCAGGGAAATAATAAAGAATTGTAGTTGTTTTCAGAATAAAGAAATGCGATCATCAGTTCTACCTTCAGTCATGGGAATGTTTACAACGGGGAAAACAGTGAACACGTAGACCTGTGCCGATATAATATCTGACCAACATGTATAAATGTTCAAGAACTGTATGTAAAAAGATTTGACGATATGTAGGGAAAAAATAATGATAAAAACTTTAGTGGGAAAAAGTTAAGGATTGGTTCCTCTGATCTTTAACTAAAGCCTGAATCACACGATACTTGACCTTGTACAAGTCCGAGAATGCTAGCTAGCGTACTAGGACTCTTGCAAGGTCAAGTATCGTGTGATACAGACCAAGCATAATGGATATCCTGCATGATCGCTAGCATACTAGCTGGTATCCTTGTTTTCGTAATTGGTGCGGTACTAGTTTGATACTTGCTCCTAGTAGGACCTAGTAGCCGCCGACCAATCACCTTTGCTCTTTGCAATGTGGTCGTCAATTTTTCATGTCAGCGCCTTCATAGTCCCTCGTGACAGTTACAATTTCCCGCGATCAGATAAACAACTCAAACCTCACAACAATACGCCACTGGCGTCTTTCACGTTTTTGAGGCATTCTTGCCCCTACTCCTGCTATTACGGCAGCTGCAGCGGCTAAAAGCCGTCGTCTTCGTTCTAAATCATCCACTTCACTCGTCAAAATCCTTCTGCGACTGTACTAGATCAAAGATCTACCAAACAGACCTTGTGCAAGTTCAAGTATCGTGTGATAGCTCCTAGGAAGATTTCAAGCTTCCTAGGTTTCGCACTACAAATCCAGGACTCACTAGCACCCTCGGACTTGTACAAGGTCAAGTATCGTGTGATTCAGGCTTAAGAAACCCACAGCAGAGGAAAATGCTCTCAAAAGAAGGGAGGCAGGGCGAGGGAGGGAGGGAAGGAGGGAAGAAGATGGAGAGTGTTATTTATTTGTAGTAAGTGAGCACCATCGACCGTGTGATGTTCAGGCGCGCCCTCTTGCGGAAGAACGGTGTCTACATTACGGCGAGTTTGGTGCGGACGGGGAATCCTCGGCTGAACTTTAACCTCTCTCTCTCTCCCAGGTTCCCCCTTTGGAACGAACGCCTTCCATTCCTCCCTGCGGGGAGGTGGGGTGCGATTCCTCGGCAGGAGGTAACTGGGAAAGAAGAGGGGGGTGGGGCGGCGAGGCTTCTTTTGCCAGAGACCGCAGAAGAAGACGCTTCACCCGGCCCCAACCCGAGTCGCCTTTACGCCCACCTTCCCTCCTCCCACCCCCCTCCCTCCCGGCGTCAGGCAGATGAGGAAGGGAGCCCACACCCTCTTTTTCACGCGTCGCGACGTTTTAATCTTCTTCCCACTCGTCATTCACACTCCCCACTCTCAAGAGGGGGCGCCCAACCCCTCCCACCCTCTCCCGCTCCCGTTCCTTCATCCGACGCCCCAGTCGGAAGATGACGTTCTCGCCCTAGAACGAGAACGTCGTCTTCCGTTCTCGTTCGTGTATTCGTTGGATTAGATATTTGGGGAGACGACCGACGGCTATCATATGCGCCCTAGGGGATAGGTAAGGGAGGAAGGGTGGATGGAAATCCGGCGTCGGCATTAGCCTACTCTTAACGAAAGGCACCAAGGGGACCACGGTTTAACGTCTCATCCGACAGACGGAGTACTGTACTTAAAGTGCCCTCCACAAGACACTGGAGTAGGGATCGGGTTTCCTTTGAAAACATCCTCCTTTGCAGGGATTTGAACCCTGGCCGTCCGTATGGTGTGTCCCGTGTGGTAGCTGAGTACTCTAACCACCACCACACCAATCCGTCGTGTATTCGTGCGAATCCGTACTGACGTGGGAGGGGATAATAATGTCTTTATTTATTTGAGCGATATTAGGGCTATCCAGCCCTCTCTTACATATAACTCATCACACGAACACCCATGTCCTGGGCAGATAATTTTCTACCCAGGCGGAACTCGAACCCGCGACCCTCGGGTTAGGAGGCGGGGACTTTACCCCGCCGCCCGCCGGGGCCGACAAGGAAATGAGGGAAGGGAAGCGGCGACCGGTCGAAAGATGCTCGCGCCACCCTCATGGCGGGAGCGCACGGAAGGAGCAATTATGGGGTGTGGTGGGTGAGGAGGCGGAGGAAGAGCGGTAGTAAAACATTGGTTAGAACGGGTAATTATGGGAGGCCGTATTGGTGGATGGAGGGTGGCTGGAAGGTGGGGGGGAGATAAGAGGGTGGAGTGTGGTAGGGAGGGGGAAGACGACGACGAGTTATGTCAAGTGTCAAGAGGGGTGAGTGAGACACTCTTTGAGGACATGAAGTAAGTGCGGATTGGACGCGTGCGGAGAGCTGATGAATGAAATCGAGTCGTGAAGAGGGGCGTGATGCGATGCAAGATAAACATACAACACTACTTTGTGCACAGGAACCTTCCTTTAGCGATTACGGTAGATCACTTGTCGCAATAATGATAGTTATACCAATGATGACTGTTTCACAGTCGATTAGGCATATTCAGAGCTTTTACAATAAGAAAAATAGGAGATTTACTCACAGATATTCCCGGAGACTTAAATGCAATAATTATGGCATAATGAATAATTCCTATCATTGAATCAGCAAACAGAATAATTGAGCCATCAAACAATGTTAATGTGTATTCTATGAGGTTAACGAAAATGAAGTAAATCGTTTTGGTTGACAGCAAATAAACAAACCACTGACAAATTTGCCAAAAAATATAGAAATTTAAGCAAGACTACACAATTGTAAGCAAATATAACAAATAAAATAAAAAAGATTATATAAGCATGATTATATTAGTACTCTAAAAACAAAGAACATAAAATTCGATTCGGGTTCAAGCCTGTCAGGTTAATACCGCTCAAATGATCTTGTTAGCCTTGGTGCAAAAATGAATGTTAGCTATGCGAGTGAATTGACATTTTATGTGACCGAAAAGACTGGCGGTATGATTTTGGTCAGCGTGGTACACCTAGGGGTACAACACTTGCCGAAGGTAACCGGACTTGAGTTGATGAGATCTCATGCGGAAATAATTTTCATCCTTACCAATAATATCTTCCACCGCCATGTTTGAGTCAGCGATGGAAGGACGAGTCGTTCTCAGAAGTGGAAGTGTGTTGTGGAAGCAGCGAATGGAGTAGCAATGGCGGCGAAGGAGGTCAGCAGCCTCTTCCGCCCGCCCTCCCCCACATCATTTATTCATTCATTCATTCATTCTCTCTCTTTCCCCCTTTCATTCAAACATTCCTCTGCGTGACTGTCATATTCTTTTCTCATGATTTAATCCTTCACCCATTCCTTGAACTTGCGTCCCGTTTGTCCAATGTACACTGCAGAGCGCTCGCACTTCAGCTTATACTCTCCACCTTTTTCGTTGATAGGAATAATGTCCTTCACCCGTTCCTTGAACTAGAGTCCTGTCTGTCTGATGTATACTGCAGAGCGCTCACACTTCAGCTTATAGAGTCCACTTTTTTCGTTGATTGGAATAATGTCCTTCACCTGTGATTCCTTCATCCGTTCCTTGAACTGTTCTACAACACCAAAAATGAAGGGTTTGCCATATTTTGAGTGAATATATTCTTTTGTATACTAACGTCAAAGTTTCTTCTTCTTATGATTGAACATAATCATCCATTGACACGTCTTTCGATAGATGCGATGATTTCAACATGCGTCTCTCCTTATTTGTGTTATCTCAGATTTGATTGTAAAATTGAAATTCCATACTTTCCATGAATTACGAAGTTACTCAAATTCAATTCATGGTTTGCAAAGAGAAGGAACGAATTGAGAGATAATCATTCTCAAGCTCCCTTCTGTTGAACTCTGTCCTGCGGCGTTAACCATTCGTCCGAACAACACAAACAGATGAATGGATTTTGGATGAGAATCGCGGACGTTCCATCAGATTCGTTGTACCGCAGATCTATTTTTAGATACCTTATTTTTTGCTCTTCGAGCTTGAATTCACTGTTTTTTTCACCCAAGGTGTCGATAAATTCTCCGTTTGAAAATTTCAATGTTTCACGAAACTTTGGCGATAAATACTC
The DNA here is from genome assembly GCA_963169105.1 of Ceriagrion tenellum. Lineage (NCBI taxonomy): Eukaryota > Metazoa > Arthropoda > Insecta > Odonata > Coenagrionidae > Ceriagrion > Ceriagrion tenellum. The sequence goes on from OY720633.1 coordinate 21,365,626, forward strand.
ACCTCCTGGCAAAAACTTTTAAGATCATTTATAGCACTGCGTGACCAAAGATCGCACTTAAGTCACGCTTTTCCGTGGCATATAAGTATTAGTAGCCCATTAATAATGCACTGCGCTGCGCTGACAGCAGATTCATTATTACAACGAGACTTCACTTGGGCCACCTATGGACAAATATTGATTATCAGAAGCATAATTTATTAAAATCACGGTTAAGTACATTTTTTATGTTATATTTATGCAATTAGATGTAAATTGAATTATAAACTCGAATTTTTGTTGAAAAAAAACTTTTTTTAAATAATAATAATTTTATTACAAAGTTTTACAAAAGTAATAACAAATATATAAGGAATAAGACGGTTTGGTCCTGCTAAGTCTTTAAAGGCTTGTCAGCAGGTACCATATTTTAAATTCAGTGATCGGATATAAGTTCAACGAAATGAATAACATGAAATAACGTTCATAACATTTTTTAACAATAGTTATCCAAAAGCAACTCAAAAATAGTAAATAATTTTTTTCAAGGGAATGGGCAGGGTGTATTTCAGATATGATAACTGATATAAAATGCATCTTAACTTGTCACACAAGGAATTTAAATGTGATCTAAATTCAAATTTTTCATCTAGTGTGACCCTAATTATTTAAAATTGTTAACTTGAGAAATTAAGGAGCAAGAATAAAGATGGCAACTTTTCCTTTCATAACCAAATTTACTAGAATGTAGGCATAGATGCGTGTGATATCTTAAATTTATCAATGTTCTCATTTCCTTGGAGTTTAGAAATTGCATTGTTACTGTTTTTTTGTTATTGATAACTAATTTATTATAATGACACCAACTTTGAATGGCACAAAAGTCTTGCTGCAGTTTTTTCTTAGCCGTGTCAAAGAATTTGCTTATTGCAAGTAGTGCTATGTGATCTGCGTACATGTATATTTTGGAATAACTGATATAATCTGGAATGTCATTAATGTATATAAGGAATAGAATTGGTCCTAAAATTGAACCTTGTGGCACATTGGAAGCGATTGATTTAATTGTGCTGCTCTGATCAGATAATTTAACAAATAACTTCCTATTAGTGAGATAGCATTCTAACCATGAAAGTGGGATTCCGCGAATTCCACATCGTTCCAGTTTTCTCAGAAGGATGTTAGTATCGACTGTATCGAATGCTTTTCTGAAGTCGATAAATACAGCTAAAGCGGAACAGTTCTTGTTTAGACTTTTGCGAACATCTTCACTGAAATTCTCTAGAAGCATTTTAGTACTTTTGTGACTTTGGTATCCATATTGATGTTTTGTTATGATATTAAATTTGCCTAGAAAGTTTATAAATTGTTCTGCAAAATATCTTTCAATGATTTTGTCCATGGAAGGAAGAATAGAAATTGGACGGTAATTATTTGTATCATTTTTCTTGCCTTGTTTATATATAGGCCTGATTGCAGCTAATTTTCAATTGTTGCGTAATTTACCTGGATTTATATTCAGATTTATCCAGTGGGATATTGCATTATATATCAATCCAAGGAAGCTTGTGTATTTTATAACCCAAATTTTTCCTTTTCACTTTAGCAGTAGAATATATGTGGTTTAATTGTTCGCTCAGCTGTTGATAGACACAGTCAGGATCATTAAGTACAAGCAATGTCGACCAGTTTATCCTGTCTATAGCTTGCTTTACTCTCCAGTTACAGAGATGTGAAGAGTGTCGCATCAAATTACTGTCAGCTATGTCCTCGTTTTAATGAATGGAAACACCAACAGGGAAGTGATCAGATATAAGTATTTTTATTATGAAACTGTCAATTTTGGATTGATAGCCTTTTATATTAATGTGGTCTATGGATGATGTTATCACTTTACGTTTTTTGATTTCTGTTCTTGTGCTTTTATTTTGGTAGGAGATGAATCCATAGTTTGCGAGTAAATTTTTACATGCTATCACATTTGTGTCCTTTTGCGATTTGAGGTTCAAGTTAAGGTCTCCGAGCAGAATTATCTGATTTTCATCTCTATTACTGAGAAAAGATTCTAGGCTGTTGTTGAAATCCTTTTTGTTAGTGTGTGGTGGCCTGTAAATACCTATTACTAAGACATTGATGGAATTATGTTTAATTTTTAATATTAAGGATTCACATTCATCTATTTCTGAATCAATAATTGTTGCTTGTATGCTTTCCCTTAGAAAAAGCATAATCCACAACCCTTTTGAATTTTTCTTAGCTTGTGGAAAGAATTGAAACCAAGTAAGTTATAAGGACAAAGTTCAGAGGACTTTATATTTACTTCAGTTAACATACATCCTAATACCTGCCCTTGATTATTCAACACCTTGTTCAAAACTCTCACTTCATCCCAATTCTTTTTCAAGGACCTAATATTCAGTAAGTAAAAAATAAATCCCTTACACAACCTAATATTATTAAGAATTTCAGATGCACTGTCATAAGACCTGCATATTACATCATCACTTATAGCAGCTAAAGGATCCATTATGTTTATTTCTTTCTATTCAGAATCAGAGTATCTAAATAAATGAAAATTATCTATACAATAATCAACAATCTATCTATTAATCCTAACTGGGGAGACAGGCTAAGACTTTTCACTATACTAACTTGGATAGGTCTTTTTCAACTTGTACCTTTATAATTTGGCTTTGATCATTCTTTCTAACTAGAATTTTACCATTTTTGTACCAAGCATATTTGTATATTAATTCTTTTGCTTTTGATTTCGTTTCCCACGGCAGTTTACGAAAAAAGAATGTAAAGCATTCATTAATATACACTTTCGAGTTAGAATACTTCTTTCTCTTTTCAACACTGTTTAACTTTGCCCTATTGCTTAGAATTAATTGTTTTGCAGACTTGCTTGAGAGTTCGACAACAATTTTACTTGGCTTATTGCTATGTTTAGGAATGGCATACACATCAGATATGGCACATTTGTCAAGGGTGACGCCCACATCCCCGACTACATCAATTACTTTAGTCACTAAAAGATTCTGCTCCCTCATCATCAGTGGTCTGGATTCCAATGATTTCAATATTTTTATCCAACTGCTTCTGTTCAAGTTGGTGAACCTTCTTCTGAAGGTCGTCAACTAAAATGCCTTTTGAGAGAAGCTGCTCCTTCAAACTACTTATAATGGTATTTAGGTCAAGCTGTGGACTGTGCACTGTGGACTTAAGATCGGAGATTGTTCTTACAAAGTCTTCGTACTTAATTCTTAGGAAGGACAGGCTGTTCTTGATTTGCTGGATATCCTCCTTAGTGACGACTGCCTCTGTTGTCTGTTTCGGCTGAGCATCTGAAGTTGGAGGTCGATTTTTAGCTTCCACGTCAGTATTGTCGGCACAGCGACAGGTCACACACCTCAAAACCTCCTTCTTCTTGGTTGACATGGACCGATATGTAGATTCTCTTACACCGGAACAGTGAAAGTAAATACATGACGAGCAGCCATAGCAATTAACGAACTCCCCGTCATTAATAACATCTCCGCATTTGCTGCACTTCATTAAGAATCAGTAACGCTTAGTCCGTTGGAGATGAAACTTTTATACTATATATTACAATAGGAGGAAATATTAAGTGAAATATAGCGTATGGGTACTATAGGTTGAGGTTGGACAATAACACGCGTCCGATCACCATCGCTAGTTATTAAATTTGAATATGTTAACTTTTTATTCTTAGATTAATTCCTTTAAAATCAATCTACACAGCTTTATCAGTAATATCAGAATAATCAAATATTGACTTATGTGAACAACCATCTATTGTTGCACTATGTTAGTAGAACATAAGATATTTATTTGAATTTACATCAATTTACATTTTGTAACTTGCAATTATGAGCCAATATATGGATTATTAAAAAAATGGTCATCTTGGTTCAGGTGATATTACTCATTGAATTCCATTACAATCAAATGAAGTTTCGACGATGGAATAATTAGTAATGCTATATTTTTATTCAGTATAATAGGGTGCTCAAAATATTCATGCAATAATACTCTACAAGCTCTCAAAAAACCTGAAAATGAAGAGTAAGCAACGGTAACTATGTAAAGGTGATTGAAAATTTTGATCTATTATTATCATGACATTGTTGTACCGCAGAGAACGGCGAATTTAAGTCACACGAGCTGATCTCACGATATGATGCTCTTGTCGCGTCCACTGCATTGCGGGGATTTCTATGTCACGTGTATCGGAGATATCACCAATGCTTCACTCTTATCCCCCCATAACTTCTAAAAGATGCTGGATTAGTTTTTTTTTCCTTTCGTAAGCTACGCTGTAAACTAAATTTCTTCATGTTGGTGAAGACTTCCGCGGAGTGTTGGAATAGGTGTGGCTAATTTTCCTGGATGTCCTCCGCGTCGATTTATCTTGGTATGACAGTGTCGCTGGCGTTTCAGCGGGCCTCTTCCGGTTTGAAGTGTGATTGCTGGCTTCTGCCCGTCTTATAAAGGCCTTGTTTTTTCCCGCGCTACGCTCTGATGACTGAGCATTCAACAGCGAGGATGTCTATCTGCTCTCAAGCGTCTTGAAGTGACTCATTCAACGACCGACCAATCAGAGTGAGGCACGGGACAAACCAAGGCCTATATAAGATGGGCAGAAGCCTGCGTCCTCACTTCAGCAACCCACCATGCATCAAAGACTGGAGATCAACCCCTCTCTCAACCCTACTCCCTCTCTTGCACAGATGTAGGAGACAACAGAGCCAATGAAGGTGCGCTAAGAGAGCTCAGGCGCCAACTGAGGGAAGTTTCACAACACGCCCCACCGTGGTTTCCTCCCCCGCCTTTGGGGACAATCCGACTCTCGAGTCGGTTCTCACGACGCTGGCAAATACAGACACAGCTACGCAAACGTCAGCAGCCATGCCGCAGCGTCGGCACTTCAGCTCCTTCTCTTTCTCTTCTGCATCGCGATGGATAGTCGCCGAAACAGAAGAGAACTTCTCTCCATCGTCTACACGAACGCCGGCGGCGCGATCACCAGGATGACACCCAAGCTGCTCGTATTTTTGTCTCGGCATAACTGCGAAATTACTCTCATCCAGGAAACCTGGCTGAATAACAACCAGCGCTGGACAGTCCCAGGTTTCCGGTTGTTCCGAGACGACCGGAATCGCCAAGGGGGAAAGACGGCGATCTTAGTATCACAGTGACCATCGGCGCAAAGGATACCAATTCCAGCACTGTATGAGAGAGAGAGAGAGATCACCAACGCAGAGCTGCAAGCGTTCTTCCCTGACTGCACGGCGACGATTGCGGGAGGAGATTACAACGCCAAACACACGGACTGGTGGTCTCGTACACTACCAACGCCAAGGATAGAGACGCTTGTGGAGATGGGCCAACCACAACTGGGTGGACATCGCGGCTCCAACTGCACACGGCACACACTACGCCGCTAACGGAATCGGTGATGTACTGGACGTCGCGCCGCACAAGGACCCTCTTAAACCGCAAGCGTGTCCCCTGCACTGAAATCAGACCATCTGACGGTGGTGTTCCGCGTTGGTAAGCTGTCGATCATCGCCCCCGCGAAGGTCATCAGTGACTATGGCAAAGCCGATTGGGAGACATATAGACGCAGAGTGACCGAGGAGATCCAACCTCTCACCGACGAAGATCTAATTTGCATGCAGCCGTCGCGTCGACCAATAGTGTGATGCCATCGGAAAGGCCATCACTCTCGCCAAAGACGAAGCAGTTCCAAAAGAAACCATCCGACCATGGAGCTACCTTGCTCTGCCACCAGACATCCTCCAAAACATTTGGAGGAAAAACGCAATACGGAAAAAGTATCAAGAGACGCGTTGTCCACTCAATAAAGTGCGTCTGAACGCTTCTCAGCACACCATCCGGGACGACATCTCCAAATTTCGCCGAGCAGCTTGGGAGGAAAGATTGGAAAATATTTCAGAGCGAGATGGTTCACTATGGAGAACGGCGAGAGCACTGAGGTATGAAGACTGCGAATATGATCCATTACACTCGGCAGATGGACGGATTTTCTCCCAAAAGCACAAAGCAGAGTTCATGGCGACACACTTGGAGGTTTCTTTCACGGTGGTGGCAGCAGAAACGGGAATAATTGATTCACTCCAGCAACCGATAAGAGTCACTCGACAACCTATATTGGACGTCCACCAGGAGGAGCCAGCACCAACGCTCTCTTCAATGGACCTTCACTAGGCTGTCAAATCATTAAAGAAGAGGAAGGCTCCAAGATCCGATGGAGTCGTCAACGAGGCATTGAGATATATGCCGGTGACAGTGACAGTGACAGTGCAAATGAGAGACGGAAGTCAGATAGAAGCTGAAATAAACGAAGGAGTAAGACAAAGATGTAACGTCTCACCAGCACTGTTCAACATGTACATAGCGGAGACCATACGATAAACATAAGAAGTTGGACTGAGCGGACTCGGAATAAACGGAGAAGGAATAAACATTCTCCGTTTCACTGGTGATATCGCAATCATAGCTGGAAATCGCGATGATTTTCCAAGGTCACTTAACGTAATGGACCTAGTTCTCCAAGAATACACGATGGAAATAAATAAGACGAAGGGAATTGGGTCTGTGTGGTGGTTACAGTACTGTCTAACCATACGGACGGCCAGGGTTCAAATCCCTGCAGAGGAGGATGTTTTTCAGGGGAAACCCGATCCCTACTTGAGTGTCTTGCAAAGAGCACTTCAAGTACAGTACTCCGTCTGTCGGATGAGACGTTAAACCGTGGTCCCCTGGACGCCTTTAGTTAAGAGCAGGCTAATGAGGACGCCGGGTTTCTATTCACCCTTCCTCCCTTACCCATCCCCTATGGCGCAAATGATCTTAGCCGTCGGTCGCCTCCCCAAATATCCAATCCAATCCAATAATCCAAAAAATGACAACTGCTATGCTCGAAGAAGATGGGAAACATTATTTTGAGAAAATATTCGAGTGGAGAGTAGTACTCGGCGGATCGGAAGCATGGACCAATGGAAGAGGTGACCAAAATTGACTAGAATCCTTCGAAACCTGGTGCTGGAGGAGGATGCTGATGAAACAAATGGGCGGACATAGTTCGATATGATAAATTGTGTAGAAGAGTGGAAGAGGCGAGGACCATATGGAACACCATAGAAAAAAGAAAAACAAGATGGATTGGACACTCCCTCAGACACAATGGGTTTAGGAAGAACATAATTGAGGACAAAATAGAGGGAAAAGTCAACAGAGGAAGACCCGGGAATGAGTTCATGGAGCAATTAAGAAGAAAGTTAATAAGAAGGAAGGACACCAGGAAGTGAGGCAACAAGTATTAGATAGGGAAGGGTGGAGAGTTGTGCAGTCAACCACTCTCAGGATTGAACGACCAATGAAATGAGCAATTGAAAATGACCTTCGAAAGAGGCCAATCCAAGCAGCAAATGAGAAACAGGCTATTTAAAAATATTGACAGTTGGATCTATAAATATCCGTATAGTTATAAGATATATCACTTGATTTTGCTTGTATCAGTCAAGCAAAATCAAATCAATGTTATTTCATACTCTAGCGTAAAATGCACTCCAAAAATGATATGGCTGACAACAATTTATTTCAGTAGATATCGCTATTTCGATTTTCGGTAAAACGCATTTCCTCACAACTCCCTTGGAAAACCGTTATATCCTAGGTTGACCGTATAAGTTACGAAGATCCTCTCATCTACCGTCGAGAGTCGTAACACAAAGCGACGTACGTATTCATTGCGTGTAGACTCTCAGAGACGTGACCACGGCAAAAAGGGGGACAAAGTCACACCATTACGGTCGGTGGGTGCCGGACTCCCAGATCTGTAACAAATGTCTTTTATTCGACAGAGAAGAATTAATTCAACCTAATCTTACGCTCAATTAACTAAAAACGACTCAGCTCCTTCAGATATGGATTTGATAATGTGGACGAAACCAAAATTAGAGCATCTCTCTAAGTGTTAAACCCAAGGGACGACCCAAGTCAAGATCCTAAGACGTTCACATGTTTATACACGTGACAATAGCTGTTTTATTTGATAAAATTCAACTTTCGAACAAAGGTTTTTGGTAAGAGGAAACATTCAACGGCACTTGAGTCCGCCCTGTGGATCCTCGTGAGTGGTGTTGTCTTATGGGACTCTCAGACTTGGAAATTAGGAAAGCAGGAAGAGGAGAGAACGGGGGTTTCCGAAATTGTATGGATGCAACCGAATATTACGAGAGTGCATTCAGAGGAATGGACGAGGAGAATGCCATGCGGAGGACAGCGGTTGGAGGATACACACAAGATACGGATGCTGCACTTTGAGACGCACCTTCTGCAACCGAAGTGGTGGCGAAGGAGAGTGGAATAGAAGTCGCCCGCAGAATGTGCGGATGGGCGTTTGCAAGGGGAGAGAAGGAGGAGGTGGGGGGGAGGGATGGAATGGGCGGGGAGAGGAGGAGGTGGGGGGAGAGGGGAGGAGGGAAAGGCCGACGATGAGAATGTGGGGTGGCTGCCCAAGGAGCAAGTGGAGTAAAAGGGTTGAAGACGACGACATAACCCCCCGCCCCCTCCGGCTGGAAATGAAGGAACGCTTGCTTGCTTATCAGCCTGGGCCCGGGGGTGGGGTGGGGGGGCGAAAATGTCGAGACTTAAATGGTTTAGATTACCCTCGCCCCCATTTTAACGGTTCGTTGAGTGGATCGGGGGTGCCTACGCCGTTGACGGCGGAGGAATAAAATTCGGAGCGTGTGTTGCGACGCTTCAAAACATTCGGGGGCGAGGGGAGGGGGAGGCTTGAAGATGAAGTTTGCGAGCGAGGGAGGGTGGGTGGGAGGGGGCATTTGATGATGGGCGGAGGGGTTGTTGTGGAGGGGGATGGGTGGGGGAGAGATAGAGATTCCAGCGGAGGGAATGGGAGAGGGCGACACGCAAGTGCTTGTACACAATGTATATACGAATGAGGTAAGTATGTGCCTCTCGAGGTGTTTAACGAGGCGTTCTCCGGAAGGAGGACAAACGCGGAGGGCGGTCCATCGTCGCCGAGGAAACGACCCTATCCCTCTCCCCCCCCCCCCCCCCTCCCTGGCCCCTCTCGCAACGATCACCTGAGAGATGGTGCTCCTATGACCGCGAGGTGCGCTGCGCACGTCGAGAGGTGCGGCCCACTGTGCGATGGGGGCACTCCTTCGCACGCGGTGAGGGCGACGCCCCCCATTCACGGACCCCCCAACGCCCCCCCCCCTTGTATTTGCACGGACGTCCTCTCCTGTGGCCCTTCTTCTTCTTGATGCCGCACACTATTCAGTGCGTTGGCTGCTCAAGCATCGCTCTCTTGACTGTTAAAACAGGTCTCCTGCGGTATCTCTAATCTCTGTCCACTCTTTGATGTTTTGTGTCCAGGAAGTTTTTCTTCTGCCTCTTGGGCGCTTCCCTTCAACTCTCCCTTCCAAGATCAGACTGAGGAGTCCGTACTTTTCCCCTCTCTGGATGTGCCCAAGATATCAGATTTTCCTCTTCTCAATTAACTTCCTCAGCGAACGATCAAGGCCTGCTCTTCGCAGGACCTAAGTGTTTGAAACTCTCTTGATCCATGGAATTTTGAGAAGCCGTCTTAAGAACCACATTTCAGTGGCTTCCAGTCTTTCCACTGATGTTTTCTTAATCGTTCAAGTTTCCACTCTAAACAATAAAACGGGTATTACGTAGCACTGCACCACTTTTATTCTGAGAGCCAAGGGAGTGTCTTTATGGATCAATTATATTATTTAGCTGCCGGAATGTTGTTTTAGCTGTACCACATCGAATTTTGATTTCTCTGTCACAATCAAGTGATGAATTAGTCATTGAGCCAAGATACTGGAATTCTGAAACTTTTTTAATATCATTCTGATCAATACTGAGTCTTTCGATAAGTGACTAAGTATACATATATTTCCGTACTTCGTCGCTTCTGACGTCATCTCCATAGGTGACGCCAAATGGATTGCTGAAATTCACTCGCAGTAGACGTTCCTGCTTCCGGAGTGGACGTTCCGGGGGACGTGAGTGGAATCGACCGTGGAATAGCGCCCTCTCCGCCACGAAGCTCGTAAGAAAAACAAGCTATGGGCTCTATGCACAAGTTTATTTTTATGCTCTGATGATATACGGCATAGAGATTTTCTCCATAGGATCGAAATTATTAACATGTGTGATTCTGGTGTTTAATTTTTGCTCACCCTTTGTTTTTGCCTTTGACATTTGAGTATTGAGCTCCAAAATTGTTCTTCATATCCGTTTCTGTTATGGAAAATGAATACAGACCATGTCAACCGCAGCAGAGGCATCAAATGGGAAAATATGGCCGAGACATAAATGTCTAAGGTTAGGTGATCAATATGAGAATTAAGCTGCGTGCGTACGAGAGAGTAAAATTTTCGACACTTGATGCGCAGCTCGTCGGTGAACAGAGAAAATAATGGAAGAATTCTGCGCCTCTTCTTGAAAAACAATCCTCTTTTTGGTTGCTGTTCCCTTTCTGTCACATATTAAGTCAAAATGGTATTCGTTAGGCCATCAGATGTAATGGAAGGAAAAACTCCAAGCTTGGGTAACGTGACCGCGGATCGCGATTATCAATTACAGCGATTGCCTGCAGGGCATCGATCGCCCATCAAATCTCAATCAATCACTCATCGCAATCTGGAATTTATTTTCGCTTTTCGCTAATATTTTTCCTCTTTTAATACTACAATCAGTAATTAGATGAGGTGGATGTTTTTCAAAGGAAATCCGGTCTCTACTTGAGTGTCATTTGGAGGGCACTTCAAGTACAGTACTCCGTCTGTCGGACGAGACGTTAAAGCGTGGTCCCCTGGGTGCCTTTCGTTAAGAGCAGGCTAATGCCGACGCCGGGTTTCTATCCACCCTTCCTCCCTTGCCTATCCCCTATGGCGCAAATGACCTTAGCCGTCGGTCGCCTCCCCAAATATCCAATCCAATCCAGTAATTATTAAGTGGGGCATCGACTTTGTGTTCACATACGATTCAGCACTTCACGCTGTTTAGAAGTGTGGTCGAAGGATGGTTCGCTTTCCCCCTCTCTTCCGCACCCTTTCCCCCCCTTTAACTCCCCACCCAACCCCGCAAGCACATTCCCTCGCCCTGGCGTAGGTCACGCTTTGTTCAAACAACGTGGAGGGGTTCCAATTCAACGGCGGCTGACATTATGCCACATCCTCCACAACTGGACCCCTCCTCAGCTGCCGCTTTCAAACTTCGATCCGTGACGTTGCACAGAGGGCTGAAATCGAAAAAAGCTGGCCAACATTCAAAAAGTGGATTTTTTCAGTCTGGGAGTTGAAATTTGGCATAGTGACTCTCCTACTAATGGTGCATGTAATTTGTGATTCACTTTTCATAATTCTTCCGCATTAACATTATAAAAGGGCTTATAGTTGCTCCACTTTTGCAAAAAAACCGGAAATTAGATTTCGCTGAAAATCTCCAAAATGAAGAATCGACAGAACTTTTCGTAGGAGCTTATTGAGATAAATAATGATATTATTTTAAAGAACAAACTTTAGTCTTTGGCATGTTGAAATTTTTAATGATCTAGAGGGACATTTGCTCTTTTAATGGGACAAAATGGCGGTCCCTATTGTTCGCTGATTTTCTGGCTTTAGGTAGAAAAATAGTTGAGAGTGACAGGAATAACCGTGTGTAACTTACGTCATAATATTTACTGAAGCTTCTAGAATGCAAATCCGTTGACAAAGTCTGCGGCCGTCCGCGACTCCGAAAATAAACTCGGTTTTTCGACCGCGCGGTGGGGTCCAAGCATTGCGCGGCAGCTAATGGGAATATAGTGACGCGGCGAGTATCGTCACACGCTGTTCAGCCATGAACTTAACTATGGTGATTTTCTAACTTTATATGGTGTAAAGGATCGCCAAAAATGCTATAATAGTAGTTTGAAAAGATAATTCATTCTCTTTCGCATGGTCCGATAGCCCTAGCATCACAAATTATATGCACCATTAGTAGGAGAGTCACTATGCCAAATTTCAACTTCCAGACGGAAAAAATCCACTTTTTGAATTTTGGCCAGCTTTTTTCGATTTGAGCCCACTGTGCGTCGCCTCGGTTTTCATTCGTACTGCACCTTTGCTCATCTCATGAGTAACCTCATCAGCAATAGAACCCATTATTGAACGTGATTATTGGAACAAACACCGACGCAAATTTACTGTAAAAATTACCCAAAACGTATCGCCGACAGATATAATTTTGAGATAACTGATCCGGCCAAGAAAGAGATATCAGGGTCAGGAAGATTGCCACTCAGCAAAACTTCTGACAATGAAATTACTGTCTTGGGAGTAATTTTCGCTGCGCAGTGAAAAATGACTGTATTAGCAGAAATGAAATTATTCATTTGTCCAGCGTATTTGAGCGATATGCATTTCTATTGTGAGGATTATCTATCAGTTAAGGTAGATCACGATATGCTTTGCGACAACCGCTCCCAGGAAGTAACTCATTCTTTCAAATCTTATAGTTGAGCCCCATGCTTCCTCCACAGAATCAGGAGTCTGCAAATACAATGGTTGAAGCGCGAGCTGATGCTCATTTCGATCTCTGTTGTGAAGCCCTAATTGACAATAGTGGTTTTCTTAGACCTCGATGACAGGAATAGATCTAGCAAAACGGTGAAATGGCTTCCGTATTGTATATTTAAATGTTACATAGTAGGAGGCATGACAGGAAACTAAAAAGGACATCTAAAAGACATGAGAGGACAGATGCAGCATGATTCCCATGTACTTCCAAATAGTCAGCTTTTAACTCATTTCAGATAGATTCGCAACATTTGGGAGCAATATTTACTCTTCACTCCATTGGCTCCTCGAAAGATATGAGACCGTAAGATGACCAATATCTGGATATACAAAAGTATGTTAAAAATAAATACACAGTTTCGTGATAAGTTTATGGGTTCATAAAGAATTTCCTGTTTAAATGCAACACAAACATGTTGTGAATCGCACATCAAGTTGAATAACCTCTTTCAAGTTTGTGTTTTAGTTCACTATTCACGCCTGAAACATTTTCTAGCAAAACACAAAAGTCTGTGGAGGAGATTAGGCAAATTACCAATGCTCTCAAGCGTCTTATTACTACTACGAATCAACTGTGAGAGAACGAGAAGAGAAATCGACGTATATAATTGTAGCGTGGGCTAAATCACCGTGATCCGTGCGATTTGGCTGTGAGAAAGTCACTAAACCAATTCACTATTTTTGTATTAATTCCGCATGATTGCAATTTATACACGAGTTTTTTGTGATGACCCTTGTCGAATGCCTTCTTGCAGTCAAGGAATATCGCGTCGACTTGCATATTCGATTCACCTGATTTTAGGATATCACGAATGAAGAGCGCAAGCTGTGTTTCGCAGGACCTGCCCTTATGGAAGCCGTGCTGACTGCCATGTAAGAAGTCACGATTATCCATGAATGTCATAATATTACTAACGACAATGTGTTCGAGGATCTTGCATAAAAGTGCTGTTAGCGATATAGGCCGGTAATTTCCTGGGTCACTTCTATTTCCGTTTTTAAATTTTGGAATTATGTTTGCTATTTTCCAGTCTTGGGGCAACCTACCTTCGGATAATGGTTTGATAAATATAGTTTCAAAGAATGGTACAATCTGTGGCGCTAACTCATTGAGCACGCGTGCGGGTATTCCTTCTGCAACTGGGGACTTGTTACTTTTAATCGAACGCTGTTGTTTAATTAATCCATCACGTTGCATTTTTATGTCAGCCATCGGCTCGTTAAAGTCAGGCATGTCTAAATTGCGAATTGTGTCATCCTTAGTGAATACACTTTCGAAGTAGTGTTTAAATAAATTGACATTGCCGATAATGTTGGTGACCACTTTGCCGTTTGTGTCCAGTAAAGCCTCTACTGTCGAAGATTCGCCCTGGAGCTCACTCGCGTAAGACCAGAATGACTTGGGGTTTTCATCTAGTAATTCACCAAGGATTTTTGTCTTAAAGCTTTGTAGATTAGTGCGAATTATTTTATTCGTTTTTGAGCAATGATCAGCGTAACTTTCTCTCGCCGCAAGTTCCAATGTTTTGTTATCTTAATAAATAGTTTTTCTATAGGTTGTGAATTTGCCTTAGTATCATGAGCTCAAGCCTTACTTCGCGGTTATACCAACAAGGTGCTTTACTCTCCCGTTTGAACTTGGGTAGAATATATTCATCGATTCTTTAACGTAGTATTTCCAAAAAATATCTTTATGATACTTCGGTCCCCCCTTTTTTCACTGTGGCTACGTATTTCGTGAATGAAGCTTCTTGCATCCCTCTAAACTTGATGAAATCGTATTTTTTGAATAAGTAGACTTTAGGTTGTTCAGTGCACTCTACTGTTCTTTTCAAAGCTGTAAAAAATTTTTATGATCACTTATGCATTCAAGGATGCCGACGTGTTTAATCATTGTCGGGTGACTAACAGCTAAATAACACTACTCAACACCAAATGTTTCAGGCTCAAAAATAGTTATTTTCGAAGTATTTTGTCTCTCTAAACACGAAAATCACCGTAAAAAGTGAGATTAACTCTTTTTTGCAAGATACAGAACCAACTTGGGTAATAAAATCTCATTATGGCTGGTTTGTGGGAAGTCTAGTGTTCGAAAGTTGGTACACACTTTTTTATGCCTTGTAGAAGCCTCGGCTTACCACTTAATTGACTCATCTCCTTTGATAGCGCTAATAATTTTAATTCCACTCTATCACCTAAAAATAAATTAGGAATATTACACTGCCGATAATTCCCATATTAGTAAAAACTAAAATTATTATCACGTGTGAACAGCGAGAATGAAAACATCAAAACCTATCCAGAGTGATAGTCCTATTTTTCTCCATAAATATTATAGTGGCAGGTATTTTCCCAGTCAAAGAGCAATCATTTCAACCCTTGAGTTCGGTCGCCACGGTGTTTAAGGCTCAGAGAGTTATTAAAATGCCATGCTTTTTATTTTTTCCTCATTATCACATCTATAGCTCTAGTAGCCGAGTTTTAAGTCATTTCTAGTTTATTGAACGTGATATGAGGTTGGTTTGATTCTTTTCTGCCGTGAAAAGATGTTTTTTTTTAGATCTAAGTGCCCGGCACCCTCCGACCATAGTGGTATGATGAAATTCGTTCCTTTTTCTAGCCGGAGTCTCAATGGTCCCCTCAGAGAGTTCCAATGCAGAAAATACTTTGCCGCAAGTTATGGCTCCAGCTGGGAGATTAGGGGACCTTTATAACTTTTACTCATTATTATTTGGGCATGAAAACGAAGTATGCACCAGGAATATTATATTTGAAATAGGCTACCGTTCTGAGATGTCCCTTCCCTTCATTGCCAGTAATTCTTTGGGAGTCCGGGAATAAAGAAAAATTTTAGAGAAAAACCAATGCAGATTTTTTTAAATGTATGTCAATATAAAGCATTCTGAAGTACGTAAAACACTGATACAAGTTTACTAAGCCGAACAGTAAATATTAACTGGCAATGCGATATTCCAAAACTAATAATCACTGAAGAGAAATTGTGAGCAGGAACAAATATTTTGCACTCAAAAATGATTATTCGAGATTTGATTTCTCATTATCAATGAAAAAATAAAATCCGTCGCCCCCCCCCACCAATTACACCCCTCCTCATATCGAAGGTTCTGATAAGTAGGCTTAAATTGGTTACTACTTTGGGAGGGGAGTGAGAATGGTATGTAAAGAACAAAGCCTTGTATTTGAAACATTTACCAATATAATGGAAATAGAAAGCTCCATGGTCGGGACGAGATCAAAATTCTAACATCATCACTCTTTTTGAGAATTTTGATCACATTTTGCTCACAAAATATTTGCATTGAAAACTTGGAGTGTCTTTTTTGGTCATCTTTTTTTGGCGTAACTTTTCGGTGCCTGGAGACTATTTGGAGTAGTTGCTGTATTTGCTACCCCATCCTTGGTCAATCCAGACTGAGAATACTCCTCGTTGAGACAAACGCAACGCTCGGCGAGGTCGTTAACTACCCCCTCCCAAAAAGGTTCCCAATTTAAGCCTACATATCAGGACCTTCGATATGAGGAGGTGGGTATAATTGGTGGGGACGGCGCGGAGGCCCGAGAGAGCGCGAGCATTTCAAACGGGCGGTGCGCGCTTATGGGAGCCCCCTATCTTAAACGAAAAGCTGCGTGCGCGACCCCTAAATATAATCCGCTTTCAGAATTTTTTGCACCCCTCATTTTCTCATCAAATATCACCACCTGAGGCCCTAAGACCCCTGACCCACAGGCATCGATGTAACATGGGACGTCATAGTGTGTCTTTCACGATACGGGCTCGAGGACTCTGTGCGTCTCGCCTTCGGGGTTCGAAACACAAGACTCCGCAAAGAGAAGTCCTTTTGACGCAGAGAGTTTGGAGGCCAGGGTCCACCTCAGCAGAGTTGTAAAGAATGAGTTTTGACTTGGAAATATGTCATGAACCGGGCGTTTCCGGACTCGTATCCATAAAACATATTTTCTTTTTCTTCAAGTGAAGAAATCGTCCTTATAGTTGGTCCGTTCCTTAAATTGTCTCACACACTTTCCAACGCTTTGCTCACAATTGCTGAAGGGAGTGGCGGGTGATGAAGGGCATCTGAGATCGCCATAAGGAGTTGGCTATACGAGATGCAAACTCAACGTACTTCATGAGTAAGAGGTTTATTGAAAAATTCGATCGAAAAATGATCGAAAAAATTTCGATTTTTTTCGAATGACTCACTCATTGAATCCTACCTATATTTATATGTTCTCTCGTGTAATGCGTTCAAAATCTCAAAGATTATGTCAGTTTTTTCCCGTTTTGGACAAATCTCTCTTCAAACTACCTCCCTTCCCTTCACAAAGCTGACACAGTTGTACAATTGCTATGACTAAATGAATTTTTTTAACTTTGTAACACCGCAAATCTTTATATTGACCATGACTTTTAGAATTTTATTAATTATCTTACTTTTTTAATAGTGAAAATAATTATCGAAATTTGGCGATATGATGGGAAATAAAATGTGTGGAGTTTAAAAGTATAAAAATATCATTTAGTGACGGGCACCATTGCTCTAAAGTTAAGCCATAAACCTTTGCTTTTATTCAATCATCAGGAAAACACGCAAAAAAGAGTATAGATTTATCCTAAAGCTACTTCCATTTTGTTCCCGAATGTATACTATCCATACTGTTGCCTTGACAAATGATCTATCAGCATCGGTCGTCGTATCTGTTGGATATCAAGTATTTGAACGCGTGCTCGCATCCATCGTGGATATTTTCTCGAGTCCTCCGTTGCCTCACGCATCGACTCGGACCGTAAGGATCCCCATTTCGACGGGATTCCACACGCATTACATCGCCTTTGACTAGTCGCCCATTTCCCCCATCATGCCTTTCAAAGTCGATGGATAAACCCTCTCTCTCTTCGTCTCCCGTCTTTCTCTCTCTCCCTCTCTTTCATTTATCTCTCTCTCTCTCCCAACCCGCTCCCGCTCTCGCCTCATCATCGCCGTGTGCGTGAGTGCGTGACTCGAGGAGGAGGATGAAAAAGGAGTAGTGCGTGCAGGGGGTCGGCTGTTGGGGGAGGGGTGTGTGTCGGGGGTAGGGTGTGGAGGACGCGCCCTCCGCGAGGGTAAGCGGTGCTCTATAGAGTGGCGCCGGCGCGCGTGTTTAGAGAAATCGTACGTTCCGACCTCGCGCCCCACTCCCCCCCCCCCGCATCAAGGGGATGAGGCAGGCACCGCACACCGCGAGCCGCCGCACTCATACAAGGCGGCGCGGCAATTTCCAAATCGAGAGACGCGTCCTTCCTTCCTCTCTTCTCTTCATCTTCTTCTCCTCTTCTTCTTCTTCTCATCTTCTTCCTTCTTCGCGCGCGGCCGCTCCACTCTCTCCCACCCTCCGCCTCGCATCCAAACGCGAATAAAGCGCAGAGAGGAGTGCTCTCTATCTCTCTCGTATTATTATTACGGGTCTCCTCCCCCTCAGCCTCTCCTACCCCCCCACCAGATGGCAACTTCCCCCCCCCCCGTGGGGGTGCTTGGGGGTGGTTCAGGTGGGATGAGAGAAGGGGTGGGTGGGGTGGGGAACTCAATTCCTTTACCGCGCGATTCGCTCATTTCATCCGCTCTCCGCGCAAACACACTCCACTCGCGCGCCCTCGCGACGCTCTCCCCACCCACCCCCAGAAACTACTTCGTTCGTACAACTCCCATCTTCCCTCCCCTCCCCCCACTCCCCTCCTCCTCCTCCGAAAGCCGAGAGAAGAGCGAAGAGCGTCTTGCCTTCACGTAAAAGGGACGGAAAGAGCGCTCCTTCTTCTTCTTCGAGAAACAGGGATTATACGCTCTTCTATGCACACGTGGAAGGGAGAGGGGGTGGGGTGTGGATGCTCCTCTTCCCCCACCCCCAACCGAATGACTGACTCCGCGGCGGAAAGATGAGCGGCAGGGGAGGGGAGGGGAGGGATGGTTGAAACATCGCCGGGAATGTGTGAGGCGGTGCACGGGAAGAGCGAAAGAGGCGGCTTTTAAGGCTCACATGTAGTATTTGAGGCATTAGAGGGAGGAGGAGGCTGAGGTCGTAGCGAGCGAGCACTCTTTCCAAGACGGTCACGGCCGTTCACTTTGTGTGGACAGACCTTCTTCGATCATATTCATATTTATTTTATTTTCTTGAGTTATCTTTGTTTTATTTATTTACTAGTTGACCCGGCGAACTTCGTACCGCCTCAGAATCAAATGTTGTGTTAACTTATTGGCTGAATTAAATTCAGTTTTTTATTAAGATAAAATAAATACTCAAAATGAATTAAGTTCAATAAATGTACAAAAATCAAAATGAAAAGTATTTGAATTACATTGAAATTAATGTAATTCACGTGGCAGCAAGCATTTGCTTTATTAAAGCGAATCGAAATCATTCGCGTAGCATTGTTGCGCTACTTTCTGTTAAACTATTTGCTGGATGGGCTGTACTCGGGTAGATTCCCTTCATCGAAACACCTTGTGATATACGACATTTTACGTTTTGTTGTCAGGTGTGAGAACGAACAATGCGGATGGTTTGCCGACGCGTGAACATGCTACGTACAATTGACCGTGAGAGAAACATTCATTTTCTAGATTCAGGCATAACACTCTAAGGATTGACCTTGTGATTTGTTGATCGTCATGGTGAATGCAAGACGAATTGAAAATTGAATTTGTTTAAACTCGAATGGCATATCTGTTGGGATCATCGGAATTCTCGGAATGATAACTTCCTCACCTTTGAACTGTCCTTTGATTATCGTCGCGTGAATCACATTGCCCATGAGTTTTCTCACCGCCAAACGCGTTCCGTTACATAGTTGGTTTGTTACAGGGTTAGATTTCGTTGCATGGTTGTTGGTTGTTGGTTAAACTTCGAAGCATGATGACTACCGAGCCAATCTTCAGTTGTAAATTGTACGATGACAAGCCAGGCAGATCCAATGACTTTAAAAATTCAGTTGGATAGTTGGTTGCTTCGTCTTCGTATACCCAGCCCATAGATATGAAGGAATGCAGTGGACCAACGATTTGATTTTGAATTGTAAAGTTTAAGTGAGGGACTGCTGGAGGCAGTATTTTGAAGAATTGTACAATAATATTGCAGGCATTGAGGATGAGCCTTGTGAAGTGGTATGTGAGAATGTGATGATGGTAAAGGATATCAGTGAGAAGGAGGTCACAACGGCTGTGAGAATATTGAAAAATGGGAAAGCTGCAGGCATGGATGGGATATCCAGTGAAATGTTGAAGTGTGAGAGTAAATAACTAATTTGTAGACTGCGTGAACTATACAATTTATGCTTACAGGTTTCTGTTGTTCCAGCGGATTGGAAGAATGCTATCATCGTTCCATTGTAAAAATAGAAGGGAGGAAAGACCTAATGTAATAATTATCGGGCCATTAGTTTGTTGAGTATCCCAGGAAAAGTGTTTAGTAAAATATTAATCAAAAGAGTGAGGGATATTACTTCCGACAGAATATGGGGTGTGCAGTGTGGGTTCATCCCTGGGAGAGGATGTAGTGATCAGCTTTTTGCACTTCAGCAAGTGATAGAAAAATGTATGAGTGTCCGAAAGAAAGTGTACTGTGCGATTGTCGACTTAGAGAAGGCATATGACAGAGTAAATAGAAAGAAGTTGTGGAAGGTTTTGAGAGATTATGGAGTGAATGGGCAGTTATTGAATGTTATGATGGCGATGTATGACAATAGTAAGGCAAATGTAAGGGTTAACGGGTTTCTGAGTGATTGGTTTGTAATAAATCGGGGTGTAAAGCAAGGATGCATACTGTCACCATGTCTGTTTTATGTATTTATGGATAAATGTGTTAGAGACTCATGTAGTGAAAACGACCGTGTTTTGATTGGAAATGTAAACATGCGAGTTCTTCTATATGCGGATAATGCTGCTTTGATCTCAGACAGTCAACAGGGATTACAGAAGCTCCTTGATAAGTTTTGTGAATCAACGGAGAGAATGGAATTGAAGGTAACTGCGTGCAAGAAAAAAGTAGTAGTTTTTGATAAGGAGAATGGGGAGAATAACTGTGTGATGAGGGCGATTGGTGAAGTAATTGAACAGGTGGATGCTTTTGTGAACTTAATGGTTGATGGCGTAACTTTGTGGAATGACACTACTGACATGACTAATAAGAGAGAACTCTTAGTATTTTCCACACTTAATTAAAGTTTTAAGTGTGGAAAATACTAAGAGTTCTCTCTTATTAGTCATGTAAGTTTGTGTACTTAGGTAAGATGTATGCGAAAGATGGAAGAATAGATGAGAAGATAAAGAGACGTGTGAATGGTGGAAGGAAAGTGGTAGGTAGTATGTGGAGCATATCAAGGAATGAGTGTTTGTCAAAGGAAGTGAAAACTGCCTTGTAGAAAAGTGTACTTCTTCCCACTTTGCTATATGGTAGTGAAACATGGGTATGTCAGGATGGGCATAAGAGTAGACTAAAAACCGTGGGTATGAGTTATCTGAGGAGTATTTACGGAAAAAGTAGGATGGATAGGATCAGGAATGAGTGGGTCATGAATGAATGTGGGTTAAATGCTCTAGTAATGGACGTGTATGAAAGGAGTGTGCTTCGTTGGTTTGGCCATGTTGAGAGAATGGATGAGAGTCAAATAACGAAACAGATATATGAGAGAAGAATGAATGGTGTGAGAGGTAGAGGTAGGCCGAGAAAGTTGTTGTTGAATGTGGTTGAGGAAATTCTTAGGAGTTTAAATATTAGGAGTTTTAAAAACAGGAGGGCGTGTATGAAACTATGTATGGGGGTAAATGAGGCAAAAGAGAGGATAGGTCAGTATGGAGGAAATTATTGAAACAGAGTTAGGTGTACAATTATGTATTAATGAGTGAAACATTTTGACTGTGCCTACCCCGGATGGGAACGGCGTGATGGGTATGTATGTAAGTTTAAGTGATCCACATATTTGTTCTTTGCCGCAAGAATTGCTAGTTCACTCAACTAATTGTGATTTTTGTGGTTAGCAATGATGTTCGGGAACGCTTTGTTGATGAGCTCGTCCTTCGTTGAGACTAAATTTCAAAAATTCGGTGGAAACAAAATCAATCCGTTTGATTCGTCGACAGGAACACGGCCATTACCGATAGTCAGCAATTGCTTGGAGAAATATTCAGCAGATGGATCGTTTAGCAATACAATTCGCATGTTTGTCGTCAGCTGAAGTTTCTTCACATAGCGCCACAGAGTCGATGATTTGAGGCAAGCGTTTATTTCATCGGCAGAGGTCGATATTGGAATGACTGGTAGTGTTTGGCGGAAATCGCCAGACAGTAGAATCATGGCGCCTCCAAAACATCTTGAGTAATTGCGCAGATCTCTCATAGTTCGATTTAGTGCTTCCAATGCGTGTTTACGCGCTATTGTGCACTCATCCCAGATGATGGTTTTACTTGCTACCAAATTTTTGGCTATTGCTGGGTGTTTCGCAATGTTGCATGTCGGTTTTTCAGTCGTTTGAAGGTTCAACGGCAATTTTAACGCTGAATGAGCCGTTCGGCATCCTTTTAGCAACGTTAGAAGAGAATTAATTGTATCGAATTTAAATGCAATAACGGTCGAAAACTGAATGAAAATTAATGCTAATGAAGATCACTCGGGCTTCACACCAGGTTATACAGCGTAGGACTTTCCGCAGAAATGGCTAAAGTGAGGGAGCACTTCAACGGGCTCTGAAAGCAAATTGCGATTGCCACGAAGTGTCTACGCTAAGACCTGCCCACAGTTCATTCCTGATTCCTGAACAGACTGTTGGTGATCGTAAGAAACCGATTGCAAATACCTGCATCCCGTATATTTCATCGGTATCGGGAAAAATATCTAGGATACTGAACAGGCACAACATTCGCACAATCCACCTACCACCGAGGAAAATACGAAGCCAGCTCGTGAGGGTAAAAGACCCACTTGGTTTAAAAACATCAGGATTCTACCGCATCCCGTGTGCGTGCGGTAAAGTGTACATTGGAGAAACTGGCCGCACAATTGAGAAGAGAGTAAAGGAACACCGGAGCTGTAATAGGCTCTTCCATCCGGAAAAATCGGCGGTAGCGGAATATAGCCTCACAATTGTCCATCACTTTCACTTCGAAAAGACGCAATTACTCCACATAACATCTATATATTGGAATATACTAACCAAAGAGGCTATGGAGATTAAATTGGAGAGCTACAACGTCAATCGTGACACTGGTTTTTCCTTGAGTTCCGCCTGGAAGCCTATCCTCAACTTAAGTAAAGAGTAAGGAAACAACAAGCAACGTTTAGTAAACAACGAAAAATCAATTTACTGCTATTTAAAAAATGTCAGTTTGTGCCCTGAAGACGGTGGTGGACTGAGCCACAGAAAAATTGTCAGTTAAACACTGTGTAACCTGGTGAGAAGTCCGAGAGAACTTCATTAATACAATACGCCAGGAAAATTTGAAATCATATATGAATTAAATTGGTGAAAACTCGAAAAAAGTGCTGATAAATCACGGCGCATGTCTGCACAGCTAGCTCAATGGTATGCAATGAAAGGACCACGCAACTGAATCAGCTGTCAAAGGATAATGCACACAACGCCATCTACTGGCATTACCAGCAAGCATACAATACCATGTTCATTTTTGTCCGTGTTTTGTTTCTGTCATGTATCAGAGATGGTGTTGTGTACGGATTTAATTTTTTTGTGATTTTCTTACTTTTTCATTGCGCGAGGAAACTTTTCGAGGTAGAGACGAACAAAAAAAATTCATCGAAATCTGTCAATCCGTTCTCCAGATATCGTAAAAAAAAGCCGTTCCATTCAAAATGTATGGGAAAATGAATTTTCTTCATACATTTTTTTTCGTGAATTTTTCCGATGTTTTAATAGTTATTCTGCTATTCGGGGCGGAGACAAATCCAACAAATCAAAGATCATAAAAATCGGTCCAGCCGTTCTTGACTTATAAATGGTGTAACTAACCCGACTTTGTTATATATATATATTTATATATATATTTATAGATTGATCTTTACTTTATTTGTTCATTTACCTGATTTTTTAATTTTCTCCATATTTCGATTTATTTATTTTTATTCTCTTATTCAGTTATTTTTAACTTTGTAGTTATGCATAAATTACCCTTTTCATTATTATTATCATTCATGTGTATTTCATGGATATTTTTTGTTTGTGTTACATTAGCTTAATCTGTCTGTAGGTTTTCGCAGGTTTTTCACGCTCCCCTTCATGTGTGGGTATTTTCCTGCAGTTGGTTTTTTCCGTCTTCTTACTAAGGATATTCTCTTTCTTTCTTCCTGACGTTTTTTCCACAAATGTATATATATCTTTCCTCACACTTATTTCATGTATTTATCTGAAGGGTTAGATGGAATAGGGACTGCTATAGTCTCAATCTTGCCCCAATTAAGACGCTTTATTTTTATCATCATTCGATCTGCACGAGTGCAATTGTAGAGCTGCATGGGTCGACAGAGGTTGCAACCGGAACGCCGTCTACCACAGATTCCGAGTTAAGGCAAATTATTCTGGCTTGTATTTTTATCGAAGAGTAGGTTTTCACTTCGTTCATAAAATTACGTCGAATCTAGCGATTTCACGTGACTTCGAAGGGGTATTAAAAACATAATTTTATTTTTCCGGAAAACGCATATTAATAAGTGCAAATGTTTATTTAGATCCGTTGATGTTAGCATTTGTAAGAAGTTACTTCAAAGGAAAACTCCTCCGAGTTTTCAACTCGCACGGGACGTTTGCTGGTCTCTCTGTCTCATAGTGGTTGATGGGAGGCGCCGCTCCAAAGGGGATGGCTATCGTGGGTGTAGATGGGTGCGTGTGGTTGGGTGTGGTCGCGCCTCTGGTGTGGGATGTCTCTAGAGAGAGAGAGATGGGGGGAGTCTTGACTGTCTGGGAGGCAAGGGGTAAACGGGGAGTTTTGAGGTGAAGAGACTCACTCTTTGACCATAATTGATCCGATCTGACCTACATTAGTCCGGCGGGGCCCCGATCCGTTGACGAACTTCCGTCGGACCATACGACGTCTACCCATAAAGGGAGCCAAGCGGACACCCTATCCCAAGAATTTGGGCAATGGGCTTCGCCGGCTCTCGACAGATGTGTGGGAAGTCTTCGCGCGAGCGAGACTGGCTCGTTTAACGTTGTTGGGGGAACCCAACAGCTACGAGGACTAGGGGGAGGCGGAGGCCCATTGTCGTCCTTTTGACGGCAATCCGCCTCATGGTGTCGGCCTCCCAGTGGCTGTATTTCGCTAACCCTTCCCACTCCTTTTACCCTTTCCTTCCACTACTCAGGGGGTAGGTTTTTGACCCAGCGAGGTGAACAAGGTGTCTGGGAGGCATTTGGGGGGAGGGGCTGGACTGCATTGAGACCGCTTGAAGAAATGGTGTTCCGTTGGTGGACGTGTCGGAGTTCTTATGCTGGCGTTCGCTCGTGGCGCCGCGTCGTACAGTGCGGCCGAAATTCGAATGGATGATAAAATATGAGGAAAATGTTCAAATGATACAAAATCTGGTACCTTGGGGTTTCCGAAGTTGTCAGTTATGAATTTTAAGTCGGAATTGACAAAAACAAAATGGCTGACCGAATATGGCGGTAAAAAATGTAAAAAGTCAATAATTTTAATAAAATTAGTAACAACATATTTTTGAGATCACCGACAAGGAATTTGCAATGAAATATACGGAAAAGAATAGCCGAATGGACTCAGTATGGTGGATAGTTTTTGAAAAAGATTAAAAGTTAAAAGAATTGAGTGTGTTACCTACTATGAATCTGAATTTGAAATACATAGGTATAAAATACCGGAAGCAAAACTGAAATTTAGGAATAAATATATTTTTCAGTGTTATCATATATCATTATTACTATATTTATGTACATACAATGTATAAAGCTACAGAACTGACTGACATAATCAGGGTGAAACTCCAAAAGCCGTAAACAAAAACTTTTCAGGGACAATATTTAGGTGGAAAAAGGGTGGAGCGATGAGTAACCCGCGCGCCTGGGATTCACTCCTCAAGTATGACACACAATAGCGCAATATTACGTAATAATCGTTGCTGTCTCTCTCTCACACACACACACACACACCTACCACCGGCTACTACGGTGTCCGGAGAGTTGCATTCTGACGTGGAGTTATCACCTGGTTCTAAGAGAAACACTAGTCGGACACACACACAAGTTAAGTGGTCTTACGGAGATTACTCTTCCCGAGAGGGACCATAGGCCCACACCTACACTTAAGGTAGTCCGAGTGAAATAGTTCCCTAGTCATAATGGAGACCATATTTGAATTACACATTTTAATTTCACCAGCTGTAGGACACGTCAATAAAATATTACATTATTAATGGTGTAATAATATAGTTTTATATGACAGAAATGGTATGTAATTAAGTGAAAATATCTAAATATGTCTTTAACTTGACCCATTTTTTTCGCGCAGTACGTATGAAACTCCTAAACGGAAGGTTTATTGTGATACTCAAGAACCTACTGCGGTGACAATATGATTACTTTTCAAAAATAGTCGAGAAAACATGCAAACTACACGCTGTTAGTGTTTTGACGACATCTAAGTGTTAGAATACCTCATTTTGTAAAAAATGTCTCTCTGGAGTGCATACACGTACCATTTTCCATGTAAAAGGTCTGGTATTCTGTGGTAAATATCTCCGAAAGTAATGTCGTAAGGGGTAGAATTTTTGATGTCATTGGACTGCTGAGATTTTTTTCTTTAAAATGAGACCAAATTCATTGATTTCTAGGTAAAATGATATTTCGCTCGGACTACCTTAATTGCTCACACGCTTAATAGTTAGACCCGCTTTGCTGCGAACTCCGTGGAGGACAAACGCACTCACACACGATCACTCAAAGTAAAATAGGAATGACGGCTCACGTACAATTCAAGTGAGTGGTTTGAGCGATAAACGGGGGTTATTACCTGCTTAAAAGTAATAACTCCACTATACCGAAAACCACTTTTATCCAATACCTAGTCAATATTCATTCACTATATCGGCTAATATTTCTCTGACTAGGGTTTTTAAAATTTTTTTTATTTTCTTGAAAAAATGATCTGATACTGCATGAAGCCATTTTTTAAAGAACGTATAACAAACAATAAATAAATGAAAAAAAAGAATTTTTAAGCGTGCTTTGCTAAAATAAATTATTAAAAAATCTAAAAAAGACATATCTAAGCATCGCACTAAAAAATAAAAATAATAATATTTTCTCGAGTGAATGAAAATATAGCCTGGTACTGGGAATAATTAAATTCAATTGAAGGAAATCAGCCAAACACAATGACGAGACCACAACGAAAAGCATGGGGCGTTCTTTCACATTCGACATCGACAAAAATTCATGAAATATGAAGATTGTGGTATTCAATGGAATGAAGAGAGAGAGAGAGCTTCAATATACAATTTCTAGAAAATCTTTAAATGAACTTTTAAATGAAATATTCGATTAAGTTGGGGTTGTAAATATAAATGAGGCCACGCTTTTCGTTGCAGTCTTGTCATTGTGTGATGGCTCATTTCATTCATTTGAATTTCATTTGTTTCCAGCACCAGGCTAAATTTTCATTAACTCGAGAAAATATTATTTTTTGTGCTTTTTTTTATTTTTCTTATAATTCTCTCTTTATTAATTAATTTTAGTGAAATGTTTAGATATTCTTTTTATTTAGATAATTGAATAATTTATTTCAGAAAAGCATGCTTAAAAATTCTTTTTTCATTTTTTTATTGCTTACTTTTTAGTCCCAGTCAATAAAATGTTTATAAAACAACAAGTTGTTCATATGAATAGGACTAAGAAAAACTAGGACTGTTCACTGGAAAAAATCGCCAGGGTTTGGGTTCGATGTTAGAGACCCGTGAGACGAGGGTCGGATGTTATACCACTATTGTAACTCAATTAATAAATTCGAGCGAATGAAGTGTTAAGTTTGTTGGGTAAAATGAAGTGGTAACCGTGGACCCATGGATCCATGGAAAAGCGAGTTAAATAAAAGCATGTAAAAAAGGACACAAACGTAAAAACATAGCAAAAGAAGGTAACAAATAATAATCCAAAATGGAAAGATAGTAAAGATAACCTTTTTTGGGAATGACGTATGACTAAGTTAGCGAAGACGCTGGAAGATGAGCTGAAAGGGCCGATGTTCTCAGGAAGGGAATTTGCGGGAGAAGAGAGGCGGAAAACGAGGGAGCGTTTGGTGAGTGATAATCTGAGAGTGGGGATATGAGTGAGCAATAAGTGAGTCCTGGTGTGTCGGGTGGGTATTCTGAAATTTATCGAGGAAACAAGGTCGGGGATGTCAATGGGTGAGCTCAGTGTCCTATGGATAAGTTTGAGATCAGTTTTAAGGAAGATATTATCAAGTTTATTAACGGAGAGTGAGGACAATACAGCATCAGAGGGTAGGCTGCGGAGATTTGGCACTCTATTTTTAACAATACGTGCGAAGAAGTTAGGGATATGTAGCAGGAATTTAACAGTAGTTGGGGCTGATATCGACCATATGGGGGAACAGCAGGAGAGAATAGGAAGGACAATGGATGTGAAATAGGACTATACTCTGGGATCTCCAATTTCTCTGGAACGGTATAGTAGGCCTATCATGGGCATGGTTTTACTTTTTATGGTATGGTTGTGGTCGGCATTGAGAAGTTTCTGGTCTGATATTACTCCAAGACCTTTCACTGATGAAACTCTGGACAATTGGGCGCAGTTGATTGCGTATATGAAATTAGGGAAATGACCATGGCTTTAGATTTGTTGGGATTTAAATTTAACTGCCAGTTGATTAACCAATCCGACGTCTATTCAAGGCATCTTGGAGGTAATAGCAGTCAGAGAAGTTGTCGATTAGCTTAAATATCTTGCAGTCGTCTGCGTAAAGAAGAGCATGGGTTTTGGAAGGAAGAAGTTGAGAAGGAAGATCATGTATGAATAAGTTAAAAAGATGTAGTCCAAGGATACTGCCCTGGGGTACTCCTGACGCTACCTCGGACCAAGAAGAAGAGAAACCGAATAGTAGTACTCGTTGTTTCCGCCTAAAAGGAAGCTGGATGGGAGGTTGAGAAAGTCACCATTGATGCCGAAATGGTGCTTGAGTTTGTGAAGAAGTAGGGAGTAATTGAGTGAGTCGAAAGATTTGGTAAAGTCAAGGAAAACAGTATCTAGCTGAACCAAATTTCCAATGGCATTGACGGCATGATTCTGAAAGACAGCAAGATTGGTCCAGCACGATCTGTCAGGAAGGAAGCGATGCTAATGGGGGATAGACGGGGAGACGTGAAGTAATATATCCGGCTGAGAATAATTCTCTCACAGACGGGCGAAAGGACAGGAAGTTCACAGATGGGAAGATAATTGGAGACTACAGTTTTAGGATCAGTTTCATGGATTGGAATGATGTTTGCGGCTTTTCATTGAGAGGGAAAGGCTCAGTGCGAAATGCAGCGATTTAACAAGAGGGTCAGAGGTAATGAGAGGGAGGAGACGAATTTAAGGCTGAGGCAATCGGAACCGCGAGAGCGATGGAGAGGGATTCTGACGAGAAATTCATAAACCTCGCGTGTCTGTTAGCTGAGGGGTTAGGTTTGGGTGGGTTGGGAGGGATTGTTGATGGCTGCAGGCAGTCTGTGAAGCTTTTGGAATAGGTCAGTCCTATCTGGTCCATGAGTATCACCGTCTCCATATGAAATTTTATCTGGGATATTTAGGCGATTTCGCCTTTGGTACACAAAGGACCAGAATTTTTTTGTGGAGGAGGAAATTAAGCGGGAAAGATTCAATATGAATTCTTCATAATCACGTCGAATGAGAGTTTTGAAGAGACGGCGCAGGTCAGAAAAGGAGAGAAGAGGGTTAATATTGGCCAAGTGAAGGAGCCAAGCACGTTTCTTGTTCCCTAGAATGTGGTTGACACATTTTTTAAGAGAAACACTAGTCGGAAAACTAAGTGGATTACAGAAATTGCACTCATTCCAGGGACCGACTTACAACTGGCAAACCACCATACTTAGTTGCTCAGGGGGCTGTTGATCCCACTTGCATACTCTGTAAAGGCATGCACGCGCACTCACACATCAATCACACATGATAGATATGAAAATAAAAGGCTGATAATAATAACATAATATAATGTTTATTGCTCCAAAAGAATAAATACAGAAAAAATACAAAAAATACAATATTAAGATATTTAGTGGAGGTTTAGGGAACCTATAAGGCGAACCTGTGTTTAGGTTACCATCAATTTTAAACATGACCATACATTGCTACATATAGAACAAGAAAAAAAAATGTATACAAACATTTCAAAATAATTCCTTAAGAAGTATGTTTACAAAAATAAAAAAAATTATTTAGCTAAATATTTATCCGATTTTTCCATTGGTAAATGGCCAGTTTTTAACTTTGTTTAAAAATGAAGCGAGATTAGGTGCACATTTGTACTCAGAAGGTAATATGTTATACATTTTTGGCCCAATATATAAAAACTTCGCCTGTACAAAGACAATTTGGGCCTCGGCAAAGTTGTCAATATAGTGCGAAAATTCCATAAACCTGGCCTATTTCAGACAGGAATTTTAGCACCACTCCTCAGAAAAAAAGTCTAAGTACTTTGTACACGTACAAATGCCTAAGTGGGAGGAATTTCAAATGTTGAAATAGCGGAAAGGATGGCTCATGACGATTCTTCTTGAGAATTATCCTGATAAGCCTCTTTTGCTAGATAATAGCTGGCTTAATAGAGTTCAAATAAGGTCCTCCCCATGCAATCAAGCCATAAGTCAATTTAGAGTTTATTAATGCATTGTAATATAAACTCAAATTTTCTAATGGACATTTGTTACAGAGCAGAAAAAATTTTGTTTACATATACCGCAATACTTTATTACAGAGGCTACGTGTTGCGTCCACTTTAAACCTTGGTCTTAAGTTATCCCAAGTAAATATGAAAACAGACAGGTGTTTGAGAGATTTGAACAAAATTCTCTCTCTCATTCATTCATTCAAATTATTTACTTTGTTACGTTATCATTATTATATACTAACCTAGCCTATCACTTGTCACTTTAAAAACTTTAACGGACTCAAGCAGCATTTTCCTTTTGTTTTTAATGATTTAGAATGTACAATCGTTGGTACACTCAACTCCTTCCACTTGTAACGTGACGGGCAGGTGGGCCAAAAGGAAAAGAGGAAAGGCCGGGAATCTTTCCAAATAATCTTTAATCTTTCCACTATCTGGAGGTACACCAAAAAACCAAACTTGAGGCACGGTCCACTCCCGTACGTCGAGGCAGGTCACGGCAACTCGCTCCCCTCTTTATGCGGTGCCTCCTCCGACTGCCCCCGACTGAGCGTCGAGACTCCCTGAGGCGGCGCTAGTAGGCGACCGCCACATTCAAATGTGGCCAATAAGGTCGCTTACAGTACTCCTCGTTACACACTTTCCAATTGAAAGCGTCTTGTATGTAAAAATGAATTGGTGTTTATATATATGTTCCTTACTTCTTTCCTCCCAAACTACTGAACCGATTGATCTGAAAATTTGAATGGTAATAACATTTGTTTCAGATGGATGTGTAGAGTACATAAAAAGGATCCTAAAATCAGTGTAGAGGTCTCACTTTTCTTTTTTCAAATTATTTTTATTTCAGATATCGGTTGGAAATTTTAATTATCGGGTGGCCTTAATGGATGCGAAAGTTTTCTTCTTTTAATCGATTTTGTTACAAGATTTGTATTTTCTTAAAAATCCCGTTTTTGACGTTTTTTCAATGGTTTTTTAACCTACTTGCATTCAAGATATACGTTCAAAATTGGCACTATCGGATGAGTTCAAGCCTTTCAATTCCTGCAATTGATTTTCTTGTGCGATTTTTATTTGCTTAAAAATCACGTTTTTAATGCGAAACTCCTCAGGGCCGTTATCATTGTCATATTTCAAGGGATCAACTGGGTATTGTCCTAGCCAGGTAACATCTTGGGGTCCCTGGCGCTGAGCGATTCATAGACCTTACATGGGTATCTCTTAGCCAGAGGACTCCTGGGTAAGAGATTTGGTAACAATCCCGGAGGAAAGCACCCATGAACGGTTCCCCCGAACGGTTCTAGATGTTTTCGAAGCACATTTTCAACCGTAACTAAGTTAGCAACGCTGTACACAAAAACGAAGTCAAGCCAGAGAGCCGCTACATTTATCACACCGAGAAGGAAATATTTCGAAAGTTTACACGGGACTACCCCCATATCCATAGTCCATTGAGTGGAGGGAAACATGGAAATGCTGAAAATAAAAGGACCGACGCCACCACCAAAGCCCAGAAGTAGAACGTTTGGTTAGACGTCTTGGAAGCCTTGAATACCGATCAAGATGTCGTAGAGAGGACCATCTGTCGACTGCAAGGTAAGGCAAACTAATTTGTTTTAATGCGCTCAAAGTGCTTATTCACGTAGCTTGGATGTAGTCAAACACTTTATAAATGTCGACGCAATTCGCTCATATACTAATGCAGAGAAGGATGTAACACATTCTATCAATTACTTTACTTTTTGTAATTATCTGGATTAACCATTTCGATGCCACAGCGATTCAGCCACTGATGTTCATGTTTTCTAAATATTATCCACGCAAAAGATCCGGTCAATATGGCCGATTGCGCATTTCATATGGGCTCCTTTATTCTTATCCCCTAGCTATCGCCCCTCGTGCTCCCATCCACCACTCTCCTCTTCCATAGAGTAAGGACATATAGAGTGGCAAAGAGATAGGGAGATTCGGATATGAGTTTTTAAACAATTCTTTGGCCGATAGATGGAACAAGTTTATCTAAGTTGCACGACAAGCCATTACAAATGAGCTTTGGCACACGGCCACTTCATTTAGTGTTGCATAACTCTTTTGATGTTCTTATGATGATTTCGGTGCCTGGATGTTTACTAATCGACCCATAGCAACGGAAGCAAATCTTATTGAGTCGTCGAGACCAAATTAAACATGCATTTTTAAGTTCATTAATGAGCATCGTCTATAATGGATCGAATTCACGTCAATATGATAAGACAAGCGATTACCAAGTAAGTGAGTAAGGAGTAAAGTGTTTACCGATGTATCATAGTAACGACAAAACAATTGATACTCGATAAAAAGCACACAACAGCCATGGTAAATCCACTGTTCTGTATGTTGTTGCAAAATCACTGAGTACCACTAGAGCCTTCTCCGTAAGCCAAAATTCTTCCTCCCCTAAGGTGGTGGCACCTGATAAATTCTTCCCAAAGCTCTCAAAAATGTATGTCCAGTTTTTAGCATTGATTTGCCACTCTATGTACATATACATACATACATATATATATATATATATATATATATATATATATATATATATATATATATATATATATATATATATATATATATATATATATATATATATATATATATATATATATATATATATATATATATGTATATGTATGCATATATATATATATATATATATATATATATATATATATACATGTACTCTATGATGCGATTTAATTTGTTACTCGAATAAAGCTACATTTGTAACCATTGCCTTTCATTTGAATTATCCATTGAGTTACTTACTCTTATGCATTCATTCGACTTTTTAAAAAAGCTACAGCTTAAGAATTTTTTGGAACCATGGAAAGGCTGGAGAATTCAGCATGGTTAATATATAAGATACGACTGTTGCTCTGTGATTGACATAAAGTTGTATTTATTGTATTTTTTGCATAATCTGTCATTATCACAGACTGGACACAAGATACGTATGTTATGCACACACACGTTTTTCTATTGCATCTGAAATATAGCCGTAATACGCCTGAAATAAGTCCAATAAATAGCCATATTACATTATCATTGCTTTGCCACACTCTCTCTCTCTCTCTCTCAATATATATATATATATATATATATATATATATATATATATATATATATATATATATATATATATATATATATATATATATATATAGAGTGGCCTCCCTCACGTCCTCTCTCCCATAGATCGCCGCCTCAGGGCACGCCTCCCCCCCCCACCCCATCCCATCTCTCCCCGCGCGTTGAGACGACGTCGGTGGAACCAGGAGAAGGAGAACAGCGGGGGTGAGATGGGCGGATGGTGGGGGAGAAAGGAGGCTGTAGGGACGCTGAAATCCTTTCCTTATCGTGTCCTCCCTTCTCTTCTGGAAGGCGCTCCTGCGGTGCGCGCAATTCGCCGCTAACCCTCGCTGCGACGTGCGGTGCGCCGCTCTCGAGAGGAGAAAGAAATATCCAGACGATTGGATCCACCTTTCTTATAACTCCCCCAACCCCCTCTCCACCTCCCAAAACCACCCCTCCCAAACCACCCCCTCGCTCGCTCGCATCTTGACACGCGCGAGGCGCTGATCACGTCCGAGCCTTCAATCTCCTTATCTTTCGCCGCCGCTTAGCCGTCCTCACCACCGCGGCGCTGTCGACGGCTTGTGTTGCACGCGATCTGAGCGTCAGAACTTCTTCTCTTTCCCAATAAAAATGTCTCTCTGGAGCGCTCAGCCGAGGTGCCGCATCCCTATGCTGCAACAAGGCGCTGTTTTGTGGCGAATGTCTCGAAAAATAGTGCGCAGTAGTAAGAGAATATCTCGCTCGCACTATTCCTTAGCCCGCGAACGGTTCCTGCGAATGAATTTTGAGAACGGCGATGTCGCTATCACAGACAGCTATTTGATTCGCTTTTCTTCTGCGAAATGTCAATGTTATTAATGCACAATGCATGTGCACAACTTGTATCCTTCACCTGTATAATACCCTGGAAGCCATTTCAAGGTCGCGTGATAAGGGGCGAGTCATCATCAACATCCGCTATACTGAACCCCGATGTAGTGCCCAATGAAGAGGTGCATGAGAAACAAAACCAACATGCGAGCACTTGTCGTCGGGAGGCGATATTTCACAACATGCACTCTACTCTCTAGGTATTCCATCAATGCTAGAGAAACTATCAGTATTTGGGTGGTCAGAGATAAAAACGTTATGGCCCAAAGGCATGCCCAGTATGCTGTTTGCACTTGGTAGGGAAAGAGGACACAAGCTTTTGGGGTTTTATCTACTTATTCGGTTCATCACGTACCGAAATACAGAGTTTGTTGGTCGAAGAAAAATTTCATTGGTTGCCGTTGTAATTTATTATTATTCGCAGTATCAACGACAGTATGCACCTATTTGTGATGGAGTTTTATTTCTCTAATATTATTCCCATCTACTGGCCTGCCGTAGTATATCGGATTTTGTAAGATGTTATAAACGTGGTCAGAAAAAAAATTGGTTTGGAACTTGCATATAAAGTAAGTCACATCTGATTATTTCATTAGACGTTCAGGGAGGGATTCATATTTCTGATGCTGCAAAATTCAGTAGCAATAACAACATTATTATAACGGCATTTTGCGTATATTGCCGATCTTTCCTGTCACGCGCTCTAACTCGCATTTGGATCCCAAATACTGGAAGCGTGTTCGCAATGTGGAGTCTAGAATGTGAGATGTTTTTGTAAGGCAGCACACCAGTATTCCCTTCGTCTTTCCACAGCCGTTTCCCAGTCCGAGTCAGCAGTGCAACACGCCATGACCAATCGGGAGAATGACGATGCTGAGCACTGACACGCGCACCGGCGGCAGATGCGATTTGTCAAAAGACAAAGTGGCAGAATATAACCGTCCAATGAAATAATTAGACATGGCTTACTTTATATGCAGTTTCCAAACCAATTTATTTTCTATAAACCTCTTTCCAACCCACTCCGCCTGGTTGTCTCTTGCTCCCTTGCCTCCTTTGCTTCCCATCCCATTCTCAGCCGTATAGGTCGATCCTCGTTCGGCATTGCCAGTAGCGGATTTCCTTAACCACGCCGATTCACTTGCCGAATAATCTTTGGAAGGTCTTCAGTGGGAAGCTGGATAAGTTTTCCAAGGTATGAAGTATTGTTCTATCGA
Source organism: Ceriagrion tenellum (assembly GCA_963169105.1). NCBI lineage: Eukaryota > Metazoa > Arthropoda > Insecta > Odonata > Coenagrionidae > Ceriagrion > Ceriagrion tenellum. Next base: position 21,401,374 of record OY720633.1, read on the forward strand.
CCTCTTCATGGAATGTCAGTTTAAATCGCGAGGATAGGTCACAAAATTAAAAATACATAACAATGACTCCTTGCCGACGTTTCGGTGTGTAATTAACACCATCTTCAGGACTACAATCGCAGGTACAACAACATTAGTAATAAAGTAACATAAAAGAATATTAACAGTTTCACCTTAAAAATCTAAGTATCGTTACACGTCATGGTTATGGAAGTGGTACCCATAGTGAACTATGGTCATAATATAGTAATGTAGCATTCCATAAAATGGTTCTGAAATCTCCTTATTCGGAAAAATATTGTATATTTTTAGCAGAAGATGTTTATTGTTGAAACATGATGTTCCTGGCTAAATCCGAGGTAATTCTTATTTGTATATTGCATTGACGTGTAACGATACTTTGATTTTTAAGGTGAAACTGTTGATATTCTTTTATGTTACTTTATTACTAATGTTGTTGTACCTGCGATTGTAGTCCTGAAGATGGTGTTAATTACACACTGAAACGTCGGCAAGGAGTCATAGTTATTTATTTTTAATTTTGTGACCTATCCTCGAGATTTAAACTGACATTTTCCAAGGTATTTATAGTAGTTAATAGTTAAAAGTAGTAAGCCAATGACACTCCCTTTCTTGGCTACAGAAGTCACGCTCATGCCATCAGAAATAGTAAATTTTGCAAAATATAATTTCTAATAGCTAGCTTATTTATTGAAAAGTTACCTTTGAGTTATATTGCAAATTTATTACTTTAAGAAAACGTGACATTTACTTCGTATTAGCTGAAGGACGTAGTTTTAGGGATAATGTATCACTAAATACTAACTGACCACATATACCTGTATTTCGAGACTTTCGAGAGTCTCGTGGAAGTGGTATCGTCTCGTCTCGTGACAAAGCGGTCTCGTCTCGAGTCTCATCTCGAATTCTCCGCTACGGTCTCTTCTCGAGAACGAGATGAGACGAGAGATCTCGAGTCTCACGTCACGTCAATACTAATCCCTGAGGGCTTTCCTTTCCATTGTGTCTTGATTCTTCGTTAGTGTGTGCGGCCCAACCATTCACACTTGCGTCTTTTAATCTGGACTTCAGTTGCTGCTTCATCAGGCGATCCCCACTCTTCTTTACTTGTCTTTCTGTCTCCCCAACACACATTTAAGATTCTTCTTAATATTTACTATTTTGAGATAGACTTGCAAACGTCTTGGTATGTCCATGGTTGTCAGCCACATTTCACAGCCGTAGAGATCGCTCTCCACATTTGTCTTTTAATATTCTTAGTTTGATCTCCTTGAAATATACTATGCATTCCATATTTTGTACTGCCGTGGAAAGGCAGCATTTGTCTTCTTAATTCTGTCTTTAACATCTTCAGCCGCCCCTCCTGTTGTAGTGACTGTACAGTCGAGGCACTGAAAGGAATCCACATTTTCAACCGTCCTGTTGTTGACCTAAAAATTCTTCTTAAGTCCGCATTTACGCATATTGATTTTGTTTTTTTAAGTTATTTTCAGGCCAACTCTTGCTGATTCTTTTTTTAGTCCTTAAATTTTCCTTTCATGTGTTTGTGGTTTTGAGACTTATTGTCTAATTAATGTTGTCTGTGAATGCAAGGAATCCCAAATCCTCTATCAGAGTCCAACTAAAGCTTCTTCTTTTACCCTTCATAGTTTCTTTCAAAACATCATCCATTACCATCAGGAAAACCTTGGCCTATAAAATACACTCTTGTCTGAGATGACGAAAAAATATTCAGACAGCTTTCCATTGTGAATAACTTGGGACGTGTTATTCTTGCATATTTTTTTAACCTGAAATACTATATTCGCTGGCAAAACATACTTTCTCAATTGCCTTCCTCATACACTGTCTATTTATGGACTTACTAAGACATTTTTGTAATCAATCAAAACAGCTCAAACTTCGTTCTCCATTCTAAACTCTCCTCTAATGTAATTCTTTATGAATTTATTCGGTCGATGCTCCAGAGCATTACTCCCTGAACCCATCCTGCTCTTTGCCTATGTTTCTGTCAATTGCCAGTCAGTCCACTCAGAATCACCCTGGAAAAAACTTCGCTGATGACTGACAGCAAAGTAATTTCCCTCCTGTTTGTAGTCACTCAAGTTTTATTTTTTCCACTTACAACCTCATGTTGCAAGTACTTTTCCCTTCAGCTCGCTGAAGAGGGCCACCTTGTGGCCGAAATACGCGTATCCGACCCTCACCCTCGTTTGTCTTTGTGTTTATATTTTGACCACGCTCTTTTTGAGCGATTTCTCCCAGAAGTTGGGCCCGTCTGTGTTTGTGAGTGAGTGATTTGTGTGCTTGTGAGTGTGATTGTGGTAACGACCAGGCATCCTTAGTAGGGTCCCATTAGCCCTATGAAGGATCTCAGGTTATAACCCAGGCATCCTTATCAGGGTCCCGTTAGCCCTCGAAAAGGATCCCAACTGGGTTGAGTGTGTGTGTGTCTATGACAGAATTCTTGTCGTATTGTATACAACTCCTTCATATCACGTTTCGTTGCAGCTTCTTCAGCTTTCTTTACATGCTCTGCTACCAAGTTCCTTTTATCACTCCTCACTTTCTTCTTCAGTAGTCTGTGAACTTCATAATTTACTTCATCAGGCTTAGTTTTCTTTTCTCTAGTCTCAGATATGTCAATTTTCAACATCACGTTTCTTCTCTCCTTCTCTTTCCTCTAAGTTGCATCTGACATTCATTCTTTCCTCTCACGACTCTTATAACTTAACTCTCCAGTATCTGTCAAAGTTTCCTTTAATTATATTCCAATGGCTTCCTATATCCATATTTCTAATATCAGTTGTGTTTAAAACTTCAAATTTATTCCTCAGTGAGAGAGAAAAGTCGTCACATGTATTTGCATTTTTCTACTTTTCAATCACCTTCATCAAATCTTCTCTTCTGTATATACAATTTTTTTTGCATGCCGTAATTTTTAGTTTCAACTTATCCACAACTAGATGATAGTCACTTCTAATGCTAGCTTCTCTTCTACTCCTTACATCCAAAGAAGACCGACGCCATTTCTTGTCAACTGCCGATTGGTCAATCTGATTTTCAGTTCAATAGTATGGTGACGTCCAAGTCTCTTCTTGGCAATTCCGGTGAGGAAACAACCCAGATCGTAATACAATTGTATTACAAATGCCCTGTTTTATAATACGATTGTATTACAATCGTAATACAGTGGTATTGCCAAATTAATGCTGACTGGGAAAGTTCCTCCCATCGTTTGGTCTCTGCCAGAGCATAAGTTCAAAAACATTTCTCCACTATCATTTTTGTCTCTCAATGCCATGTTTCTCCATTGTATGCTCAAGGCTTTCATTTTCTTTACCTGCTTAGACATGGAGGTCTTTATTATAATCTTAATATCCTTCCCGGGAAATTTCCGTATTCTTCCATGATCATGGGCGTGAAAGTTATCTTTCTCTTCAATATCTGTTTGCTCTGTAAGGGCACAGAGCTGTAGGTTCGAGATGTTTCTTACTTTTGTTTTGAAGCGAGCAACTAATAATCAATCAGATATAGGTAGCCATTCTAGTATCCCTTTCTTGGCTTCTTTACCATTAACAAGGCCTACACTATTTTCAAAGATGTAATTTCCATTTTCTTGACCTGAACGCAGGAAAGTATCTTGGGTTTGAATCTCTCCAAATAAAGTTCCATCTAACTTCACTTAAACCTAATTCGCTCAGACCATATCGTATCATTTCAGCAACCACTGACTTTACCTTACCGCTTACATTTAAAGTCGTGAGATTCCAGAATCCTAATATTCGTAGTCAATTTCATTCCAAAAATCTTTACCAATTTTAGTCCGGTCTCTGCTTCTTAAAGCTACAAATATAATTTTAATAAGATTCAGGAGTAGCAGCAAGTTATCAGGCCACTGCCTATCCCTGGTGGGGCTGCCGCCTTGTGGCCTGAGCCTTTTGACCGCGTTGATGAAGTCCCGTTTGACAAACCATTTCCTGTTTGTCATACAGCATGAATGATTATACCGGTATGTACTCGGTCGCCAGAACCTCGTATGTGATATAAGGGCTGTGCACCACGGGACGGTGAGATGTACATTTGAACAGAAGATACATTGCGCATCACTATCCCTTGTCCACCCCAAATGGTGGAGTTGTGGAAGGATTTTTATGAAATAAAAGACAATACCAACTATCAACATGATTCTTTACCTGTACTTAGCATAAGTTTCAGAGATACTTTTGATAATTTTGTGCTATTACATATAGTAGTCATGTACTCTGAGCTTCTTCATCAGAGTATTAAGTGAGTATATTTTAACGTTGTTCTGCAAAAAGTTTGGAAAAATGTTGGCGACGCCGAAAGTAAAGTAGATTTTTCGATTGCACACCAGCACAAGGTCATTTGAATCTAGCAAACGGATGACGTTAAGCTGTGGTAAATTCGATATTGTTTGGACATTACGGAATGAATCATATGTATTATTTCTCAAAGGTGTTTTTTTTGTCGCAAAGCCATAACTCCCATAATTCTTCATCAAAATTAATGATTCAAACATCGTTTTAAAGCTTATGTTCCCCGTTATTGACGAAAAAAAGACAAATGGTTTAAAATTAAAGTTTTTGTTAAAAAATGATACAGTGCCATCTGCTGACAATACAATCAACTAATATGTTGGCTATGGTTACGTGCTTAAAATACTGTAGGAGGTGCCATCTATAAACAGATCGCTTAGTTAGGTTGTTTACATTCTACATGCAATCAGTGTGACCGTTTACGGTTTACGTTTACGTTATGTGTCTTTAACACAAACATAAATAACATATAATTGTCCATGGGAAGAAACAGGTAGAAGAAGAGGAAGAATGAAGGAAGAAACAGGAAGAAGCTGCATACTGTGCGAAATATTCGCACGGGTCGGCTAGTTTCCTTAAAAACCAAGAACGTCCTTTTATTCTTTTATAATCGGCAAAAGGAGCGAGGGCACGGAATGAGAAGAAACGGTGAATAACGAAGAAGGGAAATCCATGCGGTGGAACTTTGCGATGGGTCCTTTGCCGTCCCACACTTCCCACCCACTGATAGTATTCCGCAGTTCCGCAGTATTGATAGTTAGTAGTCGCGCAGCCGATTCTATGTCGTTGTCTCGTACTTCCTCGTCGTAGTATGAATGTAGGCTTTATCAAGAGAATACTCGGAAAATGTGATGAGAAAGTGAAAGAACATATTTTTCAATCGTTAGGCCTCATCTGGAATATGCTGCCAGTGTATGGGATCCTTATGAAGCGGGGTTGATATCGGAATTAGATCGCGTGCAGCGAAGAGGAGCTAAGTTTGTAAAACGATGCTACGATAAGTTTAGCAGTGTGTCTGGATTGTTAGAAGAATTGGGATGGGAATCGCTATCACAGCGTAGATTAAATTATAGGCTTAACCTCCTTACTAAATTTCAGGAAAAACATTTCTCTGACGACGTAAAAAAACATACTGTTAACCCCCTTGTACTACGGCAGATTAGATCGCGCCAATAAAATAGGAGAAATAGATTGTAGAACCGATCGGTATAAAATGTAATTTTTTCCGCGTACCATTCGGGACCATAACAGCTGTGATTGTCGTCATGGATAGTGCGAATAGTGACAATAGCTAGACAGTAGATCTCTTTCTCATTATATTCTCTACGTTCTTGTTTATGCATGATGTAAATATCGATTTTCTTATTTATGCATTATATTTTGAATCTGTAGTAGTAGTCTTTTTATCCATTGCATGTTGGAACGATTGACGATAGAATGTTTCTTGGTTAGTAGATTTTTAATTGGCGCGTTGCATGTGTGGTACGCTGGTTTCAATGTAGTTTCGGTGTTCTGCCGTATAATTAATGCATGCCTGGTGTGGAAGCGCCCCATGCCACACACCCTCTGGATGGCTTGCAGGATATGACGTAGATGTAGATGAATGTGAGGAATGGCGATCACTTAGGTCTCTGACTGGCTTTAGAAGGTCGAAAGAGTTTCTCAACACTGAAAGGGTGGTGAGAAAGGAAGGAAAGGGAATTCAAGAGTTTTCCCAACCTTTCCCTCCTTCACCACCCCTTCCCCCTCCTCCTTCGCACCCGCACACCGCCTGCGGTGGTGAATTGGTGGTCAGCGTAACCGGTGGCGACGGTCTTTCCAAAAAGCTAACTTACTGGGTTAAGCTGGACGCTAACCTTCCTCTCCCTTCCCCGGCAAACCATTCTCTTTAAACCTTATCACACAAGTCGGAGACGTGAGAGGACACATTAACCTCTCGACCCCGGATACCCTCAACACCTGGAAACTAAAGTCATCACTGAATTTCCAGAAGTCATATTTCGGCGAAACGTATGTCACATATTTATTACTGAGAGCTGATGAGTCGATATGTGCGTCATGTACCTCTGTTACTTTTAGCTGCCAATGTTAGAGAATCAAACAATGTCTCGTCGTATTGCCATCATTTGCATCGCTTGATCCAGGCCTGGGCTCATCAACGGTTAGCCTCATTAATCGCAGTCAGTCTGTCAGACAATGTTATAAGAGCTTGCATTTTTCATAACAAATGTTTGCAACACATTAACTAGTTTGTAAACACATGAATGATTTAACCTGAAAATTTTCATGCACAGTGAAAGAAAAAAATAAACTAATTTTCTTTAACGTTTCGAGATCGCAATTTCTGTAAAAATAATTGTAACCTTGTCAATGGCCTCACATTTGACTCACATTCACCACTGACGTCGATAACCTTTTGATGCCGTTTGCGTCATTTCCTTCACGATATTTGGCATACGTCATAACATTACCCTAGTCACTGTGTTACTTTCTCACTTTCCCCTCCCCCTCCTCCTCCCTTATAAATAGGTACTTACCTTCCTAACTGTGTGCATGACCATATGGCCTATGCATGACCATACTCCTCCCTCCCTTCACTCCCCTCCTGATCGACCAACCCTCTCGTTTTCTTCCCCCTTCACCCTCTCTCCCTCCCCACCCTCCGTGTATGTATGCCTAGCGAAAGAAAGAAATATGTAATACCTTGATAATGACATGATTTGGTCGAAACCATAGCCGGTATTTATAAATCAGTGGGGAAAGTACAATATTTTATTTCAACAGTATAACCTAAATAAAAATGAACATAAGGTGAAAATACAGTGAACTAGCTAATGCTCTATAATCGAGAGTAAAAGATCTTGGCGCGGACGATGGGCATCGCCCCAGGTCACAAGTGGTGAACTTTCTACTCTGGAAGCGCATCAAACGCGTGAAAGACCGTGGCGGAATGACGAAGATAAGTAGCATTATACGGAGCAAAGAAGTAGTTCCTACTCGATGTCTACTCTCCGTGGAGGAATCATCGCGTCCTTCGTGTCAATGACCTCGCAGGATGTCATCTTCCCGCGAAAAGGACAGTTCGAAGCGGAGCGGGCATCCCATTTCTCCGGCACAGTCGAGAGGAGCGCGGGAAGCACTTGGCTCGAACCGAGGGGTATGCAACTCTGAGAAATGGTGTACGCTTGTTGAGAAATGATTGCGAAACGGACAGAAATGGACAAAAATAGTTAGAAATGGATATAAATGGAGAGAAATGGTAAGAAATGGACATAAATGGATAGAAATGGTTATAAATGGTTCGTAATGGACAGAAATGGCTAGAAATGGATAGAAATGGACAGAAATTGTTAGAAATGGACAGAAATGGCTAGAAATGGACAGAAATGGATAGAAATGGGCAGAAGTTGTTAGAAATGGATAGAAATGGTTAGCAATGGACAGAAATGGACAGAAATGGATAGAAATAGACAGATTTGGATGGAAATGGTTAGAAATGGATAGAAATGGCTGAAAGGAAATGAGGTGTACACTTGTTTTGGAAGTTGGGTACCCCTCGGCTCGAACGAAGCGGAGGCAAAGAGCGGAAAATGATCGACTCGGCACGCGCATTCTGTCTGCAGATGGAGCACGAGATGGTGCTCGGATGATGCTCTCGGCAGAGGGCAGAGAAATATGATGTTCCGACTCCTCTTGGGGTTGAAAGAGAGTGACACGGCGCGCGGTGCTCGCTGGCAGCACCAACCGAGGCCACACCAGTACCGAATGTAATGATTTCTCGTGGGGGAACGTGATCGCTTTCGGTGCGAGTGTTAATGAGGGCTCTCACCAGTGGGGCAGCAAGTGGAGTGAGAGGGGAGGGCGATGAGTGCAGGCGACGGAAGACACGTCTCGGGTGAGCGGCCTTTTCGGATAATAAAGGGGGGCAGCAGCCCCGGGGGGCGGGGCGAGGGAATTCCGGGGGCGCGTTCTTCCGTTTCTGGGGCAGAGGGGTGGAAGGGGATAAGGGGGTGGGAAAGAGGGGAAGGGGTGGGAGGGAAGGAGGAAGGAGAAGAGATGGAGCAGAAAAGGAGGATTCCGCAAATTCGATCAAAAGTGGCGAGATGACCGTCGTTAGGGGCTGGACCAGAGTCCATTTCCTGCCGATCCGTGGGAGGGGGGCCTTCCCTCCCCTTATTTCCCCTCCCCCTTCCTACCTCTCGCCTTCTTCTCGAATACACACACTCACATTTATATATATATTATTTCCCTCTCCTCCCCTTCCCTCCACCCACCAACCATTTCACCCTTATTCCTTCCAGCGCTGATTGAGGAAATGGCGGTTGCTGTGGGTTTGCGGGGGAGTGGGGGTGGATCGGGGGTGGGGAAAAAGGGGAGGGGATGGCGCGTGGGAGGACGCTCGAGGGATTTGCGGGGGCGGGCGGTGCGGGAGAGGTGGCCGGCGAGGGGGTGGCGGGGCGGAGCGGATAAGTTGATATTTGGTGGATTGGAGGGACGATTGGTGGGGGTAGGTGCAGAGGGGCGGGAGGGGGAGGAGAAGGAAGAGGGGTGGGGATATATTTTGCCAAGAGGAAGAACTCTCGGGCGGATCCGAATTCTTTTAAGACAGTGAAACGTAAACCTGATTTCGCTCCATTTTCAGTGAAGTCGACCGCCCATCCCATTTTTTCCCTCCTTCCTGCTTATTCCCCTTTTTTTAGAGAAGCGAGTAAAGAGAGGCCTCCTTTTGGAACTCCCTTTGGAGAAAGCCCCCCCTCGAGGGGAGGGAATTTGAAGTGAAGTGCGAGGAGTGATGGGAAGGAGCGCGACACTCACGGTGTGCGTATCCGTCAATCTCATCGGACGCCATGTTGCCCGTACGAGGATAGGAGGATTCAAAAGGACGTCGTGCCAGGACTGCCTGCAACGAACTATCATAGAGTAAGTACATATATAGAGTGGCAAAGAGATAGGGAGATTCGGATGTGAGTTTTTAAATAATACTTAGGCCGATAGATGGATCAGGTGTATCGAAGTTGCACGACAAGCCATAACAAATGAGCTTTGGCACACGGCCACTTCATTTAGTGTCGCATAACTCACATGATGTTCTTATGATGATTTCGGTGCCTGGATGTTTACTAATCGACCCATAGCAACGGGAACAAATCTTATTGAGTCGTCGAGACCAAATAAAACATGTATTTCAATGTGCATTAATGAGCATCGTCTATAATGAATCGAATTCACGTCAATATGATCAGACACGCGATTACTTTATCTAGCATGCCTCCTGTAAATATCCTACTTGCATGGCAATATTGCATGTTTGGTGATCTTCACCCCCTGCCACACACCCTCGTGGTGGCTCGCAGGGTATTACGTAGATGTAGATGTAGATTACCAAACACGGAGTCAACTGTTTACCGATGTATCATAGCAACGAAAAACAATTGATATCCGATTAAAAGCACCCAACAGCCATGGTAAATCCACTCTTCGTATGTTGATGCAAAATCACCGAGTACCAGTAGCGCCTTCAAGTGGCCTTCTCCTTAAGCCAAAAGTCTTCCTCCCCTAAGGTGGTGGCACCTGAGAAATTCTTCCCAAAGCTCTCAAATATGTATGTCCAGTTTTTAGCATTGATTTGCCACTCTATATATACTTACTCTATGGAACTACCTACCGACTCTGACCGTCTACCTTCGCCGACCATATCCTAGGGTATCACATAATGTTTCCGTAGTTTTCTTCCTTTTCATGTTACCTGGACTTAACAGTGATATCAAGTGAATCAGAGGAGATCATTATAACATATCCTCTGTCTTGTACGAATGAATCTTTCGTGGAAAGTTGATTTAAGTGGTCGATGTTTCCAGGAACTCCAGATGAGATAAAACAAAGATGTCCACGGCTCTTAGTTTTATACAATGTGGTCAAAAAATAACTCCTTTGAACGAAATTAAACTAGTGAATTGAACTGCCGATGTTGTTGGCTCTTAGGACTGGATCAAGTACAAGACATGTTTTTTAATTAAGTACCGTTTTGAAATCCGACCACTGCAGTGCTGCGGTTGGTATTTGGCGCATGAGCGCTTTGTATCTACATCTGTTGGTAAGCCACAGTCGCCATTACGGAAACATTCGACTTGTTTACGTTTGTTTGTGAGTATTTGAAATGCATCCACCGATTGAGAATCCCGCCGACTGAAAAATACGCGCTGTGATTCGTTTTCTTAGTTCTAAAGGTGTGAAAGCGACTGAAATTTATCGTCAAATCAATGAAGTTTATGGAAAAAATATTATGAGCAATGGAATGGTACGGAAATGGGTAAGAGCTATAAAAGAATCCAAAACAAAAGGCGAGACATAATGAGTAACGCAATCGTTTTGCTCCAAGACAATGCCCGTCAACACACGGCTAATCAAACTCAAGAACTCATCGGATCATTTGGCTGGAAAAAAACTTAATCACCTTCCGTAGAGTCCCGATCTAGCGCCCAGTGTCTACCACCTGTTTTTACATTTGAAGATGCATCTAGTGGTGAGTACCACGGCGACGATGATGAGGTCAATACGACCGTGTTACAGTGGTTGACAAATCAGGCGGCAGACTTCTATGAGGATGGGATTCAAAAGCTGATTATACAATGCGATTAGAGCCATGATATTGGTGAAAATTATGCATAAAAGTAGATTTGGGTACAGGTTGTCATGTAAAAATAAAATTGTTAGGAAAAATATACTTGTTTTGTTTTTATTATAAAACAGTACTTAATTAAAAAAACACGCCTCGTACTATTTAAAAATATAATCATCCTCCAGGCAGCTCATCTGAAAAATCAGTTTTACTTTATATATATCGATGAATAACGATTAGATATCGGATCACACACGAAGTGGTTACGCCATGAGGGACAGAAGATCATGATGGGACGTTGCTCGCCCTTCCCCCCTCCCTCCCCCACCAAAACCCAACACATCATCTTCAGCCTGCTATCAGTTTAGCTTAGATATGCGATTGAAAGCTCTTTAAGTGATCTTCCTGTTTCTGGGAGCCAATCATCTCTAAGTTCCTCTCAAAATATTTTGGATTTTACCTTAAGTGCCAAAAAGAGGTGCTTCGAAATTTTTATTGGGTGTGGGTATCATTTCTCTTAAAAAAAGCTCCTCTGCTAGCCTTAGTAATTAATTTTATTCCGAATTAGAAGATTTATAAAAGATTGTTGTTGGAAAACCATACCAACCGCAGCAGCATTCTGAAGCGTTATCACAATTAAAAAGTGAATTCCATTCGTAATAGACCCGTAAGTAAACAGTGGTTAAAAATTGAATTAAAATGCAACCACGGTTTTCTAAATTTCACAATCGAGAATCTAAGAAAAATGTTTGGCAAGAACAACTTATTTATGTAAGATAATTTTTCTGAGATTTTGAACTCAAAAAGTGAAGTCACCTCAATTGCTACGATGGGAATCAAGTGAAATTCTTAAAACCAGTTATGATCAAGACGCGGAAAGTTAAAAGCAATTGAAGTAGCTTATGGTTCCCAAACCTGGGCACACATTAAATCCAAGGTTATCGCCATCTTTAATAAATATTTTCCTGTAAAAATTATGTAATAAACAACACAATCTCCTTGTACTGTTTAATTAAATGCCTTGAAGTGATAACGGGGAAGAGACCAGGTACTGAAAACATAAAAACAGATTGGCCGTGTTGATCACAAATCAAGGATCCCCGAATGTAAATTACCGACGTGTTGTAATGAAAGAAGCGCTGCCCTAAATCTTTTCAAACGGTTTTAAAGATTAATATTCTTCATAAACAAGTAACTCTCATTGACGGTGTCGGAAATAAACGTGGATTTCCAACTTTAACTCATCCGCTAAAATATCTTGTGACACAATTCACGCACTGGAACACTTTACACATTCATGGCAGTTGATAACGAAGCATTTTTTTGTTATTCCATCTTAATAGAATGGGAGCTCTATTTTTATATACCAATACAATATTACCGACAAAATGAGCATTTTATTTGATAAATAAGGTCTAAATACTCATTGAAAAGGTTCATATAAACTGCGTATTCAGTCACCGGAGTTTTATAGCGCTACGTACACGAATCTTGATGTAAAACATGTGCCTCTCGTGATCATTGGATTCATCTCACGCGTCTCTTGGATCTGGAAAATTTCTCCCTCAATAATTAGACAAAATTTTGCTGACCAGAATATTGTTTATCAGTTAATACTATTATCTCATAACTCCAATAGTAACTCAATTCCAATTAGTATTCAAGAAATTTTGAGGAAACCAACAGCTTTATGAAATTTCAATTTTTCCAGTAAGTATCCCGTTCAGTAGAAACGAATCGCTATCTTCCATTTGAGTGATCATTATTTTTGTTTGCACTTTGTGTTTAATTCACTCATATCTCTGTTGTGAACACAAGGGGTGGTGCATCTGAGTTGTGGGATGGAGGAGGCTCTGCAGTAGGAGAAGGGTTTATTGACGATTACTGGTTGTCTAGAAACGGGGTTTGTTTGGATGGAGGGATTGTTGGGGGAGTCGCCATTACAGAAAGGAGGGAGTTTGAGATTGTGGGAGTTGTTGGAGATTGATAATTTGTGTAAGCTGTGCTTTGAGCAATAAAACATGTTTTAAAGACTTAAGAAGAGTGCTCTTGGTCTCTGGTCGGCTGACAACCTGGCAAGAACCCCAAAATGTGCCGCTTCATGGAGTGACTCGTCGGTCCACGTCGCGTGCACACAACATCTCCATTCAATCTTCAGATGGACATCACCCCAGACAATTGCGAGCAGAATCGGCCAGGGGCGGTTTGTGGTGATCGATGATTTACACAGTCGCATAAAAACCTTTCGGTTGGATGGCCTATTCCCCATACGGCATGGAAAAATGAGTCAAATTAAATACTTAAACATGCGTAGATGGTTAATCAGTGGGAATTCCCGTCCGAAAAATCGACTTTTTTGTGGCCAATAGTATAGAACTATTTACTTCATGCTCCTCACCGCTGCTGAAAAATAAAATTCGAATTATGAAAACAGAGGGGAAAATCTCGCTCGAACTCTCTTGACCGTATAATATTTCACTTATAAGCTTGGTGAAAGTGATTTTACTTTTTTAATTACATTGCGCCAGCTACGGAGTAGTGAAGGTGAATATTAGGGTTTGATATATAGAGACATATCTATCACACCATTCCCATTCGGCGTTTGAGAAGTCAAAAGGTCTTTTTATCTTTTAATAACTTCCTCGATGAAGCTCGAACTTCGCTTGATATAAAACAAGTGCCTCTCACGCTCGTTGGATTCAATTCAAGCGTCTCTTAGATCTGGCCAAATTTTCCTTCACTGATTAGAAAAAATTATTGCTCACCTCTTAAACTCCTTTATTACTTAATGCTCGCTATCCTAGCCTTAAAGGTTCCTAGTGTTCTTCCCCTTTAGCTTCTCTTCCTACATAGTCACGCATGACTTCTGTATTTATGCAAAACAGACTCACTCACTCACTCATTCATACAAACTCCTGAGCACTTCTAATCGAACTAGGAGGTTGAGATTTTCAGGAGAGATTTTTAATCTTAATTCAAATCAGGAAAAGTCAGAATAGTTAAAAAAGCTTGTTAGGCTTCGAGTTATTTATATGGGATTAAATGGGATATGTGAAAAAATTTTGTGTGGACCTTTTTTCTTTCGTTCATTATAATATGAAGGAATTGAGCTGCAAAACTGATTCTTTCACAAATATGAGGCTGAATGTTTGAAAAATCTTATTCTTTCAATTGAGTTTTCCCTACCTACCGTTAAAGTGAAATTTTTAAAGTTTTATCGGGTGCTTTTGAAATTTCTCCATTTTCGTTGCTATGGATATATTTCTCCAATGCCGCCGGGCCGAGTGTCGATTCGAGGTTTGGAACTCGGCGAGGCGGGCCAGCTCTCCGTTTGAATATAGTATTTTGGGAAGTCGTAAATAACTGGATGAGATATAATATGATTTGTAATAGAACTGTCTGGTATACATACCTCATGGACCGTGTAATTCATTTCGAGAATTCCATAATATTTTTCTTTTCTTGCATGTATCACGCAGACTTGATAGCTCGATCGATATCGACATGCTCGATCGAATCGATATGACATGCTCTCTCGGCATGGCCGATGGCCAAGAAAGCGGACCCTTTCATGCATAGATGTCCAATACTGGCGCATCTATTTCAAGTTCTTTATTTACCATCTCATTGACGACCTTATTCATTCTTTTTTCCCGAAAACATTTCTCGGGCATTTCCCCATTCCAATTTCATTGTAGCTTCTCTTATGCAAGAGGTTTTACAAATCTTGACATTCCCAGATATCACTTCCATGTCACACACACATCGGAAGGAGAACTCTTTTTCGCGCGACAGTTTTCGCTTCCCTAGACAAACACTCATTCCTAGATATGCTCCGAATATTTCCTACGACTATCCATCCATATTTCGCAGATATTCGCCAAATGTAATTAAAATCGTTCATTTTGCTCAATTACTCCCTCAGTTACCCTTATCACACGATTATGACTCTCTCTGTCAATAACTACATTCTTCTTGTGGGCTCTCAGACACCAATACTGCATCATCGGTGTACAGTATGACTCGCACATTTACGTTTCCAGTCACTACCCCGGCGTTATCCGTAAACACACGTATTTCATGTTTATCCATAAAAAGCTTTAAATAGCCATGGAGGCATTGCGCATCCCTGCTTTATGCGCTATTTAACTTCAAACCAGTCACTCCCGCAGACGCCAGGACATCGTTCACTTGCCTTCCTATTGTCACACATTGCCCGAATAACATTCGATAACTACTCAGCCATAGTTGTGCCTTGCTCAGTTTGTCTTTATATCCTACCATATGCCTTCTCTAAAGCCACATGTGTACGTACAATACACTTTCTTTCGGACGTTTATACATTCCTCTAGCTCTCGTCGAAATGCTAACGGCTGATCAATTATCTGGAGTAGAAACATCCCTGAGAGTGTGGGTTCATGCACATATCGCCAGATTTCGGCAATCTGGATTTCTCTCACTCTTTCGGTAAATACTTCTCTCCAAATTATATACATGGCAATCCGGGAAAAGTTTGCAACCTTTTCCCGGATTACCATGTAAACAATATGTCCTTTTAACTTTTATATTCGATCTTGGCACCCTCAGATCTGTAAAGATGGAACTATTTACGCTTTCCCTCCACTAGTTGGAATAACCGAAGGTTTGAGACATTAATTATGCAATTCGCACAAACGACCACGCGAAAGCACATAGTTACCATTCCTCAGCTACGCACGAGGGCAGCGGCCCCTCCATGTGAATTTTTATTCACAAGCAGAAGACACCCGCCGTTGAAATTCAACTGGGGCGAAAAATATTGATCATGATAAACAGAGCTGGGGTGTATCGAAAATACATGTATTTGAAGTACGTATTTTCGATACTTTTGTATTTTGCAATTTGTATCGAAAATACTTTTGATGATACTATTTGGGGTTTTTCCACCCAAATTCTATTGTGAAGTAGCTGTATGTTGAAAATACCATAAAATACGAAATGCAGGTTGTTTTTTAGTTGTCAAAAAACCCTATTGTCTTTTCACACCAAGTGCGCACAGCCAATGAGAGGACAGGTGTGGATTTGATGAGTGATTCGCCCCTTACTCCACTCTTGGAAACGCCATTTATTATGTAGCCAACTCTTAAAAAACTTATTCGTTCGAATTCTCTCTTGGTTCTCTTTGAAAAGTAAAGGTTTTTGACAAGTTGCAGCGAATGAATGGCGAGACACGGCAGGTGACATCATTCACCCGAATCCAAGGTGGACGTGGACCCACGGAAGTGGGCATAAATAGACGCACATTGGTGTGGGTGGAGTTAAGAGGCCTACGGACGGACCTACGCACTGTACATTGTGACCGTGGAATACAGAGGTATTGACTGGGGCAGTGAAGGAGACGTATCGAGAGCAGGTGGATAAAATCACGGGGGCAGATCGTGGAGTGAGATCAGTAGATGATGATTAGACTTTGACTGTAGAGGCGGCGATGAAGTTTGACTGTAGAGGCGGTGACTGCAACGGTCGGCGTGATAAGTACAACTACGATTAGAAAGCCGTGGGTCAGGGAAGGAATGATAATGGAGATGCAGGAGAGAAAGAAAGGGAAGAGCGTAAACTCTGAGCTCAACAAGAGGAAATACATTGAACTCAGCAACGGGCTCCGAGGAGGAACGAAGGAAGCAAGAGAAGCAAGCATGGCGGAGAGAACAGATCGTTCCTTGGAAAAATTTCAAAAGGAGGTAATAACGGATGCACTGTATAGGAATGTAAAGCAATTGGCGAGCGGTAGTAAGGGAAGAGGAATTGCAGCGATAACATGCAGGACAGGAGAGGTGATCTTAGAGCCAAAAGTGATCTAGGAGAGGTGGAAGGAATGAGACGAAGATCTGTATGGTAAGGAAGTAAGGCCCAATAGGTTGGTTATAGAATGGGAAGAGGATATTGTCAGAGATGGCATCAGACTAGTAATCCTTAATAGTGAAATCAAAAGAGCACTACGAGACATAAAACGGAATAAGGTGGCGGCAATGTGATATGCACATGTAGAGTTTCTCAAAAGCATGAGGAAGAACGAAAGAGGGTAACTTTTTGCGATATTTCGCAGAATTTATGAGGATGGAGTGTGACAGGAGGACTTCACTAGGACGACATTAATTCCGATACCAAAGAAGATCATGACAAAACTTGCGAAGAATATAGGAAGCTAAGTTTAACATCCATCACTGCCAAAGCAATCCTAAGAATAATGAATGCTGAATAGCGAGGCTGAACGAATTCCTAGGGTGACGACTAGTTTGGACTGAGGAGAGGGACGGGAACGTGGGACGCACAATTGGAGTGATGAGAGCGCTGGTATAAAGAAACCTAAAACATGGGCAGGATGTTTTTGTTTGGTTTTTAGATAACGAGAAGGCGTATGATAGGGGGGGAGGGGCGAAATTAATGAAAGTGCTGAGGAAAATAGGGGTCGATTGGAGGGACAGATGTCTCATTCCGGAATCTTTATATGAATCAGAGGGCGTAGTTAAGGGTAGCCGATAGAGAATTCGCATGGACCGTGATAGGACGGGGAGTGAGGCAGGGGGTGCCAACTATCGCCGTTGCTTTTTAACGCGAATTCATAATGTTTGGAAAGATAGACATGGGGAGGGATGGAGAGAGGAATAAAGGCAGGAGGGGATCTGATAAAACCAGTGATATTTGCAGATGATCAAGCATTGGTGAGTCAGTCAGCCAAGGGGTTAAAGTCAATGATGAATGCATTGGAGGTGCAGAGTGAGAAGTGTGGGGTGGAGATAAACCATAAGAAGACGAAAGTGATGAGATTCTGGAGAGACAAGAAAATGGAGATGAACACAAGGGTGGGAGGGCACAAAATAGAGCAAGTCGAGTAGTTATCGTATCTGGGAAGCATTTCAGAGGAGAATAGGTTTAGTGGTAGGGACAAAAGCTTTAGAATTTCAATGACTAAAGAAGCATTTTCATAGAGGAGGTGATAAGTGAGCGGAGGGGGTGGGTCGGAGTAGAGGCGTAAAGAAAAGGCAGGTGAAAACGCTAATGTGGAGCGTTGGCGCGCTGTATGGGTCGGAGGCTTGGTCATTGCGAAGGGAGGATGTACGTGGATTTGACATTGGATTTGAGATTAAGGTATGGGGAAGGGTGGAGAGGGAGAGCTGGGTGCCGAGAAGGATGAACGAGTAGGTGTAGTATATACGTGGCTGGAGAGGAGGAGAAGTAAGTGGTGGATGTCCAGAGGAGGCAAGAGAGAGGTGGGTGTGGTGGAGGGCATTTTGAAAGGAGAGGGAACGTTGAATAGCGGGGGAACACTGGTGAGGCGTGGAAGGTGGAGGAAGAGTACATCCGGACGAAGAGGAAATCCGGACGAAATAAGAAGAGGAAGATGCTACGAAAATTTCAAGGGGAATTCAATGGTAGATCAAATAAAGGAAATGGAGCAAATGGAATAGTTTTCCATTGATAAGGGCGCTAGGATAAATGCTGTACGAAAATCTACCAATCAACTGGTAGTGTACTCAAATTAATGGTATAGTTTTCAGCCTTCTTTCAGCATGTACAAATTCCCATTATACCTGAGTTTCCCCTGGGCCATTATAATTTCAATCTATATCATAATGAAGGTCTGCTCTTTATTTGAAAGTGCGCTTTCTGGATGCCATGTAGGTTCAGCTAATGATTGAAGGTTATTGCGCTTCCCATCAGGTCAGTCGTCCATCGTCATCAGGGTGTGATGCCCTGATGACGATGGACGACTCGTTCATCGAAATGTGGGCCGAGATGGAGAGTTTGACCCGGTGGGAAGCCCAAATAACCTTCAACGACTACATACGCCGGGAAAGCCTTAGATATTTCTTCAGCTAATTATCTCAGCAAAAATAACTCCCTAACCCCATTGTTCCAAAAATAAGCTATAATATATGAACGGAGCCAATTTGGTGCAAATATAATTGCGCTGATCAATTTTTAAGGATCAAAATAACATTATTTTTCATTCAAAAGTAATCGAGAATGAATTTTATGCCTTTTCGTACACTCTAGTAACGACTCAAATTCTAGTTTTCCAACTCAGCTTAACAGGTTGTGCGAGCGCATTCCTTTACGATTCGCTCGGAATCCCTTTCATCATTATTCCAGACGAGGCCGAGCACAGCCTCCCCTATTCTCGAGATAATTCAAGCGTAGACTACTGACGGAATTTGGAAAATCACAACATGTGTTCTGTAAGAAAGGGCTTGAATACGAAGGGCAACGGTAGTATAACACTGTTGCAATTGATGCAGCTTTTTATTTTATGATTATCACATTTTAACTTGTGCCGATGAAATTTCTCTGAGATGAGGAAGGAACGCGTATTTCATTGACGCCGAATTCCAATAACCTTGAGTGTACTCAAATTCTTTCGGAATGTTGAACGACAAGTTGAACGTAAAATGATCCACGGCACATACGATACATTACATTTCATCAGCTACTGGCCAATTCATTTCCTCTCATGAGGTTTATATTTTCATAATGAAAGATTTCAGGTTTTCCCGGTGAATAGAATGTAGAAAGGCTTCACGGGATTCCATCCGGGTTGGAAGGTCCATGACCGACGTTTCGGCTGCTTACTCTGCAGCCGTCCTTAGGGAAGTGAGATGTCGATGATGTGGTGCTTGCTGCGTAGCAGCTGTTTGTTGGGCTTCCCATTTTAAATAATTTTGGCTTCTTGCCCATTGGCTCCATTTTTATTTTTCCGCGTTTTTAGGATAACACCGTCCTGTTAATTATAATTAGATATTTAGACTGTTCTGTGGTCTTGTGTATCTTTCACCCGGATTTGTTTCTGCAAGTGCCGATATTAAATCATTGTCATTATGTTTTTGGTCATCAAAATAATTTTTCTCATTGATTCCAATATAGGGCATATGCCAGAGATTGTATATGTGCTTTTATTGTCGTTGTTCCAGCATCTTAAATTTAATATGGACCGGAGGCATTTCCTCTCAGCTATTTCTATGCTCTTTATTGTTCTTTTATTCAATAATCCCATCCAGGCAGGGGCTGCATAGAGCATGATCGATTTTATGTATGTATTGTATATGTATTTGTTTGCGTCTTTAGGGGTCAAGATTTTTTTCAGTATACTAGATAGCCCAGCTCGTGCTCCCATTACTTTATTTATTGTGTTTTTGACATTATTCTAAAATTAACTCTGTTGTCTAATGTCACACCCAAATATTTGGCTTCATTTTCCCATTCTATTCCTTGTTCCTTGATGCGGAGGATCTGGCATCTCGGCGTCATGGTATGTGGCCTCGTGAATATAACTGCTTTCGTTTTCAATGGATTAATTGCAATCCGCCACTTTCTCTACCAGGCTACTATTGTATCTAAGGTTTCCTGCACATAATCCACCGCCAAGGCTGCGTTTCTGCTTCTAGACAATATTGCCGCGTCGTCTGCATATAAAGCTATCTTAGAGTGCCAGTCCTCCGCATCTCTTGGGAAGTCCGCTGTATATAGATTGAATAGGAGGGGGCCATATATTGATCCCTGGGGTACCCCGGAGGTCATGTATTTACTTTCACTTCGTTCATGTCCCCATTTTACCTTAAATTTTCTATCCGTTAGATACGATTTCGTCCATTTAATTATCCACTTGGGTATATCAGTTTCGTCCATTTTATAAATTAGTCCATCATGCCATACTTTGTCGAAGGCTTTGCTTATATCAAAGAATATTCCTATTGTCACTTCTTTTCTACTGTACCCTTCTGTTATGTAATCGATCACTCTATGCAGCTGATGGGTGGCCGAGTGTTTCCTTCTGAAGCCAAATTGTTCTTCAGGGATTAATTATTTTTGTTCCACGTAATCTGTAATGTATGGTACCACTATCCTTTCCAATAATTTTCCCAGGATAGGTATTAGGGATAGTGGCCTCATATCTTCAGGTTTTAATGTTTTACATGCTTTTTTGGGTATGCACTTAATTATAGAGCTCTTCCATCTCTCTGGGAGTATGCCGTTTTTAATGGACGTATTTCCTATTTTTGTGATGTACACTCCTGCTCCTCTTGGAATTCTTTTTATTATTTCATTCGGAATGCCATCTGGGCCGGGCGATTTTCTATTGGGTAATGTTTTTATTATTTCTTGCACCTCTTTTATGGTTATTTGAGGGATTATTTCTTTGTTTATTTCCTCTTCCCATTGATCTGTGTCTGTTGTAAATACCGGGGTTCTTACTGTGGGTCTGTTTACTGTAAATATTTTCTCTAGAGTGTCTGTCATTATGTTTGCTTTTAGTTGAGGCTTGTGTATTCTAATGTTATTAATTTCTATTGACGGATCGGTTGGTGGTATTCTTCTGAGGGTTCAAGCGATTTTCCAAATTGAATCGTCAGCATTTGTTGAGTTTAATAAGTGATCGTTCCATCTGTTCCTCCTTATCGTTTAGATTTCTTTCTTTATCTCTTTGTTCAGTACTTTAATTTGATTTTTGAGTCTTGATGTTCCGACTATATTATATTTTTTCCTTATTTTATTTCTTTCTTTTATTTTCGCTTTAACATTATCATTTAGTTTTATGTCTTCTGCCCTTCTTTTATTTTTCCTGGGAATCGCCACTTCTGTTCCCTCTAATATAGATGCCTCTAGAAGTTCCGCCATTTTTTCTATGTTGTTTTCGGCCTCCTTTTCGTGGTGCATTAATTGTTCTGCTACCACCTTCCGGAAGAGCTCCCAATTCGCTAATCCGTAACAGTACCTCTTTCTTTGATCTGGGATTCTAATGGGATTTATTCCGATATATACTATAACTGGGAGATGATCAATGCTTAGCTCGTTAACTATAACCGCTCTTGCAGACCTCCTTAGCCCTCTTGAGACCGCAAAGTCAATTACATTTCTCCCTTCTACCCTCGTGGGTTCAAGGGGTGCTGTGATTCTCATTTTATTATTTTTTATCCATTCACTGAATATTTTGCCATTTTTGTTTTCTCCCGGGCAGTTCCATTGGACATGTTTAGAATTGAAATCTCCACCTATTTTAATTGTGGTATTGTCATTAGTTATGAGATCAAACTTTCTTTGTATAAACGATTTTTTAGGTTGGAGATAGCAGGAGAGTACAGTTAGATCTCCCATTTCTGTTTCTATCTGCGCCCTTGCGACTTCCAGGTGCTGTCTCTGATATATCTAATTTGTTAATTTTACTATTGTCCTTGACCACTCTAGCCACCCCTCCAATAGCCTGTTCCCTTGCTGCTCGGGTTTTGTCTTTCCTTATTATTTCGTATCCGGGGACTTCCCATTTTCTGTCTTCTTTTAAATGTGTTTCGGATATAAGGCATACTTCAACTTTGTACTTGTCAAGAAAATCAGCTAGTCGGATGTTTTATTTTAACAATCATTTGTTGAAACATCTGCATTTGTTGTTGGAGCATATTCCCAAATGTCGCAAGAGTGCTCAGTATTTCTTTAAAATCGTTATCTCGGTTTGCTGATGTCTGTGTCTTGTTCGGAGCAATATTATTGCCATTCGTGGATGCACCATTCTGATTAAAATTTGTTGTGCCAACGGCCGGTGTCTGCGTCTGGTTAAAAACAAAATTTTCTTTGGCGGATGCCTGAGTCAAGTTAAAATCAATGTTTGCATTGGCTGTCTGTCGACTGAGTCTGGTTAAAATCACTGTTAAAATTGGCGGCTGCCTGAGCTTGATTAAAAACGACTTTGTCTTTGGCGAGTGCCTGTGTCTGTGAAAAACCATCGTTTCCGTAGACAGGTGTCTGAGCCTGATTAAAATCGATGCTTACATTGGCGGGTGTCTGCTTTCGTTTAAAACCAATTGTGTCATTGGCGAGTGCCTGGGTCTTATTACAAGTTGCATTAGCGAATGATGGTGTCTCTTTAAAACCTCGATTCCCGTTGGCGATTGACTGTGTCTCATTGGAATCGTTTCTGTCTCGAGCTACTGCTTGTGTCAATGTCCTTCTTTCCCACACTTTCATTTCTGGTGGTGGAGCATCCACAAAACTTTTCTCTCCATTTATATTTTTGGTTGCCTCTTTCTTAGTCTCCCCCTTTTTTTTTGCAATTTCTCCATTTCTTTTGGATAAATCGGGCATTCGTATGATCTTGCCTCGTGAGGTCCGTTACAGTTGCAGCATTGTTTATTGTTGCGGTTGTTGCATTCGTTTGCCTTCATGCGGCCCTGCGCAGACGTAACATATCGGTGCCTTAGTGCAGAATCTCCACCCATGGTCGTAATTGTTGCATCTGTAACATCTTTGCGGCGCCTTATATTGATAAGCTGTAATTTTTACAGGGTGACGACATACATATTTTATTCTCTCTATAATCTATGGATTGAAGTTTTCTCTTTTGACAGTTAATACATAGATGTCGTCGTTTTTCTTGGACAATGTCCTTACTGCCAAGCATGGTACTCCGGCTGCCACCAAGTCTTCTTTTATGTAATCGTATTCTATGCCCCGGTCCAGTCCATAGAGAACGTATCTAATAACTCCTTCTCCTTTTGGAGCCCAGGTATGCCATTGGGCCTGCTCCTTTGTGAGGAATTGCAGCGCCTTGTCATAATCAGTCCTGCTTTTAAGTTGCAGACTTGACCCCTCAATCGTTTTTCTAATAACGTAAGTCTTATCTTTAACCACACTGTCCTACTGTTCAATAAATTCGGTCAAATTTTTGATCTCTCCAACCACTATCAATGGCGGCAGTTTACCCTTTGTTGTCTTATTTTGCGCTTGGGTGTTGTTTGTTTCCTGTGATTTCTCCGGCTCGAGATCTATTAGAGGGCTGTATCTATTCTTCAGAGGAACTGTTTCCTCTTGGTCGATTTCGCTCTTTCTTTTTCTATATTTTGTCGTTTCCTCGACCGTCTCAAATATAGTTCCGTTTTCATCAACGTCATCGTCTCCCGTCTCCATATGCCCTGTGTCTTTCTCCTGTTGTTCCTGAGTTTCTGTCTCGCATGGACCGCGTGTCATATTATCAGCTCCTTCGCTTTCGCTGCGTTTATTTTTTCTTTTTACTTTGCCCGCATTTTGGTTCTCCCTCGAGAAAAGTATGTTTGTTATGCCTGCTGGGATTACGATTCTCTGTGTATCGGCTACAGGTTCGTCTCGTCTTATTCTGGGGTCTCTCATGTTAGCCTTTGTTGTTTCTATATTCTTACTCAGTGACATCTGTCCTTCGTTTGACCGTTCGAGTTTGTCCTCGGTCTATGTGTATGAGCCATTTGAACTACATCATCTGTCCTCTGTTTGTGTTGGCTTCTGGGGGGTGCGCGCTGGGTCGACATCAGGAGCGAGTCTCCTACCCTGTCTCTAATGGGAAATCTCAATCTCAATGAGGGGCCTTCGCGGCAATCCCTCCGATCCTTTAGCGCAAGCGCAAGAGGGTCTTTGCCAACCCCTCCCTTCCTACTCCCTATCACCCTACCTAGGGGACCCTCCCGCTCCTCCTGGACGTGCAAGGAGGTTCACTCCAGTAGATCTACTCTACTGGGGGCCCTATCTCCAGGATCGCCGGTGGGATGACCAGTGGGAGACGCAACAGGCGACACACCCGAGGGGTGTGAGATGCCGATGGTTGGAAGTGTCCCTTTATATATAGTGTTAGGGAAGGGCAGGTGCGAAGCTGTTTTCCCGCGCTTTCTTCTGATTGGTCCGCGTTGCCTCTATGGACTTCAGTACTGTTTTCCAAGTGTTGCTGAGGTGGAAACCGCTGTCTCTCTTGAGTCTTTTCTTCTCTAGTCGGATTTCGACGGCTTCTTTCACCAAACGGTCCCTATAGCCGTTTTCCCGGCAAAGTATAGTTGTCTTGTCGAAGTCGACTTTGTGGGCGTGAATGAGGCTGTGTTCAGCTATGGCCAACTTGTCGGGTTGTGCAGACGAATGCATCGATCGTGTTCTTTCAGCCTCGTCTCCACAGTCCGTCTAGTCTCCTCCACATAAGCTTCTCCATACTCACAGGGAATGCGATATACGCTCGGAGTTTTCATTCCCAGTGGATCTTTTACTTTTACGAGGTCGTTAAATAATTTCCTGTGGGGTTTGTGGATAGTCTGTATTCCATTTTTTCCAAGAATTCAGGATATTTTCCCCGATATTGTAGACACATATGGAATACATGCATTGGCAAACGGTTCCGCCACGGCCCTTTTCAGGGCCATGACTTCGGGAACTTTTCCTAAGGCTCGGTTTACTTCTTTCCGGGAGAATCCGTTTTGGTTGAACATCTTCTGTAAATGGAGTAGCTCTTGGGGAAGGTTTTCTTCATCTGCTATTGATCTGGCGCGGTGGAAGAGTGCTGAAAGAACAGCTCTTTTCTGCGAGGGGTGATGGTGACTCTCGGCGATCAGGTATAGGTGAACACAGCCCCATTCACGCCCACAAAATTGACTTCAACAAGACAACTATACTTTGCCGGGCAAA
Organism: Ceriagrion tenellum; assembly: GCA_963169105.1. Taxonomy (NCBI): domain Eukaryota; kingdom Metazoa; phylum Arthropoda; class Insecta; order Odonata; family Coenagrionidae; genus Ceriagrion; species Ceriagrion tenellum. The sequence continues at coordinate 21,426,796 of OY720633.1, forward strand.
CGGCTATAGGGACCGTTTGGTGAAAGAAGCCGTCTAGAGAAGAAAAAATTCAACTGAGACAGTGGTTTCCACCTCAGCAACACTTGGAAACCAGTACTGAAGTCCATAGAGGCATTCGGAAGGCTGGAGCAGAACTATGTACTCACGGATCACTACCACATCATTCACTTACATACAAGTACCTGTAATATTTTGTAAATATCTCTGCTTTGAGGAAACTCGTGAAAATTTCAAAGGGTCATGTTCGGACGATACTGCGCTCACTTCCTTTTGAGATCAGGATATCGGTTCCGAAATGAATTGCGGGATTGGAATTACAAATAATTTTATTTTCTTCAGGTTGAGAACAATTCTGATTGACAAGAGTACACGACTGACTGAATGACTGACTGTGATTGACTCAAGCGACTCCCAGATAGGTTTTCCTGTGTTGACTGCTCCTCTCGAGTGAATTCCAGGGAAGCATGCCGCTGGTCATCTTCTCCAATTCCGCAGCAGCACCTCTCACGACTCCTACCGTAAAACAATTGAATCGCGTTTGGCGTGAACGGGTTAGAATTTCATGTTTTCACTGTTGCTGACCACTTTGGATGCTTATTAAAAGATTTTGAGCGGATACAATTCTCCTCGTTCTCGAACTCCAGGATACATTATGTGTCTCCACTACAACCGTAATCTCCTCACCACCTTCCACTTCAACGGAAATTGACGAGGTGTGTTTTGAATAGCTTGGAGAGGAGGGACAAACGGATGCGTCGAGAGTCTTGGATTGGTAGAGTGAAGGATAGGCGAGGAAAAGTAGTAGGCTTAGCGGAATGCATGAATTAATGAAAAAACTCGAGGCATCTAGGAAAGGGAAGAGTTTTGCGGAGACCTGTGTCTGAGGTATAATCGATCACAGCCATCGAATTAGTTAGGACGGAAAGGGACGGGTGGAGGAGGAGTGTCATTCCACCAAAGAAAAACTGCGGAGTGGAAACAACCGGGGAGAACTATTAGTGTCCAATCAGACTAGTTTCAAAGCCTAAACACTAGAGTGCTCGCGCTATAAAATAGTCCAAGAGTGCTCGCGCGGGGCACATATGCCACCCAGTACGATATTAATTTTTGTAGTAAAATTTAGTTATAGCAAATTAAACAAGTAATAATATTACGAACAAACTTTCTTTTTCTCATAAAACTAAAACAGAAGTAAACATTATTTGTTATTAAAAAAATATATTAACTAAATGGAAAATTAAAAAAAATCAAGACATTTTGGATTATCTGTGATCAAACAAATTTCAGTTCTTACTTACATAGAACTTGAGCCATTTAGTCATATTCTCGTAAAGTACATGAATATATTGAAACAATTCAATCACAATACCATCACAGTTGGGGCACATTATGACTTAGTGGTCTGGACTAACACGCCTATTAAACTTGCTACATTGTTTCCGGGTACTCCGGTCTCGGGCTTGACTTGAAAAGTCACATCGTCCTTTACCACCCCTATATTGGCAAAACTTGTGTTTTTGGATATTCTGGTAGCCCCAAGAGAAGCCTAGCTTTTAATTTCATCGCCCTGGGTATATTTTCTTGTGAAATGCGTCGAGTAATGAGAGGCTTCACAAGTTCAAACCCAACCTCCTGCAAATACTTTCGGCGAATAAATTTTATTTCTGAATTATTCAATTGATATATAATAAGACCATTTATGCCAGCCATATTCAGAAAATTGTAAAACAATGTAAGAGGCCATCGACGGCTGTCACGCGTCGCATCGTATTGACGACACATTTTGTCGAAAACATACGCGACACGACGGCATGCTTGGTGTGATTTTAAAATGTAATAATCTCGGGATTCTTATATTCTCCACTTTCAGTGTCAATTTTATCATCATTGTGCATGATAGAGAGCAGTAAAATGACCTTGTTTCTCTTCGGCACGTAGCTGACTAGAGTACAATTAGGTTGGAACCCAAATATGGAGTCATTTATTTATCTGCTCTGACTGGTCTTGAATTTCTGATGTATCTCTGGTTTGTTGATTTTCAGTGTTCCAACTACTGTGATTCGTTTTTGCAATAATTGTTTGCTTATAGGCACACTGGTGAACCAATTATCCATAGTCACATTACACCTCAGGCCGTATAAAGGCTCCAGAACTCTGTGTGTAATATCTGTAACTTGATTAGATATTCCAAATGGACTTTCTGGCTGCCCACCTGCATATAATTAAAAATTGCACACATAAGGATATTTGACATCTACGGCCATAATTATTTTTATACAAAATTTAGCGGGCTTGTTTGCCATATAAATTTTAAACTCGCAGCGGCCCTTGAAAGCTACTTAGTTGCTCGTCAAGTGTCTAATATTCGCTTGGCGTATAGTAATCCTTACAGTTTCGAAGCATGATCTCAATTATCTGACGTATAGGTGCTAACCTGTCTGTTTCTTGTCGAGCTCTCCTATCCCTAACGTCATGAAAGCGCACACTGCTTTAAAGGAAACGGAATCTGCTTTGTGACTTTGTGCTGTAAAGAGTCAATTCAATTCCTAGGCCTTGCAAATTGTCCCAAAAGTCTTTGAGGTTCCTGCGTTCAGCTCTACATACTTCAATTACTAACAAAAAGCCAACAAATGCTTTCATTTCTACCAAATCTGTCGGCGCGGCATCCCTTTCTCTCTTGTATCTTTGTTTGATCGAATGAATATGAATATTCGTGCATGCGTCAAGAATGTTCAAAATGTCAGACTCAAAAAACAGCAAAAAAGATTGGAGAATAGTTTTAGCATCTCTAGCAATACCTTTTGCACCTAGAGGTCGTGTCACAATGTTGTGAGCTCTAGTTCTAGATGTAGCTGGAGGAAATTTACACCACTCTGTTCCATTGAGAGACTCATATGCGGCCAACTGTGACAAGGGCACACTGTCGTCATCAGAGTCTTCACTTTCTTGCTCCGTGTCAGAAACCTGAGGCGAACCAAGAGTCACACTTTGCTCCTCTGAACCACTCTGTCCCTCATCACTGCTATCTGATGCGCTGCCACTGGATAGATCTTCTTCTAACCACCTACTTATTGTCTCAACGTTCAAATTCGATGTCATTTAGACCTAAAAAATTCAAATATTTGTAATTTCACTTCGAACGACACAAGAAAATATGACAATTTGGTATAAAACAGTAAATTATTAATAAATTTAGTGAAAAAAATAAATACTAAAGTACTTACGAGAAGATATACGCGTTCCTACTCGGGATGTTACGATTTCAAATAATTCCTCGAGTGGTCGCGCGGGGGACAACTGTCACCCACGAATTTTAAATGTGCACTGCTCAGATGTCGATGCCCCGTGTCGACTGACTCACTACTGACGGGGAGGATGGTTAATACTCGAGGAATACCTGAGAAGACAACACTGTAGCGCTTTGCGTTCGTAAACTATTTAACATTTTTACATCCTGGGTGACACATGTCACCCACGCGAGCACTCTAGAGTTAAAGGAGTATTTGTTACTTCAAAGCAGGCCAGTTCTAAATCTCTTATAATGCAATACAATCACATTCAGTTATTCTTACTTACTTTTACCATGCTAGAATGTTATGGTGTCTGAGGAGTTAAGTTTGCCCATTTGTCTTTGTTTTACTATATAAATGGGATTCCAGCATACATATTGTGATTGTGAGCTTAAGGAAATAAGATGATGAAAATGAAATAGAATGAGATCAAAATCGCCTTACTAGCACACTTATTTAATTCATCATCACTCGCTTGATTGTCAATACCTATTATCATTTCCTCATTCCGAAGGATTTCACATGATTAAATACGTCCATATTGCTGGGGCACAAACGATCATAGTCATCATATTAATCAGACACACACGTACGTGCGAAAGAGTATCATTTCACAAAAGAAGTGTTATTGCATGGATAATGGAAAAAATGTAATGAATGGAGATATATTAATTATATTTTAAATATGTAACACAATGTCGATTATTTAATCACTAGCCTCAAGGAGATTATCCTTTCCTCTCGTTAGCAAAAATCCTTCTATTTAATTCTCTCAATTTTCATTTGTAATTGAATTAATATCTCATTTTTGATGAAATATAGAAGAGCCCGTTAATTTAAATATATTTGAACGCGCTAACTGATGGAATTTTCACTCTAAAATGACTGGAAGCGAAGTCTTTGGGAAACAATATGCCTAAAAAACTACGCGATAAAAGCTTTGAGCTGACCGAACGTGACGTAAAATATTAAAGGACGGAGGAGAACCGCTGTTCCCGTGACTTTTTATACGCATCCATCCGCCCGTAATTACTGTTTCAGAGCACAATGCAGATTCGGTGGGTTCCAGGTCCGAAACATAGAGGACAGGGTAAGAGCAAAAAAAACGCGGCACTTTTGCAGCGCGCGAATTGCACGATGGGAGAAAAAAAGAAGGGAGCGAAAATTGAAGCCGCCAGGGCCGCGAGCGCGCATCGGCTCGAGTATCGCAAACGGAAGCCATTGCGAGCGGAAAACAATTAAAAAAATGACGACGACGACAACAATAATAATAATAAAACCCGCCAACAACGTCCGACGGGAACTCGGCAACTTGAGAGGAAAAAAACAAACGACGGGGCTATTTTAATTTTCTTTTTGGCGGCGCTCTCTGATGAAAAATGAACGGAAATACTGGCAGCATCCCTCCCTTCCCTTTCCCCCCCCCCTCGCGTTTCCAATCTCCCGCTAGCGTGTGGAATTGGAAAGAAAGAAAAAAAAGACGGCGATGGCACGCACATGTCGCGGACGCACGCGATGAGCAGCGGCGGTCAATATGGTCAGTTTCATCAAAAACCATCGAAAACTCTCGGAGCGTGTGGAAACGGAGGGGGGGAAATGGGGGAGGGAGGGAATAGGGACTAGGGGGGGGGGGGGTGGGGATATCGCAATGGCGCCGCACACGCCGAGCACGGCCGTGACCGCGCGCAAAAGCCGATCGGGATGAGGGAGAGGGAATATGGAATTTGCAGCGGAGGGAAACGAGGATTAAAAAAAGAAGGAAAACGCGCGCGCCACAGGAATAGAGGGGGGTGGGGTGGGGTGGAATCAGAAAAAGTGAAAAAATTCCGGTGGGAGGGGAGGGGGTGGAGAGGGGGGGGGCGATTGTGGGGGCGCGGTGCGGTTTCGCATCCATAACTCAAAAGAGCGCGCTCGTGTGCGCGTGGGGGAGAGGAGGAGGTGGACAATCATGGCGGGCCGCGCACGCGAGAGCCGTTCATCGACTATGCATATTGTTTTTCGTCTCCGTGCGGCCGCATCGGTGGACGGGGTGGAATTCGTGGGGTGGAGCACAAAGCGCTCGATACGACCCCTGGCGAACCATCCCCTCCACCTCCTTCCCTCCCAACCACCCCCTCCACCCACCCCCTCCCACCCCCTCCTCCCGATATCCACGACTCGCGGGGGGTGTGTCCGTGTGTCACGATGAAGAGAGAGAGAGAGAGATAGAGAGGGAGCAGTTTGCGTTTCAACTCTGTGTATGCGAGCACCAGCCCGCCCACTCAATTATGCGCCCCCTCCCCCCATTCACCCACCCCTCTCGTTACTTATCGCTCTCTGCAATCCCCATCCACCCCCTCCCCAACTCACTCCCACCCCAACTCACCCTCCCTCCTCCTTCTCATCAGAAGGATACGACCCGACCGATCCGACCGATCCGACAGACCGCGGACGGTCGCTTGAAAGGGTGATCGGGTATTATATTGGCCGGGAGCGATCTCTCTCCCTCCCTCTCCCTATCTCCGTCTACACCCCTCTTCTCCCACCCACCCCCCCTCTTCATATGCACATCCATCTATCCATGTCGTTAGCCGGGGGGGGGGGAAGGGGGGGGGAGGGAGAGAGAGAGTGTAGCTCCTCTCTTTTGGGAGCGAATGCGATGATGTTGATGCCGATCGGTGGTGGTCCATTCGGGGGGTTTGGAAGGGGCGGGGAGGGGCAGTGGCTGGAAACGTGAAGCGGCGGCGGCCGGTGGATGGAGGGGGGTGGGAATGGGGATGGAGGGGAAAGGGAGGAAGGAGGAGGAGGAGGAGAGGATGTTACACACATACATATGGAGATATGAGAGGAGAGATATGAGGGGGGGGGAGGAGATGAGAGATGAAAGGGGGAAACGTGCGTATCGCGATGGTCTCCCTTACCGAACCCATTTACTACCCATCCTTCCATCCCCGGGAGCTTTTCCGTTTTATCACTCGGCCGTTTTTTCTTTTAAAAAAAGGAAGCGTATTTTTTCGGCAAACCATCTGTGTCGGATACGGCAGAAGGGATCGCTGCCCCTCCTCTTCGAATTCCCTTCCCCCGTTATAGTGTACCCGACTGCTCGACTCTAAATTTTGGGAGAACGTTTCGATTGGAAAGGCAGTTATTCCCCCCTCCCCTCCGGTCTCTTTCTCTTTCTCATTCCCTCTCTCTCTCCCTCTCCCTCTACGCCTCTCCTCTTTCTATACTGTTGCAGTTGTTTTAAAGATGTACTCTAATATATCAGTTACAAATTTTTATTACATTCGCTCTAATTTACTTGTTCTCGCCTCTGCAGTTACTGTATTATTCCTATTTCCGCTCCATTGTCCATCTGTTTGATCGTTAATTATGGGCACTCTACTCAAGCGACTCTACTCGAGCGTAGTCACTCTACTCGAATGACTCACCTCTCATAGTCCACACCGCATTCGAGAAGTATTGAGACCCTGAATATTCTTTCATTACCGGAGTGATAAATCCGGTATCGTTTATATTTGCTTTCAGTTTTGCATACCAATGGATGAAAAATTTCCTTCCTCTTGCTTGAGGAGATGAAAAGGACAAAGAGCCCAATGATGCACGGAGTCCTCCACCGCTCTCACGTAATCTCGGAAGCTGATTCCACACCTTTTTGCATCCGCCCCTTTCATCGGCCTTCGTCCATAATTTTGTAACGTTTTTATGCTGGCGTCAAGTTTTTAACGTCCCGTTTTTGTTCACTTGTTAGCTTCTTGTGAGGGCCGCGGAGTAGCGGTGGTGTCAAAGTGAGTATAAATTCGGTGGTCCCTCTCGAAGCAAGGCATTTTATTTGGTTTCGAAGTTTCGGTTGCGGGCAGAGAGACTGCTATTTGGGAGCCGTGGAGGTCACGGTACCGTGTTAGTTTGTTTTAGGCCATTTCCTTTTCTTTTACTCCCCTACCATCCTTCCCCTTACCTCACCCTTCCTTATCGTAGTTCCCAATGATGAGACGTGACTCGCGGCACCTTTTTATGAGTGTAAGTCCCTGAGGGAATCACGATTAGGATTTTCCTTTCCCTCCTCCCTTCCTCTTCTCCTATCCGAGTGCAGGCGGATCTTCCCTATAGTACCCCCTTTTATACATGTAATGGCGCCCATATTTCTTCTGTCGATTAGTTGGGAGTGTCACGTCGTCGACCCCGCGCGGAGCTAGAAGGGAGAGACGGGCGTCAAGGAGCCCGTTACAATTTCACTAGATTATTTCCGTTTTATCCCGAGGTGCTCTCTTTCACGAACATCTTTGACTTATTTACGGACGCCGTCCTACCCCCTCTCCTCTGCATCTTATCCACCTCTACGTTCAAACGGCGATACAGTCTCAGAGTCCGAGGCTCAAATCTGAAGAAAGACCCGGTAGAGTAGTAGATTGAACGCTCCTACGTCAATCGGTCACACTCGAGAAAAGGACTCGAAGGCGATCCGGAGGAAATTCGTCACACATTGCATTCCCGGAGGAGTTGACTGCTGGTGAAAGTCCTGCAATAGCTATCTACTTGTAGGTAGGGTTACGGCAACCCTACAGCAACATTCTGATTCCTGGCTGCCTTTGGTAGATTATCCTCCCTCGCAAGACGCCAATGTCAGCCTTGCCTTTTCGAAACATTACATTGAGTCAAAATTTTCTCTCGATGAGTATTTAAATCTTATTTTTTTATCACATTGCCGTGTGATTCACAGTTGTGATCTTAGCTTTAGTTAACCCTCTAATACTCAGTGAGACCTAGTGGTTACATATGAAATAGTTTTATTTTTGCCGTGATTAGTTTTATTTACGTCTATATGCCTTTGTGACCTCAAATTTTACATCTTGGCAACGAAAATATCTCTGATTTGTAACTTTTAGTTCCTGATTATACCACGAGTGGGGTAGCATGTGAAATGACTGCACATGTTGGACAATAAAATCGGTGTAGAGGGGGTTAATGAGATGAACCCGGTCAAATGCTCTCTCGACTTCCAACCCAATCGAAAGAGTAATCAAGGAGAAACAACCGCAGATGGCATTCAAATGATCTCCTTTAATGGTCGACTCTTTTTACCGCTTTATTTCTGGCGTTGTCCGAAGCCCAAAAGGAGAGCATCTAATGGAAGACAAAAGAGTGGTGGATGAGGTGGCTACCCGGGGCCCACTCGCTCTGACATAACACTCGCGTAACTCGCGTAATAGATGTTGAGAATGCAGACGAAACAATTTTTATCTGAAACTGGAGTAAAAATGCCGGAAATGAGTCACGGCTTTCTGCCTTGAAGCACAATTCCTAGGAAATTTCAAGCAATCAAATCTCTTTACGAAATACATTAACATATTTGTCTTCCGTTAACGGCCTCCAGAAAGTCTCTTGACCGAACGGAGCTTTGCCTTCCCCAAAAAGTATCTTCGGATGACATAATCGGAAAATATTCAAGCTTAAGTACCGGGTTCGTGAGAAAATTGCAATTATACTATTTTTTTCCGGTCAAATACTTTTCATAGTAATGTTAATAAGCACAATGGCTGTGGGGTTTAAGGCGTTAGACCTATGTAGTGTTGAAATTTTGACCTGGGTTCGAGGCTCGTGGACGCTGATTTTTTTTCGGTCGAATATTTTTCAGAAACCACGGGTGATGCCTTTTATCGAACTTGAACGACAGTACCTGTAATTTTTTTCGTTTGAAGCCTTTTTCCTGGATTTTCAACTGCCCAGAGTGTTTTAGACAATTGTGGAATTCTATCCTTTGCTCGGAAAGCTCGAATATTTTCTGATTTTAAAATCCGACGATAGTTATTTGGAAGGCATAGCTCCGATCGGTCGTGGAACTTTCTGGAAAAAGTCTACGACACTCTGGGCAGTTGAAATCCAGGAAATAGGCTAAAAACGGAAAGAAGCTACAGTAGCTGTCGTACAAGTTCGGAATAAGGCATCTCGCATAGTTTCCAAAGAACATTCGACCGAAAAGACATTTCGACTAGAATCCGCGTCAAAAAGTCAGCACTCTACTGATCAAGCGCCTTAACCCCCACGACCATGGCGCTTGCTGAAATGTAAAGTATTTGAGTGGGACGAAATAGTATAAAGGCAATTTTCTCACGAACGCGGGACTTAGGGGTAGAAAGGCGTGAGTCATTTCCTGCATTTTTACTCCAGTTTTAGATAAAAATTGTTTCGTCTGCAACCCTAACATCTGTTACGCAATGTCTTCAAGTGAGAAGCGAATCCAACAAAGCATTAGAAAGATCTAAAGAGTAACAAGGCGCCTGGATCAAGCAACAATAATAAAGAAACCATTGAAGCTCGAAAGTGAACCTAACAACTACCTCCACGGAATAATCAAAGATAACTGTGAAAGCGGAAGACAACCAGAGGACATTCTGAGTGTAATGATTGCGATGTTGAAGTAAACCAAAGAGAAACCAGCAGTACCGAACTTCATACTTGGTTTCTCTGTGCCAAATTTACTCGCGCAAATAATAAGCCGAAGGTTGGAGAGGAAAATTGATAAATACGCCCAGAAAAATTCGATTTGGATTTGGACACGATCATTTGGATTTGAAACAGACGATCGAGGGAGGCCATACTCGGGCTGAGACTGATGGTAAAAAAACGAAGTATGTGAATGTGTCAAGTACACGAATGCCAGCGAGTGACGCATTCGTGGACTTGGAGGAAGCCTTTGACAACGTAGTTTGGGATAAGATTTCGAGGTTTAAGGAAAAAATCGGAATTGATTATGTAACCAAAGAACTATGCTGTAAGGTAATTTATTAGTTATTTATTGGTAAATTGAAAGTGTAAACTATGGCCCAAGAATGCGTAACCAGGGACGTGGAAGAAAAATAAATATTGCTCAATGAAAAAGGAAAGAGGGAGAGACGGGCGCGAGTGAGAAGACGGGAGACGATAGTTTGGGGAGACGGTCGAGTGAGTTTTGCTTCGTGAGTGTTACATTACGTTTTTATTTGTGAAAGTAAGTGGCGAAGTATTCTGTGAGAAAAGCGGAGCGAGTGTTGTAATGTATTGCGAGGTATTCTGTGACAAATATAACGACTGTTGCAATTACAACGACGGGAGAATAATCTAATAGGTATCCAGGAAGTGAGTTATCACAAAGCGAATGGGAAACTGACGTAGCACATTTGGTGAATGAAAATCCATGACTTTCGTGTGGAGTGCCGTCACGGAGGCCGAAAGACGTACAGCTGTTATCAAGTGGAGAGTAATCCAAATTAAGAAAGCATTAATGATAATATGCGAAGTACTTGACTCGAGGAAGATATGACGACTGTTGAGGATAATTGCTTCAATCATGACCAATATAACTCATATTTTGCTCCAATTAAGAGAATACTGTCGGAAAAAGTGGCTGAGATTTGGTCTGAGAGCAGTGGATAATATTGCTGTTAAAAATTTCTTACACGTAGTATGAAGAATACAATACAATACAATACAAATTTATTTGCCCAGAGATCAGGATACAATTAATGCACATGATATAAGGCACGTCATTTTAGGTACATACGATAAAAATACCAACAAATATCATATCACTTTATATGCACATCCCAATTAACTCCATATTATAGAATCTTATTAAATTAAATATTTTATAACCAATAATAGATTTCCTTTAGTTCCCCAGTTTACTACATTAAATTACCCTTTATTCAAATACTCTTGCACAGAATAATACATTTTCTGTTGTAAGTACTCTTTTAATTTGGATTTGAAACAGCCCATACTTTTTATGAATTTTAACTCTATGGGAAAATTATTAAATAATTTAATACCCATTTCTTTAGGGCCAATTTTTAGCAACTTAGTTCTGAATGTTTGGTAGTGAATGTCATTTCCCATTCTTGTATGGTGATCGTGAATGTCACAGTTACGGGCAAAACTATGTAGATTAGCTTTTACATAGATAATTAGGTTCATTATGTATATGCAAGGAAGAGGAAGTAGGTTCAGGTTTGTAAAAATTGGTCTTGACGGTGAAGAATGCGGTTTTCCAGCTATTATTCTTACAGCTCTATTTTGGATCTTAAAGATATTTTGTGATAAATGTGAAGAGCCCCAAAATAAGATGCTATAGTTAAGAACAATTAATCTTTCGATAGTTTTTTTATAAAAGGAGTTTGTTTGCTTGTATTTCTTGAATTTTCCTCTAGATATCGTATGTGGGTTTGTCGGGGTAGATTTTTTAAGAGAATTGATGATCGTAATCAATTCATTACTACCTCGACTTACCTACTTTCGGCCCTTGCGTATTAAAATTTAGTCAGAACCAAAGAATTTGCTGTGAATTTTCGCGTAAAATAATCAATGGAGAATGAAAATGTTAAGTTTCATTCTAAGAGTTTAAACAAATTGTTTGGATTTCAGCCAGTCTAGCCAGTGATGATAGTTCTGATGTACGTTGCTCTGCGGGCGCAAGTGTTACATCTTTTACAAGTAGATGTAAGACTACCTTTTGCTTGCAAATCAACTAGCCTAGTGAAATGAGAAGAGTGAAATAAGCATTTTGTATGTGGAAAGCGGACGAAGTGAAATTATTTTCTTACGTATGTGGTCAAAAATGGCGCAGCGATCGAGAAGCTTCTCCAACAAAATACGAAAAGAAGCCGACATTTTTCGGGATATTCACAAAAAAGATGACATTTTTAACTTGTACAAGTAACACAGTGTAATATGGCTATTTATTGGACTTATTTCATATGTATTACGGCTATATTTCAGATGTAATAGAAAAACATGTGTGCATAACATGAGTTTCTTGTGTCCAGTCTTTGATAATGGCAGATTATGCAACAAATGCAATAAATACAACTTTATGTCAATCACAGAGTAACAGTCGTATCTTATATATTAACCATGCTGAATACTCCAGCCTTTCCATGGTTCCAAAAAATTCTTAAGTTGTAGCTTTTTTTAAAAAGTCGAATGAATGCATAAGAGTAAGTAACTCAATGGATAATTCAAATGAAAGGCAATGGTTACAATTGTAGCTTTATTTGAATAACAAATTAAATCACATCATAGAGTACGTGTATATATACATAGAGTGGAAAATCATTGCTAAAAATTGGACATACATTTTTAAGAGCTTTGGGAAGAATTTCTCAGGTGCCACCACCTTAGGGAAGGAAGAATTTTGGCTTACGGAGAAGGCTCTAGTGGTACTCGGTGATTTTGCATCAACATACAGAAGAGTGGATTTAGCATGGCTGTTGTGTGCTTTCAATCGAGTATCAATTGTTTTGTCGTTACTATGATACATCGGCAAACAGTCGACTCCGTGTTTGGTAATCGCGTGTCTTATTATATCGACGTGAATTCGACTCATTATAGACGATGCTCATTAATGCACATTAAAATACATGTTTGATTTGGTCTCGACGACTCAATAAGATTTGTTTCCGTTGCTATGGGTCGATTCGTAAACATCCAGGCACCGAAATCATCATAAGAACATCATGTGAGGTATGCGACACTGAATGAAGTGGCCGTGTGCCAAAGCTCATTTGTAATGGCTTGTCGTGCAACTTCGATACACCTGTTCCCTCTATCGGCAAAGTATTATTTCAAACTCATATCTTAATCTCTCTATCTCTTTGCCACTCTATATATATATATATATATATATATATATATATATATATATATATATATATATATATATATATATATATATATATATATATATATATATAATATAAAGCTTCGTCACAGGGTGACACTAAACATAAAACATATAAAATGGAAACTCACGAGTTTAAAATTTTCGGTGGGTCGCCCGCACCTTCATCAGTGATAGAATGATTCTATCACTGATGGATTCTATCACTGATGAAGGTGCGGGCGACCCACCGAAAATTTTAAACTCGTGAGTTTCCATTTTATATGTTTTATGTTTAGTGTCACCCTGTGACGAAGCTTTATATTGTTTGCCACGTTCGTGGAATCTTCGCAAGAACTTTATATATATATATATATATATATATATATATATATATATATATATATATATATATATATATATATATATATATATATATACGTAATCTATGATTACATACACTCTAAATAGAATTGTACGAGAGTCGAGCCCTTCACCTGAAAAGGCTGAGAGGAGAAGACAATTTATCAAAGACGTATCAGGAAATTATGTAATGCACACCACTTATCTAATGCCTATAAAAGACAGGACATGAATAAGGAGTGAGCATTCGAATGATTTAAATAAGCGTAAAAGCCCTAATTCTTTTCCTCAGTAAATTACTAGCGTCATTATGCTGGTAGGTTATCGTATCGAAGCGATTGAATTAAACTATTTCATAACACTTCGAACTTATTTTCCCGTTGTATACTTTTTCCTTTTAATTACAATAGGAGATACTGAGAAAATTCTCGTACAGTCTCTCGTACAGTCATCAGATTCCTCTGCTAAAACCACACACAACAATCTCTCCTTTATAATATGTACATAGCAACCCTTATGTGTGTTTTATTCCATTTAAATGATATTACGTCAAGGTGACAATATAGTTACCTGCTTCAGAATATCCATAAAAGTAGACATTCTTTAATTTAATCATATCCACTCTGTGTACAAGGTATACAGGTCTTCCACAAATACGGCGGTACAATACGTTGTAATTGCTACGAGGAAAAATTGGCCTATACCGGGAATCGAACCACAGACCTTTGACTTTCCGGGCGAATGCGCAGACCGCAAAGCTTCCTCCCTTGAAACCTTCGAAATAAATCGGGCCGTTGTTTTTACGATTGGCGCGCCGCAATGTGAGAGCGAGCGGCGTGGAACAAGGAAAACAGAGGTGATTGGAACGAGATATGTGATCAAAGTAAGATTTGTTTTTTCCCTGGCATATGATACTGATAAAGTTTTCCCGCACATCCCACCAGGGCTTATTGGGCGACGTTTCGACGGCTGCCTCTGCCATTCTGCTCAGTACGATGAGTACGACGAGGACGATGGCAGAGGCAGCCATCGAAACGTCGCCCTGTAAGTACCTGACCTAGTGGGAAGCCAGAGAACACTTCTAAGCAATATCTCTATTTGAAGAATGGGCTAGAAACCATTGCAAAACGTTCAGGGGCATCTGTCGTTTAGATAGCGTGTATGAGATGTTTGCAATTATGACAAACAGACCGAATAAGTCTGTCGAAGAAAACATAATCGGCGAAGAACGGATGAGTTTTCGAAAAGGGCGCCCTACAGTCGATGTAACATTTTGATTTAAAATCGTTGACGAAGAGGAGATATTTTATGGATTTAATTTGGATACGCATTGCGCTTTTATTGATTTTCAAAAGGCTTTAGATAGTATGTACAGAGCTACACTGTGAGAAAATATGACCAAAAGAGGATTTCGTCTCAATTTATTTAATCAATTATAAGTGTAAAGAATTTAAAAGTACAATTTTCAATAATTATATATATTGTAAGAATATGTATTTGTTTATATAACATAGCAATATATTATATAATGATATATGATATATAATTTAATCTATTTTTACATTATGATTATAGATTAAAAGTTGTACGGTTTACACAGGAAAGGGAATGACAGCGGCAGTGATAACAAACAAAGGAGTAAGACAAGTCCGCTGTTGCGAATCTCTTTCAAACATCTCTCTAGACGCGGTAGTAAAATAATGGAAACAAATATTTGAACACGGGTTGAAGACAACTGCAAATCTGACGGTAAATATTGTGCTATGTGCTGATTATGTTGTTATTATACAGCGGACAGAAAATATCTTACAGAGGGAATGAAATGCTAACTGTGGTAACTTTGTGGAATTCCATTTTACATGGATTCATTATAATAACTTTTACACTGTGGTCTAAAGCAACATGCACGATCCGGATTTCGAATGCTAGAGCATTATCATCAGGTGAGACTAAATGACAAAGCAAGAAAAAGTATTGGACCCTTATTAATGGTTTTGGAAACAATCCATAGCCATAACCAAAACCATGTATAAGGGCGCAATACTTTTTGTTTCTTTGTCATTTAGTCTCACCTGATGATGATAATGCTTTAGCATTCGAAATCCGGATCGTGCATGTTGCTTTTGACCACAGTGTAAAAGTTATTATAATGAATCTATTAACAGAGGGAAGCATTTTTCCTCAGAAATAAAACGGAGGCGTATGGACTGATATGTCAAAGATTGAAAACAAATGGGGACGGCGTTTATGGGAAAATCACCAGTTAATACAAATGACTTAATAAACGATCAAATCTTGGAGCGGGTCACCACATTCAAATTCTTTGGGTTCGAAATGTCAATCATGGACGATCGAGATGTTGAAAGCACACTTTACTGATTCAAATGAATTTGCGGAACGAATTATAGGACTTTAAATATAAAACGAGAAAGGAAACTAAAATAAAATTGTTACAGACACTATGGCAGTTCCTATGGCATTCAATGGGGGTAAGACGTGTGTATTCTCAAAAGAGAGATCTAAAAGAAAATTGAATCAGCTGAAATGAAATTCCTGACTTGTTTTACTTAAAACTTGTTTTAAGGTAGTTTGAGCGAAATATCATTTTACCTATAAATCAATGAGTTTGGTCTCATATTAAAGAAAAATATTTCACCCTTCTAATGACACCAAAACTTTAACCCCTTGCCACATTACTTTTGGGGATATTTGCCAAAAAAAAGCAGCCCTTTTACATGGGAAATGGTACGTGTATGCGCTCCAGAGAGACATTATTTACAAAATGTGGTATTTCTAACACTTAGATGTCGTAAAAAAACTAACAGCGTGTGGTTTGTTAGTTTTCAAACTATGTTTGAAAATTAATCATATTGTCACCGCAGTAGGTTCTTGGGTATCACAAAAAAACCTTCCGTTTTGAAGGAGTTTCAAATGCACCGCGCGAAAAAAATTAGTCAAGTTGAAGAATTATTTAGATATTTTCATTTAATTACTTATCATTTCTGTCATATAAAAATATATTATTGCATCAATAATAATGCAATATCAAATTAATGAGTCCTACAGCTGGTCAAATTAAAACGTATAATTCGAATATGATCTCTATTACGACTAGGGAACTATCTCGCTCGGACTACCTTAAGAATGCAGCTGGACCGACTTCCCAGAATTGCTTGCCCGACAACATACGCTCGACGTCAAATGCTTGAACAAAGCGGGCATTGATTGAGGCAGATTCTCCCGAGGGATGTTACAGCAGACGCGAGATGCTGCGATCACGCCGGAATAATTCGTACACGCGCGACGCATCGGAAGGTTTGTAGAAATAAATTACAAGGTAGTCTCTGCAAGATTTCACTTTGGGATGGATAATGGATCGGTCGCGTGTCTCTCCAAAACACGGATGGGGGTTGGGAGCAGCAATCGCAAGGGGTTCGGAGCCATCTGATATTTTGCGAGGATAGTTGCGTGCGAGTGCGGACGAAGGGTTTAAGGGTATCGGGAGGGGTTTTCCGACGATGTGACACATTGGACGGGGAGGGAGAGAGCCAGGGTATTGCGAGCGCGCGAAACCCGAGCCTCAGGGTCTCAAATGTGACCGCGCGCTCTGTGCCCGAATCCCTAATGGCGAGGAGTGCATTTGCATATATATTCCCCACGGGCGGCGGCGGGTCACCGTTGTCGAAGAGGAGGAGGGGTGGGAATGCATCTGCTTTCATCCCTCTCCCTCCCTCCCCTCCACCGACCCTCCCCCTTCCCCGTCCCTCCCCTTTTACCACCGATACCACTCGACTCGGGGGTGGATGGAAGGGCGGGTGGCGCGAGGACGCCGTGGTGCACCCGACACCGCGGTGTACGCCGCAGCCGGGGCGGACACCACGAGGAAGAAGGCCAGCCCATCCCCGCCCTCCGCCCCGCCCACCCACCACGGCCAGGAGTCGCCTCCTCCTCACGCTCTCTCTAACCGGGCAGCGTGCCTGCAGAGGACTTCTGTGTACCCGCCTAGGGCAACTGCTATCGGACAGAAACTGATGATCCCAGACATTCGTGTGATTTCCTGCATTTATCTCAATGGGCATGCAGTCTTGATTCCTCACGACGCTCCGTGCAGTATTCCGATATGGGAGGGATCGGAAATATCTCTTCCCAGCGATATTCGATGGGCTTACTTTTGTTCTTTCAATCTTTTCACTCTATTTTCCGAATTCTTATTTTCAAGAAGGTACATGAATTTTTCCAATTTTCAATGCAACCACAAAGTGTCCTCCATTAAGTGTCTGCGTCTCCGTTTGGTGTGTAGCCGAGACCCCAATGCGTCCATCGAAGGCAAAATCACGATCGAAATAGCGACCCTGAAGAGCTGCGGAAGTAGATTTCGCAGATTCCATCCGCGAAACACGCCATGCATTTGTCAATCGGAGTCGCCCCGCGATGATTCCCAGGTGGCGCCTCGGATGGCGCCGCGGGGTGGCGCCACGGAACGACGACGCCGCGCAGTCTTCCGCCGCGCGTAATGGACGAGTCCAAAGTCGAAGGAGGCCATTGGTCGCGCACACCTTCTCTCCCCACCCTTTTGCCGCCTCCCCCTCACCAACCCCCCTAATCGCCCCCAACCACACTCCAAACTCCCCCTCTCTCGAGTGCTCCAATCGGGTGACGCAAAAAATGGGTGCTTCGACGGCCGATTGGCGGCAAAGACGTAACTCGAAAAATATCCTCATCTCGACCTCGTGATTCTCATATCGTGCTCTGCTTATGATGTACGATTACACGTATGTTGAGGGTGGAAATATAAAAAAGAAAACAACATAAATAGCGAGAATAAAGACAACGAAAGGATTGAGCGTTCCAATGACCCCAAGAGTTGGACTGGCGGGAGATGATTATAATTCTCCCGGTTAGAGCCACCCATGCCAGATAGGTCGAAGGGTAGGAGCCAGACGGAAGGTAGTCCCTTGATGGTGTAGCGTGAAAAACACTGTTGGGAAGTAGGGGTGAGAGTCCCCTCCCAACTATTTACTACCCTGAAAAATGAATGTCAGTCAAAGAGAAATAAATCCTGGCAACTACGGGATGCCGTCCAATGGCGGGCGGGTGTCGGGCCCGGCATCGGGGGAGGTAAGGCCCCCGAGGTCGTCATCTCACGAAATCCTTGCAGAACAGAATAATCACGAGATACAAGGACCAAGGAAGATGAGAGGAAAAGGAAGAAGAGAAGGAAAGTACCGGTTAAAAATAGGGACTTGGAGCGTAAGGACAATAATTAGTGCTTGGAAGCTGGAAAATACGTATTAAGCGAGAAATGGATGGAGGGACACGGGGCTGTGAGAGGTGAGATGGAAGAACAGCGCGGACTACTGGAGTGATAGTTACAGGGTAATCTATAGTGGTGGAGTTGAGAGTCAACGTGGAGTGACCAGTAGTGAACGCAAAATTAGGGATGAGGGCATTAAATATAGAACAGATGAGCGACAGGATACTAGTGGTAGAAATAAAAGAACACCCTACAAATTTCATTTTGGTCTAGGTGTACATGCTTACAAGCAATCATAGGGGGGAGAGGAGGATGTGGTGAAGGGCTAGATTAGATAATCAGAGAAGTCCTGGGCAAGAAAAACCTAATAGCAATGGGCGACTAGAACGCAGTAGTGGGGTAAGGAAGAGATGGGTATGGAGTGGGAGGGTATGGATTAGGAACGAGAAATGATGGCGGTGAAAAGGCAGTTGAATTTTGTAGGTCAAAGAAATTAGTAGTAACAAAAACTTAGTTTAAACACCATCCTAGGGGGAGGTACACATGAAAAATGCCGGGAGACACAGAGGCAGGGGATATGAAATTGATTACAAAAGTTATCATGGTTAGACAAAGATTCAGGAACAGCGTTTAGAACTCGCGGAGCTATCCGGGGTCTGATGCAGACTCGGATCATAATTTTGTGATGATGAACTGTGAAGTTAGATTCAAAAAGCTTAATAAAAGTAAGAGGATGATGAGATTGAGCTTGGAAGCATTGAAAGGGGAAAAAAGGAGTAAATACCAAGAGATAGTGGAAAGGAACCTTGGCGGAGCCAAAGAAATAGGAAAAATCGAGGAATTATCGGAGGATATAAAAATAAGCATTGTAATAGCGACCGAAAAAAACAATAGAATCAGAGAAAACGAGGAGACTAAAGAAGGAGTGGGTTACGGAAGAAATGATTAGGAAAATGTGGGAGAGAAGGAATTGGAAAAACGTCAACACCTACATAGGTAAGGCGAAATACAGGGAGTTAAATAATCCACTGCGGTGAGTAACCAACCGGGCGAAGGAAAATGGGTGGAAAATGCAATGCGAGGAAATGGAGAAACTGCAAAAGGAAGAGCAAGTGGGTTGGTTATACCCTAGAGTATAATTGATATTGGGAGGAAAGAGGTCAAAGGTAGATTATGGATAGAAGAGGTAAGATATAAATCGAACAGGAAGATACTCAAGATCGGCGAAAATTATGCGTGAAGCATTTATACAAAAGCGATATTCGAACAGCTAATTTATATATATATATATATATATATATATATATATATATACACATCCCGCTATCATTTTGCCGTCCTTACACTCTGCAACATTTTGGCATCCACCAGAAATATTTATGTATATTGCTATTTTATCGCGTATGTAGAACAACCGAGTGATTTCCGCCCTTGTGTACTATTTTGTTTTGCGACAACTATTTTTTTACAGGAGATATACGTGCACCTTGAATCCGTACAGACAGGTAACATTTTGGCATCCTTTCATAACCAATCATTATGGCGTCCAGAGTATATTTTTTACATTTGATCATCAATTTGGAATCCATTTTGTATATTTACTACCACTGCGATATCATTTTGCCTTCCTGCGCTGTTGCCAAATTTATCTATCATGGAAACTTCGCTCTCGCTTGTCATTTTTGCAGTTTATAGCTGCTATTGCATAAAATGGGTGAACGTGTTGCACTTAACTATTAACTACTGTTGACTAAATGTACTACAACTGCCAAACAACGATTATAATCAGCATAGGGGTAAACATTGTATCACTAGGAGCATACTTAGCCAAGTTTTATTGAAATCAATATCTTTTTTGCTCCTCATTCATGTATTTCAGTTTTGTTTCGGTATGCTATAAACACGCCTAGAGGAAAGCGAGAGAGGAATTTGACTGGCGCAGTCAACTAGGTAAGTCCGCGGTGGCCTATCACGCAGCACTGTGTCACGAAATCGATTTGCAGGGAAAAGATCGAAGATTTTCCCAATACTACACGAAGATTCTTCCAATAAAACTAGCCGACACGGTTTAAGCAACATGCATACAAATATTTCTCTCACAATGCACTTGCTATTCTAATAAGGATTTGTAAATCAATAAGTTTCCATCATGTCACATTCCACCAAATTCGCCGTTTTATTTCATTATGTGTGGACACGCGATATCCGTGAATGACTCTCAAACTGTTTTTATCATTATCCCAGTAGTTTCGCGTTTCAAGTTTAGAATAGTTGTTCAATTTAATTAAAATACAATAATTTACGTGAAAAATAATAAAAAAATGAAACACAAGCGGCTGAAAAAGGGGTCAATTAATCTTCGTAAGTTAGAAAGGGATTTTATATTTTCTGGCATTACTTCTATCACTAAAACACATTAAAATGTTACCATGAAATACATGAGTCAATAGAATGCTAAATTATATTCTTTTTCCTTATAAAATGCAATAAAAGAGTAAGTTAAACTTCATTTAAGAAGAAGAATGCCAAAACCCTTGCTTTTTATAAAGCCAAGGACACAACGTGTTTATCGTGATGACAACGCGATGACGTGGGCCGCGAATCAGAACTTGTATAATTACGGTGGGGGCTCAAAATTTAACTTCACTTTTCACAACTTCCATGACTCCACAAAAAATATAACTATTCTAATGTTTATGGGACAGTAAAGACGGGAAATATCTCTTCCTTGAAAAACTGTGGCTTAAAGAAGAATTTATAACCTAGAAAATTACAATTTACTCTACTATCCTTTAGTTGGTCCGAAGGAAATGCTTCTCCCTCCTTTGCTTATCAAGTAATGACTGATTAAGAATTTTGATAAAACGCTGAGAAAATATGAAAGTGGTTGCTAGTACTAAGTGGAAATATTTTCACAGCATATAGTGAAGAGCTACGTCTAAAGGAAAGCATTTTTACTGGACCTGAAAACAGGAAGATAACCCTAGGCCCTGAATTTCAAAATATAATAAACAATGGGATGCTGAAAGCAGAAAAGCTGAAGAGAGGTGAGGAACAACTTTTATTTGTTGCCCTACTGCCACTTAAAATGCAATAGGGTGCCAAATCTCGTTAAAAATCTCACTTCCTGCATTACCTTACAGACGCATTTCCACAAAATCGTGGGGCGGGAGGAGATAATCCGGGGGAAAGATTTTATAATGGCATAAGTGTTAGGCAATATAGATAGGCTCTGGTAAACTTTAACAATGGGAAACTACTGCCGAGGCTTTAATAAAGAAGATTCAATTCCGCACAGTAGAAAAAAATTGACAAACGATAATTATTTTCGCGGTAAAGGCGGTTTTAAGTTGGTATCTTTGAGTACATTGTCAGATTTCCGTTAGAAAAAAGTTTAAAAACCACTCACTTTACCCCCATTATTTGGTTCTTTACCGACATCCTTTTCCTTAAAATCTCAGTTGCTGGTGTATCTTTAGCTGGAAAATTGTTCGCGGATTCAGTAGCTACCGAACTTATGGATAGTAGCCTGAACTTATGGATAGTGAAGAGTAACGCAGTTTTCAAACCTTATTGGCTGAAGTAAGATTAGGATAAATTGTACATATAATTGAGCCAAAGGTTTTAATACCATCAGTTAAAGTCACCTTTCTATGAGGATAAACATTGGAAAGCAGTATCAATTAATTCGGGTTTCACTTCTGCAGAGAGGAAACTTTTTGTCAATATTCAAAATAAATACATTGGCATTGAAGGGGTTATGCACTTTATTTCATCACTACTGCAATATTATATTGGATTATCAACTAAATATGCCACTTTGAGGAAAAAGCAAACACCTTTGATTTAGAATTAAAGACTTACAATAAAATTCTCAAGATCAATGAAATTTACAAATTAAATAACTGGTCTTGTGGATCAAAATCAGTGGTACAATTTTTTATGAGGCAGCAAAGAAACAGCAAAATTTGATTTAAAAAAATGTACTGATATATTAAAAAAATTGAGTAATACAAAAACTCACTTTGGGTTAAACTAGTATTTCAAAACTCTGTTAGGCTATTTTGCCTTTGAAATTTACTTTTACAATATCATTGTACATAACTAATCCATCTTTTTATATATGTTTTGTATAAAACTTTAATTTTTAACCAAGTTCTCTTCTTCGGGGGTATTTTGTTTTGTATGTGTTTCTTAAAACATGATGCCACAATATGTTTTTGCTCCTCTGTCCATGGGACGAGTATGCTTTAAGTTTTTTTCGAAGTACAAGGGGAAACATTAGGTGATCTGGTTTCATTCCCTTTTTCTAGCTTGAAACTTGAGAAAGAATCGTCGATTACATCGCTCATATTTCTATCATCATCATCATCTTTTTCACCTCCATCATCTTCAATAGGGATCTCATCATTTTAATTAATGTATATTTCGTCGAGGGCAATGCCTTTGAAATTGGATGTGTCTCCATATCAGGACGTCTCCATATCGGGTTACCGCTGCTATCGCATTACTCATGGAGTCCTCGTGGAGTTCTGTTATAAAATGAAATGAAATCTCACTCCACTTATAGAGACGCGGATTATTTTACCATGAGAGCGAACGGTCAGTTTACCCTTCAATGCCTCATTTTCTTAATCTAACCTTAGCCAGGGAAAAGTTCAAATTTCGTATTCCCACGTGTATCGCATTACTTTTTCGTGCCTGTTTACGATACAAATGACTCGTGATTCACACCAAGAGGAGTACATACGGGAGGCCCCAGTTCGTCCCGTAGAAGCTTGATTTATATTGCCAGGGAAGTGTCTCCATATCGGGTTTCATGGCTATCGCATTACTCATGGAGGCAGCTCTCGTATTAAATGAAGTGAGATCTCACTCCACTTATAAAGACGCGAATTATTTTACCATGAGAATGTGCGGTCAGTTTACCCTTCAATGCCTCATTTTCTTAAAGTAACCTTAGGCCGTTTTCGAACTTGGCAAAACTAGCATCTTGCCTTGAAACCTAGTAAGCATCGAAAGCTATGACGTCATGGACGCGTCATCACCATGCGCTTGTTCACTAGCTATCGAGGAAAGATACCAAGTCAACGAAAAAGAAGACTTGCTATGCTTGCTAGGTTTTAAGTTCGAACTCGGGGTGTGATAATATGGGCTTGTACGGAAGATAGAAGTGAATAAACTTTCAAATGGATACTATTTTATCATTACTAAGTATAATTGTGTGATATTTATTATTTTTTTGCGGAAAAATTGATGAATTCGTTATATTTAAAGGCTTTTCAAATGTGAATATACTGATAAAAGATAGTTGTTTATGTGTGTTGTAGTAAGACCTAATAGTTGTGTGAATAATTCCATACATTGTAAATGTACCGTCCTTGTTTACTTCATTGAACCTACAAAATCTATCTTCCTTACTGTGGAAGGAAAAGAAATGAAATAATGATGAAAGAAATTATATGAAAGAATTATGGTCCGATGGAAAGCACTCTAAGGTAGCCATAATTTCATTGGCAGCATTATTGTTAGCTAACGAACATAATAATTGTTTATAACGTTAACATTGGAGAGGTTTTCACAGCATTCATCAAAGAAGTGGGACAATAAACCTTCAGAGTAAATGTAATTTGTTTTCAGCTTAATTATGTTAGTTACAACGCGCGTATTTATCAGTCAACAGTCAGAGATCATAGGTAGTTAGTTCGGAGTGTAATGCATTAATATATTGTTACGTGTTTTTTCATATAGACAAAAAATATGATAGTGCCTTTTTTGCATAAAGACGTTGATTGTGGTGAAATACAGTGAGCGATACGTCGTCCACTTTAGCAGGCGCAAGTAATCAAAGCATATTAGTTAATCACCATATTATGGTATATGAGGATTATTTTATTCATAAGCAATAAGATTTTAAAAATAATATTCTCTGTTACTTTGCCGTATAAGGTTGGGAAGCATTTTAAAGAAGTAATCCACTTCAATCACCCACAATAATTATGGACACGGATAGCGCTTTTCGTATGTTTTACGAAATGAAGGCCGCATGGTGTCTCTTCCACCGTAAAAGGGCTACGAAAGTGTCAAGTCAAGATTCTACCCGGTCGGTCTTGGGATCAAGTTAACTTGATATCAAGTTAACTAGGCGTTTGCCATGTTCGAAAACGGCCTTAGCCAGGGAAACGTTTAAATTTCGTGTCCCACGTCTATTGCATTACTTTTTCGTGGCTTTTTTCGATACAAATGACTCGAGATTCACACCAAGAGGACTACATACGGGAGGCCCCAATTCATCCTTTAGAAGCTTGATTTATGTTGCCAATTTGAGCATATTTTAATTGTTTTTTTTTTATTTCTGCAGTGGGGCGATGAGTGCAAGGCGATCCATTTATTTTCAAATTATAAAACAGGATATTTGGACTCGCAAGGAAGAGCTTTGAAAATGTATGAATTCGATAGATTATATTATCATGAATGTAAATTTTGGTTAACAGCCCTTTTCAATGTGAATTGGGTGACAGCAGATCTAGCGGTCGACTGGAGGATATTTAAATATTCGTCATTCACCCCCTCATTTCACCCCATGATATACCATGCGGAATTGACGTTGACGAGAACAGAAAAAAGTTTTCTGGAAAATGTTTCTAAAAAAAGTATCTAACAATTTTTTCTGGCGAAAATGAAGGAGGCTGATAACGCTGCTGGAGTGCGTTTACAGGTGTTCTTTTAACGTTCCTGTGCGTTATTTGGCGTTTTCATAGTGTTTGTTGATGTTCATCCACGTTAATCTGTTTCCCTCAAAGTTCTCATGCGTTCGTAAACGCTGTTCCGAAGACCTAGGTCTGAAACGCCCGAGAAAACGCCTACTGAGAGTGTTTGCATTTATGTTCTGGAACACTCAAGAACGCTGTCCGACTGAGCTGTCATGGAACGCAGATGAACGCTGCCGAGAATGTTTTGAAACATGTTGGAACGCTCCAAAAGCCATGATGCAGTATTACTATTTTGATGGCAAATCCATTGTGAGAATAACTTCAAATCCACTAACAATTTATTGTGAGAATAAGCTTCTGAGAAATAACAAAGCGCACCCAATCCTCAAACATCAATATCTAATAGACATCTAATGGATATCTTTTAGCGGTCCATCTTCATCTGTGCATTTAGTGAAAACACAGCCGTTTTCTTTCCGGTAGTCTTCAAGGGAATAAATGCATCCTTTCTATTTCTTTGTGCCAACCCACACAGCACAAAAATCCAAATCCGTCGCTTGCGAGCCGTGAATTCCGGGTGTCTAGTTTCCCAAATGCATATTCAATATTGATAATAAATTAATAATAGCATCCATAGTGTGGCCTAACGCGGCATGAAAATTGGGTCAATCTCATTTCTTTCTCAATTCTACTTCGAAATAATGTATATTAGAAAGCCAATAATAATGTGTTATAAAGAAAAGCCGTATATGCATCCCTGACGTCAGATATGAGCTTATAAATCATCAGCCTTAGGTCATAAACGTCAGCTATGTTGAAATCGCGTACTAAGAGCAGAGCCATATCTAACGAAGCGACTACACTCTTTATAAAGCATAAATACACTTAGTCAATCCAGATATGAAATAGAGTAGTGGTAGAATGTAAGTCTCCTGCGTGAAAGGTCTTCAGTTCGAACCCCCTAGCCAGTAAGAATTTATTCGATGTATATGATTACCGTTATGCGAAGTAATAAAATAATAACTTCAAAGGTCTTTAAGGGCACAAAGTTTATTTATAAAAATAATTTTATTATGACAAATACCCAAATTCCAAGATGA
The DNA here is from genome assembly GCA_963169105.1 of Ceriagrion tenellum. NCBI lineage: Eukaryota > Metazoa > Arthropoda > Insecta > Odonata > Coenagrionidae > Ceriagrion > Ceriagrion tenellum. Next base: position 21,453,129 of record OY720633.1, read on the forward strand.
GTGCCTAACGTTCATATTACATTATGTTGATGAACGCTCTCATCACCCTAGACAGGATTTTCTGAAATGAACGTAAACGCTCTGAAACGCTGAAGATTGTGACCCACAGGGCGTTTACGAACACTCGAGAACGTAGCTAAACGCTCTGTAGTGTGTTTGAGATCACTCCAAGGCATTCACAGTTACGCTCGAGAACACACTGGGATGGTGTTTTCCGCAATTTATGAACACCTCCGTGGTTCGTTCCTAAACGCTCAGAACACGCTCTCATTTTCGCTAGGGTTAGCACATGCAATTATTTTCAAATTCGGTTTTTCAAAGTGTTTGTCTCTTCCCTAATGGGAAAATAGAAGTATATACGGAAAAATCATATATTAACGAGCAGCAAATGTTGAAATAATAATCCATTCGCTGATAAAAAGTTTCCGCACCCATTCTTTCCATATCGTTTGAAATACTGATAAAAACTAAATGTTTCTTTTATCTTAGAAAGACTACCATCGTTCATTGCATTAATTGTTAACTCAAAACGAAGTATTCGCCTTTAACTAGTCAAGAAAATCTGCGAGTGGTTACAAGTACAAATTTGAGAGAAAAGGTACTGTATTATACTTTTTGTCGAAGGTAGAGGTAGTTTTAAGAAAGAATTAGTCGTATTCTAGCACTATTCTTGAATTTCCGCACCAAGTATTAATATAAAAAAGGTGGCTTTCCAGATACACAATCCATTATTTTTCTACTTAATCACCTGAAAGAGTTATTCTTGCGCCAACCTGTTGCGGTCCCATGATAACAATAATTTTGTTATTGAAATTACTGTTGCGCAAATCCACTTAATTGGCTTTGGACCAAGTAAAAACTGCAGCGGTAGCGCCGGACGACGATAACTCCGCTACCACGCACTCCACCGAGGCATCAAACCTCGAAAGAGCCTTGGGTGAGAGAATTGCAGAAAGCCGCGAAGTAGAGCGATGTTGCCAAACCGAGGACGCCACTTGCTGCGCAGAATGAACGGAGATAACCGCGACCAAGTTATACGCCGCAGTCAGCGCCACTCGGCCCGGAATTATGCTGAACTAACAATATACGAAATTTGTACATACTGCCAACAAATTGGCGTCCATATTAATTTTCGGAAATGGGGTCTACATGATGTAAATAGTCGATTCCAGTGATTTTTACACGTTTGTAATCCGGCGTCCGGTATACGGCAGCCAAATTACACTCGGACGCCAGATCAAATGCAACTTGCTCATTAACGAGTGCCAAAATGATAGCGGGATTTATATATATATATATATATATATATATATATATATATATATATATATATATATATATATATATATATATATATATATATATATATATATATAAGATGAACATGAGAGTTGGTATTTCCGGCTTGGTCAATCGGAAAAATCAGCAGTAGTTGAGCATAGCCTGAGTCGGGACCATAAGATCATTTGGGATGACACGACTGTTCTTTGGCGATCCGGCCAATTTTGGGATCGCTTAACCAAAGAGGCGATAGAGATAAGGTTGGAGAGGAAGAATTTCAACCGGGATACTGGTTACACGATCAACAGCTCTTGGAATATAATTCAGAGAGGAATTCAGAAAGCCAGAGCTAAGTCCCCGCTGGTCAACGGTCCTCCATCACAACAATCGGGGCTCGACCAATCCCGCCCCGCCTAGCGCCAAATTAAACGGTCTTCTCAAACTCGCATCAGTAGCCTTGAGAATGGGTAACGAGTCGGAACCCGAAACGTCGGCTGCCTATGAATATCTTACCCGGTGACGAGACCGAGAAATTTACACAAACTTTATTCGCCGGGAAAGTGTAAAATCATAAATAAAATCTTTCTTTCACAGACCGCTCATCTCTGATTAGTATAGCCAAAATAGCAAAATCGCAAATGCAGATCACGTTGTCATTTATTTTTCTTAACTGTCTGCAAATGGAAATAATAGTTGGAGATTTGAATGCGTCCTCAAGAGAAAGTACTCGTCAAGAAAGTGTGTGAGGACAACAAATATCGACGTTGAAACGGGCGAGCGCGTTTGTATGCGGTCTTCTAATCGTCTGCCAATTGCCTCTCCTCGGGGCGAGGAAACATTCTTCTCCATTCTATAAGTGGGCCGGAATGTGCCTACGTATGCATGTACATAAACATGTACTGGAGCATGTATTTCGGAACTGACTGATATATCCGTCGCCTCGGTAACTATGCTCGAAGATAAAGTGGTATAAAGTGGTAGTGGATAAAGTGGTGGTGGCGGGAAATAGGTCCTATATTATGAGGGCCAAACTCATGAACCGGCATCTTCGACCTATCGATGCTGACAGTAGTGTCAGTGAAACTGTTGTCACGTACAACAAAAACACGCGGTAGATCCTGAAAAATGAAGGAGATCAAGTGGTATATTTGGTGAGTGCTTCAGTTATAAACGAGAATGTCAGAGTAAATGTATTAATCTGCTGCACCTGACCAACTGAGATGAGCTTAAAACTCAGTTACGACAAATATGTACATATAACCATCTCGACATTCACCTCTTTTGGAGAGTCGGAGAGCATACTCATTGCTGCTGGGCCTCGGAAACTTGGTCTTTTTCGTTTTCTCAGCACAAAATCGTTTTCCAGTTTCCCATTATTGTGAATGTGCAACCAGACGTTAGCTAAAGTTAACGCCTTCGTCTAATTTTTTAACGTCTGTCATGCATTACCTGCTCGTCACAGTTGTTTAATCTCGTTGCATTTATAGCCATATCCAACATGTCCACATCCATCACCAACTATGAGCCCCAAGCTCAGCGCTCATCGGCGCCTCCGTTATTCGTTCCACTCGCCCACTCTACCGGGGCCCTGCTCGCGGATCGACGAACCGAGACCTTCTGCGGGCCTGTGTCCCTTGCGTTCGCGTCGATCCATGCGTCTCCCTCTCTTACTTCGCGTTGCGTTGCGTCGCTGGCACACTGCCGAACGGATCGATGCCATCGGCGATGGAGGAAAGGAAGTGAAGCCCCTTGGCTACTCGCGTGCACTACCCACGGCCTGCAGCAATGCACAGGGCACTTGCCTTGCGGAGAGTGTTGCCATTGGTGACGTTGCTCGCTTGAGCAGTGAAATGAATGAACTTCGCATACGGAATTAATTCTTTTAGAAGCTCATTCATTCCACATGTGGACGTCTCTCCTTTGTATTCCGGTATTTACTAGGAGGGGGAGACCGTTGAGTTTCAATTAGAAGAAAAATTATTGATGAATAGGATCGATAGGTTCCTTTTAGTGGGACCTTTTAAAGTCAATTGCAATGCAGGGGTGCCTAATCTCTCATAGAGTTGCTAGGGTAAAAAAATATTTCGGTGTAATTCTCTATTTATCACAATACCTTAGGTATTAAGGCTTCAGGTATAAGTTCACATTCAAATCTCATACCTATTGCCAAGTAAATTTTCTGTTGTAATGGTAAAACAGTGAATTTTTTTTACAAAAAACAAATCCTTGACGCAATGATGGAACGAATAGGAAAATAATTGTATTTGAATACTTTCCCATACTCTTCCTCTCAAATTTGAATTCCTCCGTCCTTTTTCATTTTCAGCCTCCGTATTGATTCTTCTCTTTATTCTTCGCCTCATATCTTCCAATCCATGTAGTCTTCCTTCAAAATCAAACTTCATCTGTTTAAGGTTTCCGCGGCGAGCATGTATTCGTTCCATTTCTTCTTTAGGGAATCGTCGCTAGGCGGACACCAACTTCTCTGTTCGTGCTGTAGGGGTATTTTTTAATTTTGATAGCTATCGCACTATACATGCTATGTATACATATAGACTCTATGGCAGCTATTGAAATAACAAAATGTCCCAACAACATGAACAGTGAAGATGGCGGCCACCTAGCGACTTCGTGAAAAAGAGTTCTATCGCAAATCGGAGGGAGAAAGATGAAAAATGGCGTCAAAAGTGGCGGCCAATCAGAAGCGACCGACTCCATTTTATAAACTCGGCCAAAAGAAGCGCTCGTATCTTCGACCAGAAGGCGCCTCCAAGATGGAAGATGAAACGTAATCAGAACAACAACGACACGGCCGAATCCCAAAAGAAGAAATGGAACGAATATCTGCTCACTCAGGAAACCTTGAACAGAACTTCATTCGCCTGTACGGGGAGGGAGTACACAGGAAAGACAGGAGATTTGAGGAGCTGAGGATGAAGGAGAGACTGCTGGCATCCTTAGATTACCTCCAGCGATGCAGAGAGTCAGACTCACTTTTAAACTGTGTCGGTGAAGCAATACTCCCGAACTAGTTGAGCTCAGAGGGTCCTTCGCACTGCCAGTTTCTCGATTCTCCGTGAGCGGGTCCATAACGCTTGATACGAACTCCACCGAATGTCAAAAGAACGCAACCTCTCACATTTGGAACTGAGTAACAAGTTGGAAAATGGAGAACGTAGACTGGGAAACCATTGAAAAGATAACACACCTAAGTCAACTCAAGTCAGCTCTTCATACCTTCCTATCGACGCGAGCCATTTAGCTGAAGAAGTGTACAAAGTTCCACGAAGACCAACATCCCAATATTCATGACCACGAGAAGGACCAAACTGTAGTAAATTTGACAGAACAGGACCCGAGTGAAGCTGCATCTTCAGTCCTTGCTAATGGGAACCATTTCGCCATTGATCTCAACAAGGTCCCAACGGAGCAGATCATCACGGGGGTCGGGAGGAAGCTATTCGGAAGTCGAGGACGTCGCTAGAATCCTGCGAAAAGCTAAGCCACCAAGGCGCTACACCATGTCGGCTGAACGAAGAGCATTGACTGAGTAGCGGAACTTCAAGGAACTTCTCATATTACCAGCGGATAATGGGAATTCCACGGTCATAAATCGCAAGCAGGATTACGACAATAAGGTCTATTCTCAGCTCAGGGAAGACAACACATAATTGAAATCGATAAAAACCCTACTGAAAGACTGGAGAAACTCACTAAATAGAAGATCAAGAGACCAATGTTGAGTCTTCGGTTTTCCGAGGTATCCGCCGCGTTGTTTCATCATGAGGACGATATTTCGCCGGCTATCCTGCAGAGTTCCTCAGATCCACGTGACCATCACTTGGAACTGAAAAAGCCTGCAGGGTGAAGTTCTGATGAAGGCTTCCGCGGGGCTTTGATGGAGGTTGATTCCTTCTTTCGGGTTTTCCGCCGCGTTGGTTCATGTTGATGACAATATTTCGCCGGCTGAACCAACATGAACCAACGCGGCGGAAAACCCGAAAGAAGGAATCAACCTCCAAGCCTGCAGGGTATCCGGAAAAACGTCGTCTTCAAGATGAAACAACGTGGGGGAAACCCCGAAAAACCGAAGACTACATTGATCCAAGCTCCGTGGAAAACTGAATCACAACAGATCGAGAGACCATCAATACCATTGAAGGCCAGATAAGTTTCTTATTATTATTCGCCATTCCACCGCGTCTTTCTAGATAACTCAAGATCATCAAGGAATGCGTACCAGTGCGCCCAATTGTGGGCAATATTGGGGCTCCAACATACAAACTGGCTTAACTGGCTATAGCACTTCAGCCTTTCACCTACCAGACGGACACGTTCGTGCAGTATTCAACACATTTCATTCGCATCCTAAAAGATATCCATATCAAAGAAGGAGACTATTTGGTGGGTTTTGATGTGGTCTTGATGTTCACTAATGTACCAGTTGATGACTCTATCCTCCTAATTAAAGAAGTGAAGAAGAGAGTCTCCCCAAGGATTTCCCGGACCTAGCGGAGTTTTATATATTGGAGCAGGTGGATTCCTTCACCTATCTCGGAAGTACCATCACGTGGGACCGAAGAAGTACAATGAACACCAAGCGGAGAATAGCCCTGAATAAGAAGATGTTTATGGGAAAAACACAACTGTTGTACTTAAACATAATAGGGCTATTAACCAGGAAACAATATGCGAAAACATTCGTGTGGAGAGTAGCACTCTATGGATCGAAAGCATGCACTTTTGGAAAAGCTGACCAGAGGAGACTAGACGCCTTCGAAACCTGGTGCTGAAGGATGATTTGGAAGATGAAATGGATGGAAAATATGAGAAATGATGAAATGTACAGAAGAGTAGAAGAGTAAAGGGAAATATTGAACACCACACAGAAAAGATTAAACATAAACGATGAACATGAAAATGAAAAAGTGCGTTGATATGAATTTTTGGAGAAAGATTAGCTTGACCAAAGAGACGTACACATTTAATCAAGCCGATCTAATAAATGTGGAGTCAGTTAAGTACTTAGGTGTGACCCTTACTCAGGACTTGTACTGGGGGAAGCATGTACGTGAAATTTGCTGACAGGCAAATCGTAAATTAGGATTCATTAAGGAAAACTGGGAAAATGTGACGAGAACGTAAAGGAGCGATATTATTTTCTCTCGTGAGACCTCGCTTACAGTTCGCCGCTTGTATATGGGACCCGTACGAAGTAGGAATAGTAAAATCAAGTGGAAGTAAGTCTATGAGAGTTGCCACATTAACCATCATTTAATCCTAGTGTTGTAAACTGGATATGAGCGACTCCTCATTGACCCATAATTCTTATTTAATATTAAGTGTGACACATGTGGTAGTGTTTATGTCGGTCAGACTGGGAGAAATTTTATAACTAGGGTGTAAATAAAATATTAAATAAGAAATTAGAGAATAGGGCATTAAAAGACATTTCATTATTGCAACCAGTCAAAGATAAAAAACTTAAGTGGGTGAAGCTGCCTTACTTGGGAAAAATGTCTTACGATGCAGTTAAATCATTCCCTAAAGACAAATACAGAGTGAGTTTTTACACTCCAAGAACTCTGGGAACAATATTCAATAATTCCAAAAATCCTTTTGGCCCCCTGCTAAAATCGGGGGTTTATGAACTTAAGTGTGACACATGTGGTAGTGTTTATGTCGGTCAAACTGGGAGAAATTTTTTTTCAACTAGGGTGTCGGAACACAAAAGGTGTTTGGTGAACAGCGACCCTAAGTCTTATTTCGCCAAACATCTAATGGAAGAATCTCACCACTCCACATTTAACGTGAAAATCCTCCGTTCCCTGGATAAAGGACACAGTTTAGATGTTTCGGAACAGTGGGAAATAGTCAAAAGGAAACGAAAGAAAATGAACCTATTAAATGAGAACGAATTTGTTTGTCATTCTCCTATTTTTGACTCCATTGTTAAATAACTTTACCTCCTCCAACAAACCACCCTCTCCCCTCACACCACCCCCCCTTTCAATTTTCTTCCACTTGTCCTTCTATCATTTCCCAGTGTGACGTAAATATGGTGTTTCACGTATTATATAAGCTCAAATCTGTTTATGTTGTATTAGTCGAAACACATGTAGCAAGAGGTGAAATAAAAATTAGTAGACAGTACGAAATCTTTTGAGCTTCATTACTTCCCATCATATGAGCTGAGCTGCAGTGTGATGAGATGTAATTACAAATTATAAATACAAAATCAAAAAATTACATTGAATATAAACATAAAACATAAAAACACAGTCTTTAACCATTTTTTAAATTTTCAAGTTGTATTTGTTTGGTTATAAATAACGGACTTTTAAGAGTGAAGAACAAAAAATAAAGAACAACAACAAACATTCGCATTCAAAATACTTACGCTGTTAAATGTTAAAACATTCGCATTTGAAATACTTACGCATGTGATGATAATAACTCTTCTTCATACATTGGCAAAAAATATTGTTTTCCGATATTGTATGAAATGTCTCCGCTCGATTGCTAGCATCTATTAACTCATTTTAAATTGTCACTGCTGAACGGTAACAGTGGCAATCAAGTAAATAAACGAAAACAATAATAGTAAATGGTCAATCGGTCAAACGTTTTCTTGAGAGTGAGCCTTATGATCGCCATAATTTCTCCGATTGTACGATCCGGATCCGCAGGCCACATTTTTACTAGGCCATTGCAAATTTGGCGAATGTAACATACATCGAGGTTCAGCGATGGTCGGGTTCGGTTGATATTCATCGATAATTAGTCTCAATTCACGAAGCCTTACTTTAAATCCGGTCCAAAGAATGGGCGAGGAACCTTTTTAATGAAATCACTATATTTTTCTTGTGCGTATTGAAACGCTTCCGTCCAATGAATCCTGGGTTTCTCGGGAAGCCAACCAGGATAGGGGTTCCAAACGGCCATCCACGATTTACTTCGCTCTGCTCCCACACGAAAATCAGTTATAACGGAAACACGGACCGAATTTGACGTACTCTAAGATCGGGTGTAAGTTAAAAGAAGATTTTCAAATTTTCACATCGTCTGTTCCCATTTAAACGAAGTTCAGTTGAAATATTTACTCCTAGCCCACAATAGACGTTTCCATGTCTCTCACATTTCTTCCTTTAAAGCTTTTTCTCCAACAGGGTTCCATAGTAAGGAGTCGGCCTTTTATGACATTCTACGGCGAAACACAGTGAGAACAAGCTCTTGAAACAGCGTTCCGGTCTCGACGATGATCCATTGTCACTTAAAAATTCCACCCAATGCGTCTCATATCTAATGCTATTGGCGTAGCCATTTTCATATCTAATCCTTTGTTTTGCTTCCGTGACAACCTTACTCTTGCGTTTGATCGCAGACCTACGTCAAAGTTTCCACTCTCCTATTAATCAGATAGAAAAAACTTTCTCTCCTCGTCACCATTATGCAAATCTTCAAAAACACTCCCTCCAACAGTCTCCGTATTCAAAGCGGGAAGTGTTCCCAATTTTTTTTCACGGCGGAATAATTTATTTACTTATAATTCATTCTCTCTCTATCTCTCTCTTCGCTTCCTCTCGCTTTCCTTCACGTTCTCTCACACGCTCACAATACATTCTCATATCACAAGTATGACGACGACGCCGCCTCTTTGGGAATTTCGCTGCTCCTTTCTCTGTCGACAGTGCTTTTTTCCTTTTGAGATCGTCCAGCGATGACGCTTCTCTTCCTTTCATGATCCTCCGCGCCGCGCAACAAACAACGCGCACGCACGCACTAATTTTCCTTCTCTCTTTCTTTCTCTCTATCTCTTTCTTTATCCCTCTATCTCTCTCTCTCTCTCGCGCGCGACCCTTAAGGTACGTTTCCATGAACACGCTTCAGACGGAGAGACGCGAAAGTGAGATCCTCAGCCAATCAGAAGCCCGGATTTCTTCGCGTGAGTTCGCGTATGTTCGCGTAGAGTCGCTTCGCCCGAGTTGAAATATTTTCAACTTTCGACGCGTGGAACGCGTAGAATCACAAACAAGGCTGACCGGCGAAGTGTAGGTTCCATGGATGAAATCCGAAATTCGAGAGAAGTACACATTCCTGTAAAATTATAAGGACTATCGATGCAGGGATAGAAACCTAAGGGAGAAGGCGTGGAGGGAAAAGGAATTCAATGGTGCCAAGGCATCCATTTCTTTCTTTAGAAAACTACACGTTAATTAGCTCTCAGCAAGTTGGCGTGCGGATGAGAGGAATTAAGTTTTAGAGGAAATCAAAGAACGATAGCTCTTGCACTTGGATGGAGCTAGATAACTATCAACACACAATTATCAACAATAGGTTGTAGAGCGATAAGCACTCACGGTCGTCACGTTTCTTTTTTTACCATTTCTTCTCTGTTGTAGATGGCGCGTAGGTTCGCTTGCATGCGAACGGTTCAAGCGAAGAAATGCGCGTCTCGTCGCGCGCGTGCGCGTCTGACGCGTCCATGAAAACGTAGCTTTAGTCAAATTCTCACGGCCCTATCTTCACTATTTCCATAGAAACGCTTTCCCAAAGTTGGAGATCCAAAAATAATTAAATATTGGTGGCGTATATCAAAATATCTCATCGAAGTCTCGTGGCCACAGGCTGCTGATTTAACAACCACCCAATGGTAGACGAGGAGCTATCCTGGAAGTGCGATGCGGACACTCCCATCGGCTATCGAAACTTCGCCAAGCACGATGATTTGGACGCGCTGGACGCCCAGGGAGGAATTTCCAAGGCCCGACAATTGCCAAAGGATTAAAACCTAAGACATATTGGAAAGGCTTGCGCGTTCGTCCTTGACCCCTGGAAGTAAACTGGTGGGAGCAGTAATAATTACTCACGCGCCTCCCGGTATCAAATATTGCTTTATATACCAACATCGACTACAACAGAGGATACGGCAAGGAGAAGGAAAGAATAAGGCAGCGCGAAAGATAAGAAAATGGAAAGTCAAGACGGAGATGAGGACAAGAAAGCTAAAAAATACAAAGCTGGAGATCGCACTGGGAAATAGATAGTTGTGCTCGTGCGAGGCAAGATGAAGGGAGAGAGGGGATCATTGAAATGATAGCGGAGGTGCGATTTATGGACGGATGGAAGGGGGGGAAGGGGGATATCGAGAGAGAAAGAGAGGTGTGTGCAGAGTCGACGAATATATAATTCTAGTGGAAGTACGAATACCATCACAAAAAACTATACGAAGAGCAATATATATGGGTGGCTTGTGTATGTGTGTATATCAACCACTATAAATTTACAAAGGAAATGGTTCCAGGCTTGACTTTGTGGAAGTAATTCATAGTAACTTAAATAAAACTTTGTGTACTCCACTATAGGTATAATAACACGACCCGGGTTTCGACAATTCGTGCTGAAGATGACACGAAGTGTCGAAACCCGGGTCGTGTTACTATAGTAGAGTATACAAAGTTTTATTTAAGTTACTATAAATTTACTCTATTCCTCATTGCCTCAAAATATTCATTTCTTCAGACATTTTATGTCGTCCATCGCCATCTACAGGGATACATTTACTTCAGTCATGTTCCGAGTTCAATTTGAGAGATGAATTTTGCATTGCTGGCAAATTCGGTGGTGAGCACAACGATTATCGACATGAGTGTCGATAACAAACATTTTTTATAACAACTTGTACTACTATTCAGACGCAACTGTTTTCTTTCTGATGTAAGAGAATTGTATTGGATGTCAGAAATTATATTTATTAATGTGAGGAAAACTTTTACAAACCACAGAAAAACACGCACCGCCACGGCCCGGGTTTCGAAGGCTGAGCGTCATCATCAGGTGATACGAAAATGCACAGCAATCCCTTATATACTATTTTTTCTTCTTTAGTTGACCATTCCCGTCTCTTTCGCCCCACCATCCTTCTTCCCCCACCATCCTTCTTCCCCCACCATCCTTCCCCCCTACCATCCTTCCTTCTTTCTCATCTCTTACCACTTACTGATAGAATATGAGGGAGTGCTTTTCTGTGGTTTGTAAAAGTTTTCCTCACTTTAATAAATTGTTGTGATGGAATACCACTAAGTTTCCGAAGATTACCTTTTGTTCGTCTGAAACTATGTTTCTTCATCGTGATAACATCTTTAACACCCAGTTTAACACCGAGTATGCGGATTTTAAAGTGGTTCATAGTCTAGTACTGATTAACTTAGGTGCATTGATGGAATTCAAAGGCTAAGGAAAGGTATATGGGCGAAGAAATGAATTGTAGGAGCGGTGAACAGGGTGAAGAGGACGGAATACGAGGATTTAGAGGACAAAAGAAAATATAAGATAATAGGAACGGTTGAGGTGAGATGGGAGACCATAAAAGCACACATATAGTGTGAACGACAGAAACATTGCCATAGTTGTAGTTAGTAGTGAAAAGGGAGCCTTGGATCCCCCGAGATATGACGACGAGGAGGAAAGAAAGAAGAAATACGCCAAACTAAAGGAGTAGACAGGAGGAGAAATAAAGAAATATGCGATAAACTTCGGCACTAAACCGATTGCGCGAAGGAATACGGCTGGAGAATGCAATGCCTCGGTGTGGGAAAGCTACGGAAAGATTGCGAAGTGGAAATAAAAAACGCTTTGATATATTATACAAATCTACGATGAATGAGCCAAATAACTGGAGAACTATACATAATTTTTACAATCACTATTTATGTATAAATATAAAGTTATTTTCCTTCAGTCTTAGAGTTCAGAGTTTCCTCACTTAAAGTCATTAATTCATGTTTAATCTGTTCCTCTTTTGCCAACGTTGGCAAAAGAGGAACAGGTTAAACATGAATTAATGACCTAAGAGCTCCAGGAAAAGAACTTTATATTTTTAAACAAAGAGGTCACGAAAAATAATCATCTAACTATTTATATTGTGCAATACAATTTTATAAAGGGTATCTTAGGTAAACGAGTGCTTTATTAGGCTGCAATATGCCTCACAAACAAGTTAACATGAACGTTTTACCTCAATTGATTTTCCTCGTGTACTAAAGCGGAAATCGAGGAAATGAGAATTTCTTAACTATATACAAGCAAATAATTTGCTAGGCTAACGTTGGAATTCACGGTGAAATTATGTAAATCCTCCATGTGACGACACACCTTTTATTGTGTTGTCAGCAGATGTATAAATCGTTTTGATTTCTCAATTCATACTGCCAATCAATATTTAATCTATACATTACCTAGGTATGTCTGTATGTGCGCTTAGGTCTAGGATACCTCGGCGTCGACCGTCTCAGCGCGTCTGTCTCGGCGAAAACCGTCTCAGCGCAGGGACGTTTCGGTGGAGGCCGTTTTGGCGCTGGGACGTTTCTGCGCAGCCGGCTTTTCGGTATCCACTCGGCTAACGAAAGGTGTAAAACTTTTAAAAGCACAATAGAGACCATATATGTGTAAAGAGACGTTTTTTGTAATGAAAGATGTGAATATGAGAACAAATAAAGAAGTAACGGTGGTGGGACAACAATGGTGCGTCAGATATTTTTAGATCTCATAATGGTGCGTCAGAAGCACCGACCCTCACTCAGTAGATGTTGTACCAATAACTTACAATAAATTCCCAATATGATAAATAACTAATTTTTGACTCTTAATAATGCTATCACCAGTTATAAATCACAAGAGCATCTTTACCGGCTGAGTGGTTACCGAAAACCTTCTGCGCCGAAATGGCCCTGCGCCGAGATGGCTCTGCGCCGAGGTGTCCCATTTCCTGTTTGCTAGGGGCGTTGCCAACGAGCTCCTGACAGATGAACACGTCGAATTGAGTTTTCGTTGCGGCACTGACCATTTTTCTTCCTTTCGAAATTGCACTAGATGTAATGTGTGGAATGAATCTGGGAGTGGTCAAACAGAAAGAGAATAGAAATGAGATTTTTTTATTTTACTTCCGAATTATGTTTACCAGTGTAAAGAGAGAACATTTGTTAAATGTACCGATTTTTTGGTTAATCGATTCCACATATTTCCATTTATTCTGAACTAATTTTCTGAGCTAATCAAAGAAATAAATAAATTAGAGCGTATATCAAAATCAATTATACATAATAATAACTGGTGTTGTGTAAGGCATTGTCTTTTAAGGAAAATCTGTCGTCAGACAGGTTTCGATTGCTCCCTCCATGCTCGTCTATCATGTGCTGCCCTCTTCAGCCGTTCGTAACTCTTTCCATTCATATCATCGGTCAACATATTATTTCTTCGTCTTCCTCTTTCCCTGAATCATTCCCACTAATTTTCTTCTCAGCAGGCAATCTTTCCTCCGGATGTGTCCCATCCATTTTTCCCTCCGTTTTCTTACCCATCTCAAAATATTCATTCTCTCACTCATCATTTGCCAGCACTTCCGCGTTTCCCACTTTATCTCTCCTTTTTAATCTTTCCATTCTTCTCCATATCCACGTTTTAAAACCCTCTCTTGATACTTCTCCCATTTTCTCCGCACTGTCCATGCATTTGTTGAAGTTTTAGATGTAGAAGGTAAGAAAGTATGTAGAAAGAAAAAAAATGTACATCTATATCTACGAAATACTGTGCAAGCCACCGCCAGGGTGGCTTGCACAGTATTTCGTTGCATTGCACAGTGGCATGGGGTGATTCCACACCATGCATGCGGCACTTATCCCAGTTTAAATCAGAACCGCGCACGTTTCCCCGGATGCCAGGCGCAGGCAAAAATCAGTCAGGACAACAGTGCGCAGTCAGAAACCAGGAAAGTGCTACGTAGAAGAAAATGCTACCATTAATATTTAATTATGCTAACATTATATTAAATTGTAGTGCTATTATTAGCGTGACAAAAAATAGCACTACAAGGTACCAAATCAATCAAGAGTATATCATGTCGGACATTGCATGCGGTGTTAGTAGCTAACAATCATGTTAAGGTATTTAGCACTGCTGAAAGAACCCATTTAAGTCAGTATCCTAAAACTGATCTATTGCAACTATTATTTTCCCTCATTGTACTTGCGAAAAATAACATTTTAAATCTATTGGTTCTGCAGTTTATTTCCTTAATCTTATTCCTGTGATCGTTTCTACCATAATATTTTGGCTCTAGCAAAATATGTTTAACTTCCGGCAAAAAATAGTCTGCATAAAACTTTCGTAAAAGGTTTACCTATATTTTTCTCATCGATCATATAGTGGTCCCCACCCTAATTCCCTCAACAATTTAGTAACACTGCTATGTTTATCGTAACAATTTTTAACAAATCTAGCTGCCCTCTGCTGCATTCGATCTATATCTGAAACTAGTCCTACTTCGTACGGGTCCCATATACTAGCGGCGTACTCCAAGTGGGGTCTCACGAGAGAAAAATATCATATCTCCTTTACTTTCTCGTCACATTTTCCCAGTGTTCCTTAATGAATCGTAATTAACGATTTCTTTTCCGCAAATTTCACGTCCTGTCCGCCCTGTCCGTTCCATCAAGTCCTGAGTAAGAGTCACTCATCATCATCTGGTGTTCTGCCTGCTGGCAGGTCCCGTACAACACTGCTGTCTCCATCCGCTTATGTCCCGAGCTTCCTTCTTTGCTTCATCATAGCTGATGTTCTTCACCTGATCCACCAATTTAATTCTTCTCCTTCCTCTCTCTTTCTTTCCTTCAATTGAACCCTCAAGTGCCACAGTTATTATACTTTTCCCTCTCATCACACGGCCCAACCAGTTTCCTTTACTTTTCCTTATTTCCTTTAGGAGCGATCTTCCTTCTTTTACTTTGCTCAAAATCTCTTCATTTCTCATCTTATCTACCCATCTTACTTTTTCCATCCTTCTCCACACCCACATTTCTTAAGCTTCTATTCTATTCCTTTCCCTCTTACCTAATGTCCACGCTTCATATCCATACATGAAAACGCTCCATGAATAACATTTAGCTAGTCTCTTTCTCAGCTCCAGATCCAGACTTTTATTGCATAGCAAGTTTTTCTTCTGCCTGAAGGCCTCTTTTGCCATTGCTATCCTTGCTTTTATTTCTGCAATACTTCTCCAGTCGTCTGTAACCATCGTTCCTAGGTACCGGTAGCTTTTAACTTTTCCTATTACACCTTCATTTATTTTCACACTCGTATAATTTTCACAGTTTACTGGCATCACCTTTGTCTTTCCTAGGTTTATCTTCATCCCATATTCCTTCATCCCTTCTTCCAAAACCTTTATCAACCTTTGAAGTGATATCATATTATCTGCTAATATCACCATGTCATCTGCGAATCTAATACTTCTTATCTTCCTACCTCCAATAGTGACTCCTTCCTCTCTCCCATCAAAAGATTTATGAATCATGTCCTCAACATATATATTGAACAAGGTTGGCGACAGACAGCATCCCTGCCTTACTCCTCTACCAAGTTCCACCCATTCTGTCATATCCTCATTTATTTTTAATGCAGCTTTTTTCCTCATATATAATTCTCTAATGAGTTTTCTCTCCTTCCATACCAACCCGCTTCTCTTTTAGAATTTCGAACATTTTATTCCATTCAACCCGATCAAAAGCCTTTTCCAGAGTCACTCCTAAGTACGTAACTGACTCTATATTTAATAGTTCGGCTTGATTAATTGTGTACGTCTCTTTGGTTAAGCTAATCTTTCTCCAAAAATTCATATCAGCGCACTTTTAAAAATTTAATTTTAACTGCCAAGTGTTGCATCTAGGTCTTTCTTCGTTTAGAGCTTCTAGGTCTTTCTTCAACGCAATTCTAAGAGACTCTATGTTAATATCCCTGTACAATACTGCGACATCCACGAAAAGGCGAATTTTCCTCGTAGCGACGGTGGTGATATCATTAATATGCAAAAGGAATAATAAGGGACCAATGACACTTCCCCGGGGTTCGTCGGATGTGACTTTAAATGTGTCTGAACTAACGTCATCTAGAAGTACCCTCTGTTCGAGATTACTTCATAAATCTTCAATTCAGCATAAACTCATAAGTAAAAAGGACAGGTCATTCACAGGTCCATGCCCAAGAAAATACACGGGTGATAAGTACAACAAGTGTTGGATGAGGAGGTCCGTCGCGGTCGGCGTTGAGGCTGATAAGACAGTCCGCGACCGTCCTCTCTTCAGCCCCTCTCGACGCGATCTTGAATTGCACATGCGCGAAGGCGTAAGAAGCCTGCGCGGACGTCGTCGCTTCCCGAGGCACTTGACTCTGCTTCCAGTGCTTCGGCCCCGACGACTCCCAGTCGATGAGGAAGTTCCGCACACAATCTCCCGGGTGAAGACAATTAGCACTTCATCACGCCCTTAAGTGGTCAATGCAGTAGTGGGCCGCGTCAACTGGAGTAAGACGGTCCCTGCCGTACACCTTTAGACGGCACCAAAATCCCTGGGTGGCGAAGGCAGGCCAATCCGACGCCCTCAGCGAACAACCATTCCTTCCCTGTCCGCTTCAAAACACGTCCCAGTGCAACAGCAGTGATGTTTAGCTGTTGGTTGGAAACAGGATCGGAGCTCACAACACACCCAGAAATAACAAAAAAAAGAAGGGCAATGAAATAAAAAGGAATAAAAGAAGAAATAATGTGGCTGATCGTGGAATCGTAATCAGCCCAGAACCCAACCCAACAACAACCAACCATCGGTGATCGTTGCTAACAAACAAAAAAATCAAAGATGGTAGTTAACATACATACAAAATTATATCCAAGAAATTAGCCTTCCGAATAGAAAGTTACAGTGACCAAGGAATTTAATGTAATTGAACAAATATTACTAAACCTAAAAAATGTTACTGACCGGTCTGAACGCGATCCTCAACGGTTCCTACGCTAGTGACGAATCAAAGCATCACAACGTTAGTAATGAAAGGCCCGATTAGAACATCCGCATCTTCGTATACATTAGTCATATACCTAGATCACCGTTGCCAAAAACACCTTTTAAGGACGAAGCACAATCTTTCCTAGTAAATCATTAGCAAGGAAGATACTCAGGGCAATGATAAAGAAATACATGTTTAGAATTCAATTGTCTTCTTTTAAGTCGCATCAGTCCCCAGACATGTTTCATTTGAAATTCTCCCTCCATGCCTGTTCTACCCTGTGCTGTGCTGCCTCCATGCTCGTCTATCCTGTACTGTGCCTCCTTCAACCTCTTCGTTAACTCCTTCCATTCATAACATGATTCAAAATATTATTTCTTCGTCTTCCTCTTCCTCTCTTTCCCTCGATCTTTCCTTCTAATATTCTTTACAGCAGGCAATCTTTCCTCAGGACGAGTCCCATCCAGTTTGCCTCCCTCTTTCTTACTCCTTCCTCAATGTACTCCTTTTCTCATTTATCCTTGCCAGCATTTCCTCATTGTACATTACTTTGTAGGAAGCTCTTATTTTAGTGTAATTCTGTTACGAAAGATAGTGTTATTTATATTAATTGATCAAATACAATGTATTTATTATTTTACGTTAATTTTGCACATTAAAAATATCGCTCAGCTATTACAAGTTCCATCCTCCCTTATAGAAGTGCAAGGACAAAATGAGAACTGTGAATGTAGTGTTGGCCTTAGACCGTTGACGTTAATATTGAAGAAGTCGATGAAAATTAACACCGACAGAGTGTATATGATCTTGACCGGTCGTAACTTATAGAAAATACTTTTTTAATGGAGTGGTATATTAATAAAAATCAAGAGATCCTACGTAATTTAGTTGAGGTCATATGGCTGAAATAAACTTTATCATATTCTAAAGTGTCAAAATCTTATAGCCTCTATCTATCATTCATTGCCTACGATGATTTTCATAATAAGTTTTAGCTTTAAAAAGAAGTCAATCCAGATAGAGCCACTTTTATCTCAAAGCGATGTCGCCATTGAGGGCCAAATACGTATCACTGTGAAAATATTAATTGCAATGCGTTCAGTAACCCTAGTGATAGTTTGAGAACTAAGTAAGCCAAGGTAATAGGCTTACGATAGACTTAATGAAATGGAAATTAAGGGTTATTACAATTTTATAGAATTAGTCAGTAAATATCTCGAGTTTTCCACAAAGCTTTGAGGAAATTTTTATTGCCGTACGTTCTGCGGTTTCTGAGGTTTAATGATCAGTCGGTGAGTCACGGAACGAGGCTTGCACTAATATTTGATAAAAATTTGAGTCAGTATTTATATTTTTCCAGAAGATTACTAAATGATGAACTAAGATCAGTTACCACGCCCATAGGCGTATTTCATCGCAGTAGTCAATGCAATTTCAATGGGGTCAATGGCTTCGGAGGTAGCGTTGTACGTAAACGAGACGGTAGCACATGACTTTCATCAGTTTTTATGAAAAAATGACATAGAAGGCTATATTTCATCAAAAATTTTTTTCGGAAAACAGTTCGAGTGTAAACTGGAGATGTTTTCCAAATTTAATGTCGATAATTGCGGTGGTTTTTGTTCGGTCTCCTTCGATGTAAGGTGGTGCAAATTCCTCCGTCCCCCACTCCATCCTCACACAACCCACGTGTCGGTGCAAATTGTTTTTTGTCTTCCGTCGCTACGTATTCTTTGTATAATCACTGAGGGTGTGCCATCCACATTCCTCTCCTTTACACTTTTCCTCACCAGGTGGTGCTCTTTCTCTCCGAAATACCCATTCCCGTGATGTCTTCGTCCTCGTCGCCCAGCGGAGCCGTGTTTCCTCACCTCACGTTGGTTCCTTCGACGGATCGCTCTTCACTTCCGTAATCCTCTCGTCCGCCACCATTTACGAGGCAACGCACGTGCGCTAGACTCGCCGAGAGTATTAGCCGACAGCTTCTCATTCCATGGTGATCACCTCGTCGTCCGGGAGACGCGGCCTCCATCCCATCAAACCCACTGTAACACCGCGCTCCTTTAGTTATCGTTAGTTTTGTGTGTTTTAAATGTTTGATAAGTTTATTGTTTATTTTGTGTATTTTGTTTTCTCTTATTCCTTTTTTGTGGTTTAGACGTTTAATTTGTTCATTTTGTATGGTCGTTGTCGGTTGTGAGGGAGTTGTTTAAGTTTGGAGGGGGGGATTGTTGTTGGAGTGGAGAGAGAAGAAGGGATGAGAGGTGTATAAAAAGAACGGAAGATAAAGCGCTACCAAAAGGAAACACGAGAGGCTTGGGTGGCGAACCTATGGCACGCGTGCCCAAAGTGGCACGCGGAACTGGGAGGGTGCTGAGGACGGATACCTCTATCTCACTCGATGGGTTGGCACGCGAGTCGAGCGAGTATACTCTTATTTCATAAACTTTGGCACTCAATCGCCAAAAGATTCGCCACCCCTGCACTAAGGCGTTACACCCCCCTCTCCCCTGTCTATCGCGTCCGTCACGGCGTTCGAGGGAAGCACGCGTGGGGACGGGGCGCACACGGAACGGACGGAAGGGAATGTGGATAGTGCGGGCTCCGTGAGAAAGAGAAGAGTCCCCGGGGGAGTGTGTGGGAGGGGGTGGGGACTCGTCATCATCATCCCCCTGGAATTCGAATGGAGAGACACAAGAGGGAAGAGTATAGAAAAAAAGAGGACCACGCCCCCCTTCACGGTGGAACAAATAAATGCAATTTTCATTTCGAAGACGCTCTCTCACTCTCTCTCTCTCTCTCTCTCTCTCCTCTGGCGAGCTTGCTTCGGAGGATGGGGGGTTGGGGGTGAGAGGGTGGGGGAGGGAAAGGGAAGGGAAGTGGGGAGGGAAAGGGAAGGGAACGGTCATTCGTTAGGTGGACGTCGCCGGCTCAAAGGACGTCGGTGGAGTCGCCCGGGCGCTGAAGGGGGAACGAGGGGGTGGATATGTATTCCCCGTGGGAGAGAACGCAGGGACGAAAGGGAGTTGGGTGGGGGGAGGATGGGGAGGGTGGGGGGTGACAAAGAAGCACAAAGAGTCACAAAGAGAGAAAGAGAAGGAAGGAGGTGGAGGGAAGGGGTGGTGTAAATGGCGGAGAGTATGGAGAGAGAGAGAGGGAGAGAGAGAGAGAGAGTAATCCGTGGAATTAAAAGCGAAAAGAGAGAGAGAGCGACGGTGGCGCTGCGCGGTGGAAAATGTAAAACTCCGCTCTCCCCGGAGACGAGGGCACGGAACGCACGATGAAATATCTGAAAATAAATGAAGGAGGCCGCCGCGGCGAACAAAAAGAAACACTCTCCTCACGCGTCCTCCCTTCGAGGGGAGGGGGAGGCGGTGCTGGCGCTGCCATGGCAACCCTTTCGCTTCGTGCCTGACGCGAGGCATTGTCGTCGCCAAGAGTCAAAATGGGAGATTCTCTCTCCAGAGTCGTCTGGTTGGCCCTTGACTTGTTGGGTCTCTTGATCGCCGCCATTCCGCTGGCAACTGGCCCCTCCGCCTTTTTCGGCGCTTTTAAGGAATGCTTGCACGCACCAGCATCGTGTCGTTTAAAACAAAGAAAGCAGTTCTATGAGTAATCTTAAGGAATAACCTTCATTTTAATCTCGATGACCGATAACCTACCCTGATTTTAATGTATATTCGAAAATGAAATGTGTACTATTGGATGGTGTGAAAATATTACATTAATGAGGTTACATTGGTTTGAAAGTGATGAATTTTAGCGGTCAAATACATTTGCCTCTTTTGGCAGAGCGATGGCGTCTCTTCACATAACCCTATTTATGTCAAATTCTACCCGAATGAAATTGTTCAAAAACTTGTACAAAATGTAATAGATATTTAGGCAACTAATGCATTTTTTAAACTTACGTCATCGATAATATTACACACGTGTAATCAGGTTTAAATAACAGACTTCCGACTTCCGTCGGAGCACTTAGCATCCGACATACTGTAACTAACGTTGCAGCGTTGCCAAGGGAAGCTCCTGCTGTTTAAATATTTTACGGAATTTCTTAGTAAAATACATAGAAATTAGGCATTTAATGTACAAAACTAAATATTTTAACCTTGAAGATGATTCTACCCTTGCCTTAGTTTGTTAAAAAGAATCTAGATATCTAACCCTGCCTGAACAGCGATGGAAGCAGGACTCAGTGTAACCACTGGCTTTCGTAACCAAGGAAAAGCTACTTTTTAACGCTTTTTCTCAAAGGATTTCTCCCAAATTAGTTTTTCAATGATATATAAAAAAGATGAAAGGTAAAACTTATCCTAAATATACTCATTAAAGCAAAATTCATCAATCTTATGAAAATCGTAATTCGAAGCACAGGTGCCTCCTTAAGGTAGTCCGAGCGAGATAGTTCCCTAGTCATAATAGAGACCATATTCGAATTATACGTTTTAATTTCATCAGCTGTAAGAAACATGAATTAAATATTGCATTATTAATGGTGCAATAATATAGTTTTATATGACAGAAATTGTAAGTAATTAACTGAAAATATCTTAATAAGTCTTTAACTTGACTCATTTTTTTCGTGCGGTGCGTTTGAAACGGAAAGTTTTTGGTGATACCCAAGAACCTATTGCGGTGACAAAATGATTAATTTTCAAATATAGTTGTGAAAACATACAAGCTACACGCTGTTAGTTTTTTACGACATTTACGACAAGTGTAAGAAATTCCTCATTTTTAATATAAGGTCTCTCTGGAGTGCATGCACGTACCATTTCCCATGTAAAAGGGCTGGTATTTATCAACAAACAAATTCCAAAGTAATGTGGTAAGGGGTTGAATTTATGGTGTCATTAGAACGGTGAGATATGTTTTTTTTTTAATGAGACCAAATGCATTAATTTCTAAGTAAAATGACATTTCGCATAAACTACCTTAACGATATCAGTCTTGAAAAAATTTCGGCGAGTCGTGTCTACAGATTCGACTGTTGTCCCAAATAATCCAATGTCTCACCGTCTGTGAAGGGGCGTCGATCTAGCAGCGGTTGCCTTGTGTTGATCGAGGTCCTCGATGGCCTTAAAAACCATGGACAACCAATTTCAGGAGTTTAATTTTAGGTAAGAACTATCGCCAGCAAATAAAGGTATTTCAGAATTTGAGGGAATATGAAATTACAATGAAATTAATGATGCACTAATGGAAAATGAAAACAGAACGCTTTGTTAAATTTTCAAATTTTTTCAGTGTCGTTCTCGGGGCTGACAACTGACTAAGTTAAAGACTTATTTGCATATATTCATTTAATTACCTCCCATTTCTGTCATACAAATTCTGTCTTGATAAGTTTCCCCCGATATCTGTCCACCCATTCGATCCCGTGAAAAAGGGGTTTCTTCTTCATTGGGAGGGGAGGCGAGTCGTTGGGGGAGTCGAGAGAGATAGACATTCGTGGAGCGAATTCATTCATTCGGCACAAGATTGCGGGTGGACTCCGGTGTACTGCAGCACCCTCGAGTGACAACAGCGCCTCCAACATTCCTGTGGAAGTGGGCCGCACTCATGTCACGGGCGAGGTGTCCCGCGTTCTTTTCGGCAGCCATTGTCTCATCCCGCCATTTTATTTCGCATCGTTCCCCAAACATATGAAGTGTCCTAAAAGTGCACTTCCTTACGATAGTCCAAGCGAGACAGTACCCTAGTACAACAGAGACCATATTCGAATTATACGTTTTAATTTCACCAGCTGCAGGACACATCAATTAAATTGCATTATTAATGGTGCAATTATATCGATTTGTATGACAGAAATGGGAGTTAATTAAATGAATATATGTAAATAAATCTTTAACTTGACTCATTTTTTTTCGCGCGGTGCGTGTGAAACTCCTTCATAACGGAAGGTTTTATTGTGATACCCAAGAGCATACTGCGGTGACAAAATGATTAATTTTCAAATATAGTTGAGAAAACATACAAACTACACGCTGTTAGTTTTTTTGACGACATCTAAGAGTTAGAAATACCGCATTGTGTAAATAATGTATCTCTGGAGAGCATACACGTACCACTTCCCATGTAAAAGGGCTGGTATTATCTGGCAAATATCTCCGAAAGTAATGTGGTAAGGGGTTGAACTTTTGGTGTTATTAGAAGGGTGAGATATTTTTCTTAAAAAGAGACCAAATTCATTCATTTCTTGGTCAAATGATTTGTCGCTCGGACTACCTTAATACTGCCAGATAGATGGCGATGAATTCCGCTGAACGAACACTTTTGAGCGGACAGAGCTCTACTTTTGAGACGATCCCGAGGTGGTATGTATACGAAGGACACGGTGGCGCCGGCCCAAGTGGCGTTTCGATTCTCCCTCACTTTGTCGTGCATGAATGACATTTGGATGAATCTAAAGTAATTCATGGAATAATTTCTGGAATTCTCTATCCGAGATGTGGAGCTTAGCTACGCACGCGAAGAATTAAACTCGGGGATTCGACCGTGGAAAAAGGTTTAAATTCCGTGATGATCGAATACAATAAAATAGTGCCATCCCGTGAGATAATGATTGATGGACGTTTAGGGATTTGGAGACATTCGTCCAGCCACTTGAAAGGCGTATCTAAGAGAGAAGAGTCAAAAATACAGCTGAAATACAGGGGAATATTTCGAGGAACAAGGGAAGTATAGATGAAATAAGGTCTACCGTCTGGAAAAAGTTGGTTGTGTCGTTGATGCAATGGAGTTTTCCCATATTTATTCTATAACAAGAGCGCAACCATTTCCTCATCGTCAGAAGCTCTTTCCAGCAACAGACATGTCCTTGAACGACCCCGAGTGAAAACATTCCCTCTTTTTTGACCAAGCAAACTAAAACTTCTATTGTTAAAATCCTTTGAAAAGGTTTTCATTCCACTTTCACGGTTTCTATAAAGAGAGATGATCATTGTATGTGTCGTTTTTGATGTTTAAACATTGTCGCCGCTTCCATTAGTGAATATTATACCATACGCTGATGTCACTCGTCGCGTCGTCGGAGTGCATCCGCTCATGGGATCGGGGCCAGGGGGCAGGGGCCCCATCGACTTCGCCCCGGGCGGGTACATCGGTGGCCAACGATATTCACTAGTTGTTTATGAGAGTGGGTGACCATCTCCGACAGAGGAATTGCCGTGCGTTTAGTCAGCGCTCGAGGCAAACTCTGGACGGCTCGCGCAATCCAGTTAGGGCTTCGCAATGAAGAGGTTCTAGTGTTCTCCTAAAGAGAACAAAAAATAATATAAAAAAGGAGGAGGATGAGAGGAACAAGCCGAAGAAGCAAAATTGCCATGCTGCAGCTGGGGGGCTCTCATAAAAAATGGACGGAGAAAAGGGTTTGTTTTTTGCTTTCTCTAATCCCCAGAGCGCGCTGCACACACACACACCTACACTCCGACATGGAAAGGGAAGGATGAGGGGGCGGTGGTGGTGTTCCCTCCTTTCATTTTTTTTCTCCGAAAGAGAGAGGCGAATCGGGGGACTTGAGAGACGGGGGTGGAGACGGGGGAGGGGGTGGAAGAGAAGCAGAGAGGGAGATTCGTCGTGTGTGTGTGTACCGGAGCGGACGCTTTGGGCGTAACACACGGGAAGAGGGTGGGGGGGAAGGGAAAGAGGGCTCACAGCCAGTAGAGGGGGTCCCAGCCAGCAGCATCAGCCTCGGACACACAAAGGTGTTTTCCCCTCCGTTTCTCGACTTTCTTCTTTCCCTCTTCTGCCCTCTCTTCCCTTCCTCTCCCTCCACCCCCTCCCCCTCCCGCCCTTCATCTTCTCCTCTTTTTTTTTATATTCCGCACACAAGGATCCGCATTCGTTTCTGTCGTCTCTCTACACATCCACTCGAGTTCGGGCCGTGCGGTCCTCGGACACGCCACGTGCGTCTCGGCTTTGATAACTCCCCGCGGGCGGCGCCTTTGCCTCCCCCCTGCCCGTTCCCCCTCTCAGGGCGAAAAGGGAGGCGCGCGGAGGGAGAGGTAACGGCCCCTCCAGGGTGGATGTATAACCTCCCTCCCCACATTCCCCTCCACCCTCCCACACACACCGCCACCGTCTCCTCCACGGGCGACCGCCGAGGCAGAATCCCCCGCTTGTATATACCTATCGCCCTCCTCACCCACCCAACCACCCCTATCCCCTCCTCCCCCTTTGCCCGCAAAAATCTTTTTTTTCCCCGGGAACACGTCCCCCCTCCCTCTCCCTTCCTCCCACTCCCCTCTCCGCCTGTCTGTTCCGACCAGGGCCGTCCCCCCCCCCCCCTCACGACATCGGATCGGTACTGATACTCGTGTTTTGCATTTGTAACACTTTCAAATTCCAAGTCTAAAGTGAGGCCTCGACTTCGAGACGGACCGAGGCCGGGTTGGAATGCGCGCAATATCTCTCTCTTTGGGATGGCCGAGCGGAGCGTTAACCATCTTCTCCTTCTCCAATGGTACTCATAGGGCGCCTCGGAGGCCGGAGCGGAGAGGGATAATGTTCCCAGTGCGATGACCCATCCGACTCTGCCGATGTGGCATCAGCCAACGACGGTATCCATCACTTTGTCAAATGCTTGCTTATGGAAAGAAATCAACGTCGGTTCCTAGAGGGACATGTGTTTGTCCCAGGCACTTTATTGACTGCTTAGTTAATGTAGGCCAATGGTCTAAATTGGACGATTGCTCTCTGATGAACCGTGATAAATTTTTCAGTTATGGCGGTTTTTTTAAAGGTTGTGGATGTGGCTGGTAGTAATAATTTTACCTACGGAGAACTTCCGAACATTTCGCCAACTTGGTGAAGGTGTTGGGAAGCGAGGAGGGTGGACAAGTGAAGGCAATTGGCCACTGCGGGACGGGTGTGAGCGAAATACCATCGCGAGACATCGATCGTCGTGACAATGGGACTGCCTCACTTTTCACTCGTTTCTCTCCGAATAACGCGCAGCTTACGATATCATTGTTTCTCGCGTCTACGTTTCGAGTGACGGACGTTTTACATTCCACGCTCGGTCGTCCTTGAGAACTCCTCCCATTCGTTTCAACACGGCGTCCCATCCGACGGACGGAAGAGTGCGCGATACGTCAAGAGAGTCTTTCGCGCGGCACGGGAGTTGGGGTGCCTGGGTTCGAAGCGAGGCCCCGGCATGCGGGGCGTGCCCGAACACGCCATCCCGTGCGCCAAACCCCCCCTCTCCCAACCTCAACCCTCCCTTCCCACTGTCTTCGTGCGATAACGATCTCCGCTTTTCTTTCCACTTTGGAGCACGCGTCGTCTAGGCAACCCACTCCCCCTCGCCCAAGGTGGAGTGAGGGGTAGGGTTGACAGGTCTCCCGTATTTCCCGGGTTTTCACGTATTTTGACCATATTTTTTTTCAGTCTCCCGTCTCACGTATTTTAGAACATTTCTCCCGTATTTCATTCTAATATAATATTGTGTGGTTCAAGTGCAATATTTTTTTGATTATTAACGATTCAACTTCGATTATCAAAATATATTCTGAGCGATATATCGAACTGTGCATTGGCATCATAGCTGCCAATATTAAAATATTTTTACTAGCATATACTCAAATGTGCATGTATGTTAGTTAATGTTGGTACTTGGTTCTAGAACAGTACATACTGTGTTTTGTTAGGAGTAACCCAGGATCTAATGCCCACTTAGAAAGAATGCTTTTAATTGTGAATAATAAGTGAACTAATGTGAGAAACAGAAGTTCTGTTGAACTTATTAACGCTGATCTGCAAATCGTAACAAATTTTAATTTAAGATGTAAAGAATTTCTCAAATATAAGAAAGATGATGTTAAGTTTCTTTCAGAATGCAAATTCAATTGTAAATTTTTGTAACCACGTTTGTGCATTCAAGTGCGTTTTGTATTTTAAGTGTATGAGGATTAAAATCCCATTCTACTCATCGAAGCTAAAATTTGAAATGCTATAGAAAACCTCCGATGGTATAGTGTTACATCCTACATCGTATAACGTGGTAGAAAATTTCAGTCTCCCTTATTTTCAGTTCGAAAATCTTGCAACCCTAGTGAGGGGGAGGGTGGGCTCTCTCTTGTCCAAACCACCCTCCCGCGACAAAACCTCCCCCCTTCCTCCGCCCGCTCTCTTTCGTCACTCTTTCGAGAGTGTTGTGGGTGAGGGGAAGGAGAGGGGGGAGGGAGAAGTGGGCAGTACTTTTTTGAATGCTGCTGCGAAAGATGACTTGCCGTCGCTGCTCTCTGCGTCCACTCCCTCTGGTCTGGTCGTACCAGGGCAGCAATGGGAGGAGGAGGAGGGAGGGGTGGAGGATAGAGGGGGAGGGGACAAAAATGACGGAAAGCGGGTAAAGGACGGACCCACCCCCTTGTCTCTCTCTCTCTTTGAATGTCTGCGTGTGTTTGTGCGCGAGTGGGAGCAAGGGGGGAGAGGGGGGGGGACGTCGACGTGATGGGCACCGTGGCTTCTCGACCTCCTTCCCACTCCCGCCCCCACCGGCCTGCCCCCACCGACCTCCCCCCCCCCCCCGCCTCCAACCCCCTCGGCCCCCAGGAGAGCGCTCTCTCGAATACAGCGACGACCAAACAAAAGGAGAGTGCGAAAAACGAAAAATTTCGGCTCTGTGGGAGAAGAGAAGAGTCGCGTCGGCTCTCTTTGAAACAAAGGAGGGAAAGGAAAATAAATGAGGAGAGCAGCACGCAGAGAGTGCGCACTCTGCCGCGACACGGAAGGAAGGAAGGCTATGAGAGGAATGAAGAAGGCCCCGGGATCGAGACCAGGATGGGACGAGAGTGCGCACCGCCCATGAATCGACAAATAGACCAACTCGAACCGACCGACGGACGCCGGTGCGGCGGTAGATACGCCGCAGCCTCACCAAACTCCCTGTGAATGTGTCGCTAAGTGAAGACGAGGAACTGGGAATCAATGCGAGAAAGGATATAGGTAATTGGTGTGGAATATTGTGTCGGCGAAAGGGGTTGACATCGAAATAGGAGCAAGAATGACAAATGAAGGGGGAGGGGAAGAAGAAGAGAGGGATGGAGAAGGAGGAAGAAGTGTGGGAGAAGTACGGGGGAGGGGATAATAAGAACGGGGATGATTAGGGGAAAGGGAGAAGGAGAGGAGGGAGTGGAAACAGAGAAGGGGGGAGGTGAGAGATAGAGAGAGGTAGGGAGAGGGAAGTGGAGTAGAAGGATAGAGGGCGAAATGAAGGGAAGGTAGAGATGGAGTGGGAGGATATTGTGTGTTGTAGGAAGCTAGAGAGAGAGAGAGAGGGAGCGTGAAGGAAGGGGAGGATTAAGGGAATGAGAGAGAGGTGGAGGAGGAGGAATGGGTGTGGTGGGTGAGGCGGAGGTTGGGGAGGGTGTTGGATGGACAGAGGGTGGAGAGGTGTTTGGGATTACGTGAGGGGGCAGTGAGCGTTCTTTTTGTTTTCCTCCGTTTCTTTCGTTCTCGTTCGTTACTTCTTGAGGAGAGGTAGTTTTATTATTGTAGCTTACTTTTTGTTTCCTTATTTTATGAATGATCGTGTACTATGAGTCTGCTGAGGTTTAACTCTTAATATATCTTACATAAATATAGATGGAAACTCTACTCAGGAAATCAAGAGTGGAATATCCATGGGAAAGAAAGCCTTTGAAAAAATGAAAGCTCTATTAACGGCCAATAAAATACCTATTACCCTAAGGAAGATATTTGCTAAGTGCTTTGAATGGAGCGTGGTCCTCTATGGATCAGAAACTTGGACCTATAGGAAAAAGGGAGTGGAATATCTTGAAAGTTTTGAAATGTGGTTATGGAGAAGTTATAATGAGAGTGAGGTGGACGGACAAGGTGAGGAATGACCAAGTTTTGGAAAGGATTGACGAGAAAAGATCAATCATGAATTCAATAAGAAGAAGGAAGGCGAACTGGCTGGGTCATATCATGAGGCATGGCTTCCTCCTGAGTAAGATAATGGAAGGAAAAGTGAAAGGAAAACGCAAGAAAGGAAGAAGAAAATTTGATATGTTGACGGATTTGAGGGAGAACAGGAGTTACCAAGAGATGAAAATGTGGGCGCAAAATAGAGAAGTTTGGAGGGGTTCAGCTGGAACCGGTCTTAGGACAGATCTACATTGATGATTTCTTACGCATATTTATTTGATATGTTTACTTCTTTGAAGTCTCGCAACAGGACACAAGGATCTTCTTCTACAAGTATCCTCATGTGAACCGATGCTTGGAATAACTCGGGAAGTTTCTGTGGAGAGAGAATGACCTTTCAACCCATTATGACGTGATTGGACAATCCTTTGGTTGGTTAGGTGCTACCGTGGCTTATTTCAGTTGGGTAGCTTTTGAGACCCTCTTGCTCTGTGTTCTGTCCGTTCCGTCTCCGGAGGACGAAAAAGCTGGACACATTTCTATTGAAATGCGGTCAAATATTTTCCTTTAATATTCATTCGTTTTAAAACATTGTTTTTCGCGAAGGGGCCATGCAGAAAAACTTTTCTATATTTTATAATTATTCGCGAAAATATAACGTCAGAGAAAAATGATGAAATTTATAAATAATTTTGAATTCGTTATAAAACTCGTTTTTCAGTTCTTCTATATTTTATATAAAATATGACGTGATTGTTGGACTCTCTTTACAGATAATTCTGCAACTTTTGTTAAATCCAAGCCCAGTTATGTTGTTGGATATTGACGAAGTTAAAATGTCGCCACTGTGGGCTGCTGTTCAGCGGAGGCAAGCAAGGTCGCTGGGAACTCGAGGTCCATAGATGCATGCATGGAGAGGGAAAGGGTATGTTAAGGAGCGTAGGAATTCCTCGTTATGGCGGCGGTCTCCAAGGGTGTGTTTGTCCCGCGTGTTCCCATTCGGAATAGGCGGTCACATGAACTGCGGTCTGAGTCGGGCCGAGTCGTCGTCGGGCTGAATGTTGAAATAATCGTACGAGATTGCTGAATTTGGAAAAAGTGCGCGATTTGAATGGGAGAAAGATGCGCTGGGGAGGAGGAGCGATTGCCTTCGCCACAAAGCCTGGGGCCAATCCGCCACCCGCTGAAGCGATCCGTGGAGGGTAACGACACGTTCAATCAATTAATGGAAGACAAAAAAAACTCCGAATTCAAATACGTATATTACCAAAATAAGGAAGAATTGTCACTATACATACACAAAATCTCTGAAAGTCTCCCAATGAGACAATCCCCCCCTTATGCACTGGGAAAGTCTTTAACAATTCACTTCCTCGGAGTCGTTTCACCACTCTCGGAATCGTGACGGGGACTGACAAGTTGACTTCGCCCGCTCACCAGGAAAACTCTTGGTTGCCGATTTCAGCTCCTCGCCTCGGAAAGGTCCGTGCATTCCGCGGGGCCTAGGGAGGGGAATTTAAATGTGCCGAATCCATGGAGTGATGGCACACAACCCAACCACTCCACCCCCGTCCATCCTCTGCACAGCCACCACGCTCATTCCTCGCGGAGAGCCCTTCGGGAACCGCTGCGTGCCTTCGACGATTGCAACCCTCGTGCGGGGGCGGCGGGGGGAGGGTGTAAAAAGGAGGGGGTGTCGGAGGGGGAATGCATAAAAAGGGAGAGTGTGCTGTGATCATCAGGCCCTCCTTCCTCGTCTCCTTCACCTTTCCTCCGCTGGGGATTTCGGGTCCGCCTCTCGAGGGAAATGAGACGGGGGACAGGAGACGGGGGACAGGAGACGGGGGCCTGGAGGCGGGAGAGCGCGGACAGCGACACCGCACCCCCGCCCCACACCCCAACACCACGAATAATCTCTGCATCTTCACCCCGCGAGCAGCCCTCCCTCTCTTTTTCTCCGTTCCTGCGTCCACTCAGCTCCGTCCTCGAAGGGATGTCCCCATTATACAAATGCCTCG
The DNA here is from genome assembly GCA_963169105.1 of Ceriagrion tenellum. NCBI lineage: Eukaryota > Metazoa > Arthropoda > Insecta > Odonata > Coenagrionidae > Ceriagrion > Ceriagrion tenellum. The sequence goes on from OY720633.1 coordinate 21,484,136, forward strand.
GGTCGATTCAAAAAACCGAATTCCACTCTCTGCCGTTACCGTCGTCAAATTAATACTGCATTCTCCGATGAAATACCCGAGTTATTAAAAAGTAAAATTACGACTCAGAATATTTATTTTTCTGGTAGAAAATTTTGATTTCCAGCCAACTGTAGTGATTTTGATTCTTGTGATCACTAATGGTGATCGGAATGAGTAAAATAATTCACGTTTGGATGGATTTGGATATTTGGGGAGGCGACCGACGGCTAAGGTCATTTGCGCCATAGGGGATAGGGGACTGCTCTTAACGAATGGCGCCAAGGGGACCGCGATTAAACGTCTCATCCGACAGACGGAGTACTGTATTTGAAGTTCCCTCCATAAAAGATTCAAGTAGGGATCGGGTTCCCTCTGAAAACATCCTCCTCTGCAGGGATTTGAACCCTGGCCGCCCGTGTGGTAGTCGAGTACTCTAACCACCACACCAACCGATCCCCAAAAACATTCACATTTGGGAAGGTACATTCACTCTTATTTCGTCGCGTCTATCGATTATAGAGATGTTATCGCTTGGGGTCAAAATAATTTCCTCTGCGTCGCTCTTAAACTTACTTGATCGGAATCTTTCAAGTAACCTAAACTTCGCGTGCGTTACCTCCGAATATCTGACCGCTCGTCATTTTGTCTTTGCCATCGGCTGCGTGACTTTTTTTCTAGCAGAGTAAAGGAAGCGTGCGGCTTAAATTTGTCCTTTCTTAACTTCATGAATAAAATATTTCGCCGGAGAACCCCAGATTCTCGTGTCTAATTCGAGATGTGGCCGAACCATAGCCAAGTCGCATCTCTCTCTTTTCTCTCATATATATCTCTCTCTTTCATTTCTCCATTGGATAACTTTCCTTCTCTTCGCTTGATTAGTGTCTCCTGGATTATTATTTTTGGAATCGCCGGAATTCCGTCGCTTGGCCATTCGGAGTGTAGGTATCTCCTGCTGGCCTATTTTTGGCAAATTGAATAATTAACACACCAGGTAGGAGCCTTGGAAAGTATTATGCTCGGGACAAATTGATTTTATTGAGGTACAAGGGATTTCTCATAGATATCAGTGAATTAGAGTTCAATCATGGAATTGGGATCGAGGATAAATCGTCCCTAATTCGGAAAGTCAGTAAAATGATCTCTGAACGCAGAAGGACAAAGAGGAATCCAAAGGCCACCAGTTTTTAGTTTCCTAATGTTTTTAATGAATAATCGTTCAGTGGTCAACAAACTAACTAGAATATTTTTGGGGTCATACGTCGGTGAAAGTCGTCCCGAGTCTTCGGGAGATAAAGTGGACTGAGGCAATATCTTCCCAGAGGCTTCGCCTGGATTCAGCGACTGTTTAGCGTCCAGCCCTCAAACTTCAAGCACCGCGTCTTCTACCCATTCCGCTTGTTGCGCGGGCTCCGACGCTGGAGGACACGCCGATAGACCGAGCGCAGTCGCCGGGCGACCACTAATCTCTGCGACCACTAATCTCTCCAACCGCTGGTCCTCGTGGAGCTCAGTCGAAAGACGCCCACGTCATTACTCAAACGACGAATTGACTCTCCCATTTTAGCCTCTCGCTGTTTCTTCCCTCAAGGCAGATGGCCTGAGAGAGATATCATTTCGCATAAAATTAAATGAGTCGGCCTCCCCATGCACTCACTTAATATATAACATCTCACCTTTACAAAGATACAGAAATATCTGCCCTTCAATGGACTAATTTTCGTGATGTTTGGCAGAGTGTCGAAGCCGTCCGTGGAGTTTCCATGGAGTTCGGGACACGGGTATGCGCGAAACGCAGACATTATTTTAGAAAATAGAAGAATTTTTAACCCAAACATCGCATCATAAAATTAACAGTGTTTAATTTTTGGTGCTTCCTTTCACTATTTTTCAAATTACATCACTCAATCGCCGTAAATAATGACTCTGAATCGTAGAAAGATCCATATTTGTGAAAGTGTTTTTACTTTACGGCGTGGAAAAAATGAGTCATGTTAAAGACTTTTGAATCCATATTTATATATCCATCTTATGTATTAATGTGAAAGTGTGATTATGCGGTCAGTTATAACTATCAAACCACTGCACGGAATGATGTAAAACTATGTAATATATTATGTCACTCGGAAGGTTTATGGCTACTTTTTGTTTACCTAATGGTCTCCGGTTCGACTCCAGACGAGAAAAAGCGTTTCCATAATAAATACACGTAAAGTTCGTTTTCTGGCATGCATACCCTTTTTCTTTGGCATATTTACGAGGGCAAACTTAAAAATAAGGTCTCCAATTTTTTTTCATAGAAAATGACATTTATTTACATTGTTGGATACATCGTTCGAAAGGTCATGGCTTCAGGTATTTTTCGATGTAGTCACCCTGGCGCTCGATGACTTTCCTCATCCGCACGATGAACTTTTGAATCCCGTCGTCATACCAGCTTCCGTCCGCGTTGCGAAGATAGGCGTTGACCTCCTCTTGCACCTCGTCGTCCGTCGCGAACTTCATCCCTCCTAGGTGTTTCTTTAGGGCGAGGAACATGTGGAAATCACTGGGTGCGACGTCGGGGCTGTACGGAGGGTGCCCGATCACTTTCCACCCAAACTTCGCGATCAGTTCCTGCGTCTGACTGATGCGTCTTCCGCACATTCCACGCGCTGCCTCTTGTGGTATACGGTGAGCTGTTTGGGCACCCACCTGGCAGAAACCTTTCGGTAATTCAATTTATCCTTTAAAATTACGCGAATTGAGTCTCTGCTACACACTCCTCCTAGTTTTTCTTCCAAATCCTTCACCGTTGCCCGGCGGTTTTTCAGCATTTCCGCCTCCACTGCTTGCACTGTCTCATCTGGGTGCAATGGCCTGCCACTTCTTTCCTCGTCGTGGACGTTTGCGCGGCCGGAAAGGAACTCGCGGCACCACTTACGAACGTTTTTAACATCCATACATTTTTCACCGTAAACTTCAACCAATTGGCGACGAATGTCGATAAGTGCCACCTTTTTTGCGGTCAAAAATCGTATGACAGACCGAATTTCACACCTGGGCGGAGACGCTCCATCGCGGACGGCTGCTATGCTGTGCTATGCCAAGACTGAGCGGTCGACAATGCTTCGCGGCGGTCAGAGTGGTAGTGGGGGAACCAAGAAACACGGCGGCGATGCCGGATTGCGCCTAGCGCTTCATGCGGCGACGCAACGACTTAGAAGACCTTATTTTTAAGTTTCCCCTCGAACATTAAAAATAATGGTTGTACATGGTCGCGACTAAGACATTAAATGCACTCATTTTCATAATTTAAAGAAAATTGAATAAAAATTCTTACTCTTCCAATTGATTTTCTTTTTCCAAATGATTTACTTTAAATTTTGAAAAAAATACGATCGTAAAATTGCTGAAAATTCATCGTTTTATGGTACGCTGTCCCCTTGACGACCGATAGCATTGTTGGAGCCAAATCTCATGTGGATATGTGAATATAGGCCAAGAACGCAGAAATTGAAATAGAATAATCCACAAGAAATACATTGTGCGCGATATCTATTCTAATATATAAATGTGTAATGGTGTATGTATGTTGCTCCATCACACAAAAACTACTGGACCGGTTGTGATGAAATTTGGCATGTAGTTGGTAAATATATTTGGTCGTAAAGTAGGCTATATTAAAAAGCCCTCTGGGTCCCCAAAGCCAGCCACAAAGGTGGTCCATGCTAAGCATTGGGTTCGGTGCAGTGGTTTCATTTTTTTTGCTTTTTAAAAGTACTTTTACTCAAGATAGAGGGCTGGGGTTTTTTTTATCGCATGGATAAATAAATGAAGTTTCTAATTCTTTCAATCGATTTTCTTTTACGCTTCGTATATGCCTGAAAAATCATGTTATTAACTGAAAAATCCCACATTTTTCTCTGAAATCAACAATAGTATATTTCCTTGACAACAAGAGATTTGATTTTCAAAGGATATTCACATCTTTAGCATTTAAACATCACGTTTGCATGCAGGCCCATGATAGCACGTAGAAGGGAAATCTGTATAAGAAGGGTCCAGAGTCCCAAGGGCCCCATGATAGATTGCTTCGGGTGTGGTCGATAAATTCAATGCATATTCTATTTGCTTACATATAAATGTGCTCTATTTTGCAAAGTCTATTTTCTAATGAGTTGACAGAGATGATTTAATGATGATAAGTGTTTACAAGCATTGAACGAAAAAAACAAAAATAAAAAAAGGAGATGTAAAGCAAAATGGGAAACTTGCTTCGGTCACCTCTTCGTGGTGTTTCTCGGGTTACGCTAAGAACCGCACAAACTTCACCCTAACCCAACCTAACTCAACCAGCTATAAATCTGGTTCAAATATAGACCCATCTGTTTCTAAACTTATATCTATTTTAAGATGGCGGAAATTATAATGACGTCACTACATGTTTCTTACCCGAAAGAATAACGAGAAATTCTGCTCAATGAACGAGATCCGTGCATGAAAATCGGGAAGAGCACTGGAAATCACCATAAATTTTTGAGTTAGTAACAGAAACAAATGATTATGGCTAACCTTTACACCGAAGGCGCAGTCCGGATGACGTAAGATTAATGGGTCAAATAAACCTGGCTGCTGCTGCAAATGCTCCTTTTGACGTCGTCAACCGCTGGATTGTACCCTGCTCTCCGATCCTGATTATGGTACTCAACGCACATATCAACGTTGAATTCTGCAACTCAATAAAGTCATTGAATGCAAATATAGGTACGTGCACAAGGGAAGCGGTTGAGCTGTTAATTCACTCGGAAGACGGCTCAAGAAAACCGGAGGGACGAGGGGACCATCTATCAACCTGGGTGCTATTCAAGCAATAATTAATCTGCATGGCCCATTGTTGGCTTTACCGTGCATGAAACAGGACCAACACTCATCTCTACGTGCATCCGGAAAACGGTCAGTGTGTCAACTACAACGAACATAACGTACAAGATAGGTTATTAGCTTCTCAAATGACCACGCTGACATTATTCCTCAGGCTTAGTGGTTTTCTTATAAAATAGGTTTAATTTTTTCTCACACCCGTTGAAATTCATCGGGTGCCTTCCGCTGGAAAATAATCATTTCGAGCAATTTAAACTATACTTTTGCGTCATTAATATTACAACGTTTACTTCATGCTTCGTGGCCACTACGACTAAGGGAAATGTCACACAAACTCCCGCAAATGAACTGTTTAACTATGCGAATCAAAGCCCACCTGAAACGACAGCTGTATCAAAGATAGACAGTCTGAGCAAATAGAAGAGAAACGAACGTTGGAACAATCAATATTAGACTGAGGCCGTGATACGGCTCGGAAACCTATCCAATTCACGATGGAGGATTCAATCAAGAGTCAAACGAACGTTCCATTCCCGCCCTCGTGAATGCGATTCAGGAAGAATGAGCACTTGAAAGAATTGACTGCTCTGATTGAATACGCAATGACAAGGATGCCCTTTTTATTTTTAAAATCCACTCCCGTAATATAATGTACATCTACATAAAATACTCAACACTCATTGGACCAGTCAATATCAGACGTTTCTTGTGTCATAAAAACTGATTTTCCTTCTCGCATCATCCTTTATTCGTAAGGTTATCTGAGTTCGGTCTCTTTTAGCTTGGAACTTGAACTACTTATTTTCTGAAGTAAATAATGCACGACACGGATCTTTTATTTCTCACACCTTTGTACGCCGATAGAATTTAATTCCCTTCCTAAAAGAACAAAAAAAGTCATCCAGTAGATCGCAAATTAAGGATTTGTATAGTTTCTTCAAGGAAAGCGAAGAAATGTATCAATACACACACACACGCACACAAATATATCTGAGAGTTTCGTTTCCTTTCCGTGTTGTCTGGTTAAAGTGGAAGGAAGGGGGCAGGGGAGGGGCGGGGGAGGGGAAACCCGGTGGCCTCTGCGCTTGCGCAAAACGGAGACGGAGTGGTTAGGCGCGACGAGTATGGGAGGACACGGGCAACAGAATACCGGCATTCGGTTATAGCGGGTAATATTTTATTCTCTTTCGGTACTACGGACTAATTTTTGTATTCGGCGCTACCGGAAGCACCGATACTGCGTACCACGGAGTATAGAGAGTCTCTATACTCCTTGCTGCGTACACCGTTACTCAAGCAGAAATGCCATCTCGTGTTAAGGTAGTCCGAGCGAGATAGCTCCCTAGTCATAATAGAGACCATATTCGAATTATACGTTTTAATTTCACCGGCTGTAGGACACATCAATTAAATATTGCATTATTAATTATTTATCATTATTTAAAATTAGTGCATTTTTGCTTCAAAAAGTATTTTAAATAATCTTCAGGTCTAAAACTGTTAAATAAAGAACTGTTTTTTATTTGACTGGTCAAATTGCACGTCACCTACGAGTTCACTCGGAATAAACTTTTGACAGTCTCGTGACCCTAGCGGTTTCTTTGCTTTCTCATTGTCAATTCTGCCCGTGAGAACAATCTTTCCGCTAGAACAGATGTAGCAGGTATGCTACGGAAGTCTCCTGCCGTTTTTTCCAATAAGTTGGCAAGGGAAAGTTGGCTCATTTGCCGTCCACCAAATCGATATGTTTACGTTACTAGGGGATCTCGGCTGTTGAAGATAGTCTTCAAGTTCTTTCCTCCATTCTTCAAACTGGTATGTCTGACTGGGGGAAATTTTGTAAAACCATTAACTGAGAACAAAAAAGGGGCGAAAACTCAATTGAAAAGTTAAAAAAAATATAAAAAAACTTCAGGGATTAATTTATTTTTTCCGATCTGTATGGTCAAAATAGTTGAGGTAAGTGAAATTAATCGACAAGGGGTAAATAAAGGGAATGGTTTAGTCGGAAGAACATACCTCTCAGTACTGGGTCGTGTCTGCTTCTACAGAGAATATATACATCTAGCAAGTCGTCTTCATCAAATTACACCAAAGCAGACCTCTCAAGTTTCTCTTGATCCATTGACTGAGCGGACTGCATTCGAGTGGAATACTTATCGCGATAGACTTTGAGCATTTCTTCAAATTTCAATCGGGACTTATCCTGCATCTCTTTTCCCCGTGGCGTCATGGAGAAAGTTTCACATTTATGACGAGGATCTAATATTAATACTGCACAATAAATCCAGTTCTTCAGGCGGTAGTGCTTTAACATCAATACGACATTTAACATCTATGTAACATTTAACATTTCGGTGTACTTTCAAGCAGTGCTCATTCCGATCTACTGATTTTGAGGCTTTTCAGGTCACTGATACCAACGTATAAGATTGAAATACACCTCTTCACGTTAAGCGCTGTTCCAATCATGTCGTCTTTTGAACTCCACCGAGTTGGGACCTCTATTACAGGATTCTGTAATGTTTCCCATGTGGCTTTTTTAATTAAAAAAATAAAGATCTCATTTTGGCAATTGACGTTATATTTTCTTCTTCAAATTTGAAATCTTCATCATCATCAATAAAAAGAAGCTGGTATTCTGAAACCCCGTCCTCCAGAGACAATATTCTTTAAAGATCAAGTACTGCTAAGTTAAGTATATGGGCCATGCTTCCAAAGTGCTGATCACTGCTTTCAAAACTTGGTAGCATCTTGACGAGTTCCTCCATGAATTTAGTATCTGCAGAGGCGTTAATTACCGTAACCCCTTGCAGGTTGTGCAAAAACTCAAATGATTTTAGGGCATTCATAAAATCTTTACCAATATCCCTTCCTGTGTGGTTACCGTAGGAGAGAACGAAGTCAATAACAAGAGATTGGTACTCCAACCTCTCGTCTATGAAATTTGTCGTAATTCCGTAGTACAAGTTCCCAGCTATGGGTGCCCAGCCATTGATGGCGAAAGATTGGATTCATTTTGTTTCGGTGACTGAAACACCACCTTATTAATCCTATGTTAACGGTCAAGTACCATCTTCCGTAACTTCTCCCTTTTAGGGAATGTAACGGTGGGATCAAATATCTCGAAAAAGTTTTGAGTAACAACATCAAAAAATCGGAAAGGAGGTATTTCAGCGCTGTCAGGTCAACTATTGGTTTTCTGAAGTCATTATTTCCGTCCTCATTCTGAAATTAAAATAAACATTCTCATTTCACATATTTTCGATGATAAGATAACTTTGCACTCAAAGTGTGCTTTTTAGTAAGAGTCATTCGCAGTGAGAGACGTTCGTACTGACAGACATTTCGTAAAGAGAGACTTGAGAAACGTGAAAATTGATTGAAGTCTACTGAATGCTTTAAAATGGTTGATTTAGACTTAACAAACGCGTTTATCACTTCAATCAGGTAGGAATCACGAAAACCGTAGTTTTTTATCTGCCACCAACCCATCTTAGCAGTGTAAAATTCGACAGTTTGCAAACATATTTCGCGAGGTATTCTGCCCCCTTTAGAATGAACTGAATGTAGCTGAAGTGGAGTAACTGTTTGGTGTTTGTGGGAAAAGTAGGATGTATGCAGTTATAATGAGTGGCTGATGAATAAATGCCGATTAAATACTTAAGTAGTGGACTTTTTGACTGAATGGAATTTTGGTTAGCAAATTAAAACAATTGAAGACAAAGGAAAGCCAATTATAGTAATTCTTTTTTTCTCGTATCATCCTCGACACAATTTAATGACATCATGCTAAACATTCTCACTAACGTATGAAGATATATCATGCAGGAAGAGGTACATACATAATGATTATACAGGTCTGCGACATAAAAATTGTTTCAAATTTAAGAAGTGATTTTTATAGTGTTTTCAACGCTGATTTCGGGAAAAATATTGAAAAAATTCCATCACGTACAGTTATTTAACAAACTGCTTGTCTAGTTTTAGTTTTTTTCGATATTTTTATACATATTTCAGTACTCTAGTGAGTTTGAATTTTGGTTTTGAGGATCTACATAAACTGTTATTTAGCCTAAAGTACTTTTAAAAAGTATATCAAAAAACTATGAGGCATTTTCAGTTACATAGCCGTTTTTATACTAGATGAGTTATACGTAAAATAAAGAGTAATTAGGAGAAACCAGCAGTATTTTCATGTCAGTGCTTGTCCTTGCCCTCCCCCCTCCTCCATCCACTTACTGACTCACTGAGCATCTTTCATGTCAGTGCCTGTCTGTCGCGCTGCCCCTTCCCCCTCCATCACCAAGCAGTGAGCTTCTGCTATTGTCCTTCAGTTCACAGTACCTCTTCACTCTGTGCTGTTCACGTGTTGTTGTTACTAGTGCTTTAAAGTAGTGACTGTTTTCTTGTGTTGTGAATTTATTTTATGGACAATGGCTACCAGAGGATGTATAAACTCACCAGATTGCTTCTGCTACATTTGTGGTAACTATACCGTTAAAAAGCAACAAAGAAACATTTCCGATTTTGTTAAAAAGGTATATTTTGCCTATTTTGGTATAAAGTTAGGCGATCAAGATAAGCCTTGGGCCCCACACAAAGTTTGTTCAGTGTGTGTTGAAGAACAGAGGCAATGGTTTCAACGTAAAAAGCAGTCCTTACGTTTTGGAATACCAATGGTTTGGAGGGAGCCCAAAAATCACAGTGATGACTGCTATTTTTGTTCTTGCAACGAACAAGGTTTCAATTTGAAAAACAAAAAGGATATTTCTTACCCTAACATTCAATCAGCCATTCGCCCTGTTCCTCATGGACCTGAAGTACCAATACCCTCTCCTCCAGATTCTTTGGATGATATTTTAGATGATCACGAGCCATTGGCTCAGCAAGGTGATAGTGAAGAAGACAGTGATTGCTACGATCCTGGCACAACCGATCCCATTCCATTCCCACAATCTGAACTGAACGATTTAGTTAGAGACCTGGGCCTTTCTAAAGACTCGGCAGAGGTTTTAGGATCTAGATTGAAAGATAAACATATGTTGGCTCCGGGTACATCCTTTTCTTGGTATCGATCGAGGGAAAAGGAGTTTGTATCTTTCTTCTCTCAAGAAGGTGACCTGGTGTTTTGCAGTGATGTTCCTGGACTTATGGCACGTTTTAAAATAGAATATGCTCCTGATGAGTGGAGACTTTTTATTGATTCTTCAAAAAGAAGCCTTAAAGCAGTACTTCTACACAATGGCAATAAGTATGCTTCTATGCCAGTTGGACACTCGGTTCACTTAAAAGAATGTTACGAAAACCTTGAACTGGTTTTAAACAAACTCTGCTATTCAGACCACAAATGGACACTCTGTGGTGATTTAAAAGTGATTTCAATGCTGCTTAGTCAACAAAGTGGCTATACAAAGTTCCCTTGCTTTCTCTGTGAATGGGACAGTAGAGACAGAAAGCAACACTACATAAAAAAAGCTTGGCCCTTGAGAAAAACCTTACAGGTAGGGGTTAAAAATGTTGAGAGGAAAAGCCTTGTGGATCCTTAAAAGGTGATACTTCCACCACTTCACATTAAGTTAGGGCTGATGAAACAATTTGTTAAGGGATTGCCAAAAGAAGGGGAGTGTTTCCGATATCTTTGTGGACAGTTTCCTGGTTTATCCGAGGCAAAGCTAAAGGAAGGAGTCTTTGTCGGACCAGACATTAGAAAACTAATGACAGATTCCAACTTTATGGACAAAATGGAAACAAAAGAAAAGGCAGCAATGGACATCTTTTAAATTAGTTGTTACCGGTTTCCTAGGAAACAAAAAAGATCCAAACTACAAGACAATCGTCGTAGACATGCTCGACAACTTTAAGAAGCTGGGCTGTAACATGAGCATTAAAGTTCATTTCGCTCCATTCACATCTTGACTACTTCCCTACAAACCTTGGTGATGTAAGTGAAGAGCAGGGCGAAAGATTTCACCAAGACATCAAAGAAATGGAAAGAAGATATCAAGGAAGATGGAACTTCAACATGATAGCGGACTACTGCTGGATGTTAAAAAGAGATGATCCTCAACGAGTCCACAGCCGGAAAAGCAATAAAAGAAGCTTCGACACAAAGCGAAAGCGTTATTATAAGGAATTATGAGCTTAAAGAGAAATGGAAGTGTACTAGAAATATAGTTTAGAACATGATTTACAAATAAAATAATATTTTATAACTTTGGAAAAAATGTGAAAAATTGCTTAATTCTGTTATTATACCCACAAATACTCCCTTTTTTTGTGAGAAAACCTGACGTGATAGAAAAAAATGGATAGCATTTTTGAAATCAGCGCTGAAATGTACATAAAAGTCAGTTATCAAATTTCAAACAAAAAAAATAAAATTTTTTTTGTAGACCTGTGTTATCAATTGTCATCCATCCTTTCACCGAGGTGATGTGCGATGCGCAATTCGAAATCGTGACATCCTTTCTTCTTAGCGGGCAAGCTATAAGCAGGATCGCCGGTGCCGCTGGGCGATACTTTACACCATATACGAATATAATCCTTGATGTTTTTGTCGTAGAAGCGATTACCAAAAATTACTGCTTTAGAAAATAGTACATTTTTTGCTGAATAAGTTTTCCAAGGTATTTATAGTAGATAGTTAATAAGGAAAATTAGGAAGTCAATGACACTCTCTTTCTTGGCTCCAGAAGTCACGCTCATGCCATCAGAAATAGTAAATTTTGCAAAATATAATTTTTAATAGCTAGCTTATTTATTGCAAATTTACCTTTGAATTATATTGCAAATTTATTACTTTAGGACAACGTGACACTTACTTCGTATTAGCTGAAGGACGCAGTTTTAGGGATAGTGTTACACTAAATACCAACTAACCATATATATATATATATATATATATATATATATATATATATATATATATATATATATATGTGTGTATTTCGAGACTTTCGAGAGTCTCGTGGAAGTGGTATCGTCTCGTCTCGAGTCTCGTCTCGAATTCTCCACTACGGTCTCTTCTCGAGAACGAGACGAAACTCGAGACAGTATCGATTGTCTCGGCAACACTAGTTATAATTCACTGAGATAAAGAACATTTTTATTTATTTTGATAAGATTCTTAAAACCACTCCTCTCCAGTCGATACCAAAGACTAGGTTATAAAGAGCGTAGCTGAAAAAATAAATGCACTAAAGGCGATTAAAGTGTTCTGTCTGCGTGCTGTGTCTATTCGGCTCCTCTCCTCTTCACTCTCCTCCACCGATCCACGAGTCAATGAGTCAATGTGCCTTGGCTCATGGCTCAATGAGTCAATGGCTCTTGCTTGTGCATCCATCTGCGAATCCAGGGTCCACTATAATTAATACTCTTATTACCCTACTACCATGCCAGCCGCTGCAGAGGCGTGTGGCAGGGGTTTTCATGACACCCACCGTGAGAGGGCGCGGGGGGAGGACAGAATTGGCGAATCATGTCTTGAAGATGTATCTTACGCTAGTATCACGCTGGTTTTGATATGACTTATCATTATTGGTGTTCGGTAAGAAATCAGTTTCTCACCTATCGGATCGGTAGAGTCCCTCTTATCATCACCTTGAGATTTGGAAAACAACGCAAGGCTCGAGGCATGCAAGAGGGTTCATAGATGTAACAAATATTTGCATATTTGCAATTAGAGAGACGATGGGGCTGCTAATCGGCCACTATACATCTACATCTACGTCCCAAATGGTTGGTGAAAAAAATTACATTTTATACCTATCGGTTCTACAATCTATCTCTCTAATTTTATTGGCGCGATCTAATCTGCCGCAGTACGAGGGGGTTAATATTAGATATGTTTTTCATGTCGTCAGAGAAATGTTTTTTTCCTGAAATTTAGTTAATGGGTTAAGCCTATAATTTAATCTACGCTGTGATAGCGGTTCCCATCCCAATTCTTCTAACAATTAAAACACACTAGTACTAGTAAACTTACTGTAGCATCGTTTTACAAACCAAGCTCCTCTTCGCTGCACGCGATATAATTCCGATATCAACCCCGCTTCATATGGATCCCATACACTGGCAGAATATTCCAGATGAGGCCTAACGATTGAAAAATAACAACTTTCTTTCACTTTCTCATCACATTTTACGAGTATTCTCTTGATGAAGCCTAGCTTCCTTTATGCTTGACCGCATATTTCCCGAATATGTTTTCCCCAAGATATGTCTTGAGTAATTGTGACCCCTAAGTACTTAACTCGGCGTGAATAATTTCCGTATTTATGATTCTATAAGCCCTACCTGGCCTATTTTTCTTTTTCCAAAAGCTGACTGCTACGCACTTTTTATGTTCATTTCCATCTGCCACATTTCGCAACAAACATGAATAGCAAGTAGGTCGATTGTTAACGAGTCACTATCTTAGGAATTGGTAATTTGTTTATACACAACCGCGTTGTCTGTGAAGAGTCTAAGCCTACTTTTAACGATGTTTCTAATATTATTTATGTATAAGAGAAATGAAAGTGGACCTATGACACTGCCCTGAGGAACACCCGATGTGACGTTGTGTTTCACATGATACTATCTATGACAACCCTTTGTTTCCGCCCATGTAAGAAGTGATTAATCCAATTAATAATGTTTTTATCTATTCCTTATGCTTCTAGTTTTGAGAGTAATTTAATGTGAGGTACCTTATCGAAAGCCTTCTTAAAATCAAGCAATATCGCGTCAACTTGATCATTATTTTCACCCGAGAGCAAGATGTCATGAACGAAGAGAGCCAATTGGGTTTCTCAAGATCTACCCTTTCGAAATCCGCGTTGGTTATTTATTAATAATTCATTCCTATCTAAATGACTCATAATGGAGCTTGCGATTATGTGTTCAAATACCTTACAGGAAATGGATGTGAGAGAAATAGGCCTGTAGTTACTAGGGTCTTCCCTGTCGCCGCTTTTGAATATAGGTGTGACATTTGCTACTCTCCAGTCCTTAAGCACTACGTGATCTATTAATGATTTGGTAAATATTAATTCTAAGTATGGCGCTATGTCTGATGCCAATGTTTTATATATTCGAGCAGGAATTTGATCTGGACCGGGGGATTTGTTGGGGTTGAGATTTTTAGCTGACGTTCTATGCCGCGACAATTTATAATAATTTCAGGCATACATGTTTGGGAACGAACTGGCTGCGGATCAAAAAGATGTGGTGTGCAAGTAGTGAAAATTCTTTGGAAGAACGAGTTTAACGAATTGGCTTTTTGTAGACTGTCAGTTAGCTTTTCCCCTTTGATGTTCTTAAGCCTGTGTACAATAAAGTGAAGACAAACCTCAGCGTGTTAACCGAGGATTCACCGAGTTGCAGAAGGTGGATGTCAGGATGCGGACCCCACGTGCATTAGTAGTTGAGCATTTGTTTCCCGGAACTCTTGTGCGTCAGGGATTTGACCACTGGGAACACTCTTGCCGTTGCCAAGGCCACCGGACCCCTGGGGTAAATTGCAACCGAGATGGCTGGCACCTTATACCAATAGGTATGAGTGCCCTAGGGCACTCAGGGAGCTACATCCAAAAAAATACAATGTGATGCACCCCTAAAGATCTCACGTCCCATATCTTACATTTGCCTTTTCTGACTAATGTACCCATCCAAGTAATCCCCACCCGGAGATTCCATTGGGGGACTATTTTACCTCCGGAATATTTGACCTGGAGGAATGTCATCATGTCATATACCTATGAGTGGAGGCCAGGCGGCAAGTTCAAGGGTAAGACACGGCATGTGTTTGTTGGGCCTTCCATGGCACGGCACCTCTCCATTTTCTGTTCTTCACTCGAAATCGAAGCAGTGGCCATCGATACCGGACCGATCTTCTTGATTTGCGTCTTTATTGCTATTTTATGCCGAGACTGCTGCCTCTTAAATCTTATTAATACTTAATCCCTTACATTGATATATTCTTCCAAAATTAGGGAAAAGTTTCCACACTTGACATCTCACGTGCGAATCTCAAAACAAAAGTCGAGTAGAAAAGGCGAGAGTTTTTAGCCACTCTGATGTGTACGAGATGACATTGTTTCGTCGGCGTGTGCTTACGGGCAGATCGACGACCGGCCCGTGATTGGCCAGCAACCACCGCCACGCGACCCACCCCTCCTCCCACTACTACCCTTCCTCCTCCCACCCCCACCTACCATCTTCCATCCACCACGCCCCATTCGGCACCATTCGGCACGCCCCCGCAGTGTGTGTGCGTCTGAAGAGAGCAAACAAAACACTACGAAGAGGCGGCAGGCCGTTCTTCTTCGCCCCCCCCTGGCGGGAAAGGGGCGGAGGCCAATTATGGCCTTCCTCTTCGATAGGAAGCTCAAAAGGACCGTTTAGAACGAACGGGGTGAGGAGGCGGGCGATCGGGTGCGCGCCGTGCGCCATGCGCCCAATACGAAGGCCACTCTTCCTTCACCCCTCCTTCCCTCGATTGTTGTGATCACCACCATTGTTATTTGTCGCCGGGAGACGCGTGCCGGCACTTTTGCTTGAATCGCCACACCCGTCTATTATTGGGGGGGGCGGATGGGGGCGAAAGAGCGGGGGGGGATGATGAGGAGCCCACGTGTTGCAGGAAGCCACGCCACCGCCCCACTTCGGGGGCGGAGGGCCGCTCGCCTCCCGCGATTAATTGGCCGCCACGCGACCCCGCTCTGCCCCCCCCCCCCTGCGCCACCCTTCCTCTGCATCGCCACTTTGCCGAGCATTGGGCATTGGGTGATGAGGAGCGGGCGATTGTTAACTTAAGGGATTGTTGTGCGATTGTTTAGGCGGTGTCCAGGGGAGGGGATTATGACGCCAAGTGCATCATGAATAAAAGTTTCTCTGGGGAGATCTCCGGGATTTAAAGCCTGAATCACACAATACTTGACCTTATACAAGTCCAAGGATGCTAGCTAGAATACTAGGTCAAGTATCGTGTGATACAGACCAAGCACACAGGAAATCCTGCATGATCGCTAGCATACTAACTGGTATCCCTGTTTTCATAATTGGTGCGGTACTAGTTTGATACTTCGGTCCTAGTAGGACCTAGTAGCCGCCGACCAATCACTTTTGCTCTTTGCACTGCGATCGTCAATGTTTTATGCTAACGCCTCCACCGTACCCCGTGACAATTACAATTTCCCGCGATCAAATAAACAACTCAAACCTCACAACAAGACACAATGGCTTGGGTACCTGAGGCAATTGAGGTTTTAATCGATAATTATGGTAGGCACTCGTGCGTGTCGTCTTCGTTCGAAATCATCCATTTCGCTCGTCAAACTCCTGCGACTGTACTAGATGAAAGATCTACCAAACAGACCTTGTGCAAGTTCAAGTATTGTGTGATAGCTCCTAGGAAGGTTTCAAGCATGCTAGGTTTCGTACTAGAAATCCAGTACTCGCTAGCATCCTCGGACTTGCACAAGGTCCAAGTATCGTGTGATTCAGGCTTAGGGAATTGCAGAGTGTGGGGGAGGATATGACAGGATTGTAACCTCGGGGGGACATGTGAGCATTGTGAGAGAGATGTTTGTTGGACGCGCCACACGCACTGTGGAATGGGATGGACTATTTGAAGAGCGGAGGAAGATATTGGAACCCTCAACCGTCCCAAAACCATTTTTCACATCAGCAGATGGACCTTCGAGAGAACGGGCTTCAATACGCTTTGCCCATCCTTATTTGCTACGGTGTTATAGAACGGCTGGCAATTGACTTCGATGTCGCCCTACATTGAGCCAACTCCAGCCTAAAACACGCCATTGCCCACGAGTTTTGTGAGTCCTACTCCACCAAACGTAACTCCGCCTTTTGAGGACTCGATTGCGGAGCGAAAAACACCATCATTGGCAGCGAAAAGAAAAAAAAACCACAACCAATGACATATTGATTGAAGAAGCCGATAAGGGAAACAGTATTGTTTATTTTACACTGTGATGATTATCTTCAAAAGTACCAAGACATAGTGAATGCAGCCTATTTGACTATTTCACTAAATGACCCAACCCCACCCCTACCACCCAGGTTCCAACGGGCTGCTAAGTACCCACTTCGTGAAGCAAAATAAGTTTTTATTATTCCACCTAATTTCCAAGCCCCAGTCCCCCACGTCTGTATGAACTCATTAGAACCCACAAAACCAAGTACCCATTGGATCATTAGTGTCAATCATCGGAGCCCCGGCCTATTCAGTCGCACATTCTCTAGATAAGTTGCATTCACAGTGAGCATACGACATTCAACCCTAGATTCGGTCTCTTTGGAACTCTTTGGAACTGGTGGAGAAGATAAACGACATTCCCGTTCATAAAAAAATAATACTGTTACCTTTCAACGCTGTGAATGAGTTCACTAATGTTCCACCGTACTAGTCGACGGACTTTGCTGTCGATCTGCTAAAGGCGGCTGCAGTCGCGGGGGAAATAATTAGTGCAATTTACATTCTCCATTAAATATAGGGGTCTCAAATTATTATTTGTCCAACCAAAACTTTTACCAGTAGTTTGATGACTTAGACATGGATTCTCCAATTCCTCCTTCGCTGGCAGACAACTTCATGGACAATTTCGAGAGTAAAATATTTAATTTGAGCGATTATTTACTAGAATCTACATCTACATCTACTTATTACCCTGCAAGCCACCACTAGGGTTCCCCTGCCAAAAATCCTTGTGTGGGCTTGCAGATTAATAAGTAGATGTAAGTAGAAGAGTATTTGGCAGGGGGTGACTTATCACCAACATGAACGACATGTAGGAAATATACTTTCACCAACTAGCACCACAATAGCGGTAAGCTACAAAAGCTACAGAAACTACAAAAGAAATCCTTAATGTATCAAAGAAAACGTGACACAAGATTCATGCAGGTAACATTTAAAACATGATGTTAGCACTGCTCGGTAAATTTATAAACATGCATTATGGAGCATATTACCTGTCAACTAACCGATGTGCTTCAAAGTCTCAACGCAGCCATTATCTCTCTTATCGATCTATTATTATAGCTCTTATCGATCGCGGGAAAAACGACATTTTAAACCTTTCAGTTCTGCAATCTATTTCCCTTATCTATGATGTGAATCTGTGATATGAATCTGTGATGCATTGGTGTAGATACACGGATGATATCACTGTGTTGTGGAATGGCTCGCATCGTCAATTGGACGTTTTCAACAATTTCTTAAGCAATCCGAATATTTTCTTATTGGTGAATTTGTTTCAGAACGCTGCCTGAATTACTTGGACTTGTTGATTTCTTTTATTAACGGAAGATATGCTTCTAGCATGTATAGAAAACTAGGTTACACTGATTATACCATTTATTCGATTCTCCGCACTTCGATGCGCAAAAGTTAACACAGTTCCTTTCGTTGGCCAACCGTTTAGTATGTTTGCCACTTTGGAAAGAAGAATTCATAAAAGAAATATATATTATTAAAAAGGTTGTCATTAAAAACGCCCATAAAAATAAGTATTTCGGCATACTAATGGCTATTAAAAGTGGATGTTGGCGAACAGTCTCATCCTTCATGCACCAAAACGTGTTTCCAACGTGGAAAAACAATGGGAATGTACCACATTATCCACTAGGTTAACGTCCACAAAAGTATTCAAAAGACTACCAAAGACCAATGCCTAGTAACCACCAGTGACCCATGAAAAACCTTTTAATGGACAGGGAAGACCCTTTGGATCCGTTGTCTAAAAGTGCGGGGACCGCAAAGGATTATTTGTTTGACGATAGACGAGAGCTGAACTATCGAGCTGGGAAATCAGTGATTTTAAAGAGAATGTTTGACTCTGAGACCACTCTTATCCATGCATGTTTCAAGAATCACAAGATCCATACATCTCAAACAGATTCAGATGGATATTCTTACTTTGTATATCCACTTATTCGTTCATTCCGTCGCGCTATCCGAAGGAAAGTCAGGACGAGAGCAAGATTAAACATATATATGGTCGTTATTTACCTGTGACGGACGGCTAAAAATTTTTATACAAGGACGAAAAAGCATTTTAAAGATTTTTTTAAACGTATTTGACAATAAAAGTAATTTGATCATGTATTAAATAGATGTTGAGCATTGGACTGATTTTGATGTTAATTTTTTATTTGCGTTTGACGATAGACGGGAACTTAGGGTAGTCCGAGCGAGATAGTTCCCTAGTCATAATAGAGACCATATTCGAATTATACGTTATAATTTCATCAGCTGTAGGAAATATCAATAAAATATTGATTATTAATGGTGCAGTAATATAGTATTATATGACAGAAATTGTAAGTAATTAAATGAAAATATCTAAATAACTCTATAACTTGACTCATTTTTTTCCCGCGGTGGGTTTGAAATTCCTTCAAAACGGAAGGTTTTTTTTGTGATACCCAAGAACCTATTGCGGTGACGATACGATTAATTTTCAAAAATAGTTGAGAAAACATACAAACTACACATTTTTAGTTTATTTACGACATCTAAGCTGTAGGAAATATCAATAAAATATTGATTATTAATGGTGCAGTAATATAGTATTATATGACAGAAATTGTAAGTAATTAAATGAAAATATCTAAATAACTCTATAACTTGACTCATTTTTTTCCCGCGGTGTGTTTGAAATTCCTTCAAAACGGAAGGTTTTTTTTGTGATACCCAAGAACCTATTGCGGTGACGATACGATTAATTTTCAAAAATAGTTGAGAAAACATACAAACTACACATTTTTAGTTTATTTACGACATCTAAGTGTTAGAAAGTCCTCATTTTGTACATAATATCTCTCTGGAATGCCAACACGTACCATTTCTCATGTAATATTGCTGGTGTTTTTTTGGCAAATATCTCCGAAGGTAATGTGGTAAGGGGTTGAATTTTTGCGATCATTAGAAGGGTGATATATTTATCATTGAAATGAAACCAGATTCATTGATTTATTAGTAAAGTGATATTTCGCTCAAACTATCCTAATTATCGTTAGCAATTAGAGATTTTAAGGAGAAAGTTTGAACCTGAGATCACTCTTATCGATGGTCATTTGTTTCCTAATGGAATTCTAAACGCGGTTGCTTCCCCTTTCCCATTCTCCTCCACAGGACATCCCCCTCCCCTCTTCTTCCTCCACGACCCTACCCATCCCACTCCCCACCTATCCCCTTCCTTCCACAAATCACCATGCTCCTCAATAATACTCCTCCTCCCCCAACAACCCACCCACCCACCCACTCTCTCTCTCTCTCTCTCTCTCTCTCTCTCTCTCTCTCCACTCCCTATACTGACTGCAAAGATGTTTCTGTAGAGAGATGTAAAACAAAAAAATCCGTCTGTTGATGACGATCGTTCGTCGAAGACAGGTATCACTTTTTACGAACGGCTCCGTGCTGTCTGTAAAAAGTTTTGCTGGAAATTATATGACACAGAGCTTTTGAACTGTCCTAATAGCCATAAATTTTCATAATATTGTGGGAATAGCCCTGTCTTGTTCTTAGAGCTAACTGCGAGGAGGTCCACTCCATGACGCCGCGAAATTCAACCAGTACCTGCAATTTTCATCCGGGCTATGCATTTCAACCTTGAAGCAAGACCCACCCCATTTTTTGAGCAAAGTGCCAACATAATTTAAATGTGAAGAATATAAATGTAAACCATCACAGTGGCATTGCTTGTTGCCATTATGCCACTCTTCATGTCTAGCGCAATACTCTAAATGACATTAACGGTACTGAAAGAGGCATTAGTACTCTGTCCTCGAACTGGGACCTGACAGAGAAGTGCAATGAGTTCAGCATTAATATTTCCCGCGGAGAGCATGAAATCGAATTCGAATGAAAGCATGCCCGATGTGATTATCCCGTAAATTGTGGAAATAAGCGGTTTCGGGTGATTATGGAGAGTGGTTTAACGGCTTCAAAACAATTTCAGATTCCTCTATAAATAAATACACCAGCGCTATTGTCTCCATAGCATGCGACTTCACCTGTCTCAGTTACGTCTTCCAATGACAGTTTAGCGACCGGAGGAAGTTGCATATAGATCTGCGCCACTGTTGAAGCAGTGCTAAAGCATTCATCCACCCGTGTGCTTTGGTGGTCAGAACACCTTTTTCCGAATGGCGGAAATAATGAGGATTCCACTTGACTAAGAGTGAAGCTGATTCTTAGTACACTTCAGAAATATTCACCCGTACCGCGAATTTGATCATTATGAAAAGTTCAATGCGACCTATAGCCTTAAATGATGTGTGATAGAAATATATAATTTTTGCCATTTTCTCCATTGATCAATGCTGTAAGAGGTCTTCTGAAAGAAAATTATTTCATTTTGGTAAAAGGAGTTGTCATTATTTAGTTCTTCTTCTTGATGCTGCACACTATTCAGTGCGTTGTCTGCTCAAGAGTCGCTCTCTTGCCTCTTGAAACAGGTCCCCTGCGGTATCTCTAATCGCTGTCCACTCTTTGATGTTTGTGTCCATGAACTTTTTCCTCTGCCTCTTGGGCGCTTCCCTTCAACTCTCCCTTTCATGATCAGTCGGAGGATTTCGTACCATTTCCCTCTCAGGATGTGCCCAAGATATGAGATTTTCCTCTTATCAATCAACTTCCTCAGTGAGCGATCAAGGCCTGCTCTTCGCAGGACCTCAGTGATTGAAAATCTCTCGATCCATGAAATTTTGAGAAGCCGTCTTAGGAGCTACATTTCAGCTGCTTCCAGTTTTGTATTGATGTTTCGCTGAATTTTATTTTTTAATAATAATAATAATAATAATAATATTTATTTATCCCTTAGAATCAACATTACAAGCATATTTACATTTCAATTAAATAAGGATAAATTAAATTAGGAATCCCTTTAGGCATTGCCTGTATTGGGATACCTCAAGATAAATTACAATATAAGTAAAAGTAAACTGAGACCAGTTACGAGACATAAATAAATGCATGAAAAGATAACAATTTGTTTTTTAGTTACAACCTGTCGTGCATACAAAATATAGTGAGTATTAACCTTACTATTAACAAAAAAATACATCTGGATTTTCTACATTAAGTAACCATTTCTTTACTCCTTTCAAAAAAGATGTTAAACTTTTTGAACCTCTTATACTATCTGACAATCTAGAAAATAATGTTGGCCCTACATAGATAAATGAGCGTTTGAACACGGTCAGATTTGGTTTGGGCAAAACATACATTTTTGTAGATCTTAGGTTGTAAACATTGGTTATTGGTTCTTCCTTAGGTTTATTACCACTTCTGAGGTAGAACAATTTCAATACTTTGTACACGTAAAGATGACGTAAAGGGAGTAACTGTAAATCCACAAATATGGGGAAGGACGGTTCAAATTGACATTTTCTAGCAATCAGTCTCACTATTGCTTTTTGGAGAATCAGCATCGGATTGAGCGAATTTTTGTAGGCACCTCCCCAGCAGATTATCCCGTAGTTTAATTTTGATTGCACTAAAGCATGATAAATAGTTTTAATGAATTGTCGGGGACATTTATTTCGAAGGAAATAAAACTTCGCGTGGATAAATTTAAGTTCCCTTGAAATTCGATTTATGTGTTTATCCCACTTTAAATGCTGGTCTACAGTCACTCCCAAGTATTTGTATTCAGGCACACATTCAATTTGTATACAGTTATTACAAAAGGTTCGATCACAACTTGGTTTATGATAGGTTAATTGCCAATTAATTGAGAAACGATTACATACATTAAAGCACAAAAATTTCGTCTTTTCACTCAACAATAATTTATTATTTTCCATCCATTCACTAAGTATGCTTAGGTCTGCTTCCATATTAAGTCTAACCTCTTCCCAAGATGATCCTTCATGAATAAGTGCAATATCATCAGCGAAGGCAATTAATTTTCCGGTGAATTTAGAGTTACATAAGTCATTAATATAGATAAGAAATAATATTGGACCTAACACTGAGCCTTGAGGCACACCTGAACATATGGTTTCAAAGTCACTGACACAATCATTTACACGTACACACTGTGAGCGAGAATACAAATAACTCTTAAACCATTTCCATGGTGTGCCACGAACACCTATTCTACTTAACTTTTCCAACAAAATATCATGATTTATGGAATCAAAGGCCTTTTTTATATCTAGGAATAGGACAGCAACGCGTTTATTCGAATTAATTGCGTTGTAGACATGTGTCATGAAGCTTTCTAAGGCATCTTCTGTTCCTTTACCCTTTATGAACCCGTATTGGTTGCTACTTAAAAAATTTTGCTTGTCCAGGTAGGACAAAAGCCTTTTTTTAACTAGTTTCTCAAGAATTTTCGAGTGAACAGATAACAATGAAATTGGCCTATAGTTTGTTATATTTCGTCGGTCACCTTTTTTATGTAGGGGTATAACGATAGCTTTCTTTAGGTCATCAGGAAATTCGCCTTGAATAAAGCTTATATTAAAAATATGGGTCAGAGCATCAGCAATGAGGTCAATTATGTTTTTTAGCATTGTTACATTCGTTCCGTCTGGACCAGCGGATTTTCCAGATTGAAGAGAGCTCACAATTTCACGTATTTCAAAAGATGACACAGGTTCTAGATACATTGAATTAGGATATTTAAGATTGGGATATAGGATTTCAGGCCCAGAAGAATTTCCATGCTGAAGGGAGATTTTTTTGGTGGACTCGAAAACACTAATAAAATATTTGTTAAATTCACTCGCTAAAACTGCAGGATCTGTGAGAAGTTGGTTATTAATCACTAGCTCTGGTATGTGAGAATCTTTTAGTTTATCACCAGTTAGTTCTTTCAATACCCTCCACTGTTCTTTTGCGTTGCCTTTCCACTTGTCAAATTGTTTCACATAGTAACTATTAGCAGCTTCTCTTATGTCTGCTCGCAATTTGTTTTTAAGTTTAATTGTTCTCTTTCTTAACTCCTCATTATGCGGATGCTTCTGCAGCTTATTAAGTAAGTGGTTTTTGAGGTCCATTTTTATCAATAATATATCAGTCATCCAAGGTTTTAATTTTTTAAAGTTAACTACACGTTCGGTATGGAGTTTTGAGTCCTGGACACAGCTTTTCATTAGATCTAAGAATAAAGTAAAGCTTTTCGATACGTTTGTTTCATAGTAAACAGGACCCCAATCGATGGCACCAAGTCTACTTTTTAATACGTCGTATTGAATATAATTAGAATTAATGGAGTAAGAACTATGAATATTTACGTTTTTGATCATGCTACTACCTGAGATGGACAATACAGTCGCAGAATGATCAGTTACTGACAAGTGAGCTACTCTTGCGCTTATTTCAAATTTAAATGAGTTAAAAATCCGGACAAAAACATGGTCAATACATGTAGCAGTTGATGAGGTTATTCGTGTAGGCTCATTAACCATACTAGTTAGACCATATGAGCTCATTAGGCTAAAATAGTCCTCTGAAACACTATTACAATCTAAAATATTAATATTCATGTCACCAATAATTACTAAATTATTTTTAGAGCGCCCTAACAATGGTTCCAATTCTTTTAAGAAGGATGTTACGGGAATGTTTTGGTCCCTGTAGACCGAGATAATATCTAAATTTATAAGTTCACATTTCAGACTAATCAACAGACAGTCAGCAGAAGTATTTGATTCAATATGCACATTTTCAACCTTTAAATTACATTTTATGTACATAAATACACCTCTGGCTCTATAGTTGTTGTTGCAATTAGCAATATTATTATACCCATTAATATGATATAGGTTTGCTTCCTCTTTTCTGATCCAAATTTCAGATAAAATTATAACTTCTGGCAACCGTGGTAAGTTATTTAGAGTCAACAGAAATAAATCGAAGTTACTTCTCATACTGCGTATGTTTTGATGCAACATCATTACTGTAGGCTTTACGCTGAACAATTCATCAACAGGGTTTGCAATCATTGAAAGGAAAAGTCACAATTTAGTCAAATCCTCCAGGCAAGTAATCACGAGTACGGGCATTTTCTCAGCCTTTCTCATCATTATCTTGCCTTGTCTTACCCACAGGTAGTCAAATTTCTTATTTTTCTTAGCCTCTCTCGCCGCGCTGAGCAGTCTGCGTCTCCCAGGACAGAGGGCCTCATTGACGTAAACAGGTGACTCAGGAACGTTGAAACCCAGGTGACGGGTGGAGAGGTTCCGTTTCACCCTCCGTTTCGCCAGGAAATCGTCCTTGATGCGTTGCCTCACGAACTGCACGTGGATACCTCCGACCGAAGCACCGGATTTCGATTTGTAGCGATAACATTTGTCAATGTCATCGACACATACTTCTAACCCTAACTCAGACCCTATTTTACAAACTGTATCCAGTAAGCATTCGTTTTGCATTGCAGGAACTCCGTGAATTTCAACGCAATTGGAAAGCATTCGTTGCTCTAAATCATCAATGCGATTTAGACAAACTTCAATATTCTTTCGTAAATGAATATTTTCACTTTGCAGCGATTCAACTTTATCACTACACTCATCCAGACGCTTTCCTAATTCTTCAATGAGTTTCACCGAATCATCCAGCCTCTCGTACACCTTATTGATTGTATCACCCAGGTTTAACTCAGTCGATCGTAAATCACTTTTTAATTCCCGGAGCAGTGCCATAACTTCAGTGTTTGATGATTCTTGGGGTGGATTTGGGTTGTCGGTCGCGTCTTGACCCAGGTGCATACTCTCCCTTCTCTTCAAACTGCAATCGCTGCATCTCCACCTTTGATTGCTGTCAGCAATTCCCAGGATCTCTTCACTGCTAAGTGGAACTGGCAAACAGTGCCCGTGGTAGTTGTTGTTACAATCACTGCACGACACATAAACTGTGTTCCTTATAGTTTTCTTACACACGATGCAAAGAGACATTCTTCTTAAACACACAAGTCTCAGTCAAAGTTTTGGGGGTGGGACATTTAAGATGGAATGGTTAAGAGAGTTAAAAGCATATGGTAGAAATTTTATGAATGTACGCATTCAAAAAGTCTTGTACCAGCCGATACTAATATTTGACAGAGAGTGAAGATGCGTACGGATGGAAACGGGTAACACCTACGGATGGGTTACATGTCTACGGCATAAAATGGATGAGGTCGTGAAGAGACAAAAGCTAATTATGGTTCAAGAAATGTCTCTCCGTGTGGAAAAACGCCAGAGGGAAGACTCGAGGGTGCAGTTCTCGTCGATGGTGGGAACGCAAAAGAGCATTCGAGCGTCTTCTGTTCGGTGGAGACGTGAAACCGCGCCTCCTCGGGACCTGAATAGCCGCATCTCCGTGGCGAGCGTTCCTCGGAGTGTTGGGAGTGTGTTCACGTAGCGCCCACTTGAATTCATGAACTCCACCGCATTTAAGGTAGTTTGAACGAAATATCATTTTACTTAGAAATCAACGAATTTGGTTTCATTTTAAAGAAAAATATCTCACCTATCTAATGACCTAAAAAATTCAACCCCTTACCACATTACTTTCGGAGATATTTGCCAAAATATACGAACAGCCCTTTTACATGGGAAATGGCACGTGTATGCACTCCAGAGAGACATTATTTACAAAAATGAGGTTTTTATAACATTAATAAATCGCAAATAAACTATCAGCATGTAGTTTGTTAATTTTCTCAAATATATTTGAAAATTCATCATATTGTCACCGTATTAGGTTCTTGGGTATCACAAAAAAACCTTCCGTTTTGAAGGAGTTTCATACGTACCGCGCGAAAAAAATGAGTCAAGTTAAAGACTTATTTAGATATTTTCATTTAATTACTAACAATTTCTGTCATATAAAACTATATTATTGCGCCATTAATAATGCAATATTTTATTGGTGTGTTCTACAGCTGATTAAATTAAAACTTATAATTCGAATATGGTCTCTATTATGACTAGGGAACTTTCTCGATCGGACTACCTTAACGGAAGGAATCTGGAAATATCCTGGCCACCCGTGATAGTCTGAGATGGATCGCAGGAGCACGGAGAATTATTCGCCGGATTTATATCTGCAAAACTCCTGAATGTAATTTTGAATGTTATTTATAGAGCATTTTCCGGACAAACATGGCATCGGAGCGCCTTAGTCACGAACCATGGCTGCGAAAACATTTTGTTCCGCCCCTCTTGTGGTCGCCATGACAACGCCAGCTTCCGGAGACATAGTCTGCAATATAAATGCTACATGTTCCGACGAGTGATTCAGTTTCCAGTAGTTGTTCAGATTTGCGCCAACGGATGAAAATAGAGCTGCGTTCTCCACTTAAACTGGCACATGACATTGGCTTATAAATTTTACGAAATACTCTTTAGGGGAAACTGCTGAGGAAGAGCCATGTCTGCGCTATTTAAAAATGTTGTGCCCAAAGAAACCTTGGATACTTATTGATATTATAAGTATATCGTTAACCATTGTCACAGATGGGTGTTGTTTTCTTTAAAAATAAAAAAAACACACAATGATTTCTATTTGAGTATTTACTTTATTATTATTTGCGGCTTTTGTTATTCACCGATATTCAAGCTTTTTGTTTCCGCAGTCTTTTTAACTGTGACAACCGTCACATAAATACAGCGGTGAACCTGATGGGAAGGGGGTGAATTACTCCTAAAAGCCATGTATACATATGTTCAGAGTAGCAACAGTGGTCCTTTTTCCACTTGGACATTGAATGCAACACTTGCTTGACGACAGCCGAGTGTCCCTCCACCCTACAATTGCGTCACACATTCAATCCGAAGAGCGCCATATGACAAGGCGGCGAGGCCTTCAAGTGTGGCGATTAGAACGCCATCGGTGGGGGGTGGAGGAGGTATAAATCCTGGGGGGGGGGGGTTGACTGGAGGAGGCAGTTTCCTCGCTGCAGACGCGTGTTCGCGATTCCCGGGGTGAGGGGTCGAATTTTGAGAAGGGGGTGAAGCACCACCCACCCCTCTCCCATTCGCCACCCTCTGTTAAAATAAAACCCTCGTGTGAGAGAGAAGGGGCGGGGGGGCAGAGGGGGGCCCCCGCCCCGCTTTCATCTCTCGTTCCAATCGCCCGCGTCCCTCGGGGACGCCCCCAACGGGTCCGTCTTCTACCCCCTCTTCTCCCTCGCTCATTCTACACCCCGACCTCTCCCTCCCTCCCCACCCGAACAAAAGTGGAACGGTAACCGAATTACCGGCTTACTTGGACGTGGAATACGAAAAACGTGAGACTATGAGGGGTGGGTCCTCTGTTCGTGGTGGCGGGGGGACAGGGGGGGGAAGAGGGACGTTAGCGAGGGGGAAGCGAAGGGAGTGAGAGGGTTGGGTTAGGGGTGACATAGTGGGGCGTCGAAAGGGATATATTCCACTCGCGCGAATCTCTCTCTCCGGGAGGACTACTGCCCTCTCTCGGCGATGCCGTAGCGACGTAGTGTCTAGACGACTTCGTCACTGTCCTTCGTCTCGAAGCGTGAAGTGAGCTTCAATTCAAGTCAAAATACGTTTATATCCACACCAATCAAATACAGGTATAACAGAAACTAAGACAACGGTGTGGACCCCGCTTTAGGCTTACGCCTCTTCAGGGTATTCACTGGAATTACTTTTACTGGAACGGGAAAATATTGGCCCGGAATTCGCCATAGGACGGTGGAAAACCCGTAAAACCACCGTCAGACCACCAAACTTAAAAAAACTAGCAGGACAAAACAGACAAACATAAAAAAACACAAAAAACAACCTTTAAACTTTCAAGTACTAACAAGGATAAACTATAACTTTGTAACACTAATACATGTCTCCGTATCGTTCAAGCCGCTTCTCTATTCTCACGCCGGATGACTAGCTTCGGCGGTTACCGACTAGAGTGCGGCCGAGAACAGATATGAAGTGCGACGATGGAGGGGGTGTTTAGGTCGATTCGCGGCGTGACGGTCACGGCTGAAGCGTGACGGCACGCCTCAAACACGGTGGCAAACTCCTTTTCTCTGGGAATAATGAGCACAAATGGGTGAGAAAATGAGGACTCATATGAGTTTCTAATATCCCTAAAATGCAATGTGCAGGCTTTTAATCCTTCTTCAAACTAGCCCCAGTGACTTAAGGCATTTTGGTGCTCTGTTTTATGCGCATCAATACACCTATGGCTACATCTTTCTCATCTGGCGCGACTTACAACAGTGGCCACTCATTCATTACAATGAGTGTTCCTGGATGATTGGTTGTCAAATTTTTAAGAGGTGCAACAACTCGGACGTCAACTCTCGTACATCTCCCTTCGAGAATGTTCTATTCACATTTCCGTAGTTTCAAGAATCTAATGGCCATTGCAATGGCCAAGTTTGCATGAAGCCTAGAGTATGCGTGACACGGTTAAACTGTCTCATCAGTGAATTGTGTGAATGAAGCACGCTTGAGTTTCAACTTAAAATCCTGATGGCCGTATTCATAGATTTCAGTTAAAACGCGCTGGTAAGGCGACTACTTTTGTCGATTACAAAGAGCACTTAGTTGAATTCTAAAATATGGCCTTTTTAGTAAGCCACTAGGAGTTTACTAACTTAGTATGCTACCATCGCCACTATCGTAGCGGAGTATACAATTTTAGGCGACAACTGCCCTTCAAACAATGGCAACGCTGTCACAAGCTTCTGTGTATGTTTTTTGAGTGTATGTTATGTATGTAAGGGTTAATTACTCTGAAGAACATCACTTGACGCAATAGTCACGACAATTAATATGCACTTGTAAAATGTTTACGAGGCTTCCCCTCCTCGACGCATTCAATTAAAAAGGACTGTGTGCTTGTAGAGTATTCATTTTATTTTACTGTTGAACAGCGATATGGCCCGAAGAATTTTCAAATGAAATGGGAATCCTGAATAAGTCATCACACGCTCATATGAATTGATGAACTTTTATTATGCCATTGAGGCGTAGCACTGATAAAATGAGATGGAAAACTGATGGTGAGCACTTGCCGACGCGCGAAACCACAGACGTCACCTCAATAGCTCCTTCACCCATGGAGCACAACTGAGCAATATAAAGAGTTCCCTCGGTGGATTGGTAGACGGAGAGCAAATTATAAAAATGTTTAGTTGGATCTAGCAGCAGTATTACCCGCCGAATCTGCCAAACTTAAGGAAAGCAATTCCAACAGTATGCTCAGTACTTTCGCCTGAAACCTCCGTTATGGCTTCAGCTCATCGCCCGAGGTTGATAATCGCTTGTGATAAACTGCCGTGTTTAGTAGCGCCTCCAAACCAGGCGGAAGAGTGTTTTAGAATCAGCCACTGAAATGGTGGGAAAATTGGCGCTGTTAAACTTAGTAGCTGTTTATGAATACCATTTTGTCATTCGGCGACTCGTAAGCGCGCTAATAAGTCAATTGTAGCTTACTGAGGAATCTGTGAATACGACCGTGAATGTTCGCAAATCTAGCCCAGTGACTCCGAGAACTCTTGTATTTAAGCCTAATTTTTCGTATGGCCGTATTTTTTGCATATTTCCCTACCTCTCAATAAAATATTTTCCCATCTTCGTTTTTGTTACTATGAATCATTGTTATTATTTGTTGGCAGATTATAGAATTAAATATATCATTGAAAGTGAGTGGGTTTATGCCCAGTTAGAAACAGGTCGTGTCGTCATTCCAATCTAAATGTTAAGCAGATATTGTGAGAGGACTTTCTTCGGTGAAAACTCGCTCTCCTCATCAATGAAATTGTTGTCTTGAGTCACTATAGTTGACTCCATATTCCTTGATAAAGAAAAAGATCATTCGACAAGGCTTTTCATGAGATTTTCGTGACTTGAGCAGTGACATGAGCAGAATAATCCTATGGGATGTATTAAAATATTATGCGCCGGATTACTTTGGGGAAATCGATGACCGAAGGAGAGAAGATCCTCTGTCGGTTGAAACCTCTTCTCGGCTAAAGTTGAAAGGGGTTAATCCCCTCTCGGATGGGCTCCACTACTAGGTAGAGTGATTTTTCCATCGCCTATAAATCATCGCGAGAGTCCACTCCTTCAGGCTTCTCCTATCACGCCGGGACGTCCTTCTCGTGACAACTCACTACAAGTGGTCAAAAAGGAGAACGGCGAGTCACCGAGGGCTTACTGGCTCCTGAAACTGCGACTTAACTTAGACTCAGTCGATAATCTCTAGCGTTTTTCTTCTAACGTCTTTAGTTTGTGACTTATGCTCCAGGAATTATGCGTTTACCAACACCAGATTACTATTTCAGCACATGAGCTCGACCTCTTTCTTCAGCAGCGATATTCTGATTTATTTATAAAAGTGAATCAACCTGTTAACTAACTCTCCGTTCCTTGAGACTGAAATGCGAGCACGAAGACAGCCTTTACGTGTCCTCGCAATGGATTTCTGCCGCTCCTTCCTTTATCAACAATTAACTATTGGGTTAAATGAAAGAGTGAATAAAAGTAAACAGAAACGTAAACTTACACAAGTCATTGGGCGCTTTAGTTTCATTTTAGAGCTCTCCTCGCTTCGCAATACAACGGCGCGTTCTTGTTTCCCATTTGTTTCTGACGGCAGAGTGAACCGCTCTCCCGGGGAAATAGGCTTCTGGAGGAGAGTTAACGACTGCTCGCC
Organism: Ceriagrion tenellum; assembly: GCA_963169105.1. Lineage (NCBI taxonomy): Eukaryota > Metazoa > Arthropoda > Insecta > Odonata > Coenagrionidae > Ceriagrion > Ceriagrion tenellum. The sequence continues at coordinate 21,515,649 of OY720633.1, forward strand.
GGAGTGCGCTATAGGTCGTCGATTTCCAGAAGCGCTCTCGCAACTGTCGTCTATGTGGTCACTTACTGCCTAAGGCATCAAATGGTGGGTGATGTAAGGATTCGATTCGCAATTTGGTAAAAAGCTTACACCGACCAGAATGTAACTTCAATGAATTCAATAACCGTTTACACTAAATTCGACCTCGATTATCGTCAGCATTCATCATACAACCTCGCCCCCCTCCTTTCCTTCTAGCAGATTACCTCTCGATGTTTCGCTCGCGACCGTATTCGCGTCGTTAGGCGTCGTTCGCGCTCACGGGTGCGTTCCCTTAAAGTAGTCCGAGCGAGATAGTACCCTAGTCATAATAGAGACCATATTCGAATTATATGTTTTAATTTCACCAGCTGTAGGACACATCAATTAAATATTGCATTATTAATGGTGCAATAATATAGTTTTATATTACAGAAAATACGCGTTTTACATTAAACGAAAATATCTAAATACGTGTTTAACATGACTCTTTTTTTTCGTGCGGTACGTTTGAAACTCCATCAAAACGGAAGGTTTTTTGTGATACTCAAGAACCAAATGCGGTGAAAATATGATTTATATTCTAATATAGTTGAGAAACACACAAACTACACGCTGTTAGTTTTTTTACGACATCTAAGTGTTAGAAATACCTCATTTGTAAATAATGTCTCTCTGGAGAGCATACACGTACTATTTCCCACGTAAAATGGCTGGTATTTTCTGGCAAATATCTCCGAAACTAATGTGGTAAGGGGTTAAACTTTTGGTGTCATTAGAAGGGTGAGATATTTTTCTTTAAAATGAAACCGAATTCCTTGATTTCTTAGTAAAATGATTTTTTGCTCAGACTACCTTAAGAACCGCCTGCAAGACCATGATTGGGAAGAGCAGCAAGATTGCATTCAATCAATGCACGGGCGCAAATGCGGAACCGTGGCGGGATGGATGCAGGGGCGGCGGGGGAGGAAGAAATGTGCCGCACTTTAGCGGGAGAGGGAGAGAGGCGAGAGGAGAGCGGTCGACGGACAGAGGCCTGGGTGGTGGACCACTTTTAGAGGTCCCTTAGACTCCCCCACCCACTTTCATTGTCGCCACACAGTCAATGGGAAGGGATTGTGGGAGGGGATGATGATGAAGTCGGGGGGATGATGGGGGAGGGAGGGGGTGGGGGTGGGGCACCGAAATGAAGTAATCTGCTCTCGTGGCATGCACATTCAATTCACCACAGCCGCACTCCCGCCTTCCTCGACTGGAATCTTATGATATCCATTTCTCCATCTGGAAAATTAGAGTTCGGCTTTAGTTTAGCTGCCCATTACAAATAAATCGCCTAGTCTCCCGACACGCAATGCATTAATGGCAACGATGTCATATTAGGTGACGTATCATGAAACTAGAGGACGATTTGCGTTTAACCCCTCGTCGTCGATATCCTTAGTTCAATTTGCTTATTTATCGAAGCCAGAGACCTCTTGCCCAGAGATAGTGTGCATTCCATAATTTTCGCTTTGGTTATCTATGGCAGAATAACTCCACGCGGCCCAACGACCCATTAACATTAGGACGAGGCTCCTTTCCATGCCTCTCTCACCGGAAATAACCTGCCGTCCGAAAGAGTGCATTTCAACGCTTGAAATCTCATCTTTCTTCGAATACTCCACCCGTCTCTCTCTTTCTCTCTCTCTGCATCTTCCATCCCTCTCCTTCTTCTCCTTCCCTCTCTTCCTTCTTCTCCTCTGTCGAGATGCACACTACTCTCCCTCTCCCTCCTCACTCCGTCTCTGTCCGCATATTCATCGGTCGGTTGATTTGCGCGCGCATGGCCACTTCTTAAAAAAGTAAGCAACGGTACTTAACCGACGAGTAAAGCACTACTTGTACATGAAATGCAATATGATCAGTATTTCAGTATTTTTGACGGTTCATTGTGATGAATTTCATGAAAAAATGATGACGAACAAACATCTTGCTTAGTCCGGTATAGGGATGAGTCGATTCCACTTTTTTTCGATTCCGATTCTTTCAACTCGATTCCCGATTCTCGATTCCGATTCCATCGATTCTTATTCCAAATAACAGTTGGGATATTGATATACCAGTAGCGTACGACTATTACTTAAATTCAAGTATTGGCTGAAATAAAATAACAAAGAACATTGAGTCGCTCAAAAAGTATATTTATAAAAAATAGCAAATATATATATCCTCAGTTTATTGAGGTAGTGCATAAAAAGTACAAATTGATCGCCTAAACCCAAAAATACTGAGACAAATATAATGTGATAAATGAAATTTGAATCGAATATTTATATATCTGGAATCGATGGAATCAGAATCGACTTTAGGCGATCGATTCTCGATACCGATTCTAATCCAGAGAATCGGTGGAATTGAGAATTGACATTTGGATTCGACTCATCCTTAGTCCAGTATTTCCGTAACATGGGGTACGTAGATTCCAGTACGTCAGGCAACACCGCAAAAATCGTCATATATTATTTTTTATTGTCTTTCATTCCCTAAAAACGATCAGTTTGGTGGGAAAACAGATATTTTTCAGTCTTATAATTGTTTGACCTGTCAGAGCTCAGTGCCAGGATCAAAATTCAACCGGTTCAAGTTGTGTTTTTTTTTCAGTGTAAATAAAACCGTCTGTATTGTAACCACGCCATTTGAGAATCACTTTTGTGCGAAAATTTCAATCCTTATGACGTATTGTAACGCTCTCACAGTGATTCTGGAAAGTGCATAGCTTCGCGTGACATATGGAACGCCCAGCTGGTTGTGTCCATCACTTTCCACCTAAGCCTTTCCACTTCCGGGGTGGGCCCTCTCTCCAGTCGCTGCTGATTGGTCCCTTGACCACCCAAGCGGGAACATTGGTAGGCACTGGTTTGCAATGACATACATCCTTATAATGATCTATGAACTATCAGTGGTCGTAGGTAGGAAGGTATCAGAAGTAAATTTAAGATTAGACTATCTTCCACTGCAGAGCATCCATTTAATACTGAAACCCCGCGAATGAAACAAAAAATGTATCAAAGCTTCTGATTAAAAATATATATACTACGTATGATTGCCATCTTTCAAGTCATCAGATAAAATAATTTAAGCATCATCCTCAGAGATTTCGACTGCCATCCCTTCTTTCTGCTTTACGTGAATCCCCCCGAGGTCTTTGCTGGCTCCCGAGTGCACCTTGACATCAAGTCAGGAAATGACTCGCAGCGAAATAAACATTCCAATGATCACATTCAGGGCTGGGATCTCCTTCGAGGCGTGGTTCGTTGCATTGCATCCTCCGCCATTCTCCTTTGCAATGACCACTTTTGAAAAAATAATTGAGTGTGCGAAGGCGCATTGGCAGATATTGAGGCCTGCCAAAAACGGATTGAATTACCATTTACAGGTCTGTAGCGAAAATGCTACAGACACAGTTTTCGAGGGATATTTTGAAATAATAGGGCGATATTTCCCAGGCGTGGTTTCACAGAGGTTACTTTGACCTCACAATAACAACATTCATTTTCTCGACCTCTATAATTCCATCACCGATGACCAGAACCATTTTTCCATTTACAACAAACCGACCTACACCGATCATATCATACTGGCACACTCCAGGCATTTTGACTCCCAAAAGCTGACGGCCTTCCACTCCCGTATTCACCGCCTGTTCAATATCCCACTCGATCACCACGAGTTCAGCAAAGAAGTCGGAATAATTAAACAAATTGCGCAAAGTAATGGATACCATCTAACCTAATAGATAAACTAATGGAGTAAAAAGGAAAAAAAACGGCCGTCAACTTAATATTCTCCGGTGGCCTTTCGTCCAAAACAAGTTTAAAAATGGTGTTCTCTGAGATACTTAGGACCAATCAGCGATTTAAGCGTAAGAGTCAAAGAATGTTAGCTGTCCAATTAAAGCAATTGTGAAATGAAGAGTAATTTTGGAAAGCATCGTTGAAACAATGACCACCACAGTGATTTCAATCTTAATATTTTAGGTTTTTTAACCCATTTATAAAATGGACGATGACAGAAAAGGATAGAAAATGGATAGAAAGTTTAGAAATGTGCATTTGAAGGAAAGTGCTTATCATCAAGTGGTCTGATAGGATTAGAAATGAAGAGTTGTTGGAGAAAACAAAAGAAGGAAGAAAGCTCTTAAAGACCATTGAAGATAGGAGGAAGAGATGGATAGGACATGTACTGAGAAAGAAATGTTTGTTACGAGACGTACTGAATGAAGGAATGGTGGATGGAAACCGCAAAAGAGGAAGAAAGAAACGAAAGATGATTGATGACCTGAAGGATAGAGGCAGTGACAGAGAGTTGAAGAGGGGAGCAGAGGACAGAGAGAGCGATGGAGGCACCAATGACCTGCGAAAGCAGACAACTATTGATGATGATGAAGCCATAGACGTGAGCTTAACAGCTGTAAATTTTAAAGACATGGCATGATCCTGAGTTGAAGATTTTAAATGAGTATTTGTGTCCGTCCTCATCTCCCATCATCACAGCCGCCTCCCGAATTGCCCTCCTTTCCTCCCCCCCCCTTCCCTCTCCCCATCCACCGAACAATCCCGCCACCCACTTCTCCTGTAATTCAACCCGCATACACACCACCCTAATCGCTCAATCCCACCACCAGCTCCCCTCCTAAAAGTTTTGTATACAAGGCATTGTAGACCCAGTAAAAAACATCTGAAGAAGACGCTAAAGCGTTGAAACACGGGTCGTGTGTTTTTTAAGAATGTGGTATAGTAAATTTTAACGTATAATATGTTGAAAAATGGAATACCACAAAGTAACAGAACTTGTATAAAAGTCGTATGTTTACTACGATCAAGCTAAAATCAGAAATCCGGAAGCCAAATTGTTCAAAGAATTTAGGAATTATGATCCCTAAAGATGTTTCTGTTCATTTTCATCTCATGATAAACCTTACTTATATCTGCATAAAAATTGACCACTTTCCAATAGATATTTTTATGATTCTCCTCTACTGCACACATAACTCGGGTGACAGAACATTTTCCACATCGGAATATTCTGCTCATCCATTTAATACAAGTACCTGATTTTGTTCCGACATGAGATTAATGAAAAATGGAAGAGGAATCCAGTAAAAACGGTCACCAAGTGCAGCAATTAACCAGTACAGCACGGAGTAATTCAAGGGTTCGTTCTTCTTGCTCTGTGAGTCTAAAGCGACCTGCGACTGAACGATTTTCAATTGACAAGTGAATATCGGCGAAGAAGTTTTTTAGCTAAAAGCATTCAGCATGAATTAACATTCTCCACTGGGCTTATCCTTCTTTTAGAATTTTATTGTTTAATTCGAGGTCTTCAAACAATCTGACATCCAACCACCCATTATTGGATTTGCCTAACTTGTTTCGATTTATCGTCGTTCGGAATTCTTGGCGAGGGAGGAAGGGATTTGAGGAGGGAACAGCAGAGACGGACTTCAAAGCAGCTTGTTTTGCTGACTCTAATACCGACCTGGTAGGCTCCCCCTCTACACCCATCCCACCTCGTTCGCTCCATGTCCTCCGCAGTGCGTCGGATACGGATCATTTCTTGGGTAACAGTCGAAATTACACCGCACTAGAGCAGAATTTGAAATTCCTGCTATTATGTTACTTTCTTCCATTACCGCATTTCCAATATTTCCGCCCAAATTTACGTTTTTAGTCAATATATCCGTCGACTATATTAAGGTCCGAGCGGGATAGTTCCCTAGTCATAATAGGGACCATATTCGAATTATACGTTTTAACTTCACCAGCTGTAAGAAACAAGAATTAAATATTGCATTATTAATGGTGCAATAATATGTATAGTTTTATATGACAGAAATAATAAGTAATTAAATGAAAATATCTAAATAAGTCCTTAGCTTGTGTCATTTTTTTCGCGCGGTGCGTTTGAAACTCCTTCAAAACGGAAGGTTTTTGGTGATACCCAAGAACCTATTGCGGTGACAAAATGATTTATTTTCAAATATAGTTGTGAAAACATACAAACTGCAGGTTTGTTAGTTTTTTACGACATCTGAGTGTTAGAAATACCTCATTTTGTAAATAATATTTCCCTGGAGTGCATACACGTACCATTTCCCATGTAAAAAGGCTGTTATATTTTGGCAAATATCTCCAAAAGTATTGTGGTAAGGGGTAGAATTTTTGATGTCATTGGGTAGGTGAGATATTTTTCTTTAAACTGAAACAGAATTCCTTGATTTCTAAGTAAAATGATATTTCGCTCGGACTACCTTAAGGTTTCGCATCCAAGGCCCTCCCCAAAGTGTCCTTGACCTCTTGACCCCGTACCTCTCTCTCACTCTCGAATGAGAGGGAGATACACGGATGTCCACTCCCGTGGGTGAAGCTCTTCCTTCCTATTTCGATGCCCAACCCCCTCCCCTTTTCCAATCCCTGGGAACAGGAGGGAGCCTCCAAATAACACACGAGCAGGAGTAGTTCCCCCTTCCCCTCCCTCCCTCCCTCCCGCCCGGAAGGGAGTTCATTTCCTTTCGTTTCCGGGTCCGTCTTCTCTCCGGGAAAGGACTCCTCTCTTTCCCTCTCGTATGAGCTTGTCCCTCTTCTTTTGTCCATTAACGCTGCCTCGTGGTCTCAATTACCTTATTTCAATGGGGGACATCTCGAATAATCAAAACCTCGGATGATACGGAAGGGTACCTTCGTCGTATATTCTTAAGATTGACTGACCACAACCCTCAGTTATACCATAGAGTAAGTACATATATAGAGTGGCAAAGAGAGAGATTCGGGTATGAGTTTTTAAATATAACATTGGCCGATAGATAGAACAGGTGTGTCGAAGTTGCACGATAAGCCATTACTAATTGAGCTTTGGCACACGGCCACTTCATTTAGTGTCGCATAACTCACATGATGTTCTTATGATGATTTCGGTGACTGGATGTTTACTAATCGACCCATAGCAACGGAAAAAAATCTTATTGAGTCGTCGAAACCAAATTAAACATGTATTTTAAGGTGCATTAATGAGCATCGTCTATAATGAATCGAATTCACGTCAATATGATAAGACACGCGATTACCAAACACGGAGTAAAGTGTTTACCGATGTATCATAGTAACGACAAAACAATTGATACTCGATTAAAAGCACACAACAGCCATGGTAAATACACTCTTCTGTATGTTTATGCAAAATCCCCGAGTGCCACTAGCGCCTCCAAGTGGCCTTCTATGTAAGCCAAAATTCCTCCTCCCCTAAGGTGGTGGCACCTGAGAAATTCTTCCCAAAGCTCTCAAAAATTTATGTCCAGTTTTTACCATTGATTTTCCACTCCATATATACTTACTCTATGGTTATACCCTGTGCTCTGCTATGAGCGAGGAGTCTAAAGCCTTTTCAGATCTTCTCTTCTATATCCCGTTTTAGCTGGACTGCGTATTCGTCCCTCGCTCGACCAGTTTAGGTTTTCCATTCCTCCAACGTCTTTCTATAAAGTTCTTCTCTCATTCCATGCGTCTCAAAGTGCATCCCATCCACCTTAAACCTTTCGCTCTGATGCGACACTACCTGTTGTTTTCTCCTTTCCTTTCTCATCCTTCGTTTCTGATACCATATCTCGAGTTGCCCTCAAGCAGCATCCTCCGCTAACTCCCAAGCCGTGAAGGCCTCCGTCCTCGGTCCACGTGGAACGAGTCATGGAACGCAACATAATTTCTTTCAAATCTTGCTTCCTTATCGGTATTCCCTTCGTCTTTGAATAAGAAGACAATGTTTACATCCTATGCTCCGTGCTCCGGTTTGCAACGCTGGACGATCCAATGGTCAAACATTTCCTCCGTTTTGCTTCGCTCTCCCGTCGATGGCTCTCAAATCAAATTACCGACGGACAAATTTAATGTACAACACTAGAACTCTCAGATGAAATCAAGTTAAAATCGAGGAAACTTGAGCTCTACGGTCTCGTAGAATTGACAAAATAGGGTGAGAATATTTCTCCAATGGCCGTAACTACTGGCACCACTCGTCACAAGATAAGACTCGTCAAAAGATAGAACAGAAAATATTTACTGTGTAGGTTTGACGTTAGCGTCAGTGACCAACCACAGTCTCAACCAGAATACCTTCGTGAAGGTTTACGGGAACGTTAACTCCCCGCCAGTGGCCATTCACAGACACACACACTCAATCCAATTGGGATCCTTCACAGGGCTTTTGAGACCCCGTTAAGGATGCCTGAGTTATGATCATAAACACACAGAGCAATCACTCTCACAAGCACTCAAAAATCACTCAATCACACATTCAACAGGGCCCAGCATCTGGGAGAATCAGGCTCGAGATGAGCTTGGTCAAAGGAATGAAACAGGAAAAGACGGGATATCGGGTTGGTCTGGTGGCTAGAGTACTGGCTAACCATGCGGGCGTCCAGGGTTCAAATCCCTGCAGAGGAGGATGTTTTTCAGAGGAAACCCGATCTTTACTTGTTTACTTAGTGTCTTGTGGAGGGCACTTCAAATGCAGTACTCCGTCTGTCGGATGAGACGTTAAGCTGTGGTCCCCTTGACGCCTTGTAGAATGCTAATGCCGACACCGAGTTTCTATCCACCCTTCCTCCCTTACCAATCCCCTATGGCGCAAATGACCTTAGCCGTCGGTCGCCTCCCCAAATATCCAATCCAAGGAAACGACGAGAGCGAAATCAAGTTAACAAAAATCGTCGCCACATCGCCTCATCGCCACGTCGCCACATCGCCACATCGCTTGAACGTTAACCAGGCGGAAAACCAGGCGGAGCCCAAGAACAAAACAAAGGCTCTTTCAGGTGCAAATCCATTTCCGCATCACGCGTGAGCAACGTAGGTGAGTTGCAACGTAGGCGGCGTCTGCCCCTCGTGTACGCGTGGTGCGGAAGCTACGATATGGAATTCGGAACTAGAATACAATTGATCAATCGCTCCTCTCGATCGTGACGCTCTCTCCAAGAAGCGGAGCGAAACGTGCCTCGACGCGGCACGCGTGTGTGGTCTCCTTGGGCGGACTGCACGCGGCCGGAATCACTCTCTACATCTGGCTCGCGGCCACGGTATGCGTATGGTGGAGAAGAGGGGTGGGGGGGTGTGATGAGTAGGTTGGTGGCATTGTCCCCGGGGGCGACAATGAAGAGGAGAGATGAACCAGCCAGCCAGCGTGCATACGATTCGCATCGCAGCAGCAGCAGCGATGAAGGGGGGCGTGTCCCGTCCTCTCGCTTGCTACAATTCTGCCCCCGGCCTCGTCCGCCCCCCGACCTCCCCCAGTCACATCATCGTCATCCGCCCCCTCTTCTAAATCCTATTTTCCCCCAGAAAAGAGGACGTGGGGGGTTGGAGGGGGTTAGAGGGGGGTGGAGGGAGGGAGTGAGGGAGCTATCTTCATCCCCCGCCCTTCGTCCGTCCGTCTGTCTGTTCACCCGCCCCCTTCCAAATAGTCGTCTTTCGACGCTGCCCCGTCGTCGCCATCATCATCATCCCATCAAAATGCTCTCCCCGCCCACGCCGCCAAAATATATATGTTCGGGGGGGTGGGGGAGGATGGGGAGGAGAGTGGTGTTGGGGAGGGGGTGGGGAATCGTATTTCTCCCCGAGGGACGGTTCTGTGTCCGCCGACATGGGGGGCAGTTCCCCGCCATATCGGCCATGTCCTGTGGGGGGGGGGGGGGGCGGGCCTCTTTCTCTTTCCTCGCGACCCCCCGACGGCGGCCCCCGTGATAATTGAAACGTTCGCCCTCTTCTTCTTCGGAGAAGGAGGAGGATGAGGAGAGCACGCGTCATCCCAGAAGAGAATCGGAAAGCGCATCTCTCTCTGCGAATGCGTTATTATTTATGTGCGGGGAGTCGAAAAGCCCTTCACGTCGACTTCTCTCGTTTACGTTTACGGAGTGTACTACCGTCGCGCGTCCTACTTCTGCCCTTCTGAATGATTGGGTTTGGTTTTGTTTAATGTTTGAGTCGTTTTATTTTTTATTGTTATTATCTGTTTTGCCGTGGGTCGTTTTGTTTAAAAATGTTTGAGTGGTTTAAATTACCCCACTGCCACCGGGGCCGGTGGCGGTGGGGTAAAGTCCTCGCCTGCCTAACCGAGGGTCGCGGGCTCGAGTCCCACCTGGGTGGATTTTTCACCACCCAGGGCATGGATGCATTTCAAGTTCTGTTGGTCCGGTCCCTGGAAAACCTGATGACAGGCTCAGCAGACTATCGGGATTCCGGGGACATCCGGGCCAACAGAATTGTCCGGCAAACAAAAATTATAATTTTGTTAATATTGTTAATGGACTGTTTTCTTAGTTGTTGGTTTTTTTTAGGAGTTGTTGTTGTTGGTTGTTGGAGGAGGAGGTGTTGTTAAGGTGTTATTGATAAAGGGAAGGGGGAATTATTGAGTGGAAAGATAAGAGAAGGTGCATGATGGTTTGAGTGAGAAATTAAAAAAGAGTAACGGCATTATAGGAGGAACCATTGTTGATCATTCGGTGACATCGCACGGTTGATTGAATTGATTGTTGTCACGTAAAGGCGGGTTTACTCAGGGAAGTCGCGAACAATCGACATTTCAATGCCTGAGCACGTACTTTCATGGCTCTAGGGATCGATTATGGTAATCTTCGACCGAGGTTCGCCCTTGCAGAGAAGATAGACTGGCTTCTATTTTGCCTAAAAAATACCAAATATCATGATATTGCGTATCTGCGATAAAATCGCGTCGCATCATACGGTGGAATCTTGGTCACGTGACAGGAAACGGAGATTTACAATGTAAACAACGAATAACTTAGTAGAAGAAGGACGCATTGTTGCTTGTGTAAAAATGTATTTGTAAATGATAATATTTTAAATTGCCAAAGAACCCCTGATGTAAGCTTTATGACTTATTTCTTATTGAATAATAATTATTATTGTCACAATTGACTCGCTTGATTCGACGAAATAATGCATAATTACTGTAATGCATACAAGGTTATTGAACCCAGGAATGCCAATGGGACTCAAATAGCGATATGCGAACGCCATTGTTGCCAAATTTGGGCGATTTTAATAATTACCGCATTCATTGTTTACTTGCGTCGTCCATTTGTTTAAAAAAAATGCCTGAAGTGATGTGGCCTGCAAGTGATGCTATGGGCGATGGCCTGCGAGTGGCTGTACGAGAATCGAGATATCGCTGCCCTTGCTGATTCCTTAGAGGTTAATCTGAATGAAAAAACCCCCCTAAAGTCTAAGTCGGTCGAAGAGTTCGATACATCTCGTATCCAAGGAGTCGAGATAGCAAAAGTCCGTTGGAGATGTGCGAATCACTGAATGGCGACGCCTGGCGCATGCGCACTGCACGTGAATTGAATTCATGTCTCTGCTCTGTTTTAGAGTCACTTCACTCGCGCATTTTTTCTCGTAATAAAAGTTTAAGTTGACAAATATTTTCGAAGAGGAAAGTTTTTATTCTGGAAAATCGGCTTAGAATACTTATCGGAAATAATTTCTTGGCAGCGTGCTATGCTTAGGGCGGCATATATTACTTAGAAATAATATTAAGAGCCAAGTAAAATGTATGTTGAAATGTTAATTGCGCAAACTTTTGTGGCTGACTAAAGTTATTGAACCATAAAAACAGTATTTTTCTATAAATATTATCTTCTAAAGTCATATAGTTCAAGACTTGATACAAAACTTAAAAACTAAATTCAAAATTAGTTTTAAAACTTAAAGAATTAAACGCTTGGAAAATAGTTACGAGGTCATAAGTAAATCATTATTAATAGTCTTCAAAATATCCAGTAGTAGACGATTGCAATGACGCTATTCACCGTTGTTGAATAGACTCTTACTATTATTATTACGGTAATCATTGTAAGATAAGAATAATTCAGCGTATTGTTTATAACAGTGGTGGCCAACCAAAATGGTCTTGCGGGCCACTTTGGAAATGCATCATAACTCCGCGGGCCACAAATAAAATTATATATCCCTATATTAGATTTAGACCCACTATAGACATTATTTTGGAGAGAAAAATTGAAACATAATGAGTTATTATTATTGTGTTAAAGTTATTGTATTAAAGTGTGATGAATATCGCGGCCCGGAAATATGTTCAAGGCGGGCCGCGGGTTGGCCACATTTGGTTTATAATATGTCGAAAATGAATGTCGACCATTGTTAGGTCATCATGGCGTTTCCAACAGTATAAAAAAGTGAAGGCATACTTCCCGCGGAGGAACGTAAAGGAAATCGGAGCGGAAATTCCCAATTGGCATTGGCACGCGCGCACCATGGCACCCTTCGTTGGATGCAGTTCGTGTTCGACACAATGGTCAGTGCAACGACGCCTCACACCACGAGGCACTCGCCCGAAGTTACGCATTCCAAGCGGGAGTGGCCGCACCACGGGTGCAGGGGTGCCGCCGTCCGTCGGGCAGTATCCGAAACCCCCCTTCACGCGAGCACCCGCTTGGAGGAACAAACCACGGGCGACCGCATCTCCCGCACCCTGCGCATCACGTTCGAGCCAGCCAGCCGGTGCTCGGGCCTCCGCAATTAGGGGTGGGGGGAGTGGCACTTCATCCCTTTCCGACGTCACTCACCCACCCACCCCACCCCCATCGGAGTCGCCCCCTCGATTCCACCACCGCTTCCATCTCTCGCCACCCCCCGTCTCCCGCATTAACTCTCCATTATTCCCCCGCACCCTGCTGCCCCTCTTCGCCCCCCCTTGGGGGCCGAAATCACTCTTTCGCCCCCTCCCTCTCCATCTCTTCCCCATCGACACCTCTTGCTTTGCCCTTCCCCCCCAATCCTCCTCCAGTTCCCTTCCCCCCCCCTCCCAGTGGATCGGTGTGATAGATGTCGCCCGTGCCACTCTCCCCCGTATGCGAGTCGTCGCCGAAGCTCGTGGTACTCGCATCTCGTCGGAGCCGATTGTCCGAGCATTGCCTCTCTCGACCGACCACAGATTTTACATCGTTTCCACTCCACGTTAAGTTCCGTTTCACGCTCCAATCGCATGATGCGCCACCGCACCGGTCCGTTTCTCATTCTTGCATTGAAGTTTTGATGTGGAAGAGTGAAACGGAACGTCTTTGGAGCGGGCGGAAAATACGAATAGCGAAGGCGAATCGTTGCTAAGGGTTGTTGATGAGATATTTCGGAAGGGAAACATGGGTGGGATTTAGATTTAGGGTGCGTTCCGTTTCACGTTCCAATCGAATTGATGCGGTGCCGGCCCTTCCGTTTCACACACCGGAGCGCGCTCTCGATGAGGCCACGCATCGAGCATGATATGCGCTCCAAACGCTCCACGGAGAAGCTGGTGCAGTTGATACGGTGACGTAACTTTTGCGGATTATTTGTTATGGTAACGCATGCGAAATGTAGAAAACGAATGAAGTTAGAGTCTTCACGGAGACTAGAAAACGGATTAAGCGAAAAATAATAATTATCTGCGTTCCATTCCGGTTCCACTGTGGTTGTGTTTTCCTTCCGAAATATCTCATCAACAGCCCTTAGCAACGATTAGCCGTCGCTATTTGAACTTTCCGCCCGCTCCAATGGCGTTCCGTTTCACACTTCCACATCAAAATCTTCAATGCAGGAATGAGAAACGGACCGGCCACTGATGCGGTGGCGCATCATGCGATTGGAGCGTGCAACGGAACGCACCCCAAATATGCTCCGGTGCCACACAGGATGGTTACGAGCGGCCCTGTCCTGCTCCCCCACCCCCTGCCGCCTTATTGCTACGCCCATGGACAACATCCTACAGCGCAAGTGTAGAATCTGCTCTTCTTCCAGGAATTTTTAATCTATCCACTTCTAACTGCATTTCCAACCTCCTCTCTTCAGCATGCTATTGCCTCCCTTCCATTTCTCTCTAACGGTAAGCTTCCAAAATATTTTGAACAAAGATCTCATCATACTCGGTGTTTTCCACAATCGTCTGTTTTAACAGTATTATCTTATCTGCACCACTCACCGTAACCCCTTATTCTTCGGGTACATATCTCAATTCTTCTTTCTTAGCCTTCCGTAAGAACGCCATTTTGCAAATACCTTGGCTAACAGCTCAAATACTCCCGCCACCGAAAATACCGATACAAAATCTGGCACTCTCCTATCTCGTAGGCAGTAACTTGATCCACCGTGTGGCACTCTTCTATAACCACTTTGCGATGAGCCGGTCGAACCCATTCCAACTGGACGTTCCGCCGCAATGATTCCGGAATTCAGTATCACGTCGATTCTGGATTCCACTGATTCGATGTCCCGCAGCTGTAACCAAATTTCACCCTCCTGTGATGTCGTAACCCACTTTTTTAAACTTAAGTTTAACCGAGGAAAACTAACTAACTTTAATTGAATATAACATAAATAACTTCCAGTTCATTATTTTATATTCAATTAAAATATTAATTTAAATTAAATTTGAAAGAAAAATATAAATTAAAAATTAATATTCAGATCAAGACACATTCCGCTGCACTCTAAGCAGCTTTTATCAACAACCTCTTTCTTTTTATTTCAACAGCACCTTAACAACCCTTTTGCAAACCAAATTATTAACCATCAAGAAAATATAATTTACGATTTAAAGAAATGAAATAACCATCAAAATAAGAACATAATACTATACCCTAATAAGAAATAGAAACCATAAAGAACACGACCAAATATAAAAAGACACGACAAGACAAGTGGTAGGAATTCTTTAGTAGTTTAAGTAGGAACAACACACTATTAATTCTATTGAAAATTAATAGCACACGGTCAAGTCAAGTGAGATTGGTGCTAATTATTTTTCCCAAATTTCGAACAGTGTTGGGATATGGTATAGCGACGTTTTCTATGATAACTCGGGGAATATTATGGATATTAATTTTATATGTCATTACAGCTGTGCCAATAATAATTGATTTGTTTTTTTTGTTTGGGTTAAAGATTTCTCTCTGACCAAATTCGACACTGTATTTACGTACCTTATTATTTTTGTGATATCTTCAGTAAGGCTTTGCAGTCGGCTATGAAGATATATTGTCAATCATCCTAGTGTAACATAAATTTTCAATTGTTCATTGCTTTTGGGAGACCTAATCGGTAGATTGCGAATAACAGGGAACCGAGAACTAATGCTTGAACACCTTTTGAAATTGGTAGCCTTGACGATAGGTTACCCCCTGAGAGTCCTTGAGCGCCTGTTAACGTCCAGTCAAGTAAGAATGAAACCAATTCAGATCAGAGGCAGATGAGCCGAGCTGCTTCATTTTACTAAGAAGATGCACGTGGTCCACTCTGTTACAGGCCTTAATGAAGTCGAAGAGGACAAGTAGGGTTACCTCTGACCGCTCAAAGGCAAGATGGATATCGTCTGTGACTTTATTTAGTGCCAATTGTGTACTGAAGCTCTTACCAAATAACGATTGACAGGGATGAAGTTTGTGGTAGCTGATGAGGTTGCGGCACCATTCATCGCGCCATTATGAAAGACGCAGTTAACGAAACTTGCCAGGTCAGCATGACCAACAGATAAACGTAAGGATGGGATTAACCCACTATTTCTTTGGATGGCGGCAGAGGAGATGAACGTACAGGGGCGTACGGGATGGGTTAACGAAAATAATTTCTTTGGTCAACCGAGTAACAGTTAGCGACACCATTTAATGCTTCACGAAGAAATAAATATACATGTGCCATAACGGCTTAACAAAACATTTACCTCCTTTGCATGACAGGTCGTCCAGAAACTTTATGAAAACAACCAAGACACACGGAAACGATGGGAGTGAACTTGCGGGGAAAAATAAATACCAGTGCGTAGCAATACGCTTCGAAAACGCGACCACCTCACGCGCGGAATAAATGGAATAATTACATCAATTAAACCAACGGCTACCGATGCTTTAACAAACCCACACAATCTCTATTTCTTAAGCTAAACGACAGGTCCCACGACATAAGAAATATTACATTTGCATTTAGTCCAAAAGGCACCCAGCCATTTCCCACGGTAAAATATACTTGCAATTAGCGACGAAATTTTGAAAGGGAAACAAAATAATTAAGGAATAAAACATCCTTGCAAATCCCCACGATAACCCCGACGCAGTAGAAATCAAGTCACATAAAAAAGGACAAGTCGTTCACAGGTCCATGCCCAAGAAAATACACGGGCGATAAGTACAAGAAGTTGTTGGATGAGGAAGTCCGTCGCGGTCGGCGTTGAGACTGATAAGATAGTCAGCGACCGTCCTCTCTTCATCTCCTCTCGTCGCGATCTTGAGTTGCGCATGCGCAAAGGTGTAAGACGCCTGCGCGGACGTTGTTGCTTCTTGAGGCACTTGACTCTGCTTCCAGTGCTTCGGCCCCAACGACTTCCAGTCGATGAGGAATCTCCGCAGACAACCCCCCAGGTGAAGGCAATTAGCACCTCATCACGCCCTGAAGTGGACAATGCAGTAGTGGACCGCGTCAACTAGCAGTAAGACACCGTACACCTTTAGTAGCCGTAGTACACCGTAAGGAGCGGTACACCTTTAGAGGGCACCAAAATTCCTGGGTGGCGAAGGCAGGCCAATCCGACGCCCTCAGCGAACAAACATTCCTTCCCTGTCTGCTTAAAAACACGTCCCAGTGCAACAGCAGTGATGTTTAGCTGTTGGTTGGAAACAGGATCGGAGCTCACAACACACCCAGAAATAACAAAAAAAGAAGGGCAATGAAATAAAAAGGAAAAAAAAAGAGATTATGTGGCTGATCGTGGAATCTCCAGCCCAGACTATTCGTTAATCCAAACCAGGGAGACGCCAACTAGCGGTAGAATTGTGAACCCTCGTAAGGAAGCTTTGAAGAAGATTGTAAGGAGAGCTTATTGGGTGCACGTTAGGTATAAATATGATTTATTTTTTAATATGGGCAGCGATGAGGAGTCTTAGATTGTTTTAGGAAGGTTGTTCCAAGTTTGAGAGGTGGCAAAGATAAATTATTTTTGAAATGTGGAGGATCCATAGTGAGGGACATGTAGATAGTTAGGGTCGGCTCTGGTAACAATATTTCGCAAAATGGTTCTCTTGGGAAAGAAGTCAATGATGTGGGTCATCGTGTTTGAGTAGGGAATACATGAATCAGGCCAATTTGAATTTTCTTCTTGTTTTTGTGTCCATCCAGTAGAGCATGTTTAAATATGGGGTTATATTCTCATCTTTCCGCAAGTCATAAATGTATCTTACAGAGGAATTTGTCAGGTGCTGAAGCTAAATATTAAGTTCTGCTGTGAGATTATAAAACACGAGACAGCAGTTATCAAAGTTTGAAAAAACTAAGGTGGTAACAAGTTGCTTTCCTACATGGATGGGCAGCAGATTTTAATGATTTATCAGCTGATGGAGAGTAGCATTAACTTTATTTGGAACAAAAAATATTATCTTCACCTTTACCTATGATCTTTGAAATATGATCTATTTCTTCATTCAACAACAACAACTTGTCTTTCGAGCGAATTTAGGACTGTAGAGTCCTCTCTTACAATTAACTCATCAGACGAACACAAACATCCATGTCCTGAGTAGTGAGTATTCTACCCAGGCGGGATTCGAACCCGCGACCCTCGGTGAGCAGGCGAGGACTTTACCCCGCCGCCACCGGGGCCGACCAGGGTGAAGGAAATCGCTGGTTAATGCGAGTCATTTTAGGTGATGAATGTTCATGCCGTTCGTGTTGTTGAGGATAAATGTCTCCATTTTGTTTTCAATGGAATTAGCCGTGAATATGTCTCCAATCCTTGGAGTGGAAATAGTTCTGGTAATCGGGGGCGACGAGTCTTATCAAGTCGCGTGAAAGAGATACCTTTGGAGGACGCATGGTGAATTTATAGGCGATTTGCACGAGTTCATGAGAGGAAATATAAGGGACAGGATACTGAGTCCTGTTTACAACGTTTCAAGTTCGTGGAAAATTCATAAGTCGATGACAGCGTGGCTGGAGTCAGTATGGTGAGTAGGCTGAGATAGAGCCAGGTGAAGATTATTGCTGAAAAGACAGTTATTTAAATACGAGCTTTCATAATAATTACGACGTATGTCTACGTTGAAGTCTCCGATTATAACAATATGGTTATGAGTGACATTAAGTGTAGAAAGAACATATTCAAATGCGACTAATAAGCTATATTTTGGTGGTCTAAAAATTGAGCACAACAACAGTTTAGACCCGCTATGTCCACTCACTTCCACAGTTATGAATTCAGGTCTCAATGAGCAACTTGAGGGCGGTGTATGCACGATTTTTCCAGTAGGCGATGATGGGTAAAAACGACCACACCGCCTCCATTTTTCCCAAGTCTGTTTACTAGGAATACATTGTATTCAGGCGGTTTTACCATAGCGTCCGGTATTTCAGGTTTTAACCACGTCTCTGAAAGACATATGACATCATAGATATTAGAAGAAAAATGGTAGCTGAATTCTTCGAAATGGCACATAAGTGATTGGCAGTTCACAGGAATAATATTCACCGTATTATTTGGCAGAAAGGTTGTCCGAGGAGTTGTACCCCGCCTCTTCTTATTCGAGTGTCTTAAACACGTCATCACTTTGAATAATGATGATGTGGTCACCACCGTCACATTTTTGACACATTTTTCCATCCCATACCCACAGGTATTTAATTTACTTTTCAAAATTTGTCTGGTGTTGACGTGCGTTTCCTGTTTAGGGAAGTGAGTGATACATTTATGTAAACATGGCCATCAGGGTTTATCCCAAATCTATAACTGCAGTGGTGAGGTTACGTTTGCATCTGCGGGCGTTCACAATACCGGGCGTATGGGAGGGTCGCAGAAACGACATAATTATAATCGGGTTGTCGGGCTAGATTCACCACTCTCGATTGGGAGGATATTTTGGCCGACAGCAGCGGTTGATGTCACTATGTTGTATTTTAAAGACCTAAAGCGCCAATCGTTTTACACAAGATGTTTTCAAGATTTTCATCGTCACTCCTTGGCACACCATGGACCTCAACAACGTTTCTGAGCAGGTTCTGCTCTTCCCTATTCAAATGCTCTACCATGTTGGCTAACCGGTTTGATAACATCACGTCTTCACCGAAAAGAGCTTCAAACCTTTCGCAAAGGCTTGAAATCTGGCTATTTTCCTTATTGAGGAGTTTTGCGTGGTCTTCGAGGGTCTTCTGCCATATCGTGATCTTTGTGGTTGTCCTGAATCTGCTTTACTCTGTCGAGTAGTTCGACCACGAGGTGATTCCTTGCTCCAGTGAAAGGTTGTGGGCAAGGGTTGTGGCTGTGACTCGTGGCGGGATGCTGTCATCACGGCCGCGGCCGGCTCCTGTTTGTAATGAGGGAGGAAGCGTACGCCCATGTTTTCTGCAGTTTATCCATCTCGTACAGGCCGCCATCGGTCAAAGAAGAGCGATGGGATGGTGCAGTCCATTCGCGATAACTTGGCCGACACTCAGTAGTCTACTGCGCAGTTGGGCCTAGTCCAACTAAGAAAATAGGGGAAGCAGCGCTTACAGAGAGAGTGGAGCCGTGCGCAAACAGTTTTCCCTTCGGTGGAAAGGTAAAGCAAGGAAGGACGGTTCCCCTTCAAATCTGAAGTCGAGTGGGCTGACTTGTTTACGCCCGCATGTTGTCCAGTAAACGCAACAATGTTGGTGGATAAATATCTTTCTCGGGCTTCGCACCGGGTAATGTTTTCCAAATTCGCCGACGTTTCGGAAAACGACTTGCTATCCATTTTCAAGGCACGTGTTATTTCCGCCGTGACCGCTATAACACTAATTTAAACTGGCTGTTGATGCCCCAACAATGAAGGTTGCGATCCCTACGATTGGCTGACGTGTTCCGCTGGCCGTTGAATCATTTTCTCATCTTTTAAATACATTTGATCACAGGCCACCAGGTATTACTCAGTTGGAATCCGGTGTCTCCATTAAAATTATGCAGATGCAATCGTATCCCAATGGCCTCTTTGATAATGCGGTCCCAGTAACGGTGTGCGTGGTAAAGGATTTTTGCATCGGTCCATCTAATGGCATGGTCTTCGTTGATGCTGTGTTCCGCCACTGCCGACTTCTCTGGTTGCGCCAATCTAAAGTGCCTACGATGTTCTTTAAGCCTGGTTTCAATTGTTCGACCAGTCTCCCCCACATATATTTTGCCACATTCACACGGAATCTGATATACATCTTATTGTTATGATTAAAGTAATGCCTTCGTCGCAGAGAAAGTTCCAAATAGCGACAGTTGATCCTTTTGTGTCGGCAGTTTTGGGCGTAACGTGGGTGAGGTAGAATGAACCAGGTTCCTCGATGAGAGAAATGTGCTCTTCTTGACAAGTTAGTGGCACGGGCAATGGGAGCTCTAGGGTGACAGAAGGAGACCCGACTTTCCGGTGCAGGATATAAGCAACGCACGCTCTGGATGTTATAAATACATTTGCATCTACCCTTTCATGGTGAGTGTTGGATAGTCGATAAACTAAGAGCTGCAGTTTACTTTATTTCCTCTCCCCTAATCTTCGTTGGTAAATTCAAATCATTGCGGTCGAATTATTAAGGCGGGTTATTGCCTACCTAACATCTGAAACATTTCTGTGTATCTGGCGTTTTTTGACGATTTTTGACGAACTATTTAGTCATTTTTCTTGACTCAAACACACTCAATCACTAATATGAAGCAACATACAAGCAATATATGTAATTATTTGCCATTAAATCATTCCAGGAATATCTAGAATATATTAGGAAAATTTGCAAATTTTTTTACCTTTTCATAAAAATTTAAAATTAAGACTAAAAAGTGCAGCCTGAAGATATAATCCGATCGAGTAAGAATTTTTTATGGGTTATAAGGACCACCAACCACAAAATTTAAGCACTAGCCGCAGACCGATTCCAAAAAAACTGTTTTTCGATCCACCTTAATGTATGTACCTTTATCAAGGCGATTTATATTTTGGGAAGCATGCCCATGTATACCATATCGGAAAACAGGTTATGTGCTATTGAAAATCCTGCTTTCCGATAGTGTATATAGGATTGCCTCCGAAAAATTTATATCCCCTTGATAATGGTACATACTTACTGAACCCATGGTTGATGTTGAGTGAATTGAAGTGTGGAATATAATGCTATTTTCATTTAAGACATTTTGACGCGTTTGAAGTGTTCCACCGAGTGACGCCTGTTCACATGCACGCGCTTCACGTAAAACCACACGAAGCGTCTAGCGCGCAGCCAATCAGGTGTTTCGCCTCTTACGCGTGGATTCGCGCGAGCGAAGTTGAGTTTTGCTCAACTTTCTACGCGCGCGACGCGCCAGTTCGCGTGAAACAAATGGCGGACATGTGGAGTCGTTTGTATTTACTTCGACGATTTACGAGGATATATTAGCATGCACTCAAGAAATGTTCATTTCTATATATCATTGATACAGTGCTTGATACGTTCAAGTTGTATGGCGGGGACATTAAGAACTTTATGGACTAATTTCGATCAGTGACTAGCGACGTGCGGTCCGGGAGAACGCAATTCATCAAATATAAATAAAAAGTTTTTACGATATTTTCAATGTATGGCTTGAACTTTTTGCCTCTCAGCACTTTGCTTCCAATTCATATTCAATTTTCTATATCACCATTCTTCTTCCAATTCATATCAATTGTCTATAACACTCATTTTTTTGCGGTAAATTATTATTTGAAACGGTAAAAAAAAACAAAATTTATTGATAGAGTCATAAATCATCAATGTTTCTCTAGAGTTGAAATAAGGTTTTAAATATTAATTTATTTATGTTCACTACTAATACACGATTGAAAATATTTAATTAAATACTTCTTTGATGAATCTGCATTGGATTTGTCCAAATTACAATTTTTTCGAAAAATCCCTCACACTTCCATATTGGCACTGTCTTTTCAAATTTTTTTTATACATCTACTCAGTTATACTACTACTACTTATACATAAAAGCGTATCAGGCTCAACTTTGTGGAAGCAATATATATATACATTTCAAAATGAAAAACAATTGTAACTTTCCTCACAGAATTTTTAGTCTTTGCCGACCATGGTTTCAGCACCTAGTGCCATTATCAAGGCCTTTGTGTGGTTGAAATTCTGTGTGGAGAGTTACAATTGT
Organism: Ceriagrion tenellum; assembly: GCA_963169105.1. NCBI lineage: Eukaryota > Metazoa > Arthropoda > Insecta > Odonata > Coenagrionidae > Ceriagrion > Ceriagrion tenellum. The sequence goes on from OY720633.1 coordinate 21,537,870, forward strand.
TTTTCATTTTGAAATGGACTACTACTACTGTTCTAAACTCAAAGCATTTTTGCGCTTAAAACACAATAAAGATGTTTTTCGCTTTTTTTATGAAGGGCACAGTCTACATGTAGTCCATTTCTGTAGCTTTTCAACATCTTCTGCCTAATCAAACGTTGAGTTGAGAATCTGTCGGATACTTATTCGTATCTGTCTTGGAATTCTAGGATTGGACATTCTCCTTCTCAAGTGGGGTCTTACTATCTCTGCAGCTACCGATTTTACAAAATCAATCCTTTTCGTATCTTTTTTATTTTTCGCAGACTGCCAAAGCACAAACGAGATGACGAAGGAAATATCTAAGAGTATGAAAGACTCCGCAATTGGCCACCTCCTTGTCCTTCGGCTGGATGAGTAACAACTACACATTTTATCCCATATACCTACGCCACTCTTAGCTGCGTTATAAAATGCTATGCTCTCTGGGTTTCCTGTGTGTGCTTGTGTCAGATGACCGCCAGGCAGGAGGACGGTGAGCACGAACGCGCGTTGACATCGCACGGGCACGAGCAATAATCAGCGGCCGGCGGGAGTCGCCCGGGTTTTCCAACCCCTCACAAAATTCCGGACAGAAGGTTTTTCTAAGTTATTGCGGTATAAAACTAGCTGACAAAGATAGTCGAAAAATATTTTCCCCACAATCCCCTCCGACCCCATGCAGGCACCCACAATGCAAAACTTGCGGCATCCTTTTCATCCAGCCTCTGCCCGACCGTATCCTAGTTTTACCTCTACCTTCCATCCCCTCACCTTTCTGCCAAAATATTGTTTACATCCTCCTATTCAAGTTATGCCCCAGTTTGTACATCGGAGTGACGACTTCTGCTTTGAAAATTAGGACGAATGGCCACCGCTCCAGATGCAACGACGCCACCCTCCCTCTCCATGTTCCTCCCAGTTGCCACCCACGTTTCCTCCCACAATTCTACTTTTAATTAAACCTTTAAGGTTGATATTCTAGCCTCCCTTCCCCCTCCTCTTCCCCTTCTCCTCTCACCCTCTCTCCCCCCTCAACTTAAAGACCTTGAGTCCTCATGTATTTATTTTTTTCAAGTCATCTCTTCGCCGGGACTCAATAAATCACACTAACCTCTTCCATTTAAAATTTCTTCTGTGGTAGTGTTCTTACCTCGGCTCAATCAAAATTACACCAACATTAATAAATGATTTAAGATTTTCCCGGTGTAATATGTTTAAATATCTTTCTCGGGCTTCGCACCGGGTAATGTTTTCAAAATCTGCCCACGTTTCGGAAAACGACTTGTTTTCCATTTTCAAGGCACGTGCTATTTCCGCCGTGACCGCTATAACACTAATTTAAACTGGCTGTTGATGCCCCAACAATGAAGGATCCATGTGCTTATTTTTGCTCACAAGATGGGGGGAGGGGTCAAAAATGGCCAAAAATGTGCTTGCCGTAATACTTGAACGCTCGCAATGAATAGACGGGAGAGAAAGGACTAAGACGAAGGAGGAGGAGATGCGTCGGGTGGCCTCAAGAGGCGGCGTGCTTCCCTTGAATGGGGGGGGGGTAGGGTGGAAGGAATGGGGAGGCGTCATCTCCGGAAGGAGTTTCCTCAGCCCATGAATATGCTGATACATACACATGTGCGCGTCTATAGTATATCGGGAGGGAGAAGAAGCCCTCCCTTCCCACCCCCTCATCCCCCCTTTTCGATTTTGGAGGCCGACGGGGGGATGGGGTGAAATGGGGGTGGGAAGGCCACCCCTCCTCCTCCTCCTCCCCCTCGTATCCAATTTTCTTCCTTCCCTCTCTCTCCTCCTTCGTCACTCAAAACGGGAACTGCAAACTTTGTTCTCCTGATTCGCTATTACGGCGGTCGGAGGGGGTGGGGGGGGCGGGGGGAGAGGCAATTTGTTTCGTGATACCCCAGGGGGGGGGGTTGTGGGAGATCAGAATCTGAAGGCGGGGCAAGAGGAAGAAGAGCAGAAGGTAATCTAAAGGATATTACCGCGTATACATTGAATACGTGCGTAGGTACCCATGTGTGCCTGTGGACTCACCTGAGAGTCTTGTATTCGCGCGCCGTCTGCTCTCCAGCGATATGGACAGACGTCTCCCTCCTCGTCTCTCTCCCTTCTTTTGTTCTTTCCCCTCTCTTCACCACCTCACTCTCCCTCTCTCTCACTATTTTGCTCTTCAGGGAAATCCTAGGGCAGTTTTAAAAAGTTGTTCTATTTCAATTCTTCCTGGGGAGTCTGAGGGGAAACGAGATGAGGAGACGCTTTCGCTCGCGGTGTTTCTTGCCGAGTCATTGGATGGGAACCTGTGACTCGGTGATATGGGTAGACGGGGAGTATTGAGGTGACGGGACCCACATTTTGACCATAATTGGTCCGAATAGACCATCATTGGTCCGGCGGGGCCCCGATCCGATGACGTACTCCGAAAGACCACACGACGTCTACCCATAAAGGGAGCCAAGCGGACGCCCTATCCCACGAATTTGGGCAATGGGCTTTGCTGAGTCTCCACAGATGTGTGGGAAGTCTTCGCGTAAGCAAGACTGGTGGGGACTCGTCTAACGTTGTTGGGGGAACCCAACAGCTACGAGGACTAGGGGGTGGGGGGGCCCGTTGTCGTCCTTTTGACGGCAATCCGCCTCACGGTGTCGGCCTTCTAGTGGCTGTATTTCGCTAACCTTCCCCATTCCTTTTACCATTTTCCCACTACGTACCCGTCCCGGTGATAACCGAGAGCTTCAAGACCGGGGGGTAGGTTTTTTTTTACCAGCGGGGTGACTCGGTGAGCGCTCAATTGAGCAGGACATGTGGATGGGTTGAAAGGGAAGAAGGGAAACCCGACGTCGCCACCTGCGTAATCACGACAAAAGGAGTCAAGAGAGTGACGTCCCATTCGACGTACGGAATTCTGCAGTCGAAGTGCTCTCCTCTCTCTCGAGACTCTCCGGAGCAGGGATGGGAGCCTTGCCGGAACTGCCGGGATTTGAACCTGCGTTCTTTGAGATGGAAAGTCGACTCTCCAGCTGCGACGACGACCCAATGCCCAATAGAATGTTGCAGTTGACTATTAATGCTCGGACATTCCCGTAGTGGCCTACAGCCGATATAGGTCTATGTAGGGATTTCCCGCAACTCTGCACCGGTGAAAGAGTCGAATGGAATTATTCGAGTTGAACAGAGTTCCACGTGGGAAGCTGCGCCTTTTTCGGAGATGCGCATCCCATCTCTCATCCCAGTCTTTGGGGACGCCGGATCGTCGAAGACTACTCGATCGACGCCTCCTCTGGCCACATGTCTCGCATCGACACGGTTGACGGTGTGGTCAGGCAAATTCGCTACTTTCGGTGGAATGTATAGTTTTCCGAATAGGCTGAGTCCTCCTCCATTTAACTCGACATTTCGATGACCCCAAGACTCTAACACGTGCGTGACAGAGGAGAGGCTCGTGGAACTTAAGAAACGCGCAAAAACCTTCGTGAGGCGAATCACCCCTCCCGCCACCCACCCCTTTCCTCTTTTTTCACTTTTCCACGCGACTCTTGTGCGCGAATTCACGCGTTCATCTCGCGCACGCATTCGGGTGCTAATCTCTCCAGTATCTGCCTCCCCATGATCATCAGAGACCTCTTTGAGAAACGATTCGTATCTCACGGAGTCTGGTCGTCTTCTGAAGGTAAGGAACGTTTGCGCAATGATATACACACTTGAGTGGACTCTCGCATGAATGCATTCAAAGGCACATTCATGGATTTAGAGGTGGCCATTTTCTGGATATGCGTCCACGAATTAGAGCGAGGAGTTGTGTTTTCACGATGAAAATTTGAAGGGATCTGTATTCGAGCATTAAACCCTCGCGGTTACATGAACCGCATAAAAATTTACCTTTATACTCCACTGATATCTCTAGTTCCATATCTCTTAAATCGATCGCAATAGTGAGTGCAAATGAAAAGAGAACTCGATTTGTAGTTTCCACACTGTTTGATCCTTGATAATGACATAACTTTGTCGAAACCATGGTCGGAGAGAATAAAACAGTGTGGAAAGTACAAAGCTAGTTCTCTTTTCAAATGTCGCTTTTCCACAAAGTGAAGCCTGAAACTTAAACTTGAGTGAGTGCATAAGTGAGAAGCTGCGCCATCTTAGGCGTGCATTGCACTACTAAACCCTTGGAATCACATCTATATATTCGCCTCCAGAGGAATGCATATTCGAATAACAAAACGCACCATCTGTTTGCGCTCATTCTCCACTCATTCACTCACGGCGCCGCCGCACTGGAGAGGAAGCGTCAAAGATGGGTAATTGAGCGAGCGCCTAGCCTCTCGCCGGATCGCCATCCGACCACTCTCGACTCATAAACATGCGTTTTTGGCGTAACTTTGGATCCAAAGACGCTGGTGAAACTGCTGTTGCCTTATTTTAAGCTATCCGGGACTAGCCACGGAGTTCCACTTTCACGGAGTCACCCGCAATGCACATTTGTGTGAAAGTCAGTTAAGCGTAAAATAGTTCTTAAGTTCCAGAGAGCTTAAAATCAGTCAAGTAGATTGAATGCCTCTCTGTGTTCATAGTACGATCTTTCCTCGTTGGCAGTGGTGCTCAGCGCTCAGTAGCGACTGGTTGTTACATTGTACGTCCGGCAGTCGAGAACATCTGGTACCGTAAAGATCACTAAAACACAAACAGTCCTGGGCAGCGTTAAAATTAATTCGCTACTCCACTCATAATGCAATCTCTAGCTTGCTGATTGTACTCAGAAAAGATACCAAAGCTAATCGCAACGCATTATTTCAACGGAGCTTTGACGAATCCTTTGCCACTGAATGTTTGGAGAATCCCATCGTCGAAAATATACATACATACTAATCACGCCACTCCCTTCCGGAGTAGACACAGTCACAAATTTTCACTCATGCATACATATTTGTACACCTAACTCTGCTTCAATAATTTTTTCCATACTGTCCTATCCTTGAAAACCTCTTTTGCTTCATTTACCCCTATACACTGCTTCATACACGCCCTCCTGTTTATAAGACTCCTATTATTCATCCTCCTAAGAATTTCCTCAACCACATTCAATCGCAACTTTCTCGGCCTATCTCTACCTTTCGCACCATTCAATTCACTCTTATATATCTGTTTCATTATTCGACTCTCTTCCATTCTCTCAAAATGGCCGAACCAACGAAGCACACTTCTTTCATATATGTCCATTACTGGAGCATCTAACCCGCATTCATTTATTACCCACTCATTCCTGACCCTATCCATCCTACTTTTTCCGCAAACACTCCTCAGATAACTCATACCCACGGCGTTTAGTCTACTCTTATGTCCTACCTGACATACCCATGTTTCACTACCATACAATAAAGTGGGGAGAAGTACACTTTTGTACACGGCGATTTTCGCTTCCTTAGACAGGCACTCATTCCTTGATATGCTCCACATGCTACCTACCACTTTCCTTCCAGCATTCGCACGTCTCTTTATCTCCTCATCTATCCGTCCATCTTTCGTAAACATCTTACCTAAGTACAGAAAATCACCCTCTTGTTCAATTACTTCACCATTCGCCCTCCTTATACAGTTATTCTCCCCATTCTCTTCATCAAAACCTACTACTTTATTCTTTCACTCATTTACCCTCAATTCCATTCTCTCTGTTGATTCTCAAAACTTATCTAGGAGCTTCTGTAATCCTTGTTGGCTCTCTGAGATCAAAACAGCATCATCCGCATATGATAGAACTCGCACGTTTACATTTCCAATCAAAACACCGCCGTTTTCATTGAATGCATCTCTGACACATTTATCCATAAATGCATTAAACAACCATGTCGAAAATGTTCACGAAATTATCGATAGTTGTCGTTCGGAAGCAATACATTGTTTTTAGTACCAAAAGAAAAACAAGTTGTTATGGTTGTTGATTTGGTTATATCACTGCTTTTGGCTACGAAAAAAATTCGTGAGAATTATTACATTCATCCGATGAAAGTAAAAGATTCGAATGTACGCTCAGCAAATGATTACTGAGTTTACCATGAATTGTTTCGATCTGTGCTAAGCCAATGTTGTCAAAAAATCGTAGCTTCACGACTGAAGCCAAAATTAGGATGCATTCCAATCGGTCCTTGACCTCGAAGGAAAGCATACATTTTTATTGGATTGGGGGCGACGCTTTACTTGAAACGGTCGACCCCGCCTCGAATCTCTCTCTCTCTCTGTCTGCAATCCACGAGGGAGCATGAAGGGACCACCAGCCGTCAAAGGTTTCCTCGGATCCCTAGCCTTGAGCTCCGACGCAAGTTGCAAACAGTTGCGACAGCCTGCTGCAGAGTGGTTCATCTTGCGTGCGCGCGTCTCTATATATATATATCTGTATCCTTCCCCTCTCCCTCCAAATACTAAGAATTAGGCTTCAAATTCGACGCGCAAACTAACAAGTGATGGCGATTTCACATCACGCAGTGGTCTTCTAGGTTGTTGATAGGGTCTCGGACGGTCCTCTCCCCCAACTTCCCCTTGACAACACCCCCGTCACATTCCCTTTTCGTCGATCGCTCGTCATTTGCCTTCTCTGAATCCTCACCGCCACACCTGCCTTCCACATTCATCACTTCTTCTTTCGTCTTCTTCTTCATCGCCACTCGGCTCATTCCTTTCCATCTCCTTCACCGGACACACGCACTCCCTAATTTCCTCTCGTCCACGCACATCCTGTTCCCATCTCCCCCGAATTACCGGCACCCTACGCCACAAATCAAAGTCACCTCCAATCTCTCCAGAGTCCCGCTCATGAAAATCAAGGAAACTTGAGCTCTACGGCCTCGTGGAATTGACGAAATTTTTGAAGAATTTTTCTCCAATGGCTGTATTTATTGGCAACACTCGTCAAAGGAAATAATGTGTTTACTGTGTTGGTTTAACGGAAACGTCAGTTCGCTGAATAGGGCCACCTTGTGGCCGGAATACGCGTATCCGACTCACACCCTCGTCTTTTCCTGTTTTGTTTTTCTTGGACCAAGCTCATCTAGAGTCTGATTCTCCCAGAAATTGGGCCCATTTGAATGCGTGAGTGAGTGTTTTTTCTGAGTGCTTGTGAGTGTGATTGCTCTGTGTTTGTCACTGGCGTGGGATTTATATTGCCATAAACAAACACAGGTAGTGTGTTTGTGGTCATAACCCAGGCATTCTTAAATCAGGGCTCTTTATCCCTGGGAAGGATCCCATTTTTGGTAGTGTGTGTGTCTGTGAGTGATAACTGGCGAGGAATTAACGTTCCCGTAAACCACCTCAGTGGGGTTTTCTGGTTGACAGGCTGTGGTTGGTCACTGACGTTTCCGTTAAACCAACACAGGAAATATTTTCTTTCTTTTGACGAGTGTTGCCAATAAATACGGCCATTGGAGAAAAATTATTTCTTAATTTCGTCATCCCGCTCATCAGTTCTCCTCTCTTAGAAAAATGTTTCCTTTTCACGAGAAATTTCACGTAAGCTTTTCTTTTATGATTGATTCCGTATTCCCCCAAAACAATTCTTGCGGTACGTATTGCACACCAGGGTTAGGCCGTTACAGTTTTTGAGGATTTTAGGTCTCCAGTATTCATCTCTATTTTTTCCTCAACGAAATTTTTACGGTCAAAATCTATCAACCAATCGTTTGACGTTTGAATTTTATCAGTCAAACCACTCTAAGCTCAGACAAAAGAATTAACTCCGTGAAACCTTAATCCCGCGAAGAGGGGTGAAAATGGTACACCAATGTTTTCGGGTGAAAACTCGTAGACTTTGACTTCTATGTCAACCTCGCCAAATTATATTCACACTTAAACTCCTCTTCGGAAAAAATTCTAGCAAAAAATGCAGTTATTTCCGACATAGGAGAGTTACTATTAAGCATTTTAGAGATAACTACTTAACTAGCATTACTGTGAATTGGTTTTCGTAAATTCTTGATAGTTTACTGTTACATTCTGAATAGTTTGCAATAAAAAATACCGATTTCTTGGAAGAAAACGATTAATGATCATAAATGATTTAAGATTTTCCCGGTGTATTATGTATACATATCTTTCTCGAGCTTTGCACCGGGTAATGTTTTCCAAATCCGCCGACGTTTCGGAAAACGACTTGTTTTACATTTTCAAGGCACGTGTTATTTCCCACTATAACGTGTTATAGCGGTCACGGCGGAAATAACACGCGCCTTGAATATGGAAAACAAGTCGTTTTCCGAAACTTCGGCGGATTTTGAAAACATTACCCGGTGCGAAGCCCGAGAAAGATATTTACGATTAAAGATCGCTTAATATATATATTTTTTCCTAAGGGAATCCTTTTACAGGATATGCACTTGTGAAACGCCTAAATAGCCGTCTGCGTTTATATTAGATTTTCCATGGCAAAGCATTTACCATACCTCAAAATCATTAAAATCTTCCTTGCATCTTCTGGTGGAAATCGCTTTGATTAACTTCCCAAGATTTCTCGTTTACAAGTGACCTCTGTCAAATTCTTGGCATTCAGGAAAACCGGAATCGGAATTAAAATAACTTGTAACAAACATAAAACTTCGGGCTTTCATATTCAACCCTCTTACTGCATTTTTCTGAGGTATTTTACAGAATACAAGACGAGAATACACAATGATGGAAGAAAAAGAGAAGTTAGCATTAACAAAGGAGTAAGACAAGGATGTAACCTCTCACCAGCAATGTTCAATATGTACTTGGTGGAGGCTATAAGAGAAGCGCAAGAAATTGGACTGAGTGGAATAAAGATAAACGGAGAAGAAATAAACAAGCTCCACTTCGCAGATGATATCGCAGTCATAGCTGATGAATCTACCGTGAAATAAGCGAAGACGTGGACTTTGATGTTCTGTCATCTGACCTTAACTACGTTCATTCGTGGTGCCAAGAGTTAGGGTTAGAACTAAATATTAGCAAATGCACCTCAGTTCACTTCCTGCGAAAGTCATCTCACAAAAGCCATACCTACACCTTGGGTGGAGTAAACATAAAATCTTCAAAGACAGTAAAATATCTTGGAATTACCTAACTTCAGATATTGCGTGGGGAACACACATACAAAACATGCGGCGCAGCATTAAAGAAACTAGGTTTTGTGAAGCGTATAATAGGAAAGTCTTCGGATGAAAAAGTAAAAGAGAGATACTACTTTGCTCTGGTTAGGCCACACTTCGAATATGCCGCGAGCATTTGGGACCCAGGTCATAAAGATTTAACCAAAAAATAATAAAATACAAAGGAAAGCAGCACGCTTCATTAAAAACTGCTACAAACGAACATATAGAGTTACACAACTATTAGAGGGATTAAGGTGGGAGTCCCTGGAAACTTGGAGGCTGCACGCCCGGCTTAGGCTGCTTGAGATATTCAGAACTGGTGTGTTTCGGAGCGACACAGAGACTATTATCATGACGCCTCACTACATTTCTAGGTCTGACAGATGCGATAAAATAGGAGAGATACTCTGCCGAACAGATAGGTATAAAAACTCATTCTTTCCGCGCACAATTTAGCGACCACAATAAAAAATGATCTCCTCTAAATACGCTCCCCTTGTACTCGTCACCATGTCAGCTTCAAAAATTTTCCATCTTTACTCGGCTGGTGACCTACCATCCCCTGCCACACGCCCATGCGGAGGCTCGCGGGGTTGTATGCAGATGTAGATATTTAAAACAAGAACACATGCATTTTTTCCACTTGAAAAGCAACAAAAGGCGTCAGCTTTCCTTCGAATTATTCTCCTTCTCGGCAGCGATTCTCTCAGCAACCAGATAAGCAATAACAATTAGTGATCAGCAAAGCAATGATCGTTATATTTTTCGGCAAATAGTCGCCTTAAAAAAAACATTTCTTGGATGATTGATTGGCTCTCGGGTTATCCACCGGTTGAACTTCTACCCGTTGTGGTGTCTTCTCTTGTGCCATTGCTGGCTGCGGCTCACGCCGTAGATTCGAGTGGCTGAAATCGCGACGCAGTGCATCACGGGTCGAATGGAGGGCAAGGAGGAGTCTGTGAGCTTGGAGGTGGGTGAGTGGGAATAGAGCGGGAATGGCGCCCTCGGAATGATGGGATGCATGCATTGAAAATATTCCTCCATGACGCCTTTGGATTGCTATTGCTTATGACACTCAGCAGTGACAATCGCCTTCATTCCAACTCTCTGCATGACCGATTCCATTTGACGCCTCTAAGGCGTCCTTGGAAATCTGTAAATCATTTGATCATTTTGAGACTCAGTCGTGTCAGCTTCGTCATACGCAGCAGCGTATGATTAGCGGAATTTAGAAAAATCTGTGAGAGGAACTAAGTACTAAGAAAGATTTTTGGTGCTGCAAAGGAAGGTGGACAGTGGAAAATACGGAGAAACAGAGAACTCGAGGAACTCCACAAACATCCTGACATAGTGACAGAAATTAAGAGCAATAGATTAAGGTGGTTAGGACATGTCGAGAAAATGCCTGAGGATAGTATGGTGAAAAAGATATTTCGTGGTCATCCTGGTGGTAGAAGATTGAGAGGGAGACCCCAAAAAGATGGTTGGATGATGTAGAGGATGATCTGAGAAAGATGGGAATTAGAAGATGGAGAACGCATGCCGGGAATCGTGATGTCTGTGCTAACATCGTCGGAGAGGCCAAGGCCCTACAAGGGCTGTAGCACCGAGGAATAAGTAGGTATGAGAGGAAACGGCTCATTTGATGAGACCAAAAAATGTTTCAGCTATATTTCTGGGAGTCAAAATGACGCCTCTGGGCGTTATAGTGTCAACGATCTGTACTTTATTCGAGGGAAGCACTGCATTAATCGTCTGAACCCCTCATCCACAAACTGTAAGAACACTTCATTTTGGCCATCGTCTACATGCATAAGTGATAATTTTAGATTATACTGAAAACTATCCTTTTCCAATAAAATCTCTGTCTGAAAACGACTCCCGTTCCTCTATTTTCGTCGAAGTCGGCGAACACAGGCCACATCTCTTCTTTTCTCGTTTCTTCCAGATATGATGTCGCTGCCTTTTTGAGAGTCAGTTTTATCCTATCACTGCATCTCCAGATCCTTTTCAATACTCGAGACTTTTAAAGCTCTCCGGTTTATCTCGATGGCCTCACTTCATAGGTTTTCTTGAGATCCTCATCGATGGTGTTCTGAACTGCACTCCGAGGTCTCCGCAACCTCAAGGCCCACGACGGACGCTTACTGTGAAGCTGGATGGCTCCAGAAAGTGTTTGCTACTCGCAACCTATGTATTCTACATAATTATTACACTATATCATTTAAGTCTTTCCGCGCCATTGACTCTAGAGTCTTATTTAATATTAAAACACCGCGAGGGTCACTATATATGGAAGTACCTAGATGAAATTTAAATAACTCTAAAATTCACTTTTCCCCGAATCCTTAGAGACATTGGATGAAAAGCTCAGAGGTTAAATTCATTGCAAAGAAGCAGACACTGGGGTTCTTCCATTGCGACGGCATTTGACTTCCCCCATTCCCTCTCTTGAGGGTGATGGCACTGCTATCGCCTCTTTTATTCTAAAGGCCCTATTTTAGTTTGAGTGCTTCTAATCCCTATTGTGACCGACGATGCACGAGTACTCTCTGTCGGTCGGTGCGCGAAATTCGCTTCGGCGACGGACGGAATAACGCGAGGGGTGGCGTCCAGAGGGAGGAGGGCGGGAAGGGGTTGCCAGGAGATGGGGGGGGGGGAGAGCTCGCGGAAAAACGCGACTCCGCCGCCGGCATTTTGTCGCAACGCGTGACGTCATTCCCTGAGTGGCAAGGGGAGATTCATGACGAGCGAGAGATTATCGTCGAATGGGGCGTCCTCTTTTTTCCCCCTAGCCTCCTCTTTTACGCCATTCTTCTGTTTCCAACCTGTTTTCGGAAGCCCCCGTCCCGCAGCAGTGTCCATGCAAACTCGCGGGCGATCTAATTACGCTGCTTAATTATACACATATCCACCGCCGTTCGGTCACTGTGGGGGGATGGGATGGAAGGGAGGTTGATGGGGGTGGGAAGCCTCCCCTCTTCCATTACCACCCCCTCCCCCACCCCACCTTCCCTCCTCCTCCGTCACGGGAGAACGGGTGTCGAACAGCGCGTCATCAAAGAGATACCGACGGAATCAATTCCACCCGCGAAACGAGAAAAACTGGCGGCGGTGACCGCCGCGACGCCGACCGCATACGCACACGCGTCCCTACGCACGCACGGTCGCTCGCGTTCGTTCGTTCGAGCATGTATCAGTTATTATCCCTCTCGATATGGCCAACCGAAGGGGGCGCAGCCATGGCGACTGTCCCCTCCCCTCCTATTTGTCAGCGGTGCTCCCCACGGGGGGGGGGGGGGAAGCGCGCATGCATTTGTATTCATGCATTTTGACGTCACCCTCGGGGCTCGAGCAGGAGAGGTGGGTGGGTGGTTGTGATGCAGAGGCCAGGGGTCGCCAGGGGCTGTCCACCGCGTCGCCGATTCGCTGTCTGTGTGGGCTTTCGAGGGAGGTTAAGCCCGCTCAGGAAATACATGGAGGCGACCGTCAGACTGCTTCTGGTAGCCAAATCTTACAGTCGTGAGTCGCTTCACTTCCGGCCAAAATCATCCAGCTTACTTTTCTGGAAGTCGCCTTTGACTTTCGTCAGGTCTACGTAATTTTAAGACCAGCACCAGTAAAGCGAAGTTTCGTGACTAGCAGTCGGCCTCTCCTGCTTGGCATGACAAAAACCCTCCCATGTACCTCACTGTATTCCAGCTTCACCTCAGTGCATTGGCGGTCACGCCCACTTTGTTTCAATTAAACCTCCTTAGTGCCTCCCGCGTCCACCTCTCGTTAAATTCGAAGCTTTTTGGTTCATTCGCACCCGTCGTAGATGTAAAAATAAGCAATTACATGGATCTATACGATGCGGCGTCTTTAAAATGCGCTATCGGTTATATCGATCGATCAGTTGAAATGATATGAAGTAATTGTTATGCTTTAGGTGCAAATCCCTAAAAGCGTCCGTTGGTACATAAAATTACTTAAATATAGTAAATAACAGCACTGATTAAAGCATATTCTCATTGATTAGTACAGTAATTATTTGAATCTATAAACAGAATTGCTTGAGGAACAGAAAATCATAGTAATTACTCTTATAATGTCGTAGGTTGCCAAACTATCTGATTTCATGAAATATTTCGCTCCATAGAGCGGTGGAATAGATGGCGATGGATATATGAAACGTTGTGATATTGTGTGGAAGGTAAACACAGGTCGGATGGATTGCATCAAGTTTAAATAGCTCTAGTTTCAGGTGGACAACAGAAGAGGGCTAGGAGATTATTCGGAGTTTTGTCACTGAATGAGGAAAATAGACAGGCCCAAAGCAGATATGTAATTCTGCCGAGCAATAGTATCCAACGAGGGAAGCTTCCGCCTTGAAAGGGGAAAATGCTCGTCCCGGCGAAGACTAAAAGTGAATCGAAGGCCGTTATTTTTTTTTTTGACGTTGCATTTTATTATTCAATTCACTGGACCAGTCTCCTGGGGTTAGAGTATATTAATCAAATTGAGGAAAAATTAAGAGTCCTAATTAATAATTTCCTGGTGTACAATGAGAGGATTCTTTTCTGGTCTTTAAGCTGGTTTAATATACCAATAAAGTATGTATTTTATATCTTTCATTCTATTCAGTAGATCTACCATGAATAGATAAAACAATAGATGGCCTAAAGCTGAACCTTGAGGAACGCCTAGCTTTATGGTTTGCCATGAGGAAAAGTTTCCTTGCAAAATCTTTCGCTGCCTGTTGACGCCCATTCAAATTGGAGCCAAACCCGTTAATGGAGGATGCGAAGAAATTAAGAATATTCATTTAATTAAGCAGATGGGCATGATAAGCTCATACATCGGATACTAAACGGCCATACCTTGAATAGATAGAGGACGGTCACAATGGAACGATCTAATACCAAGCGTGTATCACCTGTCACCTTGTTCTGAGCGGACTCAGTGCCGAAGTTCTTCGATAACCAAATCGATAGTTGTCGTGCTTACTGTTTTTTGCACGGAAATCAGTGCTCTGGTGAAATGCAATTCTTTAGAGAATTTTCGAAATAGTAAAAAATTAATGAAATACAAAGATAATTACTTAAAGAGACAGGACATTTTGTTTACTTTTGGGGAGAATTATAGATGATTTCCATACGGATCTAAAGGTGGATGGCAATAGAGAATGACCCAATATTTTTAATAAGGCCAGAGATATGGTATCCAACTGGCTCTATCGTTAAATGTCGTTTCCAACTTCAGAAGATTCCGCTCACGTTCAAAAATTGAAAACAGCTGACACGTATCCAATGTGGATTTTTCAACTAAAAATTCTACTGAGTGCGAAAGACCTCATGGACATCGTTGACGGGAATGTGACATTAAATTATCAGGGTTCCGATGCAATTAAAATTAAGAAATGGTGCGTTGGCACAATACTACATCGTGTCGCCCCATCACGGCGTCAAAACTATCTAGTTTCTCTGTAAATACAGTCGGATGCTGGAAATTTGGCCGTAGTCTATCAAACGATCTCAAACAGCGGACTGGACCGTGAATCGAGCCACAGACCTTTGATTCGCGGAACCAATGCGCAAGACCACTACGCTGTCCCGACTACCTAATTCTCGTGGCAATTTTGGCGGATTCAATGGAACTAGATCTTAGGCCCTTTGCGGTCCATCGAATATGGCAACGCGAGAAGGAGAAGAGGGTATCAAAGAAGCGCCACGCCCAGAAGCGACAGTATACATAAGCACTTCACCAGCACTTACGCCGTGCTTGGCCGCGTGACCAAGTACGTATTCAAAACATGGCACTGGTCAAATACGGTGAAATGACCACAATTGCCGACCAGGATTGAGTTGAGAGGTTTGCTCATTGTTCCGGCAAACCAAAGGTACGGGTAAGACTTAAAGCTTTCCCGGCGAATGCTGAGAATGTATAGCTCTCGGGTTTCCAGGTTGAAAGATCCAGGATGTTCCAGTCTTCAGGATGATTTGGGCTTAATAGCACCTGACGTCTATCACATCCCATGTGAATGCGGGAAGCTGTACATCGGCGAAACCGGCCGCACTATAGAAAAGCACTTAAAATAACACGAAAGGTGCATCAGGCTGTTCCAACCCGAAAAATCCGCAGTAGCGGAGCATAGCCTCGGGAATAGACACAGAATCAATTTCAAAGGGACCGAGATCCTTCACCGCGCTCCGAGCTATTGGGGCCGGATTGTAAAGGGGGCTGTGGAAATCAACAACCAAAGAGATAACTTCAACAGAGACAGCGGTTTCCAGATCAGCAATGCGTGGAAACCAATCACGAGTCTTTATGAGACTCGTGATTGGTTTCCGAGATGGAAAAGAGCGGGAAAAGAGGGCCAATCAGAAGCAAGCTAGCCCATCCACAGAGCATATATAAAGTGACACTCTCCTGGCCATGTTGTTTGTTGTTGTTGTTTTTGTTATTTGTTATTCTGTATTGTTTGGTGTGAAAATAAACATATTTTGACTTGACTTGGCCAAAATGATCACCCCGAGGACGACGGCAGACTACGCCTTCGAAACGTCGGAGCCAAAAAACTTCCATCACCCGGCTGGAAACCCGAGAGCTATACATCTAAAGTTCCGGGGTTCGTATCCCGGTCCAGACCAAATTTTTCTACTGACAATTTCAGTGTAAATGGAAAATAGTTTATCTCATTTTTTCCATCCAACCTTAATCAACGGATCGGATCGATAACTCGAGAAAATACTATCGATTTGCCTCGCGGTACAAATGGGGTTCTCACAGAAGCAACCAAACACTTCGAGATGGTGGCTAGAGTGATGAAGATTTATTGTAAACAAGCGCAATTTGCTTCTGTAGCAGTGGGTGCATAACTCACTCGTCCAAACATGAGAATTAAAGACATCTTATGCTTTTCTCCTGTTTGTCTCTTTCAGCCATAACACTCGAAGAAATTACTAAAAATGATGAAACTGTGAGACACTGATGGCATCAATACCTCTCGTGTTGACCGTGAAGTTGGATGATTATGTAGGTTGGATGGAAAAATAAGGACGTTGGAAAACTCGAGTGAAGATGCTTTGAGCAGCGGAAAGGAACGGTTGGCATTCCCGTCGAAAAACGAGTATTACATCCATGCTTATATATTCGGAACTCTTTTGCTCGAATGAGACATTGAGAAGAATTTACTGGGGTGTACCATGACGTTATGCACCTACTCCCCATTTCCTCTCTAATGGCATCGAAAACGCATTCAATAGCTGATAATGCAATTCGTTGGTGGAGGATCTAAGTTCGACACCATGGCGATGGTCAATGCGTTATAAATTCGTTGCCGCTTGAATGTTTATCATCCTTAGCCTTCAATTTACATTTACACTGGTCGATTAGTCCTCACGATGCGTTTAAAAAATTCGTACACTTAAGTCCAATAATTTAATAGTCTTTTTTTAAATGGATGCCAGTTACTTTCAAGGAAGGCAGCCGTCGACCAATTTTCTCGGTCATCGTGAAATTAAAGAGAAATAAAATTTTCATTTGAAACTATCATTTTTTACCGCTCCGCAATTAAAAATAAAATAATAAGAAAATATTTCGGGCGAATTATAATTTAACCTACCTCTAAGTATCCACAGTCGCAGTTTGTATCTATCAGTGTTGTTTTGGTAAGTGCAGAAGAGATGTGCGAAGGCGAGGCTCACTTTGGGGATTGCGGCGAATTCATAGCATTCCATTTTGGCTCCTCCCTCCCTCCTCGATTACTCTTTCGAGAGTAATAAATGCATCGCCTCTCTGTCCATCCCTTCCCTTCCATCCCGCCGAAGGGCCCGCGTTGTGATTGTCGCTCGCCTCCGCCTCGATTGCCGTAATGCGCCCTCGGGAATCCAAATGACAAACGAGGAGCGGAGGGCGATCGTGGTGCCCGGCCTGCACCCGGCGCCTGCGGGGGCGGGAGTAGAGGGGGGGAATGAAAGCTGATTGGTAGTTCTCTGCCCTGCCGCGGGGTTGATTAGCACGCGGCGGGAAAATATTTGGACCGAGAGGGAGGGCGGGTCGGTCGCAAACTGCAGACGCGAGGGCGCGCACCCTACCATGGCACGTCATGCCATTCCATCCACCGCGAGAGCCACATTGCATTGCGGGCGGGCGAGCGCTTAATCTCCGCTGCGAGCGACGAAAGCGCTCGGCCCGCTGCGTCATTAATTTTCAATTCGAAGATTTTCGCGTGCACGTGAACCGAAGTCCCATTGTCCCGCGATCACTCACGCTCGTTAGCGTTCAATCTGAAGATTCAAAGTACCTCCATCCCATCCCCTCCCTCCCTCCCTCCATCAAATATTGTTGCCCATTGTTGCCCTACTGTCTCTTCTTACCCCGAGCAACAAAGGCGCGCTCCATTTTTGGCGACCGTCCGCCCAATTGTGCATGTCCCTCCCGGAAGGACTCTGCGTGTGCGTCGCCCGGGCGACGTCCAACTTCCACCCTCTCTCCGGCGCGCCCAGTCACAAACCTCGTCAACCACGTCAGCAGGTATTCGGTGGTCCCGAAGAAATTGAAATCCCGCTTGAAAATCTGGGAGAGATTAATGAATCGAGATGCGACATCTAGATGGAGAAGAAAGAAAATAAGCGGCGAGAACAAGTGCGGAGGAGGCTGTGGTGGTGCTCCCTCCCGTTGGCGTTGGCCGGGTGACAATCGTCGAGCAAGCATGCAGGCTCCGCGTCATGTTCCGCCAGGGGGGAGAGCGGGGAGGTCGAGGAGCAGTCTTTTTTGCTTTGCGCTCTCTTTCCTCCGCTTAGCACGCCGACTGCCCCATCTCCGGTTACGGTAGGGTTTTATCAAATCGCCAGATTTTGTCGGATGGTCACCAAATTTAGGATTTATCACTTATTTCACATTTAAAATAATACTAGATATGGTTTTGAGGGCTGCGATAACAATTAAAATATGATAAATAGGCTACTTATCTTCATTTGGGAAGGGTACCTCGTCTGCTTAGGCGATAACAGACGACAATAGACGATCGAATCAACAAGCGGCTTGGCGACAAGAATTCCCTCTTCTATTTTAAATTATTTTGCTCCATTTAGAAGGGAAAAACTTCCCGCTTGTTTATAGTTAGTGGTGCAACTAAGTGATAGATGTCGCTTCGCCGCTTGTTGATTCGATCGTCTATTGTCGTCTGTTATGGCTGCTGAAGCAAACGAGGTACCCATTCCTAATCAGGATAAGTACCGTATTTATCATATTTTAATTTTTGTCGCAGCCCTCAAATCCATATCTAGTATTGTTTAGAGTGTGAAATAAGTGGTAAATCCTAAATTTGGTGACCATCGGACAAAAACTGGCGAAATAATACAGCCCAACTATCACCCCTTCTCCCCCCACCTCCTCCTCTCTCGAATGGTCACGTGATCCCATCTGGATACAGTGTCATTTGAATGTCAACCAGTGACGTGGTTGTGCAATTCTCTGTTTGAAACCGGATCTTCGCGGCCGACCAGCAACAAGCTGGATTTCCCATCTTTCATCTGCCGCAATCTGTCCGCGTGTTATCGCCTCCTCATCGACTATTCCTAAATTAATCCCTAAATTGATGTCACGTGCAAAGCGCAGCCATCTCGTGTGAATCCTAGTCATAGGTGTTATTTAACCCAAAGATAATTCGCATTTTACACCCAGAATATTTAAAATGAATAAATGGTTTCACATATGTATGAAAAAGGGAAAGTCAAAAGCACGAATGACTTTTCATGATTCATATTTGAAAATCAGGGAAATGAGTGAGAGGTTAACGAGATGATTTTCATTTTTATGATGCAGTTGACTTGGATTCATTGAGTTCAATTTAAAAGTAACTGACTGCAGGGTATAAAACTGTGGGGAGATATAAAACTGAATGCAAGACATTCTCCAACTTCAAGTGACTCTCTGCGATTTGAATTCCTATCATGAGCAAGTGGTGGACGGGAGTACTGAATATGAAAATTGAGCAGCTATTTTATTGAAATATACTGTTTACACAACTTTGGGAACTCAGAAAGCGGAACTTGAAGATTTTCGTTGGTTTAATAACAATAGAATTGGATAAATATGTATTAGTATTCTTTATGTGTGTCCTTTGGAGCAAAATGTGAAATTAAGACGATCGTTTTGGTATAAAAAACGGGTTAAATAAATTCCTTCATTTATATTTCACGTTGACATTTTGAACGACGCGGAACTTGAAGATACGCTCCACACGAAGGTTTTCACACACTGTTTCCTGCTCTGTGGTCCTCTATACAGTGACTTCATGAGCGAGGAGTGACTTTATGAGCGAGGAATATAGAATCATTCATAATGGTGGAGAAAAAAGAGGAAGAAATGGGGTAGCTATCATACTTGATGCTAAGCGGGCGAAAAATGTTCTTAACGCGTACCGTGTAAACGACAGACTATCAATGGTGAAAATATCTGCACATCCAAGAGATACAGTAATCGAACAAGTTTATTTCCCAACAAGTCACGCAAAAGATGTAGATGCAATCTATGAAGTAATAGACCAATTGTTATGCTTGGTAAATGATAGAGATAATGTAATAATAATGGGTGATTTCAGTGCAGTGACTGGCTCAAGTAAGAAAGATAAGGCTGTAGGAAAATTTGGACTGGGGGATAGAAATGGAAGAGGGGAGAAACTTGTAGATTTCTGTGAGCGAAATGAATTGGTTATTACAAATACACTTTTTGAAGTACACAAGAGAAGGTGGTACGCGTGGGAAGCACCAAATAAACGAAGATTCCAAATAGATTTCAGAAGTGGGATAAAAATAAACGACGTGAGCCTCCACAGTATTGGATTTGCTGACGATATTGTTGTACAAAGGGGGGGAATATATCTCCAGTGGCCGTAATAATAGAGCAGCTCTCGTCAGAAATTATTGTTGTGTTGGTTTAACGGGAAAACCACGTTAGGGACCAACCACAACCTCTCAACCAGAATACCCTCTGTGGTGGTTTACGGGAATGTTACTTCCTCGCCAGGGACCACACACAGCCCCACACTCGCTATCCTGAATGGAATCTTTCACGAGGCTCTAGGGACCCCGTTAAAGTTGCCAGGATAACAACAAGAACACGTTCTGTGAATATTTACGGGAAAAAACTTTCCTCACCAGGGACAAACACAGAGCAATAACGCACACAAGCACTCAGAAAACACTTACTCACTCATTCAAAAGGGCCCAGTTTTTGGGAGAATCTGACTCACATAGAGCGTAGACAGAAACGGACCTTTGCCATTGCTATCAAAGGCCTTTGATGGCGATGGCAACGGCTCTGATGATGATGAAAAAGTCTTTCAATGAAACGTCGGCAAAGAAGAAGATGAAATACTTAACCCGGACGGAAACCCGAGAATAATTTATATCAGTCAGAGATACTCTTCCCGGTTTTCTACACTTTCCGGGGCCTATCTACCTCCAGTATATACTATTTCGCCTCAGCATACGATCTACCCTTCTTCAGCCTGTCCATGAAACCTCTTCTCTTTCTTCCTCTTCCCCTCTTACCCAACATCCTTCCCACGATCACATTCTTGAGCACCCCATCGCCCCTTCCTTATTACATCCTCCAGCCACCTACTCTGCCGATTTTGAATTACATTACGTCCACATAACCTCTCCTCACCCACATCTCAAGTGTCTGCAGCCTATTCCCGTCCTCCTTTCTGAGGGCCCACGTTTCTGCTCCATACAATCCAACGCTCCATATGAAGCTCTTCTACATCTACTTATTACCCTGCAAGCCACCACAACGGTGTTTGGCTTCGCCTTCTGCAGCCTCTTCTTTACATTCTTACCCAGGGTCCTTACTAAATGCTTACTTAGCTAGTGCGATTCTCTTCCATGTCTTGCTACTATGTCCGTTTTCTTCTAGCGTCCTACTTAAGCTGTCACAAATTCCCTAAGATCAGCCCCGATCAGGTCAGGAACCATGAGTGCGAACCGAAAGTCCATCACCCACTTCACTTGAACTGAAACAATTCAATGGAAGGAACGGTTCCGGAACGCTACACTTCGTTCAAAATTCTACTTCCGTTGCGTAAACGAAAGTAAAGTCGAACCATACGTAAAGTTTCATCCCGAACCAAAACTATATTCAAAATGAAAGTTTTTGGTTTCATTCCGGAACAAAACTAAAGCATGGTCCTGGGTTAACATCCCTGGTTTTCACTGCAACGAAGGAATCAGACGGCCCACTTCCTCACTTAGCACACATTCTCCACCCTCCCTCCCTCTTTCCTCGTATGCCCTACCCTTATTTGTCCCCGTCCCCTCACTTCTCCGTCGGTCCAACGCCCCCCCCCCCACCCCACGCCACCTGCAACGGTGACAATGACCTCAGCCGTTGACTCGCCTCTCACGTCGCTCATAAATACTCGACCCCCGAATAATCTTCCTTTCGGATTCGGACAGCTTCCTCGGGGCGGGTCGAAAGAATCCCCCGGAGAGTGGTGGTCAGCAGCCGTTTGTTGACCGACCGCTCGCTCTCTCGGACAACTCCCGCTCGCTCTCTCGGACAACTCCCGCTTCCCCCCCCCCTTAGGACAACCGCCCCCACACTTCCCGCCCTTCCTCTCCCGTTGGGGGCCCACCCTTAATCCGTCCCCCTCTCCATCAAAGCCCTCCACCGAGCGTCTTAACTGGATGGCCACTCTGCAGCCGCCGCCGCCAGTCACTTTAAACGCCCACCGGGCCAATTATCGCCTCATCCGAATCACCACCGCGCGTGCAAATCCCCGTCAATTAGATCAAAACACACGGGGCAGCACTAATCCCGCACGGCACGGTGTCATGGCCGAAGAACCCTTCCCGGGGGGGGGGAACCCGGGGGGGGGGGGGTCTCTTCCCTTTCCGTTCGTTTTCCAATCGTTCATCTTCCCTCCTCCTCCGTCCGTCATATCCAATTGATATGTTTTCTAAAAGAACCACCAATCATACAATGGTTGCTAGAACAGCACCAAGTAACCTACTTATGAACTCACCGAACCACTACATTTCATAAGTCGTTTGTCGTGGCCGCCTCACAACTTTGGAATTCTTTTCCAATTGATGTGAAGAAATCTCGCTCGTTGGAAATTTTTCAATCTAAATTGTATGAAATTTTATCAAATGAATGTTTTCCAGAATAGTTTAGCCTGGTCAGTATTCAATTCGCATCGCCAATTTGTTAATTTTTATCTTAGACAAAAATTGTTTTCTTTCCTCATGGTCTGTTTATGTTTTTTATCTTGTATCATATACCTATGTATTGATTGTATTTACACCTATCTCTGAGTTCAGCTGTATAACATGTACAGTTAATGTTTTTTCAATGAGAGTAGCTGTTTTTGTCTTTTCCTTTATACATTGTATGTTATTAAGCTCTATTTATATTTTGATTTCAACTAAATAATATGTTAATTTGATTGTCACCTCGCTGCTATATTATTGTTACGAATGGGAATGGGGCCACCTGAAGGACCCATTAGACTGCTTCCCGGGACGAAAGTACGAGATGTGGCTTCCCGAAAGGGAGGGAAGATTCCAGGGGGGTTACCACGTAAGCTTCGAATTCGACCCTTCGGTTTCGGTTTCGGCAGCCGGAGTCGAAAATACGTCACAACCGAAGAGTTGGACGAAATGTGCGACCACGTAAGCTTTTCCTCTCGAAGATAATGACGAAGTTCGACTCGAACTTCGACTGGCCTTGCCGAAAGCTTTTGAGGCTTCGAATTCTCAGTATTCGAATCGAATTCGCCGCGGAAGAGTTATTTGGATTACTCTTACCGTTGTTTTTGTGTCTTTAGTTGTGAAATGAATTGACCCAGTGATAATTAAACGTCTATTTTTTAGTTATAAGAGTTGTTAAACCAGCATAAGGAGTCCACAAGCTTCGAATTGCTTGTTCCCCATAAAATATTGTACCAACTCTCAGTGGAAGTGTTGTTTGGATTCCTCTTACCGTTGTTTTTGTGTCTAAAGTTGTGAATTGGTGATAATAAAACGTCTATTTTTTAGTTATGAGTTGTTAAACCAGCATAAGGAGTCACAGCCTTCGAATTGCTTGTTTCCCCATAAAACATATATGGACATTCGCAGCGGAAGTGTTATTTGGATTACTCTTACCGTTGTTTTTGTGTCGTTAGTGGCGAATTGAATTGACCATATGATAATTGAACGTCTATTTTTTAGTTATAACAGTTGTTAAACCAGCCTAAGGGGTCACAGGCTTCGCATTGCTTGTTTCCCCATAAAATATCGTACCAACTCGCAGTGGAAGTGTTGTTTGGATTCCTCTTTCCGTTGTTTTTGTGTCTAAAGTTGTGAATTGGTGATAATAAAACGTCTATTGTTTAGTTGTGAGTTGCTAAACCAGCATAAGGAGTCACAGGCTTCGAATTGCTTGTTTCCCCATAAAACATATATGGACATTCGCGGCGGAAGTGTTGTTTGGATTCCTCTTACCGTTGTTTTTGTGTCTAAAGTTGTGAATTGGTGATAATAAAACGTCTATTTTTTTGTTATAAGAGTTTTTAAACCAGCATAAGGAGTCACAGGCTTCGAATTGCTTGTTTCCCCATAAAATATCCTACCAACTCGCAGTGGAAGTGTTGTTTGGATTCTTCTTACCGTTGTTTTTGTGTCTAAAGTTGTGAATGGGTGATAATAAAACGTCTATTTTTTTAGTTATAAGAGTTGTTAAACCAGCATAAGGAGTCACAAGCTTCGAATTGCTTGTTTCCCCATAAAATATCGTACCAACTCGCAGTGGAAGTGTTGTTTGGATTCCTCTTACCGTTGTTTTTGTGTCTAAAGTTGTGAATTGGTGATAATAAAACGTCTATTGTTTAGTTGTGAGAGTTGTTAAACCAGCGTAAGGAGTCACAGGCTTCAAATTGCTAGTTTGCCTATCAAATATCGTACAAATTGTCTGAGGTAGGTGCCCTTGTGCCATGATAGTAATTGTTAAATATTTAGGCGACTTCAATTGATAGCATACCGTAATTATTAACATTTTAACGAAGGCAGACGCAGACGATTGTCACACAATACGTTGTGTTGGTTTTCTAATCAAATTCTCATCGAGTTTTGGCCGGCACCCTCTTACCGTGAATTGTCTCCTAAGTGATAAAGTAAGCTGATTTGGTGATAATATACTGTATAATTGCTAGTTATTATAGTCGTTTAACCAACTGAAAGAGTCATGAGGCTTCGAAATACTTGTTTACCAATCAAATTCACACCCAGGGAAAACTAATTGCTTGGTAGCTTCCCTGAAAGTATGTCGCCACTCTGAAAGACTGACATATGATCAGGAAGTATTCTGTGTCTGCATTTGATGCATCTTCAAAATCCAGACAGGCTAAATCCAGTTACAGTACTAAAGCTAAATCCACTACTAGTAGATTATATATTAGTTTTCCATAGCAGATAGACAAGTTTCAGAGGATTTAGCAACAGGTCTAACATTTTTACCTGGAACATTTTGCCAAAGGCATTGCAGGCTCAAGTGTCAAAGGTTTTATATTAATGTCTCTGTGGTATTGAGAGAACATACACAACAGCCAGGCAGCTATTTTACTAGCCTAACATCTATCCTCTGTCTATCCCACATCATGATCAGAG
The DNA here is from genome assembly GCA_963169105.1 of Ceriagrion tenellum. NCBI lineage: Eukaryota > Metazoa > Arthropoda > Insecta > Odonata > Coenagrionidae > Ceriagrion > Ceriagrion tenellum. The sequence goes on from OY720633.1 coordinate 21,562,633, forward strand.
CAATGGCCTTGTTGAAAAAGGAGTGCGAATAAGTAAACAAATATAATGGAAAAGGAAAGAGGCTGGGATAGATTTCAGAGATTTGCTTTGCAAGTATATAAGTACTCTAGTGAAAGGGCTAAATGTCTCCCCTGTAAAAATTCTATTTAGTTACTACTTGAGAATAAGACTTCAAGTTCCTACTGAAGCACTTATGCCAAAAGTTCAGGAGGACATTCATGCAGCATTATGCGCCAAGGAGACCAAAATGAAAGAGATTTATGATAGGTCAGCAAATCGCAAATTAGCTCAAATTGTGGAAGGCAGTAGGGTAATGGTGAAAGCATCTAAAAATGAAAACTGGGAATAATATATAATAATAATATATTTATTGAACGGGTTGATATAAAACCCTTTATAAAGTTATACATTGAGTACAAGTATTAAGGCAACAAGGAATAGCAGCTTTAAAGTAAGTAAAGGCACATCAAGGATATGAAGGTAAGCTTAAAAATAAAGAGAAAGAAAAAGAGTAAGAGGAAAAAAAATAGATATGACTTAATCTAACAAGAACATCATACATTCACTACTGAATAAGGCAATTTTAAATGAGAATATGGATATGACTTAAATAAAAAAAGGCAAACACTCAAGGAACATTGCTTCTCACATATCGTTTGAAGGTGCTTGAGGAAGAATTAACAAATTCAATGTCCCTTGAGATTTCATTGGCATCTCTCATTGCACGGTACAGTGGCATGTAGAATGAATAGTTACTTGGCAGATAGGGTACATTAAACAAATTGCTCAGTCTTGTGTTTACCGAAGGTACCCTAAGAGAGAGAAACGGCAATAGAGTTGAGCATTTTATGTAATTGTTCAAGACATAATATAAGAATATAACACCATATTGTTTTCTTCTACATCGAAGACTAGTCAGGTTTAAGTATCATTACACTGTCATATTCTCCTTTCATTCTGGGAATAGAAAATTTGATTGAAGCAAACCTTAAAAATTTATGTTGGACCCTCTCCATGGATGATTCATATTTCCCATAAAATGGATTCCACACAATTGAACAGTACTCTAAGATTGATCTGACAAGAGACACATATCCTCAGACAGTGGATGTTTTTAAAATCCTTACATGCACGACAAATAAAACCCAACATTCTATATGCCTTGGATGTTATGGGGATCAGGTGTAATAGTTGAAAAACAGGTTTCTTAGGATTGTACTGGGTAAGAAATATAAAAGGTAATATCATAAGGCAATAATGCTCACTTATGCAGGAATCTTTCACAAGAGGTGCTGTTGAGGGAACCAGCAAGCCTAACATCTACCACAAGAAGTGGTTGGGCTGTCAGAACTCTTCAACAATTGTACCTTTGACAAAAAGGGGAGGCGATGTCGATGTACCAAGGTTGAAATGCCTGTGTGTAGTCAAGTCGGCTACCCAGAATATGATCTGGAAGTGTGAGTGAAAATGAGGGCATGCATTGTAAGTTTTGAATGTCATGATGGTGGTCATAATTAATATATATTGTCGATCATCAAGCAATGCTTACATTTACATGCAAACCTTCATGCCTTCATACATGAATAGAAAAGGACCTTATGCTGATGCTTAGTTAATGGATATGGAATAGAACATTAAGACCAGTAAGATAGAAGTGTTAGAAAAATGAAGAAAGCAATGCCAAAGGTGAGATAGGAATAAGGTTGTTAACAAATATTTTAGTAGTCTGAAAAGGAGGGTTTTGGGGTGGGCCTTAAAGACAGTGACTGAAGGAAGAAATTGCGTTAAGTAATGTTGAGTGAGGGAGATATTTAAAGAAGGGTGGAATATAATGGGCATTTAGGGTGGCATTAAGGAATGTATGATACCTGCTGTTTGAAAATGGAAATTCATTCAATAAGTTGCATGGTATTTGTAGCTAGACCATGAAGGAAGTTCATTGCCTTTTCATGCCAACATTAGGATCAATGACTGATAGGTTACTTGTACCAATGATTGATGTAATATACAGTGGCTTAATCATGAAACTTGATATTTATAGTTGATGAAAATGTGAAATACGTACTGTAATCTCTTACTTTATGCAAGGTGATGCCTGTGATACAACTTCAACAATTCTAATGCCTCGGATGAATATTTTTAAAAATAACTGTAACCCATTTCTCAAAAGTATGAAAATAAAGTAGTTCCTAGTAATTAGAAATGCATAGTCCTTAGTAATTAGAAGTAGTAGACCATTAAGTTTTATCGGCCATCAAACCCTTAAACTAATACCTGCTGGATGAATATTTCATACCACTGTCATAACAGTTCATTCAACTTACTCAGCTGCCACCTTCTTTGCCTCTTCCTTAAGGGAGGTGAAGAAGGAAGTGTATTGTAAAATATTGTCATAGCTGGACCATGAAGGAAGGTCGTTCCCTTTTCATGCCTACATTAAGAGCAATTACCAATAGATTTCTTGTGCCAATAAGTCATATGAGGGTTTTTAAAATAAACTTTATTAGATCACATTGAACAAACGAAAGTTCTTTCTAAGTGTGAAATTAACTGGCCTACATATTGAAGGCATATTTTTTAACTGCTTCAAAAGTGTCCATCATCATATTGCAGAGATAAGAGAACTTAATGTGCCTTAATTCAAACAATGGTCAAAATTCCATATTCCATTGCATCTTCACCTCTTCTGTCACAGTCTCAAATTTTCCCCCATGCCTGTGCCCTCTTCTCAGTGGTTATCACAAGCCTCTCATCAAGGGAAGTATCTGGAAATGATTATTTTTTAAATGAAATAATGAGACACTAGAAGGCTATTTATCATCAAGGTGAAAGTATGCTCATTTTTCTTAAAATACTTAGTGCTTTTATAATCATCTCTTTATCATGCAAGTGGAAAAATTAACTAATTGAAGAAATGTTTGCAGTCGACATGAAAAAATAATTAAATCACAAAGAAATTTATACTTCTACCATATGATTTCATATTGCCTTAAAATGCAGAAAGGATAAATATTTTACACTGAAATCCTAAAGTGTATTAGTGATCAGAAATTAAAAACTAAGTTTCTCTCTATAGGTTTAAAATAAAACTGAAGTGACATAATGGAATGTCCCTTGTGTCATACACAAACGAAAGTTCTTTCCAATGGTGAAAGTAACTGGCCTACATATTGAAGGCATATGTTTTAGTGCTTCAAAAGTGTCCTTCATCTCATTGCAGAGATAAGAGAACCTGAATATTGACCTGTCAAATAACTCAAGATATAAAACTCAACTTGATGTATTACTCAGGTCCTTTAATTTGCACTACGCTAACCATCAACCAACCAGCAACTCTGCATGCTTGGATAATGTTCTCACTTGTTTTTATCCTCATGAAAATTCTTTTAATGTTTTTAATCCTATAATATCTGACCACAGTGCCGTTGTCTTTAGTATATTGAATATTCTGCCAGTTGAGTACTGTGATCAAATTATCTTAGCGTGGCCAATTAATTAAAGCCCAAAAGAAATGTTTAAAAAATCACTCATTGAAATGGATTGGGTTTCCTTACTCACTGCAGGTAATGGCTCACAAAAATTTACTTTGTTCTTTGATAGAGTTACCTATCTTAGCATGTAACCAAGCATTTCCACAAAAATTGATCAAGCTTAAGCAAACCAGGAATGTAAAGGCAAATTGGTTTACTCCTGACCTTGAGCATATTCGTGGAAAACTGTTGCTTAGTTATCAAGATTCTAAAAATAAGCCAACTCATACTAACATTAAGTTGTACAAGGAACTGAAAAGGGATTATCAAAACAAACTTTCTTGGGCAAAATGCAAAGCTAATGTAGAATTTGTAGACAGCTCCCAAAACAAATCTAAAGCAGCCTGGTCAGTCATCAGGAATATGACTCCTTCAACTAGTGTTACTAAAGATATCCCAATCAAACTCTCTGAATTTAATAATCACTTTGTGCATTCCATTGATAATACTCTTAGAAACATATCCAGTGCCAACCTAGATTTTAAATGCTGCCTCAATAGATCTTCTGCTCCCACTGAAAAATTTCGCTGGAAGTGGGTTACACCATCTGAAATAGTCAAAGCAGTTCCTAAATTTAAGGGATCAAAAAGTAGAGACATCTACGGTCTCTCCAATAACATTATAAAGGCCATTATACAGCAAATCTCCTTTCCATTGTCTGTGGTCATCAACTCTTGCTTCCAGTCAGGACATTTCCCTGATGCTTTAAAATACTCTAAGGTGACACCTATTTATGAGAGGGGTGATAAAAATCACCCTAAGAATTATCGCCCCATCTCTATCATTCCTGTAATAGGAAAAATCATTGAGGCTATATCTAGTGCTCAAATACTCATATATCTGGAAAGAAATAACTTACTCAGTTCACTCAGCCGCAAGGGTCTGTTTTCAGTCCATTATTATTTCTACTAATGATTAATGACCTACCAAGTAACATCTGTTGACTGTCTTCTATATGCTGATGACACTACATTTCTTAGCAAGTGTGAGAATCCTGAGCAGGCACATGAAGAGCTATGTGATGTGGAAGAGCAAGCCAGGTATTGGTTCTCGGCTAATAAACTACTAATTAACTCTGCAAAAACACAACATCTTACTTGTCATCTTAGAAATGTTGGTTAAGTTGATAACTCTGTCAAGTTACTTGGATTCAATATTGCTAGTAAACTTACCTGGAACTGTCACATTACTGAAGTCAGCAAAGAACTTTCCAAGTGTTTGTTCCTACTCAGGAGACTGAAAAACTGTGTTTCATCGGAATATGTGAGGCTCACTTACTTTGCCTTCTTTCAAAGTCACCTAAACTATGACTTACGGCTCTGGGGACATGAAAGTGGCACAAGAACTTTACTTTTAATACAAATGAAAGCAGTTAGGATCATCTCAAACTCTGGCCAACAGGACCATTGCCGTCCACTCTTTGTGAGATTGATTGTAATGACAGTATTTAGCTTGTACATTTATCATTGTTTGACTTAAGTAAAAGACAACCTTGATAAATTTAGATTGAGAAACAGTGTGCATGGACATGACACCAGACGTAAAAACACCATAGACATAATGCAATGCTGAGAATCATAACGATGTCACCACAGGATATTCCCTAAAATTTCACAATAAGTATACACACCAAGGAAATAAAGAGCACTGGACGATTTAGGCGCTACACAATTCTTCTACTAGTTCGCTACAGAAGTAAATAATATGGCTAGGATGTGAGAATGCACAAAAACTGTGAGCAGAAATACAGCAGATTTAAAATTAAAATTCAATCTTTGTACTGGCAGTCAAGCGTATTCAGTCAACCAATACTACATAATGGTTTGGGTGGAAAAAGAAACTTACCATACGGAAGCATTTTTTGGGTAACAGCTGGCATAGAAATTGGCATTTCGCTGATATGGCAACGATTCAACTAGCCAGTAAATAAACGAATGAATAAAAAATACATTTTACTTAGATGAATTTTTCTGACAAGTTAATTAAGTTAAGATCACGTTATGTATACGATCTCTCCCAAATAGTGACTTGTACGAAATGGGTTTTTGTTCCCAACGAATGTAAAGCTCCAAAACAATTAATCTGAAAAGCTTCCCTACTTTCAACATGAGCGGACATAATTTAGCGTATCTATTTTGGAATATTTCAGACGCACCCGTGCGTACTTCGTCCCGCTAGTTTAATTCAATAGATATATAAATGATCGTGTCTCTTACAAAAAGTAAATAGGTAGTTGATTTCCAGTCCAAGCAATCCAGCATAGAATTTTTTCCGTTCATGACGCAATATTTACCATAAAACACATATTTTCCATCGACAACAACTATTATACTGGCAAAGTTTGTAGCGGGAACATTTTATGATTGTGCATAAATGAAATACAGCATTAATTTATGCCATATTAATTCAAACGCTAATTCCTACTGCTCCCGTTTGCACCCATGCAAGGCCCACACGATACGTCCTTCTTCTGAAATACGTGTTTTGTTATAATTAAGCGCGACTACTCGCGATTATGTGCAGACAAGAACTCAATAAAAGTCAAAGACACGAACCAATGAATTAACGGCAAATAACAACAACGGGAGTGACACATAATACAAATAAATGAACAGGTAGCTTACCTTTCTGTGATTTATTATCCATGTCAAAAGAGGCGGTACCGAACGCTGGCTCTGAAATTTCATTGGCTGAAAACAGTGACGTCATCATTTGCTTCGGCTCTCTTCGCCAAGTTACTGCGTCACTTCGGCAACTCTTTCGAATCGAATTCTGGCGAGTCGAAAGTGCTTACGCGGTCGCATATAAGCGCACTTTCGGCAAGACTTCGAATAGGCGTTCGAATTCGAATTCGTTGCCGAATCCGTTGCCGAAACAGTTTTCGAATTTACAAAATAGCCCCCCAGAACGACGCACCGTGGTATATAAAGGGGCGGCGAGGTCGAGAGACGGCAGTTAACAACCTACCGAGCTGGTGAGCGATGAGCTGGGCCGGACGAGACGTCGCGGAGTGCAAAAGTGAAGTTCGCGTAGAAGGGAGAAGTGGAGCCGCGAACGACAGCCAGGCGAGGAGCGGTGGAAGACGCGGCGGCAGTAAAAGGAAAATAATTCCTTGTTTTGTGTACGAGTAGGCCAATAAAGGCTCTTGTTGTGATTTTAAGAGCGATGTTTTTAATTCCAATCCCGCCGATCATTGCGAACCCTCCAAACCGGTAACGATTATTATTATTTTGTAGGATTCTTGCTCTAAGGGACCTGTCCCAGAGTAAAATGAATGATTATTCTATTCTATCACCCCAAGTACAGAGAGGAAGAAAGGGGAGGGAGTCACTCCGAGGGCAGCGGTGGCCGCGTTGTTTTGCGTCGGCATCGAGAGAGACCGCCCTCGACTCAGCAAACAGTTGACGAACGCCGAGGCGGGGGGGGGAGGAGGGAGCGTTGCACCACGGGAAGATACTCGCTGCGGGCGGCAATTTGGCGCGGATTTGTGAGGTGGAGATGAAAAACGAAAAATTTCCAGCTGTTTGCGTCGCCTACTTGATGATTCGGTTGCCTCCTTTGACAGTCCTGCCCATGACGACGTCTCTTTCCTTCATTTCGCAGTGAATGGTGAACTATACGGGTACATATTTGGATGTATTGCGCGTGTTATCAGTCGTCAGCCCGACATTCCGTAACTTTCAAATGATGATGCTAGTGAAATGACAAAACTAGAAGCGAGCATTTATTTTCCCAACCCAATCGGGTGGGACCCTTGCTCGTGAACGATGGATCAAGACGGACGAGGACTCAAACCACAGTCGCAGCAAATAATGCTGCGATGAGGCAAATGGACACCTAACCACCCAAGAGGTCTATCTACATTCTCAGTATTCGCCGGGAAAACCTGAAATCTGACTTAACCTCCTCAGACCCTGTGTTTCCTATGGGGTACATGAAACAGCAATTTTTGTGTTATCCCAGAATGTTCGGTAGGTAATTTGCATCACTATGTAGTACATTTTGAAAAGTAAATGTAGGAGCACCATTCCAGAGCACATTTTGCTGGCAGAAGTCAGTGTTACTTGGGCAGTGGTCGAAGTCAACATGGCTGATTCCAAAAGGACTCGTTTTACTCGCACTGATATCAGTAAGTATTGAATTGTTATTCCAGTTTTTATGTTACTTTCATTCTTTTTCTATTTATTATTGTTAAGTAGATTGGCTTTAAGTTGAGAATATAAAATTATTGCTATTCTTTCTGATAGTGATGCTATATGCTACCAAATATTGATGTCCCCTGTGCGGGACGCTGGGCCTAAAGTGTCGGAAAAAAACTTTATTCTACATTAGAAATTTTTTTATCATAGATCTTTTGATAAAGTTTTGTTTTCGAAGCTATAAAGCTAGAATTCTATCGAGTTTTATAGCATTGAAAGTTTTGGTCCTTTTTCAGATTCAAAAGAGTTTGCTGAGTCGTCATTGTAGAACTAGATGTAAAAATTACAGGCTGTGATCTCACAGATGATGAAGAAAGCGACTTAACTTTTGAAGTTCACGTGGAAGAGGCTGAAGACGAGTATGATGCTGATTCCAGTGACGAAGAATATGAGCATTTTACACAAAAAGAAAAAGGTGTACGTCATCCCACTAATCAGCTTTGGAAGAAAACCATCGATTTCAACCCATTACCTTCAGCACCAGAATTTCAAGGATTGGCATTACACACACTCCGTGAAGCTCCTTCCTGAGGACTTTTTTTTAGAAATATATACCTAGTGATATATTAGAAATTGTCCAATTTTATCAACCAAAGATATCTCAGTGAAACCGGAAGAAATCTCAATTGTACTGTGGACGAAATGCGAGGTTTCTTTGGAGTAAATATCATTATGTCATACCTTAAATATCCTAGAATCAGAATATATTGGGCCCAGAAAACTATAGTGCCACAGGTTGCGGATAATGTAACGAGAAACAGGTATTTTTTCATCAGAAAATTTTTAAAATTACGTGATGATACCCAAGTTACCTTAAAAGACAAAAATTCAAATGTGTTTTGGAAATTTCAGCCCTTGATAGAAGATGTTCATAATGGATGCCAGCTGAATTCGAGTTCAACAGAGGTGTCCATTGATAAGCAGACTGTTCCGTTCTGGGGTCATATGAGAGCTCGCCAATTTATTAGGAGAATACCTAATCCTTGTGGGATCAAGAACTTTGTTGAAGCAGCATCAGATGGTTTGCCGTTTGATTTTTATTTTATCAGGGGAAAGGAGACTCTATTGTGGACGATGATAGCTGAAAAGACCTTGATGTTGGTGGCAAAGCGGTGATGAAGTTAATGAAATATCTTCCTGCAGGTATTACAGTGTACATGGATGGACTTCAGTGGTCCTTTAAGACACTCTTCATGCGAAAGCTGAAGCTCAAGGCACGGGAACGATTCAAAAGAGCCGAATTCCTAATAGCTGTAAACTGAAAGGTGACCCAGTCATGAAAAAAGAAGGGTGAGGATCAATAGATCAAGCGGTAAGAAGCGTTGGTCAGGTAGCAGTCATCAGGCGGTTTGATAATCGCCCGGTGACATGTAATTTCAAGCAGAGAATGCCGTTGGTCAAAAAAGGGATGGACTATATTTGATGGTTAATCGGCCATTAGCTGTTAAATCTTATAGCCATAATATGGGAGGAGTTGATTTTTTGGACCGCGTCAATAGCTTCTATCGAATATGTGCACGTACTAAGAAATGAACGGTGCGTGTTAGCATGCACTCATTTGATTTTTCCATTGCTGCCGCATGGATAGAATAAAGGAGGGATATTTTAGGATCAAATATCACAAAGAAGAAAATACTGGATTGCTTGCAATTTTGGGAAAAGATTGAATAATATTTAATTCATTCACATTCTCCTTTCGATGTCTCTAGTGAAGAAACTGAAGGCGAACATGATGAACCAGCACCTAAGCGTTCAAGAGAAATCGTTCCCCACCCACCTAATTCCCTTAGAACAAAACATACCCTTCACTTGTCTGAATTTCCCAACGCATCACAAAAAATCGCTTCCGTTTGCCTGGTTGTTCTGCCAACATAACTAGAATTCGTTGCTCGACATGTAAAGCTTTTCTTTGCTTACAATATTCAAGTAACTGTTTTAAACTCTATCATGAATTGAAAAACATTTGCTGGAAAAAGGCATTAAATGTAAGAGTCAGAATTATTTTCATTGTGTATTTTAACGTGTAAGAAAATAACAATTAAAAGTCAATGGTAAAAAATGATATTTATTTTTCTTGAAATGGGGATGGTATCTTTTCAGAAAAGTAAAATTCGATCAAGAGGCAGGAGTTATCAACGCCATTGGTCTAATCTGATTGGTGATCCATAATCAAAGCACAGCGTAGAAATAGTGAGTACTCATGATATTTATAATAATTTGATTCTACGAAGTTAGGTGGAGCAGTAACACTATGGCTGTGAAAGAGTTTAGTGGCGTCGGTGAGAAGTCCAGCAGGGTGTTCCCCTGGGTGTCTCTGTGGTGCCCGGTCCCATAAGGGGAGCCGTTGGGAATTTTCGGGTGAGTTCCGATCTCAGGTTGTGTGTCGTGCAGACAATAGTATCCAATTGCAACGCTATAATTATGCTTTTTATTAAGATATCTTGGTACACATAAATTATTTTGAGTAATCTCAATTGTACATCTACGTTATACCCTGCAAGCCACCCAAAGGGTGTGTGGCAGGAGGTGCTTCCACACCAGGCATGCATGAATTATATGGCAGAACACCAAACCACATTGAAACCAGCGTACCACACATGCAATGCGCCCATTAAAATCAACTAACCAAGAAACATTCAATCGTCAATCGTTCCAACATGCGAGGGGTGCAAAGGCTACAATTACAGATTCAAAATATCATGCATAGATAAGAACATCAATATTTATATCATGCATAAACAAGAACGTAGAGAATATAAAGAGAAAGAGATCTACTGTCTAGCTATTGTCACTATTCGCACTATCCATGACGACGATCACAGCTGTTATGGTCCCGAATGGTACGCGGAAAAATGACATTTTATACCGATCGGTTCTGCAGTCTATCTCTCTAATTTTATTGGCGCGATCTAATCTGCCGTAGTACGAGGGGGTTAATAGTATGTTTTTCACGTCGTCAGAGAAATGTTTTTCCTGAAATTTAGTTAGGAGGTTAAGCCTATAATTTAATCTACGCTGTGATAGCGAATCCCATCCCAATTCTTCTAAAAATTCAGACATTCTACTAAACTTATCGTAGCATCGTTTCACAAACCTAGCTCCTCTTCGCTGCACGCAATCTAATTCCGATATCAACCCCGCTTCACAAGGATCCCATACACTGGCAGCATATTCCAGATGAGGCCTAACGATTGAAAAATAACTACGTTCATTCACTTTCTCATCACATTTTACGAGTATTCTCTTGATAAAGCCTAGCTTCCTGTATGCTTGACCACATATTTCCCGAATATGTCTGTATATACCTTCTGAGGATAAATGTCGTCATTTTAATTAACTTCAAGGCGAGCATTCCATCCTCTGCCAGGCATGACCAACCGTACAGAGTAGCGTTCCGTTATTTATGATTGCGAAATGCAATATCATAAATTAATGATGCTGTAAATGTCAAACACCTCAGTCCCTCTACTCTCACCGTTTACTATGTTGATACGGTGACTCATCAAACTGAAGAACACGATAAGGAATGTAATTTCAACAAACGAATTTAACGTATTGACTCCTTTCTTATAAATAATTTGTTCGTTAAACAGTAATTCATGCGATTCTTGTTACATTGGCCAAAATGGACGGAAATTTGTTGTGACAATCATGGAGCACAGAAAATGTTTTACTATCGGTGACGTTTATTCAACGTATGAAAAGCATTTATTGGACTGCAACAGAAGGAGTGATTTTAAACTGAACATTTTAAGAATATTTTATTCGCATTCACCGCTGATGTCGATAACCTTTTGATGTCATTTACGTCATGTGCTTTACGATGTTTGGCTTACGTCATAAAATTTCCCTAGTCATTGTGTTGCTTTCTCACTTTCCCCTCCCCCACCTCCTCCCTTATAAATACGACTTACCTTCCCAAATATGGGCATGATCATACTCCTCCCACCCCCTTATCAACCAACCCTCTCATTTTCTTCCCCCTTCACCCTCTCTTCCTCGCCCCCCCACCCTCCGTGTATGTATTGACAACGAAAGAAATAAATAATACCTTGTAATTGACATAATTTTGTCGTAACCATGGCCGATATAAATAAAACAGCGGGGGAAGTGCAAAGTAACATTATATTTCATGCATCACTATTCCAGAAATAGATCACGATTAATAATCTCGAATTAAACTATTTATTCCATTAAAATTTCCTGTTAACCAACCAGTACCAGGTTGATATAACTCACCGATTTGAAGTTAAACGTTTATGGCTACTTCAGGTATCGCGTAAATTTACGGAATAACATAGCAAGAAGAAGCGATCTTTGAAAATCATTAGCATTGTCAAATACTGAGACGCTTTATTAACCAGTCTGAGTTCCATTTTAGCCGAAGTAAGTGTTTAGCCGAAGTATTGAGTGGTTATCAATAGTTCATCGAGTCGATAAATGAGCATTAGTAAACAGATTTTCACTCACAAAGATGCTTCCCGTCAAATGAGTCGGTGGGCACGCCGAGATCTTTTTTCTTCCTTGTCCCGAGCATCCTCGCGCGCGTGAGCTGCTCGGAGCACTCGCTTGAGGGAGCGAGTCTCGTCTTTTCACTCGACCACCGGCGGTCACCACGGAATGCGGTCCCTGCGCTCCGGATGCCGAAGCGTCGCCAATGTCTTATTTACGTTAAGGTAGTCCGAGCGAAAAATCATTTTACTAAGAAATCAATGATTTTGGTCTCATTTGAATTAAATATATCTCGCCTATCCAATTACATCAAAAATTCGACTCCTTACCACATTACTTTCGGAGATATTTGCCAAAATATACTAATCCTTTTACATGGGAAATGGTACTTGTCAACACTCCAGAGAGACATTGTTTACAAAATGAGGAATTTGTAACACGTAGATGTCGGAAAAAACTAAGTGTGTAGTTTGTACGTTTTCTCAACTGTATTTGCAAATTAATCATATTGTCACCGCAGTATAAAAAAATCCTTTCATTTTCAAGGAGTTTCAAATGCACCGCGCAAAAAAATAAGTCAAGTTGAAGAATTATTTAGATATTTTAATTTAATTACTTATCATTTCTGTGATATAAAACTATTTAATTGCGCCATTAGTAATGTAGTATTTAATTTTTGTGTCCTACAGCTGGTTAAATTAATATGTATTATTCGAATATGGTCTCTATTATGACTAGGGAACTATCTCGCTGGGGCTACCTTAAACTGGCCAAAGACGACGCATATACAAAATAAACTCCCGCTTCTTCCTGTGGTCCTTCACTCCACCAATCATGGTCCCCATTCCTTCCCTTACTCTTTCCCAGCGTTGCCAACGCCCTGTACATACATTTCCGCTGGGCCTCAAAGAAAAATTATCTGGATTTGGCTGAAGAGTTCTTCAAATAAGCTAACATGACTCTAAAAAAATACTGTGCTACTGTTCGTGGAAATCCAGCGAATGCCAGGTGATGCAATTATGGAAATATCCTTGAGAAATAGAGGAGAATAAGGTACGGAGTATGGCCATGAATTATTATTGAAATAAAAGATTTTATTGGACTATACCAACAATAAAATTTCTCATTGGAAGATAATCTTCAGCGAACTAATCCATCAGCTTTGAAAAAAATGGGTTGCGGCCCTAACTGGCATTGGGCAGAGTACTTTTTTGACCGTTCGTGACAGTATCATCGATTCGACGGAATATAAGTTGGTCCATGCGTCTGAAGAGACTGATGGATAGAGAGAGAGAGTGCGTATGAAGAGAGGTAATCGGTGATTGCGAAACCTCCTGGAGAGTGAGAGATATTACGTGCCGGGTGGGGAGTGTTTGGGTTGGTTGGGTTGGCAGGTCTGCTTCTGTAGGTGGAGAAGGGGGTGGGGGTCGGGCAGGGAAAAGGGAAAGTGGCGTCGGAAAGAGGAATTTGTGGGAGGGGATGGGCAGAGGGGAGCAGAGGGTGGTGTTGTGTGCGAAGAAATCCCTCCGGAATACACAAACTTTGCGCATTAATTTTCGAGCCTTCCGATTCACTAATTGCAAAGTACCCAATTGGATTAAAGAGTGGGTGAGGTGCTCCGGGGGTGGGGAGGGGGTGGAGGGTGGAGGGGTGGGTTCAAAAGATAAGACGGGGGAGGAGTGTGTCGCCGCTCCCTCATCCCGACTGCTATGAGATTCCTCGATTCGAGCGGGATCGCCCGTGAATTCCATCCGGGCGTCTTGAGATTTCTCGGCGCCTCCTTTCCGGCGACGCGTGAGGAAGGGGGCGCGGTAGATGAGGGCGCCGCACCCGCGGAGTGAGCGGGTGAGTGAAGTCTTTCGGATGGCGGGGAGGGGATGAAGCGAGTCCTAGGGAAGGGGGGGGCTCATCTCGCTGGTCGTCTTTGAGGCGACCGACGATTGAGGTCGGTTGCGCCGTTGGAGGTTGCCGAGGGATGGTTTGGCTTGGATCATCCTCTGATGAGGAAGGGTGGAGGGAAACCCGGCCGCATCGACGTACTCGAGGCGCCGAGAGGTTTTATAACGTCCCGTCCGAGCAACTGGGCACTGCCGTTGGCGGCCCTTCCTCTTCTTCCAAGATTCTCTTTGCTGAGGTTAATGAAACTCCCTCTTTCCCGATATTTCGTCGGCATCGAAGAAAATTAATGGGCAGGAAGTTTATGAAGGCTATTTATTCAAGGTAAATTAATAGTCGAACATAGACGACTCCTTCCTCAAATAAACTAATTTACTTAAATGTTTACAACAACTTCCTAATTATTTATGGTTTATGTTCCTAAAATGAGTCGTAGGCCTAATGGATCTTTTCTATAGAATCCGAATACACTACAATCAATATCAATGAATCAATTACTTTAAATATTAATTGGTGTAACAATTCCATTTATTTTACATTTCAATCGGTAATAATTTTTTTCAAGACTTTCATTGAGTTTCCAAAACACAAGCATTGAACTTGCCTTATTGTTTTGTATTCAAAGCTATAGTTCGACGTTTTTCAGCCGTTTTACATCACTCGATTGGCGTGGTCGTAATGTAGCATGCACCATCCATTGCTGCATATTCCGATGAGTCGCCAATCCGATAAGGTGTGTATGCGGCTGGTGAATAGGTGCGGAGGTGAGCTAGAGTGCGGGGGCAAGTAGTGACGATCCCGTGGGGAAGCAGAAAGATCACGGATCATCGAGTCATCTATGATGACTGTGGGGACTCTGATAAGAGGGTCTTTGACCTTCCCCAGCGTTACAATAAAAGGAGTTGACGAGTTGGGCTGATTGCTGATTGTCTGGGTGGCGACTGCGGGGGTGAGGGGGCACTACCGGGAGCTGTGAGAAGTGCTGTTTGTTTCACGGCAATAAATACTACTATTTCAGGTCAGCGTGGCTCCTCATCTCATCTAAACTGATCCCTCCCTTCGGGAAGACGCGCTATTTTCGCCAATATTCCGTTCGAAGACGAGCAGGACACTACAGTAAGAGATTAAATAAAACAAACTTGGTATACTCCACAATAACTAACGGGTTTCGACACTTCGTGTCATCTTCAGGTCTGAAACCCGAGTCGTGTTAATAAACCCCTAGTGGAGTATACAAAGTTAGTTTTATTTCATCTACTATGAATAACTTCCACAAATTCATGCCTGGAACCATTTCCTTGACGGCATTAAGATATGGTGTGGCGAAGGTTGCCAGATGAGCTAAGTCCTACTGAATGCTCTTGTCGCTCATCATTGCAGAACCTTGTATTTCAGTCCATTACTTTGCATCTCTCAAGTTTCACGACGTAGCTTCGTGTGAGCATTTCATCAAGCTTTCAGTGGGGAGAAGAGGTTAGAAAAAAGCGCTCTATCACTCACTATTATTTTCAATAATGGAATCGCAACTTTTGAAACTATGTCCACCGAATTTTTCATCTTGAGATTTGACCTTACTCTTCAAACTCTTAGAGCGAATGAAAATCCCAGATAGCTTTCTCCTTGTTCGACATACACTTACGAGATTGGTTGCAATACTTAAAAAGAACTATAGCTATTAGGACTCTTAATACATCGATAATACTAGCTCACAGAGGCAATCGATCACGTGCCCAGTCCCAGAATCATGTCCCAGAAAACGTTACATGATGCCCGACCCCACATGTTTCGTATATCTCAATAGCTGTCGTTAAAAAAATTCTCGATCAATTAGTAAAGTCTATTTCTGCCACTGGCGCCGATTGCTGGAATTTGGCCGCATTTTAAGCACTCGATTCGCCCTGTCTGCAATAGATCACACATGTGACGTCGGGATCTCTCTTCCAGTTCTACTTGCAACTTCCTCTCTTCCGCTTGTAATCGTCTCTCTTCCACTTCTTTTTCCCGATAAGTCTCTAAAATATTTTGAACGAAAACTTCATCATACTCGGGGCTTTGTAAAATATTTTTCTTTAACTGCACCATCCTATCAGCAGCACTCACTACAACCCCTAATTCTTCGGCCACATACCTCAACTTTTCTTTCTTAGCTTTACCTAAGAACGCCATTTTCCTTTTCTTACAGGAAATAATCTCGGGCTTACTTTGCCACCAAAGTTACCGACACAAACCTGGTACTCACCTATCTCTTAGGCCGTAACTTCGTCCAACTTCGGTAGTATGAGTCCAAGCGCCTCGCCGCGATGACTCCGGAATCCTGTGTCGAGCTTTCCTCGATCCCACCGTTTCTGGATACCACCGTTCCTGGAATCAGCCGAGTTCTCTACTCCACCGTTTCTGGATCCCGACGTTTTCGTGTCCCGCCGCTGCCACCAAAATTGTTCACCTCTGTGACGTCGGGATCTCTCAAATGATAGCAAATTCCCTTGGAATATTAATTTGGCATTGCCCCACTTTAATTCACGTCTCTCCACTTCAACGTTCTTTTTTAACAATCCTCCCTTCTTCTAATCAACAACAACATAGCAACCTTTTACACAAAGAATAAACAATATGAAACATCAACATAGATAAACATATAAATTAATTCCAGCAAAATCCGAATAACGAACGAAAATTAAATAAGTAAAATTAAAATAAATAAAACTGGAATTAAACAAAGGCAGGCACGACGTTACACACAATAAAAGGCAGGATGGGTCGCGGCGGTCGTTGATTGGGGGTAGACGACGATGTGTGGTGGTTCTCTATGCAGTCGGCACTGAAACGCTCTCCATGTTGAGTCGAAGAGTTATTTGGTTTGGGAATAGGGATTCGTCGTGGGGAGCCTTAGCTTCGAGGTTCGATTCTCGAGCCGAGAGGAGTTTATTCTGAGCGGTGCATCAGAGAAGTTGGATCCAGTCAGGCGATACTTTGTGAATAAGTGACATGATAAAATAAAACTTGAACGATATATTTTTCACAATAAATTTTTGCATCTCATTTAACAGGTTTTAATCACATGTCGGATTTTGGAGCTGAGATTTGAAATGTTCATAACAAAGGTGCAAATTGGATTTTTTAGAAAACTTTGAGATCATATCAGCATCTAAGGCTTTGGGACCGAAATTGTTAAATGAAATTGTACAGTTTAATCTGCCCCCACTTTATCATGTACCTGTCCCACCTTTAAAAAGCATTCCTCCATCGTCCTGACCTTCAACACGTTCCCTACTCCTATTCATTCACACCCTCTAAGCCCCTACCCCAACCACTCCTGCAGTACCCTCCCTCTCTCTTTGTGAATATATATGTATGGGCTCGCCGATGGGAGAATGTCAGCTTTACCCTTGAAAATGACACGAGAGTGTCGAAACCGGTAGGGTTTGGTATTCCAAATAAAGTGTGAAAAATACATCTTTTAAGTTTTATTTTATCTTGGTACAGCAGAGCGTGGGCCTGTGGGAACCACCCACAAAACCAGCCTTTCGACCAATTGTCACCTCCCTCCCGCGCTCCCTGAATCATAGGATTCCTTTGATTATTGCCACTGCTGCCAGATGCGAACCCAGGCCCTCTAAATAGGCAGCTAGTGTCCTTCCCATCTCCGATCCCCCACCCCAATCCTTATTCTCTTTGAAGCAAACAAAATATCTGCAAGCGTATAGCAATGTTCCATCCTTTCAGTTCTACCATAGAGTAAGTACATATATAGAGTGGCGAAGAAATAGGGAGATTCGGATATGAGTTTATAAATAAAACTTTGGCCGATGGATGGAACAGGTGTATCGAAGTTGCACGACAAGCCATAACAAATGAGCTTTGGCACACGACCACTTCATTTAGTGTCGCATAACTCACATGATGTTCTTACGATGATTTCGGTGCCTTGATGTTTACTAATCGACCCATAGCAACGGAAACAAATCTTATTGAGTCGTCGAGACAAAATAAAACATGCATTTTAATGAGCCTTCAATGAGCATCATCTATAATGAATCGAATTCATGTCAATATGATAAAACACGCGATTACAAAACACGGAGTAAACTGTAGGATTTAACTTTTTCCCGGCGAATGACTGCAATAAATTCTTCTCGGGTTTCCGTCCGGGTGAAATGCTCCATCCTCTCCACTGCCGACGTTTCGATGGAAGACTTTTCCATCGTCATCAGGGTCGTTGATGACGGCCCTGATGACGATGGAAAAGTCTTCCATCGAAACGTCGGCAGTGGAGCAGATGGAGCATCTCACCCGGACGGAAACCCGAGAAGAATTTATTGCACGGAGTCAACTGGTTACCGATGCATCATAGCAGCGGCAAAACAAGTGATGCTCGATTACAAGCACACAACAGCCATGGTATATCCACTCTTCTGTATGTTGATGCCAAATCACCGAGTACCACTAGTGCCTCCAAGTGGCCTTCTCCGCAAGCCAAAATTCTTCCTCCCCTAAGTTGGTGGCACCTGAGAAATTCTTCCCAAAGCTCTCAAAAATTTATGTCCAGTTTTTAGCATTGCTTTGCCACTCTATATACACTTACTCTATGGCTCTACGCTGCAACAACCGCAGACAACGCATTCTAGTGTTCAGACGCGAGTTGTCTTTCCGTGGCCTGCCTATTTGTAAATGTGTTTGTCCGAAGCGATCCGCAGTGGAATCAGCAGACACATCTGTTCGCTCCCTCTCGGCAGATAGGGGTGGAGGACCTACGAAGGGGTAGATTAGCTAGAGGGGGCAGGGAGGGCGGGAGGGGGGGTGGTGACATTTGGTCATTGGGGGGCTGGTTTTGTGGGGGGGTGGTTTCCACTGGCCCCCACGCTCTGATGCACCGCCCAGAATAAACTCCTCTCGGCTCGAGAATCGAACCTCGAAACTTCTTAGGCTCTGCCAGGACGAAGCGCAGCCAACACATTGATGCCAATGGCCATTCAATTACGACTCAGATTGATCTCTAGATCACTCCGGTCAATAGCAGCCGATCCAGCGTGGCCAGAATGCACTTGTGTGTTGGAATCCTTTTTTCTGTCGACAGCTTCCACTTATCCGAGGTATATTGTGAAACTGAGTTCTCTAAGAGCCCGCGCACACTACAGACTTTTGATCGGCCGATAGTTTGATTGGTGGTTTAATTTCCATGGAGGCCTATGCGAGGGCGCACACTCAAGAGATTTGAAATCGGCCGATAAAAAATGTTTGATGGGCAACTGGTTCGGGGGAAAGCCCCCGCGGACCCTCCTCCACCCCCCCCCTGGATTCAAGTTAATACTTATTTCCAGGGGGCCGCTTTTCTTTGCCTTTATTTTTTTTGCCGACTTATTTGCGTGGTTTTGATTTTCCCGGCTTTCGCCGGGTCAGTTGTTCCCCTCACCTGCCACAAATTTGTGACATGGTCTTCGGGAAAGTCAGCTTTCTTAAGCTTAGTATTTGGTTACCGTGTTTTCATTTCTTTTAAATATTTCTTGGTATTTTAGGTTCTCTTAGGTCTTCCGTTACTGCTATTAGTTTGTACATGAGTGCCTTCGTTGTTTTGAACATTTTTTTCTCGTACAATATTTCTTGGTGTAAATTTGAGGTCTTTTTCACTTTTCAAGGCTTCTCTTAATTCCTTTCTTAAATGCTCCATTGCTTCACATTTTGCAACAATATGCCAGGCAGTTTCCGGTTCTCCACAGAACTGACTTTCATCCGTCTCTGTCAGGCCAAAACATCTTAATTTATCGTTAAAATCTCCATTACCTGTGAAAAATTGAACCACGTTGTGGTCCAGGTCGAATCCTTCCTTTTGGATTCTTTCATCCACATCCGGGAAGTACGAATAGGTTACTCTGCCTTTTTCGGACTTGTCCCATCTGTCGTGCCATTTTTTTTACAGTGGCACGCCTTAATTGTCTTCGTCTTAGTCCATCGTCTGCGTTGGTTTTTTGGTCTTTGAAGATCTGTATTCTCTCTTCCACTAAGAGATCCACTGGAACACATCCCGCCAAGGCGCAGAGCACTTCAGTAGAAACCGTTTTGTAAGCTTTGGTGACTCCTAGTAACGCTATCCTTTGAGCTCTTAGTATTTTTCTCTTTACTTTTCTGTCTAGTTTTTAATTCTTTTCCCCATGCTTCGCAGCCGTATAATATAATTGGTAGAGCTACCCTCAGATATAACTTTCTTAAAGAGGCACAAGTATAGCCCTGGGCTGACCTGGCTAGTTGGAGGAGTGGGGTGAAGGTCTCTTTAACTTTTTGCTCAATGTATATACAATGTTCTGTAAAATATATCCTTTCTCCTATTATTACCCCCAGATACTTAACTCTGATGTTATACTTAACAGTAGCTCCTTCCATTTTAACTATTGGTTTCCTCTTCATTGCACCCTTTAATAATGTTGTCTCAGTCTTTGATTTGGTAAAAGTTAATTTTTTACTTTCTCCCCATATGGTAATATTTTCTAAAGCCTCTATACTTCTTTTTTCTACCTCTTGTCTGTGTCCTTTGATTAAAATTAACGTATCATCAGCATATGCGATTATTTTAGAATTGTCTGGGAGGTCAATCTTTACGAAATCATTAAAAATAATATTCCAAAATAGTGGTCCCAGCACTGAACCCTGCGGACATCCCTTAGTTAAAATTTTCTGGATACTGGCATCATGGAGCTCCAGTTTAGTCTTTCGATGTCTAAAATAATCCATATTAAGTTAAAAATCTCCTCGGAACATTTCTGCGTCTTTAATTCGTTTAAAATAGCTGGCCACCAGGCGTTGTCAAAAGCCCCTAAAATATCTAAAAATATGCCGAGTACGTATTTTTCTTCTGCTTCGGATACGTCTTCTACCAGCCTGTGGACTGCGTCTGTGGTTCCTCTACCCGGAATGAATCCGTATTGTCTTGAATGGAAAAAAATAATTAAGTTTAGTTCTTCGTTTATCCTTTTGGCCATTAAGCGTTCAAATATTTTGCCTAGTACAGGAAGTAATGCAATGGGGTGATAGGATTTTGGGTCTTGGAGATCTTTCTTTGGTTTAGGAAATACTTTTAATAGGCCATGTTTCCACTCATCTGGAAATTCTTCTTTAGTAAGTTGATTATTGAAGACTTCAAGCATTATTTCTCTTATCCGGAGGTAAGCTCGTTTGATTGTTTCGCTTTTTATTCCACCCGAGCCAGGGGCTTTTTTATTTTTAAGAGCCTTAATACTGTCATCTAATTCACTTAGTGTGAATAATTTTGTTTTAATACCTTCATACATTTTATGTTTCGTTGCTTTTCTTATTCCTTGGTGGTACTTATTTTTCGTTTTCAGTGCGATCTGAAGGCAGGAGTGTCTCTAATAAAATGTCCATTGTTTCGTGAATAGATTTAGTATATTGGCCATTAGGTTTTCTAATTGTCATTGGGAGAACTGGTCGTTTCTTATTCCTTATTATTTTGTATGCGGCACACCATGGATCATTATTGCCCTCTGTTACTATTTTTTCTCAGCTTTCTCTTTTTGAATTTCTTATTTCATTGATATACTTTGTTCGTGTGCTTACGTACTTTTTTCTCCAGTATTCTTTATTTATTATGGAGGGGGGGGAAGTTGATACAAAGTAAAAGGAAGGATCGTGCGTTATTACGGTGAAGGACGGATAAGGTGACCAGGACGGTTAACGGTTTTGGGTTGGGTTGGGGGGGGGGGGGGCTATTTTAACCCTTAGAGTGCCGGGGAGCGCTATCGCGCTCCCGTCTCTCGCGAAAAGTGCCAGGAGCGCGATAGTGCTCCTCCTGTAATGTCACTCTTAGATGCTGGTATTTCACTGATTGTTCACAGATGGCACCTAAATGCAGATTACTTATGAAGCTTAAAGCAAAAATGCCTCGGCAATTTTAGCATAGTACCTAGAAAATCGGTTGGCACTCAAAGGGTTAAGGAAGGGGGAATGCGTCGGGAACAAATGGTCATTGCATAAAATATGCGGGGTCGCTTGTGTATTTATATGTTCTAAACAAAGAGAGACAGTTACATCATGTAATATCTGCCATTTCGCGTAATCGCTAAGTGTTTATAAACAATTGTCCACTTACTGACTGGTGCAGCTAAAACGATAACGAACTGTCGGAGCGGAAACTGAAGAATGTATATTGTTTTTGCGCCTTTCTATCAGTCGTAGTATACTACGATTCTAGGCTCAACCAACGTTTGAAGAGCTGACTCAAAGCACTTTCTCCTTCTCTCTCATCCACCCCTTACGAAAGGAGTCCGAAACCCAGCCTGCACCCCATTCCCTGTTCAAAAAATCCCTTCGCAGGTCAAATCATTCTTCAATGGGTCCCTCCCCTCGCCAGTGGCGGGTTGAAATGGTCCTCGTTCCGGTCCGTGCGTTTATATCTCGAGCTGTGGCGCGGTTGTCAAATCGGCGTCAACTCGGAACTTAGAAAATTTTTAGCTCCGCGGTGGTATGAATTTTTTGTCCAGGACTGTACCTAATATTCTTGGCTTCTTTTCTTACTCATTCTTCTCCTCAGTTTTATGATAAGGGCGATTATTGCAGGTCTTTTAGACAAAATTTTTGTCAAACACAAGCGTTCAACCCGAGAGCAGCTTATCGACAACTGCAATCGGACACCTGGTGATCGGCCAGTCTGCGGACTCACCACCAACCGAACCATTTAATCGAAGCAGTGTGCCGGGATGCAGTCCAATCCGACTAAACAATCGTAGGATAGTTTGGTCTGTAATATGCGCGGGCCCTAAGTCATCGACCGCGTCCTCGTCCCTCGCCGGTTACGTCTTCTTCGGGAGTTCGGCTCTTCACTCTCTCCATAGCACAGTGCCGTCGAGGCTCACCGTTGTCCCTTTGATTTCTATTCAAACATTTCCTCGAGATGAATCAGGAATCCGATGTGGAGTGATTATCCATGCATTTATTTGGCTAGCCGATGGTTCGATTCGTGCCCGTTGGTTCGATTCGTGCCCAGAAAGATTCAGCAAATTCTTCGTTATTAGACATATTTTGCTGCCATAATCATCGGTCGAGGTTATCGCATTCACGTGATTTGCTGAGGTTGCCGCGGTGGGCTAATATCACACTCTCTCCGAATCCGAACAAATTTTCCATTGAAACCTTTTTCAGAGGAGTCGTATTAGGAAGGATACTTCATGTGCGATGAAGAATGAAAGATGATTCTGCATGTGAAGATTTGAAAAATTCTGACCAAACAATAAATTTCTAGTTTTAACTAGCAAAATGGCGAAGCTCATTGATATTTTGGGTCCTTTAATTTCTGTGGATCACAACAAGGTAAACACACACATTCATATTCAATTTTTTTAAATTAAAAAAAGTGTTTCGGCTGTAAAATAGCTGAAAGTAAACGAAGCGGTTTGCCGCCGTCAACTGAGAATAACGATACCGCGAAATGTCCTATCTCGGGAGATCCCCCTATTTTCACTATAGACTACAATGGCAGGCGATCATTAGTGGATGTTTTAGCCACAGGTAGTTGCATTTTTTGACCTAATTATTTCATCTATCTATGTCATGATAATAAGAAAATTCATTTGTGATTCCTGTGCCAGTAATATTTTATCATTATTTTTTTTTCGCGACAGCGATAGCCAATTTCCATAAATAGTCTCGTCGTGGGTACAATAGCGTCGTTTTCGTCGCCGAATCGAAATGTCTCCTCGTGAGGGCATTACCCAAGAGTGTGTTTACGAGACGACGAACTGTGGTTCGGAAATCGAAAAACGCTGGACTAAAGTCCAAAATGGTTTTTTTGATATACAGACTTGAAACCTGGCTGATTATGGATTGGTAAGCTATTTTCCTAAATTCTAAGCCATTACTTGGATACAGAGGCCATATTTCTAAGGAAATGCCCATTTTCATTTTTCTTCGAAAATATTAAAATTTACACAGATGGTAATGTAGTGGAGGGATTTTAATGAAATAAAAAACATTACCATTTAGCAACACGGTTCTTTACCTGTGTATTGGTAAAGTATAAGTGATTTTTATCGATATTTGTGTGCTATTACGTCAAAAAATGGTGGACACTTTTTTTCAGGCAAAATATTACATGAAGCACTCATTATCTTCAGTTTAAGAAAAATGGTCATCGGGATATTTCATCAGGATATTTAGTAAACATACTTTAACGTTATTTTGCAAAAATATTGAAAAAAGTTTGAGACGCCGAGAGTAAGATTGATTTTTCGATCGCGCGTCACGGCCCGGCTCTGCGCAGCGGAGCCTGAGAGATTACTGACTCCGCTGGATTGTTGAGGATGTGTGGACCTTAAGGCCGGATTCACAGATCGGCGTTGGCATTGGGGATCACACTGGATTTCGCAAACAAATGAAAAGTGGTAAGCGTACAATAACTTTAACCCTGCAGTATTTACATGTCATCAGAAAAAGCAACATTATTTTGACTCTTGAGTTTGATTCTTGTGATTTCATGAATGGATTGGTTAAAGATTACTAAATAATTATTTATCAATGCTAATTTGATGGGAGTAGTTCACTATAACCATATTCGTCAAGCTAACTTGCAACGCTTCAATCTGAATCACATGTTTATTGAAATAGTCGAGAAAAAGCCTTGCCACTCAATTCATGAATTATATTGTGCTTTGATCCTTACATTCGATCGAGTGAAATAATTTAGTCGCTGTTTAACTCGTTAGGGAATGTCGTATCAGCATTTATGCGTGATCAGCTCTACTGTCCGAACATGCAGTAAACAATAC
This sequence comes from Ceriagrion tenellum, assembly GCA_963169105.1. NCBI lineage: Eukaryota > Metazoa > Arthropoda > Insecta > Odonata > Coenagrionidae > Ceriagrion > Ceriagrion tenellum. The sequence goes on from OY720633.1 coordinate 21,587,479, forward strand.
CCACAACCTTAAAAATTTCTGTCCGTGGTTGTGGCATCTAGAATGAATAACTAATATTTTGCTTTAATATTTGTCAATTGGCTGATTTACCAATACACAGGTAAAGAACCGTGTTGACAAATGGTAGTGTTTTTTATTTCATTAAAATCCCTCCACTACATTACCATCTGTGTAAATTTTAATATTTTCGAAGAAAAATGAAAATGGGTATTTCCTTGGAAATATGGCCTCTGTATCCAAGTAATGGTCCAATAATCCAAGCTTACCAATCCATAATCAGCAATCATTTGTGAGTATATGTGCCAGGTTTCAAGTCTACATCAATAAAAAGCCATTTTGGACTTTCGACCGGCGTTTTTCGACTTGCGACCACTGTGCGACGGCTAAGGACGGTCACAAGGGTGAGTGCGAAGCCGATGCGCTGTCACCACTGCCACTCGCCAACCCTCCCGTTGGCTCCCAGAGTTCCGCATCGCATCGCCACTCGAGGGTCGAATGGCCGCTCCAGGCCGCACCCACGCATCAAGCCGAGTGCGAGATGACTGGGATGCGGACGCGAGAGGCAAAGGTTGGAGGCGCGGCCCGAGACGGCACCCTGCCGCGCCGCGTCGAGGATAGGAGGAATCGTTAATTCTTCGTTCGAGTTAATTCGAAGAAACTGGGGCCTTATTCAGCAAGAAATCAAGTTGGTTGAACCTCGATAAATCCGTGAATGTGACGTCTAAGTCCCCGAAAAATCTTTACTTTTGAATGGGCCCCTTTTGATTGATTTTTACGTGGCGCTGACGGAAAAATTTCGTTATGCAGAATAGGCCCCCTGGAGAGACCCCCGCGTCCACGATGACCTCACTGCAATCGTATCATGGACGGACGTCGCATTGGCCTACGAGCACCACTTTGATTTGTTCGCGTAATTGAGAGGGAGCGAGAGAGTCGTTGGAGTTACGTCTCTCTCGTTTCACGTGAATATGGCTCTCCGAAAGGCCGAGGTTCGAAGGGCGCGCGACCTTCTTTCGGTGGCTCGCTCCCCGGTCCCCCATGGGGCCATCGGGCGGGGGCGGGCGAGTGTCGGGACGCCCTCAAGGGGGCCTCGCCGCCCCCCGCGGTACCGCCGACGCCCGACGCCGCCGTCGTTGTTCGGACGGAGCCGTGAGAGCGCGCGCCGATCGGTTACGCCATTTTGGCTCCGCCCCTCCCGCCCCCCTATCTCTCGCCCTCCCCTCCCGCCCCCGTCAAACCCGCCTCCACCGCCCCGCCAATGGTTACCGGGGGTACGGCCTGGGGAATCTCATTACTCACCGACCAATCAGATTGAGGGTACGACTTTGCCGGAATACTAATGCTGACCCTGTCTACACAAACTAATATCATTGGTCCACATTGCAGCACTCCGGCAAAAATGAGCGCCTCCCCGAATGGCAAAGGGGAGGGTGGGGGCTGGAAGGGGGAAGGGACGCGTGTATCTCTTCCCCCCTTCCCCTCCCTCCGTCCACTATCCCTCCCTCCCCATATAAAACTGTATACATCCGCGGCCCTAACCTCATTAGTCACTTTTCGTTCGGTTATCCCCCGTTGTCACACTCATCACCAAAAGGGACGACGAAATATCCAGGCCATTGGGGTGGCAATCGCCGAAAACCGCTCTTTACATACGCCAGTGCGGGTGCAGGGAGAGAGTGTGTGAGAGAGGCGGAGAGTGAGCGGGCTCCGTCGTGGTGCGGCACGGGCGACAGACGGACGTGCGGACAGGGACGCCGTTGGACGTACTTTGTCTCCGAGTGAGGTGCGGCGCTCGTGGACGAGCGTGGTGTGGTACGTTTACGGCGGAATGTGGTGGTGATCGCGGGAGCGGACGTACGTCGTCGAACAGGGGTGCAGAATCCCCCGAGAGGCCTCCTCCTCCGAGGCCCTCTCCTCCTTCGCACGAGGACCTTCATTGTCGCCCCCCGGCTTCGGGCTGGCTTCCACGCCGCAGCAACACTTGCACCCGGCGCCGCACCCAGCGGTGCAGCAGGGCCCCACGCACTCCGCTTCCTCCACGCCCTCGTCCACCTCCTCCTCCCTGGCCATCGACTCTTCGCCGGACGCCTCCGCCCACCGGCCTCCGCCGCCCCCACCGCCTCCGCTGCCCCCGCCCGTCGCCAAGTTGGACTTCAAGTCGGCGGCCGCCTCCTGCTTCTCGCCATGCGACGCGGGGGGCGGCGGGGGTGGAGGTCCCCCTGAGAACCAGTTCAACATCTTCCCGGCCATCTTCTCTCGGCAGCTCAACTTCTCGACGCAGGCGGGTGGGGGCGTTTTCGTGGGCGGCGGGGGCGGCGGGGGCAAACTGGACGACCTCCGCCACGCCACGGGTAACCTCATGATGGGAGGCGGCGGGGGAGGCCTAGGAGTGGCCGAGGACCGCGGCGGCGTCCTCCCGCCCTCCTCCGCCTCAACGTCCTCCGCTTCGTCGACGTCCTCCGCCGCCTCTTCCTCCGGCGGCGGCTCCTCGTCCACGGCGGCCGTCGCGGCGGCGGCTGCAGCGGCTGCGGCAGCGGCGGCGGCGGCTGCGGCGGCCGCCGACGAGCGCGCCGTCGAAAAGAGGAAGTGCGAGGAGTTCACGGCGCTCTACGCCCTGCACCAGCAGCACCAGCAACACCAGCAGCAGCACCAGCACCACCACCACCACCACCATCAGGGCCCGCACCACCACCAGGGCCCGCACCAATCGCAGGACTCGCCGCCGGTGACCACGTCCGTCGGTCCGACCGTGGTGCCACCTGGCGTCGTCCGGACGCTCTCCGATCCCTCCGGAGAATTCTACAAAAGTAAGCGTTTTCGAGCGACCGATCGTTATTTGTCTGTCCTCATCTCTCTATTTCGCGAGTTTTAACACCTCCGTCCCCGTCTACTACCCCGCTGTCCAATCACCCGAAGTGGCCGTCTGAGTGGGGCGTGCACGGCATAGTAAGGCCCGGCCAAACCCAGGAGGGGACGCGTATGCCAATCGCTGCGACTGCTTGATTAGTTTTTTGTGATGATGTAAACATCAACGGAAAACTGCTAAAGGAAATTTCGGCAAAAGTTTTTCAAGAAAACAGAAAGAGTTTTATTACCATGTAAAGAAGTGTGAAAGTATAATGTTTTTCGTCGCAATAACAAGACGGTGGGATAATTTCGGTTGTTTCTTGCGGCAATTAGTGGTACCTCTAGTGAAAAAGTACCTAAATTGTAAGTTGTCCATGATACTCCATTTGCAGGATTTCTTTGTCGTTGGCCCCGTAGAAGTCATGTCGACCACTTATTACAAAGGATTCGGGGGATCGGGTTGGTGTGGTGGCTAGAGTGCTCGCCTACCACACGGGTGGCCAGGGTTCAAATCCCTGCAGCCCTGCAGAGGCGGATGTTTTTCAGAGGGAACCCCATTCCTATTTCAGTGTCTTGTGGAGGTCTCTTCAAGTACAGTACTCCGTCTGTCGGATGAGACGTTAAACCGTTGTCCCCTTGGCGCCTTTAATTAAGAACAGGCTAATGCCGACGCCGGGTTTCTATCCACCCTTCCTCCCTTACGTAATCCCTATGGAGCAAATGACCTTAGCCGTCGGTCGCCTCCCCAAATATCCAATCCAATCCTACAATGGATTCATGCTTTTGCGCATTGGTATCGCGGCATTCTCATTGCTTACGAAAAAATGCGAGACTCAGTGTTTCGAAATGAATAGCGAGATTAGCGTGGAGGTATCCTCATGAAATTCCTACCAATTGCCATTTTTAGAAACGAAGATAGCCATTTTTCTCACCTTCCGATCGGCATATCCGTTGTTGACCTCTCCGGAGTCTAGTTTTCATTCAGCCGCTGCCGCCGAAGGCGTCCATCAACGGAATCAGGCGGAGGGTAAGGATTTTTAAAAGCTCATTACACTCTGTACTTTTCATTAGGGTGAATACACCGCAGCAGGAAAGCCAGGTGAAATCATCGATGTAGGGCATTTATCGTGTCGAAGCGATTGAATTGAACTATTTCATAACCCTTCGCACTTGTTTTCAGTCCAATACTTTTTCCTTTTAATTACAATAGGAGATACTGAGAAAATTCTCGTACGGTCATCAGCTTCCTCCTTTCAAACCACACACCACAATCTCTCCTTTATGATATGTATATCCCTTATGTGTGTCTTGTTCCATTTAAACGAAGTTACGTCAAGGGGGGGGCAATGGGGAGCGTCCCCCGCATATTACCGCTAGTCATTCCCTCGCCATAGTGTCACCGCCTCGCCTCGGCGACGACGAAATCGAATCGAAACACGGCCGTTGAGACCGCGACGCCGCAGCAAAGCATAACGCATTGATTGGTGCGCCATGCGTGTGTTATTTGTTTGGCTTCGCCCGTGAATAGCCGCGCTTGACGCCTCACAGCTCACGTCGAATCAAATGAACGTGGAAAATTTCCGTCCCGTTTGCTTGGTCCGACGCCGGGCACTTCTCTGCTGCAAAGGGAAAGCTCACTTTTGATGCAAGGACATTACAGGAGATATGCCATTATCCTTGTGACGTAATGACTTATTTGTTAATATTATGATGATACTTCTGGGTATCAGAAGTCTGTCCACGATACTATGCGACATATAAAATGCCTTCCGCAACTTGTGTTATATCGACACCGTGGATCAACATTTTTTTCAGCCTTAGCTGATTCGAAAAGAAACTGAATGTATTCCTTGTGCTCGCTGTAAAAAGTCGCTCGGCTAAGAGTCGTGCAAAACATCGCATCACCTTTATTCCTGGGTACACAAGAAATCATCCCGTCAGATGATCAGTGAAAATATTCTGTGATTATAAGAAGGATTATTTTGAAAATCTCATCGAATGAGAACACTGGGAGAGAGGAAGAGAAGATCAATGGGTGTGTAATGTCAATGTGTACCCATTGATGAATCTCTCCCTCTTCGCTCTCAACAGTGTGTGCTGAATTAATTGTGTGTCTTCCGAAATATAGTCCAGTGGAATTTGTTCACCAGCACAGTTTTCCTATTACTTTGAAACTCCAATGTGTCTTGCTGATGTCAAAGGATGTTTCCAAATCACGCTATATTTCAGAATCTTAACCAGCCTTCAGTTATCACTAAATAGGTACATGTAGCTGAACACCCACCTTATATGATTTATGCGATCAATATATCTATAAGTATGTCCGGGGGCACTTCCAGATGGCCTCCGGGGCGAATATTTTATAAATTTTATAAATTGCCGTAGGATTCCAATAAGGTGGATGAAATCAAATCCACATAAGGCGATTGTCCCCAAACCAACATGGCTTGGGAATTAACGTGAAAGGCAGAATATTTTATGTTATGAATTTCAATCTGAAACAATTCCCTTCCAGCGGCGATACTGTTAGGAAATTGTGGCTGAAAGACCGCTTTCTTTGTTGACATATTTTCATGCGTTTATGTGGAGGACATTTCGGTGTCAGTTTATTTTAGTGTTTTAATTTCCGATTCCATCACCGTGGAGATGAGCCGTATCAATATTGAATATGCAATTTGTTTATTTAAAAATACCTACATTACGAACCAATTAGAATGTTATGCATCGAAATTCTTGAAATATGTTATTTTTTTATCATTCTTGCTTTAAATATCATGAAATGGATTTAAATAAACTATTATCATCGTATTCCTTTAGTGAGAACATTGGAAAGATAATTAAAAGATATCCCCGCATTACATTACATCCAGTATTTCATGTTAACAGGAGAATTTCACTGGGGCGATTCTTGAATGGAACGTTTCAGAAGATTTTAGAATTTTCTGTTGAGTGACGGGAAAACAGTTTCTATGATAGTACAGCAGAATACATATTTACATACCAATCACGCCGTTTCCTTCCAGGGTAGGCACAGTCGCAAAGTTTCACTCATAAATACGTATTTGTACACCTAACTCTGCTTCAATTATTTCCTCCATACTGACCTATCTTTGCACACCTCTTTTACCTCATTTACCCCCATACACTGCTTCATACACACCCTCCTGTATTTAAGACTCCTAATATTCCTCCTCCTAAGAGTGTCTTCAACCGCAACTTTCTCGGCCTACCTCTCCCTCTCGCACCATTCATTTCACTCTTATATAACTGTTTCATTATTTGACTCTCATCCATTCTCTCAACATGGCCAAACCAACGAAGCACACTCCTTTCATATATGTCCATTACTGGAGCATCTAACCCACATTCATACATTACCCACTCAATCCTGACCCTAAATATCATACTTTTGCCGCAAACACTCCTCATAAACTCATACCCACAGCGTTTATTCTACTCTTATGTTTATCCTGACATACCTATGTTTCAATACCATACAACAAAGTGGGGAGAAGTACACTTTTGTACACTGCGATTTTCGCTTCCTTAGACAGGCACTCATTCCTTGATATGCTCCACATGCTACCTACCACTTTCCTTCCAGCATTAGACGTCTCTTTATCTCCTCATCTATCCGTCGATATTTCGCAAACAACTTACCTAAGTACACAAAATCATCCACTTGTTCAATTACTGCCCCATCCGCTCTCATCACACGGTTATCCTCCCCATATATACCCCATTATATCCCTCCCCGTAATGTCAAGCCTCAGACACTTATTGTTGAAGTAAATGTTAAGGCTCGCGACCCGGTGTTTGATTGAAAGTTTGAAAAATAAACTTGCCTTTTCTGCTGTACAAGCATTACGTATATAAGATAGTTTCCGGCTTCACATGGTGGAAATTTATGAAGTCACTCATAATAAAAGATTTTCGCGAAGTTCCCCTGAGATTTCCCTATAAGGTTCCCCTAAGGTGAACGTGACCGAAAATATTTATCTGAGGATGACACGCGGTGTCGAAACCATGATCAAGTTGTACTAAATAGTGTGGAATAAAACCAAGTTTCTTTCATTATGATTTTCAAGTTAATAGTTAACTTTTTTTAAACCATTTCTGAAAAATTTAATGTCGAATGGGAAATAAAAAATGCTGTAAGTAACTGCTTCGCCGCCAATCAAATCGGTGCTTTCAATCGCTTGAGTGCCCAAGTTTAATGAAACTCAGCGTTTCTCGAATAGATTTTTTTTATCAATTATTATTCCATCGATATCCTAATGCTGGATGTACCTCAACAAAAGTGTTTCCTTTCACCAGTTTTATGTAAAGTAGAGGATAACAGGATTAGTAAGGAGTGGGATATGAAAACGAAGTTATTGCCGCTTGATTTGCGATTGACCACATACTCACGGTGTCTAATCTTAATCTTATGTCTATCCTGGCATACCCATGCTTCAATACCATACAATAAAGTGGGGAGAAGTAGGTACACTTTTGTATACGGTGATTTCCACTTCCTTAGACAAACACTCAATCCATGATATGCTCCACATGTCACCTACCACTTTCCTTCCAGCGTCCGCACGTCTCTTTATATCCTCATCTATCCATACATCTTTCATAAACATCTTACCTAAGTACACAAAACCATCCAATTGTTTAATTAATTCACCATTCGCCCTCATCGTACAGTTATTCTCCCCATTCTCCGTATCAAAAACTACTACTTCAGTCTTGCACGCATTTACTGTCAATTCAATTCTCTCTGTTGATTCACAAAACTTATCTAGGAGCTCTATCTTAGCTAGGAGTAATCCCTGTTCTGTAATCTCTGAGATCAAAACAGCATTATCCGCATAGAGTTGAACTCGCACGTTTACATTTCCAAGAAAAATACCGTCGTTTTCACTACATGCATCTCTAACACATTTATCCATAAATACATTAAACAACCATGGAGACATTACGCATCCTTGCTTTACACCCCGATGTATTACAAACCAATCTTTCAGAATTCCGTTAACTCTCACAATTCCCATACTATTATCATACATCGCCATCATAACATTCAATAAATGCCCATTCACTCCATAGTCCTTCAATACCTTACATAACTTCTTTCTATTTACTCTGTCATATACCTTCTCTAAATCAATTAACGCACAATACACTTTCTGTCGGACGCCCATACATTTTTCTATAACTTGCTGAAGCGCAAAAAGCTGATCACTACATCCTGTCCCGGGCATAAACCCACACTGCACACTCCATATTCTGTCAGAAGTAATATTGCACACTCTTTTGATTAAAATTTTGCTGATCAATTTTCTCGGAATGCTCAATAAACTAAAGGCCCGATAATTATTACATTTGATCTTTCCTCCCTTCCCTTTGTATAATGGAACGATGATTGCATTCTTCCAATCCACTGGAACAACAGAAGCCTGTAAGCATAAATTATACAGTTCACACAGCCGACAAATGAGTAAATTACACCCACACTTCAACATTTCGCTAAATATCTCATCTACGCCTGCAGCCTTCCCATTTTTCAATATTCTCACAGCCGTTAGGACCTCCTTCTCATTGATCTCCTTTTCTATCATCACATTCTCACATACCACTTCACAAGGCTCATCCTCAACGACTGCAATATTATTTTACAAGTCTTCAAAATACTCCCTCCAGCAGTCCCTGATATTGCTCTCGTCTCACGTGATCTCTCCACTTTTGTTCTTTACCGCATTCATTCCCCTATCTTCACCAATCTTAGTCCTTTTTACCCACTTCCAAAACAGCTTTTTATTGCTTTCAAATTCGCTCTGCATCTTTCTAGCTTAATCCGCACGCATCCTCTCCTTCCGCTCTTCCACAACGATTTTGAATTCATTGTTTTTCTTTCTGTAAATCTCACATGCCTTAGTGCGCTCTTCCTCAGATTTGGCAGCAATCATATTCTTGTACGCCTCTTTCTTTTCCCTGACCGCAATTTTCATTTCTTCATTCCACCAAGCATCACCTTTCATTCTTCCTACCAATCCTTTTCCTCAAACACTTTCGGCACATTCTACAATCACTCCTTTTAAACACTCCCACGCATCCTTCACATTCTCGTTTCTGATATACTCGTCCCATTCTCTCTGCTTTCAGGATAGAGCATCCTCATCATGCAACTATACTGCATTCTTACCTCACTGTCTAGCAACCTCTCCACTTTTACTCTCAACTGCTTACGCGCAACATCCTTCCTTGGCACCCACTTTCTGACCAGATTCGCTTTGGAGAGTACCAAATATTGGCCTGTTCCACATTCAGCACCCCTCATTACTCTCGAGTCCCACACTAACTCCCTCAATCTCTCATCATACACAACCAAATCAATCATGCTTTTTCAAACGCCCCTTTGCAAAGTATACATGTGTATTCTCTTATGCTTAAACCATGTATTTGACACAAACAATCCTTTTTCCAAGCACACGCTCACCAAGTTTTCACCATTATCGTTCACTCGAGGTTTACCAAATGGCCCACCCACTCTCACAGATGCATCCCGCCTCACATCAACCCAGCCATTCATGCCACCTAGTATAATTATTCTCTCACCAGGGTCACATTCATTCAAAACCTCTCTTAGCTCTTCCTAAAACTCATCTTTCACATTGTCTCTCTCTCCATTCACTGGTGCATAGCACGCCACAATCATAACTCTCCTAATATCTACTTCCATGCAAACCCAGACCAATCTAGGGGATACTAACTCGTATTTTCTTACCCTTAGTGTGGGGGGGCTCCGGCTGGCCAATGAGAGGCCCCAAGGATGCGACATTATTTCGTCATTTTGAGATGCGTGGACGATATATTTCTCGCCAATGCAACACAGTCATAGTGGATGCCGTGGCCGGATATTATTTTGTTTAGTCTTACAAATTACGCAAAACCCGGATTATTACAATTGAAATTCTCAGTAAATAGCGAAACATGCATGCGTTTTCAAGGCTTTAAGACGGACAAAATGAGAAGTATGAGTCTTGATGTGGTTAAATGAATTCGTCGTAATGAATAACATAGTAATAGAGCAGAGTAAAGGCATAATCCAAGCGGAAAATTGTCTTTACTCTGAATGCTTTAAGTCGGATTGTTTATTTCACGACGTGCGCTGAAAATGGCGCCACAACTGAAGGCCAAGTTATGATTTTATAAAAAGTATTTCGGTGACTAATTAATTCATTGAAAACAATCGAGGCGAAGAAATGATCGCATCATTGGGCATTCTGGGGCGATCTGTGTGGCAGAAATCGCTCCTTGTTTTAAAATTATATGTCTCTAGAGAGTGCCCACAGAATTAACATATTCCGAAGGAAACGGGTTATATTGTTTGGCTCACGGAAATCCACGGAGAAGCGGTGGGTGCGGCGCGACCGCCAAGAGGCGCTGTTACCGCTCCGAATCCGAACGAGAGCACTACTGAATGCCTTGTCTTGTCCCTTCATCGAGTGTCATTGGTATCGCTTTCACTGGCTTAAAGACAAAATTAATGCGCTCAATATGGAGATTATTAGCCAAGTATATATTTTTAACGAACTCTCTTTCCACATGGAGGAGCCGCCTGAAGCGTCATCTCCATTTCAATGGCCCATTTCAAATTTAATTGCTGCAGTAGTGTATTAGTAATTAAAAACAAAAGATGGTCGGGCGCCTTTAGTTTTAAACCATTTGATTCCCTGGCAGAATTTGCTTTATATTTACGGTTTTTACGTAAAATGAAATCATATTTAATTTTTTAAACTAATATTCCCTTCATAAATCTCCAATCTCACCACTTGACACCTTGAAATGTCCAAATTACAGAGCGAGAAAGAATTGTGGGGAAATGAATGATTTTTAGTTCATGTGAAGTACCAGAAGGGCTTATTTAAGCAACAGGTCGTGGCGTCAATGAAAAAAGCGTCAAAGTGATTTGACGGCGCGGCGAGCGTGAGGGGCGGCCGTGTTCACCAGGGAATCTTGCCTCTTAAAAGTGACCTCGCACGGAGAGCTGGAATAGATAAAAGCTGGCCAAAACCACAATTTTTGAATTTTTTTATATAGAACCGGGAATGAGAAATCCATAAATTAGAGTACCAAGGTGACATACAACTGAAAATAATATCATCAAAATCGTTCATTTAATTTATACAGCGTGTCGAAAATGAATATAATGCATGAAACCTGGAATGTGCAATTTATACGAAACGTTTAAAAGTTAGTTCGACTGGTGACGGAATTCAGTAAAGAAGTTACATTTTTAAGAATATTTTTATGGTATATTATCCTTTTTGATGGTGGAGAGGAAAAGTATCTCAGTAAGTTACCTTTATTTAGTCATTATGTGTTTTACTTAATGGACAACTATTTTCGCGCAAATTTTAGCCATACAAGCGGTGAAAGTACCTACTTACCGCCGCTTGCCGCCACTTTATCATTTTTACCCCCAAAGTTCGGTTTAAGTCTATATTATGTGAATGAAAAGACTACCCTTGCACCTGCTTGCACCCTTTCATCTATCGCACGATAGTAAAAAACAAAACGGGTGTTTCTTGTCGTCGTTCAGTGTGACACACAAAATGGGAGATTCGAAACCTTTCCGTTTCTGTATGAAAACCTGGAATTTTCTCGTCTGCCATTCTCATTGCTATCGCTTTCTTCGAATGAATTCTCCCTAATGATTTAACTCATACACCTAATCCCTGTGATTAAGTTCATGGCGCAAGGCTCTCACGCGGCAATTAACCTAACGATACGCGGGCCATTAGTCAGCGTAGGGGTCATTAGTCTAAGGGCAGCAAATCCCTGCATCCACATAGTTTATCTTGCTTGGAATATGTGCAAAGAAAATCTAATACAACTCTATAAATTGTTTTTTTAATACTCGAGTTTTCCAATATTTCCATTCATTTCTGGCTGAGCGTAGTGCATCAGTCTCATTCGTTTTCGGAGCGTAGAAGAGCGTTGAATCCGCCATAGCCCAAATATGGATACTATCTAGTATAGGGACCCGCCATAATTTACATAATGCGCTCTTGAAGAAAAGAGGAAAGAGAGCGGAACAGAAGAAAAAGTTTGTTTTCACACGAAAAACTCAAAAGGAGCTGGAAAATAAAACACTATCCATTCATTCAAATGGTATTTTTCCATCAATATTTCCGAAAGTGGGACCAGTGTTCCAGAATGGAGCTCAAATTTTAAAAACGGTGTATGAATTGGCTGATACGGGAAATAAAATTTCCTTCCACAGTTTTTAGTATCTCCTGAGTACATCTGCATCAGGCGATATCTGGCATCACGGGGAATAATGAGAGGGTCTGGGTGACTGAATATTTATTTCCTTGTATTCATTGGGTGCTGTCTTCACGCGCCTCTGCATTTAGCTCGATTTTAGGCTCACTAGAAGTTACTCGAAGTGAAAGGCCATCAGTGCATCTCGAAAGTGCAAGTGCTCGATCCAAGCAGAGGAATGAGTATAGGATTGAGAGGCACTTCGTCATTTGAGAAGACTAAGACATCTTCTACCACAGAGAAATATCCATCCGAATTTGGAATTAGAAAATCCTTCTCCTGAAAAAATCCTTCTAGTGTTGACCATATTTGCGTTTACTGTATGTAAACTTTTTATTTGTCATAAAGTGATTGCATTAAATTCATCATATAAAACTGAGCCATTTTTTGCAATCATGTCTCATGTAACTTCTTGTTCGAAGCATTTCTGAGGAACTCAGTGCCCGCTTTTCAATGATTATGAACGATCTATCCAGTAAGCTCACAATCAATGACGAGTTTTTCTCACAATATTGCTGAAATACAGTTAAATTATATGAGCACCTTTACCCATGGTTGGTATAGAGACTACGAAATGTGCATAAAGTATTAGTTCAAGGAGCAGGCATCGCTTCCTATGTAACTATAAATTTGGTCCGCCATTCGAGGAGACCTTGGAGGCTCGAAGATAAAGGGAATCAAACTTAAGGAAAACATCCAGGTTGGTCACTACTCACGAGCTTTTTCCTCAGCTATTGCTAACGTAACTTCCAGTATTTATTGTTCTTCGGGAGTTCCTCGTTCAGCGAAAAGGAACGTCCGTCCGTCCCAGATCCGCCAAAAATCGTCTTACGTGAATAGAGCGGAGGAATTAAGGGAGATGGCAGAATGACCTCCTCAGCATATTTAGACTTCGAAGCAGGGGCGCAAAAATCCTCCGAATCGTGGGGGGAGGGGGGGGGGAACTCCTTTAAAAAAGTCTGTATAAGCTAGCTAAGCGGGGTGGGAGGGTGAGGGGGGGAAGAGTCTGCAAATAAATGTTCACCCAAATGGATCTGAGAGTCTGCAAATTTCAACTCACTAAGGGATGAAGGCACAAATAATTTTGAAAATCGGGCAGTGTCCATTAAAAAGTGAGCCACAACCTCTGATTTTATTGCCTCTGATTTTACAATCATGCTTGGGAGGCAATGCCCTCCCCCCTCCCCCCGTTGTTGTGCCTCTGCTTCGAAGAGATGGGTGAATGAAACGTCTTAGCATTGGATAGAGAGAGATATGAATGATAAAAGCCTATCCGATAATAATGTGTTGTTCGGCCGAAATCCATCGGGACCCGGGTTCGAGTGCCGGTCAAGGTAAATGGTTTTCCTTTAGGGACGTTGTGGCTTAAACTACTTGTAATAAAATCGTGTATGTTTCCCAATAAGTAATTTGAAACTTTACAGTGATCACGTTCGACGATTTTATTTCACTCTTACATGTGACGAATTCCTACAGGCCAAGGGCGATTTTGGTGTCCTCTCTTTTATTCTCTACGATCGTGCCCTTGTCAACGGTGTGCTGCCGGAGTCTCCTTTTGCGATAACGCGTCTGACGCATGCCGCGTCATTGCGGATAGAGGGCCTCCCGCTTTTGTAAGACGGACTGAAAAAAATAGCGGCGCTACTTCCATCGCCACGAAGAGCCTCGCCTTCCAACGCCTCACGGACGCCGTTAGCACCCCAACCTCCCGCATGCCCTCCCGCACCCGATGACCCCCCGCACCCGCCGCCTTCATTAATAAAACGCCTCCAATGTCCATCATATTCCAGAGTGATGCAACGCGTCGCCAAAATTTATTTTTATTTTTTTTTCCGTCGGAACCTTCGAACGCTTTTACTGTGCCTCGTGCAGTTTATTATTGAGGAGGTGGTGGTGCGTGTGTCCTTCATACGTGCAGTTGCATCACTTGCGTGACTTTAGTTGGACAGAAGGAGTCGAGTGTACTAACGTGGGAAACGGTGAATTGCTTGACTTTTGATCAGTGGAGCCCATTTTCTTTCCTAAATAAAAACGAGCTCGGGGCAGTATAATAATTGTGGATATGAGTCTTAAATGGTGCGTACTCCGCAGTCGTATGCAGCGAGTAATAGGTGACAAACAGAGGGCAGAGGAAGGCGGCATTCCTTGAGAATGTTTTGAATTTAATGAGGCTTCAATGAGCCTTTTTTTACGGGAAACGCCTTAAACCGCAGATTTATTAAGGAGGGGAAACTATGCTAAAATCGATGTCATGGTTTTGTGTAAACAATACAAATATTGGTAACTTTACAAATATAATACATAACCAAATATGCAACATAATGTTTAGTAGAGAAAAGACGCAAGCATCAAAATCATCGTCATCATTTGTCGTCCGCATTCTGCAGGTCTCCGTCCTCTCTTATCTCACTCTGTATCCATCTTTATTAATCCTCGGACGGTCTCATCCTCACCCCTTCGATGGAACTCAACACCTTCCTCCTTCTTCTCGTGGGTTTCCCTCCCACACTGCACCTTCCGGCAGCAAACATTCCCTCCTCTAAACATGCCATATCCAAGCTCATACATACCCATCACGCCGTTCCCTTCCGGGGTAGGCAGAGTCACAAAGTTTCACTCATAAATGCATATTTGTACACCTAACTCTGCTTCAATAATTTCCTCCATACTGACCTATCCTTGCAAACCTCTTTTGCTTCATATACCCCCATACACTGCTTCATACACGCCGTCCTATTTTTAAAACTTCTAATATTCCTCCTCCTAAGAATTTCCTCAACCACATTCAGCCACAACTTTCTCGGCCTACCTCTACCCCTCGCGCCATTAATTTCACTCTTATATATCTGTTTCGTTATTCAACTCTCGTCCATTCTCTCAATATGGCCAAACCAACGCAGCACAACTTCTTTCATGTACATATGTCCATTACTACTGGAGCATCTAACTCACATTTATTCCCCCACAATCATTTATCACAATCATAACCCACATAATCATTTAATGCCCACTCATTCCTGACCCTATCCATCCTCCTGTTCATTTTCTCTCTAAATGAAGTTCCACAGCTTCCTTTCCCTCTCCTTCAAAGACTCCCTCATTCCTCGCCCCTTTTGACCCCTTGCTACTAAGTACTCACCAATTTACCGTCATTTATATCCCTTCCATCCTTTTCTCTCTTTTTCATTGCCCACGCCTCGCGTCCGCACAGAAAAGCACCCCGTTCTTCCCTATTTTACTTCCACTGAAATGGAAAGTATAGTTATTCATTCCAGAAACTTCTCATCGTCCCTCACATTGTACTTCGCTTTACCAATCAAATCCATGCTCTTCTTAATCATCTCTCCCCTGAGATTTACCCACTTCTCTTTCCTTATAAGGTTCCTTGTGTTATACGTCCCACCTCTCACTCTTGAACCTCTCACCTCGTTGTTGTTTTCTTGATTGTTTCCCTGGCAACCGTCTCCCCCCCCCAACCCTCTAGATCCTATTGGGGGACTCTTTTACCTCCGGACTTTCATTTAGTTTTCGAATAATCCATGCTGTTAAAAATCACCTCTTGGTGCATTCCAATAGGGATACCTTTAAGGTCTTTTATGGAGTGATTTCTCGCTGCATTTGCCATCCTCCTACCTTGGCCATTTTATTCCCGCTTTCCCTGCTTCGTGAGTAGATTCCTACTCGTAGAGCAAGAGGGTGGCGTACTTATTATCGCCCAACGCCCCTCCCTGAGGCAGAAGGGAGATCACGGGATATGTTTGGTCCCTGAAATTCATTCTCCGTTGTACAATGATGCCCCCATCACGGGGAGGTGTATACATCAGGATTTTTCTTTCGTCTTGTCCAGGACTTGAGGCATTTCCTAAACACTTCAATTTTTTGGAGTTATCACACTACGCAACTTTAAACTTCAGCTCGTGTTGTAATGCGTTGCCACAATAAAGCCAAATACTTTGTTGACTAACACTGCTTGGCCGCCAGTAAATATAAGCATAGCTTGAATGCAGAAGTGCAAAAAATATTATGTGATATGTAGCTTGACGTAGCTCGATAATTACTTTGAAACAATTAACTTATATTGAAAAAATTGTTAGGAATTGAGGTAAAGTGCGGCTTATGCCTTAATAAATCACAAATTATAAACTTCTTCTACACTAAAAGGCCCTAATCCTCGATAGAAATTTCCTAAAAAATCACGAAAACGGCTTTTCCAAATCTTAGAAATTCAAAATTGTCAATTGACGTCCTACCCCGGCACCCCTGTTTGACTCCACGGGCCCGTTACCTTGTTGGCTAGGAAAATAAAGGGATTACTGTAGAGCTGAAATTATTGAGTATTCCTCTAGCGAAAAGCTGCGGTAAAACTAGAAAATGGCGTCGATATTGTTCGAAAAAAATTAGAAATTCATCGTTTTTGGACGGTAATATCTCAAAAATCATACGTGAAAGAGGTGAGATTTTTACATTTCCTAAATGCGCATTTATTATACTACGTGATAATTTTGCTGTTATTTTTATGAAATGCGGGAGTTTCTCTCAAAAAGTTTTTCCGCTGCTGTGACGGAAATAACACTTTCCCAGGAATAGAAAATTTATGTACAGATAGCTTTACCGAATTGGGCAATTTTTTTGTATATCTTAAACATACCCAAACATATCTAAAACAATGAGCTAAATAAGTATTTGCAACGATTAAAAAGTGGAAGAAGAGCAATTGCGTTGTACGAAAAGGTCTCTTTAAAATGGCAGCAAGACGAATGGGAGTGCGAGAGCGGCAGCCTCGCAGCCAGTTTAGGCAGACGACGGTGGAGAACACGCGCCGGGTGCGAGTCAACTTGTAGTGGGTGTTGGGTTTGCTATAAGTCACTCTGCGAAAAACGGAGGATGCCCGAAAACAAAAAAGCAAGGAGATCATTCATTCGTGCAAATATTTTTATTTAAGATAGTGTGAAAGAACAATGAAAATATTAAAACCTTGACCGATCCTTGCACTGCGTATTTGTCTATCTTCCCTCGTGTTGTTAATACATATTAGAAATGTCGATTAAGCAGACGTTTGGCGCGGTTATAGAATGCCAGTTTACATACTGCAGGTGATGCCAAAGGGAAATATCGAATAATATTCTTCTTTTTCTTCAGTTAGCAACCCTGGGGCTGGTTTGCAGCATCTCGCCATTCTTCTCTATTCTCCGCCATCCTCTTCAGTTCGTAATATGAAGTTGTGTTAGTGTCTGTCATTATCTGTGTGATGTTTGCAAGTGGTGGTCTTCCTCTAGTGTTTCTCTCCTCCATCATCCCTCCGATGACTCTTGCTAGCAGGCCATTATGTCTGAGAGTGTGAGTCCTATCATATTTGCTCTTCTTGTTTTTAAGCTCCTCATGAAGCTTCTGCTTTCTCCTGATCTTCTGAATATTATTAACCCCCTGCACTATCTTGCTCATCTTCATTGAATCTCAATACATTGTAACTTATCCCTTTTCCTTTTCGTTCATGCGAAGATAAAATACGCGTTCTTTTCATGAGACGGAGGTCTGTCACCGTCATTTGTGTCAGTGCACCCATCTCCACTTTATTCTATCCGTTTATTCTTTCAACCTTATTGGGAAATATAGCTCTTCTTGAATATTTCACAGAATTTCCGTCGAAAAACGAGCGAATAAAAAAACAAGGAAAACGGGCGATTCCACCATAGCGCGGTACTCAGAGGCGATCCATAGAACAGGGCATGTCCCAGACTTTAGCTGGATATTCAGAGTGGCAAAAACCGTCCATGCCATCGGCAGAAATAAAATAGAGTTAACCGGGCGCCGTTTCAGCATTCATAATTGCAAGTAGCGTCAATGATGCTATTTTTGGGGGGAAAAGTGTTTTGGATGGTTATAATGTCAAAGAGCGCGGCTCCTTTTTAGAATAGTGTCCCTCGATTTTGGATTCCTGAACATTGCACACAAAATTATGGTATAGTACGCAAGCACCGAAATAACACCGATTTAACGTTGAGATGAATTAAGGTAGTACGAGAGAGATAGTTCCCTAATCATAGTAGAGACCATAACAAAATTATACGTTTTAATTTCACCAGCTGTAGGACACATCAATTAAATATTGAATCATTAATGGTGACATAATATAGTTTTACATGACAGAAATTGCAAGTAATCAAATGAAAATATCTAAATTTGTCTTTAACTTGACTCATTTTTTTCACGCAGTGCGTTTGAAACTCCATCAAAAGGGAAGGTTTATTGTAATCCCGAAGAATTTACTGCGGTGACAATATGATTAATTTTCAAAAATAGTTGAGAAAACACACAAACTACACACTGTTTATTTTTTGACAAGAACTAAGTGTAGGGAATGCCTCATTGTGTAAACAATGTC
Source organism: Ceriagrion tenellum (assembly GCA_963169105.1). Taxonomy (NCBI): domain Eukaryota; kingdom Metazoa; phylum Arthropoda; class Insecta; order Odonata; family Coenagrionidae; genus Ceriagrion; species Ceriagrion tenellum. The sequence goes on from OY720633.1 coordinate 21,606,023, forward strand.
TCTCTGGAGTGCATAGACACGTACCATTTCCCACTTAATGAAAGGGCTGTTTGTATTTTCTGACAAATATCTCGGAAAGTAATGTGGTAAGGGGATAAATTTTTGGTGTCAATGGAAGGGTTATATATTTTTCTTTTAAATTAGGCCAAATTCATGGATTTCTCGGTAAAATGATATTTCGCTCAAACTACCTTAAGTTAGGATCTCTAGAAAGGATAAAGCACTTGATCGAGAAAATCCAAGGATTAGGTTATATCCGCTTTCAGGCGTGCACCGCGCACTCTCGTGCTACAAGTAGGCCCACCTTAGTGTTCTCCGGGTGCGACAGCAACACATTATCGCGCGCCCATTTCAGAGCAATCGAAGAGAGGGAGGTCGAAATGGGAGGCGCGCTTTCTGGGGAATGTCCATCCTCCATGAGGAGAGCGAGGAGTCGATCTTCATGGAGCGCACGCGTTGCCTTGGAGACTGCCTCCGCTCTTCGCGCGCTCTGCGATATCCCTCTGTCATGGGAAAAAGCTTGCCTGAGCACGGTGCAAAGAGCGCGAGTGTTTTTTGCAATACCGCTCTATTTGGAATGCAGGTGTAGCTTGTATCTGGTTCCCTTCGGGGAGGCGTTCAATTAAGATGTTCGACCAAGATCTACCCGGGATAAGTTTGTCAACGGTTGGAATGGATATTTGTCGGAAGTTAGTTCTCAGTCGTATCAACCTGTGTTAGTAGACGTACCAGGAGTGGCAGAGAGCAATCAGAAAAAGCTTTCAATTTTGTTTTGCGGCGTGAAATGTATTGAGCTAGTTCATGCATTTTTCCCGGTAAACACCTCATTCATGATCAGAGTGACTATTGCAAGCATCAAATTTTATTCTGTGGCTCGTTGTGAACGTTCATACGATATCGACTTTGTAGTTTGTCTTTTGCGGCGTCGTTGCAAGAATAGAGGTCTTAGGAGGATTCTCCTGCACAGCAATCACTTTACTAACTGACGCTTGGCTGAAATGCATTCGCTACTATTCTCCAAATGCCTAGGGCTTCCTGGATAGCCTCAATGTTGCTTTTGCTGTGTTCGTTCGTTATTTTAGCAAAAAACCTCGCATTTTTCCTTTGACTGTGCTTCCTCTTTCCAACCGATTTTGAAGCCGATAAAATCTGTGAGTGTTTTCAGAGAAAGCCTCTTCTTTTAATCAATAATGGGTAATTTCAATCAATAATGTTTATTTTGTGAAAAGTAGGAATCATTTTGTTTTCTTCTCTGTAAAACTCTGCATGCCACCGCCAGGATGCGAGGAAGACGCTGTAGTCGCTTTTGAAGGACGCATGAAAATAAAGATAACTGAAAGATTGGGAATAGGAATATGGATGATGCGATCGTTTCGTTCGTTGCATTCGGTGCACGTGAGAATATTACTTGTATTATACTGGCGGAAGGTCCCCGTTGAAATTCAGTGGGTTTGAAAACATGGAACTTATTTTATACTATCGATAGCAATCCAAATATATCGATTTATATCATGCACAATGTATTTCTTATGGATTATACGGATTCTTCTCTTTCAATTGATACGTTCTGGGCCTATATTCACCATTTATCTATATGTAGTTCTGCTTCAACAATGCTTTCGGTCGTCAAGTGGACAGCGTGCCAAAAACGCTGAATTTTCAGCCATTTTATGGCTGTTTTTTCTAAATTTAGAGTAACTCAGTCGGAAAACAAATATCGGTTGCAAGAATAAAAATGTTTATTTATATTTCTTTCTAATGGTCTTTGTTGTGACTCAATGCGACCATTGTTTCTAATTTAAATATGCAAAAGAAGAAAGGTCTGCACGCATGAAAAACGAACTTCACATGTATTTTTATGGAAACGCTTTTACTCGTCTGTATTCGAACCGGAGGCCATTAGGTAAACAATAAGTAACCATAAACCTTTCGAGTGACATGATTAACCATCTTACAAAGTTTTACGTCATCCCGTGCGGTGATTTTGTTGTTATAAGTGACCGCACAGTCACACTTTCTTTTTTAAATATAAGATTCTAATCTATGATGGTTTAATCTTCTTATTTTATCAGATTTTGCATGTTCCAAATAGATTTTTGGGGTGGAATAATAATTTCGAGGCCACAAACAAAAATGTTTCAGGTCACCGTGGTTTTTGAGCTCAGAGTCTGAGTGGGCGGTTAAACTCTCAATACGCGACCCCCCCCCCCTCCCCTCCCCTTACTCCTCCTCAATTTGGTCCATCAAGATTTGATGGGCGGACGAGAGAGCATCGCGCAGGCACGCAAACTCCATCGGATGTTTGACCTCCGACCCGAGGGATCGAGATACTTGCGCTCCCATCATCAAAGTCTTAACCTCGCCGATTTTCTCCCTCGCATCGACCTCCTCCCCAGATTCCCAGACCGTCGTGGCTGAAACAGAAACCGCTGAACCACCGTCTCTCTTCAGATCTTCCCTCTTTCTCTACCTCCTGTGTGGCACCTATCGCCGAATTTGGCAGTCAAAAATGGTAGTCGCTTTATGAAAATCATCACCTCCATGGTCACCAATGGCCTAAGACTGAAACGACAATGAATCGATGATCCTTGGTCACTCATCGAGTGAGTACTTCCTTCAAAGCCAAAAAATTAGGAGTGCTTTTTGCTCCTTTTTAAATAATGATGAAAACATACATCGTCATTCGTGGCCTCTCCACTGATGCCCCGATTGCCGCCATTATTGATCTCTTTTGCCCGCCAATGCTGCCAATCTCTTTTATCCGGTATTTATTTCATGGCTGGAGATCCTGTCTTGTCTCTACAATCCCTGTTCTAACGACCATCACCATCAAATGGCATCGCATTGGAATCTGTCAGAAAAATCGCGAACTCACACAACTCGCCGTTGACCACTTCCTCCCTCGTGCATTTCTGCTTCAACCCGCCTCCTTCTCAATCCTTCCCAAATTCCTTACCTCCCTCCGAGTCGGACACTTCCCGTCCCCAAAATATCCACTCGGGGTTACGAGCAATAACCTCTGTTTTACGGCAGGCGGTTCGGCTCACGCCGCAGGATTACAACTTCCACCCCCGGTCTGAAGCTCTCGCTTATTACCGAGGATATGGAAGAGGTGGGAGGAAAGGATGGGTAGGGAAGGTTAGCGAAACCACTGCCCCTTCGAGACCGACACCAATGAGGCGGAATGAGGTCAAAAGGACCTCAAGGGCCTCCGCCTCCCCGAAGTGCTCGTTTTAGTTTGGTTCCCCCAAACAACTGAGACGAGTAACCGTCGGCTCCGCTTTCGCTTGAGCCTACCGCACATCTTTGCGTACCGAGAGAGCCTGTTGCCCAAATATTTGGGATAAGGTATCCCTCTGATTCGCTTTATGGGTTGCCGTCGTGCGGTCTGCCGACTTACGTCATTGGAGTGAGGATCACCGGACCCAATGGAGGGTCAAAACGGACCAATTTTGGTCAAATGTGTGAGTCAATGTTTTACGGCAGTCGGCCGCAGTCGACGGCAACTTCCACCGCAGGTATTCCACGTGGTACTGTACAGTCTACATCTACATTACACCCCGCCAGCCGCCGCTTGGGCGTGTGGCAGGGGCTGTTAGGACACCAGCCGTGTGAAGGTGTACGTTTGTTGGAGATGCAATGGTAACATGTGTTTTAGGAGTGTATTTAGTGGAGCTCAATTTTTTGTGATCGCTCATTGAGCGCGGAAAGAACGAGTTTTTGTACCTATCTGTTCGGCAGTGTATCTCTCTTATATTTTATCGCATCTGTCAGACCTTGAGATGTAGTATAGTATCTTGATTATATTTTCTGTGTCGCGCTGAAAAATATCAGTTCTAAATTTATCAAGCAAGATAAGCCTAGCGTGTAGCCACCGAGTCTCTAGGGGCTCCCACCTTAATCCCTCTAACAGTTGTTACACTATATGTACGCTTGTAGCAGTTTTTAACGAAGCGCGCTGCTTTCCTTTGTATTTTATTAATATTTTTGCTTAAATCTATTTGACCAGGGTCCCAAATGCTCTCGGCGTATTCGAGGTGTGGCCTTACCAGAGCGAAGTAGCATCTCTTTTTGACTTTTTCATCAGAGGATCTTCCTAATATACGTTTAACAAAACCTACTTTCTTTAATGCTGCGCCACATATGTTCTGTATGTGTAAACCCCCCGATATATCAGATGTTATGGTAATTCCAAGATAAAGTCACCAGACAGAGAGTTGGTACGACCTTTCGCTCCGTTTACACAAGCCCTTCACCGTGATCGCTCCCTTTTTCGCTCCTCAGAGCGACGACGTCCATTGAACACTCTGCAATTCTCCCCTCGTTCCTCTCCGTCTCTTCTCCATGCGACCTTCCCTCCTCCTCGCGTCCCGTCGCCTTCCAACGGGGGTCTGCCCCCGCCCGCCTCGTTATGGCGCTGTCGCCGCCCTCCGCTGCTCACTGATGGCTGAAAGCGCCACCGCCTCTCTCTGTTGCCACCATCGACGACGACGAGGACCCATCTGCGATCTCGCAGCGATCACTACCCTTTCCGTCTCTTTCGCCCATACTACCCATCGTCGCCATACACTTGTGCCATCAGGGACTGTAGTTGCAATTTATGAAAATATTCTTCGGATCAGCTAGCCAAGTAATTACCCCTCATACGTTCCAAATCCTATAACCGAATGGTTAATTTATATTGCCGCCACTTAAAATTGGTTCCGCCAAAGGAAACAACGGTTTTCCAATGCAAAATGACTCTAAGTGTTGGGCGGGTTCAAAGTCTTTCAGTATTGACGTAATGGCGGTTAAAGTCGTGTATCTCGGCCTGCCTCAATTTGTCAGAGACGTAATATCATTCCATCGTAATTTCGGACTTTATCGTGTACAATGCGACGCATAAGGCATTTAGCAGATGCCAATGCCTTTTTTATGTTGTTGAGCCTGAGTTAAGATGTTGAGCCTTTTTTCTTCTTCTATATCAACAGTTTTACAGCCACGCGCGCATTCATAAGGATTAACTCCAAGCCATTTTTCGCGCCTGACTTGAATTGCTACTACTAGATCGCATATTATTAAGTTCCTATCTACCGATTCAAACATCTTTCCGTTAACAACTGCGTTGTCAGCATATAGTCTCAGTGTACATTTACTTATAGTACTGGGGAAAGGAGACATTTTATTTTAAATCCTTTATTGAAGAAATAGAAAAGGACCGATGACTCTTCCTTGGGGAACACCCTACTCGGCGTTAGCCGTTTGGGTTAACACGTTTAGAATAGCACTCATTGCCTCGATAAGAAGTGATAATTGCAGCCACTCATTTTCGGAAATGAGTTGGATAATAATTCTAATCTAAATCCGATGAGCTTTCTGCGCAAAATGCAAAAGGTGTTCAATGCGTTGGAATTTTGTAAAATAACGTTTAACTTTTCGAATTTCTTGATCTTAAGGGTAAGCAGTCTTGATTAATCTACTTGAAATTCCGTTACATAATGCCCAAATGCCTATTACTGCTCGTTGTTTTCGGGTTTCTCAACCGCGTGCGTTGACATTGGCCGACAACGGTTTCGGTAGCCATCATGCTATCGTCTTCAGGTCGAAGGTTCACCGCTCCAAATTTGTAGATCCATCTCTTATATGTGGGCGAGATCATTAGTTCAGTGGCCTGGACTACCTTTTATCAGAAGCTATGTAGTAGTTGCGGGTTCATGAAAAAGCATAGAGTTAAGTTTGGGAATACGCAATCATGGAGATGGAATAATTGAAATAATTTAGTGAGTAAGATGGGCAATCAGTTTTACGTAACATCTTCATGAAATCTGTCAAATGAAGAAGAAATTTGAGCATTGATGTATTCTTGCAAGCCAGAAATAATATTTATTGTTCTAGTGTGAGTTATTTATTATTAGTTAAAGTAGTCTGTACGCTACGTTATAACTAGAAATGACACAAACTCGTGAACGGTAAAATCGATTTTTCTGTTTGGTGGTGACCATAGGGCAAAACTAATTCAAAGCAACTGTTCACTACTTTTGAACAAAATTTCATTGAATTACGGCACTGGATTACAATGTAAGAAAAGTCTTAACCCTAACATAATAACTCGTCAGTTTTGTTATAACCGTTGAAAACCTATTTCCCTCGAGAAGAGCATCGTCAAACCGTTGAAAAAAAAACAAATATTCCAGTTCATTTTTCCAAAAATGTTGGAGAGAATGAGCATCTCAAATTTCTACTGACTAATATTTGAACAATAACAGACACAGGCAAAGGCATTGGAATAAGTTTGCTATTACACCTGTCAGTGTGCATAACGACATTTTGAATCACAATTTGCTAAACTATTTTTTATATTTTTCCGTATTTACAAGTTATCTTTTGGCACTTTCTCGACTTGAGTGCGTTGTCCACTTCGTAACATGACAGCACAGTTGTTTTTAGTTCGTTTTAGACCTTCCTGGCGCATTATTTGTCACTGCGCACTTAAATTTTGAAGCAAATCGGAAGCTCTGCTGATGTGCTTGCGCGAGTCATTTGCTCGAGACGGAAAGAGCGTCGATATAGGCGTAATCCGCGATTATCGCGTATTCAATCACTGTGGGTGAGTCAAAACATTGGGACAGCGTAGAGTTTTGAGTCACTTTGTAGCGGAAAGAGTTTGAGATGTCGCTCACCATTGAGAGGGAAGTTTCGAATGAGTCCATCAATAGCAATCGATCTCTCAATGATCGGTGGTGGATTGACCCGGTGGTGGATGATTCAATTGGCGGCGATTGGGAGAGGAGGGCGGAGAGGGGGGACGGGGTGTGGAGGTGGGGAGAAGGGGCGAACACCCCTTTCCCTTAAGAGAAGGGACTTGCAATGAGGGAGGAGAGTATGATGTAAGGTGTGCGTGTTGGCGAGTGTTATAGAGTGGCCTGTGCGGTAGCGGCGGCGTCCGAAACTTCGTTACTACCTTTTGTTGCCCAATTGAATTAATTATGCCGTCTTGTGATATCTACTCCTCCATTCCCCCCCCCTCCGCCCCCTGTCACGCCGGAATTTAACCTGTTATGGTTTTGAGGGCAGCCCTTGGGACCTCTGCCCCCACCCCGCGCCCCCTCCCCCCGAACACCGCCCCCACCCGTCCCCCTCGTGGCAAACGCGCGCACACTCCTAGGGGCGCCAGTTTGCGCCAAAAGATACGGGCCAGATACACTCCACACCTGCTCCTTCGTTGGCGTCAGAGAGCGGCTTCCAAAGGGACCAAGCGGGGCCAAGTGACCGCACGTTGCCAAACACCTCCGAACGCAAAGACGTTGTTTGCGCCTTCAATTCGCTCATCGTTTCTTCCGACAGTCAACATCTACATACTACACTGTGAGCCGCCGCTTAGGCGTGTGGCAGGGGGTATTAGGTCACCAGCTGTGTAAAGGTGTACATTTTTATGAGATGAAATTGTGACATATATTGTAGGAGTGTATTTAGTGGAGCTCAATGTTTATTGTGATCGCTTCTTTTGCGCGGAAAGAACGAGTTCTTGTACCTATCTGTTCGCCAGTGTATCCCTCTTATTTTATTTCATCTGTCAGACCTAGAAATGTAGTGAGGAGTCATGATAATATTCTCTATCTCGCTCTGAAAAATATCAGTTCTCAATTTATCAAGCAACTGAAGCCTATTGTGTAGCCTCTGAATCTCTAGGGGTTCCCACTTTAATCCCTCTAAAAGTTGTGAGACACTATACGTACGCTCGTGGCAGTTTATAACGAAGCGCGCAGCTTTCCTTTGTATTTTATTATTTTTTTGGCTAAATCTTTATGACCAGGGTCCCAAATTCTCTTGGTGTATTCGAGGTGAGGCGTAACCAGAGCAAATTGACATCTCTCCTTGACTTCTTCATCCGAGGACCTTCCTATTATATCTCCGCAATAATGACCACTTTTTCGTTCATAATTTCTTAATTTCCATGATTTTGCAGTGACCTTGGGGCATCCATTCTTTTTTAATAGAATAGTTGGGGATCGGGTCGGTGGGACGACCCCACTGTCTTCCCATTCTGAGGACCCAGGCTTGAATCCTGGCAGTGGCTGAAATCAATCGGTTTGATTGCCCTCAATTTTCTGTCATCTCCTAACCTAAAGTAACTAACCAGTAAATGACGTGCAAACCGATGATTTTCACTTTTTTCTGCAATGAACTTCTATATTTATCCTTCATCATTATTGAATACTGGGAGAAGGTGACTATCGAATGGAATACAATCATACAATTATGTCATTGAGGAAAGTTTCTACAGAGTTTTAAAACCTTCAATAATTGATATCTTAACTCCGGTTCATTATTTCCTTTAAGATAATATTCAATGAAGCGTTAGAAATTTAATATCTATCATATTTAATTGTAAACATCTTGCGATTACTCGGTGTGTATTCTCAAACGCTATAAATAATGCCGGAGAATATTGATTGTCCTGTGTTATTAACCCGACTTCTAGTGAAATCGTACCTTCGGGAGGCCGTGAAACTTTATCTAGTCAGTCGATTCAACATTTTCCTTCCTTCTTTTGGGACTTTCATTTTCTTGATTGTCCGTTTCCAGGAGTTGTTCTGAGGACGTCCCGAATCGACATCAATTGTCTTTTACTCCATTTTGGAAATTTCGATCGTTCAATCATTCCGGAAACCTAGACAATAGAACACGCGAAGCATGGAAGAGAAAAAGGACAGAACAGGAGACGCCTGGACCCGACCTGAAGATGCATCAATGTGGCTCGTTCTTGGTATGGACGAAGGCAGAGCCAGCAGCCGAAACTCTGGCCTCAACTGTCTCCCTAACTCAGAATAATGCCTGAGAAAAAAATTTAAATCAACGTGGATTGCTGGGAAAATACCAAATCCTTTATGCGCACATGTATTTGTTAAACCATGCCAATGAATTACGGCCTAATTATGCGCCATTGATTGCATGAACCACAGCAAAGAGCCTTAAGTGTCTGGCGTGCGTATTCCCAATCTCTTCCATCGCCGGATCGTGGATGGTGTTCACTCTGCAGAATATAGAAAAAAAGGAACGAACGCTGAGCGCATATCAGTGTAGCATATGACTCGTGCAATGACCTGCAAATCATTCGTTTGTTATTCAACGTCCGTGGCTCAGAGATTGCTATCTCAATATGACAAAATTTAATCACTGATTTAGCCAAATTCAATGCCTTCTAATAATAGGTACAATGTCGTTGTATATTTGACTGAAAACTTTAAACTTACGCTACAATCACATCATCATATCAAATTATTATCAATTAGTAACTCGAAAAATAATTTCTCTCTCCTTCACGAGAAATGCTTTTGGTGGGCCACGAATGACCTTCTTGACTTCAAAAGACTCGACACAGTAGAAAAAAATGAATAACAGCAGAGAATATGATAAAGGTAATGGGGCTCATGTGAGAAAGTGCTAAAGTGGTAAAGGACAAAATTAAATCCTGGGGTACGTTTAAAATAGAATTATTGGACGGAGCATGCAATGATTCATTGTATAACCTTGATAAAATGACAACACGTCTGGTTGGTTCCAAGTGGTTTTGATTCAATTTGGCATTTTTCGACGATTTGAAGACATAAGAGGAATGACATGATGAAAAATGTCAGTTTGTTGAGGTATGTACCAGCAGTTGTAGCTAACTAGCAGGTCATTTGAATATTGAGATTAGTTGACTGCGACCCACCACCCTTCCCTCTCTTTAAGACGGCGCATCACACCCGCTCGTCTTGTCCAATTCGTCATGATTTCCAACCCCAGTTTTTTTGTTTAAGACTTATGTCATCATCTTGAAATTTTCAGAAAATATATAGTAGACCTTTGTCACAGGATGCCTGTTTCTCAAATATAACAATTTGATCTTGGATCATTAATAAGCCATCGGGAAATCGGCAAGATATGGGGCATACTTTTACTAAAACTAATATCTCTATTGAAATATCGTAAACAGAGGGGGATGTATCTATTATTCTACTGTCAGAGTGCTAAGTAACAGCCGTCATGGCTGTAAGATTAAAACTTGTCACTGGTTCTTTTCGCCAAGCTACCTCAAAGATTTTTGGCGATGGTAAGCTCTGATGGTGACGCAAATAGTTCCGTCTTTCCCCATAGATCTTTTATCAGTGCTGACTGTACCTACGCGCTAGAGATTTGGCCACAATTTGCCGTCGATAGTTGCCTCGAGTGTGAGTTATTCTAGAGAGAGAAGCTTTTCACGCCCAAATGGCTCGATCGGGTGCAAATGTCGCCATCTAGTGACTTTTTTATACAACTATTCTTTACCGAAGGATAAGATGCGTTCCCTTAATGCTAGCTCCCTTACCACCTTATGACTCCTCCCATGTACTCTCCCCCGTATTTGATCCATAAAGTTATTCCTGAGTCTTCGTTTAGAGACTTTTCCCACCATTTCTCCTTAAAATATGTTTTGCACAAACATTTGCGCCTTAGGGTACGTCCAATCCATTGGGTTTTCCTCTATAGTGATCCATTCAATGGTATTTTCCTCTTCTACTCTTCTGAAAACTTCATTATTTCTAATTCTTTCCGACCATTTCTGTGTACAGCGCACTCCTCCAGCACCAGGTTTCGAGAACTCTCGGGCGAAGTGGGCGGAAGTGAGACCTTAAGATCTTAAGAATTCCTGTAAATAAGTAAACACACATTCACTCCTACAATCAATGAACGTAACTTTGAGAAAATTTACATGCATATACAATGAATGAATACGGCGCATACGAGACAGACCTGCGCGTTAATCGCATTAAGGGTCACCTCTGCCGCCCACCCCTCCCACCTGTTGACCAGAACCCCCATTTTCTCCCTCCCCTCCCCTAACCTTGCAGCTTCCCCCCCTCCATCTCCCTACCCCCCTTCCCCTCCATTTCACCTCTGCCGACCGTATCAAGCGCGCCCGTCAAATTTCCCTAGCCGCCGTATCAGAGGCTGCCTTCGCCACTTAGCACTTCAAGGCCCCATGCGAAGGCAGTAAGTAGTAGACGACTCCTCAAAATCTCCTCCGGGTCGCATTCACGAAGTATCAGGTTGGACCCGTGAGACGAACAAACGAATTCGCCGGAAAAGTTGGGAAGCCGGCAGCGCCACTCCGATTTCGCGGTGTGAAGTGGAATATACGCGAGCTTAGCGTTTTCGAATTGGCGTGGGGAGGGTGGGGGGAGGAAGGGAGGGATGGGGAGTGGAAGGGGAGCGATGGGGAGTGGAAGGGGAGGGTGGGTGGGATAGGGTGGGGGTGGGTGACTGAAATGACACGGTCACCCCCCTGGCAACCAATCCCTCTTGTTCCATGTTTTCAACATTTCAACTTCCCCCTCACGACTAAGCGTCCGAAAATATTTTACTCGCAAAACGAGAAAAGATTACAAATAATTGCGAAACTGATAACTCCTTTCCGAAAAAGTCGATTAACTTTGTAAACAGCCCTTCTGCTCCAAGAAATATTGAAAAAATATAACGTGTTATTCTTTGGCGTGTGACTACCAAGTTTTGGGTGTAGGTGACAGCGCTTTCCTTGACACACAATAATTGATATCTTCAAATTGTGTTGGATGAAAGGCATGATATGCCTATTTATTTCTTCTTTATTAATTCAATATTTATAATATCTTTCTCACCCCTTCTGACTGGAAAGAGCTCTTGCTTTAAAATACTATCCAAATTTTCATGCAACCTGGTACTCGAAGTGTTATCGAAGGTACAGGTTATCAGTAGAATGGCCATCGTGTTCAAAATGATCGGAAATTCAATAAGACCTTATATAATAAATGCTATGCTAGCGTTTTGGAATTTAGTAGAGATAAATTCTATGGGGAGGTATTTTACTAAAGACAGAACTGCCTTTCTACATGTATTTCACTACCTATAAGGACAAAGCAATGCAAATGTAGTCAATTGGTATCCATATTTTCTTTCAGAGGATGATATCAGTTTTAAAAAAGTGGCAACCTAGTTATTCATCATTAATTTCAATTACAATATCAATAAGAAGTTTCAATGACAGTAATATCCATTGTCAACCGTTTATATTGCGCTGATATTAAGAATGTATCTTGGGGAATCGCAAAATTTCTTTCCTAATGAATTTTAATTCGAACAATACAATCACGTTACAGAGGATAAGGACGCCTCCTTGATGACACTTGACCTCCCTTTCGTATCCGTCAACATATTTAACCACCGCGGCCACTGCATCCATTCCCATCAAAGTGGAACAGGGTGAAGCCAAAGGTGATTCCAAAGAGAGCTAATACCTTGAGCGGAGTCCAAAATAAATGGGACTCCAATGGGTCAATAACTATAATGTTTCCCAGATAATGGCTCAGTCGAAAGCTAAATCGTGAATACGCCCGCTGCCGTTTGATGAAGAAGGTCATGTGATCGACGAATCCAGTATGATGACCTTCGTTCAAATCTTACGACCGTGAAGACTGTTTACGTTTCACTTCTTTCGAAGTCGAATCAGCAGTTATGTTCCAACTGCGCCATCACTTTGGACGGATACTGGTCAGTAGACATGAGTTTTTTCAGTTCGGAATTCCTTCCGCAAGGGGCGTTTGCCCATTCAAGGTCCTGTGTCTCCAGTTGATTACTCCCGCTGCTTCGTATATCTCTCCTTGTTGGCTCTCGGCGACGTGAATTTTTCCCAAATTGGCCTCTTGCAATCGGAGCCGAGAAATGACGTACGGAGGAAATCAACCTCTTTGTGGAAGGAGTAGGGGATAGGTCATCACCAACGAAATATGAAACAGGAGAAATGCTCGGACATGAAAGAGTTGTAGCCGGGAGAATGGGGGACTTTAGCCATCCAATTATACATGCCTATAAGAAAAACATTTTTTTGGTGCTTAGGATTTTAGAACTGATTTTAGCTATATTTGGGGCACTATATCTAAATGTGAATTGAGTTTTTCTCTATCAGCTCTACTTTTTTAGATACGTCCACTTATCTATCAAGGTTTTTTCTATTCAATACAATCATGTATGGGTATTTTAATCCTACTTGAAGAAAATTCTGAAATTCGGCGTACCGGTAATTTATAGAGAACCGAAAAACCACTTTTATGACTGTTATTTCTGCCAAACGTGAATATTAATGGAATCAATAATAACAATCGTAGCAAGAGGACCTATTCTGATTTAGTCTCTGCAAGATGCCCTGTACAGCCCTCGCTCAGATGAAGTGCCGATCCCAACGTTCCACCAGCTATGAAGAGCACTGTGAGAACGAGTTTTGTCCCTCTAATCACCTGCTGATACTAATGAAGATGACTGTGATTATGAGGAGATATCATCAGTTCTTCAACGTTTCAACCAGGATGAAATAAATGATCTCACCAGAGATCTCAATCTGTCAAAAGATGGTTCTGAATTGCTTGCTTGAACGAAAAATATTTCCTGGAACAAGGAACTAAAATTACCTTTCATTGGACAAGAGAACAGGATCTGCCAACACTTCTTCTCTCAAGAAGACAATCTTGTATTTTGTCATGATGTTAGACGACACCTGGCAAAAATGGGTCTTCCTGAATATTTTCCAGATTTTTGGAGCCTGTTTATTGACAGATCAAAGCAAAGTTTAAAATATGTCCTTCTACACAATGGGAACAAATATGGCTCAATACCAACTGCTCACTCAACGAAAATGAACGAAGAATATGACACCATAGCTTTAGTTTTAGAGATGGTAAAGTGTCATGAACGTCAATGGGTATTTTGTGTGGATTTTAAAATGGTAAACTTTCTCCTTGGACAGCAATGTGGCTACACCAAATATCCTTGCTTCGTGTGCCTCTGGGATAGCAGAGACAAAACACACCACTGGGTTAGAAGAGAGTGGCCTAAATGAAAAAAACATGGACGTTAGGGAAAAGAATGTCACAAACAACCCCTTAGTTGGACGAGAGAAAATCATCTTTCCTCCACTGCATATCAAGCTGGGCCTAATTAAGCAGTTTGTAGAGGCTCTTGATATGAACGGATGTTTGGCATACATAGGGAAAAAATGCCTAGGTTGGGAATGGAAAAAATTAATGGAGGAATATTTGACGGCCCACAAATAAGACAGCTCATTAATGATCCTGCCTTCGTAAATTCCATGCATGAGGCTGAGCAAAAAGCCTGGATTTCCTTGGTTGCAGTTGATGAAAATTTTCTGCGAAAATACAAAGCTGAAAACAGTGTTGAACTGGTTAACGAGATATTAAACAGTTTCATATCCCTCGGATGTAATATGAGCATTAAGGTGCACTATTTACACAGCCACTTAGACCGTTTTCCTGAAAGTTTATGAGACACCAGTGAGGAAAGGTGAACGATTTCACCAGAATATTATCACTATGGAGGACTGCTACCAAGGAAGATGTGATATGCAGATGATGGCAGATTACTACTGGAGTTTAAAGGAGCCTCTTCCAAAGTACATTCAAGAATGTCACGGAAAAGAAGTTTCCGAAGTGTTCAGTGACGGGTGGTTTTCATCAATGACTTTTTCCTCTTTCTTGCTCTTTGTAATCAGATAAATACTACTGCAATATTCTCAATGATTTTTGTGTTCCTGTAACATTTTTAAAAATATGATGATACCAAATTCCGTATATAGTTTTTTATTTGATCCGTAGATTTAACTTAAAATAGTACAACGTATATTTCACTAAAATGTTATACTTTTGAAATTTGAGCTAGCGCCTAGGCAAATTTAATGCCATATTAGCCAAACTCAGGGCATCAAATTCATATGAAATCAACGCCAAATACTCGGGCACCAAAACCACTGTCGGCCTGTGTTAATTATTTATTCACATATGATGTATTATATATTCATCCAAAAAATATTAACCGGTATTAATGATTGGTTTGTCCGCCAACCGTTTCGCCTGACGGATTATTAACTCTTTTAACCGATGAAGAGTTATCCTTGCAAGCGTTGACTCACCGCAGCACCGGAGATGAGCTAAGTGGCCTATCAAGCAGGCGTAGTGGCCTCGCTGCGAGTCCGACTTTCCCTCGTGAGAATTCTTACATTAGTAGGAAAGCCGAGAAAATCCGAGTCATCTGCGTAAATGCTTCGAGGAACGTGCTAATTGGAAGTCTCCGTTGAAGAGGCAAGAGACAGATCGGAAAGCGGTCCTGCGTGGCCCTTCAACGCCCAGCGTTGAATGTGACGTTGTGCGTGCCTTACACTTAACCATCTGTTGGTAGTAGGAATCCTGCTCGTGCTCCTTGGTTACACCCAAAGTTATTTTTAAATCGTTAATGAATTTGTTATAATATTATGCATTAAGAGAAGGGCTTTTTTACACCAAGAGATATTTCAAGTTGTACGATGCCTTCGTTAGACACTATTACTTAAAATGAGCATCTAAGAATCAACCGCAAGTACTGTTTAAGTTCTTTCCTTTTTAAGTGCACTCCGGGGCTCATAAATTCTATTCCCGATGTTTCTTTTAAAAGGCGCTACTCATTGGTACGCGCACAAAGTATCAAACGAATGAAAGGCAACTATGATGTGTTGTAAAGTGAGGAGAGCAATACCACAAATGGAAAGCGCCAAAACCTTGGGATTTTCTCAAGTGAAAAGTATATAGAGCACATTAAGAGTCAATTAAAATTGTGGGAAGTATATTGCCATCTGTTAATGGTTGAAGAAAATTACGGTGTGGCTAAATATCCAAAAGCGCAGAAAGTCTCAGAGGATGCGAGAATACCAAAAGGGGTGTTCGGAGCAAGTGAGACGGAAAAAATGGTCGGGAAACGCTGCCGAAGAGGATTGCCACAGAATTGCGACAGCGGCGCTAAAATAGAGAGAGCGCTTCAGGTTGGCAACGCCGACACGTGCGGTGACGAAGTGGGATCGTTTCCGCTTTCGTCTCAAATATCGGCTCGGGGGAGGGGGGTGCTAGAGACGGCCGGGAAAACAAGGGGGAGGGAGGCCGAATCTGTGTCCCTAATATTCCCCGCGGTTCCGCTCCCCGAGAGAGTATTCACGAACGCGGGGTGCCGCAGGAGGGAGCTTTGCTTGCTCTTCCCTTATCCGTGGGCTCCGGGAGGGCAGGCGAACAACAAAAAGAGCCCCCCCATTTGCGAAACCCTTTTACTTCCTGGTCGGAGAGATGAGGCGAGAGGAGGGATCTGAATGAGGCACACGGATCGATTGGTTGTTCGAGGGATGCGTGGGGTGCATTCGATTAGCTAATCCGTTTCGCCCTTGGCTCACCCGAGTGGTCGTTTCTACGTTTGAATGGACGGCGGTGACGAGAAACGCGCGCGACAAGTGGCGAAGGAGGAACGGATGGCCAGAGGGAATGTCCCCCCCCCCATGGAGTCGAAGGGGGTCTCTCGTGCAGAGGGTGGAAGTTGATTTTAGGGGGGAGGGGGACAAGATTTTGGTGGTCCTCCCCTGATTCACACTACCGAAAACCCAGGCATTAAAACAATTGAGCAGCGAATAAATGAAGTGAGTACGACACCGTGATCTGCTCGCTGAAGACGATGGTATTAATAATGACAACCCGAGCAAGCGCGCGTTTGAAGAACAAATCCCTTTGATGAAGGAAAAGGCGTCATCCGTTGACGGGTTACAATGTGCAACGGGTGCAACGAACAATTACACAGCGGCGCGTGTCATCCACCCTCGTTTAAAACGTCATGTTCGCCCGGAGGAGAGGAGTGATCACACAGTGAGGAGGGGCTCCCTCGATTCTTCCTCTCCTTTACAACCTCCTCTTCTCATGAGAGAGGCGTTTCTCCTCCGCTCCGGAGACACGTCATGAAAGCACTCCACGAATGAAATTCCCTTTCAACCACTTAACTGAAATGTTTGATCGCCCTCGAATTAGACTTTTAGGACTCAGTCATCAGTAGTATTCCCGATAAAGTAAACATAAAATCTTCAGATACGCTAAAATATCTTGGAATTACCTTAACTTCTGATATATCGTGGGGATTACACATATAGAACATATGTGGCGCAGCATTAAAGATACTAGGTTTTGTTGAACGCATAATAGGAAGGTCCTTGGATGAAAGAGTCAAGGAGAGATGCTACTTCGCTCTGGGTAGGCCACACCTCGAATACGCCGCGAGCATTTGGGACCCTGGTCAAATAGATTGAAGCAAAAATATTAATAAAATACAAAGGAAAGCAGCGCGCTTCGTTAAAAACTGCTACGAGCGTACATATAGTGTCTCACAACTTTTGGAGGAATAACGGTGGGAGCCCGTAGAGTCTCGGTGGCTACACGCTAGGCTTATTTTGCTTGATAAACTCTGATTTTTTTAGGGCAACATAGAGAACATTATCAGACTTCTCTCTACATTTCTAGATCTTACAGATGTGATAAAATAAGAGAAATACACTGCCGAACAGCTAGGTACATGAACTCGTTCTTTCCGCGAACAATAAGCGACCACAATAAAAATTGAGCTCCACTAATTACACTCCTATAATATATGTCACCATTCCATCTCTGAATACTCACAATTTTACACGGCTGGTGACCTAACACCCCCTGCCACACGCCCATGCGGCGGCGCTCAGGGTATTATGTACATGTAGATATCTGTCGGTCGACACGGATCACCCGTCAATAGATATAATCGCCTGTGTGGAGAGGGTTGACTTCGGGGCGTGAGGACCGAGTGTTTGGAGTGGCGGCGAGGCCAGACTGATGAGACACCCCACTCGCCACCGCGTTTTGAGAGCGACGCTCTTCCATCACATTTCGTAGTGCACGAGGCGTGTCAACACTGGCGCTGCATGGCACGCGAGTGGCGACGATCGAGGGAGCGAGACGTGCGCCATCTATTAGAGGGGGTGCATCGGCCCGACGGCGGGAGCGTGGAGTTCTGCCCGGGGACACCGGCAAAATTAGTGTACATTTATGGAATGAATTCATTCAAAATACTCGCTACTTATGAAAGAATGATTTTTACCTCAAATTAACACTTTGCGTGCTGGGCTTCAAATTGAAGGTCCTCTCTCAGAAAAACTAAGAATTTTACTTGGATTATGAAAGAAGAGACTTAAATCTTGGTTAATGAACTTTTATTGATTATCAAAATTTATTTCGGCACTTTTTGGACATGCGCATGTCTACCAGAAAGACTGGAGCCGTACCATTACGTCCTGCTGCAGTTCAATGATGATATTCCATGGACGTCCTAGTACGTCCATCATCCTCCTCCGAAAATATAGGACGTACTAGTACGTCCAAAGCACTGAAAGTGCTAATTAATATAGGTTTATTCATAATCGATTTTAGAGGTTTTTTTTAGAGCGAGAATACTCTGGCAGCTGCGTCTTGAAGAAGATGCGTTGATTCTGTTATATGTCCGCGCCGATCGAAGCGTTAAGAGTGGAGCTGTGGAACCAATTAGGGGGCTGGGTATTAGGGGGAGGCGTGGAGGGGAATCGTGGGAAGAAACGTTTTGAGGCGAATATGGGCAAGATGAGGGAAGAAGCGATGAGCAGCAATGCCTGGGCCTCACGTGCAGTCGAATATCTTCTGCTACTTCGTTGTCTGATGTGCGTGTGGCCATTTCTGTATTCGGACACATTGCTTGAATAGGGCGAGATTCTCACAGTTATATCACCTCATAAGGGGCTTCTTTATACATCTACATCTACGTGATACCCTGCGAGCCACCACGAGGGTGTGTGGCAGGGGGTGAAGATCACCAAACATTCACTATTGACATGCAACTAGGATATTTAAGGGAGATATGCTAGTTAATAGGGTCACATGGAGCTAGATGGTTAGTATCTACATAATAAGGAAGTGATTATTGGTTGTTATTACATGCATCATGCACTACAGACTACTCTAACTATATTTCACCTACCTATCCCTTTTCTACACCGTGTATTGTTCTCTCTTATAGTACGCGGGAAAAATGACATTTTGAATCGATCGGTACGACAATCTATCTCTCTAATCTTGTTAATATGATCAAACCTAGCATGATAAGCAGGGGATCTCAATATATATCTAACATCATCTGTGAACAAAACGGTTTAGAATTTACTAAAAAGGTTGAACCTAAATTTTAACCTGCGTTCTGATAGTAATTCCCATCCTAGTTCTTCTAATAAACTCGTAACACTTATACAATTATCATAACGGCCTTAAACAAACCTAGCAGATCTCCTTTGCACGCGCTCTCATTCTTTAATCATACCTTCCTCGTACGGATCCCATATACTAGCGGCATATTCTAAATGAGGCCTGACAAGCGTAAAATAGCTTCTTTCTCGTACTCTCTCATCGCATTTGCCTAGAACCCTTTTTACGAATCCTAATGTACGGTTTGCTACACTAGTTAGTTCCCTGACGTGTTTCCCCCATGACATGTCTTCAGTGATAATTATATTTGGCTGTAATGAAAGCCGTAAGCATTGCATCAGGCGATATTGACCACATTTAGACTTTCTCCTAGTGAGGCAACGCAAGATTTCATGAGACCCTCCTCTGTCCTCTCATCCCTCAACACCCTCCGGCCGATTTTTATTGAGCATCCGTTTGAAACATTTCAATTAACGATGATTTTCTCGATTTCAGCTGTCAAAGGGACAGGTGGGTGAGCTGTAAATATGTCATTGCGTATTTTGTGAGTTCCAGAGAACACGGAAGAGCCTTTGGCTGCCGACATACACGAAACTGCGTGGCCGGGAGTTGCTACTCATGCTTATAGACGAGTTTGACCGTTGGGATGGCTGTGTGAAATATAAAATCAATGGTTGGCGAGTTCACTTTGCAGAAGTTATTCATCTTTAAAATTAATATACTTTGTTTGAGAGGTGAGTAAGTTTTGAGGATGTGATTGAGCAAAACCTTTTAAGCATTTTATTGATGAGGGTCACAGATCTAATTTTACCCCTAAGCTCTTACACGTTTGTGACAAGGAGGAAAAGTTGGACTTCCACGAAAATTTTGAAATTCTGTCATATTACAATGTACACGGCAAAAAACTACTCAATGACATAATCCCTTCAACCGCCTCACCCTTGTTCTCTGTGCCAGTACCCCCACCTCCATACCCGTAGTCCTTGAGCCTGGCGTCACCACCTGTTTGTTCCTTCCCCTTCGCCCAATTCGCGCAGTTTCGCCCAATCACCTCCTCAAAACTTACTCACCTCTCATCCCCCCCCTTCTTTTAAAAACCTCCCTCTCATTGAGGTTTCTATGTATAAAATGTGCTGTTCCATGATATTTTGCATTGTAATTTTGATAATGGCGTGAAAAAGTCGAAACCGGTCGAATTGTGTTTTCAATACATTGGTGGAACAAGACAGTGTCTTCATTTTAAAGATGTGTTAAGTATTCCGAAAACTATAAACAGTTGTTTATTTTAGTGGTTTTCAGTAATATTCAGTTAGATGATGATATGCTGGTACTATTCCAGGTGTTATCACAATAATTGGGTAAACATTTCGTGAATATTCCGGGTCACAGGGCATTATACAAGATGCACTCTGTTTTCAAGTCTACAAACTAAGATTTTTCGTCTGACGACTATTAAAAAAAACTGACACGAATACGATATTGAATGTGAGAAAAATCTTCCTGGTGACGACGATAAGGGACCCCCGTCGTTCGGCAATGTAGTTAAAAGAAACTGATCTCCCTCTTTGAATAGCGGTCCTCTCGCAAAAGGAATGCAAGAGTATAGCGGGCGGAAGGGAGAACAATATTTTAGTCGAAATGAGGGCTGAAAATCCTTAAAAATGTAAAATACACATTTAAAAAGTCACTCACCTGGACTGGAATTTCAGTCAAAGGTTAGGCTGGCAGCGCTGGAATGGAACGGAGGTCGGACAATTTTTGAATGTTTACGAGAGCAGTCTCACAGACTCACGCTATCGTGTGCTGAGGAAGGGGTCGCTCGCGAACGGTGGCGCCTGCCGGCGGAAGCTCCCGCTATCTCGAAGTTCCGCGATCACACGCGCGGCATTACCGGGTGTTGAAATCCGTGAAGCATGATTAAGCCGATGAATGGTCAAAACTTAATCGTCTGCAGAAGGCACGCCGCTGAATGGTCCACGGAAGACACGCCGCGTCGTGTCAACGAGATACAATCACGCCGTCAAAATAACCGACCAAATTGCCGCACAACTTCTTTCACGGTTTCCTTTACAATGATGTTCTTATGTCTTACCGCTTTTCATTCCATCTATGGAATATTGTTCTAACGTCGGCCAGGGATCCCTTCTGCTGCCTTCTGGGTAATCCATTGTTCAATTTTTCCGGCAATATTTCCCTTCTGCTAACCTGCAGGCGTCTTCTGCTCGGATTCATGATCTGTGTATGAGGAACGTCACCTTAATTGACTAAGTAGGAGTCGAAAGTCCCAATCAATGGCTGCGAATGGCAACCACCAAGTGACTGTCACCGAAAAACTAAAATCCTAATCCGACACAGGTCCCGATTCCATCTCAAGCTCGATCGTCAACAGCGTACATCTCCTCGCCATAGCCAATCTTCATGGTCCAGTGGTATCGCTTCCACTTCCACAGTCATCCTACCCTTGAAAATGCGATGATCTTCTCTCTGATACGTATAAATACCAACGCTACTGTACTCCAATCCGTAACATGGAATGTCCGTCAGCAATAGGGTCATTCCACGCCACTTCAGACCAAGGTTGACCCTTGACCTCTCGGATTTGGACGAAATTTTGAGGAAACGTTTGCCTATTTTAATAATGAAAATTTTATCAAGCATTTTGCAAACATTTTAAAAACAGCTGAATTGCGGCTGTTTTTCAAAATGGCAATTTTCACTGGCTTTAGAATTTATAAATCACATATCTCAGGTAATAATTAACGTAAAAAGACGTTTACTGACTTGTTTCAAAACTCAAAATTTAAAAAAAATTAAATTTGAATTAAAAGTATCAATTTAATTATTATTTGTTTAAATATTTTAATAATAAACATTTAAAAGTTAAAATTTTTTTGTGTTTAACATTTTCTCGAGATCATATTATTACCTAATATACCTTATTTTATTATATATATATATATATATATATATATATATATATATATATATATATATATATATATATATATGATATAAAACTTTCGAGAGGGAATTCTTTCATTTAAGAGGGAAAAAAGTTTTGAATTTTCACCGTAACGGCCATTCCATGCCGATGGAAGGAGTTATTCATGTTATTTGCTATTCTATAGTTGTATTTTGTAGCGTATTCAACCTGAGGTAATTCAAAATTAAGTAAAAAATATCGATATTTTCCTTAAAAATAATAACTTTTGAAATATTTTAAACAATGCATGGGACAACGATGGCCGCTGACGAAAAGAAATTACTCTATGATTCGTCTTAATCTAGTCTTGACTATGCGTTACAAACGGGAGATAAAAAATTCGAGTACCCTTAATATTTTACAAAATGCTTGATATGGTTTTCATCATTCCACTAGGCAAACTTTTCCTCAAATTTTCGCCAAAATCCGAGAGGTCAAGGGTCAACTTTGGTCAAAAGTGGTGTGGAATGACCCAATACTAGAACGCACCATCCTCAACCTCCTCGAAATAAATAGAATTAGATGAATATCATTGGACGAAACTTGGCGGTAGTGACTCATGTTGACTGAAAGTAAAAATAAACTTGGGCTTTTGTAGAAATTTACTGAGTCACTTCTGTCAAATAATCGAGAACACCCGACCCTGATGTGATTAGAAGACTCGGACTTTGGAGAGAAACGCTTTCACCGAAATCGTCCCAGCCGTGGAGTCAACGTTTTTCGAATTCAGCGTCGGGAAAACCATACACACAGAAAAAATGAGTCCACAGACATTCCGACCTCTCTTCAAAATCTCGTTCTCTCCCATGAATGCGTTTCTTTATCCGATTTACAATCCTCCAATCCTTCTCCTGACGCTCCTTAGTCTTCACTCCTTTCGTGTGTCTTTCTCATCCAGAGTCCATCAGTGGAACACACCTTCTCGCCCTAGCACCAATACAATCTTTCACCGCCCCTAACCCAGCCGAATGGGCTTGGAAGTCGATGGCCCTCTCTGAAGTTTACGTGTGTCATAAATCCACATAAGCGCATGACTTCTCTGTCCAAAGGTTTTGCCCCTTACACTCGCAACCTTGCCATTCCTCCATGTTCTCACTGCCGTTACGAGCTCATGCTCCCAAATCTTTCTTCTTCTGTTTTCTTTCCTACATTCTAAATCACACGGCTCATCTGGCCGTCCTTATCATTTTCATTACCACACCTCACTCGAGCGCATAAATGATCATTGGTGGGCCCGAAAGTGCGATGCGGCGAGTTTTACGGTGGTGTTCAGCGAGGAGGCGGAGTTCAGCGAGGAGGCGGAGTTCAGCGAGGAGGATGAGGAGAGGAGAAGGAGAGGATTAGTGCGATTGCTGAGAGATCGATGTGACTGAGGCCAAAGATCCATCTCTCTTGAAGGTCGTACTATCGTCTCTTTGTCCTCCCATTCGAGTGCCTCTTCTTCGCTCCTGCGCAAACCACTCGGCATGAGCGAGTGGACGCGGACGATGACGCTCCCGCGACGCCGCAGACTGTCGATGCGCCAGCGAGCAGCATGTTGAGAAAATGGAAAGCGATGCCTTAATGAGTGTCGTCGATTACTTTTTTACACAAGTGCAACAAATGTGTCTGGGTTCCAAATGTTTTTTTACTAAATGCGAACTGTCTCATTCACTCGCTGAAAAGTATTGTTTTTTTTCTAATTTCATCATCATCTTTTGGATTTGATTCTCTGAACAAATTTTAAAATATTTTTATTTCAAATTTATCGAAGAAATATACCTCAGCGTAAGGCTCGACCGATAACCCGTAAATGAATTATTTAAATTCTATCTACATACCCTGTGATTTTCCACATGGGCATTGTGGAGGGGTTTTAAGGACACCGGCCTTGTAAAGCCATAAAGGATAAGGTTACATGAATACGAAATGGTGGAGCGTATTTTTGGAGTGTTTTGAGTTGAGCTCAGTTTTATAATATGGTCTATTATGAAATGGTCGAACGAATTTCTGTCTTATCTACCATTTTGGAAATGAATCTCTCTTTATTTTATCATTTCTGTCAAACTTGAAGTTGTAGTGTGGCGTCAAAATGTTATTCTGGGTATCTCTCTGAACCTCACCTGTTCTGATTTTTTCAAGCAAACTAAACCTAGCGTCAGCCTCCATGTCTCTATCGGCTCCCACCTAAATCCCTATTAAAGCTGTGAATCACTAGATATTCGTTCGTAGCAGTTTATAACGAAGCGCGTAGCTTTCCTTTTTATTTATTCTTCGGGTCAAATCTTTCTGCCCATGGTCCCAGATTCTAGCGATGAGAATATTTCTGGAAAAATATGGACAGTTGGCAACTCATCGCGGGCCATCCGAGCATACAGATCTGGTTCTATGATGATCTCGCTCGATTCTGTCACCAGGTGGCGTCCGATTAGTCAGTCATCGGAGAGCGGGAAACAAATGCCTGGGAACAAAGGGAGCCCCGAGGAAGGGGAGGAGGAGGCACCCCGAGGAGAGCGGGGGGGGGACAGGGAGTAGTAGTAGAGGACCCCCCCCTGTGGGCGGTCCCCATTGTCCCTCCCCCCCTGTCAGAAAGGCACAAGTGTGAGGAGGGGTGTCGATCGCACCGGACCACCAATTAAACAATCCGACTGGAAATTGGCCTTCGCTCGCTCGGAAGAAGGAGGAGAGAGGGAGAAAGTGATGGCCTTCTGTCGTCTCAGAGCGCCATTCACCGGAAGGAAACACGTCGGGGAGGAGGGTTTGGCTAGGTGAGGATGGGGGCATGGAATGGGATGGGAGGGCTCAAGACTCGCACTGTCATATTCAGAAGCAGAAAGAAAAAAACGCACGGGAAGATAACCAGGAGAGGCAGAGAGGGAATACGTGATGGAGAGGCAATATACAAGTGAACCTATTCGTCGAGGATGAGAAAACGATAGAAAAGAATTTCCTTGGACTGGAATTACTCATCAGAGAAACAGAGACGGCATAGCGAGGGATGAGGACGAAAACAAGACGCAGGAGAAAATAGCATACCTTCTGAGTTTCTTAAGAATCTACTTGCCTGGGGATGACGAGATATCTCGTCATGCAGAAGTGGTATTTCATGTGGGGATGACGAGATATCTCGTCATGTTCGAATTTGCATTCTCCCATTTCGGCGTGACGAGATATCTCGCTGGGAGTTTCTTATGTACCTTCCTTCGTCCTTCAAGTATGCTCTCTGGCCAGCAGATGGCAGCTTCAGAGAATATCTTCAGAGAACTGTGGCTAAAAAATTTTATTGATACTAAGAAAAAAATTTCCCCAAAATGAAATGCGCTTTTTGACAAATTCATTCGCCAGTCAAATGGTAAAAAATACGATCTTTTCCGAACTTTCACAGAGTATTCGTGAGGAAGGAATATGGCCTGAGGACTTCGATAAGATAGTCCTGATTGCTATTCTGGAGAAGAATAAAGCACCAGAATGCGACGAGTATATAACAATATAAGTGTAATTTCTCCATAGTCAAAGGTTTTTTTAAGAATTATTGATCGAAAGTTGGAGGGTAGAAAAAGTTTCCGCAGGGGCGATGGGCAATCAGGGTTCATGAAGGAAAGGGCGACTCGGGATGCGATTGCGGTCAGAGGCAAAGAAAGGAATATAAGTTATAAACTGAATGTTTTCACTTCCATTGGGGATCTCGAAAAAGCGTTTGACGGATTTAACAAGGAAACACTAATTCAGATACTTGGGTAAATGGGAATAGATTGATGAGATACGAAACTCATTTGAAACATTGATACGGCCAAAGAGGGCACAGGTGGGTGGCTGACGATGACTCAGGGTGAGCTGCGGAGGAAGGCCCGTGGTCACCTTTGCTTTTCAGTACCTACTTCTACTGAAGAAAGTGGTGAGAAAGGAATGGAATGGGAAGAGCTAAGTGACGTGCAATACGCGAGTGGTTTTGAATATCAAATATATTAATAAATAAAAAAATCAACCACAATCACACACACACACACACACACACACATATATATATATATATATATATATATATATATATATATATATATATATATATATATATATATATATATATATATATATATATATACGTTGATGGATTGGAGTCAGCCATGCGGCGATGAACACACGATGTTGATAGGATGGAGGAGATAGACACACAAAAAAAGAGACGATCACACTTACATAGCTAGCTTTCGGAACTAGTCCGTCTTCAAGCTATATATATATATATGTATATATATATATATGTATTTATATGCATAAAATCGTTCGTTCGATGTTTGTTCGTTCATTCACTCAGACCGCTCAGCTGCAAATACACATATGAATGTTTATGCATAAAGGTAGAAAGAAAGTGGATATAAACACATCAAATCAACAAACACAATAGTGGTGTGAAGATGGAGAGATGGCCGATTCAAAGCAGAAAAAATTCGACTGGACCGGCAATCGAACCACGGACCTTTTGGATTTCGCGTTCAATGCTCAGACCACCAAGCTACCCAGTCTACTAAGAATCCACTGGAATCGGCGGGGGGTTTATATGAACAAACACTCCCCAAGGTATGACCCACGGGAGCGGCCAATAGATGGCGCCAGGGCTGCTTTTCATCCACCGGCAGAGAGAGAATGACACACACAAAAGGCAAAGTGAAAGAATAACTCAAGCGCACAGACTGTGGTGAAAGATATAGCAGCAGCCCTGGCGCCATCTATTGGCCGCTCTCGTGGGTCGTGCCTTGGGGAGTGTTTGTTCATATAAACCCCCTCGCCGATTCCAGTGGATTCTTAGGCCCGTATCGTCAGATCCTCCTTGGAGGCGACCTTCACCTCCTAACTCTCCTTAAGGAGAGATTTTGTGTATTTTCTCATTAAAACTCTTTCATTGTGACTTGGAAGTCGCTCGTGTCATTTGCGGTATATTCCTATTACCTTTCCGCCAATTCATCGATGCCTCTACATTAACCCGTGAGGCGACCACTCGACTCATTGGTTTATTCCATTTAATTGTCGCCAATTACCCTCGAAGACGCTGGGGTACGACAGTGAGTTGAATTCGGAACACAGTCTTAAGTACTTGGAATTGTCAGTTTATTGAAAAAAAAACTATGAACATGCCTTCAGCCTTTACAAAGAAAACAATTAACACATATCACGCCACTCTGTTCGATTCTAGGCACTACTATACCCAAAAGTTAATTCCATTCCACTCGTTGGACGGCCGTATAATGAATTTGCCATTCTCTAAAGAAGACTACAAAAAATAAATGGATATTATCTGCACGCACTCTCAAAGGGGGAGAGAGAGAGGGCCCGGCCCAAACGTCTCTCCCGATCTCGAGTCCCAGACTGGCGAGAGGCTGTCACTTAGGTCCTCTACTTTTGATGAATCACTTCGTCCGGTGATTACCCCCCTTCACTTTATCGTCACGAACGGTCAATCACCTCTTTAGTCACTGATCAGGGTTACTCAGCGATCACCAATATCCTTATCACACACTATCGAGTAAGTTATTCACAGGCATCCCTTACTCATCGGCATGCATCATGCAACATCACTACAAGGACAAATTTTTAGGAGGATATTTTCCAAGAAATTCTAGAAAACGTCTAATTTTTTAAAGTTGAAGTGGGATAAACACATCAACCGCATAACAAGGAAACTTAAATGTGTTCATGCGAAAATTTATATCCTTCGAAATAAATGTCCCCGGTAATTCATTAAAACAATATATTATGCTTTAGTGTAATCAAAATTAATCTACGGGATAATATGCCTAAGGGAGGTGCCTATAATAATTCATGCAATTTGCTGCTGGTTCTCCAAAAAGCAATAGTGAGACCGATTGCTAGAGAGTGTCAATTTGAACCGTCCTTTCCCTTATTTGTGGATTTTCAGTTACTCCCTGTTCGTCGTCTTAATGTTTATAAAAGTATTGAGAGTGTACTACCTCAGATGTGGAAATAAACCTAAGGTAAAACCACAAGCCAATAAATATAATCTAAGATCCACGAAAATGTATATTTTGCCAAAGCCAAATTTGTCCTCATTTAAACGCTCATTTATCTATTTATGGCCAAAATTATTTCTTATTTTATCAGGTGATATAACAGGTTCAATTTGTTGAATATCTTTTCTGAATAGAGTAAAAAAATGGTTACTTAACGTAGAAAATCTAGATGTGTGTTTTTTGTAAATAGCATAGTAAACATTTATACTAACTGTATGGACGGCAAGTTGTGATCAAACCAAAATTGTTATCTTTTTTCATGTGTATATATTTATGTAATTTATCTCTCATTTATTATTTCGTTTTCAACTCTTCGATATTTAATTTTCTTATGAGGCATCCCAAATACAGAAAATGCCAAAGAAGGGATTCCTAATTTATCCTTCTCATTAGTAATGTAATGTGTGCATAAAAGGTTCTTACAATGAATAAATAAATCATTATTATATTCGCGGTCTGAGCCATTCCAGAGCACAATGATACATCTATACTAATAGAGTACAGAGTTCAGTAAACAATCACTGGAATTTGATATTTTCTCTCGAAATTTTTTAAGATGATGTCTGCTAGTTAAAGGGAAATTGAGTAACCACCTATCTGCTGAAAAAAGTTTTGGTTGAACAAAAAATAATTCTGCGACACCACTATATCAATGAGATTGGTTAATTAGCTAATTATTTTCTCCGGGACTGCCGCTGTCTTTAGCAATCCGATGGTGGAACATGAGTGAAAAAATTCACAATTTCAAAAGATACTAGTCTTTATTTTCTTTTTATTTGTTCTCCACAAGTTCCACAGGATTCTGTAAGCTAAACCTTGGTTAAAATTCCGTATATTGCCAAAATAACTTATTGGGAGGATGAGCGATACAAAGGGCTCCGATGCTGAACTTGATTCGTCTAATCAGTGGACTTGATTTGTGAATGCCAAACCAGGATATGCAGAAGCGGGGGAACTGGGTCCTTGCGGGATAAGGGGAATAAATATTTTGGAGAGGAAATTTGTGTTGGCTGCACGAGGTGCGTGCGTAACAGCCTGTTGTTGGGGTGGGTCTTATTACCAAAAGATCACACCCATATAGGGGTGAGATCATTTAGATATAGTGGTTTAATTAGCTGTATTTACGAAGACTTGGCATTTATATAGGTAATCAAAGTCACGGTATAAAATAACCATTACCAGTTCCATTGTTTTATTACCTGATTTCATAGAATTTTTACGTACGTTGTGTGATTGCGTTTGTCTCCCGAGCTCCCGCCTTGCTTCGTGGTGAGACCATTTCGGTGATGTTATAGTTAAGTTATAGAATAAAATGCGAGGTGCTTTCGTATGGAACTTACTCCATGTTCCACGTTCGGCAGACGGAAAGGCAACCCCATTGATTGATAAGGTTCAAGATCAAGACCATGATTCAATAGAAGATAGAGCCGTTCAATGCAAGATTAATTAAATGGCAGCGAAGCCTTTAAAGAGTGTTCAAGAAATGATGTTCCCTATGTTAATATGTTTCAACTGACTTCTTGCCCATTCGAGAAGAGCTCGATTGACTCGAGAAAGCTTTGAAGTGTGGTAAAACGGGCTTTGCCTACCGTGTCTTAGTCTTCTCTCTCTTGTGTCTCTCAGGTGTGGAAGGCGCCTTCAAGAAACTGAAGCCGGACCCGGGCGCGCCGCCGGCCCTAGTGAGCAGCGGCGGGGGCGGCCCCTCGCCCCCCGCACACGCCGGACATCACGCACCCACCACCTCTTCCTGCCCCACGCCCGCGCGCCGCCGACACCGCACCACATTCACGCAGGTGAGGGCGAAAGAATGGACGGATGGACGTGAAGAGAGCGGGAATGGATGATCCGATCGTGTGTACAACATTATTATTATCCTGTGCGTCCGGTGCAATGTGTGCAATACGATTGCCCGAGTGCTATATGCGAGGGTGTGCAAAGGTGAAGTCGCATTTTGTATTCCCTTGTATCGGGCTTAATCTTCTGCAGGGCATCCCGCGACAGCGCGGTGTGCCTCTTACGGAGCACGCTGTTGTCGGAGTCACGTCCCGCACGCTCCCCTGTCTACGTAACACTGGCAGCCTACTTCATGGCAAAATCTATGGTGTTTAGTTCAGGAAATTAAAGGCCCATCCCGTAGACCTGTGTATCATGAAAGTATACCTACCAACAACTAATAGCAAAGATGAGGAAGTAGAACAAATATATGATAAAATTGAGGAACTAATAAACTTAGTGGGAGAAAAAGATAATCTAATCATATTGGGTGATTTCATTGCATCCGTTGGGGATAACTACTGCCAAAAACTGACTGGTAAATTTGGATTAGGACTAAATAATACCAGAGGAGAAAGACTGCTCGAGTTCTGCCAACAAAATGAAATGATAGTTTCCAATACATTCTTCGAAGTCCCAAAACGAAGAAGATACACATGGAGAGCACCAGGTGACATAAGAGGACATCAGCTAGCTACGACTATATCCTAGTCAAACAAAGATATAGAAACCAAATAAAGTCTAGTCGTTCATATCCAGGGTTTGATGTGGACAGCTACCATGTACTGGTGATGGCAAAATGCAAAATTAGGTTTAAGAAATACCAAAGAAATATACCAAAGAAATGGTGCTTAGATATGTTGAAAGATAAGGAGGTAGCTCAAGAATTTGCAGATACGACTGATAAACTCATTGGGGAAAAAGATGGATGGGAACACATGAAAAAATG
Organism: Ceriagrion tenellum; assembly: GCA_963169105.1. NCBI lineage: Eukaryota > Metazoa > Arthropoda > Insecta > Odonata > Coenagrionidae > Ceriagrion > Ceriagrion tenellum. The sequence continues at coordinate 21,636,818 of OY720633.1, forward strand.
CATCTCAACTGCGGCATAAAAAATATTAGGAATAAGAAAAATAGAACCAAGAAAACCATGGATGACTATAGAAATATTGAACCTCATTGAAAAGAGAAACAAGAATAGAAGGAAAGATTTTGCAGAGTGTAAAAAGTTAAAGAACCAAATTACACCCAAATGTCGGGATGAAAAAGAAAAATGGATGAAAGAAAGAAGTGAAGACAATGAAGAGGATTTGATGAAGGGGAGATTGGACAAGGTATTAAGAAAAATCAAGACCCTGCAACCCAAACAAAGAACTAAGTCGAATGTTATTAAAGACAAAAAGGGAAATATACTTTTTGCAAATGAAAACGTTGCTGAAAGATGGAAAGAATACCTTGAGGAGTTGTACAATGGAATAAATATACAGAACAGAAATGAATATATTGGAGAAGAGAAAGACACAAACATAGACCGATTAGGCCCTTCAGTATCCCTCGAAGAATTTAATTTTGCTCTGAAAAACTTGAAAGACAATAAAGCAGCAGGCCTAGATAATATACCTGGAGAGGTATTGCAGCAATTGGGAGAGAAGGCTAAGGAAGGGCTGTTCAAGGTGATTGGCGAATGTTATGAAACAGGGAATGTACATGGGGATTTTACGAAGAGCAAAACAATTACAATCCCTAAGACAGGGAATGAAAACGAATGCTCAAACTATAGAACCATTTCCATTCTTTCTCACACATCAAAAAGTCTGCTGAATATAATGTAAAACCGGCTAAAAGGGAAAATTGAACAACATTTGGGAGAAGACCAGTTTTTTATTCAGGGCAGGAAAAGGAACCGGAGAAGCAATTTTTGCATTACGACAAATATTAGAGAGAAGGGTAGAAATAAATAGAAAGACATACGTGGCCTTTATAGACCTTGAAAAGGTCTTTAAGTGGACTGGAGACTTCTCTTTTATAAATTGACGAAAATCGATCTAGATTGGAAAGATAGAAGAGTAATTTTAAATCTGTGTAAGTCTCAGAAAACAGAAATAATAGACATAAATGGATGCAGAAAAGAGGCCAAAATAAAAAAAAGAGCAAGACAAAGATGCCCTCTGTTACCCTATCTATTTAAAATATTCATAGACGAAGCAATTGAAAGAATGAAAGAAAAGACCAAAGGAATTAAAGTGAACGGGAAAAGCATCCACAGTATCCGCTTTGCGGATGATACAGCAGTAATTGCTGACTCCGAAAAGGACATGAATAAAATGATCCATACTCTCTCCAAAATCTTAGAAGAGTATAAGTTAATTATAAACAAGGAGAAGACCAAAATAATGGTAATAAGCAAGAGGGAGGAAAATTCCATAACGAATATTAAATTAGGAAACGAAATTCTGGAACAGGTTGACACCTTCTGCTACCTAGGGAGTATTATAAACAATGATAATACATGTGATACTGAGATTAGGAGAAGAATAGCCTTGGCTAAACAAGCGTTCCAAAACAAGAACTTATTACTTAATACCCACATCAGTTTTGAGACTCGGAAAAAGTTCAGAAAAATATTTGTTTGGAGCGTTTTGTTATATGGATGCGAAACGTGGACAATCAGGAAAATGGAAAGAATCAGGCTTGAAGCGATGGAAATGTGGGCCTGGAGAAAATTAACAAAAACAACGTGGGAAGATAGAAAAAGCAATCAACAGGTGCCAGAAGAAGTAAATGAAAACAGATGCCTTTTAAAAACAATTGGAGCAGAACTGATTGGACATGTAATAAGGAATAATCAGTTCCTGATCAACATATTCGAAGGCAAAGTGGTGGGGAAGAAAACAAGAGGTCGACCCAGGACAGCATACTTAAAATGCATTGCACGCGAAATGGGAATGACATCATTTGCCCAGCTGATAGAAACAGCGAAGAACAGGGACACGTGGCTGTTACGACAAGGCACTGCCTTTAGAACTTGATGATGAGTTTAGGAAAGAATTCATCCGTATTTGGAGGAGATTTTCAATCAATTCACCGGATAGTGCGGTGTTCATTTCCCGATTTTCATTGGCGACACGGTACCTCCGGAAAAATGGGAATGGAGACCACATTTCAACTGTCTAGTAAATGTGGAACGATCTGTAATTGGCGCGAGCAATCTCTTCCCATGAAAGTTAATAAATTTGGCCTAGTTGTAAAGTTAAAGATCTCTTAATGGGTTTCACGTGTTCATGCTTTCATCGCCGCGCTGCACTAGATTTCAATGTGCTGAAGCATGAGAGAGACAGTGCTAGGCCTTAACTGTCATCAGTCGGTGTTTCATCAATGAACGGGACATATAATGTCCACGGGAGTGAATGCAATGTCCGAATGAGTCCGATGAAGTGGAACGATATCGGTTAATTCAAGGCCTAAGGTGGGAATTCGGATAGTGAAAAAGTACCAATCATTAATAGCTTGGATGTAGGGAGAAAAGATTTCTCCGCCGAATACATTGCGTATCATTTCATAATAGTCCTGATTTCTAATCCGTTTTGAACTACAGTTTGTGCTTCTTTCAGTGTTAGAAGAATTATTTGTACCTTCAGAAACAATTTTAATGTTTTAATCTCCAAGTTTGATATAATCGGATACCTTTTTATATATTAAAATAATGATTTCCTTGTTAATTGCGGAATATACACACACAGCCGACAATTTTAACGTCAATTTTGAACAACCCAATAGGATTTTTATGCGTTTCAACAGTAGTGATCATTATATCATTTCACGGATCCGAAACCTTGGAAGATGTCGCGCAATGTCAACTGCTTTTCGACTTCCCCTTCTTAAGTTATCTCTAAAATACGAGGGTGAGTCAATAAATAAGTCGCAAAACTGAATTGAGGCAAAAATAATTAAAGTAACTTTCTGACATTTATTTCACTTTTCCACATATTCACCCTGTACATTCAGGCACTTATCCCATCTCTTTACAAGTCCTTGAAAGCCAGCAGCAAAGAAGTCCTTTGGTTGCTGTCGCAGCCAACGTGTAACCTCATAGATTACAGCATCATCTGTATCAAAATGACGGCCACCCAAATGATTTTTTAGGGGCACGAACAGATGAAAATCACTGGAGGCTAAGTCGGAAATGTACAGTGGATGTTCCAAGCGTTCCCAATGAAATGTTTACGACTGATGCTGATGATGAAATGCTGACGTTTGCGACTTATTTATTGACTCACCCTCGTATAAAACGAAGGCGTGGCCCGCATTATTATCATAATCCCACCGGATCAGTTGCCGAAGAGGTCCTAAAAGTGGGCGAGAATAGAGGCTAGACCTCAAAATGGGGATACTCCGCAAACCTAGTCGGTGGCCGTGAAATTTTCTCCTAATCTACTAATAAGTCCCAATGAGCATGAGCGATTTCTCTCTGGCGGAGCATATCATTTACGTACGCACTAAGCGGGTAAGTTCTAGACCTCTTCCATCGGAAGAGATGAGTCGTGATTACCACGCCGGCGGTGAATTGCGGCGGATAAAATCATTACGTAGTCACAGCTCCACGAGTATAGAATTGCATTGGACAAAAAAAATACTCGAAATAACTCCTCCCCCATCAACTCCAGCCGCCGCTGCTCGCGGCTAAGAAACGCACGCTGCCCTTGCATGCCCTCTCATGGGATGAGTGTCCGAGGTCACGTAACCGCGAGTAAAACCCCCATTCGCTCCCAATCAATTCCTATCTCCTCGACCGGCCGAATCATGGTGCGTTGCATGTATGGTACGCTGGTTTCAATGTAATTTTGGTGTTCTACCGTATCTGGTGTTGAAGCACCCCCTGCCACACACCCTTTGGGTGGCTTGCAGGGTATGACGTAGATGTAGATGAAAATGTAAAGAAGATATGAAAGTGACGGAAAGGTATGCTGAATTGAATGATGAATCCGATCTTGACGCCGCCTCTCGAGTGAGTCGCCCATCCCCCCCACCACCCACCCACCACCCACCCACCCCCTTGATTGTCGCTCTATGATATTATCTGATGTCGTGCGCTGTGTGCCCGATCATGACGTGCGGCGAAATGACATCACGCGATGGCAAATACTATTTCTACTTCGTTTAATCTTTCTTTTCAATCCTGCGACAGGAGCAGTTAGCAGAGCTTGAGGCGGCGTTCGCCAAATCCCATTACCCGGACATTTACTGTCGCGAGGAGCTTGCCCGGACCACGAAGCTGAACGAAGCGAGGATCCAGGTGAGTGTACCTCTTTAGAGCTCCTTTTGATCTCCCTTTGGAGTCCTTCAGAGATGGACACTCTGAAGAAGTGATCCATTAGCCACATACATGTGTGACACGATGCAGCAACTGAGATGGTCACATTTACTGTCACTCTTGTTAACCATAGTGACCCTCTCTAAGTTAACCATTTGCTGTCATAAATTTTAGATTCTATCATATTCTATTTGGTTTATAATAATAATTTTAATTCAAAAATAAATCATTGATAATTTCAAATCATTTAAATTTTACGTGAACAGATAAAAATTCCTTGCCATCTACAAAGAACGTGTCAATTTGTGTGTACATATAAAATTGTCGGTCACTTATCGCAAACCTCATGATCTCACAGTGCGTATGAAGAACGTAGCGATGTCAATTAGATTGCACATGAAAGAATCTTCTCTAAAAGTTGGATTCCCTTGCAATTTTAAGTCATCAAAAATCGAAAATGATGCGTAAATAGTGACGTATTCCCATTATAGAGAGCAAATTTGTGTCGTAAAAGAAGGAACACCGGCGCTGTGCAGAGCAGAAAACTTCTCCGATGATGGCAGGTATCTCGAATGCTGAACCACTTCTTCAAGACTGTAGTAATGGATACGATAGCAACACTCTCATTTCTACGAAGCTCATAATACGTCACATTGCACGATTGGATCGTCACAGCCTCTTAAGGAATCCTCTTCGTTCAAATTAGTCCAATCCAATTCGATGGCACGGCTGCAGTGGGTATCAACTCTAAATTAATCTCCATTAAAATGAAATTAATAGTTATAGATTGAAAAAATTCGTATTTTCCAAATGAGAATTGTATTTTACGACTTAGGTTTCGTCGCTGTGCGTCGTCATCAAGTAATGTAAGTATTTGTGCGTACAAATATACAAAATAAAAAAATAAAAAAAGTACAAAAAAAACACTTTCTGAGGCAAGACAGCAAGGGTGGGAAAGGCAGCAAGTGGGGGAACTTAGTGGTCAGGAGGAGGAGGAGGAGTGGGATGGGTTTAGTCACCGCCGGGTTGTGAGATAGGAGGGGAGGGAGGGAAGACGGTGGGTGGGGGAGGTGGGGAAGGGAGTGAGTAGAATAGAATAATCATTTATTTTACTCTGGGACAGGTCCCTTGGAGCAAGAATACAATATAATAATATAGCAGCGGGGTGATAAACAAACTAAAATATTATTTAGTTTAAATAAAACAATAAATAGAGCTTAGTAACATACGATATATAAAGAAAAAGACAAAAAGAGCTACTCTCGTTGAAAAACAGTAACTGCACATGTTATCCAGCTGAACTCGGAGATAGGAATTAATACAATCAATATATAGATATATGATACAAGATGAAAAACAAAAACAGACCACGAGAAAAACTTTATTTTTGTCTAGTTGAAAAAAAATGGCAATGTGAACTAAGTCCTGACCAGGCTAAACTATTATGGAAAATATTCATTCAATAAAATTTGATACAATTCAGATTGAAAAATTTCCAACGAGCGAGATTTCTTCACATCAATTGGAATGGAATTCCAAAGTTGTGAGGCGGCCACGACAAACGACTCGTGAAATGTAGTGGTTCGGTGAGTCGGAAGTAGAAGGTTACTTGGTTCTGTTCTAGTAACCATAGTATGATTGGTAGTTCTTTTAGAAAACATATCAATTAGGTATGACGGTTCGTTAGTGCCAAAGATAGAAAAAAGAAAGGTTCCAAGCAGGTATTTGCGGCGGGATATGGTATTCAACCAGCTCGTGTTAAGGAGTGAGAGAGGGAGATCTCATCGGGTCCGACGGTGTGTTCAGAGGGATTCCCAGATCGTGTGTCGTGAGATGAGGAGGCGGGGTGGGGTGAAAGGGTGGTAGTGAATACCATCGTGAGTCACTAATACGTCACAGGGACGGTTTGGGAGTGGGACGGTTTGGCAGTGACAGGGAGGGTGGGAGCATGGAGGCGTTGGCCTGCCTCCGGGTGAGGGTAGGTTCAGCAGAGGGGAGCGAGATTGGTACAATGTGTCATTGACAATCATGCATTTCTCAATTTTTACAATTTATGAGATTTCAACTTGTTCGTCCAACTTGTGGCCATTATTTTCAAAATGCAGGGTTCCTCGCTTGAAACTGCTAAAATGCTTGTCATCTAACAAGTGTTTGGATAACAAGGAGGAAGAATGATTGTTTTATAAGCATATCTCATGCTCTTTCGTTCGAGTTTTCTACACCTACATCTATGAAATACCTTGCAAGCCACTACTAGGTCGTGTGGCACGGGATGATTCCACACCAGCCGAAAGCAGAACCACGCACGTTCCCCCGGATGCCTCCCACACTCCTCCCCCCCCCCCCCCAGCCCATATTCCCACCCCTCGGACGGATTCCCGCCTCTCGTTTTCACCGCAACACCATAATCAAACACGCGGTGCTGCCGTCAACGCTCTTTCGGGTGCCCTTAGTGCGGCGGAGGAGCGGGAGCCGCACCACGGCACCCAAGCGCGCCTCCATCGAGATTTCCGAGACCCTCGTCGCTCGCGAGTCGTGGCCTTCAGCTCCCTCCCCCACCCGCCCCCCGCCCCCGACGCTTCTCCATTTTACCCGCGATCGGAGCCCCCTTTAACTCCCATCTCCTTAACTCTCCCGACTCCTAGATGTCGCCTCAATTCATTCCCTGCCTCTCGGCTCACCCGCACGGGGGGAGAGGAGGCGGTGGAAGGAGGGGGGGAGGAAAGAGGGTTGAAGGAAAGGAAGGGACGGCGAGAGAGAGCGTCCGTTCTCAAATTCGCCCGAAATGAGCTCGGAATTCTCAAGTGACCCCCCCCCCCTCCGCCCCACCATTATTCGCCCCTCCCTCCTTCTCGGTATAAGTGCTCCCTTCCTCCCTCCCCCGATGGAATCGAAGGAGGGGGCGGGAGGTGGAGGGATCCGGGGGGGAGGACCCACAATGCATTGCGTGCCTCGCCAACCAATCGAGGGGCCGCAGTATATATCCCCCGCCCCCCCTCGAGTCGAGGAACAAAAGAAACGGCCTTTTCCCTCCCTCCCCTCTCTACCACCCCCTCCCCTTCCCTCATTACCCCCACCGCGGTTCCAGCCACGACCGCGCGAATCACGTGACCGTGCAGCACTCCCCTCGCACGTATGCACGCATGCACAGGGTGCAAGAGAGTGGGTGCGCCATCGCATTTGAACAGATATTATGCGCGCGCGCATTGAGTGAAGACGACGGGGGACGGGAGAGGGCGTTGAAGACAAACGCCGCACAGTGGGCGGAATGCCCAATCTAGGAGGAAAAAATATTTTTTTAAAATTTTGTGCCCAATATACACTATTTCATCATTTATGTCAAATTATAAGTAAAAGATATTAACTAGCACTAATTTTTAAAATGTACATTTAAAATCTACTGGAAACTACATTTTAGCTCATTATTCATATTTTACGGTCGTAACGGACAAGGCCAAAACTCGCAGTTTGGCGATGACAACATTCTCCGCTGGAAAACGGAACTTCCTTTTGCTTACCCGGGCATTGGCAATGTCTCCAAACATATGTCTTCTAAAATCCGAACAGTGACCGAAGGGTCTTTTGTTTGCGGGAGGGAGGCGTCGTTATGGCAGTCCGCGCGACCGCGTGCGTGCGCCTAACAAAGGAACTTGAACACCCGCCGTCACGAATGCGAGCCACTCTAAGTTGGTTTGTTGATTTCGTCTGAGGTGGAGAAGAAATAGCAAAATACAGATTTGAAAACATTTTAATTCTCATTTGGAATATGCTGTTAGTGTATGGGATCCATACGAAACGGGGTTGATATCAGAGTTACATCACGTACAGCGAAGAGGAGCTAGGTTTGTGAAACGATGCTACGATAAGTTGGCTCGTGTGTCTGGACTGTTAGAAGAATTAGGATGGGAATCGCTATCACAGCGTAGATTAAATTATAGGCTTAACCTCCTAAATAAATTTCAGGAAAGTCATTTTACTGACGACGTAAAAAGCATACTATTGACCCCTTCGTACTACGGCAGATTAGATCGCGCCAATAAAATTAGAGAGCTAGATTGTAGAACCGATAGGTATAAAATGTCATTTCCCACGTACCATTCGGGACCATAACAGCTGTGATCGTCGTCATGAATAGTTCGAGTATTGACAATAGGCAGGCAGTAAATCTTTCTCATTATATTCTCTACTCTCTTATTTATGCATGATGTAAATATTGATGTTCTTATTTATGCATGATATTTTGAATCTGTAGTAGTAGTCTTTGTATCCCTTGCATGTTGGAACGATTGACGATAGAATGTTTGTTGGTTATTAGATTTTTAATGGGCGCTTTGCATGTGTGGTACGCGGGTTTCAGTGTAATTTCGGTGTTCTACCGTATCATTCATGCATGCCTGGTGTGGAAGCACCCCCTGCCACACACCCTTTGGGTGGCTTGCAAGGTATGACGTAGATGTAGATGTAATTAATGTCAGTCGGTATTCAAATCTTGGCCAGGGAAAATAAAAAAAATTAATGCATGACACAGCATAAGGTTGCAAGAATATTCAAATCCGACAAAAAGGGTAAGTATAAAAGATTAGTTCTGCATTCAATTCGCTCAAGTGCTAAAGAATCGCGAAAACACATTTAAATTAACTATGAAAGGATGCAAAAGTTCAAATAAAATAAAATTCTGATTGAAAATTGTGTTATACATGTAATCTTCTCTGTGGCAGAATGATAATCATCACTAGTTGATCACCATGTTATGGCTATTCATATTCCGACGTTTCGCTTTCACTTTCATCTTCCTCACTTTCTCCAGAGCTAAGCACGTCCCGTTCTTTTAATAGTTGCAAAACTTCAGCAGGTATTCCGTTTTTCTTCTTTTTAGTTTTTTTATGAATGGATGAAATCACAGGATCCGAAGATAGATAGTAGCAACATATTAAATACATCCTCAATATTGGCGGAGCGAGAAATCTTCCTAGCATGCCTACGCCTGAAAATTTTAAAATCCTTGTTTCTTGCCTCCTGGGCCTCTTTTGCCAGTTGTCCGATGGGAAGAATGGCTGATTCTATTATTGTAGCGCCATGAATGAGAACTTTGTGGACACTTGCAGGCATGAAGTGTTAAGGGTGTAAATTTATATAAAGTTTTGCAGTGTCAAATGCATTCACATTGAATTTATCCGAATCAGTGGCAAATCCAGTAGATGTGGTTTTTAAAATCATTTCAAATCGTTGCACTAAATTTAGATCACTGCCAGTTATTTCAGACGAAAGTTGAGGATTTTGGCAGAAGCGTCTCGCCGTATTCCCGTCATTTGTCCTTCCACTACCTCCAGGATTAGGGCTATCCACAAGGAGACCCATTTCCTGGCGAAAACGTTCTTTTATTCGCATTTTGTTCCTTTCGAAAGAAGCTTTTTCCTCTGCCGTTCTCACCTACCATTTCTTAAATTCAAGTCCTTATGAAATATGCAATAAGCACTCAAAACGTCGAATGCAAGCGTGGAGTATCGAAAGTCCAAAGCGATAGGCGGCTGGATCCGATTCTTGGGCCTTGTAGGATTCAATTCGGTTCATTTGGGTGGGCTTGGCCCCACACACGAAGCACGTTTGGGATAAACTTCCTGTCACAGCATTACGAATTTTTCCATCCACCATCGACATTACTAAATGTGACATCACCGAATGTGCGGCTCCATTAGCGGTAATGATCGTTGGCCTAATTAATTTTATTTCACTTTCCACGCGGTCAATTTCCTTATTTATCAACGTTTTTGTTTCCTTTTGGAATATTATTTTGAATGGCCTACAGAATTTTGTGGACGACGGCTGTGGATTTTTCCATAACACCGTTTTGTTCACTCCTCGCTGTGTTTTGGTATAGTTGTAGGGGCACAAGGAGAATGAGATACACGGAGGACTCGCTATGAGAACTCTCAGAAGTTTCGTAGCGCTGCTTATATTCACTCTGACCACTGCTACCATCACACCCCCGTTTAAATACCATATTCATATTTTCTCTCTTAATTGCGCACTGTAGGAGAACACTGTAGGACAACATCATTCTGAATTAGCGCAATGCGTTTGATTGTGTGATCCACAAGAGCTTGCAATTTCAATTCAGCATACCTTTCCGTCACTTTCATATCTTCTTTACATCTACATCTGCATCTACGTCATACCCTGCAAGCCACTTAAAGGGTGTGTGGCAGGGGGTGCTTCCACACCAGGCATGCATGAATTATACGGTAGAACACCGAAATTACATTGAAGCCCGCGTACCACACATGCAAAGCGCCAATCAAAAATCTAATAACCAAGAAACATTCTATCATCAATCCTTCCAACATGCAAGGGATACAAAGACTACTACTACAGATTCAAAATATCATGCATAAATAAGAACATCAATATTTACATCATGCATAAATAAGAGCGTAGAGAATATAAAGAGAAAGATTGCCTGTCTGCCTATTATCAGAATTAGAACTATTCATGACTTTAAGGGGACAGCACTCCAATTTTAACACTTTTAGCACATCATAAGATGGATAAATGTTGCTTAATCCATTCTTTGCTCTTGTCCTGACCCTCGTGTACTGCAACTTTGTCATCCTGATCTCGATAAGGAGTGCTAACGCTTCCTCCCCAGTAAATGGTATTGGAGGCAATGGGGGGGATTTGTAGGCTCTTTTTACTTTGGTGTCCCGACGGGGAGTGGTTTGGGTCACTTCTTTTACCACAGCTGCAGCGTCCCGTTTCCCAGATGAATGAAGGGTAAACTGGGCCGCGAGCATGATTTCCTCTTCTGCGTGCGATTTCATCAAATGCTGCGCTTGGTCCGTTTACCTCTATCAGTACAGTGCTCGAACACCTTCTTGAGTCTTCCCTTTCAAGTGGATGGCCCTGAATCTAAACTACAGCTTATAGTAGGAAATTTTTCTATCACTTCTTTAGGCAGGAGCAATGGGTTTTGAAGCCACGAGCGATATTTTGTCAAAAAATAATCATATCTTCTTCCACTTTTCTTCAAACGTCTGGAATAATTGTATAAAAACTTCTTAATAGCAAAACCAAGACACTTCACAACATCTTTGTCACTGTCATTAAACTCGAATTTCTTGATCAAGTAACCCTTTAATGAATCTTTTGCCTCCCTGTTGTCGTGAAGAAGGCCGTAGAGCTCTCCGTGCGTCACGACCGCGCTCTGCATGACGCCTGAAAATTCACGATAATTTTAGTTCCCCACGTTTCCTCACCGAATCCTTTCACAACCTTATTTTACAATATATTTTGTCGACATTCTCACTTAAATGAGCTAGAGATCTGTAGAGATTTTTTTTATAAGTCTAACCAAACATGAGATATCTAAAATATTCACGTGTTTTTGCGATGGTTACTTAAAAAAAACATTAAAAATTAAAAATGAGCCCAATAATAATATAAATTATAATAAATCATTTAACATACCTTAAAAATTATTATCCAAGTCCGTGAAATATGCCTTGTGTACTGTTCAACAAACTGCATGCTCTTCACTTCACTGTCATAATGCGACTAAGCCCAGTCTGAAATTCGTCTCCGCAGAAAGGGTATCTTTGAATAGCCCTAACGGTGCTATTGTGCCGAGGGTAGTGACCTGAGGAGCGAAAAAGGGTGCCCCCACTTTCCAAGAATAAGACTGACGCCAAAAATTGTCTCAATTGTTAAGTCAGTTTTTCGACTTTTTTCCTCCTACATTGGGCATTCCGCCCACTGTGCGCCGGGTTGGTTCCACCCTTCCTCCCCCCCCGCCCCCTGATTTCCACCACCAATGTCAATTGATAGGAAATCCTTTTCGCAAAATATGAACTCTAACACGTGAATGGATACGTAAGTATAAGTTGCCTTTGGATAATTTGAAGTTGATGGAAAGTTGCCCGTCGAAGCGAGGAATTTGGATTCCGGCCAATGCCAATCCGGAGGATGGATTTTAAATATTATATCATTAACGTAATGATTAGGAACAATTCTGAATTTGAGATTCTCTATTTTCTTCTAGATATTTATTGCGAGACTTTAAGTGAGATTTTTGAACGAAATTAAAACGTTTGAGGTGTGCACAGAATCTAAATAACTACATTCTTATTAATACCTAGAAAATACCAGTGTAGTTTTTATGTACAGTCATGACACAAAGGAATACGTAGAGAGCTTTTATTAGTGGCACACAACCATGGCACGATAGTGCAACGTTAATGCCAAACTGAAAATTTGCGACTGGAGCTTCGTGAGTATGGAATTTTTTTACGTTTTGCCACGAGCCTAATCGCTTTGAAATCGCCTAATCGCCATTTGAAATCTAATGATAATCTATTGAATGTTTAATATCATTTTTACGGCTGCTAATTCAGAATTACGAAAAGAGGAACGTGAAAGAGTATTTCTACTGCAAACATATTTGTTGTATGCGTATGTTAATTGTTGTGTTAGTAAGGGAAGGGTAGCAGCTGTTAAAATACTAAACGATCCCTCCCCAATTCTCTTTCTATCCGTGGTCACCGAATTTGCAACAACCCCGACTCTCTTGACCTAATCTCCACCAATCCCTCCTTCGCAGAGGCTACCCTGAGCGTTTCCTTCAGAAAAAATCCAACAACGACCCTCTTCTTCTAAATCTCTCTCTCTTAATAAGTGTCCTTGTGACCAAATCTCCCTCTGTACCACCTATTTCCCTGGAGTTCACTCTATCCGTCGTATCAACAAAAACCTCTACGCCATCCTCTCTGCCAACCTCACTACCTCCAAAATTTTCCCCCGCTGTCCTTCTCTCACTTTTACTCAACCTCTCTGCCCTCTTTATAATCACAAACCTCGTTCTAAATCAATCTTCAGCACTTCTAAATCCCTTCCGACGCCTTGTAATCCCCCGCGTTGCAAAACTTGTGGCATCCTCATCACCCAGCCTCTGCCTGATAAATTCCTTGCCGTTCATCTTCCGTCCGTCCCCTCACTCTCTTGCATTTCCCCTTAATGTTGCTTATATCCTCCTTTGTCAACTATGCCCTAGCTTTTCAATTGGTTTGACTACGACTCCGCTTAACATCCGCATGAATGGCTACCGCTCTAGTTGCAATGATCCGCCTTCCGTTTCCTTCCCTGTCGCCACCCACGTTTATCCCCACAACTATACTTTCAATATCATTTTTAAGGTTGGTAAGGTTCTCGCCTCCCTTTCTCCTTCCTCTTATTCCCTCCAACCTAAAGATCTTGAGTCCTCTCGTATTAAATATTTCCAAGCTTTGTCTCCTCTAGGGCTCAATAAATCTCACTAACCTCCTCCATCACCTCTACTCAGACCAAACTCTTCCTTTAAAATTTTCTCTACTTCCCGCTTTCCCGCCCCCACCCTTATTCTCTCCCCCCTCCTCCCCTTCCCCTCTATCCCTCCCCTCCCTCCCTTCATTCCACCTCAGTCCTCCCTTCCTTATGTAATAAATTTTTGGTGACCATGGTATTTTAGTTAGCTTCAAGAAAAGAGAGGCCTGGGTACACTCGTATAGTAGAAACTAAGATAATTCTTTTACTTTGTCGCTATCATTTCAAAAACACTCAAATCTGAGAGTTTCCGTCTTTGTATTATCTTCTCGAGTCGGAAAGGAAAGAATTTTTGTTTCAAGTTTCATCTCAACCATGAAGAAACCTGAAAGGAAAAAAGAAGCGCAAAAGGAAACTGATAAAATTAAATATTACGGGTATATACTGCGTGTGATATCGGTTTTGGCCCAACGTTTCGTGACCCACTGCTGGTCACACTGCAGTGGGTCACGAAACGACGAGCCAAAACTGATATCGCACGTAGTATATACCCGTAATATTTTATTTTATCAATAAACATGTGAAAAGCTGCAATGAAGGAGTGCTGAAGGAAATTTTTCCATTGCGTTTGAAATAGAATGTTACCAGTGTCTCTCCTCTGTCGTCATTAGTTCTTGAGATATTACGGTTTTCCAACATTATGATAGAGTTAGCGTCAACAGTCACTACGTTCACCAATTGAACTCAGATCGATTTAGCCGGTTCAGCTCCATATGGTTAACGCAACAGGCTAGTGGGTTCGATATGAGAAGCGGGCTAATTCTGACCGCTTTCTCTACCAGTCTGTGATTCCAAATCGATATGAACCGATTCAAATCAATATTTCAATCGATTTCGCATCGATTAACCAGGCGATCCGAGTCGGCTGGCTTAGAATGCTTCAGATCTGTCCGAGTTTATATAGATCCGAGTTCAATTAGTAAACGTAGTGATTGTCAAAAATTTGCATGCGCCACCATTTGGAAAAGCGATTGCTGCGAGATGACGAAGAGATATACGTTATTAAAATCGTCACATTAGACGATATTATACGAGTGGCTAGTATGAGTATCCACGCGTGTACAATGAAATTCTCGAAAGTGGTCTTGCAGGCAATAAAATATTTTGTTCATCGGTTATCATGGAGTGTCTCCTAGTTTCTATAATGCTGTGCCGCATATGTTTTGAGTAATGTTTCTCCACGATGTCCAAAGTTAAGGTAATTTACAAGTATTTGAAATTGACCTAAGAGTTTATTTTACTCCACCCACAGCGTAGATATGGCATTGCCGTGATGACTACCGCGAGTAGAGTACAGTGGTGTATTCACATAAGATTTAATTCCATCCTCCCGCACCCACTCCCTCCTCGCGATGAATCCGATTGAAGGCGTCGATTCGTAGACAAATGAGAAAGGTGAGTGGTGGAAATCGCTGTCTCGGTGATCTCTGTCTCGGGTGGGTGATGTGGAGGAGGAGAGGGGAGAGGAGGAGAATGGAACCGAACCGCGACCGTGGCGAGAAAAACGCTTCTCTCGCAAACGAAGGCGAAAAGGATGAGTGAACGTTGACTCGATGATGAGAGCCGCCGAAAGAGGAATGCGAAGCCGAAATGACTCTCAAATTTTTCGAAGCCGAAAAATTTGAGAGTTATTCCCCCCGCGCAAATAACGTTTAGCAATTGATGCAAATCACGCCAATGGAATGTAGTGTTTCAACCGGTTTTCTTTGCTCACCTCCTCCATCCACCCCAACGGTAGGCAGGGTGGAGAGGAATCAGGCGGAGAGAGAGAGGTGTGTAGTACGGTCGTTGGTATATTCAGACACCTTCTCTCGATCACAATCTCCCATAGCTATAGACTCCCTCTCCACTGCGTTCTTTCTCCTCCCACTCGTCCTCCTCAGCGGAATGGATGGGGAGGGGAGTGGTTTCCCCCAACCCTCCCCCTCCACCTCCTCCCCTGTTTTCCAGAATAGTTTAGCCTGGTCGGTATTTAATTCGCATTGCCAATTTCTTTTTTTATTTTTTATTAGACAAAAATTTCTTCTTTTTATTAGACAAAAATTGTTTTTTTTCCTCATGGTCTGTTTATGTTTTTTATCTCGTCTCACATATCTATGTATTGATTGTATTTACACCTATCTCTGAGTTCAGCTGTGTAACATGTACAGTTATTGTTTTTCAATGAGAGTAGCTGTTTTGTCTTTTCCTTTATACATTGTATGTTATTAAGCTCTATTTATATTTTGATTTGAACTAAATAATATGTTAATTTATTTATCACCTCGCTGCTATATTATTATATTATTTTATTGTATTATTGCTCCAAGGGACCTGCCCCAGAGTAAAATAAATGATTATTCTATTCCATTCCTCCTCCCCTCTCGAGTCCCGTCCTTAACCCACACTCCAACTCCCTTCCCACCCCTCTCCTCACTCCTTCACCCACACTCCTTCCCCGTGCGAGGCGAGCCGTGGGCTCGCTAGTGTCCTCGACATCCTACCGCTCCTCACCACACACCACTCTGCACCCGGCGCGGCAACGAAGTGCAGCTCCCGCTACTTACCGTCCACCGACCCTGCAAAGGGTTTCCTTCTCGCCTCTCTTATCCATCGTTTCCGAACGGGCGTCACAGTCGCCCACCGAGCAAGACTCCCAACCGACAAAGATGACATTTTTGCCGACCGACATTTCCGAGTCCCATCCGTTGACGAGCGTCTCTCTCTCTCTCTCTCTCTCTTTCCGTTTCGGATCCGATAGTGTTTCAAAATAAATCCACGGAAGAAGAAGACGACGACCAACACGACCTCCCAATTCCACCACTCCCTCGCTCGCCCCATTCCGCGATCGGAATTTCCGAATGGAGGGGGGGGACGTTATGGTGGGGAAGGGGGGCGGGGCAGTGCGTGGGGACAGAATACTACACTCTCTCGCATGCCTATGTTACTTCCCCGTGCGTGTCCCCTTCACACAGCATTCATAAACGGTCCATTCACTCCATTGCTCTCAGAAACCTTCTCTCCACCTTGCCACGCACATTCTCCAACATGAGATGAGAATCTCCCATGTTGGTTTCCAGACGGTATATCTCGCTGAGGAAGCTGACATCGGAGCAGAATGCACGAATCCACAAATCCCTAAGACGCGTCCGCCCCATTGCGGCAGCTCGAGTGTAAAGACCGCGAGAGAGACCCAAAGAAGGCTCCATGCGGTTAACACCCATGAGTGCGCTGAATGGTGACTCCTGTGACTAACCTGCCTGTGATCGCATCTGGTCACGCAGGTCTTTCCACGAGGCGTTCGCGGGCAGGGGGTGCGGGGGTGGAGACGGAGAGAGGGAGGGAGAGGGGGGTGGTCCCGATCCCTCCCCCCCTTCCTCCCCCACGAACGTTCCGAGGTGAGTCATGAGTGGTGGGTGGCGGGGGAAGAGGGTGTGGAGATGAGGAGGACCGTTCCATTGGGCGGTCGCACATTGCATGGCAATGGGTTCGGGGGGCGGGAGCGTGTTGGGACGGGGGAAGGGGGAGAGGATCTGATGGGGCGGGGGTAGTTTGGAGCCCTCCTTGCAAGAAACGGGGCGGGGGTGGGGGACGGAAGGGGGAGGGGGACGGGGACGGGGTTGGTGATCCCTCTGCACAGACAGTTCGCGTCCGCGTCATAAGTGGGTCTCTCCACTTGCAGTGCGCCGCCCCCCCCTCCCCCCAGGGTGTGCTCATGGCGCGGGGGTTGGAGTGGGGAGTAGAGGGGGGGATGGTAAGACGAGGGTTGGAGTGAGTGACGCGTGAGTGAGAGGGGAGAGGGGGTGGGTGATGAGGGGATAATCGAATCTGAGAGGATCCCGTACACGCCGGCTCCCTCAAAACCCTCCCCATTATACGCCCATTCATTCTTCTACGCCCTCCGATACGGTAAATATACACCCCGCTTGCATTGAGCGGGGTGTGGGGGTGAGGGAGTGGGGGGAGGAAGGTCTGCTGTGCGTACGTACCTTGGTATAGGTTGAAGGAATGGTGCGAGACTCAGGAGCAACTGCGCAGCTGAGTCACGACGACCCGTTTCCACGACCCCATCACCCTTTGGTGTGTCCCCTGTTGAAATGCATCTGTGCCCTCGCGCGCGAACTAAGCTCGCCCTTGTAAACGGCGCTTGATGGAATCCGGTGGATGTCTGCACGGTAAGTGTCCTCGGCATGAAATAGCGCGATAGTTGGCAGCTAGAATTAAATTTAAAGAAATGCGCAATAATGAACGTTTGGAAAAAGAATGGCTCTCCCAGGAATAATTATTGCATCAAAGAAAACAAAATATGTAACTTAGAATCTATTAAATACTTAGGCGTCACCATCACTGAAGACATGTCATGGGGCAATCACATCAGGGAAATAACTAGTGTAGCAAACCGTAGATTAGGATTCGTAAAAAGGGTTCTAGGCAAATGCGATAAGAGAGTACGAGAAAGAAGCTATTTTACACTTGTCAGGCCTCAATTAGAATATGCCGCTAGTATATGGGATCCGTACGAGGAAGGTAAGATAAAAGAATTATAGCGTGTGCAAAGGAGATCCGCTAGGTTTGTTAAAGGCCGTTATGATAATTGTATAAGTGTTACGAGTTTATTCAAATAACTAGGATGGGAATTACTATCAGAACGCAGGTTAAAATTTAGGTTAAACCTTTTAAGTAAATTCTAAACCGTTTTGTTCACTGATGCCGTTAGATATATATTGAGATCCCCGGCGTATTATGCTAGGTTTGATCATATTAACAAGATTAGAGAGATAGGATCGATTATAAATGTCATTTTTCCCGCGTACCATAAGAGAGAACAAAGGTAGCGTAGCAAAGGGATAGGTAGGCGAAATATAGTTACAGTAGTCAGTAGTGCATGATGCATGTAATAACAACCAATAATCCCTTTCTTATTACGTAATTACTAACCATCATGCTGCATGTGACCCTATAATCTAGCATAAATATCCCTTAAATATCCTACTTGCATGTCAATAGTGCAAGTTTGGTGATCTTCACCCCCTGCCACACACCCTCGTGGTGGCTCGCAGGGTATCACGTAGATGGAGATGTAGATGTTACCTCTTTTCCAACTTACTCACACGAGATTTTAAACTTAACTTTTCTTTATATATATATTTAATTATTTATTTATTTATTTATTTATTTATAATTATCCTAAAATACTAAAGCAATAATAATCTATGCGTGCGCATATTATAGACCACCAGATGCCCATGTAAGCTCAATATTAGGACTAGAAAATGAACTCAGTAAGTCAACCACTCAAAAAAACGACTGTCATATTATAATCGGTGGGGATTTCAATCTTCCGTCCATATACTGGGACACGTACAGTTTTATCACTGGGGGGAAAGACAAAGACCTTTGTGAGTCACTTCTGTATACATTCACATCTCACTCACTGCATCAGTTAGTCACTGCTCCAACTAGAGAGAAAAATACACTTGATCTTTTAGCGACATATATTCTACACATGGTTGTAAACATAGGTACGGATAAGGGAATAAGCGACCACAAGATAGTTAAAGCTAATTTTTCCGTGAGCATGATCAAGAAACATAATCCACAAAGAAAAATATACTTGTTTAATAAGGCTGACTACGAAGGTATGAAACGAGAGTTGCAAAATTCATTTACTAATTTTCAAAAAATAAGTATCAACAGTAATACTGAGGTTTTGTGGATTACTTTCCTCAACTTTACACGATCAGTAGTTAGCAAATACATACCAAGTAAATGGAAAAGAGCCAGTGCAAAGCCTAGGTGGTATAACGCGGAGGTTAGGAAAATATTAAAGCACCAGAGAAAATGTCATGCTAGGTTAAAAAGAGCAAAAGTTAACAAATCCTCCGAAGAACTATACACAGTCACCGAAAATTACAAAATATCTAAACTCTTAGCAAAAGAAAGCGTGCCGAAGGGCGTTAGCTGATTTCAAAAGTAAATTACTGGGAGAACAATTGAACGATAATCCCAAGGCATTTTGGTCGTATATTAGGGACACTTAGCATTTTCAATACTTGTACACCACATATTTTCCATCCGCAGCCTGTTCGTTCCCAAACATTTATGCCTGAGATTATTATAAATTGTCGCGGCATAGAACATCAGCTAAAAAATATCAACCCCAACAAATTCCCCGGTCCAGATCAAATACCTGCTCGCGTATATAAAACATTGGCATCAGACCTAGCTCCTTACTTAGAATTAATATTTGCCAAATCTTTAGTAGATCACGTAGTGCCTAAGGACTGGAGAGTAGCAAATGTCACACCTATATTCAAAAGCGGCGACAGGGAAGACCCTAGTAACTATAGGCCTATTTCTCTCACATCCATTTCGTGTAAGGTATTTGAACACATAATCGTAAGCTCCATTATGAGTCATTTAAATAGGGAGGAATTATTAATAAATAACCAACACGGATTTTGAAAGGATAGATCTTGCGAAACCTAATTGGCCCTCTTCGTTCATGACATCTTCCTCTCGGGTGAAAATAATGTTCAAGTTGACAAGATATTGCTTGATTTTAAGAAGGCTTTCGATAAGGTACCTCACATTAAGTTACTCTCAAAACTAGAAGCATAAGGAATAGATAAAACATTATTTGTTGGATTAATCACTTCTTACATGGGCGGAAACAAAGGGTTGTCATAGATAGTATCATGTCAAACACAACGTCACATAGGGTGTTCCTCAGGGAAGTGTCATTGGTCCACTTTTATTTCTCTTGTACATAAATAATATTGGCAACTTCGTTAAAAGCAAGCTTAGACTCTTCACAGAATACGCGGTTGTGTCTAGAGAAATTACCTATTCCGAATATAGTGACTCGTTAACAATCGACCTACTTACTATTGATGCTTGGTGCGAAAAGTGGCAAATGGAACTAAACATAAAAAAGTGCGTAGCAGTCAGCTTTTGGAAAAGAAAAATAGGCCAAGTAGGGCTTACAGAATAAATAGTACGGAAATTGTTCACGCCGAGTCTGTTAAGTACTTAGGGGTCACAATTACTCACGACATATCTTGGGGAAAACATATTCGGGAAATATGCGGTCAAGAATGCAGGAAGGTAGGCTTTATCAAGAGAATACTCGGAAAATGTGATGAGAAAGTGAAAGAACGTTGTTATTTTTCAATTGTTAGGCCTCATCTGGAATATGCTGTTAGTGTAGGATCCATCCGAAGCGGGGTTTATATCAGAGTTAGATCGCGTGCAGCGAAGAGGAGCTAGGTTTGTGAAACGATGCTACGATAAGTTGGCTAGTGTGTCTGGACTGTTAGAAGAATTAGGATGGGAATCGCTATCACAGCGTACATTAAATTGTAGGCTTAACCTCTTAACTAAATTTCAGGAAAAAAACATTTTTCTGACGACGTGAAAAACATATCTACTATTAACCCCCTTGTACTACGGCAGATTCGATTGCGCTAATAAAATTAGAGAGCTAGATTCTAGAACCGATGGGTATAAAATGTCATTTTTTCCGCGTACCATTCGGGACCATAACAGCTGTGATCATCGTCATGAATAGTTCGAATTGTGACAATAGACAGGCAGTAAATTTTTCTCTTTATATTCTCTACGTTCTTATTTATGCATGATGTGAATACTGATGTTCTTATTTGTGCATGATATTTTGAATATGTAGTAGTAGTCTTTGTATCCTTTGCATGTTGGAACGATTGACGATAGAATGTTTCTTTGTTAGTAGATTTTAATGGGCGCGTTGCATGTGTGGTCCACTGGTTTCCATGTACTTTCGGTGTTCTGCCGTATAATTCGTGCATGCCTGGGGTGGAGGCACCCCATGTCACACACCCTTTGGGTGGCTTGCAGGGTATGACGTAGATGTTGATGATGACTTGGAGAAAATATAAGCACTCTGTGAGTGACCCATGTACGTTATATACCTATCTTTCCTAACATAATGAGTATTCTCAATGATCTTGGAGTTGATGTTGACAGGCTCTATGTCTTACATCAAAGAAGTCTAAGAGCGAATTACGATAATTTTGTATTTCAACTTGTTAACCTTGACATGAAACCTTCCATTACAATTGTAACCGAAGTTTGGATTAATGACACTGAAGTATCAAATGTATCAAATAGCTTGATATCGGAGTTTTGATGTCTACATCTACATCTACGAAATACCGTGCAAGCCACCACTGGGGTGTGTGGAACGGGGTGATTCCACACCAAGCATGCAGCACTCATACCGTTTCAATTTAGAACCGCGCACGTTCCCCTGAATGCCAGGTGCAGTCCAAAAGCAGTCAGGACAGCAGTGTGCGGTCAGACCAGAAAACAGAACATTGATACGTAGAAGAACCGCATCAAGAATGGATAACTAATATTCTGCCTCAATATTTGTCAATTGCCTGATTTAAGCCACTCTTATTATTGAAGATTAATGGTGCTATATAACCTTAAGGAAGGTTATTTTCGTTGTATACCAGACCATATATTCTAATGGCATTATAAAATAATTCTTAACATCTTAAATGTATCGTATACATTGTACGCATCTCTTAAAAGAATCTTTTACAGAAACAGAAGGGCTCGCTAAAAATCCAAAGAGGATTCATTTTTGAAGGGCAGTGGGTTTTCCCGCTACTCGGCCAGCTTCCGCCGTCACAGAATTCAGTCATGGTGAATATTTGCGGCCCCCGCTAGCTATCATAGCACAGCTCATCGGTCTGACGTCATGATTTCTAAAGAAGTGTCCTCGTTGGCTGAGTACCACCACTTCCATCGCCGCCGCCGCCGCCCTATGAAGTCGGACTTTGTCTTACTTCACGGAGCATTCCTCGCCCTCGACGCTTTCCGTTCCTTCGCTCCTCCCTCGCGCCTCTCCTTTCGATGAAGATTTGCGACGAGCACACCCATACACCATACGATCTATCCGGAGTCCTCTGGTGACAGTCAGGCGCTCATATCGTATTAGTACCGTATCTATGTGCGATAGCTTCTTTAACACTTTTCCTCTCATTAATCACTTTCCTTGCGCAGTCACAGTTCGCTTTTTGAACCTCATTCAGCAGTAAAATTATTGCTGTGACTCATATATTATGAAAAAACTCCTATTCAATTAGTTGGTGAAGATTTACTAGGCAGTGAGATAATCAACTTTGAATACAGAAACGAATCTGCATCGGGACGCAACGCAACAATGCTGGCCGTCTCGCTTTTTTCGAGGGTTGTTTGGTGTTCTCCTTCCTCTACAAATGTTGCAATGGCCACTACGGCGATGAACCGTGTGCATTGACAGTAAATACCGTCAACCAAGAGAGGTGAAACAAAGGAAACGGTGAAAGACTTTACTTTATGGAAGTCATTTTATTTATTTATCTCATATATAAATTTACGTCATGGAAGAATTAAATAACTTTGTTTATTCCACTTGGGATAATTTATTTTCAATCCGCAGGTTTCAACACTTCGTGTCGCATTTGACGACCTGAAGGTGACATGAAGCGTGAAGAACTCGGTCGAGACAATAAAATATCAAAAGTAAAGTTAAATAAGGTATTTTAATTTTTCCAGAAATGAATCATTATTACATTTTTTTACCGAGTCCGAGGATGCTAGCGAGTACTGGATTTCTAGTACGAAACCTAGCATGCTTGAAACCTTCCTAGGAGCTATCACACGATACTTGAACTTGCACAAGGTCTGTTTAGTAGATCTTTGATCTAGTATAGTCTCGGAAGGAGTTTGACGAGTGAAATGGATGATTTGTTCCCTTTCGATAAATGAAGACGGCATCCGCAATATCTTTTAAAGCCTTTGCCCTTACGGCCTTAATATGGTATGCAGGTGATATGGTATTATAAAGGCACGAAAGCCTACCATAATTATCTAGTAAAACCTCAATTGCCTCAGGTACCCAAGCCATTGTGTATTGTTGTGAGGTTTGAGTTGTTTATTTGATCGCGGGAAGTTGTAATTGTCACGAGGGACTATGGAGGCGCTGACTTCAAAAATTGACGACCGCATTGCAAAGAGCAAAGGTGATTGGTCGGCGGCTACTAGGTCCTACTAGGAGCAAGTATCAAACTAGTACCGCACCAATTACGAAAACAAGGATACCAGCTAGTATGCCAGAGATCATGCAGGATTTCCAGTATGCTTGGTCTGTATCACACGATACTTGACCTTGCACAAGTCCTAGTATGCTAGCTAGAATCCTCGGACTTGTACAAGGTTAAGTATCGTGTGATTCAGGCTAAAGATGGCGGAGAGTTGCTCTGTAAACCAGAGGACACGGGCTGGACTTTAATTCCGGGTGTAGCGGATGGGATGAATGAGCGGAAATGAGGGACTGGAAGGAATCCGGCAGTCCTTTTCGATTTATTTACCCTTCGGCGCAAGGTGAACGGACATTGCTCCCGGAGTCGGATTCCTTCTTTTTGCCTCCCATCATCCCCCTCCCTCTCTCTCCTTCCCATCATCACCCCTCCCCTCCCTGCTACCATCATATGCAGAGATATGGTGTTAGTGTGTGTTAGTGTGCATCAGGACCCTCCCTCCCCCTCCCCTACCCCCTCCCATCTCTCTCTCTCTCCCTCTCTTTTTATCTCCACGGCGTGAAAGGTCCTGTCGCTCCGAATTTCAAAAGCGTCTCTCGCGAGCGCGCCTCTCCGTAATACGTAGGTACACATTTGCATATGTTCCTCTACCCGCCCGAGGGGGGGAGACAACAGCCTTTCCCCCCTCGTCCCCCGGAGGAGTAGGGGGGTGTCGGGGAAATCTCGCATTTTGGAAAAATACCTACTCATTCTTCCGGGCCGTGTATGACGCCTGTGGATTGGCGCCATCTTCGTGGTCGCGTGTTCTCGCGTGCCAATGCTCGATCGCCTTTTCCTTCTCATTACTATCAAAGAGGCTCACATCATAATTTTCTTTACACATTATATTATCATTTTCTAATTGTCGTTTGTATAATTCATAGTGTCTTCTCAATTTTTCGTTATCAGGTTTTTTCCTGATTTTTCATACAATAAATTCCTCCTAGAGATCCTCCTGCACAAAGCAAAAGTCATCCAAGGTTTCATTAACCTTTCCCTTCAGCCTCTTTCTAAAACGTAATCAACTTGTCCAGTGCAGCATTTGAATTCATTCATAAATAATTCATAGACTCCTGAAACATTTTTATGAATGAACATCATTCCAGTCACATCTTTCCAGAATGTTATTTAAATGGTTTAAGTTTATTTTGCGATGACTTCGATCTACTTGCTCACGGATATTTAAGATAGCTTATCCAAAGTACATGTTATAGCATGATGGTCAGTTAAACCCCAATCGTTCACTTTGCCCTCATAATAAAAGTTATCTCTACTTCTGAAAAAAATAAATAAATTGATCCAACCCATGACTAGCCATAATGGTTTGATATTCATAAGACATATCGTTACATTGTAATACACATGAATTAATGTCACCATTTATTATTGAGTTCCTCTCTTGAGAGATGGTTAGTACTCGATCCAATTCTCGTAGAAAATTTTCAACGGGAGTAAAATTAAGCCTAGACACACCAATAACAGATATGGAGGAGGAAGTACTAATCCCTACTGTTAATTTAACCATATCTGCTGTTTTTGATTCACTTAATTCACTGGAAAACACTCGTATTTATCTGACACTTATACAATCACATCTCCAACCCTGTGATTGTTCTTACTAACATCAAACTCTTTGCATCAATTAGTAACAACACCCACGAGAGGAAAGCATGTTTTAGATCTTTTGGCAAACAAATATACCTAAAAGCGTCCTTAATGTTAAAACAGTGAACGGAATCAGTGACCACAAAGCAGTTAGTGCTAAATTTCATATGAATACTGACAAAAGGGTAGCCACAAAAAGAAAAGTCGACTTATACCACAGGGCGGATTTTGATTGCTTAAAAAAGGAACTGTCGACCCCTATAATAAGTTTAGCAATCTAATCCAAAACCATACTACAAATGACGCATGGAACACTTTTAGCAACATCACGCGACTAGCCATTAATAGCGTAATACCAAGTAAAATAAAAAAAAGTCAACGCGGAACCTAGGTGGTATAATGCAGATGTCCGGAACTCTCTCACGCGACTACGATACTTACTCGCGAAAATGAAGAACGCCCATCAGCATCTACACGACGAGGAAGTTATGAAAATTTATGATAAATATAAGAGAGCTAAAATAACAGCAAAAGCGGACTTAAAAAAAGCACTAATGGAATTCAAGAGTAAAATATTAGGTGAATATTTGGAAGATAACCCTAAGGCATTTTGGTCTTACGTGAGGGAGGTTCAAGGAAATAAATGTACGGTAACGTCACTGAGAAACGGTCAAGGAGAAAGAGTTAGCGATACATTATATAATGCAAATACCCTTAACACATTTTTTCAAAGTGTCTACACTTCATTCCCTCAGAATAACACCGCTATATTGCCTCGCTTATACAAAAATCCAATGCTGTCCATAAATATTTCTTATCGCGGCATAGAAAGTCACCTAAAATCCATTAACCCCAAGAAATCATCTGGTACCGGTGAAATTCCCGCCCGAGTGTATAAGAATTAGCGTCAGAAATAGCACCGTACTTGAAAATAAATGAAAAATCTCTAGCAGAACGTCGTGTCCCTTACGATTGGAAAATCGCGAACGTTACCCTTATCTTTAAGAGCGGCGATAAGGAAGATCCCAGTAACTATAGACCTATCTACCTCACGTCCATCGCATGCAAAGTATTAGAACATAATTCTTCAGCTTAATTATGAGGTGTTTAGATATTCAGAACTTGTTAATTCCAAACCAACATGGATTTCGAAAAGGCAGGTCCTGTGAAACCCAGCTAGCCCTTTTTCTGCACAACGTTCTTTCCTCAGGAGAAAGGCTCACCCAGGAAGACGCGATATTTTTAGATTTCAAAAAAGCTTTCGATAAAGTTCCGCAGTTAAAATTAATTGTTAAGATAAAAGTCCATAAAATACATCACGATATAATATGCTGGATTGAATATTTCTTAAGTAACCGCAAACAGAAGGTAATTTTAGATGGCGTTAGTTCAGATACAGTTAAAGTCACATTCGGTGTACCCCATGGATGTGTCAATGGTCCCTTATTATTCCTTTTGTATATTAATGATATCAAAACCATCGTTACGAGTAAAATTCGTCTTTTCGCGGACGACGCTGTATTTTATAGGGATATTAACACAGAGTCTGATAGAGTGGCGTTGAAGAATGACCTAGAAGCTATAAGCGGATGGTGCGACACATGGCAATTAGAATTAAATATTAATATGTCCGTTGTTATGAATTTTTGGAGTACTTAGGAGTGACCTTTACTCAGGACTTATCGTGAAAGAAGCATATGCGAGAAATTTGTGGACAGGCTAGTCGTAAATTAGGATTTATTAAAATAATACTAGGAAAGTGTGACGAGAAGGTAAAGGGGCGATGTTATTTTTCTCTCGTGAGACCCCACTTGGAGTACGCCGCTAGTATATGGGACCCTTATGAAGTAGGACTAGTTTCAGATACAGATCGAATACAGCGGAGGGCAGCTAGAGTTGTTAAAAAATGTTATGATGAACATAGTAGTGTTACTAAATTGTTGAGGAAACTAGGGTGGGAACCTCTATCCAATCGAAGGGAGAAGTATAGGTTAAACCTATTAAGAAAGTTTTATGTAGACTATTTTTTGCCCGACGTTGAAAATATTTTGCTAGAGCCAAACTATTATGGAAGGAACGATCACAGGAATAAGATTAAGGAAATAGACTGTAGAACCGATAGATTAAATATTTCATTTTTTCCACATACAGTAAGGGACCATAGTAGTTGTGATAGATCAGTTCTAGGATACTGACTAGGTTAAATAGGATTTTTTCAGTAGTGCTAGATATCTTAACATGAATTGTAGATACTAACCTCCCATGCAATCTCCGGCATGACATATTCCTTCATGTCTTAGTACCTTGTGGTGCTATTTATTTTTCGCATTAATAATACTAACCAGTAGTTACATCTTGAGTAGTGTACTGCATGGTAGCATGTTCTTCTACGTATCACTGGTTTCTGGTTTCTGTTCTGACCCCGCACTGTTGTCCTGACTGCTTTTGGCCTGCACCTGGCATTCAGGGGAACGTGCGCGGTTCTGAATTGAACTGGTATGAGTGCTGCATGCTTGGTGTGGAATCACCCCGTGCCACACACCCCAGTGGTGGCTTGCACGGTATTTCGTAGATGTAGATGTAGACATCAAAACTCCGATATCAAGCTATTTGATACATTTGATACTTCAGTGTCATTAATCCAAACTTCGGTTACAATTGTAATGGAAGGTTTCATGTCAAGGTTAACAAGTTGAAATACAAAATTATCGTAATTCGCTCTTAGACTTCTTTGATGTAAGACATAGAGCCTGTCAACATCAACTCCAAGATCATTGAGAATACTCATTATGTTAGGAAAGATAGGTATATAACGTACATGGGTCACTCACAGAGTGCTTATATTTTCTCCAAGTCATCATCAACATCTACGTCATACCCTGCAAGCCACCCAAAGGGTGTGTGACATGGGGTGCTTCCACACCAGGCATGCACGAATTATACCGCAGAACACCGAAACTACATGGAAACCAGTGGACCACACATGCAACGCGCCAATTGAAAATCTACTAACCAAGAAAAATTCTATCGTCAATCGTTCCAACATGCAAAGGATACAAAGACTACTACCACAGATTCAAAATATCGTGCATAAATGAGAACATCAGTATTTACATCATGGGATCTCGGAGTAATCAATTGGTCATTCTCTTTCTTCCTCTCATGAATATTATCCGACGTCTCAGCCATTAGATATCTGTTCCCATTTTCTCTTTCTTCACAACTCGCGCGGCCACAAAGAGCTTCCTCCGCCCTGGACTCAGGCTTTCGTTTTTGAGGATCGGAGTATCATTCGCCAAGCCCAAGTGCCGAGTAGAAAAGGTCTCGCCTCTTCTGAAGGATCTCTTCTTTTATAAGTCTACGAAGGAATTTGACAACGATGCCTCTCGACCCCACCTTCGTCATCTCCTTTCTTCTTCCATTCGGTGGCATGAGTTCACCATATCATCTGTTATTTCAACCCCAAGGGCATTTCCCACACTTTTGACGACCTCTAAGGTGTTCTCATTCGGTTCCTGAGGAATACCGTGTATTTCAAGGGCATTGGCACGAGAGGCTTGTTCGTTGTCATCTTACCTTATTATGAATTATTGGAAAAATAATGGCTTATGGCGATTATGAATTTTTGGAAAAAGAATGGCTCTCCCAGGAATAATTATTGCATCAAAGAAAACAAAATATGTAACTTAGAATCTATTAAATACTTAGGCGTCACCATCACTGAAGACATGTCATGGGGCAATCACATCAGGGAAATAACTAGTGTAGCAAACCGTAGATTAGGATTCGTAAAAAGGGTTCTAGGCAAATGCGATGAGAGAGTACGAGAAAGAAGCTATTTTACACTTGTCAGGCCTCAATTAGAATATGCCGCTAGTATATGGGATCCGTACGAGGAAGGTAAGATAAAAGAATTATAGCGTGTGCAAAGGAGATCCGCTAGGTTTGTTAAAGGCCGTTATGATAATTGTATAAGTGTTACGAGTTTATTCAAAGAACTAGGATGGGAATTACTATCAGAACGCAGGTTAAAATTTAGGTTAAACCTTTTAAGGAAAGTCGAAACCGTTTTGTTCACTGATGACGTTAGATATATAATGAGATCCCCTGCGTATTATGCTAGGTTTGATCATATTAACAAGATTAGAGAGATAGGATCGATTATAAATGTCATTTTTCCCGCGTACCATAAGAGAGAACAAAGTTAGCGTAGCAAAGGGATAGGTAGGCGAAATATAGTTACAGTAGTCAGTAGTGCATGATGCATGTAATAACAACCAATAATCCCTTCCTTACTATGTAGATACTAACCATCTAGCTCCATGTGACCCTATAATCTAGCATAAATATCCCTTAAATATCCTACTTGCATGTCAATAGTGCAAGTTTGGTGATCTTCACCCCCTGCCACACACCCTCGTGGTGGCTCGCAGGGTATCACGTAGATGGAGATGTAGATGTTACCTCTTTTCCAACTTACTCACACGAGATTTTAAACTTAAGTTTTCTTGCCTAAGCAAGTCTATCGTGGCTGAATGCTTACTGAATTTTTTTGAAGAGCTTTAGTATCTCCATCTAGTCTATCGTGCACAAACTCCATTGCCTTGCTCAGGACCACTTTCGTACGTTTCATGTCCTTCTTGGCTTCTTCTAGTAGTTTTATGATCGGCAAAATATTAGCAATGCCTGTGTCCGCCAGTGGAACATTGGTCATACTCTTACATCTTTCCTCATTATAGCTAGGACAACGCCAACTTTGCTTCTCGGCGTCGATAAATTCACTTTCTTCTTTAGCCATGGGTACAAAGCGTGGCACTGTGTTTCACATTCAATGCAAGTAACCTTAAGCTGGCGCTTTTGAACACTTATGTTACAAACACTGCAATGTGCCATTTTTAACCGCGGCTCGAACTGAATATCGATAACTATTGATCTCAAACAGCGTAATAAGTTAAACTCGCAGTTGAACACACTTATACAATTGACTAAACTTGGCACATCACTGTCGCACTTGCCCGTCGGTAGCGGAGCACCAGACCACGTCTACCTCGCGTGAAAGCTCAACCATGACTGACCCTAAACCTGACTGAAATAACAGCCTGTATTCTGTTTTCTTCAATATTCCCACCTTCCAGCGATTTTGCTTTCATTTTTCTCATAGTTTACACAAAAATTAGCATTTTATGAATACTAAATCGTGGTCTCTGTCGCCATCCGCACCAGTGTAGCTCTTGCGGTCTCTATATTAATTTTCAATCTGCCATTTGTCTAATATACAGTCAACTTAGATTATTCTTATGTCTCGTGGAATTTTCCACTCAAAATATTCTTCGTAGGTGGTTGCCAAGCAATATGTTCATGACGACCAGGCCATTTCACACGCAAAACTCAGAGTCAAAATCATGAATATATATTATGGATTTGGATGTTTGGAATTGTTGCCTAGGCTACGTGTTGCCTAAATTTCCACTTTTAGTTCACCCAGTCCTTGGCGCCACTTCGATTACAGTCTTTTCAGTTGTTATTGTAAATAGATGTAGTTAATTGTTGCTAACGTGAGACTGTGATGAATATTCAATAATGATTGAGGAGATATGAATTATTTGATGCTATGAATAATATCTGGCTATTTTAGTGATCTAAAGTTACTTAGTAAATTCTAGAGAGGAAATATCTATTACAAAAAATGTGTACGTCTATGTCTACGTAATACCCTGCGAGCCACCACGAGGGTGTGTGGCAGGGGGTGAAGATCACCAAACATGCACTATTGACATGCAACTAGGATATTTAATGGAGACATGCTAGAAAACAGGGTAGCATGCAGCTAGATGGTTAGTATCTACATAATAAGAAAGGGATTATTGGTTGTTATTACATGCATTTTACACTACAGTAACTATATTTCACCTACCTATCCCTTTGCTACGCTGCCTATTGTTCTCTCTTATGATACGCGGGAAAAATGACATTTTAAATCTATCGGTACGACAATTTATCTCTCTTATCTTGTTAATCTGAACAAACCTAGCATAATACGCAGGGGTTCTTAATATATATCTAAAGTCATCTGTGAACAAATCGGTTTGGAATTTACTTAAAAGGTGTAACCTAAATTTTAATCTGCGTGTTCTGTAAAATTGAACTGTAGAAAACCAGGAAAAATGTATTGATCTCGATGGTAAAATACTCCTGATAGGTTTTAAGGTAATAGGTGTCAACATAGAAACCCCACGAATGATTTAAAGCATACCTATTTTTATTTTCATTATGAAGGTTGACGCACAAATGTGGTTTGATATCAAGCATTTCAGGTGTTGTGTAGACGGCCCGAAACACATGTATTTCTACATTAATAATCGCGACATCTCCCACCAAATTTAATAAAAATAGTTGATGACTCTATACAAAACAATGCATAATTTACACATTGTGAATATAATTTATAAACAACGCTCGTTGATGAGAGAGAGACCGCTTACGGTTGCGAGCAATGTCAAAATTACTGACAAGGGGAGTGTCAGATAGCCGGGTCTCAGATTTTATTCAAACTTAGTAGTTGTACAGACCGCCGTATGTGGTTCATAAATCACCCCAAATATAGGGTTAATATAACCAATAGTTTAAAAAAAATCCCTTTAAACATTTTTAACTCCTATTAGTACCCTTTAGACGAGCAATCAACATAACCGTCAAAGTGGCCGAGTGGCTAACATAATCGCCTCCGGTCATGAGGATGAAGAGTACTAATAGGAGTTAAAAACGTTTAAAGCCCTTTTTTGTTTAAACTATTGGTTAGATAACCTTACATGTGGGGTGATTCATTAACCACATTCTGCGGTCTGTACAACTACTCAGTTTGAATAAAATCTGAGACCCGGCTACCTGACACTCCCCTTGTCAGTAATTAGAATAATGTCATCAACGATCGCGTAAGAAAGTTCAAAATACCTCAAATTTATTTTAACTCCAAGAATTATATTAATGTAAAAATTGGGATGACAGCATCTCAGAGTCACCTCTTGAAATGGGTTTGTTTATAGTTGCTCAATTGCAACTTTCCGTCCAAAGTTTTGCGAAATAAAGTCATATTTTCAAATTCCCATGTCATACTGTGAGTATTGAACGATGTGTCAAGCGAGTGAGCGAAGTTCCTCTTGAGATAATCGATAAAGAGGGAATACATGAGATCTACAATGGGCAGTCGAAAAATGTTGCCAAACTTTGAAACCAAATCATAGTACCGTGCGTGATGTACAACGTAACATGATGCTAAATATAATTCTACTCCTTAGAATTTACTTATGAGGTAAAATTTATTTATAAATTCACTAACCACAATGGAGCAGATAATTGGATCAAGAAAATTAAAAATTAATGCTTCGGGTAAATCTGTTAATGGTAACTTAACCAAAATAGGATATAAAAAATCAAGGAAACTTCAAGTTCAAAATCAATGCTCTACGGCCTCGTAGAATTGACGAAATTAGGTGAGAATATTTCTCCAATGGCCGTAACTATTGGCACCACTCGTCAAAAGATAGAACAGAAAATATTTACAGGGCATTCTTAACGGGGTCTCAAAAGCCCTGCGAAGGATCCCAATTGGGTTGAGTGTGCGTGTCTGTGAATGGTCACTGGCGAGGAATTAACGTTCCCGTAAACCTTCACGAGGGCATTCTGGTTGAGAGGATGTGGTTGGTCACTGACGCTACCGTCAAACCAACACAGTAAATATTATCTTTTTCTGTCTTTTGACGAGTGGTGCCAATAGTTACGGCCATTGGAGAAATATTCTCACCCTATTTTTTCAAGGATATGAAAAGATAAAAAAATCGAAAAATCAAAAATGGAAGTGTAACTTTCGAATATTTTTTCATAAACCCACCCCATGCAGTGCAGTAAGGTTGTGGCAGTATTGCAGTAATGTTGCAGCCTTAAAGCGTTGTTACATTTTCAAGATAAAACCTTATGACAGCGTTTGAGCAAGGTTTTTGCGTTAATTTTTACGTTTGGTCACTCTGAATATCGCGCGGAAGATATTCTTTACTACATACTTATTAAGAATTTGAATTTTTAAAATTCTTAGCATGTTTTGGTTGTCTCACGTGGCAAATATATTACGAGAGCTATTGAAACATGTTTATTAATCACTCATCAATCATTGGAATGAAAAGCACACCATATTACAAAATCACTGCATCGCAAAGAAATAAGTAAACCCATCCCCTAGTGACTGTATTTCGCACAGCAACACTCGAAAGTTTCTCAGTAAGAGCAATGGTGTTGGTGCATCTGGTGTCGGACGCAAGGTCTTCCGATTCAAATTGGGCACGCAATGCATCGTGGGCACGTCTACCAAACACACCGATTCTATCGTGGCCATACATGCCATAATGGCAGTTAAAAGCATCATTATTCGGAGGCATATTATTCCCCTTGCCGTAAAAATGATTCAACTGTGGTGTTGGATTGCACGCCGATGTAAAACCACAATCACTTCATTGCAGGACGCCGCTAAACTACAACGCAGAAAGTGAACATGACAACATCTAAAGACTAAAATCTCCCTTAAAAGATAAATTGCCTTTGCAATTTTTTTAAAAATTGTATGGCAAGGGTATTTTGCTACAAAAAATATGAGCGAAATTGAAGCGGAATATACTTTGAGAAAACAGCGTTTGAAATTGTTAAAATAAATATTAAGCTCTGCAGAGACAAATTGTTAATTAGTGACGTAACAATATTATGCGCCATTACTTCCTCTTTCAAAGAAGTACTTTTATTTTTTACTTATCATAGTCATCTGAAGTATTTTATGTGTATTTTACTCCTTATTCCAATCATTTGCAGCCCGACGGTACCTAATTTAATATTGTGGATGGATTGTTGCTAGAACTTACTCGATTTTTCTTTACCAAACAATGATATAATTAGTAAATTTATTTGATCACAGCAACCCTCATTACTGTGAAAGGTACATAATCACTGTTTAGGTTTTGTTAAAAGGCCTGGAAACGACCATCGTAATCAATTAACTCACGTTTCCATTGCATTTCAAAGCAAACAGTTTACGGCTTTATTACGAGCGCGGAGGATAAACTCTTCGTCTTCATTGTTTCACACTTAATTCAAACTCGTATTATATATATATATATATATATATATATATATATATATATATATATATATACTCATATAAATGTTTACACAGAAAGGTAGAAAGAAAGTGGATAGGAACACGTAAAATTTACAAAGACAATGGTGGTGTGAAGATGAAATGATGGCGAAATCCAAAGGTCCGTGGTTCGATTCCCGGTCCAGTCGAATTTTTTCTGCTTGGAATCGGCCATCATTTCATCTTCACACCACCATTGTCTTTGTAAATTTTATGTGTTCCTATCCACTTTCTTTCTACCTTTCTGTGTAAACATTTATATGAGTATATTTGCCGCTGTGCGGTCTGAGTGAATGAGTGAACGATTATATATATTATATATATATATAATCCTCTGCAAAATCAGTCTTTAATGATTGCAGAAATATATCATTTTTACAGTAACTGAGCGGATTTCGACGGCGAAATATGTATAAAAACGTAATGATAAATTCAATGAATGAAGAATGATAACGATGAACAAGCCCCAAAGCTAACTTAAAGCAGTTTATGGCTAAACTCACCCGCTTGACGAGATGATATTTCACACAAGTAGGTTCTGCTGCCTGGATTCAACATTACTACTGAATACACGCAAGCCCATACAGGCGTATTGAAAAATTTGAGTCATTTTGTGAGCGAGACATCAAATAGCGTCAAGCCAATTTCATCGTTCATCTACTGCAATCCGAGTGGATACACCACGTGTTTGAGCAAAAATCATTTTCCTTAGAAATCAATGAATTTGGTCTCATTTTAAATAAAAATATCTCACCTATTCAATGACACCAAAAATTCAACCCCTTATTACATTACTTTCCGAGATATTTTCCAGAAAATACCAGCCATTTTACATGGGAAACGGTACGTGTATGCTCTCCAGAGAGACATTATTTACAAAATGAGGAAGTTCTAACACTTAGATGGCGTAAAAACCAACCGTGTGTAGCCGGATTCCTTCCAGTCCCTCATTTCCACCAACAGTGTGTAGCTTGTGTGTTTTCTCAACCATTTTTGAAAATTAATCATATTGTCACCGCAGTAGTTTCTTGGGTATCACAAAAATCATTCCTTTTTGAAGGAGTTTCAAACGCACCGCGCGAAAAAAATGAGTCAAGTTAAAGACTTATTTAGATATTATCATTTGGTTTCTTTCCATTTCTTACATATAAAGCTATATTATTGCACCATTAATAATGCAATATTTAATTGATCTGTCCTACGGCTGGTGAAATTAAAATGAGTGATTCAAATATGGTCTCTATTATGAGTAGGGAACTATCTCGCTCGGACTACCTTAAGAACCGCAATTCGACCTCCATAATCTTTGATTCTTCTTTAAGGTCCAGATCTGCATCGAATGAGCTCATCCATCATCAGTCGCATGACTTCCTCGGCACAGCAAAGCAGGATTAGTTTCTTCGAGTAGTTTTTCTTTGCACTCCGCGAAGGGCAGCACCTGCGCATGACGGTGAGCAAGGTCCTTATACCCAGGTCATGACGCGATCCCATAATTCACTCTGAATTCTTCATTTTGGGACGGGCTCGACGTTCCGTAGCACTGTTACTTATTCATTGAGTAACCAAAAGTGTTTAGCCTTGATCAATGTAACAAATTCTCCTTTAAACATGAAATTGAATTTGATCTTTAAATTATAAAAGGACTAGGTTAGCTCTACGATGTATATTTCGGTGTTCGATAAAGATAAAATATTTTTCACGACGAAACAAAACCATCTCTCACCTCATATTTAAGGATAACCTTCCTCAGCGTATTTTGGCGCACAGTAATCATTTATGCATGCCAATTAATCACTAATATGGTGCTTAATGA
This sequence comes from Ceriagrion tenellum, assembly GCA_963169105.1. Classification (NCBI taxonomy): domain Eukaryota; kingdom Metazoa; phylum Arthropoda; class Insecta; order Odonata; family Coenagrionidae; genus Ceriagrion; species Ceriagrion tenellum. The sequence goes on from OY720633.1 coordinate 21,673,071, forward strand.
TAATTAAGCGTCAGTGGTTGGCAAAATGAGAACTTAACGGATAAGTTTTACTCAAAAACGTACCAGGCCAGAAGGGGGTATAAATAAAGGACCTAGACTGTTAGTCGAGCCTCGGATGTATACCTTTCGCGGTGATTCAAATCGGGGAGGGGTGGGGTGGGGGTAAGGAGGGGTGGATTCGGGGGCGGGATAGGGGGGTGGAGGAGGAGGAGGAATAGGGGGTGATAGCGTGCGGAAGAGCGTCGTCGCCTCCACGTCTCCTAGTCCGCAGCCATTCGCCGCCTCGATTGTTATTTTTTTCCGATCGGGAAGAAGAGCCTGAGGAGGGATGAGCGCACCGCACCTTGAGAGTGGCGTGGAGGGTGCGTCTCCTTCCATCGCACCCCCTTCTTATCTACCCCCTCCCCCCCCCGGGGTAATGCACGACCTCCACTGCATGAAATCCCCTCTCTATCTCCCTCTTCTCAAAGACAGACCGACGGAAAGGAGATATATATATATATATATATATATATATATATATATATATATATATATATATATATATATATATATATATATATATATATATATATATATATATATATATATATATATATATATATATATATATATATATATATATATATATAATATATAATATATAATATATATAAGGGGTCTCCCCGCGTCTCCCCCACACCCCACCCCCCACCAATCCGGAACGCCACACACCCCATGCCATACGCCCGTTCCCCGGGAGCCGCCGCCTCCGCTCATCCTAAAAGCCGCTCCCCCTCCCCCTTGAACCCCCCACCTCTCATCTCTTCCCCACCCCCACCCACCCACTCACGCCCCCCTCGACCCCGGGAATAAAGTGGGAGGGACGAAGGGAGGGATGAGCACACCCCCGTGTAGGTTTATATCTCCCCCACACCCTCTCCCTCCCCCTCCCCATCCCACTTCCTCTTTCATTCCACCATCTTGCAGTGTGGGTAAAAGGCTTTCATGCGAAGGCCCATTATTTCTAAGCTTGCGCACACCTAAATCTAATTTGCGTATGCGCTGAAAGCCTTGTTGTCTGGGGGCCGCGAGGAATGGGAGAGTGATGGAGGTGGGAGGTGGGAGTGGTAGTGGGGGGGGGGCAAGGGGGGTGAGGGATGCGACGACTCGCTACACGCTCTCTCCCTCATGTGTACGTGCGTGCGTGTGTGTGGTGCACGCTGTGCGTGAGTGCACGTGTACGACACTTTGCGTGCTCTCACCCGGGATATGCGAGGATGTGAGGGGGCAGAGCGGGGGCGGTGGCGATGGAGGGGGCGACGGGGGGGGCGAGGGGGGCGCGTGCAAAGGGAGAGGCGGATGGGAGTGGAGTGGGGAGGACTCGGGCGAAGGGGTGCGATTCGCTTCGGAGGACGGTTCGCAGCGGGGGCGAAGGGAGAGGCCCCTGGGGGCGTTCGACGGGGGCGCACGCCGGTGGTTTCTTTCCCGAAGGGTGAGGATCCGCCCCCACTAGCCCTTCCCCGCCCCCGCAAACCCCTCTTCTTTATCCCGGGGGGTTGTTCGCATCTTCATCCAATCGCTCGCATCCCAACCCCATTCGGAGAGAGGTCTCGTCTACTCCCCCATTCCCACCCTCCCTCCTCTTCCCCCTTCCCTTCCCGTCAATCCTCTCCCGCACACATTCGCTCCGATTGGGGGGGGAGGGGAAGAGGGAGTAGGGGGAGGGTTTGGGAGGAAGGGGACGAGAGCCAATGGGAGGATAGGAGAGGTCTTTCCCTCCTACCCTCCCCTCCCCACTCGCATCGCAACGCTCGCTCTCCGTCGTGACTCACTCCCGTCGTGACGCATCCGAATCCGAGTCCCCGTCTTTGCGCGCGACGCCATAGTATATACCTACACACTTCACAAATTCAGACGAGGCGAGTCGGATTGTGGCGCCGAGTTAAATTTTTCAACTCCGCAAATTTCCCGGCATGAACGAAGGCCCGTGGTTAGGGTAGTGCGAGCGAGATAGTTCCGATAATTACAATGAAGACCATATTCGAATAATACTTTTTAATTTCACCAGCTGTGAGACGCATGAATTAAATATTGCATTATTAATGGTGCAATAATTTAGTTTTTCATGACAGAAACTGTAAGTAATGAAACAAAAATATCAAAATAAGTCTTAAACTTGACTAATTTTTTTTCGCGCGGTGCGTTTGAAACTCAATAAAAACGGAAGGTTTATTGTCATCGCGAAGAATTTACTGCGGTGACAATATTTTTAATTTTCAAAGTTAGTTGAGAAAACACTGAAACTACACATTTGATTTTTTGACGAGATCTAAGTGTAGGGAATGCCTCATCTTTAACATAAGGTCTCTCTAAAGTGTACACACGTACCATTTCCCATGTAAATGGTCTGGTATTTCTTAGCAAATATCTCGGAAAGGAATGTGGTAAGGGGTTGAATTTTGGGTGTCAATGTAAGGGTGATATTTTTTTCTTTAAGTCCCGTTCTCACGATGCGACTTTTCGCCGTGCGTCGTGGACATCACGGCGTCGGGCATTGTTCAACCCCGCAGATACGTATGAACGAATGCATTTACGCTAATGCAATAAAATAAAAACGACGTCGTGTCGTATCGGACGCACGGCGAAAAGTCGTATCGAGTAAACGAGGCCTTTAAGTGAGACCACATTCATTGATTTCTAAGTAAAATGATATTTCGCTCAAACTACCTTAAAGAGAGCGCCACTGATCAGTGGATAATAGTGATGTCCGATTCTTTCGCATCCTCCCCCTCCTCCTTTGCAGCGAGATGTTTTTAAAGCGAGACGAGACTCGTCCGATCGCTCTCGCTTTGGTCTCGCGTCTCCCCGTTCGCGCGTCTCGGCTGTATCTACATTTACATCTACGTAATACCCCGCGTACCACCACGAGGGTGTGTGACAGGGAGTGAAGATCACCAAACATGCATTATTGCCATACAAGTAGAATATTCAGGATTTAAGGGAGATATACTAGATACATATACATATACATCTTCGTCATACCCTGCAACCCACCCAAAGGGTTCATGAATTATACGGTAGAAAACCGAAATTACATTGAATCCCACGTACCACATGAAACGTGCCAATTAAAAATATACTAACCAAGAAACGTTCTATCGTCAATCGTTCTAACATGCAAGGGATACAAAGACTACTACTACATATTCAAAATATCATGCACAAATAAGAACATCAATATTTACATCATGCATTAATAACAACGTAGAGAATATAAAGAGAAGGATTTACTGTCTGCCTATTGTCACAATTCGAACTACAACTAAATCTACATCTACGTAATACCCTGCTGGCTGCCACAAGAGTGTGTGGCATGGGGTAAACATCACCAAACATGCACTATTGCCATGCAAGTAGGATATTTAAGGGAGGCATGCTAGAGAACAGGGTCACATGCAGCTAGGTGGTTAGTATCTACATAATAAGAAAGTGATTATTGGTTATTATTACATGCATCATGCATTACAGACTACTCTAATTATATTTCACCTACCTATCCCTTTGCTACGCTGCCTATTGTTCTCTCTTATAGTGCGCGGGAAAAGTGACATTTTAAATCGATCGGTACGACAATCTATCTCTCTAATCTTGTTAATCTGATCAAACGTAGCATAATACGCAGAGGATCTCATTATATATCTAACGTCATCTGTGAACAAATCGGTTTCGACTTTCCTTAAAAGGTTTAACCTAAATTTTAACCTGCGTTCTGATAGTAATTCCCATCCTAGTTCTTTGAATAAACTCGTAACACTTATACAATTATCATAACGGCCTTTAACAAACCTAGCAGATCTCCTTTGCACACGCTATAATTCTTTTATCATACCTTCCTCGTACGGATCCCATACACTAGCGGAATATTCTAAATGAGGCCTGACAAGTATAAAATAGCTTCTTTCTCTTACTCTCTCATCGCATTTGCCTAGAACCTTTTTCACGAATCCTAATCTACGGTATGCTACACTAGTTATTTCCCTGATGTGTTTGCCCCATGATATGTCTTCAGTGATGGTGAAGCCTAAGTATTTAATAGATTCTACGTTAGATATTTTCTTTTCTTTGATGCATTAAATATTCCGGGGAAAGCCATTCTTTTTCCAAAAGTTCATTATCGCGCATTGCTTCAAATATAATTCTAGCTGCTAACTATCACACCAATCATCAATCGCATCTAAATCCTTGGCTAAAGACTGGATGTCCTCTTCATTTCGTATTTCCTTATACACTACTGCATCATTGGCAAAAAGACGGAGCTTGATAATAATAATAATAATAATAAAAATTTATTTAACACATGCAGGTAACCCCAATTACATGTGTTATAATAAAAATACAATAAAATAAATAAATACATACATGAATCAATCAGGAAAAAGAAAAACAACTGTTTAGGTTCTATTTAAAAATACGAACATTTTCTTTTTTAGGGACACTAAAGGGTCAGAAATAAAATCAGCATCTTTATAATTATTCAAAAATTCATTAGCCGTGCGCATCATCCTAGTTAGCGGTTCATATTTACAGACATCCACCCGACTAAAGTGGCATCTGAAGAGTGCAGTGTGCTTAGTTCTCCTTGGAGGCGCATTTAGGTTGATTAAGCCAAGTCGATGGCTGGAATCCACATCACCCATCATAATTTTACGCAGAAAGATAGCATCTGAAACCCTCCTTCTGACTCCAAGTGGAGAGAGCGTAAAAAATTTACATAAATTTGGGTATTCGGATGCTGTATAGACAGGACCATTATCCAGAGAACACAGCCATTTCACAAATCGCATCTGTATTTTTTCAAGTGTCCTCTCTAACGTGACATGGTGTGGATTCCAGATCATACTACCGTATTCTAAAACAGGTCGGACGATCGTACAGTATGCTCGCACAACAGTTTTAGTAGAAAAATTGGGAATGCAATTTCGTTATAAAAAACCCATAAGGCGATAAGCTTTCGAGCATATTGACTGAATATGTGGTTTAAAGGAAAGTTTGCTATCTAAAGTGATTCCTAAGTCAGATATTTTTTAATGCTGCATTCAGGTCATTTACGTAGAGAAGAAATCAAATTGGACCTATCACGCTTACCTGGGGAACACCCGATGAAACTTTTACTTCGCCTAAGCTGAGACCATCCAATACCACCCTTTGAACGCGTTCATGTAAGAAGTCTCCTATCCAGCCTACTACATTACTGTCTATCCCGTATGATGCTAACTTCGCGAGTAACTTCAGTGGGGAACCTTGTCAAACTCTTTTCTAAAGTCAAGAAACGCTTCGCCTACCTGTACTTTACCTTCTCCGGAAACTAAAATATCATGAACAAAAAGACCTAATTGAGTTTCGCAAGACCGTCATTTCCAAAACCATGCTGGTTTGTTATTAATAAATCCTGGCTGTCGAGGTGTCCCATTTTTGATGTAACTATTATGTGCTCTATAATTTTACATGACAGTGATGTCAATGATATTAGTCTATAATTACATGGCTGTTCCCTGTATATTAAAAATTGGGGTCACGTTTGCTATCTTCCATTCTTTGGGAACCGCGTGTTCTTCGAGGGATTTGTTAAATACTACTTTAAGATACGGAGCCATTTCAAGTGCGAATTCTTTATACACACGAGCTGGAATTTCATCAGGACCTGAGGACTTCTTCGGGCTTATGTTACTTAGTAAGGATACGATTCCGCTACAAGATATATCGATCGGGGGCGTTGTTTGTTGAAATCGGTCTGGTATGGTTTCGCGCAAACTACGCTTAGATTGATTAAAAACGCTCTGAAATAAATAATTCAACAAATTAGCCAACTACACTGGAAGATACTATTTCGCCTCTATCGTTTTTCAAGGAATTAACCGTTGACTTTTTAGCTCCCCGTACTTCCCTAACATATGACCAAAATGCTTTCGGATTTCTCTCTAGTTGTTCTCCAAGTACTTTTTCCTTTAAATCACTAAACGCTTTTCTAAGGGCTATTTTTGCGGCTGCTTTACAATAATGATCGAAAGTATTTTTTAGGTCGCTATTAGCTTCATTTTTCTTCATTTTCCTTAGTTTCGCGTGGGTAACTCGTTGGCGTTTTAAACATTTTCTAACCTCCGCGTTGTACCACCTTGGTTCCCTATTCTCACTCTTATACTTATGAGGTATATATCTGTTGACAAGTGACCGTGTAATTTGGAGGAACTCTTTCCATGTATTGTCTGTATCACTATTTTTGCTAGTGTTCACGAATTTTTCAAAGGAAGTTTTTAAGTCACGGCTAAATCCGTTAAAATCTGCTTTACTAAAAAGGTAAATCTTTCTATTTAATTTCAAATTTTTTTCAGTTTTGAGGGAAAATTTTACGTGCACTACCTAGTGGTCGCTTATTCCATCGACATTTTCAACTTTAATAACTTTTTCTGGGATATTTGTGGCAAGTAAATCGAGAACATTCTTCCCTCTATTAGGCAAATTTACAATTTGATGGAGTGCGTATGATGCGAACAGGTTAAGCAATGACTCGCAGATTTCTTTGTCCCTACCCCAAAACTTATGACTACATGTTTTCCAATCTATCGATGGTGTATTGAAATCTCCTACAATTATCTGTCGTTCTTTACTGTGGGAATTAATGGACCTGATCTGTTTGTCGAGTTCTAATACTGAGTGTACATCGGAATGGGGTGGTCTATAGTAGGTACAAACATATATTACTTTAGAATTAACACATTGAATGGAACACCATACACTTTCTATTATATTATTGGGAATCACTTCTATTTTGCTGACTAATGTGTTCTTAAATGCGATAAATACTCCCCCTCCCGGTTGACCCTCTCGATGTCTCCTGTATACCCTAAAATTTACTGGGAAAATTTCACTATCAGCAATATTGCTTGTTAACCAACTTTCCGTTCCTATAATTATGTCAGAATTAGTACTCCCTATAAGGTGATGGAATTGCTTCTTAAACTACGACAATTAACTACCATTACTGAAAATTCCTCTATTTTAATGTCTGCTTATTGTATTTGTGGGGTTTCTGTTTTCTAAATTATTGGGAAAGTTACCGTTTGGAGATTCATGGGTATTGTTTTGAATTATATGTTTTTCCTTTTTCTATGTTTCCTCCCTTCCGCTAAACCTATACTGCGTTGTCTGATCAACTCGCTATTCTTTGCTATCCTGGTGAATAGCAAGTTATTTAATGGCGCACTATTTGACCTACTCACTACCCTACTCTCTGTCCTAAAAAAGGTCTACGAGTATGCTCCAATATCCTGCTCGCTACCTCCTGCGATGCCTCATACGTATATGTGGCTATGTAGCTATATGTGGAGGCGGAGCCGTAGCTATATGTGGAGGCGGAGACATCTAGAGAGCCACATATCACCGATGATGGTCTTTGAATCAGTGAGGCCCATCACTAGCGTAGATATATTTATTTAGATTTATTTAAGCAAACGTGAAAATAAATTGTCTCAATGCACACTGATGGTAAGTATCGAAGGTTCAACATATAAACGAGCCGCTTAAATAATCTCATCCATCGTGTTAATCAAGCTACCGTATCGAGATTAAGTCCCAAATGAGGTAAGATCATTACGAAAGCCAGTAACTTTATGATTCCGCGTAACATCATTGAAATACGACCCGGGTTTAGACTTCAGCGTCACCTTTAGGCAAGGTTTTTACAGGGATCCATTAGAATATAAACACCACGATTGGTAGGGGCGGGAAAGAAAGAGGTTAAGGGTGGGGAGTCAAAGGTTAGTCAAAGGGTCAGTGAGACATCGCGAGATGGAGCAGAAGATAGGAATATGAATAGTATTGAGAGGTAGAGCAAGGAGGACGCGAGTGGTGATCTCGCATTCCGAACGTCGAAGGAATGAGGGCGTGAGGGTGGGGTGGGGGAGGGAAGGGAGGAAGGCCATACATTAGCGAATCCAAAACACTCTTATGTAAATACTGGAAGGGGGTGGGAGGGTTCACGTCCACCTCGTTCTCATCATTCTCGTGAGGAAAGCTTTATTTTCATAGCGGGAGTTTCCACGCCTGAATAAGTAGACTCGGCACTAGTCTACACCGAAACACGCGCGGGACATTTTAAATTTGTTTCGCGCGCATGAAAAACGCGAGACTAACTAAAGGAATCTCTGCATGTAAGGAGGAAAAACTATTTTTATGTAAATGGAAAATATTAAATTCTTTTAAAGAATGCTCAAGTAAGACGACTGTAAGTGCGTCGACGTCGACTAAAATGTACACCTCTATCGATCTCTCTCTCTCTCTCTCGGGGCATGAGACTCGATTGTAAGTGCACCTATCCAATCCGCAAATGATACATCCAATACACGGGACCAGTGGAAAGGGAAGGAATGGAGGAATTCGACCTCGAGGACCGATTCGTCTTCGGATCGAATGTTGACGTTGGGACTACCGTCCAACGGCCATCCGGTCGACCGTTGAAACCGAAAGGTGATAAGAAAATTCGCAATGCGGTGGAGATCATTCGGGGGTTTGTATGGATTTGGAGGAGGGTAGGTTGTAGGGGGAGGGGGACCACCGATAGCCCTTGATAGTCCGTCTCTTGGTATCCGACACCACAGTCCCTCGTTCGAGTCCCTGCGCAGCTCACGGACGTCCGACCGACCCACTCAGCGGGGGTCGAGTCAACCACCTCCAATACTTTTTAAACTTTCCACAATACCAAATGTTGCGACAAATGATCAAATTAATCGTTTTCCTCATCAAAATCTATATAAATTGTCTCTTAATCGACGCTCTACGATGATTTTAATGGAATCACTGTATTTTTACGAGAATTCGACGCAGCGGTTTGGCAACACTGCGGTTGAGGTTTTAATATTTCTGGAAGAGTTAGAAGAAGCAAGACAGCGAACGTCAGATTTTTGTTGGTGAATTTGTCATGAACTGAATGGGATGAATTGTTGAATAGAGTGTTTAGTCTTCCTACCCAGCCTGAATATCTACTTATGTTCGTAGTGATGAGACGAAAAAATTAGGCTGTAGATTTCGCTATCAAGACAGCGAATGAATGTTCATGGCTACCCAAACGTCATTCATTAAAAGATGTGATTCATTTACTGTCTTGCTTGACGCATGTTATTGGTGGTATTTTCTTTTCAAATTCATTAGCTCATGAGTTCGATGTGTTTGCTGAAGCTGTGAGCTTCGATTCTTCATAGAAAGCTTCCATATCGGAAAGGTACTATTGATTTTTCACCGACTGCTTTAGTGGAAGATTTAAGTTGCAGATTACGCTGGATTACTCAATACAGAACCCCAAGTTCTATCGTTTTGTCATCACATCAAGATGTATAGTTTCATAGTAATATAGTGTGCATTATTTCGTAATAAAGATTGAAAGGAACGCGATTTTCACTTCATCCTCTTCTCCATCTGTCGCAAATATTCGGTTAAGTATCGAAAAAGCGTACACTTCTTCAATTACTTCAGCATTCACTTCAATCAACAAATTGGTCTCCCTATGTATCAACATTGCATGAAAGAACCAGTGAAAAGCTACCTCTTCCCACCATTTACAGTATTTTAGGCTTAGGTTATATTTATTGGACTCCATAATCATGCGCGGAAAAGAACACATTTAAATTTTGCTGGTCTTTCAGTCCCTCCCTGTGGTGTTTGTACATCTACATATCACCCTGTAAGCCACCTCAAGGATGTTTGGCAGAGGATGAGTTATCAACAATATGCACTATAATGCACAAGTAAATTCCACCAACATGCTTTGCACTATGGGTACGTTACCTATGATACAAAAATTATTTGTTAATGTATGTTGCAACAACTTAAACAAGATACAAGCATCATGCTGGAGTCATTAGAAACCTGAGAGAAATAGCACGATGGATTAAATCAACTAATTAGCAATACGTCCGGGATAAGATTATCTGACTTTCATTAAAACCTACCTTTACCAGTAGAATACTTAAAAATAGGTCCCTATGGAATCCTCTAATTTTCCATAACAAGTATTACTGGGACCACAAAAGGTGATCTATGCCTGATACTTCCAGGTATAGTGTATGACGCCAAGCTATGTTGAAAGGCTTTTGCTCTTTTTACCTTGGAAGTTAGTTAATTGGATTCCAAAGGTGCTTAATTTACCTCTATCTAGGTAATAACAGAAAATGTTGCTTGGTTTCTCGATATATTGCATATCTAGTAACGTTTTATTTCAGAAACAGTCTTTAGAACATATTGTGAACTATTGTGGAATCTATTTTTTTGCTGTTAGATTTTGCGTGAATACTGGCTTCGAACGAAATAATATGGTTTGCAGCTTCAACAAAAATGAGACAACTTTGGACACCACAACGTTGGCGAAAAAAGTTTATTATGGAGTATCTAACTAAAAAATGGTTTCTGGATAGTATTAAGGCAACCCCCTCGTACTTACGGCAGATTAGATCGCGCCAATAAAATTAGAGAAATATATTTTAGAACCGATAGGTATAAAATGTCATTTTTTTCCGCGTACCATTCGGGACCATAACAGCTGTGGTCGTCGTCATGAATAGTGCGAATGGTGACATTAGCTAGACTGTAGATCTTTCTCGTTATATTCTCTATGTTCTTATTTCTGCTTGATGTAAATATTGATGCTCTTACTTATACATGATATTTTGAATCTGTAGTAGTAGTCTTTGTATACCTTGCATGTTGGAACGATTGACGATGGAAAGTTTCTTGATTAGTAGATTTTTAATTGGCGCGTAGCATGTGTGGTACGCTGGTTTCAATGAAGTTTCGGTGTTCTGCCGTATAATTCATGCATGCCTGGGGTGGAAGTTCCCCCTGCCAAACATCCTTTGGGTGGCTTGCAGGGTATGGCGTAGATGTAGATGTAAGAACGCCACATGAATGGAGGTATGAATATTCCCGGACTAATTAACATTAATCCTCTGTAGGTAAGGCAGGACGCCCTGAAAACTATTCGATTGCTTCATCGAGAGATCTAAGAGAAGCAAATCCAAGAGTGGTCGATCTTTTTACTCAGCAGCAAGACTCTCATTTGCGACATCTATGAATTGAAGAGAGGAGAGAAATGAAGCGACATCATGGAATAACCAATGTAATTATATATATATATATATTAATATTAGTAATATAATTGATGGAATATCGACAACCGCGCTAGGGCTAGGAGAGTGCTGATAAAATGAAGGAACACTTATGTTTGCTTTCACAAAGGATTATGTCAGTTGAGGAGGGTCTGTCGATGTTCATTCCAACGCAATCAAACGATAAAAACAATACATGGTTCTATGCAAAATTGCTGAAATAAACGATCGGATATTACAATCCAGTTATGATATGATGGAGAAACGTCGAAATCTGAGCTCTTGTTTCCATGGAAGCGTCTTTACTAGATTTCTAGGCGCGTCCAAGGCAGGAGCAGCGCCAGGACAAAACTTTCTCAGGTTTAATGACTTTCAACTGAATATGACAAGAAATTCCAAAAATGAGATTGTTACCATGATAACAGAGAGTAAGACCTGCTTTTATAAAAAGTCTCAAAATTCTTTAAAGTCACTCGGCTGTTGTAGTAGAAAGTGCTGTAGTGGATGAAACGTCAGTTTATAAGATAAAAAAAATATTAAATTAAAAGCGTTCAATGCGTAGTCTTGTGTTTAATTTCAATGAGTGCTAAAAGGCAAAAGATGAAAATCACAGGCTGAAACAGGCCACATAAAAAGGTCCCGAAGGGTGTTAAAATGAAGAGAAGAAATGGTAAAAAAACAGAAACGTGACGACCGTGTGTGCTTATTGCTCTACAACCTATTGTTGATAATTGTTTGTTGATAGTTATCTGGCTCCATCCAAGTGCAATAGCTATTGTTCTCCGATTTCCTCTACAACTTAAATCCTCTCATCAGCACGCCAACTTGCTTGACACTAATTAACGTGCAGTTTTTTAAAGAAAGAAATGGAGGTAGTGGCACCATTGAATCCCTTTTCCCTCCTCGCCTTCTTCCCTTACGTTTCTATCCCTGCATCAATATTCATCATCGTTTATTAACGGGATTTCGCCTGTTTAAATGCATACATAGGTACATTGCACAGTAAGATAGTCCTTATAATTGTACAGGAACGTGTACTTCTCTCGAATTTCGGAGATGATCATTTCATCCATGGAACCTACACTTCGCCGGTCAGCCATGTTAGTGATTCTACGCGTACCACGCGTCCAAATTTGAAAATATTTCAACTCGGGCGACGCGACCCTACGCGAACATACGCGAACTCACGCGAAGAAATCCGGTCTTCTGATTGGCTGAGGATCTCGCTTTCGCGTCTCTTCGTCTGAAACGCGTTCATGAAAAATGTACCTGAGTGAGGCGACATCACGCGGCGGTGCGTGCGTGAGCGGAGCGTGGTCGGACAGAGGGGGTCGTAGGGGGGGGGGGGGGCGTCCAGAATGTGTGGTCCATGCGTGCGTGCGCTCCATCGGCAGAGACGAGAGCGTTGGCAACGTTCTTCCCCTTCTTCCCCATTCGACTTCCCCCCCTCCCTCTTCCCCTCCCCACCACTCACCCTCTCCAGCGCTCCGGCATTTTTCCCTCCGACCAATCATGACTGACTCAGCACCTCCGCACTCCCACCCACCCACACCCTCCCTTCCCTCCCTCCCTCCCCCGTCCCCTGCTCATTCCCATCATGCAATTTCTTCTCCTCCATCGCGCGTGCCTCGAACCCCCCCCTCCGAGTCGTATCGACCCCCCGGGGTGGTTGTTGTCATCCCTCCTTCCTTCCACACCGCCACCCCCCTCTCCCTTCTCCATCTTTCTCACCCCTCCTCTGCTTCTTCCTCTCCCTCCCCCCCACTCCCCCTCGTGTTTTCTTCAAGTCGGCGCGCAAGACTTTGGCCTTCTTCTCTCAAGAGCCCTCTCTCACACATCTATCTCCTTCCCTCCCCTTCCCTCCTATCCCCCAAGAGGACCGCGTCCAGCGGTCAGTTTCGAGCAGTTCGATACGGAACGGGTTTGCGTCGCGAAACACCGCAGTCGCGATTTAACCCTACATATTAGGGATGCTCAAGTTGACTGCATCGTTACTCGGCTCCGCAGTTGTTCCCGATTCGTGATTTTTTACGCGAGAGACATTGAAAGAAGCAGAATGTGGATATTTTGTGTGGTTTTTTTTTTTGGACGGGTGGTGTACGTAAGAAGGCCGTATGTCGGCGGCGGATTAGAGTGGTCGGGCAAAAGGATGGAGAAGAAGCCCAAATGATGGCGACGGGGATGAATAACAAATTCCACAGGAAGTCAATGCGGGTTTTCCACCGGGTCAGGTTGTCCATGTCTGCCGACGTTTCGATGACCGAGTTGCTCATCGTCTTCAGGGCATGTCAATTTTCGGAAGTGGTCCACATTATATAGGGTCCATTTGGCGCGTCAGCCTGGGCAGGTGTCACCTGATTGGCTGGATTTTTCCCGCCTTTTTTTTCGGGCTTTTCGGATGCTTCTCAGTACTGGCTTCCAAGAATTACTGAGTGAGTATCCCGCGTCTCGGTTCATAGTTGTTTCTCTCATCCTGATTTCGATCGCTTCCCTCGTCAGCCTTTGCCAAAACTTGTCGATGCGGGAAAGAACTTTCGTTTCTTCCCAGCAGATGACATGGTTTCGGGAGATGCTGTGTTCGGCCACGGCGGACTTTTCCGGTTGGCAGAGTCTGAAGTGCCGTTGGTGTTCTTTGATCCTTGTGGCGATGGTCCTCCCTGTCTCTCCCACATACACAAGGCCGCATGTGCATGGTATCTCGTATATCCCGGGGGTCTGGAAGCCGCAAGGGTCCTTGGCCGTCACAAGTTGGTTCCTAAGCTTGGAGGGAGGGCGAAAATATGCGTCAATGTTATATCTCCTCAGTATCGACTTTCCCGCATCGACAAGTTTCGGCAAAGGCTGACGAGGGAAGCGATCGAAATCAGGATGAGAGAAACAACTATGAACCGAGACGCGGGATACTCACTCAGTAATTCTTGGAAGCCAGTACTGAGAAGCATCCGAGAAGCCCGAAAAAAAAGGCGGGAAAAATCCAGCCAATCAGGTGACACCTGCCCAGGCTGACGCGCCAAATGGACCCTATATAATGTGGACCACTTCCGAAAATTGACATGCCCTGAAGACGATGAGCACCTCGGTCATCGAAACGTCGGCAGACATGGACAACCTGACCCGGTGGAAAACCCGCATTGACTTCCTTGATACCATACGCCGGGAAAGCCTTCGAAATTCCACAGCTTTGACTCTATTGGCGATTAGATCCCTCCCTCATTGTGTCACATTAGTGGGGCACATTAGAAAGCATAATGACGTGGATCCTGTCGACCGGCTTCACATGAACATCATCTTCTTCAGAGCTTGTATTTTATACTAGAGTAAATTATGCCCTGCCACACACTCTTTGGGTGGCTTGCATGGTATGACGTAGATGTAGATGTAATATTTGAGGTCCTGGTACTGGAAGAGCTTCATCATAGAGCGAATTGCTTAGGGCAAATTTTTATATTTTATAGTGTTTTTATTTGCTAGTGATACTGGTCGTATTTATTAAATAAATATTACAGCCAGCAGTGTGATAGATTGGTTTTCTCCGAACTATTGGGAACTGCAAATGATATATGTCGAGGACCGTTTGCCCATCTTGTCATTCGTCTAGAACATGAAACACAGCGAAATAAGCGGAGAGCAATTCTTGCCCTGATCCACCTTGCTAATGAGCCTAAGTCCAGAGCACTTATTTATTAAGGGTGTAATGTCACACCTTTGAAATTAATAAATTTAGAGTCAACTCATTACAAACGCAGCAAAGTATATATGAATAGCTTTAGCACTAGTGTGGCATTCTTTTCATTTTAGCACAATATATATAATGGGCCAATCAAAAATGGCAGCTCTGTGAATAGGAAAGTAACCTTTAATCAACTGAGTAAGAAAAATCTCTTATGAGAAATTTTGAAATCTGATTCACTCAATAAGATAAAATTAAGGATCAATTCCTATGCATACAATAAAAACCGTTGAGTTTTCTTCCAAAAATTTACCTAATATTTTACTCTTGAATTCCATTAGTGCTTTTCTTAAGGCCGCTTTTCTTGTTATTTTAGCTCTCTTATTATGTATCTATGTATCATAAATTTTCTTAAGTTCTTCGCCGGGTGGATCCTGATGGGCGTCCTTCATTTTTGCGTGCAAGATTCGTTGTCGCTTGAGAGAATTCCGGACGCCTGCATTACCTTCGAGAAAGCTTAGCTGTGATGAGAGAGGAAAAAGAATCAAAGCGATAACCAGAAACTAGAGATAACGATGAGATGGCTGAGGATGGCCGCAGCATCTTAAGAATACTATCTCCAAACGGTCATAACTGTTATGCTAAGGGACTACGCCTGGGGCTGCACAATGCCAATACAACAGAAGAGGCAAGAATAAACGGCAGAGCCAAAGCAGTCAACAGTAGTTAGACACGGACACGTACAGTGAGCACTAATATTTTCCAAGTAAAAGTCGGACACTGAAGGTATATCGCGCACTCTAGAGGCGCGGATTTAAATGTACGTATGTTATACGTCACACATGCTGAGGATGTTAAAGTTAGTGGGCCAACGTTTTTTGTTTATAGATCTCCGAAAAAGGTTCATCATTCCGAAAAAATATATCGAGAACTTATCTGCAACATTTGGCGAGCGATGACCAATTTTAAGGGGAGGCAACTGCTAGAAACTTTTAATCAGTTTTTCAAACAAATTATTCCCAACACTAAAATTTTTTGATTAATCATTTTTATGTTGGATACATTTATGAATATAAATGCTTTTAAGTCTCAGCTGAAACTCTCTTAATCTTACCAGATATTCATCAGTCCATTTTGTGCCGATGTTGTACTTTTTCAGATGTAGATAAACCTCCATCGAAGAATCACAATAGTTCTGCGACTATAGTAGATAGCGCCATTGGCTCCGGCTATGAAACTTGCGGCGAGAGAAATTTACGTTGCTCGACGTTAAAAAACGAGGAAATTAAATCTACGAAACTTTGAGAAAAATTCTAGATGAATTACTTGATTAAAATCTCAAGTCATTCTGGTCTTACGCGAGAGAGCTCGAGGGCGAATATTCGACAGGAGAGTTTTTATTCAACAAAAACGGCAAAGTGGTCACCAACAGCATCGAAAAAGTCAACTTACTAAACCACTACTTCGAAAGGTTATTCACTAAGGATAGCACAATACACAATTTAGACATTCCTGACTTTAACGGGCCGATGGCTGACATAGCAATTCAATGTGATGGAATAACTAAACTACTGCGTTCGATTAAAAGTAACAAGTCCCCAGGTCCAGAAGGAATACCTGCACGCGTGCTCAAGGAGTTAGCACCACAGATTGCACCATTCCTAGAAATCATATTTGGCAAATCATTATCCCAAGGGAAAGTGCCCCAATACTGGCAAATAGCCAACGTCACACCGATGTCTAAAAAATGTAAGAGAAATGACCCAGGAAATTACCGGCCTATATCGTTAACAGCCTTTTTATGTAAGATCTTCGAACATATTGTTGTTTGTACAGACGATGTCATTGTACGACACAAACGACTATAGTACGACACAAACGACTATAGTCGTTTGTGTCTTACAATGTGTAGATGCGTTCATCTAACGCAAAAGTAGCGAAGACGCAGACTCAAAAGTTCAATCATCGGACCAAAACAACGTTCATTCGTGATTCCAGGAGATGGGGATATAAGTAAATATTAGCAAATTAACCACTATACATTTTTATCGAAAGTCATCACACAAATGCCATATCTACGCTGTGAGTGGAGTAATCATAAAATCTTCACATAAAGTTAAATATCTTGAAATTACCTTTAACGTCCGATATATCGTGGGGAACACACATACAAAACATACACGGCGCAGCAGTAAATAAACTAGGTTTTGTTAAACGTAAAATAGGAAGGCCCTCGGGTGAAAAAGTAAAAGAGAGGTACTGCTCCTGTCAGGTTACGCCACATCTCGAATACGGTATTCGAGACTGGTCATAAAGATTTAACCAAAAAAATACAAAGAAAAGCATCACGCTTCGTTGAATACGTGCGAACATATAGAGTTTCACAACTTTTAGAGGAATTAAGGTGGGAGCCCCTAGAGACTGGAAGGCTACACGCTGGGCTTAGGTTGCTTGAGAAATTCTGAACTGGTTTGTTTCAGAGTGACACAGAATATTATCATGACGCCTCACAAGGTCTGACGGAAGCGATAAAATAAGAAAGATACAATGCCGAACAGATTCGTTCTTTCCGCCCACAGTAAGCGACCACAAAAAAACTGAGCTCCTCTAAATACACTTCCACAATGCACGTCACCATTTCACCTCAAAGAACCTTATCTCTTACATCTCTGCACGGCTAGTGTCTTAACATCCCTACACGCCCGTGCGACGGCACGCAGGGCAGTATGTAGATTATTAGTTTCAAGCCGTTGAGTTGCATTTAAGAATGAGTAAATGAAAATTAAACGATACACGCACAATAAGCTAAACTAGCAAGAACCTTTAATAACATAATGGTGCTTTGATAAATTGTTGATCGATTTATTTGACGAATCTAGATAAGTATTATTGAACATTACCCATTTTTTGTGAATACTTATAGTATATAACGGTATCATGGTGATTGATTAATTTGGACTTCAAGGAATATCCCAAAATTAAATTCAAAAGTCGGTAGTCATTAATTTATTGTAGTTACCAAAGATGATAATCCCCACCTTTCTATCAAATTACTCCTCCTAAATCTCTTTGCTCAATCTGCTCAAGGCCGTCTCGCAACTGACGAACGGATGTTCAATCGGAGGACGTTTGAATGGCGCCACAATGGAACAGGGGTTCTTCTCCTGTTCCCTCCACCCCATCCTCACTCACTCTTCCATTCCCCCCACC
Organism: Ceriagrion tenellum; assembly: GCA_963169105.1. Taxonomy (NCBI): domain Eukaryota; kingdom Metazoa; phylum Arthropoda; class Insecta; order Odonata; family Coenagrionidae; genus Ceriagrion; species Ceriagrion tenellum. The sequence goes on from OY720633.1 coordinate 21,691,086, forward strand.
CAACCTACCCCTCTCCCTCCAGTCTCGCGACCCCAACCCCTCCACCCCCTCTTACCCTCCCACCCCCACCCGGCGCCTAATTGAGCCAAACAGCTCTCCTACTCGACACGTTAAGCTTAATAAGCCCGCCGCGACCCGGCGCCTTGTCATAATGAAAACGGTCATCCGGGCACCACCCCTTCCCATCGCCCACCCCACCCCTCCCAACCCCGACTCTCTCCCTCTTTCGCCGCCTCCCCGATGGTGCTAGGGGATGAAAGGGGTGCGCGCGTCGTCTTCTCCTTATTTATTCGCCCTACCCCCCAACCCCCGCTCTCTCCCTCCTCATTCTATCCCCCTCCCTCCCTTCCCTTCACCACGAGGTGAGCTCTCGCATTTGGTGGGCCTCCTCGGGCCCAGCCAATGGGTGTCGACCCCCATCCATCCATTCATTCGGTACGAGATGTGAGTTTGACCCTCATCTCGTACCAGAGCGCACCAGAGCGAACGTTTCATCTATGTCTACATCTACGTCATACCCTGCAAGCCACCCAAAGGGTGTGTGGCAGGGAGTGCTTCCACAACAGGCATGCATTAGTTATACGGCAGAACACCGAATCTACATTGAAACCAGCGCACCACACATTCAACGCGCCTATTAAAATCTACTAAACAAGAAACATTCTATCGTCAATCGTTCCAACATGCAAGGGGTACAAGGACTACTAATACAGATTTAAAATATCATGCATAAATAAGAACATCAATATTTACACCATGCATAAATAAGAATGTAGAGAACATAAAGAGAAAGATCTACAGTCTAGCTAATGTCACCATTCCCACTATTCATGACGATTATCACAGCTGTTATGGCCCAGAATGATACCCGGAAAAAATGACATTTTATATCTATCGGTTCTACAATCTATCTCTCCAATTTTATTGACGCGATCTAATCTGCCGTAGTACGAGGGGGTTAATAGTATGTTTTTCACGTAGTCAGAAAAATGTTTTTTCCTTAAATTTAGTTAAGAGGTTAAGCCTATAATTTAATCTACGCTGTGATAGCGATTCCCATCCCAATTCTTCTAACAATTAAGACACACTACTAAAATTATCATAGCATCGTTTTACAAACCTAGCTCCTCTTCTCTGCACGCGATCTAATTCCGATATCAACCCCGCTTCATATGGATCCCAAACACTGGCGGCATATTGAACGTTTAAGGCAACAAACGTGCTGAAGGTAGCATTTCGTAGGCGGTGTTTTTCTGACAATGGACGTCGCCCTCTCTGGAATTGCGTTCTTCCTCATGCGTTCCATACCTATGTCATACACATCGTTTTATGAACCTGCCTTCTGTGTAAAAATATACCTACTTTTATACGCAATTTATGCTCCTTAGTCGACCATAAATTCTGTGAACGAATAGATTCATTCCATATTGATGAGCTTCACTTGAAATCCTTGCCCAGAAGTAGAAGTCAAATGCCGAAGAAGAGAAAGAGAAAATGCAGATGATGAACGTGACAATTAAAATAGGCACGTGAAGCTTTAGAGTTTTTTCGGAAAATAAATCCAGTAATCACGAATGTGTGGTTCAGGATCCACCCTCGGTACAAGAAAACAATAAAGAAGTCGGGAGACACAGGTTCCAGATAAATCATATTAATGTGAGACAGAGATTCAGTAATAGTGCTTAAAGCTCGCACACACATCCAGGATTTGATTCGGATTCAGAGCTCAACCTATTAGTGATGGAATGTCACGCTAAACTCAATTTAAAGATAATGAGGGGTAGGAGGAGGGTACGAAACTGGATTACAGAGGCATTAACTGCAGCCGTGAAGGATCGAGAAGAGAAATGAAATACTGGGAGCAGGTTAATGAAATTATGGGCGAAGATCGTGGAATGAGATCAGTACATTGGGGAAACAAAGGAATTGCAGGGGCGGTGACTGCAACGGTCGGCATAGGTAGTGCAACAATGGTCAGAAAACCTTGGGTTACGGAGGGAATGACAATGGAGATGCTGGAGAGAAAGGGAAGAGTGTAAACTCGGAGCTCAGCCAGAGGAAACTCACGAGACTCAGCAATGGGCTACGAAGAGGAACAATGGAAGCAAGAGAAGCAAGCATGGTGGAGAGAACAGATGGAACACTTGGAAAATTTTAAAAAAGGAGATCAGATGCTCTGTATAGGACAGTTGAACAGTTGAGGGTGGTATTAAAGGAATTAGAATGGCAGTGATTACAGACAAGACAGAGAAGGTGATCTTAGAGCCAAAAGAGATCCAAGAGAGGCGGAAGGAAAACTTCGAAGATCTGTACGGTAAATAAATAAGGCTCAGTAGATTGGATATAGAAAGGGAGGACGACACTGACAGAGATGGCATTGCACCAAGCATCCTTGATAGTGAAATCGGAAGACCGAGAAGAGACATGAAAAGGAATAAAAGGCGAAATGGGAAAGATAGAATACCCCACGAGTTTCATATTGAGTATGTATGGGCCAGACGGATTAGGAGAACTTTTTGCACGAATTCGTAGAATTTATGAAGAGGGAGTGTGGCCGGAATATTTCACGAAGACGACAGTAATTCCGATGTCGTACAATAGCAATGCAAAAAAATGCGAGGACTACAGGGCAATAAGATCTCACGTGGCCAAAGCAATCCTTAGAATGATAAATGGAAGACTGGAGAGCAAGGGTAACGAATACGAGGGTGACGACCAGTTTGGCTTCAGAAGAGAGTGGGGAACTTGGGACACTAAAGGAGTGATAAGAAGGACGCTAGTCGAAAGAAACCTAGAACTATTGGGCAAGATGTTTTTGATTGCTTTGCAGACTTCAAGGAGGCGTTCGTAAGGGTGGACTGGGCGAAATTAATGGAAGCGCTGATGAACTTGGGAGTCGATTGGAGGGACAGACGTCTCATTCCGGAATCTTTAAATGAACCAGAGGGCGCAGTTAAGGGTAGCCGATGGAGAATCCGCATGGGCCGTGATAGGACGGGGAGTGAGGCAGGGGGTGCCAACTATCGCCGTTGCTTTTTAACGCGAATTCATAATGAATGGAAAGATAGACATGGGGAGGAATGGAAGGAGGAATAAAGGCAAGAGGGTATCTGATAAAACCAGTGATATTTGCAGATGATCAAGCATTGGTGAGTCAGTCAGCCAAGGGGTTAAAGTCAATGATGAATGTATTGGAGGTGCAGAGTGAGAAGTGTGGGGTGGAGATAAACCATAAGAAGACGAAAGAGATGAGATTCTGGAGAAACAAGAAAAGGGAGATGAATACAAGGGTGGGAGGGCACAAAATAGAGCAAGTCGAGTAGTTATCGTATCTGGGAAGCATTTCAGAGGAGAATAGGTTTAGTGGTAGGGACAAAAGCTTTAGAATTTCAATGACTAAAGAAGCATTTTCATAGAGGAGGTGATAAGTGAGCGGGGGGTGGGGGGTCAGAGTAGAGGTGTAAAGGAAAGGCTGATGAAAACGCTAATGTGAACCGTTGGTGCGCTGTATGAGTCGGAGACTTGGTCACTGCGAAGGGAGGATGTATATATGTATGTACGTTGACTTGAAGCGTTCGAGATGTGGGTGTAGAGAAGGATTTAGAGGGAGAGCTGGGTGCCGAGGAGGATGAACGAGGAAGTTTTGGGTGTAGTTGGAGGAGAGGAAGCAGAAGTGGCGGATTATCAGAGGAAGCAGAAGAGAAAGGAAGGTTGAAGGACGTATTAAAAGGAGAGGGAATGCGCTGTGGAAGAAGGGAGAACACTGGGGAAGCGTAGAAGAGCATGGAAGTGGATAGGAATTCTGGACAATAGAAGAAGACGGTGCGAGGATTTCCAGAGGGATCTAATGACGGATCGCGTAGAGGAGGAAAAGGAGAGGAATATGCCAGAACTTAGGATGTTAGAATAACTAAGAACTGTCCCAAAACCCATATCAGCTGGTAGAATACTGACATGAAAAATGAAAATTGATAAACCATGGGTTGGGGTGGGGTTTGCATTTGGAGTTTAAATTGGGGGGGCAAGGTCAGAGGGCCTATCTGTGAAGCCGTCGGGATGGTAGGTGGATTCGGAGGAGGGGTGAGGGAGAGAGGAATATTTGGTCATTACATAAGGTATCAGGGCTATTTATGATTTCAAAATGTTCCATAATATCAAGCTTCCGCCCTTTGTTTATACAATGTCAAATTCTTGGGTCGAATTCACACCAGTTTTTTTCTTCGATTAAATGTTTCACCATTCCAGTGGTTTCGTCACTATTTATAAAATCTCTTCTCTGATCCTTCATTCTGATTTTAAATTTTCTTCCAGTCTGTCCGATGAATTTTTTCAGGCACAGTCCTCACACTTCAATTCATATACTCCTCTTCTCTCTGAGATATCGTACTTGTCTTTGGAATTGAAAAGTAATATGCCTATAGTCATAGGGTTATAAAAAGATTCCATGGTCTTGTCAGCTGGAATGGTGTTACACAGTTATGTGATAGTTTGTTAATAAAAGGTAGCTTGCACTAGCGGGTTGGTTTGTCAATATTAAAAGGCATAGAGGTCATTGTATTTATTGTTTGTTTTACACGAGATCGATCAAACAATTTATCTATTAGGTTTGAGTCATATCATTTCTCCGAGCAATTAGTTAATTATATTGAGTTCTTTTTGGAAGTTATTAAAGGTCATTGGAATGCAAATCAGTCAATTAACCATTGATTTAAAAGATGCAGTTTTATGGGAATGGCGGTGATTTGATTTTTCCGGAATAATGACATCAGTAAAGGTAGGATTGCGGTAAATGGAGAAGTCGTGGTTTCCCTCTCCAATATTTATGCTCAAGTCGAGAAAGATCATACACTCTTCTCCCAATTTCATAGTGAATTTAAGTGAATTGTGTAGCGAATTTAGAAATTTTGTAAAAAAATCTAGCTGGCGCAAGCTACCTGACCATAAACATATTACATCGTCTACATAGCGGTACCAATGACAAATATTATATAACAGTGAATTTTTGGAGTTGAATAACTTATGCTCCAAATTGTCCATAAAAATTTCGGGTAAAGCTTTCGGCTGGAAAGACCAGAATGTTGTTTGTAATACCTTCCGTTCAACATAAAATAATTTTGCTCTAAACAAAATTGTAACGAAAGTTTGATTTCATTGACTATATGAACATCACAGTCTGTACTTTCAGTTAAATTTACAGCTAAGGAAAGGCGGCTTCATCCATGGGGATTGATGTGAAAAGGTTGGTCACATCGAAAGATACAAGTTTGGCCTTGAGGGGGGGCGTTTAACTTTGGATATTTTATTCACCAGATCCACTGAGTTCTTAATGCTATGCTTGGCTTTGAATGCGGAATAATTCCTCAATAGGCTATTTAATTTCACCGCTATTTTGTGGCACAGGGCGGAAATGTGAGAAACCACGGATCGATTCCATATGACGTAAACACCATTCGCAAACACCAGTTCATTGGTAGTGTTTGAATCCACCAATTCAATAATCCTCCGTCGTTTTGGTCTCTCACGGAGTGTCTCAAACGTTTTAATCATGATCCCTTCGTAATGCTCATATACATGCTGACAACGAGCACTATACTTCGCAGCCCGTTCCTCCCATAAAATGTGGACGCACTCCCTCCTTGACGGTATTTCAAAAGAATTATAACGCACACTATGTCTTACTCTAATTCAATAATGAAAACAGCACCTTACGAGAGATAGTTTTGTGAAATAATTGTTTATTTATATTGATACTAATGTAGTGAATATGCCATTGTGATGACCATGTGGATCAATATTTGTTGGACTCGAGGAGTGAGTTGCTGAGATTGAGCTTTAAGTGAAAGATGAAAATAAATCATAATGAATAACCTTGAATATAATTGACTCAATATTACAGAAACAACAAACGATCATTCCTCTGTTCGACCATAATTGTCGCCTGCCCGTGATATGGCGTTTCGGAGGCACGGCGAAGTAACACAATCGACGAGCTATCAGGAAAAATGCAGTTGAAGGCAAAAGATTTTTACACATAAACTAAATACAGATTTTTTTCTTTCCATTATGCCATTGCTTAACAGGGTGGTAGTGGATGGTTTTTTGTTTTACCAACTTTGCACGCACGAACAGAATTTTCGTCTGAGACTAATTTAAGCACTGTCATAAGGGATTTAAAGACTTTATTACAAAATGAACGATAGAAACTCAATGAATACTTGGTAAAGATGCCAATAAAACTCTTTTTACACTTTAAAGAAAGCGTAGACATTCTATGGATGGACCAAAAAAGCAATAAAAATGTCATAAATTGAGTTACAATAAATTTTCATAAAATTCAGCACTGTATATCAAGAAACAACTGTATTATGGAGAAAAAAGTATGTATGAGGAGAAAAAAGTGTCGTACGTTGTGAAATGATCTTTTATCTTTCCATTAGACATGATTTTGTAGTCATTTGAGCAAGTTTGGAAAATCGACTTTTGTCCGGAAAATCGGGCATTCTAGACCACTGTGCGGCGGCGCGCCGTACATAATCCATCGGCGGCGGCGGCGAACAGGTATCTACTGTCAATACACTCTTGTACACTGACCCCGTCCTCTTATGGCAGTTTTGAAATTTATTGGTCGGGTCACTTTTTAGCACACTAAAATCATGGTCGTTAAGGAATGTTTCGCATTTACTCGCAAAATCACTCCTATTCAAGATAGCTATACTGCTCCCTTTGCCGACTTTGGTCAATACCAGGTCAACTTCCTCAAGCGAAGTTCTGATGTTGCGGATTGTCCTTAGGGGAGTTGGATCCCGTAGGCGATGTCCATGTTGAGAGGCGAATATTGAGATGATGTCGGCAGCTAGCTGTTTTCTTCCTAGCGGCTCCTTATTCAAGGGCGATGTCGCAGTCAGCTGCGACGTTTATTGCTGCACCACGGGAAAACGGATTCTCGGGGATGTATTTATAGCCTTTGCTGAGGAGGGTCAATTCAGCTTCAGAAAATGTGTGATTGGACAAATTCAACACTCTGGGGTAAAATGAAGTGTCTTCAGTTGTTTTGGCCAGATTCTTGTCAGTAGGATCTATTTGGGATTCACACAGGTTTATAAGTTTTTTATGAATTGTGTTACGTTTTTGGAAGGCAACTACACTCACACGTATCTTTACACGGTCTTCCATGAAGGTCCATTGCCAGATATTCAATGGGCTCGTCAGGTCCATGTGCAGATAATATAAGTAATGTGATATGGAATCTCTGATTCCGCACCGGCACTTAAGCTCCTGCCTAATCCAGGATTTCTTGGCAATCACGATGGCTGCTTTGGCAGGTTTTGACGATAATATAGTCCATATGTTGACGTACATCGGCGTAATATCAAGCCTCAGACACTTATTGTTGAAGTAAATGTTAAGGCTCGCGACCCGGTGTTTGATTGAAAGTTTGAAAAATAAACTTGCCTTTTCTGCTGTACAAGCATTACGTATATAAGATAGTTTCCGGCTTCACATGGTGGAAATTTATGAAGTCACTCATAATAAAAGATTTTCGCGAAGTTCCCCTGAGATTTCCCTATAAGGTTCCCCTAAGGTGAACGTGACCGAAAATATTTATCTGAGGATGACACGCGGTGTCGAAACCATGATCAAGTTGTACTAAATAGTGTGGAATAAAACCAAGTTTCTTTCATTATGATTTTCAAGTTAATAGTTAACTTTTTTTAAACCATTTCTGAAAAATTTAATGTCGAATGGGAAATAAAAAATGCTGTAAGTAACTGCTTCGCCGCCAATCAAAGCGGTGCTTTCAATCGCGTGAGTGCCCAAGTTTAATGAAACTCAGCGTTTCTCGAATAGATTTTTTTATCAATTATTATTTCATCGATACCCTAAAGCTGGATGTACCTCAAAAAAGTGTTTCCTTTCACCAGTTTTATGTAAAGTAGAGGATAACAGGATTAGTAAGGAGCGGGATATGAAAACGAAGTTATTGCCGCTTGATTTGCGATTGACCACATACTCACGGCGTCTAATCTTAATCTTATGTCTATCCTGGCATACCCATGTTTCACTACCATACAATAAAGTGGGTGGAAGTACACTTTTGTACACGGCGATTTCCACTTCCTTAGACAAACACTCAATCCTTGATATGCTCCACATGCCACCTACCACTTTCCAGCGTCCGCACGTCTCTTTATATCCTCATCTATCCATACATCTTTCATAAACATCTTACCTAAGTACAAACCATCCAATTGTTTAATTAATTCACCATTCGCCCTCATCATGCAGTTATTCTCCCCATTCTCCTTATCAAAAACGACTACTTTAGTCTTGCACGCATTTATCCGTTGTTCCATTCTCTCTTTTGATTAAAAAAACTTATCTATGCGCTTCTGTAATCCGTTGGCTCTCTGAAATCAAAACAGCTTCATCCGCATATAGTAGAACTTGTAAGTTTACAATTCCAGTTAAAACACCGTCGTTTTCACTACATGCATCTCTAAAACATTTATCCATATATACATTAAACAGCCATGGTGACATTACGCATCCTTGCTTTACGCCCTGTTTTATTACAAACCAATCACTCAAAACCCCGTTAACTCTCACACTTGCCTTACTATTATCATACATCGCCATCATAAAATTCAATAACTGCCCATTCACTCCATAGTCCTTCAAAACCTTCCACAGCTTCTTTCTATCTACTCTGTCATATGCCTTCTCTAAATCAACAAACGCACAATACACTTATTTCGGCCGCCCATACATTTTTATATCACTTGCTGAAGCGCGAAAAGCTGGTCACTACATCCTCTTCCAGGCATTGACCTACACTGCACACCCCATACTCTGTGAGAAGTAATATCCTCACTCTGTCTATTAAAATGTTGCTAACACTTTTTCCAGTGAATAGTTTTAATGACTCTGTTTGAATCATGTTAGGTTTTAGCGTACATACGTATGTTGAATGGATTCGATAAATGTACACAAAACATTTGAACGGTACTATTTGAAACTACCGAATGCCACCTACTGGCAGATTACTAAACGTTTCGCGGGTGCCCGTCGTAGATATCACTACATCGTCGCTCTTGTGTTTCGCTCATTTGAGAGCTCGTTTCGCTAAAATGCTCTTCCGGGAACAGAGCTCACTTCAACACGTTGAATGGAAAGTTCTCATAGTGTCTCGGGTAACGGTCAGTATTACACTGTTTCAACTGTCTGATCACACCTCACTGTATCCTATCCTTGTAATAACATGCATGGCAGAGAGTGGATTATGTATTGAAATAGATTGCTTTTGATTGCTTAGAGCCTTGGTGATAAGGTATTGATGTGTAAAAGCGGCAGATTGAAAGAAATTTCTCAATTCGAAACAATAGAAAAATACTTTCTCAGCACAAAAATCAGTTCCTGCTGAAAGACTTTCCGCGCAATGCGTCCAGAAAAATTAAATGAAGAGTACACTGACTGTTTGCCTTTCCCGAAATGATAAAGTGATGCAATTTGGCTCAACAGTGAAATTTGCTAGCTAAAAAGATTTTTAAATCTGCCACCAAAGGTTACAGGTTAATCATGAAAATTACATTCTAAATATTACTTTTCGATTTGTAAAATTATAATTGCATGACTTTGATTTTGCTACTAGACTCTTGATTATGTCGTTGTATAACGGTAACAGTCCACTTATTAATAAATTCAAACTGAGTGAATAATCATTTCCATATCGGCTTTTAAATTAGGATATTTTTCAAATTCTAGGTTTTTAAAGTAAAGTTTCTGTTCTTGTTGGGAGCCCGATTTGTTTTCAATTTTGTTCCCATTCTCCTAATCTAATTTTATCTAATCATGGAAAAACAGCGTGTTTTCCATGAGATAAGGTGATCGAGACTCGAGACCGAGGTTCACAGGACGAAACCCGAGTTTGGAATTCGAGACTGAGACGCCCTTAGTATCTACGTTCCCCTCGTGGCAACATTCTATTTACTGTATTTTTAATTAGTATTTAAATGAGTAATTATTCACTGAAGACACAGCGCCAATATCGCAATAATTACAATCCAGCTACACATTTGACCGCTCGAATGTATCACACAAGTGAGTGCAAAGAAATGCGTTTCTGTAGTCAACAAATAGAAAACGGAGTCCAGGAGACGCTTTCATTAGCAGTGATGCGGCCGTTCAAGTCCCCGTTGGACGCGGTGCCGCGCCACGTACCAATCAGCGCAAAGGATATGAGTCACTTGTTTCCCTCCCACTAACATAAATAGCCATTCAACCGCGGCACTCTGAAGGTCTGGCGGTCTTTGCTGCGACACCTCATCGCTATGTTTCTCCTCGGAACCCAAACATAACGTGATTAGAGGGTCACCCCCCGCGCCCGCCTCCACTCTCTGTTGGACTCTAGCTCTCGCTTATATCCTGCGGGTCAGCGAGCACACAGGCACTAGGAGGACGACACCATGAGGCCGATTGCTGTCAAAAGGACGACAAGGGATCCACACCCACCCTCCTAGTCCTCGTAACTGTTGGATTCCCCCAACAACGTTAGACGAGTCACCGCCACACATCTGTTGAGAACCAGCGAAGCCCATTTCCCAAATTCTTGGGATAGAGTGTCCGCCGGCTCCCTTTACGGGTGGACGTAGTGTGGTCTGTCATCTACATCATCTTCGTAATACCCGGCGAGCCACCACGAGGGTGTGTGGCAGGGGGTGAAGACCACCAAACATGTACTATTGCCATGCAAGTAGGATATTTAATGGAGACATGCTAGAGAACATGGTTACATGCAGCTAGGTGGTTAGTATCTACATAATAAGAAAGGGATTATTGGTTGTTATTTCATGCATTTTACACTACAGACTACTCTAACTATATTTCACCTACCTATCCCTTTGCTACGCTGCCTATTGTTCTCTCTTATGATACGCGGGAAAAATGACATTTTAAATCTATCGGTACGAAAATCTATCTCTCTAATCTTGTTAATATGATCAAACCTAGCATAATACGCATGGTTTCTCAATATATATCTAACGTCATCTGTGAACAAATCGTTTTCGAATTTACTTAAAAGGTTTAACCTAAATTTTAACCTGCGTTCTGATAGTAATTCCCATCCTAGTTCTGCTATTACATTCCCAACACTTATACAATTATCATAACAGCCTTAGAGGATCTCCTTTGCACACGCTGGAATTCTTTTATCATACCTTCCTCGTATGGATCCCATATACTAGCGGCATATTTTAAATGAGGCCTGACAAGTGTAAAATAGCTTCTTTCTCGTACTCTCTCATCGCATTTGCCTAGAACCCTTTTTACGAATCCTAATCTACGGTTTGCTACACTAGTTATTTCCCTGATGTGTTTCCCCCATGACATGTCCTCAGTGATGGTAACGCCTAAGTATTTAATAGATCCTACGTTAGATATTTTCTTTTCTTTGATGCAATAATTATTCCGGAGAAAGCCACTCTTTTTAAAAGTTCATTATCGCGCATTTCTTCAAATTTAATTCTAGCTGCCAACTATCACGCCAATCATCAATCGAATCTAAATCCATAGCTAAACACTGACTGTCCTCTTCATTTCTTATTTCCTTATACACTACTGCATCATGGGCAAAAAGACGGAGCTTGGTAATTTTTACTACTGTATTCAAGTCATTGACGTAGAGAAGAAATTAAATTGGGCCTATCACGCTTCCCTGGGGAACACCCGATGTAACTTTTACTTCGCCTGAGATGACACCATCTAATACCACCCTTGAACGCGTTCATGTAAGAAGTCTCCTATCCAGCCTACTACATCACTGTCTATCCCGTATGATGCTAACTTCGCGAGTAACTTACAGTGGGGAACCTTGTCAAACGCTTTTCTAAAGTCAAGAAACGCTGCGTCTACCTGTACGTTACCTTCTCCGGAAACTAAAATATCATGAACAAAAAGAGCTAATTGAATTTCGCAACACCGTCCCTTTCTGAACCGATGCTGGTTTGTTATTAATAAATCCTGGCTGTCGAGGTGTACCATTTTTGATGTAACTATTATGTGCTCTATAATTTTATATGATAGTGATGTCAATTATATTAGTCTATAATTACATGGCTGTTCCCTATATATTAAAAATTGGGGTCACGTTTGCTATCTTCCAGTCCTTGGGAACCGCGTGTTCTTCGAGGGATTTGTTAAATACTACTTTAAGATACGGAGCCATTTCGAGAGCTAATCCTTTATACACACGAGTTGGAATGTTATCAGGACCTGAGGACTTTTTCGGGCTAATGCTATTTAGTAAGGATACGATTCCGCCACAAGATATATCGATCGGGGGCATTGGTTGTTGGAATCAGTCTGGAATGGTTTCGTGCAAACTACGCTTAGATTGATTAAAAACGCTCTGAAATAAATAATTCAACAAATTAGCCTTATCTAAACTGGAAGTTGCTATTTCGCCTCTATCATTTTCCAAGGAATTAACCGTTGACTTTTTAGTTCCCTGTATTCCCCTAACATATGACCAAAATGCTTTCGGATTTCCCTCTAGTTGTTCTCCGAGTACTTTTCTCTTGAATTCACTAAACGCTTTTCTAAGGGCTATTTTTGCGGCTGCTTTACAATAATGATCGAAAGTATTTTTTAGGTCGCTATTAGCTACATTTTTCTTCATTTTTCTTAATTTCGCGTGGCTATCTCTTTGGCGTTTTAAGCATTTTCTAACCTCCGCGTTGTACCACTTTGGTTCCCTATTCTCACTCTTATACTTATGAGGTAATATATCTGTTGACAAGTGACCGTGTAATTTGGAGGAACTCTTTCCATGTATTGTCTATATCACTATTTTTGCTAATGTTCACGAATTTTTCTAAAGAAGTCTTTAAGTCACGGCTAAATCCGTTAAAATCTGCTTTACTAAAAAGGTAAATCTTTCTATTTAATTTCAAATTTTTTTCAGTATTGAGGGAAAATTTTACGTGCACTATCTAGTGGTCGCTTATTCCATCGACATTTTCAACTTTAATAACTTTTTCTGGGATATTTGTGGCAAGTAAATCGAGAGCATTCTTCCCTCTATTAGGCAAATTTACTATTTGATGTAGTGCGTATGATGCGAACAGGTTAAGCAATGACCCGCAGATTTCTTTGTCCCTACCTCCAGACTTATGACTTCATGTTTTCCAATCTATCGATGGTGTATTGAAATCTCCACCAAGAATAATCTGTCATTCCTTACCATGGGAATTAATGGACCTGATCTGTTTGTCGAGTTCTAATATTGAGTGTACATCGGAATGGGGTGGTCTATAGTAGGCACAGACGTATATTACATTCGAATTAGCACATTGAATGAACACCATGCACTTTCTATTATATTATCTGGAATCACTTTTAATTTATGACTAATGTGTTCTTAACTGCGATAAATACTCCGCCTCCCGGTTTGTTGGAGTTCGTCATCGAATCGGGGACCTACCGGACCAATTATGGTCAAAATGGAGTCCCTTCACCTCACAACTCCCCGCACACAAGTGAGACTGGCGGTGACTCGTCTAACGTTGTTGGGAGAATCCAACAGCTTCGCGGACTAGGGGGCGGTGGGGGCCCGTTGTCGTCCTTTTGACGGCAATCCGCCTCATGGTGTCGGCCTCCTAGTGGCTGTGTGTTCGCTGACCCGCAGTATATAAGCGAAAGCTTGAGTTCAACTGGGAGTGGAGGCAGGCGCGTGGGGTGACCCTCTAACCCAAACAGCAACCACAGTGATTCTGATTTCTGATTACTTTTTTCTTTCGTTTGTGCCTGAAAAGATGGTGTGTGGTTCACACGATGCGTGGATGCGCCGTTCAATTCTCGCACCGACGTACAGGGTGTGATGAGCGTCAAGGTGCGAGACAGGCTGAGACGGGCGCTTATACTGCCACCGCGATTTAAACCGTGCATCCGATCAGTTCTTTCGGCTAGTTTTTTTATAGTTTTAAGTAAATCACGCGATACGTCGTATCTCTGTCGTAATCCTGCACTCTGACGTTTGCCACCTATCATTAGAGCATGCGCGCCGAGCCAGGGGAGGGAGGAATGCAACAGAAACGAATCCCATCCACCACCACCCCCGCCCCCCCTCTTACATACCTCCCCCCTCTTCCTTCCCCCCCAGCCAAACCACTCTCTGCGCACGCACGTATTCTCTCGCGCGGCCCTCCGAAGGCAGGGGGAGCGGACCACCGATTGTTGTGCGCAGACGAAAGGAGAGAGAGAGGCGGTGTAAGGGATTCTGTGACGAGGACGAAGAGGGTGAGGAGGTGGAGGGAGACTGAGGGGAGGGGTGTGGCGGGGGGAAAGGGGTGTTGGGGGTTGGGCCCGTGTGTCTCCCCTCTCCATCTTCCCCCCTCCTCCCCTGCCACGTGAGACATTCGAGAAGAAAGGCAAAGAAGATGGTGGAAAGGCTTGGGGCAAAAACAAAATGGCGCCCGCTGTCGTTTATCGACGCGAGCTTTCTAAGAAAAAGAAAGAAAACGGAAGAGACTCTCTCCTCATCCCCTCCCCCTCTTCCCCTTCCCTCCTTTGCCGTCTCTCGTGGCGATGGGGGGCGGGGCGGTGAGGAGAGGAGGAGAAGGAAAGGATTATCGCCGTCGCCGCGGAAGGGGAAGCATTTGTATATCGCGGTCGAGGCATTCCATCCATCCACCTTTGCTTGCTCGCTTCTCTCGGAGTCCCTTTGAGTGTGCAGGATCCCCGCGTGGGCGACGACACTTTGAAAGGGGAGAAGAATGAAGTGAATGAGGGGGAATGAGAGAGCGGAAGAAGGGAGAGAAAGAAATGCATTCCACTTGATCCCAGCATTCTTTGAGAGAGTGCTGCTCTCATTGCGGGCGGCGGCGCGAGGAACGAGTCTTGTCTGTCTCCTCTTATCTCCGCAAATCCCATTACGGGGTGAGTGTGTGTTTGCACTCTTCATTTGGGTCTGTCTCCTTCATCTCTCTCACTTCTCCAAACCCTCCTCCCCCCCTCCTCCTCTCTCTCTCTCTCTCTCTCTCTCTCTCTCTCTCTCTCTCTCTCTCTCTCTCTCTCTCTCTCTCTCTCTCTCTCTCTCTCTCTCTCTCTCTCTCTCTCTCTCTCTCTCTCTCTCTCTCTCTCTCTCTCTCTCTCTCTCTCTCTCTCTCTCTCTCTCTCTCTCTCTCTCTCTCTCTCTCTCTCCTCTCTCTCTCTCTCTCTCTCCCTCTCTCTCTCTCTCTCTCTCTCACTCTCTCGCACACGCCCCCGATTTTCTTAAAAGGACACTCTTTTGATGGTGCGGTTGGAGCGGAGGTGGGACGGTTTCTCTTTTTTAGGAGAGAGAGGCGGAGTATCTAAGCGAGCGACGGAAGATTTGAAACCCCTCTTCACTGTCCTCTGTGTGTGTGTGTGTGTCCCCCCTTGGTGGGGGGGATGGGCCGGGGGGAGGGGAAAGGGGGGGATTTCTGGACGGGGTTTCCTTCTTCATTGTCCCGCCGTCTTCCACTTCGGTCTACATCAACGAAATACTGTGCAAGCCACCACTAGGGTGAGTTCAGTTTATTCGGGATTTTCCCGCGTTGCTTCATTTTTACGGACAACAGTTTCCCTAACGTCACAGCTTGTGTCGTCAGGTCCTGACGACACTAGCTGTGACGTTAGGGAAACTGTTGTCCGTAAAAATGAAGCAACGCGGGAAAAACCCGAATAAACTGAACTCAATAAATCACCGCCGAAGCCTCCGTACCAATTTCACCACTAGGGTGTGTGGCACGGGGTCATTCCACACCAAGCATGCAGCGCTCATCCCAGTCCAATCAGAACCGCGCACGTTCCCCCGAATGCCAGGCGCAGGCCAAAGCAGTCAGGACAACGGTACGCAGTCAGACTACAAACTAGGAGAGTGATACGAAGAAGAACATGCTACCAAGCAGCATACTATTCAAGATATGACTACTGGTTGGTATTAGTAATGCGACAATAAATAGCACAACAAGGTACTAAGGCATGCAAGAGTATATCATGCCGGAGATTGCATGCGAGGTTAGTATCTAAAATTCATTGTAAGATATTTAGCACAACTGAAAAAAACCTATTTAACCTAGTCAGTATCCTAGAACTCATCTGTCGCCACTGCTATGGTCCTTTATTGTACGTGGAAAAAATGACATCTTAAATCTATCGGTTCTGCAGTCTATTTCCTTAATCTTATTCCTGTGATCGTTCCTACCATAATAGTTTGGCTCTAGCAAAATATGTTCATCGTCGGGCAAAAAATAGTCTACATCAAACTTTCGTAAAAGATTTAACCTATATTTCTACCTTCAATTGGATAGAGTTTCCACCCTAATTCACTCAAAAATTTAGTAACATATCTAATGGAAGCCGGGGGCCCGCGCCCACAACATTACGTCTTCTCCGAGCATCGGGTAACTAGACGGCGGAATCCCTCCATTACTGACTGCCTACTGGAAAGATGCTTGCGAGACTAACTGATTAAACTTCACTCATACGGATTCACGACATTAACTTCCGCGATATCCCAAGTGTAAGTATGCATACGTGATATTACATCTCAATTCGACGAACGATTGTCTCCCTTAAAGGGTGTTTATATGTTGCTCAAACTTGGTGTATGGCATGGCATGTGACCTCGAACGAGGTAATCTGAAACCTTTTTTAAAAAAACTGAGTAACTTCTGCGTGTTACTTTATGTAATTTACATTACATTTAACGGTTTATAAAAATGAGCGGTAGCTAACCGCTTTTACTTATGCTCGCAGTACACGTCTGCTACATGCTAGTTCCATGGCTGAACTCGCGAAGTCAGGCGTGAGAATAATGCTTATGCTCATATTTTTTAACACGTTTAGAAATCGCCATAGGGTTTTTTTCAGGGATGTTAGTTTGGTATGAACAGCTTATGATTAAAGAACTGCTTCCACCTATTCCAAGATGGAGTTTTAGAAACTTGACCGAAAATTTTGAGAACATTAAAATTAAACACAAATAGGAAATGCAAGAACCTCAAATTTATATAGTATCACCACTTTTAAAAAATACGAAGCTTTTAAATGAAATATATAGTTGCTCTTGGACAAGAAGAATTCGATCTATACTTATATATATATATATATATATATATATATATATATATATATATATATATATATATATATATATAGATATAGATATATAGATATATATATATATATATATATATATATATATATATATATATATATATATATATATATATATATATATATATATATATATTTACCCACAGTTATATATATATATATATATAAATTCACTGAGGATCACTCGTGTGATGAATAAAAATTGCCACAGGAAGGCAGACGTAAACACAGAATCACAAAAATAAAAAGTCACTCAAGGAAAGTTCCTTAATATTTCGGTGCTACTGGCACCTTGTTCGCAAGGTCATAGAGGACTGGGAAGGAAGGGAGGACTGAGGTGGAAGGAAGGGAGGGAGGGGAAGGACAGAGGGGAAGGGGAGGAGGGGGAGAGAGAGGAAGGGTGGGGGTGGGAAGCGGGAAGTAGAAGAAATTTGAAAAGGAAGAGACTGTCTGAGCAGAAGAGATAGAAGAAGTTAGTGGGATTTATTGAGTCCTGGCGGAGAGAAAGCTTGGAAAAAGTAAATACTAGAGGACTCAAGATCTTTGAGTTGGAGGGGGAAGAGGAAGGGGGAAGGGAGGCGAGAATACCAACATTCCTTCCACCTCAGTCCTCCCTTCCTTCTCAGTCCTCTATGACCTGGCGAACAAGGTGCCAACTAGTAAAGTCAAGGCCAAGCCAAAGCCAAGGTGGAATAAGTAAAAATCATTCGCGCCCTCCCACCTGACACATCTATCATGGGGCTCCGCCATTGGGAACAATCATATATTTCAATCCTAAAATCTATTTGTACTCCCGGGCTTAACCTCTGCTAGCTTTCTTCGTATCCCCTTCTCTTACTCCTCCCTCCCTCACTTCCTTCCAACCAATCACTTCCCTCAAAAACCAACCACTCACCTAGTCAGACCCTCTACCCTCTACTCCAGTGTGACACTCTTCAGTTGTGATTTTCTCCTGCTGAGGAAGGGTTCTCACCCGAAAGCTTCCGAGAGCAGTGGACACCGGTGTCGCCATGGATCGCCTTTCTACGAGTGTCCTCTGATAAACCTATCTATCCCTCCCCAACCTGAACGCCTTGTTGCTACCTTATATTTCTAAATTTATTTCCTTTTCTTTAATATATATGTGTGTGTGTGTATACATACATATATATGTAAAACACGGTTCAAGGAACACATTTTTGGAAAAATTGCCAGCGACTTTAAATAAGCACCATTTACGCAAAAATTTTTTTTTTCAAAATCTTTCCCAGGTAACTTTACTTTGAGGTCTCATTGGCTCCCATTAACCAAGTTTGAGACCATAATATGAGACTATAAGGGGCCATCGTTTGTTGACCGTCCGTATTACAGTGGCTCGGAGCCCCGAAGTTATTTCTTTTTTGTGAGATTACGCGGCAACTGGACCCTCGTGCATATATTATTCCTACTCGGTCGTCAAAGGGTGTTTACGCGAGGGATCATGCTGATGCTGGGATAAGAAAATGAATGTTATTTAGAATGCATCATAAACTGTTAAATGGCTCATTCAATTGCAAATGGCCAATGTAACTGGTATGTAATGTGGGGAAGAATTGAAATTGCGAAAGAGTTAACTCGGCGCGGCGAGGACCAGGGTCTCAGGGCCATCATCATCATCTTCTAAAGGCTAAGCCTTGTCTCTGCAGCCATATGTCCCTATGTAGAACAGCTCTCTTCAAATCAGCATGTTTTTAATCCCAACGCACATCACCTAGGAACTTCTCTCTTGGCCTTCCTATGATTCTCTTGCCGATCACCTTTCCCTCCATTATATTTTCTTAAATATTATTAAGTCGAAGAACATGACCAATGAATTTAACCTTCCTTTGCTCCATATCTTTAATCAGTCTTCTTTCTTCTTTTATTTCCCTCAGCATCTCATTATTGCTCTTTCTGTCTGCCCGTCTGGTTTTTGTCATCCTCCTCCACATCCACATTTCCATAGTTTCAAACCGCGACTTTTTCATCTTTCTCAATGCCCAGCTTTCACAGCTATATAACAGTGTGCTTCATACAAACGTTTTCGCAAAACATTTCCTTATCTCTACTTGAATGAGGCTATTTCCTAGAATATGTTGTTTTATTTTCATATGCCTTCTTTGCTAAGGCTATCCTTTTTACTGCAAAGGTGCCTCTGTTACCTCTTGAAATTTTGCTCCCGAGGTAGCTGAACTCTTCAACCTGTTTTATTATCGATCCCCATCAGGGCCATAGACCCCAGAATATACAAGCTCTATGGCGACTAATATATCCATATAGGTATCTATTGGTCTCGCTCAAAGGAGGACACGGCGTTCGCCTCGGCTCGTGGTATATGCACTGATCGGCCAATGTGATCGGCCACTCCGGTGGACGAAAATGAGCACGGTGTGCGCACCTACGTCATCTGGATTTCATGCGGCGGCGCCACTTGGAAATCTCCCGTCTAAACACAGGGCATGTTGTCTGTTTTTGCTGGGTTGAGGGCTATGTACAACATATCATGTTCAGGTAGCCTTTTAAAATCTTCATCGTTCAGGATATGACGATAGACATTTCACACTAGATGAATTACATCAATCACCAAAGGTCTTTGACAATCGATGAAAAATCTGTAAACGAGCTCAGATCTTATACTACTGTAAAGTTAATGAGCACCATACAAAGTGGATAATTCATGGACAATACCTTATATTTGTATTGGGCATTTATTCTGTAATTGTACGGTTACATAAATTACATCATATTGTTTTGAATATATGTAGTGGATACCGTGAGCAATATTCTAATATTACTGATTTTTAATTGATGCAATCTTCTATATATATAAAAACGAATGTATATCTGTGTGTCCTGTATGCATTACTACACCGTTGATCCGATCGCCATGAAACTTTAAGAAGTTGTTGAGTACACTTCCGCGAAGGTTTCGAAGGTTTTAAGTATAATTTTTTTTAAAATTTCGCCCCCCAAGGCCCTCTCAATCTTTTGAATAGTTTTTGCGCGACAACGCCCGACGGGTAAGCTAATAATCCTTACCTCAGTTTTAATCCTATCGTGCTGAAATTTTGCCGAGTAATAGTTCAAGGCAGGAGGAAAGTTATCGGCTACTTTAAAATGATTTCAGGGTCCATAAAAGTCCCATGGCCCTTAGGTGGGCCCTTTAGGCGGGAGTCTCAGGGCCCTTAGGTGGTTCGCGGTACGTATCGGGTTTTGTGCAGTGGTTTCATTTTTTACTTTTTAAAATTATTTCCGCTCAAGATAGAGAGTTGGTATTTTTTTAATTAAATGTCTGAAAGAATGAAGTTTTTAATTCTTTCAATTAATTATCCTTTTCACTTCGTAATTGACGGAGAATTGCGTTTTTAGTTGCAGAAACACATATTTTTCAGTGAAATCAACAATACCATATTCGCTTGACAACCAGATTTCGCTTGGAATTCATATTGCTTAGTTGAGCTGATTAGGAATTCTAAGCATTGAAATTTGTGCATCGATTAATTATTTCGCTTTTTAAAACAACTTTAACTAAAGATAGAGAGTTGAAATTCATTTTATCGCATATCCGAAAGCATGATACTACTAAAATTAGTGGTATCATGCCCGAAAGAATGAAGTTTCTCTCTTTTTCAATCGATTTTCTTATAAGCATTTTCCTTGACAACCAAATAAATAAACAAAAATAAAATCTTAATTAACGAATCGCCAAGAAACTTTAAGAAGTTGTTGAGTACACTCTTGCGATTGTTTCGAAGGTGGAATGTATAAAAATTTTTTAAAGGCCCTCTTAATCTTTCGAATAATTTTCGTGCAACAACGCCCGACGGGTAAGCTAATAATCCTAACCTAATTTTTCAAATACTATTAAATTTAAAAATACGATCTTTATTTTAACCAATGAGAGAGGTTCTTATTTTAACCAATAGAAATTGAGAAACCATTGAATTGTAGTGCGCTCGCCCCTGAAGGTTTCTGAATTATTAAATCCATTTTACATTAGGTGGAGCACCAGTCGTTTCAAAATATTTCTGTTGGCACGCGAGCTTCGCAAAAAAGCGAGGCGTGGCAATCAAGCAAGCGAAGCAGATCGTTTACGAGTTGCTCAATCACGTGCATCAGAATCATATTAGTGAGACATCATTTGTTTTAAAAGGTGCGTAATTTATTTTTGCTTTATATATGTTTTGGTGCAGTGGTCTCTTTGTTTGATTATTTTTAATTCTTGCATTCGATTTTCGTACAACCCTCGCTTTTTCCTAAAATTGTACATTTTTGCTCGAAATTATTTAATGTTTGTACTGCTTCAGCAAAAGAATATTTTATTTACTTGGAAGCCCCAGCATAGGCATGGAATGGAAACTCATGGCATCGTTTGTACGTTACATATTTCTGTGTAGGTACGAGGAATTCATTGGACTGAGTCTAAAAGTCGTTAAGGGACCAATTTTGATTCCGGAAAAGATTTGTGGGTCAAACCATGAAAAGTATTAAAATCAGTGGGGAATTTAGGATGGAGTATTTTATTTTTCAACTTTAGAATATGATCATATGTACTGAAATCAATGAGGTTTTGAAGTAAATTATGGGCTATAAAAGTAGGCAATTGGAGGAATTTTGTACATGTCAATGTGTGTACTTTTTTCATGTTCAGGAATCAGCATACTTTGTAAGTTTTACTCAGAATATTTATTGCACAACCGGTTCAGTTTACAAATTTAAGGCTAAAACTATTGAATTTGTTGAGTGTGTACTTTTTATGTGTGTGCCTGCTAAGAAAGAAAAAGAGGCAATGCAACGCATGCCGGGCACAGCTAGTTTATAATAAAATACAATGAGCAGAAGTGTAAAAATATATTGACTAAAAGTAGAAGCCTAATGTTTAACTTGATTTTTCATAACCGATGTGAAATTTGTTTAGTAACATTTCATCACCCCGACGCCTAACAGCATAAGGGGACTAGAGAACAAGAAGAAGAACATTTCATCATTACTACACCTCACCTCGCTTGAAATGTCTGGAGTGATTTTGTTCTCTGTATAAATTAGCATCCAGGGGTATTCATAAATTAATAGTATCGAGAATATCGATCATTATTTCAATCTTAACAATTATACTGCATACCAGGGTTTTCGCTTATTTACCACTCTCATTTTTTCTTGTTTTCGTACGCATTGTTCCCCAGACTCATTTTCCGTTTGGATCCGTGAAGAATGGAACTGACAAGCGTAAACTTCCTTTTAATTATTTTTTCATTAGATTAAATACGACAGCCGACCCTTCGAGCTGCCGACCCGTTGAGCGCCATAAATAATGTAACTTTACTTTATATTTTTTCTTTTAAAGAACTATAAAGACGGCTATTGTGTTGGGCGTTATAAATACTATTAAATCCCATTTTCCTTTTTCTTCTACCCTTACCTCGGGTTGATTGATCCACCTGGGAACTAACCGTATAAAATGTTTTCTCCACCCCAGCTGCCCGGACACAACAACGTAAATAACAATTTTGACAAAAAGGAGGTATGCAATTCAATGTCAAAAAATATAAGTATATTTACTCAGAATGATGTATACAGCAGTCGTTGGATTTATCCTAGCTGCGTGCACGCTATGGGTTATTATTTGCTGAGTTTAATTAATACACAACTACACTTCTCGTTGCAAATAAATACACCTCTCGTTGCAACATACAACATAAAAAATTTTGTGCTCATATACAAGGAATCGCCGCTCTGATCCCCCGTGATATGGATGCCCTTTGGGTCCTCTGAGGACTGCGGATGCCTTGAGCACTCCTCCAACTTGTTTGGTGGTCTGCGTAGAGATTCCCTTTCTCACGCCCTTCTTCCTTGGCTATTCCTCACGGCGTCCTATTGTTGCTCTGCGCGCCGCCCGACTCCTTCCGTAGTAGCGAGTTCTCAAACAGGACAGCGATTCATACACGTCTGCTCCTTTCAATTGGCCAGTTTTTCATGTCTGCACAGTCCTACCGCCAGACCAGATAGCGAATGCGTCCCCATACCTCGACATTTATTGTTTGTTCTCCCCCATCCACTAGCCCGCGTCGCGTCAATTGCGATATTGTTATTGACCTCCGATTTCATTGCATATATCTCTCTCCTCATTATTATCTTCCCTCCCACAGAGATACCACTCGAACACTTTTGATCACCTGCTACCAACCCATGGATGTTTAGCTGTACGTGTTACACAAGGCTATTATGAGGAGTGTGCCATGATTTCCTAATACACTGGAGAAGTTGTTTTTCTTTCTTTCATCAATGGATAAAAAGCTATTAACTTGTACACCAGGGTTGAAATTCTTCATGAAAAAATCACGCTTTTCGCCATGAAAAAATCACGCATTTTTCATGGCGGATTTCAACCCTGGCGTATATGCACCCGTGCGAGTGACTTCATATCTCATCATTTGTTAAATGCAATCATTGGAAATCTAATTATTTGTGCTCGCAAATTAGCGGAAAAAATGTACTCCAAACTCTCCTCATTGTGGGACTTCATTCACGGAAAAGTTTCAATTTCCCCGAGTTTAAAATTCATACATTATGCATAGTGGCCTTTTCATTGGTAAGGTTAAATAGCTGTGAACTCTTCAAAAGTTGTTGAGAAGTCTTTGAGAACTGCAGATTCAGAGAAAATGAAATATTGATCAAAAAGAACATGAGGAAGATTGTCATCGAGTTCTTTAAAGTAGATTTCAGAATTTGGATCGAATATTTAGGTAGCAAAAGAATCTTTATAGTACTATATATAGTATACATATTATATACTATATATTATATATATACTATATATAATATATAGTATAGCAATAAATGAAGAAGTGGTATATGATATCAAGGGAAAATATAATGGTAAAATTAGTGGTACTATATCACGAGGAAGGCAGGAGGAAATGGATATGAAGAACGATTTCTAATCATTCACTAGTACCTACCTTAAAAATTAGTAAATTCTACTATTTTATTAGATAGAAACTACCATGGACCATTTATCCAATAATACTTAAGTCAATGTATCACCTTTATTCAACTTTGATATAATGTCAATTTTCTATTAATACTCTGCAACAGTTCGCTTACTTAATCCT
The DNA here is from genome assembly GCA_963169105.1 of Ceriagrion tenellum. Classification (NCBI taxonomy): domain Eukaryota; kingdom Metazoa; phylum Arthropoda; class Insecta; order Odonata; family Coenagrionidae; genus Ceriagrion; species Ceriagrion tenellum. The sequence continues at coordinate 21,715,334 of OY720633.1, forward strand.
TACATTTTCGTGCTTAAACAATTGATTAAAATTTAGCTTTTACATTTAGAACACTGATAACAAGTATAAAACCCAAAAGTATCAGTTCATTATATCTGGCATCTTGATGAAGATGAACTTTGGTGGAACTTTAGTATCCGCATACCAGTCAACTGGAAAAACTTCTAAGTAAAATCTAAAACGATTCCTTAATACTGACTACTCCTATAATTTTATGTTAAATATTCGATGATTAAATAAGCAATGCTATGAAAATAAAGGAAGTGACCAATAGAAGAGGCCAGATTTTCTTATCTGCGGGCTTTGACAAATAGGTTCTGAAAATAAGGAAAAAACAAAAATTACTCATCAAAGTTTCGTTCGCAATCGGCAGTCACGTGAATCTTTGATGATTGAGTTGAAATTGACAACTGGATCATTATTGATTAAATATCACTCGGGCGAAAATGCCTCTTGTCAATATCCCAATGCAGAACGTTTACCTGTTCACACGTGTATTCGAGTCTCTAGCATGGCGTCAAGTGGCACGCATCACGCGAAATGGCCTGCCTTACTCAGTACATTACAGTACATACATGCACCGCATTAAAGAAACTAGGTTTTGTTAAACGTATAACTGGAAATTCCTCGATGAAAAAGTAAAAGAGAGATGCTACTTCGCTCTGGTTAGGCCACACCTCGAATACACCGTGACCATTTGAGACCCTGGTCAAATAGATTTAACCAAAAAAATTAACAAAATACAAAGAAACGCTTCGTTTAAAACTGCTACAAGCGTAAATATAGTGTCTCACAACTGTTAGAGAGATTAAGGTGGGAGCCCCTAGAGACTCGGAGGTTAAACGCTAGGCTTAGGTTGCTTGAGAAATTCAGAACTGATATTTTTCAGAGCGACATAGAGAAGATTATCATGACTCCTCACTACATCTCTGGGTGTGACAGATGCGATAAAATAAGAGAGATACTCTGCCGATCAGATAGGGCAAAAACTCGTTCTTTCCGCGAACAATAAGCGATCACAATAAAAATGGAGCTCCACTAAATACACTCCTATAACACAGGTCACCACTTTATCTCCAACAAAACGTACACCTTCACACGGCTGGTGACTTAACAGCCCCTGCCACACGCCCATGCGGCGGCTCGCGGGGTATTATGCAGATGTAGATGTATCATATCCCTCACATGTTCGCCTGGCGGACGCTAGCATAGCCGCGTGGGGAGGAATGTGGGGGAGGAAAGAAATAACGCCCCCTTTTAGAGCAGCGCTATTGGTCGACTGCGGCCTCCGTTTTTCCTCGAACCGCGCCCGCCGTCTCCAAGGTCTGCTCCCTTTGTCACCACCGCCGCACCCGTCCACCATCGGAACGAGACAAGCCGTCGAGCGGCACCACGCTGCTCCGGTCTCGCCTGCTAGTACGAGACGGTAGAGAAAGGAATTGGCGCCGAAGGAAGGACAGAATAGAATAGAATAATCATTTATTTTACTCTGGGACAGGTCCCTTAGAGCAAGAGTCCAAGAAAATAATAATAATCGTTTACCGGTTTGGAGGGTTTGCAATGATCGTCGGGATTGGAATTAAAATCAGCGCTCTTAAAATGACAACAAGAGCCTTTATTGGCCTACTCGTACACAAAACAAAGAACTATTTTCCTTTTAATGCCGCCGCGTCGTCCACCGCTCCTCGCCTGGCTGTCCTTCGCGGCTCCACTCCTTCTCCCTTCTACGCGAACTTCACTTTTGCAGTCCGCGGCGTCTCGTCCGGCCCAGCTCACCGCTCACCAGTTCGGTAGGTTGTTCACTGCCATCTCTCGACCTCGCCGCCCCTTTATATCCCACGGTGCGTCGTTCTGGAATCTTCCCTCCCTTCCGGGAAGCCACATCTCGTACTTTCGTCCCGAGAAGCAGTCGATTGGGTCCTTCAGGTGGCCCCCATTCCCATTCGTAACAATAATATAGCAGCGAGGTGATAATCAAATTAACATATTATTTAGTTCAAATCAAAATATAAATAGAGCTTAATAACATACAATGTATAAAGGAAAAGACAAAAACAGCTACTCTCATTGAAAAAACATTAACTGTACATGTTATAGAGCTGAACTCTGAGATAGGTGTAAATACAATCAATACAAAGGTATATGATACAAGATAAAAAACATTAACAGACCATGAGGAAAGAAAACAATTTTTTTCTAATATAAAAAGTTAAAAAATGGCGATGCGAATTGAATACTGACCAGGCTAAACTATTCTGGAAAACATTCATTTTATAAAATTTCATACAAATTAGATTGAATAATTTCCAACGGGCGAGATTTCTTCACATCAATTGGAATGGAATTCCAAAGTTGTGAGGCGGCCACGGCAAACGACTTATGAAATGTAGTGGTTCGGAGAGATCATAAGTAGAAGGTTACTTGCTGCTGTTCTAGCAACCATTGTGTGATTGGTGGTTCTTTTAGAAAACATATCAATTGGGTCTGACGGTTCGTTAGTGCCAAAGATGAGAGAGTATTTGAGGCCGATCTGCTCGTCCGAAACCCGAGCCGCCACGAGGGAGAGTGGGGGGGTGGGGGATGACTGAGTGTGATGTAGGGATAAGACTTCAACTTTAGCTCTCAAAACGCCAATGCATTCGTAGCGAGAACTAGATTCGTAGGAGGACATGCAGTTTCCGCGTTTGGAAGACTTTTCTTTGTCAAGTAGCTCGTTGTCTGTTACATATACATTGCGGTGGAGAAGGTGGGGATGAGACTATTTTTCATGAGCACTTCTGTTAGAAAAAAGGGACCCAAGTGTGTTTTGATGTGTATTTTGGAGTGGAATGGAGTGCGCATTGAATCGACCAATCCCCTAAGATTAAGTGGATCCGCTCCAAGAATTCACTTCTGAGTGCGATGCTTCTTCCTCTTCTGTTTAGGATGACATAATGAATTAGAGAGCTTTTGTAGACTCCTTACGAAGAGGACAGCCGTCACTGCACCCAAAGGTAGTCCTCCCGTCAATCAGACTTTAATGTCAGGCGCTGTTCGTTGAATTCGGTTAAGTCCCTCATTTCGTCCCTTTGGTCCCAATTAAAAGTCTACGCTGGATAAGAGGTGGCGTGACTAGAGCCCGGATCAAGAGGAGAGATTCGTTCTCGATGTCGTGAACGAATGTTAAGCCTGAATCACACTATACTTGACCTTGTACAAGTCCGAGTATGCTAGCCAGCATACTAGGACTTGTGCGAGGTCAAGTATCGTGTGATACAAACCAAGAATACTCGAGATCCTACATGATCGCTAGCATACTCGCTGTTGTCCTTCTTTCCGTAATTGGTGCGGTACTAGTTCGACACTTCCTCCTAGTAGCCGCCGACCAATCACCTTTGCTCTTTGCAATGCGGTCGTCAATTTTTCATGACAGCGCCTCCGTAGTCCCTCGTGACAATTACTATTTCCCGCAATCAAATAAACAACTCGAACCTCACAACAATACGCAATGGCTTCTTTCACGTCTTTGAACCATTCTTGCCCCTACTCCTGCTATTACGGCAGCTGCAGCGGCTAAAAGCAGACGTCTTCGTTCGAAATCATCCATTTCCCTCGTCAAACTCCTTCCGCGACTGTACTAGATCAAAGATCTACTAAACAGACCTTGTTCACGTTCAAGTATCGTGTGATAGCTTCTAGGAAGGTTTCAAGCATGCTAGGTTTCGTACTAAAAATTCAGTACTCGCTGGCATCCTCGGACTTGCACAAGGTCAAGTATCGTGTGATTCAGGCTTTAGTTCCCACGCGTCTCGTTTGCGAATCCGTCGCTCCATTCGGTAGCAACTCCTCGGGGGGGGGGAGGTTGAACCGCCTCACGTAACAAACTATCATTCTTTCTCGCAATTTAGAGGTCCGAGGCGACCGAACGCAGCCCCTGTCTCCTCAACCCGACGTCACACGTGGAACTCTATTCCTCTTAAATATTTACTATCATAGAGTAAGTAGAGTGGCAAAGAGATAGGGAGATTCGGATATGAGTTTTTGAAATAATACTTTGGCCGATAGATGGAACAGGTGTATCGAAGTAGCACGACAAGCCAAAACAAATGAGCTTTGGCACAAGACCACTTCATTTAGTGTCGCATAACTCACATGATGTTCTTATGATGATTTCGGTGCCTGGATGTTTACTAATCGACCCATAGCAACGGGAACAAATCTTATTGAGTCGTCGAGACCAAATTAAACATGTATTTCAATGTGCATTAATGAGCATCGTCTATAATGAATCGAATTCACGTCAATATGATAAGACACGCGATTACCAAACACGGAGTCGACTGTTTGCCGATGTATCATAGGAACGGCAATACAATTGATACTCGATTAAAAGCACAGAACAGCCATGGTAAATCCACTCTTCTGTATGTTGATGCAAAATCGCCGAGTACCACTAGCGCCTCCAAGTGGCCTTCTCCGTAAGCCAAAATTCTTCCACCCCTAAGGCGGTGCCACCTGAGAAATTCTTCCCAAAGCTCTCAAAAATTTATGTCCAGTTTTTAGCATTGCTTTGCCACTCTATATATACTTACTCTGTGATACTGTGTAACTCGAGAGAGGGCTGGCAAGGGAGGAGGACAGCAATGCGGATGCAGACAAAGCGGGACAATTGGATAGAAGGAGGGAAAAGGGGGTGAGGAGGCGGGGGGGAGGAGGGAAGAAACGTTTAAAATGGGGGTGGTGGTGGCCGCCAGCACACCTCCAGCGGTTGAGGAAGCGGGACACTCACCTTCCCCTTTTTATGTATTATTTATCCCTCTGTCGACGCACCACGGGGCCACCTCATCGCAATTTGAGGGTTTAATGCTCTCAACCGTCCCCATTCCCTTCCCTTCCCCCCTCCCCCAGTGGGGAGGGAGGAGAGGGTAGAAGAAGAGAAGGATGGGGGAATGGGAAAGGCAGGGATGAGGACTTGGCCTCTGAGGGCCCTTTTTAATGGACCTCATTTGCATAGCAAAACACTCTCGTGGCGGAAAAATGTCCACTCTCCCACTCCTTCCCTCCTACTTCCCTCCCCCCTCCTCCCACTCCCTCGAAACCTCTCATTATTCATCACTCTCATTCGGCCTCCCCGTACCACACCCCCTTCCACCCCCTTCCACCCCTTGCATCGCATCGCATTTCTCGAAAGGAGAGGAATCCATTCGTTCGCATGCCCTTCCCTCCCCCTCAACTGCACCATCTATATCCTTCTTTAAGGTAGTCCGAGCGAGATAGTTCCCTAGTCATTGTAGGGACCATTTTCGAATTATACGTTTTAATTTCATCAGCTGTAGGACACATCAATTAAATATTGATTATTAATGGTGCAGTAATATAGTATTATATGACAGAAATTGTAAGTAATTAAATGAAAATATCTAAATAACTCTATAACTTGACTCATTTTTTTCCCGCGGTGTGTTTGAAATTCCTTCAAAACGGAAGGTTTTTTTGTGATACCCAAGAACCTATTGCGGTGACGATGCGATTAATTTTCAGAAATAGTTGAGAAAACATACAAACTACCCACTTTTAGTTTATTTACGACATCTAAGTGTTAGAAATTCCTCATTTTGTACATAATATCTCTCTGGAATGCCAACACGTTCCATTTCTCATGTAATATTGCTGGTGTTTTTGGGCAAATATATCCGAAGGTAGTGTGGTAAGGGGCTGAATTTTTGGTGTCATTAGAAGGGTGAGATATTTATCTTTAAAATGAGACCAAATTCATTGATTCCTAAGTAAAATGATTTTTCGCTCGAACTATCTTAAGTGTCTCCCAGACACGAGCTATCTATTTCATTTAGGTCAATTTGGAGAACGCATCAATGGCACGCATTTACTTCCGCTGCCAGTTATCCTACTCGTGTGTTTAAACAATTGTCCCATTGTTGGTTTTTCCCTCTTTTACCTTATTTCCAAAGCCATAATTTAACGCTGCCAGATGTTACTCTTTTTTATTCTATTTCATTAAAAAAAAACCAACGTATTAACCATTGTCTATTTAACAGTTTATAGACGAAAACTCTTTTCAGCACTGAAATCTGTTAAAAAGTTCTCTTCTTAATATTTCTGCATAGCTTTTGTTATTTCCGCATTTTTCATCCTTGATCTACCATTATATTCCGTACTCACTATAATGTAAAATTTAAATGTCTCTTGTTAACGTTCACTATAAACACCTAAAAATGGCAAATAATTTGCAGTCATGGGAAAAATATTGTGGATATGTCAAATAGTTTGAATACCGGAAAAATCTATGCAGTCTATATTTCGTTGAAAACGGACAATCGCAGGAGCAGCAGTATATTTTTTAACCGTGGGTGATAATTTCGTATTTTTCTTGTTTTTATCTGTTAAACGCATTTTTGGCCGATGGATAAGTTAAGGGATGTGTAATTTTGATCTAGTCTTCCAATTAAATAATATGTTGCAGTCATGTGTTCCAGTTTACGCAATCGTAGCCAAATGGCACGGTATATTGTCATTTGTATGAGATAATGCGGCGCTAAGCTACTTCGGCGTGAGACAATTCCGCCACTGCTCGTACCATAATTTACACAAATAGTGTAAACTATTTAAAGCAGAAACTCGAGCAACATCCCTTTTTGGAAACTAGATTAAACGCAATTGGTTGGATTTCGTGTGAAGCATTGGATTGGGTTCAAGATTTCGCAATGGGACCTACTCACGTCTTACCCTGCCAGTCACCACTGGGCATACGGCAGGGTAGGTATCGACAGCAGCCATTTACGATGTGGAGGACGGACACTTTTCTTGAAAAGTGTGTCATTGTTTTATTTGCTCCCTCTGCTGTTGTGGTCGCGGATTATGCGTGGGAGAAATGGGTCCGCGTATTGTCCAATTGGTCCATGGGTATATGTCTCAAAACTTCTCATAAGTGATCCTGCCCACAGATGTTATGCCGGAGACTGAATCATGTCAGCGTTGAACTCGCAACATGCGGAGTAATCTAATAGTTTGAGTCCTGCCTGTAGTCGTCTAGCTTCAAGTGATTCCCAATCATGCGTCTTCTTCAAGCAGTGATGGTTTTGGGATAACCCGCGTCAAGATTTAAGTAAGCCAACGTTTCTCCTCCTTTACCGGAGACCTCATCAGGACTGAATGACCTAATTGCCTTTGTTGTGCATCAATTTATATCGTCGCGCAAGGTGCAAGAGGGAGGGAAGGGGTGGGTGTTGGCGGAGAGTCTTCTGGACGTCGCACTTCTTTCTGGAAATTACTGTTAGACATGATTCACTTTTTCTTTGTCCCTGGTCTCTATTGAAATGCTTTTTAATTTCCAATGCCTCCCAGAAGATTCTCGTCTTGAAATGCTTTTCTCTGGCGAGAATATTTGGGTTAGTGACGTCAATGGTGTGGCCTAGGGCGGCATGTTCTGCAACCGCTGATTTATCGGCGTAGCCCAGTCGAATTGCCGCGCTGTGCTCCCTGATTCTTGTCTTTATTGTCCGACTAGTTTCACCGACTTACACTTGGTCACATGTGCTGCAGTTTAATTGGTACACTCCCTCTGTTACAAATTTATCTTTTTCTTTCACGTGTCTGATAATATCCCTTATTTGTGTGAGTTGCTTTAAGATGGTGCTTATTTGATTCCTTCGTAATATTCTGGATATTTTATCCGTGACTCCTCTGATATATGGCACGAAGGCTTTTTTCCAGGGTCATTCAGCTCTGATGAGGTCACCGGCAAAGGAGAAAAAACGTTGGCTTTTTTAAATCTTGACGCGGATTATCCAAAAACCATCACTGCGTGCCGAACATGGACCGCGAAAGTTTTAATAATTTGACGATACGTCTTCTTGATGTCAAATAGAAGTCGCTCTCTCTTCCAACTCAGCAGTCTTTAACTTTAACGTTCATGGAGCTGCACTCCCTTCTAGTGTCCTTTTTTTATTTCTATAATTCGGTCTTTATCTGCTCACCGTCCCAATTGTTCGAGGCATACTCGAGATGAGGTCTGAAAAGTACCAGCTAATGGGCTGCTCTTTCTTCCTTTGTTTGTTGATACCTAATTATTCTATCATCCGTATGATGAAGCCCCGTTTTTATCTTATCTTCAATCACTACGAGATTGATTTAACGGCTTAAATGTTTCACCTTAAGGGTCAATAAAGTTAATCTTTAAAGCCACAAAGCTCTAATTAGTCGTGGCATGGCACGTTTTGACTCCGGCTCTATCGGAATTCCGATCCCCATTGCTGTGTTTTCAGAAATAACGAAATCGTGCCCAAGAGGTCTGCGACGAGGTGTCCTATATCCCTTTATCTTCTCTTTTATATTCTTCTGTGTTATGAGGGTGGATTATCTGTGAGTGAAGGAAAAGTGGCACAATAAACAGGCAACATTAGGCGACGCCAGGTATGAAAAAGGTCCAAGTCAAGTGGAGAGAAAGAAGGATCCGAACTTTGGGAAATAACTAAGGTTAATGAAGGAAATGAAAACATGATAATAATAAAGTTTGAAAGGATACGTTTCATTGGTCTTCTCTGATCGTTCTAGAATAAGGAGAAAGCATAGGAATGCCAATTACATAGCGAATGATTTTAGTAAATATGCCTGCACACGCGGTGTTTTAGTCAATGTCCAACACACTGACTCGCCGCTGTTACGAACAGGCCGTGAGCTAATTGTGACGCTTCCCAAAGCAGTCATTTTACTCAACATGCATTTCGACCAACGTGACTGCGAAACGATTTACATTCTGTGCATGGCCACGCGATCACGAATAATCTTTAATCACGACTTCCTAAGGTACCCGTGAATAATAATGATTCGAGGTAAAATTATGATTCATATCTTAGAGGTATTTAAAGGCCTGGTGCGAACGAAATAATTATGGGAGATCACAACTCCACCATTTTGCCAATCGAGCGTCGTATTGCGACGTCCAACGTGAGTACAATCTCTCCCTTCGTCGCCACGCCCCCCCTCCCCCTCCTCACCTCCAACCGACACCACCCCCCACCCCCACCTCCCCCCCCAACACGAATTAATCTCTCTCTCGATTCAACAGTTGCGCGTTCAAAATGATCACTTTTCATCGCTTTCCGTAAACTGACCACACCCTTTTGAGATCGCCCTCTGCATCTCATTACGGCTCATTTCACTCCCAGGGATTTCGCGAACGCCAAGAGTGAGTGGGTGAGGGGGCTTTCCTCTATTCCCCCCCCCCCCAAATAAAAAGGAAAGCGAGAGAGAGAGAGAGAGGGAGGAGTCCAGGAGTTTCTCTCGTTACGGGAGGGGTGTGTTTGGGGTGGGATGGGAAGGTGAGGGGAGGGGTGAGGGGGAGGAGTTTTGAAGGAAGGAGGGCTGGGAGGGAATGGGGTGTCAGGATGTGCGACAGAGTGGACGTGCAAATGATATCCCGGACTCAGATTAAAGAGGGTGAGCTATTATTGCTTGGCAGGGTTTTCAATTCGCATTTGAGTGGACGGATATTCGAGCAGTTGAGACGCCCGACCGCGTCCACGCGATGGGCGATGCCGCGCAGAAGATTAAGAGCGTGATTTTTGCAGGAGTCCTACTCTTAGTTGCATTGCTGGCCCCACTTATCTGTCTGTCTCATCCGTCGTCTCACCTCTCTCTCCCTCTCTCTCTCCCTTCCCTTCTCTCTTCCCTCCGAGAGAGAATGTCGCCGATGTCGTAGTGTCCCTGGATCCGTTGTCCTACAAGTTACAGTTTCAGGCTTCACTTTGTGGAACAGCGACACATGAAAAGAGAACTCGCTTTGTACTTTCCACACTATCATATTCTCTCCGACCATGGTTTCGACAAAGTTTTGTCATTATCAAGGTTGATAATGGTACGTGGTTGAACGAGGTACTTTGATAATGGCATAACTTTGTCGAAACCATGGTCGGAGAGAATATGATAGTGTGGAAAGTACAAAGCAAGTTCTCTTTTCATCTGTTGTCACAATTTATTCGCTCCGAAATAATTCAAAATGGGCTGTCCTCAGTTACAAATTTATCTCATATTTTCAAGATTTGGGTTTATTCTTATTATTTTTATAAATACACTCTTATAATATATGTCACCATTTCATCTCCAAAAAACTTACGCATTTACACGACTGGTAACCTAACACCCCTGGCCACACCCCATGCTGCGGCTCGCGGGGTATTATGTAGGTGTAGAAGCAGATATTCTCTCGAGGTACGTTTTGAGCACGGGGACATCACCGGAAAATTTCACTTAAACTATATGATCCATCTGAAAAATTTTGGATGTACTTTTAGTCAAACTGGACATCTAAGTACTAAGTAAGGAAATTAAGACAAACTGGAAAGTATCTTATATTTATTAATTCGCACGTAAATCCGCGTACTAGCACAGTGGAGTCGCAAGAACCTTTTCGCGGATAAATATTATACAGAATCCATAAACGACAGACAGCCTCTCCCCAAACGACCTTTTGCGCATGCGCGGTGACTACTGGTGGTAACGTTGTCATCCAAATAGTCACGCACCCAAGATCATTAAAAGGTATGTATGAGAACCTTGTTGCGCACCCAATCGAACGACGTCGCCCGTATTTAACGCTTCCGATAGTTCTGCAGGCTCCACAACAGAGCACCGTGCACCTGAAAACGCTTCGTCGCCGTTTTCGTCCTAACTCCCACTCGTACACCCGCGTAAGTAAGAGATAATTAAAAAAACGTGCCCAAGACTCGTAATCTCCATGATTGATAACAAGCAAGATAGCAAGTTTTTGGAGATGGAATGGTGACACATTTTATAGGAGTGTATTTAGTGGAGCTCAATTTTTAATGTGGTTGCTTATTGTACGAACAAAGAACGAGTTCTTGTACCTATCTGTTCGGCAGTGTATCTCTCTTATTTTATCACATTTGTCAGACCTAGAGATGTCGTGAGGAGTCATGATAATATTCTCTATGTCGCTCTGAAAAATATCACTTCTAAATTTATCAAGCAGCCTAAGCCTAGTGTGCAGCCTCCGAGTCTCTAGGGGCTCCCACCTTAATCCCTCTAACAGTTGCGTAACACTATATGTTCGTTCGTAGCAGTTTTTAACAATGCGCGCCGATTTCCTTTGTATTTTTTAAATTTATTTGGTTAAATCTATTTGACCAGGGTCCCAAATGCTCGCGGCGTATTCGAGATGTGGCCTAACCAGTAGCGAAGTAGCATCTCTCTTATTATTTTTCATCCGAGGACCTTCCTATTATACGTTTAATAAAACCTAGTTTCTTTAATGCTGCGCCACATTCATTTTGTATGTGTAATCCCCACGATATATGACATATATCGTGGGGATAATATAAGAGAGAACACATCGGTCACCGGAAAGATTTCATGACTGGCAGTCGATCGGTAAGAAGACTAGTTTCACGGCGGAATGAGTGAGACGGTCTTCGGGAACGTCCATAATAGGGACACGGGAGATCGCGGTGAACGGTGGCTGCGGCGGAGACATCATCATTTCCTCGCACGCCCTCGCTAAATTCATGGCTCAAACCTTTGGCCGATTTAAAACCATTCGTCCGACTATATAGCAAGGAAAACCCTTTACTGAACGGCTACCGATAGTTTACGCTTACCTTTCTCGTTGCAATACATTACCGAATGTTTCCTCTTTGACAAATGCCACTCACCAATTGCACCATCGATGTCTTTCGAAAACCCCGTTTTCCTGGAGCATGGGAGCGGTGCCGTCAACTTAATGGACGTTGCCATGGAGACCGTAATCAGCCCCCCTCCCTCTCGCCCCTTCACACAACGAAATGGTCGCCCGTCTGTGAGATTTTGCGGTGCCGCGAATGTCAATGGGCGTGGAGAGGGAGAGGATCAAGGGTGTGGGGTGGGGGAGGGGGAAGGTTATAAAAGGAAGGGGTTCGCGTGCTGCCTCCGACAGAGGTTTACCCATAATTATTAGCCTCTCTGTCTCTCACTCTCGAAATATACTCAATTCTATATGTCAGTAGTGGACTTGGCTGGGCATGCCGCGGCGTCTTAACACAGCCAATCTCTCCGATGAACTCTACGACCCAAGTTTGTACTTCTATCGCTAGCGCTTTATTCGGAGTCTTGGAACTTGTGGGTGGAACCTTGTACTGCATCTTACTGCAACTACATCTACGTCATACCCTGCAAGCCACTCAAAGGGTGTGTGGCTGGGGGTGGTTCCACACCAGGCATGCTTGAATTACACGGCAGAACACCGAAACTACATTGGAACCAGCGTACCACACATGCAACGCGCCGATTAAAAATCTACTAACCAAGAAACATTCCATCGTCAATCGTTCCAAAATGCAAGGGATACAAAGACTACTACTACTACAGATTCAAAATATCATGCATAAATAAGAACATAAATATTTACATCATGCATAAATTAGAACGAAGAGAATATAAAGAGAAAGATCTACTGTCTAGCTAATTTCGGTATTTGCATTATTCATGACGACGATCTCAGCTGTTATGGTCCCGAATGGTACGCGGTAAAAATGACATTTTACATCTATCGGTTCTACAATCTGTCTTTATTTTTATTGGCGCGATCTAATCTGCCGCAGTATGAGGGGGTTAATAATATGTTTTTACGTCGTCAGAGAAATGTTTTTCCTGATACTTTGGGGTCTACTACTAAGGTCAGGTTTGAAAATCAATCCTTAAATACATCTTTTCAATTCTAGTTGGAAGTTTAATTCTCTCTTCCATTGAGGACAACGCTCACTTCAACTGCAATCTAATTGAATACCTACACGGAAAAAACTGAAAGCATAAAATCCACGTCACCTTACCAGTCATCATAAAATCGAGTCTGGTTTTTTAATAATGTTTAATGCCAAAAATATTGCGATGTGTCTCCAGAACCTATGATTTTGTTCTGTTAATGCAACGTCATTTATTTATTTTTAATCAGTGGGAACTGGAAACCACTGCCCTCTTTCGGTGTTAACCTAATTTACGCGAATACGTAGGATTTGAGATTCATTAACGTCACCAGATGAATGTGTGAAATATATCGCACGAATTAAAAAAAAGAGATAAAAAAATAAAGACTAGACTCTGTAACATTTTACATTGATGATCTTCGACAATCAATGGAGAAGAATGGAAATTTTGGAATACAATGTAAATAGTGCTGTCTGAATCAGGGATTCTCATTTCGAATCGAATCTTCCAAGTAAATTTCGAATCGAATCTAAACAGTTTTGTTTAAATATTCGATAGCGAATCAAATCACCCTAAAAAAAATTCGCTTGCGAATCGAATTCGAATTCTAAATAAAATGCAAAAGTTAATGCAGAATCAAAGTAAAATAGATTTTCAATATATATTTCAGGGCATTACATTAGCTTATATGTACATCTAAATAGTGGCACAAATATTACCGCAGAATAACTTTCATCTTCTTTCGTGGTCATTTAAATTTTCGTTTCGCGTGAGGAAAACATCTTCTAAACGGACGGCGCGCAATTCGGGGATGAGTGCCATGTTTGAATTCATGGAAAGATTTGAAGACGAATCTATCCGAATCGAATATTACGAATCATTCGCTTTCGAAGCATCCCGATTGGCAGGTGAACCGAATCGAATTAAGTCTGATTCGAGTCGATTCGATTCGATTTCGAAGCATCCGCACAGCTCTAAATGTAAAGATAGATATATTCAGAAAACCTCACTCGCATAATAAACCGGAGGGACTTTCGACTCCTTTTATTCCCCTCTCACTTCACTCGAGATATATAATGGAAGTCGATTGGACGGACATCGAAGAGGTCTCATCGAACTCGACATCACCGCAATTTTACGTCACAATTTCGTCTCGTTTTCCTGCCTCGCTGGAGTCCACCTCTGCTCTCTCTCCCTCTCTCTCTCTCTGACGAAGCGGATCTCGAAGCGCCCTCTCTCTCTCTCTCTACGACTCAACGGGCGGTCGCCATCTTGTTTCCACGGAGGTCAATACAGCCGAGAAGCGGGCGCGCGCAACACGCGTCGAAGCCGCCGCCGCCGAGCGAGCGTGCGACTCGCGCGAAGCGAGGGAGCGGGGAGGGAATCGTGTGTAATCCGCACTGGCGGGCGGATGGGCGGGGGCGTCGAGCTAGCGACTGTCAGCTCCCCTCTCTCTCTCCATCCCCCTCTCGATCGCCACGAATCGATGCTCTCTGCGCCGGCGATCGATGTCCTGTGGCCGGGTGCGTAAGTGTTCCCCATGTTCCGCAAATCAACAACGTCGCAATCCATTTCGCGACGTAACAATATCTATTCGAGGTCTACAGATCGAAACGAATCACCGCTCGCTTAGCGATGGATGAACGCTCTGCGAGTGAAAGAGTGGAGGCTTAATTTTTTTTTAAGGTTAAACAATTTCGTTTGCTCTTCTGGATGGAGAAATTCTTTTTTACTGAAGAGTGATTGAAAACTTTACATTACCCATATTTGTCGCCGTCATTGAATTACCTCCATGGGGATACTGTCCGCCATTTGAGAACCCTAGGAGGTAGAGGAACTGCTGGAGCAAGGAATGTTCAAAAAGAGGACTCCATTTCGATTGTCTTCCTCAGCACAATGGTTTTAAAAGGTGTATTTGAATATTGCCCGCTCATTTTTTACGAAGGCGTTCATTCTCTCCGGTAAATTAAGAAAAAAAAGAACCCATTTCTTGTGCATCATCGATCCAAGTAAGTAATTTTATTCATGCTTTGTGTGGACCAGGCATCTAAAGGATAGACAGCACGAAGCCTCGACCGTTGATGCGATGTGAACCGATACGACCGACTCAACGAAGCTCGACGCGCGAGCAGAGGAATTCCCGTGCTCCCCCTCAATTATATTTCCACACGTTTTGACGGCGCGATTGCCTCAGATAAAAGTTGCATACGACATTTAGAGTAAAAAAATTTCGAAATAAATTCCTAAACTTCTCGCTCTGTTTTCTCGTAGGTGCAACACAAGACCTCATGCCTCATAGTCAGCTAGTCGTATTTACCCGTGAGTTCTTTTTATTCGTCTCTAACGGCGTGGAAATTGCGGCGAGTGAATCTTTAGGATACGACCAGCGAGATGCCGTGATGCACTCATTTCTCTCGTTATATGCGGAGAGACATCGTGTAATGTTAGCTCGCCCGATTTCGTGAAGCCGCATTCCAACCTATCAGTTTTCACTCGTTGACTGTTTTTTTCCCCTGGAAAGACATTTTATTTGAATTCAAATCGGTTAACATGTCATTGGTTGCCTACTTAGTGGTTCACTCCACCCTTCCTTCAGCCTTATGAGATAAAATGGATAACGAATCATCCATTCTCTTAGATAAATTTTCAGAGAAAGAGGGCAAAAGACAGCAAAAGCAGAAGGCAGTCGGGCAGGCCTTTCCACGGAACCTAACTTCATTATCTCCAACTCTCGGCATGTTATCAAACGTTCCAGCGAAAATTGCGTGCCCTCTGGCCGTGCACTCGCCTCACTTTCATCGCCGTTGCTTCCCACGCTCCGACTGTCTGCAACCATCTGGGGCAGTTTTCGGGCGATCCGTAAGTTGCAATGTGTAAGTTTATCCAAACCATTTAACCCAAACTAAGCGTTCCAATGGAACTAACGAAAGTTTATTTCCAACGGCATGACCGCGACCCTTTTCTTACGGAAATTGAATTCGCGTTTTCTCGTCAATGTTACTCTCGTTATCGCCACCACATGCTCTCGCTTTCACCGATATGATATCATCGCCCGTTAGTCACGCGAGACGCGGTTGGAATTCTTTTCGGTCACGTTCTCCCCTCACGCCCGTCACTCCGCGGGGACGGTTGGAATCTGCACCGCGTCACGATCCGGCCCTGAGTGACAAGGATTGTGAATAGTGAGCGAGTGGCATCATCCATCCGTACGCAAAGAGGAGACAGTAGTACATTTAGCGAGCGAAACTCTCTTCGCATACGAAAGATGCAAACTCTCATGGAGGCAGAGACATGATTCCAGCGGTGAGACCTGGCTCAGCTTTCTCACGTTCACTCGTCGGTCCATCGAAGGATCTGCAGATGGTCTCGAATTGTGAGTTGTTAGGTACGGTGTAGCCGAACGTAAAGGCTGGGACACAATCAACGCGTACGTGTGACGTTAACGAGACAACGTGAGACGGGGAACGCAAGTCAGCGGTCACAATCGACGTTAACGCGGCCTGGAATAACAATTGACTAACGCAGGCGCAGCCAAGAGATCAGGTGTAAGCAAGTGTGGAAGTAAACAAGTTGTCTTCGCCGAGAGCAATGTTCAACAGTTGGATGTATCTGCCGACAGATGGCTCCCATTCCCTGATTCTCAGGACTATTCTGAATGGTTTTCCGTGTACGGGACACGGGGAGAGATGAAAGTTGCCCATCTCTCGTCCACACGTACTCCCCGTAGTACACGTTCATTGTGTCCGTTCGCTATACTTTCCCGTCAGCCATCTTTTCGCGTATTCCCGCTAACGGCTCACGTCACACGTTGATTGTGTCCAAGCCTTAAAGAGTTCGGAAGATCATCTCCCGGAGCGACGGAGAGCCAGAGAGCAGCGACGACTTGGGCACGGCATCGCAGCATCCTCTCGAATCTCTGTTAACGGGTGTGGGTGGGTAGAGGGTGGGGGAAGGTACGATAGGACCTCATTGTGCGCGTGCGCATTGGAAGGGGTTGGAGGGATGGAGGGAGGGCCACGTGGGAGATGGGGGAGGACGTGAATGGGGTAGATGGGGGAGAGATGGGAGAGAGATTCGAGGGTGGGCAGGAGGGTGTGAGGGATGGATGGGGGAAGGTTTGGGGAGGGGTGGGAGGGGGGGGGTGGATGAGGGAGGGATGGGAGGGGGAGGGAGGGGACGCCATCGAGGGAACGAAATGATTGGCGAGAGGGGCTGGCGGGGGTGGAGGGATTGTCGGGGGAGTGGCGGAGGGCTCGGATCGCCGGCGTCTCCATGGCGACACTCGAAACTAAAAGCACGCCACGGATAAACAAACGGGCACGTACAGAATTTACTGGTCGAAATTGTATAGCGAACCAATTGTGCGGGATGATTTGATGTCCATTGCGAATGCCCTTCGCCTCCTCCTGTGGGTTTACCTACGTCGAGATTGCGATCGGCTGAGAGGATCAACTTTTGACTGCGGTGATAAATGCTGCTTAAGATGGTACTTATGTTTTAGTTATCATCTGATTGGCGACTAAAGGAATTAATAAGGCTAGCAGGAAGGCGTACAAAGGAATGGCACTCCCCGCCTCTCATCCCCGACACTCCCTCTCCTTCGTACTTCCCGTAAAATTGATAAAACTAAAGAGTGGTGGTGGTGTTTTTTTCTCAGAAATTTGGGGATGAGTAAACGGTGTCCAGCGGGGCTTATATGCGTGAAATAACTGGTTTCAACCAATAGGCTGCAAACAGGCTTCGCGTAGGTGACTGCCAACAAGTTTCGCTTCCACTGAAATGGCTGTTATTTTGAAACCCAGCCAACAAAGCAAACAAATTTTCAATGTAATGTAATAATATGAAAATAAACCTCAATCGTTACTTGCAAAAGGTGTTCCATACGTCGTTCACCGTGGTTCACTCGGATGGAATCTCGACAAGTCTCTCTATAGTAAGTCATTTGCCGGGAGAGCCCAAAATCTTTCATTAATCGATATTTGTAATTATTTTTTAAAATCTCTTTTTGGCATAGTTGATACTTTAATCATAGAGTAAGTACATATAGAGTGGCAAAGAGATAGGGAGATTCGGATATGAGTTTTTCAAATACAGTAGCAACTCGACAATACGAAGCACGAAAATACAAAGTTTCGATTTGACGAAGCAAAACTGTTGGTCCCGACGAAAAGCCTATGCTAAATACATGGCGCTATTCGAAAATACGAAGTTTCGAAAATACGAAATTTTCGAAAATACGAATCTATTCGCCGAATAAGCCGAATATAATCTATAAATTGTGTATTACGCGTGAATTTTAGTGCGTTTATCTCTCACAAGTGCCTGAGTCACACAGTAATTTATCAAGTTTTAGTCGTGGATAATTTAGCGAGTGACGGGGAAAATGGCAGCTCGAGGCAATTTTTCCCTCATTTAATTTTTGTTTTAACTGTTAGCTGGATTTCCATGTGTGTCGCCGCGTGCCAACTCACTTCCATGCGTTATAAGCGGCTATTATAATTTATTTAGCGCTCGAACGGAAAATGACGCGATTAAATGATGGTAAATGGGACTAGGTCGTAGACACTACACCTAAATCAATAGCTTCACTGTGAATAAACCCGCGTTTACTCCCGCCATTGTCCATGTTTCCTGAGACAATAAAAAAAAGTTTCCAAGAATTTACTAGCGTATAGCCGTCCCAGCTATTTATATAATTTTGCATTTAAAACGGTTAATTTCTAATTCTGAAACAGATGACACAGTCGTGGGAGTGGCTCAACAATAAAACATGGTAATGTACTAGCTGTATTCGACATGCGTAGCAGTGCCTTTTTCTGGGTTCAAAATCGGTCCCTAAAAGAATTTGAGACCTATCTCCATTGCATAATTCCGTCACCCGAGTTTGAAGACTGATATCTCAAAGATGGCTCAATCGATTTTAAAATATAGTACACCAAATCAAAGCTTGTTAATTTCTGGTATTCAAAACTTTTTACCTATTATATTAATTTCAGTGTGTGCTTAAAAACAGAATTTTAGCGCATTTTTCCGGGTACCGGACGGATGCATTGCATTTACGGCTTCGTAATAACAACACAGATCAAGATATCGAAATTTCCTTCAAATTATTGTTTTAACAATCGTACGGATTTTCATATTATTTAGTGCATTAGTATTTTAGTTATTGATGAAATTGCAAGACTGTGTTATTTTCTGCCTGAAAGCCCTGAAAACCGCCGTTCGGATCTTCTTCAAGCTACCGAGTTCATCATCATGAATCCACTTATAAAATCTTAAACGAATTCGTTGGTTAATCAATATCGATTAACATTTATTTTGGAAAAAGAGCGCGCTGAACTGCCAGGAGCATGACCGGAAGAGAAAGGGAGAGGCGCGCGCTGTTGCCCAGTCAGAGGGTTGTCCGTAAGACGCGCGAGGAATTGCCTACTGCAAGCATTTTCCGGCGGGGAAATCTACTTCGCTCGTAGTAACATACTGTAGTAAACGATAAAAATTGCTGCACTCACCAAAGTATAACCAGAGGCATTTTTTAACCACTTCCCATCAACTTGCCAACATGTATCTCGGCTTCTCGACGAAAGAAACAAATACGCTTAAAACCATCCTTAACTCCGTCTCCAAATATTTGGCACGAAGAGGCATAGCGACGGTATGTTTCCACACAGATCTAAAATGACACTGATGACCATTCTTATCAATGACCCTTTCTGCCACAATTTACCGAGTCCTAATGACTCATGCAAAGTGATAGGACAATTGGGTTTCGCCTGGTAACTGGTATAGAAACTGGTATAGGAAATAGCCACGTGTATACGAAAATCGAGCGCAAGTATTAAATAAAAATACAAACAAAGAGACCACTGCTCCAAATCTCATTCCACTTAAAAATAAATAACGTACTTTTTGACACAAATTATGTCTTACTGATATGATTCTGATTGAGCAACTCGTAAACGATCTTCTTCGTTGCTTGCTTGTCGTTCCTCGCTTGTTTGAGAAGCTCGCGTGCCAAAACTCATTTGTTGAAGCAACTCACGCTTTACCTAGTGTATAATGGTTTTAATTATTCAGAAACCTTTGATGGCGCGTGCACAACAACTCACCAAAGTTTCATCGCAATCTGATGAATGGTATTGTAACGCATAGAAGTTGAACAGACAAACATTTTTATTTATTAGATAAGACCGGTGATGAACCGCTAAGACAGTTCAACCCGAGGAAGCCGTCTTCCGGGAAAAACCTCCCTATGAAGTATTGTTCTTTGCATAAGTAAGCCAGAAAACTGAAATCTTAAAATAAAATCCCCTCGGGAAAGCGACGGGAAATCCGAAACCACAAACAATGACCTTTGAAGGAATTTTTTAACTGGAGTGAGTCTTTTGCTCATTTTATCTGTGATTGAGCGATCAAGAAAGGATGATTGGGAGCGCGATCGTGCCGACTACCGTCTTAACTGTGGAGATGTTAGAAACAACACCCATACCAGTTGCACGTCCTGATTAGCCGCAGATTAACTAAGAAAAAGTCTCATAAAAAATGCAGAACTTGCTTTAAATACGTCTCCTAAAGAGGGTGAACATTTTACAATGGAAATGATATCAAGCTAAAAATCATGTGCACAGGGAACTAAGTGGTGATAGTTATTTCACGAACATTTGTGACATTTAGCCTATGATTTAAAGGCATTATTTCGAATGCATCCTCGAATAATGACTATAAATTGCTTTAAAACGTTTCCAAACACAAGAGAAGTCAGGAGGGGGAGAAGGGAAATATTTTTCGCGATTTATTAAAAAGGTTCGAAAATACGAAGTGCCGATTTTTCGGTCCCGCAAACTTCGTATTATCGAGTTGCTACTGTAATACTTTGGCCGATCGATGGAACAGGTGTATCGAAGTTGCACGACCAGCCATAACAAATGAGCTTTGGCACACGGCCACTTCATTTAGTGTCGCATAACTCACATGATGTTCTTATGATGATTTCGGTGCTTGGATGTTTACTAATCGAACCATAGAAACGGAGACAAATCTTATTGAGTCGTCGGGACCAAATTAAACATGTATTTCAATGTACATTAATGAGCATCGTCTATAATGAATCGAATTCACGTCAATATGATAAGACACACGATTACCAATCACGGAGTCGACTGTTTGCCGGTGTATCATAGGAACGGCAAAACAATTGATACTCGATTAAAAGCACAGAACAGCCATGGTAAATCCACTCTTCTGTATGTTGATGTAAAATCGCCGAGTACCACTAGCGCCTCCAAGTGGCCTTCTCCGTAAGCCAAAATTCTTCCACCCCTAAGGCGGTGCCACCTGAGAAATTCTTCCCAAAGCTCTCAAAAATTGATGTCCAGTGTTTAGCATTGCTTTGCTGGCCGCGCCCACCCTACATCGTTGGCATCACGACGACGGCTCGGCTCTGTCTTGAGTCCCGGGTTTGGGGACCTTGCGGGGGGGGGGGGTGGGATCGGGGGAGGGACAGCCCCCGTCGAATTGTCCCCGCGGAGTGGAAGGGGTCATTCGTCCGGAAGGTGGAGTTCGGAGGCCGGGGGATGCTTTCGTGGGGGGCGTCTCGATAGAGGGATGGAGAGGGAGGGGGTGGGGGATGTGCATTCGTGACAAGAGGGAAACCCAACTCTCTCTCTCCTGAGGATGGATGCGTCGACGTCGAATGCGCAGCCGTCGGAATCGAAAGTAAATCGAAGCGTTTGTTCGATTCGACTGAGCGGGAGTATTCACTGGTTTTATCGATTCCGTAAATGCTCTCACAATTTTACTTATAATACCAAATGGAATGGAGTTCCAAACTCATCGGTCAGCGAGGTATTATTCAAAATGGCCCGCTATGAGGCTCCATCAACCGAAAGAAGAGTTCGTTATGTGACAAATGAGACTAGTTCATTCACTGATATTCGCGGTTATTTTTGTAATTTCGAAAATGAATGAATGAAAAAGAATTCATTGATCTAGGATGTGACGCCCTCTTAGATGAGAAATAAATTACATAATAAGTAAATCATGAAATCAACACTATATTCACTTCATTGTCGCGAGGGTTCACCAAATAAACATAAAGGAGTTGAGTCCCAGCATCACATGAATAATTACGTTATTTAATTTATAATACTACAAGCACATCATGGAGCTAGGAAACAATTGTAAGGATATCAACAAACAAATGCAATAAAGAACAAAAATAAATAATTTTAAGATAACTGCGGAACTAGACGCGCAGTAACTTCAACGCAGTCACCCGCTAGTGAAAACACAATTGTGCGGTATTCACAGTGGAAAAAATCATTCGCTTGGACTGGGATTCGAAGTCGCGTTGGAAACTGCGTTACTGCGCAGCTAGTTCCGTGGTTCATTGAAAATGTCCAGAGTAAACACCTCATTGTTTAAAGTTGGGCTTTACTCCGTGGACTGTGGAGCTTTGCGCTCGCATACGGGTACCTCTGGCATCATATGCACGGTACCCGAGAGGATAGCTTGATTCTCGAAGCCCCTTCATGAGATTCGCAGTGGAAGAGGACGCCTGGGTAGCTTACCTGGATAAGAGCACTTGGTGCAAAATCGAGGGATCTGGGTTCGATTCCCAGTCCGGCGAATGATTTTTTCACTTTGAATGGCTCACAATTTTGAAATTTATAGAAATAAGCGTGAGGTAAAATTTGTTCAGGTGTTTTGTGAGACGGAAGTCTTTTTCAAATCAGATCAGAATGCGAGAGGAATGAATGAGCGCAGGGGATTGAGAGAGGGAAGCGAAAGGAATGAGCGAGGGAGGGGGGAGGGGCCTGCAATAGGGTGAGGGCACGGGGTATGAATAGGTGAGAGAGAGAGAGGCGGCGAAAGGGGGCGCTCTCTATATTCGCGGCGGATGGACGCGTGGCAGGGGGTGTTGCGGGAGGGAGAATGTTCTCTGTTGGCACTTGTGCGGAGCGGGTTGGGGGTCACTTGCGAATCGAGCGGACCGCCTAGACGCGAGGATTGATAGATACATCTACATCTACGTCATACCATGCAAGCCACCCAAAGGGTGTGTGGCAGGGGGTGCTTCCACACCATGCATGCATAAATCTTACAGCAGAACACAGATACTACATTGAAACCAGCGTACCACACATGCTACGCGCCAATTAAAAATCTACTAACCCAGAAACTTCCCGCCGTCAATCGTTCCAACATGCAAGGTATACAAAGACTACTACTACAGATTCAAAATATCATGCATAAGTAAGAGCATCAATATTTACATCAAGCAGAAATAAGAACGTAGAGAATATAACGAGAAAGATCTACAGTCTAGCTAATGTCACCATTCGCACTATTCATGACGACGATCACAGCTGTTATGGTCCCGAATGGTACGCGGTAAAAATGACATTTTATACCTATCGGTTCTACAATCTTAATCAATTTTATTGGCGCGATCTAGTCTGCCGTAGTACGAGGGGTCTAATAGTATGTTTATTACGTCCTCAGAGAAATGTTTCTCCTAAAATTTAGTTAAGAGGTTAAGTTTATATACGCTGTGATAGCGAAGGGATAGATACGGGTAAATAGCTTTACTGCGAACAAAGATCACTAGACTCTCGAGTTCTCCTCTTGCGTATAGTTTGCCCAAAGCCACTTGTCACCAGCGAGGGAACCACGCTCACGAGTGGCGTTAACCGTGATTTGCAGACAGAAAATGATAATGAGGAAGAAATGAATACTTTACCGACCGCTCAGAATTAGGAGCGCAGATCAGCAGTTCAAACTTCGTCCTTGGAAAAGAGAGCAAAAGAGAAAGACATAGCTTTGTTTCTCAGTTGTGCTTCTGGATCATAAAGTGTTTGTCCTGCAAATTAGGCGTGATAGTCGATGCAAAGGTAGCAAAAGAAAGAAATGTAAAACCTTGTGAGAGGGGGAAAAAACAAAGGATTTAGCCTTAACTAACCCTTAACTCGAAGCCCACGTCAGGGAAACACTCTCACAGTAAAGTGGGGATAACTGACGTGTGAAAGCAATTGATGGACAATCAAGCGCGCGCTCTCGAAGAGAAAGTTGCTGTGTCTGCCCGTTTCTACTGCCATTCACCCTCGCCCTTTTTTGAGGCTCCGGAAGCCTTTGGAGCTGGTTGTCGTTCGGAGCGCGATACAGGAGAGAGGACTTTGTCTATGGTCGTCAGCTGGCCTCAAGAAACCTCCATCATTCGCTGGATGGTTCTCTTTCTTGTCCGTCCGCTTGCCTGTCTTTTGAGCTATTTTCTTAAAACACATATCGGACAATCGAGTGGAGGAAAGTGCAAGTGGAACTTTCATAATGTGCTTGTGTCGTAATTAATTAGAGAGGTCGCAATAAAATTAGAGAGATAGATCGTAGAACCGATATGTATAAAATGTTATTTTTTTCCGCGTACCATTCGGGACCATAACAGCTGTGATCGTCGTCATGAATAGTGCGAATAGTGACATTAGCTAGACTGTAGATCTTTCTCCATATATTCTCTTCGTTCTAATTTATGCATGATGTAAATATTGATGTTCTTATTTATGCATGATATTTTAAATCTGTAGGTGTCTTTGTCTTTGTATCCTTGCATGTTGATTGCATGATTGACGATAGAATGTTTCTGGGTTAGTCGATTTTTAATTGGCGCGTTGCATGTGTGGTACGCTGGTTTCAATGTAGTATCGGTGTTCTGCTGTAAGATTATGCATGCATGGTGTGGAAGCACCCCCTGTCACACACCCTTTGGGTGGCTTGCAGTGTATGACGTAGATGTAGATGTAATTAACCAAGTATGTTGTTCCGAATATCGCCGCCAGGAGAGGTGGGGGATTTTTCCGTCTGGAGGCCCATTACAGGGATCCCTAATGTAGTACCTCTAGTTCCGTCTGCATTCCCAGCATGATCAAGACATTACTTTCACTTTTTTTACTTCTCTCGCAACTCCCGCGCAAACAGCTGGATACAGAAGACGATGCCTCTACACTCGACTCCTCGCCGTCCCCTCAAGCGACCAAAGCGTGTCAATCCTATCATTCCTTCTTCCTTAATCTTGGCGGCCCATCTTCATTCTTTTTTCATGTTAATACGATCCAATGTTGGCATTGAACAACTGAAGAACCTAAGTTTGGTATTAGGTTTGGTGGCAGGGGGTGGTAGGTCATCAGCCGTGTAAAGATGTACAATTTTGGGAGGTAAAATGGTGACATATCCTATGAGAGCGTATTTGGAGGAACTTGATTTTGATTGTGATCGCTTATTGTGCAAGGAAAGAACGAGTTTTTGTACCTATCTGTTCGGCAGAGTGTCTCTCTCATTTATTGATTATGTCAGACCTAGAGATGTAGAGAGGAGGCATGATAATATTCTCTATGTCGTTCTGAAAAATATCATATCTGAATTTATCAAGCAACCCAAGCCTAGCGTGCAGCCTCCTAGTTTCTAGGGGCTCCCACCTTAATCTTTCTAACAGTTGTGAGACACTATATGTACGCTTGTAGCAGTTTTTAACGAAGCGTGCTGCTTTTCTTTGTATTTTGTTAATTTTTTTGGTTAAATCTATTTGACCAGGGTCTCAAATGGTAACAGTGTATTCGAGGTGTGGCCTACCCAGAGCGAAGTAGCATCTCTCTTTTACTTTTTCATCCGAGGATCTTCCCGTTATACGTTTAACAAAACCTAATATTTTTAATGCGGTGCATGTATGTACTGTAATGTACTGAGTAAGGCAGGCCATTGCGCGTGATGCGTGCTACTTGACACCATGCTAGAGATTCGAATACACGTGTGAACAGGGAAACGTTCTGCATTGGGATATTGACAAGAGGCATTTATTTTCGCCCGAGTGATATTTCAGTGAGAGCGTATTGCAGCCTCCTAGTCTCTAGGGGCTCCCACCTTAATCCCTCTAACAGTTGCGTAACACACTATGTTCGTTCGTAGCAGTTTTTAAAAATGCGCGCTGATTTCCTTTGTATTTTTTAAAATTTTTTTGGTTAAATCTATTTGACCAGGGTCACAAATGCTTGCGGCGTATTCGAGATGTGGCCTAACCAGAGCGAAGTAGCATCTCTCTTATTATTTTTCATCCGAGGACCTTCCTATTATTATACGCCTAACAAATCCTAGTTTCTTTAATGTTGTGCCGCATATGTTTTGTATGTGTTTTCCCCACGATATATCTGAAGTGAAGGTAATTCCAAGATACGCTCTCATTCGTGAAATAAAATTATGATTGCCTCTCCCATCCCGAAGAGCGTTGCGTTGCTTTCTCAGGAAGAGACACTCGTACGAGAGGAGGCCGAGAGGGAGGAGGAATAAGGGGGGCGGGGCAGGATGTGAAGGTGGGCTGGTGGGGGGGGGGCGCAGGTGGTACGAAGGGAGGGCGACGGGGAGCGCCTTTGCCCGGGGCGAATGTGGGCGGAGACTCCTCCGCAGAAATGGGAGGGAACGGCCTCTGAAGATTGTGTGGTCAATAATCGATCACTCACGATTGATTTTAAGGATGTTCCCTGCGATTAGGCGCGCATCAATCGTTGAGGTTTAGGAAAGGGCATTTGGAAGAACCCTTTTTTCACTTACAGGTTCACTGCAGTTCTCAGTGCTGTCTCACTCCCCAACCCACCACCTCACTCCGTGTCCCCCTGTTCACCGTCACATACCCCCCTCTGGTTACATACATCCCGTTTTGCCCGTGATTCCTTCCGCTGCTCAGTTTATTTCGTTTGTGGTTTTCTTTTCTCTCCTTTTGTATTACGTTCCTCATACGTTCGTCGCGTCCCAGAGAAGAGTGGCCCAATCCATGCGTGGACGCTGCCTTCTCTCTGGTTCACACAGCCCCACGACCGGAGGCGAGCTCCCCACCTCCCGTCGTATCCGTCCATTGGATAATAATAATATTAATAAATTTAATTTACCATTGGCTATAAATGCAGTTGCATGGCTAATGTCAATAAAGCAAATGGAAATAATACAATGCACATATAACCAAAATACATCCAAAATCTCACTTTTCAAAAATATTAATACCTAAGTTATAATTGAATTTGATAAAAAATGGATTAGCTGCACAGAAAGTTCACACCAACAAGTAGCAGGGACATGAGAACTAAAGGGGTTTCGGTTACCCGCTCACAAATGCCGATTACAATGTATCTTCCAAATAATCCGAAACACTATAATAACATTTTACAGACAGAATACGTTTGAACTTCATTTTAAACACAGAAAAAGAGGTGAAATTTTTAATTTCATCAGGAATCTTGTTGTATAGGATAGAGGCAGAGTGACTGGGACCTTTAATACATAGAGAGCCAGAGTATTGATCAGAGTGGATATTATTTCTTGAACGGGTGAAATAATCATGGCAGGTAGAATTAGTAGGAAATTTTGAAAGGTTTGCTTTAACGAAGTAGGCATATGTAAGGATATATATAGAAGAAAGTGTGAGGATTTTAGATTTAGCAAAGAAAGGTTTGCCGGGGGTGTGAATAGGGACTTGATACACAGCCTTGATAGCTTGTTTTTGAGCCGAGAAAACTCTCTCAGCAGCAGATGAATTCCCGCTAAACAGGACGCCATAAGAAATATGAGGATGAATTTTGGCATAATAAATCATTTTTAATGTATCACATGACACAATAGGAAACAACCTCCTGATCATGTATGTACCCACAGAAATTTTGTTGATTACATTCTGAATGTGAGGTGCCCAATGAAGGTCGTCAGAGATTAAATGTCCGAGGAACTTTGTTGTAGTCACATCAGTGGAGTGATTAATTTTATCAATGCATCTTCAGCATCCGCCTCCAGCTCCTTAGCTTCGATAGTCGCCCCGTGATGACCCCTCTAATCAAATTCGTTTTCCCGTGAAATGTGTCGATGGTCGTCGCCATGGTGTCCACGAGGCCGCAACGCGTGTGGAGATGTAGGTACCATCTCCAGCTGGACGGGCGAATGCTTGAGATTGCAACGACCCCGAGGAGGTGTTTGAACCCTCGGAGGCTGGGAGGGGGAGGGAGGCAGGGGGTGGGGATTAAGAGCGATCGAAGGTCAAAGGGTTGAGAGGGCGTGCCTTCTCGCAAAATCTCTTACACTCCATTTTCAACGGCTTAACAATCTCTGTATGAAAATCGATGTGATAAAAAAAATATGTTAAACTACTCACTGAATTTCAACTTGTGGTCGACAGATATGATTAAGGAAAATGACTTTTATTCATTTACATGGAAAGGCGCGACGATGGTGTTTTTTGGTCCGAAAAATCTCAGAGTTTTGATTACTTAAATAATTGCCTTAAATACTTAAAAAAGAAACCACATTCAATAACAATTCCTATCAATCTGCTAGATTCCAACTACTTAACTTTGTTTGACTGTAATTTTCCATTTTATGACATGATAATATTTATCTCTGGCCTCAAACCAAAAATGAGCACCTTTTTATACACTTTTTTCCGTGTGTGACTGTCTCCATCGAGGAATGTTCATTCGTTCCTGGTGGAATTAGGGAGTGTGATGTCATGAACGCAGGTGTAATAATCATAACAGGTAAGGTATAGAGCCACAGGTGAGACGGTTTTCAGAAAACGACGAAACGAGCACTCACTGGTGTGAGTGAACAATTCGAAGACGCGACTACCTTCATCAACCTCGGAAACATTTTCTCCGGCCATTGTTCTAGCGCCATCAGCGTGGTCGAAGGAACTGTATCGGTCTCCAGAGGATGGGATCACGCGGAATAAACGTCCGAAAGTCGAAACGCAGAGCAGTTGGGGGTTGTCAAACTCCGAGGTGAAAATTTACGTCGGATCGGATACTACATATCGGAGAAATAGCTTGTGATTCCACGCGTGCGCTAAAATCTCAATGAGCACTGTAATTAAGGTAGTCTGAGCGAAACATCATTTTACTTAGAAATCAATGAATTAGGTCTCATTCTAAAGAAAATATTTCACCTATCCAATGACATCAATAACTCTACCCCTTACCGCATTACTTTCGGAGATATTTGTGAGGAAATACAATCAGCCCTTTTACATGGGAAACGGCATGTGCATGCACTCCAGAGAATCATTATTTACAAAATGAGGTATTTCTAACACTTAGGTGTCATAGAAAAACTAACAGTGTGTAGTTTGTATGTTTTTTCGACTATGTTTGAAAATTAATCATATTGTTACCACAGTAGGTTCTTGGGTATCACAAAAAACCTTCCGTTTTGAAGGAGTTTCAAACGCACCGCCCGATAAAAATGTGTCAATCGTAAGACTTATTTATATATTTTCATTTAATTACGTACAATTTCTGTCATATAAAACTATATTATTGCACCATTAATAATGCAATATTTAATCCATGTGTCATACAGCTGGTGAAATTAAAACGTATGATTCGAATATGGTCTCTATTATGACTAGGGAACTATCTCACTCGGACCACCTTAAAGTAGATTTACTTTACCACGAAACTCACCACTACGCTGCTCGCTTGCATTTGGATTGAATGAGAGTGGCGTGGATGAGGAGGCGTAGAACGAGGCATTCTCATTCGGGCACTCATTCGGCCCTTCACCCGTTAGACCCGCTTTTCGTGCGCTGCCACGAAAGGGGATCTAGTGGAGGCACTCATTTCTCCTCTCTCCCGGTAGAGGGTGGCGGCGTCGGCGCCGTTGGCATCGGGGGCGGGGGGGGGGGGGGTGGAAGAAGGCAACCCTACCCCCGCTCCGAGCGCGCAAGAGGAGGCGGCGTTGGAGGAGGAGCCATCATCAAATGGATCCCTTAATTCGATTACCCAACCCATCACAGTGGTACGGCAAAGATTCGGAGGCCCCCACGATTTTCAATTATCACTTTTTAACGAGAAGATGATAACGCAGCAGCCGAGGGGGGGAGGCGGAGCGGGGGGGGGGACGGTTTCGCTCTCCTCCACGTACACACACACTCCCTCCCCTCGAAGTAGACAAGGATATACTGTTACTATTCCCCATCCCCCTTCGTCTCGTCTACCCTCTCCTCCCTCTTCGCCCCGCGGGAGATATTCTCTTACCTCTCTCTGTTCCTACGCTACCCCCTCCCCTCCCTTCACTCCCTACCCCCTCCCCCTTTCTACGGCTCAGACCGGGAAAGAGGGGAGTGGATTGGTTGAGTGTGTTCGTCAGATTTCCGCTGGGTGCGCGCGGGCGACTTCACTTGTTCTGATTTCGGTTGCGCGTCCTATTAAAGGGGCGGTAGGTGGCCATTGTCCGTTTGGCTCGAGAGAAAAAAGGAAGGAACTCCGACGGCCCCTGCCAATGAAAAATGAACCTTTAGGAATGGAAAATGTTTGTCTCGCATCAGTGTTGTTTGCATACTTGTTAATCGCTGCTTGTTGTTTCGGGGATGAGCGGATTTCCTACTGTCTTTTTTATTGATTTCGACCGTAGGTACTACATGCCTCATGTGACTTTAGGCTGATTCGTGCGGTCGATGTTCATCTACATTGGAGTCCTGGGATCATTCACTCTTCTATGATGGGAAAAATGATTACCTTTTTTATATAACATTTTCTTATCACGCGTTCATTGAATTGGTACCTGCGAGTGCAATTTCTATAAAGTTTACAATACACATTTGATTGAAATTTACACGTGGCGCTTCATGTCTTATTTAATTTCGAACGTTCTTATTGGCTATTGTCCACTTCACTGGTTCAAGGTCCGATGAAACGAATACGATCGATTGGTGGAAAATAGACTTTTGTGATCACTATTGTGGTCACTATTCTTGAAAATTGAATCTGCCTCAAAGCTATCGTTTTAGCTTTGAGTGCCGCTATCTCTGAACTTGTATTTGAAAAATTAACGTGTCAATCAGGCTTTTGCTAAGAGTTTCAATCGCTTCATTAGTAGATTAAACAACCAATTTAGAAGCGTACTTCTACTGTTTTTTCTTCTTCTTCTTAGCAGGATGTGAAAGCGATCTAGATGAAATGATGGACGAATTCATTCAGTTAGGAAATGTTATCTAAATCACTCATGAGGGGCTGGATATGCTAAAGAATCGGTTTGTATTCCCATGCTCTCTTTTGTGAATATCATAACATATATTTTCGGCGCCACATTTTTTATTCTGTAACCTTCTCATTGTTTTATCCACTTAATTTGCTGCACCTCTGTTGGGATATAATTCCAACATTCTCTTATATGTTCTCATCTTCTAGACCATGAATGATTTGCCTCAGGGTTCTGCCATTTTTATTTCGTCACATACTATTTATTGAATTGTGCTCCGTTCTATTAGCAGGTATGATATTTAGCATAGCTCTTGAGATGACGCGGTAATTGGTGGCGCGACTTTTCATATATTTTCATATATTTTTGTAATTTTGTTATTTGGCAAGTCTCGGAATATCGAGACAAGGTAAACGTAGCCTCTTAAGAGTTTGGCCTTTCTCTTCCGTTGACGTCCGCGTCTCCTCCCCGCATCATCCGCCCCCCATCTTCCGTCCCCCAACAATCCATAGCCGCCGAATAGGAGAGCGAGGGATAGTAACAGTACTGGCCAGGGATACAGAAATAAGGGAGCCATCACGACGTGAAGGAGACAGAGCAGGGGACAGAGTACAACGGAGAGTTGCAATCAAACAATCTCAGATTTAATGCCTGGTTGTAATAATGAGATCGAGAATCTTCCAATCGTTCATGCTTGGGCACGAATCCTCAATTTCATTGTCCAAGATAAATACCCCCCCCCCCCACCCCATGATGTAGTGAGTAGCACTCACACTTCACACGCTAAGCAAGCCTGAAAGAAGTGAAGTCATAGAAATGACGTAAGCACTCTGTTTCATGCGAATTAAATTCTTTATGAGTAGAAATATTCCCAAATATTTAAGACGTTGACCCATCTCATTAGTCTCTCGCGCCTAGCTCGCTAGAAACGCCTCTTCTCTAACCAAGGCTTCTTTTGATCTCATCCAAGGTAACAAGGGGTAGTATTTTGTTTTCAACGAGAACAAAACATGGGAGCCACACAGCACTGCATTTCCGCTGAAATCTGTATGGCCCTCTACAATTATCCCTCTTGGAAAAGACCTTTTGTTTTGAAAGCAAAGATCTCGAAAATTTAAGTGGACGGTATTTTTGCTCTCGCAGGAAGGTGAAACCACTTTTTCTTCTTCTCAACACGGCTTCAATTCATTTATCCGTGTGTATATAGATGCGTCTCGCGGTGATATCTCTCTCTCTAAATTACTTCAATAATCTTCTGCGGAGCGCGTCTTTCAGCGAGTGCGGGAGTCTCGGGAAGCCTTCGTACACATTCGGAATAGGGATCGTCGGAATAGGGAAGTGGAGATTGGGGCAAGATGGAGGGAGGGGGGACCACGGCAGCCAATCGGACGCCCCCTTCCAACCCCCCCCCCCCCCCCGGGCGAGGGGGAGTGATTCATACAAATGCGAATACCCCCCCCCCAACTCCCGCTCTCTCTCCGGATGAGCACTCTTGTCGGCCTTCGGAGATATGGACATTTGCATGTCCCATTCGCAGATTCCTATTTTGTTTATCCATTCACAGCGCACACACAACTTGATAACTCAATTAGTACGCCGCGTCCATTATAATTCGACGATCCTCTTTTTTTCATTTCGGAATATATGCAAAAGAGGAAGCCGATTTGGTTGGAAAGAAGAATTAAAAAATAAACCCCTTTGCCCGTGAAGAAGTACAACGGAAGAGAGAGAGGGAGGGGGGTGGGGGATGATGAGGGGTGTAGATGAAGGAGGAGAAGGGAGGGGAGGGGAAGGGAGGGTGGCATCGGCGCGACCTTTTCAATGCTCAAAAGCGCTCTTTTCCGTGACTCTTCTTTTCTTACGTCACGCAGCCTGAGCGGCACGAAGCCAACCTTTGTCCATTTGATTGCAGCGACACTGAACGGTTAGTGGATCTCCGATTCCATATTTGGCCACACCTTTGACTTGGAATTACATATGGAAGGGAAAATACTGAGTGAAAATATCGTTCAGGTAGAGAGGTAGAGAAGCTTTGCTGTCACCACAGAGGCCGTGTTCGAATTCTGGTTTATTAACCTCTTGTCAGGACGAGGGCCTAGCCTCATTGAAACACCAGTTCCCGCAAGATCACTGAAGTCGAGCAATGTTGGGCCTGGATGAGGGTTGGATCGGTGACCTTTCATACCTTCACTGTAGCGCTCTTGTCCCCTGTCTGCATGTGGCTGGCAGTAATGGGGTTGGCACAATGAATTACTCAAGGTCGTAGTGTACGAGCACCTATCAAAAGTTCCCCCAGCTAACAATCTAACAATCCAACCTCTTTGTACATACCATGGACCAAAACCTGCACGAGTCTGGATCATATTGACGAAGTGGAGCGGGAAACGAGCGAATGTAATGAAATGCGGTCGAAAAACACGTCAAAATAATGAATGACGGTACGTGTCACCTTGGCTTGCCTTGTGAACACGCGTCTAATGAAATTTCCCTTTGAAATAAAAGTATTCCGGGCACGTGGGAATACAGGTACAGATCTTCTTAATATAAATAATGGCAGATAAATTCTTGCGCATTAAAATTATTCATCTTCATAGCTCTAAACCTAGACATAGCAGACGTCGTTTTTTCAGACGGATTAATACGAATGATGCGGCCAGCTATTAAAGTCTTTTTTCTTGCAGCCGCCATTTAGTAGACGTAAAGTTGGTACAAGTTTGAAAAGGTGGCGTCAATTCCTGAATATGGAATAAATCTTGTATAGCTGGTAAGCCCTGGGATTGGAATATGGGCTGAGAGTCCCATTTGAGGTTCTCTGTCGAACGATAAGACTCCTGCAGACCGACTCACCGCACCAAGCCACTCTCGCCTTGAAGAATTGGTAAAATAAAAACATTTCTCCGATCCGAGGAGGAAAACTGTAATCTACGGCAGCGAGGGAATTTACATTATGCAGCGTACTGTTTTGTTATTTTTTGTGTTTATCGCTTAGTGAAAGTGAAAGTTGTTCTGATTCGATTAACGTGGAGGAATATAAACAAATAAAATGAACAGTAAGGTTTTCTCATTTCTCATAGAAAAATGTCCAAAACTTAAAGAACCTTCGTAAAATAAATTGAGGCCTTCATACGAGGCTAGAAATCTTTCAGATTGTGAGCCATTAACCTTAGTGGAGAGACACGTGTTATTTGGCAGAGACTAATTTTGTCAATGATCATCTACGATTGTAACATTAAATTAAATTGCGAATTAACGGCAAAGCCTATCGAGTTCATACGGTGCAATTAAAGGCACGTCCAAAATGTTTACAATTAACTCTAATGCTTCATTCGATAAGAACAGCCAGATATAATAAACATGATTGTGCACATACTCAAAGACATGTTCCCCAATTGTACATGAATAAAATTGTTATACTTTTCTGAAGAGAGAAATAAGATGAAAGTAAAATCTGTGACATTTCTCATCTCCGCGGGCGAAGGGATTCAGAGTCGGACATGAGGAAAGGAGGCTAAGGGATGATTCCCTTACGGTTTTCCCCCTTGAGGGAAGCGGAGGGAGGGGATTAAACAAGGGTGGAGGACAACGTAAGAAGAAGAGGGTTTCGGGAATGTTTCCCTCTCGAACGGACGGGAGAGATGGCTCGGACGGTTGGATGAAATCGAGGGAAATTGCAGGGAGATATGTAAAGGAGGAGAGAGCATTCAGAGAAAGTCTAGTAAAATGTAGGTAAAATATCTCAAGGTTCATTTCGTTGCCAATTCGATCGTTCGAACTTGAATCGACGAGGCGTCGAGGGGAAGGGAGTGAGGGACTGACACTTTCAGGGAAAATTGTCAAAGGTCACGATGTCTCGCGCTTGAAAGCAAAGATCTCGTGTGTCTCGTGTGTGGGTTGGACTGGAAAGGTGGAAGGATGGAATCTTTGTAAATAACTAGCAAAATGGACAAATCGCAGCACTTGCAGAGAATATTTTCCGATAATTTCGTCCACCGTTTCCTTCCTCATGTCCGCATCACTGTCATCCAGCAGCTTTATTTTCCCGGTGATAAGTTGAAATATAAAGAAGCTCCTTCGCCTTGCGGTCAGAGTATTCCTCGAATAGGTACGAAACGAGAATTTCGGACCCCGAACAGAAAGATGCAATGCTCCAAGTGAGCAAAGAGCAAAAGAAATCAGCTGGTTCCATTGCAAACGTCCACGAGCGAGTAGAGTTACGATAGGGAGACGATAGGGAGGGAGTCGGGATCCTCTAGAGAGCAGTCTTTCGACTCGGCGAATCGCTGGACAAATTCGGATCAAGCGAATCCTCAGGCGATATAGAGTACGAAGCGGAGGATATTATTTTGACCCAGTGGTGTTTCTCTAGAGCTGATAAGGGTGTGATGTAATAAGAAAGAGACACCGGTAATCAGACTGATTGGTTAATGAAAATCCTTCTTTTCAAGCAAATTTCAGACTGTGATGAAATTCGATCGAGTCGCGAATGCAGGATGCACTCCATTATTACTAATTCAATCTGCTATCTCATTGTATTCCTTCGTCTTGTCCCTCGCCTCCTCTGTCCATCCTTCCTCTAACTCTTGGCGGATGGCGTCCGAAGACCTTCCTCCACACTCAAATTGAATGGCTCGCCGAGTAACGTGTTTGTGTAGAAAGTATTTTTCGGATCGAAGCGGTGACGACTATTCCTTCCAGATCACCCAATGTACTATACCTAGGCCGGAACCCACCCCAACCCCCTCCTTTATGCCTCCCCCCCCCCGCCCTCACCATCCCCCGCAGCGATTCCTCTTCCTCCTCCTACTTCTCTCTCTCTCTCTCTCCGCCCTCCTCCCATCCACCCAGTGCTGAGAGTGGCCCACTAGGGGAGGGGAGGGATGGGGGGGCCCCACGAAGGGGGGAGGATGGATTCCCCAGGGCACCACACCCCCCCCCCTTTCACTCCACCCTCCCCTTGGATCTCTTTCTCGCCGAAATCAAATCAGAGCTCGACGCCGAAGGGACTTCTTCCACCCCTCCCCCCTTCCCCTTTCCTCTCCCTCCTTACCCCCAACCCAACCCTCCCCACCCACCCCGCCCATCACCCGCCGAAAAAACCCTTAAAGGCACTCACTCTTTCTTTCTATCCACCATCCCCTATCTCACCCACCTACACACACAAAACACTCTACCTCCCTATCTCTATCCCTCACCAAATCGCCCCACGCTCCGTTCGTATTTCCCCCCCGACGGACTCAGGGCTGCCAACCGCAAGTGATTTCCTGGATTCGCATCTCCACATTCTTCACAATCCACATTTCATCTTCCAGGAGATGGTAAAATGATAAGGTGTTTCAAAAATTGAGAGCTCCTCATCCTGTTTGAATTGCTAAGTGGGTTTAGATGCCACAGTGGATTGCCATTGTCGCCGACCTGGGTGGATGGTGGTGACCTCAAGTTCCCGACACCGCAAATAGCTAGCGACAATAAAGCGTATGATCCGGTTTGGACCAGTGGCGGCGTGTTCGACTCCAGTTCCAAGGGTCGCCGGTTAGAGACTAATCGATAGAACCTGGCTGGACAACCAACTTTTGCACGATTCTCAAATTTGACCCCACAGACTGAGAGGCAGTAGTGTTAGCAGAATGGATTGATGGCGCAGATCAAGGAGATTGGACCAGTATCAACATCCACAGCTTCGGGCGAGACTGAATTTCACGGAGATTTTTAGGAGTGAGCGGGAAGCTAGAGAACGTGAAGATAGAGATGAAGAGATTAGGAGTAGATATACCGGGAGTCAGCGAGATCAAGTGGACGGGGGCAGACGACTACTGGAGCGAAGGACATCGAGTGATATTTTCAGAAGACGACCAAAGGATTGCAGGTGTAGCCATCATACTGAAGAATGTGTAGGGTCGGAGAGGGAGTGCCTCCCTGTTGAATCCCCATACTCTTGCCTCCTGCTCGTATTTCTCCGTTCTCTAACTGCTGTTCGAATCCTCTTAATCTCCCCAATACCAGAGTGGGTGTTCATTAGCTAACATTTTGCTTACGTCATTGTTGGTTTTGTTTCGTTTTCTCGTCAATTATTTGTTTGTTTACATATTTTTGTTGGTCCCTTCAATTATAACACACCCTTGTCCCATAACAATTCAATAATAATATCACGTTAGTGAATCTCCCGCAGTCGTCGACCCATATGACCTTGGTGGATCTTCTAGTATTAAATAAAGTGCTAGCATCCTAAAAGGTGCTGAGTAGCTACGTTACACAATTATAGAGTGGAATATCCGAGGATAAAGAATAAGCTCCGAGTAATGCCTCGTGATGTGTGTTCATTCACTTTTTGAAACTAAATTGACAAGACTTAAAAACCTTGTTAGATCCATAAACAGCAATGCTAGCAAAGATGCCATTTTTTACCGGTAGTTATCTTGGAATTTTTTTCAAATGAATTATCTCTGACAATTGATTGAATAGATAACCAAGAAAGGTTGCACTACGTGTTAATTGTGGGTACATTTTGGGCAATTACCCTCATTTGCATGTAGGATGACACAAGCGTAGAATGTATTGGCCATCAAGAGCTTCCTTAAACGTACCAATATGATAAGTTAGCTATATCGTCATGATTTATAATTTCTAAGTGACAGCGCATTTAAAATAGCGCCGTTTGTGCGCCAAAAATTTGGCATAATTTATTGCCTGCGTCTCATTCCTTTCGCTGTCGTCTTGCGTTTAGGAATGTACGATTTTTCATTTTTATGCTTTAAAGGAGGCTAAAATCGCATTTAATTCTCGCGAGAAGTGGCTGCGGAGATGAAGCTTTGGCGGAGCCACAGGTCAATGGTTCCCCTCCGTCCCCTAGAGGCGTATTTGAGGAGTGTTCACACGGAACGAATCGAGAACGGAGCGTCGACGAAGCTTCTGGCAGCGCACTCCGTCTTCGCTCTCAATTTTGGGAGTGTGTGTGTAGGAGAACCACGATCGTGGGATTCGGATACTTCGGAGAGAGAGAAATTCAAGGGTTGAGGGTTGCACTATGCTCTCGGATGAGCGTTTATTACGATCACGCCCACCGACACGCAGATGCGTCGAGATGGTCTCAAAGGATGCGACTTCGAGGCTGAAGGCGAGCGAACGATGTAGATGGATGAGATGAAACGAGTTTGATACCGACCAAGGACTGGATGTGAGGGAAAATACTACCGTATGGGTCGAAGATACGGTTAAATGACCAAAATTTACGAGTATCCGGTAATCAATGCGTGAAAACATGAAAAAATTGAGGTGTGCAGAGGATAGCTTCAAGCCTTGCTTGGTGGAATTCCTTGATGTCAGGGATAGAAGAATTAACTCAGAAATTCCAATGCCTGATGATGCTGCACTGCGGCGAAACCGGTCGTGAATAAATATTTTTCCATGTGGAATTACAGAGTTAATTCTTCTATCCCAGCGAGGTGTTCAATGTGATGTGATATCAATATGGCAGCTTAGGGAACTGCTTTCTCGTAAGCGCTCACATTATAACCCTATTTTCCCCGTTTCCAGAGCAGTCCAGACCCGTCCCCCCCTCCTCACATTCCACCAACCCCCTCCACTCCCCTCCCACGCCTTTGTCTCACTCTCTCTTCTTTCGCGCATCAAAGTGCGATGGAAAAAGCCCACAGCGCCCCCTTTCCTTAGCTTCCCCAATCGGAGGCGAGGGAAGCGTGTGTGTTTTTTTATCGGACGGGAGGAAGGGGAAGGGGGAGGGGGAGGGAGGAGCACACGAGATGGAGGCGCCGCGACGGAGAGGGAAAGCGGAAAGACTTGGAATCATCCGAAGTGAAGGTCGCGCTATGAGTTGGGCGAGTCGATCAAAGAGATGGGCGGCCATCATCCCTCCTCCTCATCCCTCCGGCCATCATCCCTCACCCGCTGCTGCCGTGAGCAAACAGAAAACGTGATATGTGCAGGTGGAGGAAGGATTAGGTCCGGAACCGTCCGAGACTCGGACATTCACATCGTGCGGATTTAAGTTTGACGAGGAGGATAATATTTATACTCCACACCATATCTCCAGGCGAGGGAGTAACGTCAATAAAACATCGATGTACTGACGAACTGATATGGACGAAATTTCCTTCTTTTCCCGTAGCATTTGTCATTAAATCAGACTCAGCATGGGTGCGATCCGTTTCACGCTCCAATCGCATGATGCGCCACCGCATGAGTGACCGGTCCGTTTCTCATTCCTGCATTGAAGATTTTGATGTGGAAGGGTGAAACGGAACGTCTTTGGAGCGAGCGGAAAATTGGAAAAGCGACGGCGAATCGTTGATAAAGGTTGTTGATGAGATATTTCGGAAGGGAAACACAACCACAGTGGAAACCGGAATGGAAAACAGCAATTGTTGTTTTTAGTGGTTAATGCCGCTCAACACGTGTTTTACTCTCCGTAAAGACATTCATTCATTCATTCATTTTCTACATTTCGCATGCGTTACCATAACAAATAAACCGCCAAAATTACGTCACCGCACCAACTGTGCCAGCTTCTCCGTGGAGCGTTTGGGGCGCATATTATGCTCGATGCGTGGCCCCATCGAGAGCGCATTGAAGCGCTCCGGAGTGTAAAACGGAAGGGCCGGGACCGCATCAATGAGATTGGAGCGTAAAACGGTTCGCACCCCATGACACTAGCATAAGTCTTATCGTTAAAACAAAATTCACCTCTGCTCGATACTCTCTCTCTTTTTCCGAACTCCCATCGCTTTCATTGCTGGTGACCCCCCCCCCCCCTGCCACTAGCCTCTTCGGCGGCTCGCAGGGTACGGCGCATTAATAGAACATGTGATAACTGACAACACCCTCCACCCATTTCTTCCCCATTATATGGCTCATGTCCAAACACAGACAACCACTCTCTCATGCGGCGGCGATCACATTAATCAGCAGTTTTTTATTTATGTGCAGTATTTGAGAGTTCTATAAATAAACGTTCCAGAAGTCGCCCTTTTTAAGCATAAACAAATGACAAATGAACTTGAGTGACAAGCTAGACAAGTTTTAAAGGCTTTTTTTTCTATTTAAACGCCTCCACAACGAATCATTTATTAGCAGTACTGTAAACATTACTACGGTTAGAAATCGCTTCATTTCTAACATACTTCATAAGTCACAGTAAATCAATTGTTGGTATCTCAACCCTAATATCGGTTGACTGTAGCCCTCCACCGTTCCCTAGGTAGTGATAGTTCCCTTGCATACAGGTATCTCTTCCTATGTACTGTCCTCTTTATTCGGTCCCTGAACTCATTCCCGGGTCTTCCTCTGGGGAATTTTCCCTCTATTTAGCCTTCAATTATGTTCTTCCCAAACCCATTGTTTCTCAGAGTCTGTCCAATCCACCTTATTCTTCTTTTTTTCTGTGGTGCCCCATATGGTCCTCTACTCATTTTCTATTTTATCAGTCCATTTTATGTTCAGCGTCCTCCTCCAACACCAGGTTTCAAAAATTTCTAGTCTTATCTGTTCAGTTTTTCCAATGGTCCATGCTTCAGATCCATAGTATTCTACGCTCCACCGGAATATTTTCACATTCTGTTTCCTAGTTTGTAGCCCTATCTTCTTTGGACAGAGTATTTGTCTTTTTACCATGAACGCCTCATTTGCGTGGGCAATTCTCCGCATGATGTTCATTGCACTTCCTCCGTCCCCCGTGGTGGTACTTCCGAGATAGGTGAAGGAATCCACTTGCTCTAATATTTCTCCTCTCGGAGTGACTTCTGTATTCAGCTTCTCCCTTCCGCATACTACGATTTTAGTCTTCGTCTAATTTATTTGCATTTTGCATTCCTGGAGATCTTGGTCCATTACGTTTAGTGACCTTTGAAGATCTTCGAAATTTCCAGCTATAACTGTGGTATCATAATGCAAAGCGTAGCATATTTATTTCTTCTCCGTTAAAATTAATTCCGTTCAGTCGAATTCCATGTTTCTCGGTCAAGTAGATACATGTTGAACAGTGCTTGTGAGAGGTTGCATCCTTGTCTTATTTCTTTGTTAATTTTTGGTTATATCTGACCTCCGTCTCTCATTCGCATGGCTTGGTTTTCTCCTGGTCTGATATGCAATGACTTATTCACATGTATTGTTTTCTCTACATTTACTCTCAGGCAGAGTATAAAGTCTTCCTAAATTCCTAAATTCAAACTAATTTTCTGAGAGGTTGTCTTCGATTCTCCTTTCTATTCTTCGGCTTATTATTCGAGTGATTACTTTTGATGCATGTGACACTAGATGCATGTGACTCAAAGTTCTGGGCTCCTCACATTTCTAAGTCCTTATTTTTTTCGGTATCGCAATCATTAGACTCCTTTGATAGTCCTCTGGAAGTGTTCCGCTTTGGTAGATATTTCTGATTATCGCGTACAGGTTATCCTTGGCTTTACTTCCGAGCGCTTGGATTATTTCTCCATTGATGTTGTCCTCTCAAGGTGCTTTGCTTTTCCTGAGGTCATGTACTGCTCTATTGAATGCACTTCTCAGTACGAGTAAGACTCGATCTTCCTCGTCAACTTCACTCTCGTCTTTCATTAGGCTTTTCTCCAGCGATATCGGTCCTTGGGAGAGTTCTTCCATATGTTACTTCCATCAATTATCTATGTATTCATCCTATATCAATATTTTTCCTTTCGCATCTCTGATGTTGTTGGTTCTCGTTTTCTCGTCTGAGTCATTTTCAACAGAAAGTCTGGACAAACGTTTCTACGGAGTCCTCGGCAATCAGGTAAAGCGAACATTTTGTGAAGTCGTCTCGTAGGAAGCTGTGCCATTAATTTTTTCATAGGTTTTAACGTACCTCGGTATGAAAAAATCCGCGCCTTTTCTCCGTACTTCTATTGAATCCAAAGAAACGAATGAATGAATGAAAGCGAAGTCGAGTCGACCATTCTCTCGTCTCCATAATGTGAGAACCATCTCTCCCTTAGGGTCTTTTCCCTTCCTCCCCCATCCTTCCCCTTCCCTTCCCTCCCCCAAGAGACACGAATCTCTTCGCCCTCCGCGCATGTGCGACAAAGAGAGAGAGAGGTGGGGGATGATTGGGGGTGCAGGGGTGCGGTGGCTGCGGAAGGAGCGCACTCCACCTCGTGTGTGCCTGCGTCTGGCGCCGAGGCCGGGGGATTAGGAACATGTATGCGTACATGAGAGGGGGGAGAAAGGGGGAAACTGTCTCGTGATGGGGGGAGGGGGAATGAATGAATGGGGGGGAGGAAAGGGAGGGTACACGTGCCGGTGTCTAAGACTAATATCTCAAAGACGGCTCAATAAATTTTAAAATAAAGTACACCAAATCAAAGCTTGTTTATTTTTGCGTTTAGTGAAGGTATACAAAACATTTTTATATTATATTGATTTCAGTGTGTGCTTAAAAACAGAATTTGAGCGCATTTTTCCGGGCACCGGACGGATGCATCGCATTTACGGCTTCTTTATAACAACGCGGATCAAGATATCGGAATTTTCTTCGCAAATATTGTAGAAAAGATCTTTCTTAACAATCGTACGAAGTTTTATATTATTTAGTGCATTAGTATTTTAGTAATTGATGAAATTTCAAGACTGCGTTATTTTCCTTTCCGCGCATCCCTGAAAACCGCCGTTTGGATCTTCTTCAAGCTATCGAGTTCATAATCAAAAAGACTATCCTATTATTCCGTGGCGTATTGCCGCCGTGAGTCTCGCCGTTATCCACCCACCCCACCGTCACCCCTCCCCCTCCTCCACTCCCTCCACCACACGGAGCGAGCGGAGATCCGCCTTCCAGAGTTTACCAGAGGGATGAGAGTCAAAGCTCTTCTTCGGAGAGGGTGGGGGTGGTGCAAAGGGGAGTGGAATTGGGTGGAAACAGAGGGTTGGGGCGGATTCTGAGGGTGGGTGGGTGGGTAGGGTCTCTCGGGTATCGGGGGAGGGAGGGGAGTTCCTCGTCGCGACGTCTTCGCACACGCTCGTGCTCTCTCCCACTTTTCGCACGTGTTTTGTCGAAAGGCTGTTCGCCGTTTCGAGGATGATGGAGCCACACGCGCGACGGAGCGGGCGGCTTGTCTCTCGACCACTCGACTGCTGCCGCTTCTCCTGCCCTCTTTTGACACTCTTTCGAGGCAGCGGAAATAAATGGACCACCGCCTCTCACGCTAAGACGCTCGACTTTCAGATGTTTTTGACAAACCTCGACCTCGGTCAGGTATTTCCACATTAAGTTTTGATTTGCCCCGTCCAGTAACCATTTAAGACGAATTACAATTGACTGCAGCGCCCTTCATGTCGTTCAATCGAGGCTAATCACGCTCGTTGGCAAAGGTTTCAGGCGTACCTAGGTGGAACACTTTAGCGTCAAAAATTATTCAGTAAAAACTATGTTATATATTCCACACTTATATTTCACCTCGCCACCGAACTTCGTTTCCGCGCATATGTATGTACCATATTATCAAGGTGTTGAAATGATATTTGGGGGAAGGCCTATGGAAAGTACCACATCGGAAAGCAGTAGTGGGGATGAGGGGGGCGGGGTGGGATATGGGTTGTTAATATGGAGGTGAGAGAAACGGAAGGAAAGAACGCGTGGAGGTCAATGTTTTGTTGCG
The DNA here is from genome assembly GCA_963169105.1 of Ceriagrion tenellum. Taxonomy (NCBI): domain Eukaryota; kingdom Metazoa; phylum Arthropoda; class Insecta; order Odonata; family Coenagrionidae; genus Ceriagrion; species Ceriagrion tenellum. Next base: position 21,758,635 of record OY720633.1, read on the forward strand.
TCACGAGGAAATGTAAAGAAGTGATGAGGGTGTGCGAATGTTTAGGAGAGGTGAGTGGAATTTGAACAAATGGTCATTACATAATATTAAATCAGCAGTGGCAAAATTAACTACTTCAAATTTTTCGAGTGAAAAACTCTCTGAATTCCTCCACTTGTTTATGCTCTAAGTAAAATCACCGGTTTCAAGTTACACTGATGATTATTTTTCATGAATGTTTGGCCAAACCAGATAATGCGACACCACTTAAAAGGCTATTCTGTGTTCTTTCACCCGCGTCGAAAAAATCCTTTCACTTTGGCCCACGTTTACACAAGAACAATCGTCCCAATTTAATCTGTAAACGCCACTTTATTGGCTGGCAGTATTTGTCTTTTGAGTTAAATAACAATTTTCAATTCTTGATGTGTTATGAAATGACACTCGGTTATTCATCGGGAATGACATCAAACAACTAGTATTATATTTCCATTATTAAAGGTAATTTACTCCTGAAGACAGCTTGTCAAGGCTCTTTGGTGCTAATCGTTTCTAACACTTGTTAAATCTTTATGCGATGTATCAATTTCATAACCAGATTAGATTATCGAAGCCGTTTCGTGCTGCAATACACTCGATTATGTCGAGCAACTTTTTAAACTTTGACTGAGATATAGAAATATTCAATCGTCTATGTAATATAATTATGGCACGAAGTGATGCCATTGTGTGGTAGTGGTCAGTAGTGAGTTGGAATGAAAGTGTGGAACATAGAGTGGTAACTATTTAAGAATGATTGACTCATCACACGCTCACTTGCGCACTCGTCTTCATCGCCTCGAGTCTCTCTGGGGTACAATTTGAACTTCGGGCTCAACAAATTTTGCGGTGAAAATAAATGCTTTCCATGTTTATCTCTTTAACCTGAAAAATTCTCAAGACGTAGTTTATTCGTGTATTTCTCTCTTTGATCTATTTTTGCTCCCCACGTCCCATGGACGTCGAAGCTCATTGAAAAATGACATTTCGAGGCCATAAGTCCTTTCCCGCTGAGGGTTTTTCGATCGCTTTCAATTGGGAATGTCACGCTGGGCAGTGAGTGCAACAGGGATCGACGGAGATCTCGCCCCTCACTCGTCACGGAGTCGAACCCCTGTCATTGTTGCGACCCATCCCTCGACGGATCCAGTTTCTATGCTCTTCGAATCCGCCATTAAGGTGAAGAGCGTTCGCGGGGACGGAGGCCTGTATCCGAATTAAATGTCACACGGCGAGAACGAGGCTTTAAGCATCGGGAAATTGCAGGGGCAGAGACAGATAATGAGGAAGTCCATCGATGGGCGATAAATGTATTTATCAAATATTCGTCTGCGCCTTTGCTTCCTTTAGTCGCCATAATTCCTTTCAATCTTCCGTTGGATGCATTTGCTATCCGTTTCGCCTTCATTCGAGTCGCCTTCCGATGTGCATTCCCTTTCCCATATCGTATCGTCCCTCGCACCGAGTGCGCTCTTGCTCTTCTTTTGTCTCCATCCCCTACGCCTCTCCCTTTCGACGCACGCAGCAACATTGTCTACTCGCGTCTTTATTTACTCCTAGTGTCCGATCACTCATCCCATATGGGAAGCTTTTCAATTCGACCCCACCATGAAAAAATCATTTGACTTGACTGGGATTAGAACCCGGATCTCCCAATTGCCGGTCAGGTGTGTTAGCCAGATACATCGCCAAGCCATCTTTCTTCAAGGCGAATTTCATGGTGTATGTGCACCCGTGCGAGTGACTTCATGCCACATAATTTGTTAAATGCAATGATTGGAAATTTGTCAGTTCGAGTTTCGAAGTAATGGGAACTCGAGTTGAATAGAACGGGAGAAAACCTCGGCACTCTGCCAATGGGCTACATATGCTGCGGATAAGCATCGGACACTCACGAATTATACCACGTATAGTTTACAAATTCATTTACTCCACGGGATTTAAAAAGGACGCCTCTCACCTTCAAATTTCATTAAAACAGTACAATATCCATATTCGTCGCCTTAGCTGAAAATCATAGGAGAGCATCAATCGACGAAACGATTTTTGAAGTTCCTTCCATTTCATGCCATTCACTCGACTGCACATCAGAAATACCCCCGATCTGTATTGCAAGCTGTTAGTTTTCACCAATTCTAAGGATGGACGGTCTTTGCTCATTCTTAAACATGGAAGCATTAATCAACGGAGAAGGATTAGTTCCGAGGTTTCATCCAGCCGCCGGTGGCGCTTGCCTCGATCTGATTACGGAACAATCGTAGACACACGAATGGCGTGCCTCTCTCGCGAGCAGCCCTCATCTACATTTCCATATTCTGATAAGCGTCGCCACTGTTGCCGTGAGATCCAACGGCAACAGCCGGGAAATAGAGGGCGAATGCACAGGGGCACCAAGATGGGAACAATGCGCCCGTTTTTTTTATGTGTGGGCGTCCGTATTATAGAAATTTATAAATGTATTTGTTTATTTATACACATATGCCCAGGTGTGCGCGTCGCAGTGCGATTGATGAGGGAGTGCGGGGAGAAGGGAAAGGAAAGCGGCTGCGGAGGAGGAGGAGTGGAAGCTAGCTGCTCCCACACACCCCCAACTCCCTTCCACTCCTTCCCTCCCCCCGCCCCGCACCTCCTTTCCGTCCCTTCACCCTGAAATTAAACTCCCATCTCCAACCCCCATCCCCTCCACATCCCTTTGCCTCTTACCTCCTCTTTGCCTTATTAAGCTTTCAATCTTGGGCCGAGACTCGGAATCCGAAGACTAGCTCCAGGGAGTGACGACAAGACTTGCCCCCACTCCGCCCCCACCCACTCCGCCCCCTTTCCTTAGAAGCAGGGGTCGGGGGGAAGGCGAGATTGGCTCCGAGGGAAAAGGATGGGTGGGCGGGCGGGCCCATCCTACTCTACTTAAACTCCTGACGTCTCCCTGGCAGCTTCAACTTTCTTCTTCGCCAACTTCCTGCTCTCCTTCTTCCTCCCCCCACCTCTCCTCCTCCTACACCCCCTTCCACCCCCTCCCTCCGCATGCCACCCACCCACCCGACCCTCCCCCCTCCTGACCCCCCCCTCCCCGTTTCCTCCCTCGGGGGGCATCTCTCTCAGTCGAGAAGAGAGGAAGAAAGGTTGTTGCGCTCCGAAATCCTCCTCTCTCGGTGTCTCGGGTCTCCCGCAGAGAAGACGAAGAGAGAAGGCGCGCAGTAAGTATCTCTAAAATTCGCAATGCACTTCGATTCGAAAAGCGAAAGACGGAAGGCGAATGACTCGACGGATGCGATGCAGTAAAACCGAGTCCGCTCTGCGAGGATACTTCTCGCGAACAGTGAACCATCTTAGAGACTTTCTTTGCAAAAAAATATTGGCTCCCGTCCAAGTTTTAGTTTATCAGTAAATCACTGCAATACTTGAGTCAAAATGTGTTGGTTCGATGGAAATGGCGCTGTATTTGATCCTATTATGAGTGGAGCAAGTATTTTTGAACATGTATCCTTTATGAAATCAATAATGAAAATGACTTAGTAACTTTTCACAGGTGTTTTTATTTGTACGACCGGTGTCGTTGTAAAGGCAACATCTTCACCTTCACCTTATTTCGTTGCTCAGGCAATATATTCACCTGAAGATGTGGCCTATGCAACGAAACCGGTTGTACAAATAAAAATACTTGTGAATAGTTAAAAAGTCATTTTTATTATTGATTTCATAATGAATTTTCAAAATGTTAATCCCGAAACCATCGAATGTATCCTTTGGAGAATTTATATTCTGCGAACGTTAATTTGACTCCCTGATGGCTGGGGATCGTCATCTAGGAAAACAATTATTTAAAACGATTCAAGCTAAAGCGTCAAAATGCAGGATTTGTTTCGATCCGGAAACAGTGGCAATGGGACCTCATTTCTGACTAAGACCTAGCAGCACACACGGGTGTCCGAGGTCTAGCGCGTACGCCGTGCACTCTAAACGCTCGTCGGATGACCAGTGTAGTACATACTTTCAGTTTCACGATGTAAAGACGTAGAGCTCGAATACCCTCTTACCCTACTAAAGTAAGCACTTAAAATCTGTCCCAAAATGATAAAAATCATGACTCTGTTTCTGATCGCTAGTATACCGTAGTTTTCCTTTCTCTATGATCGATCAATATCCAGCGTTGTCGAAAATTGATAGTTCCAGCTAAGCTGAGCACAGTTTTCATAAGACTCCATCAAATTAATTTGCGCTTAAAATTATACATATAGTTTTGCATTTCTTCCTTTCAGTCTCACTAGAGGAGGGATACCGAAGTGGTCATAACGTAATGGAAATTTCGCGCCACCTGGTCTTCTTCATCATCCATGGACAGTAATGCCCAATTCGGAATTTGGCCTCGACACCTCAGTGTTCACCTCGCATTGCATTCACGGCCACGGACCATTACTCCCTCTGATGATTGCCTGATAACGTTCGAGAGCCGAGGGGTTACGCTGGAAATCGTTGCCGTATAGAGCGACTTGAACCGTATAGAGCGAGTCCCTTGGTACGGAGGAGCCCTCGACCGATTCTGTCAGCACGAAATCCTTAAACCCTTCGAGACGGATCCGCATGAGACTTCGAGCACCATCGCACACATAGCAATGCAGCTCCTCGAGTGCCCTCATCTCTGACCCTTGGAGTGCAAACACGCGCAGGCGGACGCTATACTCTATTTGCTGGCATTAGATTTTTTCACTCACTTTCAGTTAACGCATCGCCTTGAAATCCACATCACTTAAAAAGCTAGCCTTGCGCATCTGTGCTGTATTTTAACGAAGAATATACATATGGATTGTTAACTCCTCGCCGAAAAGTGTTGCCTTGAATTCTGCACTTAAACAAAACGACTAACTCCGTCTGATGCTTTCCCGGCGTAAGAGTTTCTCAAAATTTCCTCGGGGTTCCGTCCTCCGGGTGAGTTGATCCATGTTGGCAGACGCTTCGATGCTCGAGTCAAAGCAACGTCCTCAGGGGGCAGAGATGAAATTTTGTCACTCACCTCTGCCCTGAGGACGATTTTGAGAGACTAACTCCGTGGACTGTAGCGCCGCCACTCTGGTACTAGTATCGTAAGGCGGTTGTTCAAAAGGCAAAACAGTCAATAGAACATGAATTATCACCATTTTCCCACCGGTAACCAAAAATATAGAATAAAATACAGAACGAAAACTTTAAGCCACTATTCCTAAACAGCCAAAGATAAACCATTTTAGATTCTAAGTCCATCATTGTCATTAATATTGTTTACTACTGTTGTTTACTACTAATCTATCATTATTGTTCATTATATATGTATTTACCAGAATCAATGACCTTTAGTTGTTTTATTTCTCTTACTTTAAACTTATGATAGGGGAAATAGGCTGCCGTAAATTTTAAGAATTTATTTAACATTCTCAGGTTGTTCATGCAAACACGGCTGTGCCAGCGGAGTACTTTGTTTGAGGTTTCACTGACACAGAACTCGTTCACCGAGGAACATTGACAATTTTTTAAATCATAGAAAATGACCGTACCAACCCAAATAAACACCACTTATTTAAATTGACAGAGACATTGCGGCCATTTTGAATCGTTCGAATTCTGGGTTAGTTTCACAATCTCGACTTATTCTATTCAATTCAAGCAAATATTTGGAATTCACTAATTCTGTCGAATTCCTACAGACGCAAATAATAAAAATATAAATCTACCTATGAAAGATAACCCAGTAGATTTGAATAGTCATTACTTATCATCGCCTTGAACAGATTCTTGTTGATCAACTGACTTTGGTATTTTAGACCATCGTTTGCCGGTACCCTGTTTCAATCTGGTCAGGCCTGGTGTTTTCAGCCTAGTAGGACACAATTTTTATATAGAAAGGCATTACAAATTCTTGAGTAAAACCGAGCACGCTGACATTTGGTGTCATCATCATTAACTACTTTTTTGTTTTCGATCACTGAGAAAGTCCATTATCCAATTCACTATTTTTCTAGCGATATAGGCCGGTAATTTCCTGGGTCACTTCCATTTCCTTTTTTGAATGTCGGTGTGACGTTGGCTATTTTCCAGTCTTGGGGCACCTTGCCTTCGGAAAATGACTTTCTAAGTATAATTTCTAAGAATGGTACAATCTGTGGCGCTAACTCCTTGAGCACGCGTGCAGGTATTCCTTCTGGACCTGGGGACTTGTTAATTTTAATCGAACGCAGTAGTTTAATTATTCCACCACGTTGAATTGTTATGTCAGCCATCGGATTGTTTAAGTCAGGAATGTCTAAATTGTGTATTGTGTTGTCCCTAGTGAAAACACTTTCTATTGTTGGTGACCCCTTTGCCGTTTGTGTCCAGTAAAGACTCTACTGTCGAATATTCGCCATGGAGCTCTCTCGCGTACAACCAGAATGACTTGGGGTTTTCACCTGTAAATTCATCAAGGATTTTTTCTTGAAGTTTCGTAGAGTAGCGCGAATTATTTTTTCGTTTTTCAGCGTTGACCAACGTATGTTTCTCTCGCCGCAAGCTCCGTTGTTTTGTTACTTATAGAATTTTTATAGATTGTGTTGTTGCCTTTGTCTCCTGAGTTCCCGCCTTATTTCGTAGTTATACTGACAAAGGTCTTCATTATCCCGTTTGATTTTGTATGGAATATATATTCATCGATTCCTTTACGTAGTATTTCCAAAAAATATGTCCATGACACTTCAGTGCTCTCGTTCTTCTTTGTGGCTATGAATTTCGTGAATGAAAATTCTAGCGTCTCTCCGAATTTTTCAAATAAGTAGATTTTACGTTTGGGTTTTACAGTGGACTCTATTGTTGTTTTCACAGCCATAAAATTTGCTTCATGATCACTTCAACTTAAACTTCACGCTACCCGTATCTCTTCAGCTGTAAAATAGTAACCTTTGGTTTAAAACATTAATGAAGTCGACAACTGAACGCTGAACTCCGGAAGATAACAACAGATGGATTAGTGCATTAGAAATTTCAGTGATTTACAGAAGATATAGCGACGATATCCAATGTATCTGTGATGTTATGCACCGTCGTAAAAGTCAAAGTTTATTGAATTGCCATTGTCGATATACGTCGCAGGGAAACGATCATCGTTTGTCAACGAGCGGTAAATAACGCCCAAGCCTCACGAGGAGGCGAATTTTATCACATTTACATATTACAGAAAAATAAACTTCTCCACGATAAATATTCCAATGTACGAGCGTCATTATTAGGTGCTCCCCATGTGTTGAAACCCATTCCGTAGTTAATTGTTATTTTATATGGTATTTGTAAAAGTTTTCCCACAAAAATAATGTTTAGTGATGGTAAACTATGCAGCAAATAGCGAATATCGTAATTTATTTCTCTGAGTAATGAGCTAGCATTCGATACTTTGGTCAACTGATTGTGGTATGGACTTCTATTTTCGCAGCACCATGTTTTTATTTAATATCATTATTTATATGTTGCACTCGAACAAAGTCTTAATTCCAATGGAAAATAAAAAAATCTGATTTAATTAACAGTATAAATATGCTAAAAACTTTTCCGATGAGATTGATCCCTCCTCTTTGTAACCATTTGACAGAAAGTTAATGTATCGGTGGGATATGCTGTGCACAAAGGGATGCAACGTAAGTGGAGTAACGGAAGTAGAGTGAATGGCACATCGGGACTTGAGTAAGACAACCGCTCCAGGCACGCTCTGATCTGTGAACACGTTGAATGCAAGTATATTAGGGTGATTTTATTTTTCATAAATTTGAATTTCTTTTGAAAAACCTCTCTAAATGTGTGCTATTATATTTGGTCGTACAATCCAAAAATTGGTTGACTACAGCCCTCCTTCCCTTTCCTATCTAATTCAAGTTCCATTACGTCATGGAAGCTATTCCCATGCACATTCCTCTTCAAGTCGACCATTTTCTTATTCCTATATCCTTCTCTATTGATCATACCCTCCGTTTTACATTCAATCATGTTCTTCAGGAATATATGTGCCTTGGAGTGAATCCATCTGGTTCTCCTTTTCTCTAAAGTGTCCCATCTGGTCCCTTCCTATTCTAACCTCCTCCTCACTTAATCATGTCTTATTTTGTCTGTCCATCATATCTTCAGCATTCTCTACTCCAGCACCAGATTTTGAAGGCTTCTATCCCAATCCTATACTTATATTATGGTCTGCTTATATAATTGTCTCTTCTTCCGATCCCTAGGGTGCCACACTCCACAAGAATGTTTTCACACACTGTGTTCTAGTTTGCAGTCCTATCTTCTTTGAACAAAGCAGATGTCTAATGACTTTGAGCACTTTCTTATCTTGAACTATTCTTTGCTTACTGTCCGTTGTACTTTTTTTCGTCCCACACGATGGTACTTCCTAGACAGGTGAAAGAATCCACTAGTAGCAATTTCTCTCATATCAGGGTGACATCTGTATTCGACTTCTATCTTCCGCTTACTAGGATTTTTGTCTTCGGTTTATTTGCTTTCATGTTATATTTATGGAGAACTAGGTTCTTGACGTTTAGTACCCTCAGAAGATCATCGCGATTTCCGTCTATGACTGCGATATCGTTTGCGAAGCGAAGCACGTTAATTCCTTCTCCGTTAGTCTCAATTCCGACCAGTCCAATTTCTTGTGTTTCTCTCATTGCCTCCTCCAAGTGAATTTTTAAGAGTGCTGGTAAGAGGTTGCATCCTTGTCTTACTCCTTTGTTAATTTTAGCTTCGATTGGTCTCCTGTGTCTCATTCGCATGGCGACTTCTTGCTTCCTGTATAGATAGTATATAATTCTCCAGTATTTTTAATCAATTCCGAGTTTTTTTTAGCATACCCCAACATCTTGTTCCACTCAACATTGTTGAAGACTTTCTCCGGATCTGACATAATATGACTCATTCACATGTATTGCCTTCTCTACCATCACTCTCAGGCAGAGTATGTCTTCCCCGGTTACTCTGTTCTTTCAAATCCAAATCGGTTTTCCGAGAGATTGCCTTCAATTTTTCTTTCCATCCTTCGGCTTATTATTCGTGTGAGTATTTTTGATGCATGTGACACTAGACTCAAAGTTCGGTGCTCCTCACATCTCTCAATCCTTCGCCACTGCAATCATTTTTCTCTTTTGAAAGTCCTCTTGAATTCTCCCGCTTTGGTAGTGATCTTTGATTATTTCGTACAGATAGCCGTTGGTTTTTCTTCGCAGCGCTTCGATAATTACTCAGTTTATGTTTCTGTTCCAGTTGTTTAGTTTTTTCTTGAGATCTATCTATGCTCTATCGAATTCGCTCCTCCTTATGTCTTGGCTTCGGTCTTCCTCGTCAACCTCGCTCCCGTCTATCCTTAGGCATTTTTCTGGCGGCCTCGGCCCTTGTGGAGCTCTAGGAAATATTGCTTCCATATATTCCTCTGGTTTTCAACCTCTTTCATTATGTTCTAACTCGCGTTCCTGATGTTTTTACGTTTAATTTTTCTCTCTCTGATGTGTTTATTTACTATCTTGTATGCTGTTACGCTGTTTCTCTTCTTTATGTTTTCGTTGCTTTCCTCATGGCAAATCCAATCCTGCCCAGTCTCCTTGCATTATCGCTCTACTTGGTTCCTTAACGTATTTTAGAGGGTAGCCTCACCCTTGATTATGGGGTTCTTGTATTATTTTCTACTAACTTCTATTGGTATCCTAAGCGCCGTCATTTACTATGGATTCTATGAGTCGGCTCTTCGCTCATCAGTTTCTCGTTGTGCACTTTTTTGTACGTCCTCTTAAGCTCGTTCCATTTTTTGGATGTCCGATGCTCCCTTCATTTCCTAGTTTCATGCCGACGGCTTTGGTGAATCTTTTTTCTGGTCTCTTCATCTGCCAGTAATTTCTTATCCCATCTTGGTTCATGTGTAATATTCTTAATTGTCTTGTATAAAAGGCTGCTCTCCATGATTACTAGGTTTGTGGTCAATGTTCTTGTTAGCACCGGAATAATTGAAAAAAAATATATCATTGTCCTTTTGATAGACCTTGAGAATTCATTTCTCTAACTGTTTTTCTCTCTTCGGAGTCCTTGATTATCATTTTCCGTATATCACCGAAAAGTAGATGTTTCATTCTACCTGAAAATGTTTTCCTTTGTAAGATGTATTTCTAACCGTGGAGGAAGAAACTATTGTTCGTATCATAAAATTACTGCTGACCTTTTTCTTTTTTTATATTGTCATAATATGGAGGCTGGAAGAACCTCACCGAAAGTCGTTTGGTCTACTGGTCTATAATTGTTGTTTAGATAAATTCGAACAATTGAAGAAGGCCTTATGTTTTTAATATGTAGTTTCTCTCAGAAAAGTATCTGGTATCAAATAGCCGGATAATGCCTCACGAGCCTCTCTAATGGGGAAATAACGCTAAAGAGTAAAAAATCACAGATTATCAAATCAAAATTTTCGATGTGTTCCTGAAATATATGTAAATGAGAAGATAAACCGGAATTATTCTGAAATTAAATTATTTCTTTTAAAAAGTGTAATACTATTCTTCAAATGATTCAATACCTAAATGCCAAAAGGTTCATAGGACCCGGTTGAGGTCGGTTTGAAACGACTAAATTCCTGAAGCAACTAAACAATGTCGATACATCTGCCGAGAGAAATCGATACAACAGTTAAATGTAATATTTTTAAAAATTATTTTAAATACAATGTGTGCTGAAAGCCATTTCTGAGTACCAATGGAAATTGCAGAATGCTCTAATGCTATTCCTTACGAGTTTCAAATAAATTTATAATATCAATTTAAATGAACGCTATTATTTCTGTGTACGATAGTTTTTAAATGTTCATAAAAGGTAGAGATAAAACACAAAGAGGGAACAGAACGCGACGCGCGGAACCGGACTTAAAAGCAGTAGTAGATCGCAGCGTAGGTGGGAGAGGGCAACATTGGAGTCTTGCGCTCACTCTCGGGATCGTATCTCGGGGAAATCAAGGCAGAAATTGAAAATTTTCGAGATAAAACAGTTCATTCGTACGATGGGCCCTTTTTGTAATCATAGAAAAGCTATTGCAAACGCCAAATGCTCCGTAATCATTAGGAAGGGCCGGAAGAATGGAAATAATTGCGAAATTTCTAAACATTAGCATCGTTGCATTTCTGTTTACTTTTTCCAATTGCGATAGCTCTTTACATATTTCATTTTGTAATCAATCCTCTTGTAATGATGATATGGTAAATTCAAAATGTATGGGGTCTCCGAAAATAAATTCTAATTCCAAAATAATTACGGACAACCCTTTTAGATCTTCGTGTACATAAGATGAAAGCGCTTCTTATCCTGGGCGTTATGCATTTGTTGGTGACGCGGGTGTACTGCGCGTCGACGTGAGTCGGGGGTGCGGTCCAATGGATCAGGAGTCGCCACGGGTCGCGCCGAGTCTTGAACCCCCCCGCCATGCGCCTACGGTCTACACTCTGATTATTTGCCACGAGGTGCACGTTGGCAGAGAAGGAGAAACCATAGTTAACCCATTGTCGGCGAACAATCGAGAAGCACAAAGGGCAATCGCAAACCTATGCGGGCGTGCGACTGATTTTTGCGATGCTTGCCCATATTGTACAATTGGATTGGATATTTGGGGAGGCGACCGACGGCTGAGGTCATTTGCGCCATAGGGGAGAGGTAAGGGAGGAAGGGTGGATGGAAACCCGGCGTCGGCTTTAGCCTGCTCTTAGCGAAAGGCGCCAAGGGGACCACGGCTTAACGTCTCATCCGACGGACTGTACTCGAAGTGCCCTCCACAAGACACTCAAGTAGGGATCGGGTTTCCTCTGAAAAACATCCTCCTCTGCAGGGATTAGAACCCTGGCCGCCCGTATGGTGAGCCAGTACTCTAGCCACCACACCAACCCGATCTCCATCTTATTCGATTCGAATCATGTGACACACATTCTGTGGGCCCTTCGACCGATCTCTGATAATCCTGAAGGCGTCAATGGCGCTGCTTCAAAAGGATCTTTGTATTCTCATACCTAAGTGACTGCGTTCTTTGATCATTCTTTTTTTATAATTACTCGTCATTTTTTTCAAATATACTAATTGCATACGAGGGCTAAATATTGAACATGTTTTGCAAAAAAGTGCCGCTTTTGATATTGGAAATGTTCGACATGGGCGTTCGCTACCCTCGGGCCCGATGGGCTAATGTGCTTGCCACCCATGCCAACTTCAAATCCCAAGGAGGAGGAGGGATCCCGTTGCACCCCCAAGTGAGAGATAGAGAGAGATAACTGCGTTGGATTGGTCGCGATACACATCGGCCAAGCAAGTCAACTGTCCCACGCTCCATTCTTGGCTCAACATTTTTCTCATTACAATGTTTTACAAATTTCATTGCCCTAATTTTTCAGAATGAACGGATTGATTTCCAACAGTCACACTATATTTAATATACTTAATTACAATTATGATTACACGACAATGAGGCCCGCAGGCTAGCTGCCGAAACTTGACGAGCGATGCCGGCTGACGAGGTACACACTCGGTGGCTGGCAGAGGAGAGGGCCGCGGCGATGAAACGTCCGGTCAGCTCAGTCAAAAGGAAGGGAGGTAGCTCTGGATCAGTGGAAAAGGGGGAAGTAGGGGAACTGTTCGTCCAGCCATTGGTTGAGACGACGGCTTAGAGGAGCACTATTGCCACAAAGTTCCGAAAAGAGGCCGCCAGATGCGAATTCACCATAAAAGTAGAGCACCTAGTTCTTGTCGCGCAATATCGCCGACAACGCGAAATATCACCGACAGTGCGAACTCTGAAATCTCCCTACCGCACTTAGAACACCTCGCGTTATGTCCGGCTCGCGACGATGTCCGCGAGCGAAAATGTCCGCGGCGAAATTATGGCCAAATTTGTGCCGAAAACTCGGCACAAGTTTTAAATGCAGCCTTCAACATGCGAGCATCGTGGAAGCCTTCGCGCCGACTCGGTGCCATTCGTCGTGAGCGCTCAAACGTGCTCTGATCTCGCTTTAAACTTCCCTCGAATGTACCTCTGTCTCTCCATCTCCCTTCGGTGCCCCCCTACCCGTCCTCCCCTCCATGGCATTTGTCATGCTGGCCGCCGTCCGGGGCTCCCACAACGATCTTCAACACGACTCTCGCTCAGAGAGCGACTTTGGAGCCCCTCGACTTTAATGTCCTCTGCCGCCTCTCTCTCTGTATTCACCCCCGTTTCACTGCGGGAAAGGACAAGGGAGGAGAGGGGAGAAGGGTAAGAGTGAAGGAATGTAGATGGGGTTGAGGGGTGGAGAGAGGACGTGCGGTTAAATAAAAAGCGAGAGATTGCGGAGACGCGCGTTCCGCTACTCCCCTAACTCTCCGTCTCTCGCATCTGCTCTTCTTTCCACCCCCCGCCCTCTCGTGTTCATTTGTTTCTTTCCGCCTCCCCTCCCCCACGCCACCGCCAGAGAGTTGAAAATGTAATGCGCCTTCTTTCTTGTCTTTTCTCTCTTTACAGATGGTGGAACTTCACGCGTGACGACATAAGTAGAGACAGTCGTTTCGACTAGCTAAGGATTACTTAAAAATTATCCGGTATAATTTTCAGGGTACCTGGACCCGTGTTCCCTCCCTTTATCGTGACCGTGGTTCTTCTGCATCGCACCTCTCCGCAGGATAATAGAAGTACTTAAATGTAGAATGTATCCCTTTCACCTGGAAACAGAGTCATACCCGCTCTTCCGTTTGCTATCTCGGCGACGAAACTCCAGCGCTGCTTTCCATTCGTTTCAGATCTCAGGTGTGAGCTGAATGCACCACTTGCATCGAGTGAGTCTGGCTAAGAGAGATAGCGATTTCTTGAAGGAGATGAAGCGAATTTATGTTAGAGATAATAACATGCGCCATTGTTTCTGACGCGCTGATTTTCAGATAAGGCTTCTAACGTGGATAATGTTCAGTTTTCACAATTCGTAGACATGGACCTTAGAGAGCTTTGTTTCTCTTATAAAGATGTCCAAAAATTCTATCTTTGGAAGATATTTTTAATGTCTATCGAATTCTCAGGACACTCCAATAGCATCAATACGAGTAATGGTGCTCAAGCGCCTTTGCTCTCAATTTCCAAAACTCTCATCCGTAGACTTTGAACATTCATCAGGTGATGGCTTATATTTTTTACATGCTTTTTTTTAGGTAAAGTACCTCTCTTTCTTGCTTTAGTCACCTGTTTTCTCAGGCTATTTCTTTTTATCTACTGACGTCAGTTGTGCATGCATACACATGCGTATTCTTCTTTAAAAAAAGCCCCAAAGAGCGAAAAAGGAACCGTACCAATTTCGGTTTGGGCTAGGAAACGTTTTGTTTTAGCCATCCTCCCATAATTCCAACAGTCTATCCAAAGTAATTTTAAAATTTTGCATTGATTTTTCCAATTGGCTCTTTAGCCGCGCATACCACATTGGGTATTTGGGGAGCCATTATAGCTGTTTCATTATTTTAGGGGAGAATGGAAGGTGACGGAAGGAAACCTGCATTTTTCATGCAATGAATCGAAAGAAATAATAGCCATGGTACATATGTACTGTGTTGTGCGTGGAAATGCAAACTCATCTGCCAAGGGGTAGTGTCCGACGGTCCAATTGAGGCTGATCTCAGGGAATTGTCGACGGGTATTCTTGAAAAGCAGGCTTTAAGAAAGAGAAACAAGAGAGAGAATGGGAGAGGATTGAACTCTCAGATATCTTTACGGCGAAACTTTTATGTGTTTCAATAGAAATCTTACTAATCTTAGCAACAAAAATGCGTAACAACTGTGAACAACGTGAAATATAAAACACTAACATAGAATTGAGTTTAATATTTAAAATTTGTGACTCCATAACTACAAAACTTTTAGGAGTACACCTGATTGAAGATTTTTTTTGTGTTCTAAAAATTTTTCACCGTGATTTCTAGCTATGAATGCGATATAATCTGCGAAGCGGAGCATATATATTTCTTCACCGTTCATCTTAACTCCGCTCCGTCCAATTGTTGGTGCTTCTCGTATGGCTTCCTCCAACTACATTGCTGTACAGTAAACAGTGCTTGTGAGAGGTTGCATCCTTATCTAATTTCTTTGTTAATTTTTGCTTCTATCTGACCTCCGTCTCTCATTTGCTTTGCGGCGACTGGCTTTCTGTAGATTTGATAGATACTTCTTTTGTTGTCATAATCCACTCCAGGTTTTTCTAGCCGCCCGAACATCTTCTTACACTCAACACTGCTAAAGACTTTCTCCAGGTCTGACGTACAATGACTCATTCAAATGTATTGTTTTCTCTACATTTACTCTCAGGCAGAGTATGGCCTCCATGGAACCCCTGCTCTTCCTAAAATCCAAACTGATTTTCTAATAGGTTGTATTCGATTCTCTTTTCTATTCTTCGGCTTATTATTCATGTGAGTATTTGTATGCATGTGACACTAGACCCAAGGTTTTGTGCTCTTCACATATCTAAGTCCTTATTTTCCTCGATATTGCAATTATTAGACTCGTTTGAAGGTCCTCTGGAAGTGTTCCGCTTTGGTAGATATTTCTGATTATCTCGTATAGGTTCTCCTTGGCTTTATTTCTGAGCGCTCTGATGATTTCTCCATCGATGTTTTCTTCTCCAGATTCTTTGCTTTTCCTGAGGTCATCTACTACTCTATTGAATGCACTTCTCAGTATGAGTGTGCCTCGATCTTCCTCGTTGACTTCCTCGCAGCAGATTTCGATCCAATCCTCCCTAGCCTTCCTGCATTTTCGATTGACTTGGTTTCTAAGCTTCTTGTAGACGGTTGCCTCTCCTTCGTTTCTGGGGTTCTTGTGTTTTCTTCTTTCTTCTATTAGCTTTTCAATCTCCGTCGTAATCCGTGGAATCTTTGTGTTGGCAATCTTACTTACCAGTTGCTCCTCTGCTACTTCTACGTTTGTTCTCTTCAGCTCACCCTCTTTGTCTTCGATGTCCATTTCATCCTCATTTTCTAGTTTCCTGTCGACGGCTGCGGCAAATCTTTCTCTATACCCTTCTCCGGCCACAATGTTTTGTCCCACCTTGGTTTGGGTTAATTTTCTTGATTTTCTTGTATTAAAGGTGACTTTCCATGTTTATTAAGTTGTGGTCACTGTTTACATCCGCACCGGATTAGCTCTTGCATTACTAAACTCGGTTATTGCATCTGACTCTGACAAGTATGTAGTCCATATATCTCAAGATATACTGGCATATTCCATGTGTACCTCCTACGCGTACGGTGCTTGAAGAGAGTATTAGCTAACACTACATTCTTCTCATTGCATAAATCTATCAGTCTTTTCTTCATAGCATTTCTATCGTCCAGTCCAAAATATCTTACACTATTTCCTTCTTTTCCCTCTCCTACCACTGCGTCCCAGTCTCCCATGATGATGAGGTTATTTTTCTCCCTCACTACCCCGAGGACTTCTTAAATTTGCTTTTACACATCTTATATTGCTTCTTCTGCATGGCTAGACGTCGGCATGTAGACCTGAACGATCATCGTGTCCGTCGGCTCTCCTTCCAGCATCACCATTAGAATCCTTTCGCTGTACTGCCTGACTTACTTCACTCTCTTGCCCCATTCTTTCTTCAGTATGATGGCTACACCTGCAATCTTTTGGTTGTCTCCTGAAAATATCCTTCGGTATCCGTCGCTCCAGTAGTCGTCTGCCCCCGTCCACTTGATCTCGCTGACTCCCTGTATATCTACTCCTAATCTCTTCATCTCTATCTTCACGTTCTCTAGCTTCCCGCTCACTCCTAAAAATCACTCGTTCCATGTTCCTATTCTGCACTAGTCCTTCCTGACTGTTGTACCCCTCAAAGTAGTCCCCACCCGGAGATCCGATTTGGGGACTATTTTATCTCCATAATATTTCACTTGGAGATATGCCATCATATCATATACATTTAATGCAGAGCTGCATCTGATAGGGATACTAATGTGGTGGTTTCCCCGTTGCCTTCCATATCGCAGTACTCCTTCGGCCGATTCCGTAAACTTTACTCTCGCCCGAAGTTGTGGCTGTTGATACTGGTCTGATATCTTTGATCTGCGCTATCTATGCATTCTGCTAACAATACTGCCTCTCAGTAGTGGGGTCAAATTCGTGTAGCGTGCAAAAGTTGATCGGCAAGCCAGGAATTTATTTTTTCTTTTTCCACCGTTTCACCTCGAACCTCCAACCCCCTGAACGGGAGTCGAACTCGCTATCACTGGTCTAAACCGGACGTGCTAAATACGTAAGGTTTTTTCTGTAGTATTGCTATTCCAATTACTCTTATTATATTTTCAACAGGAATTTTTTACTTTGAGAGTGTCAGCTCTTCACTTTATTCTTCCTCCTAACTTCCCCATACCGACAGGAATTCCTCGTCTTGGGTTTGGTGGGTCACTTTTAGTGGATAGTAAATCGTGACAGAATGGAACTTTCCCCTGGAAATGGACCAAGTGATGACGCACAGATCATAAGCCTTATTGAAAAGATTTAGAAGCGTAATGGTGAGAGGGTAAAGAAACAAACGTCTCTTGAGAGGGAGAGAAGCGGTCGTCGCCCGGATGCAAAGAGTTAGTTCGTAAAATGGGAAAGGTTGTTATTAGGAGAATTAAAGGTTTGAAGCATGCAGGGAGAGGGAAGAGATCCTGCTCACTAGCATATCGTTAATTCGATGTGCGGAACCATAGGAGTAAGACAAGGGTGCTCGATTGATCCTATGCCGAGCTCACAAGCTGCAATGGGGAACTCTTAAATTCCCTTCCTCGCGCTTTATCTTCTTCCTTTGTTTTTCATTGGTCTTTTACATATAGTCTGTCCCCATCAACTTTGAGAACGATGACCGCTGTATGTGCTCATCAAATGCGGCAGACGTAATCGCTTGGCCGGGATCTTGACAGAAGAGATCGGAGCAATAGTTAAATTCAGGCCCCATGACTCTCCCTCCGGGTTCCCTGACTCACGGCGCATAGTGGGCCCCAATCGGTAAAAGCTGGCCAAAAATCAGAAGCTGTGCCAGTGTGCTCATAACGTCAATCCGAATTTACCCACTTTGTTCTTTTTTTTACTTTAGTTCAACCGTATTTATCGTATAAATTCAAATATTGATGCGATACATTGGGAAAAGCCATGTGGGAAAACGTAGGAAAACTATAAAATAATTACATTAAAAATACAAGTATTCCATATTTATTTTTTATGTAATATTTTACAGTAAAATGAATACCAATTAAGGAAATTACATGGGAAAACTAAGTCTCAGAACTAGAATCACGAACTAGTCAGAATTGGTAGACATAGAGGTATCCTCCTTCGTTTCGTCTCTTTTGAGCAATGACGAAAGTGACCCACAGTCTGAGAAAATCAGAAGTCTTTGAATATTAAGATATGCAGGATAGTGAAAGTGGTGAGTCTGGTAGGGTAGCGAAAGGATCCTGGTGGTGAAGGTGGAAGGAGAACCGACTTACACAGTGACCGTACAGTTGTACATGCCCACGTCTAGCCATACGGAAGAAGAAATTAAGGGAGTGCATGAGCAAATTGAAGAAGTCCTCGGGGTAGTGAAGGGAAAAAATAACCTCATCATCATGGGAGGCTGGAACGCCGTGGTAGGAGAGAAATAGTGTAGGATAATCCGGACTGGGTAAAAGAAATGCCAAGAGAGAAAGGCTAGTCGAATTCTGCAATGAGAAGAATATGGTAGTAGCCAACACACTCTTTGAGCACCATCCGCGTAGGAGGTACACATGGAAGATGCCAGGGGATATAGCCAGTTACCAACTAGACTACTTGCGGGTCAAAGTTAGATAAAAGAACCAAGTCAAGCAATGAGAGAATTATCCCGGTGCGGATATAAACAGTGACCACAACCTAGTTGGCGTGGACAGGCACCTTCTATACTAGAAAATCAAGGAGATAAAACGCGAACCAAGATGGGACACGAAAATACTGGCCGAAGGAGGAAATAGAGAGAGATTCGCCGCAGCCGTCGACTGGAAACTAGAAATAGAGGATGAAATGGGCATCGAAGAAAAATGGAATGAGCTCAAGAGGACAATCACAGAAGTAGCAGAGGAGCAACTGTTGTTTAATTTATTTGTTCGGCGGAAGGTTTAGTGTTGATATGATTGTATTGGATTTCAACATATGTTAATCAGTCATTCATTAAGTCAACCAATCGTTATATTTTTCTGGCGTCTATTTTCTTACATTTACGTATGTCCACCTCACCTCAAATGCCAACCTCACCTTCCCGTGGTATCCCCTGTTTAAACTGACGAGGCAATGGCGACCGAGTGACTCCCGGTATAAGGAGTCCCATTACCAAGTGCCAACGGTCTCGTAGAGAGCGGAAGAGCGGGTAATGGGATCAGGGCACTCCGTTGTCCTAGGGGTAGGAAACTTCCCCTAAAAGCGGAAGACCTTGTTGGGAAGGCAACGATATTGGAATACAGAATGAAACGGAAAACCACTGTATTAAAGATCCTAAGGATATTCCTTGCATTACACAATGATGATGGCTTCTTATGCTAAATGTTCCGGAGGTAAAATAGCTTCCCAGTCGGATCTCCGGGGGAAGCAACAAAAGGAGCAACATCGAAACAAAGGAAAGAGATTGCAAATAGGAACGTGGAATGAAAAGACTATACTACAATACGGAAAGCTGGAGAACCTTAAAAGAGAAATGGAAATAAATAAATTGGATTTGACAGGGCTGAGTGAAGTGAGGTGGGATGGACAAGAGGAAATGAGGAGTGATGGAGTTACCATATTCTATTCGGGAGAACAGAGGGGAAAAAATGGAGTGGGAATAATCCTGAGAAATGAAATACCAAAAAGAGTACAAAAGGTAATGTATGTAGATGATAGATTAATAGCAGTAACAATTGGAATGGTCCCGAAGGATCTACTCATGATACAAGTGTATATACCGACATCAGCCTAGGAGGAAGAAGATACAGATAGCAATTATGAGATGATTGAAAATGTATTAGAAGAGGAAAAGGGCTGCTGTAAGGTGATTATGGGAGACTGGAATGCTGTGGTTGGAGAAGACGAAGAGGGAACTGTAGTGGAAAAATATGGTTTGGGAGTAAGAAATAAAAGAGGAGAAAGATTAGTGGAATTTTGCAGAGAGATGAAATTGTTTATAGCCAATACATGGTTCAAAAATCACAAAAGAAGAAGGTATACATGGATGTCACCGACAGAAGATATCCGAAGAAGATATCAGAAGAGAGAAGAGTTATCAGATAGATTATCTCTTGGTTGAACAAAGATATAGGAATGCAATTAAGAAATCAAACGGGTTGCCGGGAGCTGATATCAATAGTGACCATGTCTTAATAAGGATGGAAATTCAACTAACATTGAAGAGAGTGGAAAAAGACAAGGTAGTAAAGAAATGGAGCCTGGAAAAGATGGAGGAAATGGGTAAGGAAGATATAGGGGAAAAACTGTCCAAAGTAATTACAAAAGATCCAAAGGGGGAGGAGGAAATTGAAGAAATTTGGATGAGGATAAAAAATTCTATAATAAGTGAAGCAGAAAAAGAAATAGGATACTATGGAGGAATCAGAGCAAAGAAGCCCTGGGTAACAGAGGAGATGTTGAAGAAGATGAAAGAAAGGAGGAAGTATAAAAATAAGAATGGCGAGCAAGAAAGATAAATGTATCGAAGGTTGAATAATTTATTGAAGAGGGAAACTGAAAAGGCAAGAGATAAGTGGCTTGCGGAAGCATGTGATGACATAGAAAACCTCGAAAAGAAAGGAAAGTATGACCTGATGTATAGGTAGGTAAGGGCAGTAACAACTGATAATGGGAAAATGAAGAGTAAATTGAGAGAAATTGAGAGTATAGATGGCATAATTATGCATGAGAGGAAAGAAATAACAGAAAGATGGACAGAATATTTGGAAGACCTGTATTGCTCAAAGGAGAAGCCAGTGGATTTGGACTTGGAGGCAGAAGAAATGGTGCCCCCGAAAGATAGAGGTTTATCAGTGTTGAAGAGGGAAGTAGAAAAAGCAATTGAAGAAATGAGAAAAGGGAAGGCAACAGGAATGTATGAGATCCCTATTGAATCTTTCAAGTGCTTGAATGAAGAGGGTGTGAAGGAAATTGTTAACATGTGAAACAAAATATATCACACTGGTGAATGGCCTCAAGATTTTGTAAGAACAGCCATGGTACTAATTCCCAAGAAGCCTGGTACATGGAAATGTACTGAACATAGAACGATAAGCGCTTTAGTAGTTTTAGTTTAGATAAGAGTTTTGAACAGGAGGTTAATAAGAATAATGGAAGAAAATATAGGGGAGGAACAATTTGGTTTCCGGAAAGGGAAAAGAACAGGGTCGCCATTGGCCTGTTAAGAATAACTGGAGAAAGGTACATAGAGAGAGGGAAACAAATGGCACTTTGTTTTATTGATCTGGAAAAGGCTTTTGATCGGGTTGAATGGAATAAAATGTTAGATAGATTAGATTGGAGATAAACCTAGGAAAGACAAAGATGATGCCAGTAAACTGTGAAAATTATACGAGTGTGAAAATAAATGAAGGTGTAACAGGAAAAGTGAAAATCTACCGGTACCTAGGAACGATGGTTACAGACGACTGGAGAAGTATTGCAGAAATAAAAGCAAGGATAGCAATGACAAAAGAGGCCTTCAACCAGAAGAAAAACTTGCTATGCAATAAAAGCCTCGATCTGGAGCTGAGAATGAGACTAGCTAAATGTTATTCACGGAACGTTTTCATGTATAGATGTGAAGCGTGGACATTAGGTAAGAGGGAAAGGAATAGAATTGAAGCTTATGAAATGTGGGTGTGGAGAAGGATGGGAAAAGTGAGATGGGTGGATAAGATGAGAAATGAAGAGGTTTTGAGCCAAGTAAAAGAAGGAAGATAGCTTCTAAAGGAAATAAGGAAAAGGAAAGGAAACCGGTTGGGCCATGTAATGAGAGGGAAAAGTATAATAACTGTGGCAATTGAGGGTTCAATTGAAGGAAAGAAAGAGAGAGGATGGAGAAGAATTAAATTGGTGGATCAGGTGAAGAACATCAGCTATGATGAAGCAAAGAAGGAAGCTCGGGACAGAAGCGGATGGAGAGAGCAGTGGTGTACTGGACCTGCCAGCAGGCAGAACAACAGATGATGATGACGTATGTCCATATTTATGACTTACAGTATCTACTCCATTTGTTAGCGGCTTTGAAGAATAAATTCCTCAGCCATAGCCGCACCATATACGAGTATGATATCCTTGTTCACTGTGGAAAGAATTGTACCAAAAATATAGTTAAATAGATAGATCCAATGTAATTTTGCAGTAGATAACTAATGCAAGGTATGATATGGCCACTGGTTGAGGTCGTCAGAATGATCAAAAACCCCGAAATCAAATCCTCATCAGTCCCTAAAAAATTAAGCATTGCTTTCAAATCATTCCACACAATACCAGAGTTATGAAATACACAATGAGACTTGGCTTTCTGTCATCATTGTCTTATAAACTAAAGACACATTTTGCAACTTAAAAAATAGAGAGGAACCTGTAGTTTCTGTAGATTCTTTTCCACAGAATGTCTCCTTGCAGTATCTTAATCATTGGAATTTTTACAGCTCCGTTTCGGAATGTCTACAATAAGCCCATAGTAGATTTAAATAACATTTGGATAATACTTTTCTTTCTATCCACCTGATGCTTACCTCCGTCACTAAAATTCACCTTAGAGAGTGTTCAAGTTCAACAACCGTCCCTAAATCCAATCCATGCTTGCACAAAAGGGTAAGTACAACTTTTACATGCTTATTCACCTGTACTGATTTGCTTCTGATGATTCTGGAAGCGGTGTGTACCAGTAGTTCAGAAAAATCCATTTCAGACATTTCTTCATTAGCAAAAATACCCACTTGATAGGCTGAATATGTAGCAAACTTCACACTCCAGTAGCTTGGATAGAGCTAATGCCCATATTTTTAAGCCGCTTCTCCGTGGAAGTGAACATTGAGTGGTGACATAGCCAGAAACTAATAGCGAAAGGGCTTCTAAAGTTGAAAAATCGCTTTTTTATCATCAATTTCCTCAATTTACTTAGCACATCTTTAGCTCTTGTTGAAGTAGCTGTGATCTCTTTTATTTATTTCTCTGTAGCCTCATCAATATCGAATCGATATCTCAACGATGCCGCAAAAATAGCTCAGCAGCCTCGGTATCAGCCATTAAACTTTCAGTTTTCCTTCATTTAGATCTTTCACTGAAACTCCCAAATAGATTTGATGGTTTATCACGAGATGACTCGTCTGGGAAGGCAAAAAGAACGATTGAAGATTTTTATATCTAAAAATTCGGTTTAGACTATTCTAATTCCAGGTTTCTGACTATTCAAAATAGCTGGCGACTTACCTAAATTGAAGGTGGATGACTTGTGCTCTTCAGGTGGGAGTAAAACTTCTGACTCTAGCAACTTACTTAGTGTTCTTCGGAAGACGTTATACCGTAGAAAAATTTGGCTCGATTTCCTTTTTAGCGATGAAATTAACTCTTCTGAAAAGATATTTTCACAATATTTTTGAATTCCTCGTCTCCTGTCATTCTGAATTTGAATTTCCGTTCTGATATCAAATACTCGGAAATATATTTCTTCCTCAATGTTAACTCAAACTTTTTTTATTTTCCTCTTTCGTTTCATGATGCAGCTCAAGGAGTGACGTGCTCATTCTCCAGAACACTCGTCAAATTTCCTTCCTTTAAACCCCTCCCATCGGTACGCCGTACACTGGTACTGTTGTCGGTTGTAAGCCCCTATGCAGTTTGACGCGTGCGCCACACTCCTTCGGTTAACTTTTTTTTATAAATTGTAAGTTTTTTCCTTATTTTGTTAGCATCTATTATTTTCACAAGCTATATAGCTACAAAAAAGGAAATTCTTGCCAATGCTTGAAATAAGCAATATTTTAATATTGCCTCCTGGCAAAAAGTCATTGGGAATAGGCAAGCAGTCGCTCGGTTAGGGACCTAACAAAGCAAATGAATAAGTGAGTATGGTGTCAAAATGTAAAGAAGGCATTGAGAAATGCCTTAAATGAAGTAAAAAATACGATTTATTAATTAAAGCTCTCCTAAAGAGGGATTATCTCCCGATGTGGACCTTGCGCTCGGTTAGGAAGTTAAGGCGGTAAAGCACCGAAAGCTCGACAGATTAATCACCAGAAGTCGCCAAAGAGCAGATATCCGCAGGATTTATATTTTGATTCTTTGTGTACGATCTGGACACTTTCTAGCGGCGGAAAAATCTTTGTGTCGATAAGTGTCGATGGAAAATATTTTTCACACTTGATTTTTAACTTTCGTAAAAAATACAATGAAAGTTAAAGGCCTATGTTAATGTACTACACGATGGAAATATAATCATAAAAATAAAATTTCTTATTTGATGAGGATGTATTAAACAGCGAAATATACTTTTAAATTCTACACCATTACCCTAAGCTTTAGCCATCGCCGCTGAATGCCCTTTTCCTCTGACTTTTGACTGATTGTTGTCGCTTAACAGAGAGCAGAATGAATCCACTTAGGGAAGCAAATTTATAGGAGACATAAAGGGGAACAATAAAACAACTGTCGAAAAATTCTCAAAAAAAGTTGAAATTTTGATTTTTGGCCAGCTTTTTCCAATTTTGGGCCCGGACTGTGCGTCGATTCTTTCACATCAACCCCGATCGGAACCATGAGTGCCAACCCAAAGTCCTATCGTAACTTCATTTATACCGAAGCTATACTAGACGAAGAATGGTTCCGGAACGTTATATTTCGCTTAACTTCCGCTGATGAAACTTTAATCTAGTTAGACACAAAGTTTTACTTCCAAAGAACAATGTGTTAAATAAGGTAGCTTATAGCTTAGTCCCGGAACAAAATTATCCGTTGACTCCGGTTTCAATTAACATCCCTGATCCTCAAGGAGTGAGTCGCTATGTTTCAACATCGAATCTCTTGGATCTCTGCCATTTCTTAAGCCGAAAAGATTCTCCTTTATCCATTATCATCTTTTCTCTTTCGAAGAAGGATGTTGGTGTTAAGGAAGTCAGAATCATGTGATACAAAAGTTATCGCAAATTTTTGCTAACTTAGTCGCTGAATTATTCTTTGGCAAAGAAATGCAGTCTTGTCGTTTGAATTTGAAAGTTAAAGGTCCTTTTCCCATAGAGTTAGAGTCAAACCATGGAGAGCCCTCCTCGGACTTCTATCTGGATCATTGCTAATCTCTACAAGAGTTCCCTCAATTCTTAATGCCTCTAAGTCTTTCATGGCATTCAATCCCATTGCAAACTCCTCTCTCCTTGGAGGTTGATTTCTCGGGTTTCCATCCGGGTCAAAGGAGTTATCTTCGACATGTTTCGGCAGCTTACTCCGCTACCGTCTTCAGGAATGAAGTGGCGATGACAGTGAATCGGCCGCTATATATAAGAGTCCAGTGTCGTCTGGTTTTCCCGCGCAATCCCGTGATTGGCTCTCTTGTGCCGCTCCTCTTCTATCGACTTCAGGATGGTCTCCACGCGTTACTCAGGTGTAAGCCACTGTCACGGTTCATTTTTCTTTTTTCCAGTTTATTTTCAATGGCTTCCTTAACAATCCGGTCCCAATAGCTTCTTTCGCTGCAAAGGACCTTCGTTGAATCCAAGTCCACCCTGTGGCCGTTGAAGAGGCTGTGCTCAGTAACAGCAGACTTTTAAGGTTGCCTCAGCCGGATGCAGCGCTCGTGCTCTTTCAATCCCGTCTCCAATGTCCTTCCGGTTTCACCCACATACGCCTCTACGCACTCGCACTGTATCCTGTAGACTCCCGGAGTCTTCATTCCCAGTTCGTCCTTCACCTTCACTACGTTGTCGTCTCTCCTTGTTCGTTATTCACCGCATAACACTTCACCTCTAAACTGCTCCTCTAACTCAATGTTGAGGCATTCTTTCATCTTTCCCTTATGTCCCCACGCATCCTTTAAATCAAACATCGTTCACACATCGCTTCCACCGTCTATGGATTTCCTTTCTTCCTTCTCTCCTCTCGCTAACTTTACCTTGAGACTCCTGCCGTTTAAGAATGGCATATTTTGATTGTGTATTCAGTCCTTTTAAAATTAAATTTCGTCAGGTCCTCCACTTTCTTTCACCTCTATTTTAATTAGTTATCCGTCGCCATTCTAAGTTATCTACGATTTTTATTGCCATTTAACGCCTCATTCCGAGTGTTTCTTTCTTTGCATGCCATGATATCAGAATGGGAGATTGGCATGGTAAGTATAACGGCTAACTTCCACGATACCCGATTACTTTGATCTGTTTCCTCCTCCTCCCTTGTGTTTTCTCTCGATTCCTAACTTTTCCAACCGCGTCAAAAACTACTTAAAAACTTGACAAGCATGCGCGATAACGTTAATCGAATCCAATAAACTGCAAAGATGAATTTTTACTCCTCGACTTAACATCGCAAGTGGCCGCCGCTGTTCGATCCTCGGAAAGCGAAAATGAAGCTAGCCTTATCCATGCATGTTAACAGTCCGTCCTCGTTCGATAGGTCGTTGTCATGGGGACGGAAGCACCCTTCCGACTCCAAACTAGCTTCTTCACGTACGCCTCTCGAGTCACCCCGGTTCGATCGTGCGTCGACACATCGCATGTGCAGTCGATAAAATTTCTTGCGCCATTACCGATTTTTCTTCTAGCCTATCGACCCACTGCGTGACTATGGAGGTTCCCTCGCCGCCGTGGAAACGGAAAACACGCGCTCTACGCAAGGAGGGAAGAAAATCCTGGCGGAGACGCGTCTCGAATGCACTCCACGCGCTCCGAATGCATCTTCTTACACACATACACAATCTCTCTCTCTCTATCTCTGTCCATCTCAATACCTGGAGCGAGTGTTGATCGCGACCCTTTGAGACATGGGCGCATCGAAATAACTCGAAGAGGCGAGAAAGGGGGAGGGACGAATGAGGCGAGGAAGGAGGAGGGATAGGTCTCTCTCTATCGCATCTTTCACTCGAGAAAGAGTTGGAATCGTCGCCGCACCGTCGCTATGCACACCGGAGCCAATGTCTAGATAACGAACACCAAGTGCACTAAATCAGCGAGAGAACTGAACCATTCACACATCTCCATAACGACGCCAATAATACGAATGTGATGCTCTCTGCAAGCTATTATCGCTCCCGTTTCCGAAACACTATACTGTTAATGTGTTCGCTTTCTATGATAATGAGACCCTTTTCCTCGAAAAATCTTAATTTTTTTGTGGAGAATGTGTTTTTTTGCGAATAATCAATGAGCAGCACCGAAGTCATCTAGAAATGTACTGTTGTGGCGCGACAGAGAGATAAAGAGAGAGAGATGTGGTGGTGAGTGAAATTATGGTTTTGTGAGAGAGGGGGAACGACGAAGATGTCGCGCGGCGGATGCAGAGCCGCGTGAGTGACTCCTCCGTCTCCCATCCCGTTCCCTCCCCATCACGCCCCCCTCCCCCATCCCCTTCACCCGACAAGCCCCTCTACTTGAGAGAGTGCGAATTAAGGAGGAGAGATGACGCGACTTTAAACTTAGGGCCTTGTCTCTCGTGAAAGCTGAAGGCAAGGTGGAATAATGGATGAGGTGCTGTTCGCTCGAGATGTGTTGTGTGCGCTCCCCCAACCCCCCCAAGGGGTGGAGTGGAAGAGTGAGGTAGTAAAGGGGGGAGGGGCTGTATTTTGTGCGAATTCTGGCGTGTTCAGTGCTCGAGGCTTCCTTGGGGGCCACCATCGCGCTCTGTTTAAGAACCGCCCCCTTTTCCCGCCGCCTAATTTCGCTCGTTTCAATAATAATGGCAGCTCGCGGCGGAGACGAAGAGACGAGAGGATGCGAGGGAGGAGAGATAGACACGCCCCCCTCCTTCAGTTAGTTTCCTTGGCGGCGGCGAGAGGAGAGAAGAGGAGGAAGGGATAAGCGCCACGAGAGGGAGGCTTATTCGTGTTGGGATTCACCACCGCCCCCGCCCCCGTCCGCTCCCGCTCCTTCCATGAGAGGGCACCTCTTCCTCCTCTTCCCCTCCCTTCCCTCTTCCCCCCTCTTCCCCCACATCCCACATCCACCCACACCCACCCGCTGCACATACTCTTTCCCATTCGCGCTTTCTGATGCGGCCGCGTTGCGTTCCGCGGCGTTTGTGTTGCGGCAAGAGTTAGATGTTCTTAGATAAGGGCCTAGCCTTCATTTGAATTCATTGTCTTTACTTCATCATCAATTGTAAATGTTATAGTTACCTGCTACAGCAGTAATAAAATTAATTATTTTTACTTTTAATGTTGCTGTTATTTTATGACCATGTAATTAATGTCTGTTTTTATGCAAATTTTGAATTAGGTATTCATTTTTTTTTTATTTCATAACAATTCAAACTGTTACGTACATTATATTTTTGTTGCTTTTAGGGGTATGTACCCAGAGCATCGAATAAATCCATTCATTCATTGAAACACCAGTTCCCGTAAGATCACCGAAGTTAAGCAATGTTGGGCCCGGACGAGTGTTGGATGGTTGACCATTCATACCTTCACCGTCGCGCTCTTGTCCCCTTTCTGCATGTGGCAGACAGGTTAAAACATGGGGTTGGCAGAATGGACCACTCAAGGTCTAGGTGCCCGAACTCCTGTCGAAGGCTCCCCCAACTAACAATCTATCTAGATGTCATTACGTGGCTTTTCTTCCATTGATGAGTTCTTTATCCATTGAACTCATTATTTTAATATCCACTTGAATTCATCGAACCTATCACAATGGCAACGTGCTAAAGGTCGGGTGCCTTCCCGGAAAATAATATGTGCAGAGAGATGTCCGAGAGAATTTCATACACTGGGCATAAAATAATGGCATTTATCTAACATTGCAAGGGAGACAGTAGTGACTATGACTCCTAGAAGACTGATAAACGGTGTCCATGACTTGCCGTGCCGTGGGACATTCCTCTTTTCCAGTTCAGTCATCTTCTTCCCTTAATCTCTCTTCGATTCCACCGTAACTGCAACAAATACATCGTACTTATCTCCGGCCAATATAGTACTTCATGCGCGTACATCGTATTACAAGGAAATGAGTGCACCGTGCTCAAGTCTCCTTTGTCGACTGTTTATGTTTACATGAGTCTGTGCGCCCGAAGGGTCACTAATGTTAACGACGATTTCTGACGTGGGTTCCGACAAACGGTTGTTCTTTAAATGAATCGTGAGCGAAACAATTCGGACCAGATTGAGCGTTTCATGAAGTCAACAGTTTCGGGCGAGATGTTGTGGAACTGCACATTCGGAATGAAAAACACTCGATGTTGTACTGTCCACTTTCTTTTTATAATACTCAAACTTTACCGCACATGTTTCTGTCAAGCTTTAATACACTGTATCTGACGATGGCCAATTAAAGAGTCGAATCACGTGCAGTATAGTTTGAGTATTATTAAAAATGTGGACAATACCACATCGAGTGTTTTTCAATTTGAACGTTTCATATTGACGCCAATCGCAAACTCGGCTTAAAAGGCACGGCGGGGTAATTGCACTCAGTCCCAGGACACATCCAAAGAACATGTGCTTATTCCTGAGTATGAATCAAAGGATAGGGGTAAAAGCTGAATGCATTGCTTAAACAAATGCCGACGATTCGGGCGTGAGGCGGTGGAAATGAAACGCCGTGGACGGCTTACCACCCCACGCGTAGATGTACTGAATTCGAGGAATGCCAGAAACGCCACAACTCAAAAGAGCCCCATCTCTCTCTCTTACTGAGTTAGGATGTGCAAAATGGACAAAATTCTGGTCTAGCTCGTGTGAAGAGACCGAGAACTGACCACCTCGAGGGTGATGCCGCCATTGAGTCTGACCGAAGTCGGCACATGACAAGAAGAAACCTTTAATGGAGTGAGATGCGTGCGTGACTCCCCAACCGGTTGAAGCAGAACTTGATCAAATTTACCGACAACCTGCCAAAAGAGCCAACTCTCCATATATCGCAGAATTGTACTCCTCCAGCCAAACTACCATCTCCTATAAAGGAGAGTCTTTCCTCAGTCTCAAGAGGTTGCACTTAGTCTTTACACATGCATGGGAAAGAAGCAGGTTTGACCTACTCTGAGATATTCAGAACAATTACTTGTAATGACATAGAATAAGTATAGAGAGGTTAATTTTAAAGTATTGTACCGCTCAAAAGGTAAGTATTGTTGAAAGTCAGAGAATCTACCCCAGTTTTCCACATTTTAAGGGTCCTGTATATCTCTAGTACGTATTTCCTTTATCGCCTTAGTAAATGATCTAACCTTCTTCATTCCGTTCATGAAACCTATTCTATTTCTTCTCCTTCCTCGCTAGCCAAACATCTTTCCCTCTATCACACACTTGAATTGAACTCCATCCCTTATCACTTCCTCCAGCCCCCTGCCCTGCCTATCCAGGATTTTATTCAAAAGTTTCCTTTCCTCGCCCACCATTTTAAGCACTTCCTCGTTAATCTACCTTTCTGTCCACCTCATCTTTTCATCATCTGCAGCCTATTCTCGTCCTCCTGTCTGAGACTCCGCATTTCTGCCCAATACAACGCTACACTCCATATCAAGCCTTCACCAGTCTCTTCTTCATATCCTTACCCAATGTCCCGGTAACCAGTTCCTCTCTGTTATTAAACGCTTCTCTGGCTAACGCTATTCTCCTCCTTTACTACTATGCCCATTTTCTTCTAGCATTCTCCCTAAGTAATTAAATTACTCTGCTTGCCCAAGTTTGTACCCTCCAACTTTTATGACCAGCCTCGCTTTCTATGTCCAAGAGAGTCTTATTACTTTTTTTTCTAATGATTCATCTTCATTCCTAATTTCCCGCAAGGAATATCTAAAGTATGTATCTACTTAAGCTTGTATTCCCTTCGATGATTGACTTGCCAACTCCTGATAGTCCACAAACCTAACCGACATTATCAGCTGCCGCCCTACTTTGATTCCATATTGTCTTTCCGACACCTGTTTTACCATTTTCTCAGCATAAATGTTTAAAAGCAAAGGCGACAACAGACACCCTTGACAAACTTCGCGACAGATAGTTGCTCACCCTAATTCGCCGTCACCTATGCATTACTCTATATTTCTTTTTATGAGTACTTGCATCGCAACAATTGTATCCCGAGTTGACTTTCCCATTGGGACCCATATCTAGTCATTATCTAAGTGATAATTAGCCTAACTCTTCGGCACTATATCGATTATTCTAAGTTAAACTTTGACTGCTTGTGATATCAAACTCCTTGTTCTATAGCCTCCTCATTTCGGCACTTACTTATTATACGGCATTAGAATCAGGACTGTGTTCACGAAGTCCTCTGGCCATACTCCTTCATGGTAGATCCTACGTATATCTTCGAAAAAAGCTTGCCTTCCTTTATTTCCTAAATTGTTAAGCAGCTCCTAAGATATGTTATCTACTTCTACAGTTTTTCTTGCCTTCATCTCTTTCAATGCTTTCTCTGTTTTACTTTTAAACATCATTGGCCCAAGGTTATTTTCATGTAGTGTTCCCTCATCCTCTATAGCAACATTTTTTGGTCTACTATCGCAGTCATATAGCTCCTCCACGTATTCTCTCCACCAGTTTTGAATATCTTTCTGCTCGATTAATATTCTGCCTGTTTTTCCCTTAACCTTTGGTACCGTTTGCACTCTCTCACCTCCCGATGGTAACTTTACTTTAGTGTATAACACACCCACTTCCCCTTCCTTTTGCAATTTCTCCTTTCTTTGCTTTGCCTTTTCCACCAATCTACCTTCGCCCTATCGGTTATTCACCGTAGTTCCTTATTTAGCTCCTTGTATTTTGCCTTACCTAGGTCGATGTCGACGTTTTTCCAATTCCTTCATTTTCCTAACCATTACTTCCGTAACCCACTGCTATTTTACCCTCCCCGTTGCTGCTGCTTCTATTGTTTTCTCTGCCGCTCTTATAATGCCTGTTTTTATATTCACCCACTTCTCCTCGTCTGTTCCTATTTTCTTGGCTTTCCCTGTGTTCCATTCAACTAGCTTCTGATATACTCTCCTTTTTTCCCCCTTTAAATCTTCCAGGTTCCATCTCAATATTCTTATACCCTTACTAAGCCATGTGAATCTAACATCACATTTCATATTAACTAATAAATAAGTTGAGTTTGAAGCAGCCCCTGAATAGCTCAGCGAGTTCTGACACTTCCTGAATCTTTGCCCAATCATGATGTAGTAAAGCCAATACCTCTCAATGTCTACCGGCACTCTCCATCAGTACCTCCACCAAATATGGCCTTTTAAACAAGTGTCTGTTACAACTCGCCTATATCTCCTTCAATATTCAACTCCCTTCTCACCACTATCATTTCTCAGCTCTTATTCATATCCCCACACTTCATGTCCATCTCTCACCTATCCCACTACTTAGTTCCAGTCGCCCATTACCATTACATTTTTCTTGCCCGGGATTCCTCTGATTATCTCCTCTAGCCGTTTATACACCCCATCCACCTCTTCCTCCCTATAATTGCCCGTTGGCATGTACACCTACACCAATGCGAAATTTGTAGGGCGTGCGTTTATTTCTACCACTATTATCCTGTCGTTCACCTGTTCAATATACACTACCCTCATCCACAATTTTGCGTTCAATACTATAGCTACACCACGTTGACTCTCATCCCCACCACTATAGATTACCCAGTCACTATCACTCCAGTAGCCCCCCATTTCCTTCCATCTCGCCTCGCACAGCTTCGAGGTATCAATGTTCCATATCTCCATTTCCCGTTTCAAATTTTCCAGCTTCCTAGCTCTCATCATTGCCCTAACGTTCCAAGTTCCTTTTTTATCGGTATTTTCTTCCTCCTCTTCTGTCTCTTCCTATCATTTGAGATCCTTATATCCTTTGTTGACGTGGCAGTGCTAAATGTTCGTGAGATGACGACCTCGGGGGCCTTTGCCTCCCCCGCTGTCGGGTACGACCGACCCCGTAGTTGCCAGGATTCATTTCTGTTTGAGAGACTTTCATATTTCTGGGTAGTTGATAGTTGAGAGGGACTCCCAACCCCGCTTCCCGACAGTGTTTTTCACGTGACGCTATCACGGGTCTACCTTTCGTCTGGTTCCAATCCTTTGACCTCTCTGTCATGGGTGGCCGAACCAGGAGCAATTTTTATTGCTCCCGCCAGTCCATCACTTGGTGTTTTTGGAACGTCCAAGCCCTTCCACCACGTCAAGGTTGTAGTCCACGGGCAGAGTACAGAGAGGTATTCACCTCATAATCCCTCAGGGGGATTCTATCCTGGCAGCGGTGGTGGGAGTGGAATGAGGCCTGGGAAAGGGTTGGAAGGAACATTGAGACGCCCTGTGCGTCCTGAGCCCTGAGTCCTGAGAGGATTTGTGTCTCCTTGTTGCCCACCGGGAGAATGCCTCGCATGGATCAAGGCGCCGTCTGGAGGAGAGCTTCCTCCGTCCCAGGTGAGGGGTAAATGGCTGAGGGTTAATGATCCACCACCAAAGTCGCTCATCGAACCCTAATCCGACGGTAGGCAGCGAACACTAGCCCCGCCCCACTCCTCAGGTGTATGAGTCATCGAAACTGAATATGTGAATCTTTTTTAACATTTAATTTATTTTTCGTTTGATCGTTTTTGTCACTGAAGACACTTCTTTCATGTGCCCACGAACATATTTGGCATGTAAACTCATATAATTGGTTACCTAATTATTTCCCATGAGAATTGGTGTAGAATAGGCATTTGGAATTCGTATCGACCACTTCTGTGTCCGTGACTCGTGGCTGCCGCAGCGACACGTGCTCTCGCCACGTGTTTCCTCCCAGTGAGCGTCTCTCTTATGCACACTCTCTCTCTCTCTCTCTATTCCCATTCCGCAGGTATGGTTCCAGAACCGACGCGCCAAGTATCGCAAGCAGGAGAAACAACTGCAGAAAGCGCTTGCGCCGTCCGTGCTGCCCTCGTGCAACGGTGGAATGATGCGAACCATATACCCATCGGCTGCCTCCCGAGGATACCAGCCCTATCCTCACCCCAACTCAATCAACACGATGAACCGCTACCCACAGGTAAGCCGAGGTACTTATTCCACGACCAATACTCTCTCTCTCTTTTCTCTTTGTTTGTGAACTCGCAATTGCTTGCCTTTGCTTCTGCCTGCACTCCCCCCCGCCATCAGCTTGTGTGCATGTGCCAGTTCCCCAAAATTAGGAAGCGTCTTGACAGAGAGAACTCACACAAATATGCGAAACGGTCACAGAATTTCAGGACCATGAGGATATTTTTTCGCCATGCATTGAAACAACTACTTATAAAAAAATTACTGCACAACCTACAACAACTAAATTACTACTATAGTTTCAATCGTACTTTTTTCCTTTTTACGATACCATCGCTGAGTTATTATTAGGCCTATACATTGGACAACATTATGACATCGACGAAACACCTCAGCTGACCTATGCGCCTCTATATATTAACTTCATTTTGGAGAGCGAATAATGCACAATCCGGAGCAATTTAGTACAAACCGTTTAGTCATAGCGGAGATATACCTGAAGCAAAAGATGCTGTGAAGAGTGAGGATAAAGGAAGCATTAAACATAGTAAGATTTAAAGAAAATAGGAAGATGGGGGAGTTAGCAAGGAAGTTCAATAATACCTCAAGAATAAAAACCCCTGTGTAAACAAGAGGTACGAGAAAACAAAGAGCAGCCTAAAAGAATAAACAGAAAATATATCATAGCCGACGTAAGAAAGAATATAAGAAAGAATTGGTCACTCAAGAAATGTTGAATATAATGAAAGGAGGAGAAAATGGAAGGTGGTGGACTGGTTCGGGAATCGAATCACGGGCCTTACGATTTTACGGCGGATACTCACACCACCAAGCAACTAAGAAACCATTGTAATCGGCGGGGGTTTATACCAACAAACACCCCCCAAGGCATTTCCCACAAGAGCGGTCAATAGATCGCACTAGAGCTGCAGTTCACCCACCGGCAGAGAGAGAATGACAAGCACAGGAGGCGAAATGAAAGAATAACACAAGCACACAGACAGTGGTGAAAAAATACAACAGGCTTTTCGAGGAACGTAGATCCCAAGTAAGAAATGAGCCGTTCGGGCCATACAATCATACAATCATTCACTCAGACCGCTCAGCAGAAAATAAATACATAAATAGTTAGACAGAAAGGTAGAAAGAAAGTGGATAGGAAAACACAAAATCGGCGAACACAATCGTAGAGTGAAGGTGTACAGATGGCCGATTCTAAGTGGATATCGCAGTCATAGCCGGAATTCGCGATGATCTTCTGTGGTTACTAAACGCCAAGAACCTAGTTCTCCATAAATATAACATGAAAGAAATAAACCGAAGACTAAAATCCCAGTGTGCGGAAGAGAGAAGCCGAACACAGAAATCACCCTGATAGGAGAGAAATTAGTGCTAGTGGATTCCTTCACCTGTCTAGGAAGTATCATCACGTGGGACGGAATAAGTACAACGGACACCAAGCGAAGAATAGCTCTGTGCTGTTGAAAGAAGGGGCGAGGGGGAAACGGCTTTCCCAAACAGGCAAATAAGAACCAAAGGTATAGAGAAAAGAAACCATACTTTACTTCCAATTTAGAACAATCAAAATAGAACTGTAGAGTGCCGGTGGGAACCAAAGGAGACTGGGGGGGGGGAGGATATGACTGGGGAGTAGGTACCTTAAGACTGCGGCGGTGCTGCAACGAGGCGGCCCAGGCTGGTGAAGACGCGTGGAGACCGACCCTCCAGGACGGACATCCACTCGAAAAATCCCCCGATTCGGAATCGGGCCTCGTAATTAATTTGCAGGCGGGGGGCGCTTCCCTCGCTCGTAGTGAGCCGGGGGCATCGAAATATGCGGGAATACTTCCAACATGACCTTTGCTGCCGATCCGCCCCACTCTCCAGTGCTAAGGGGGTAACCGGCGGACCTGGTCTCCCGCTGACCGGCCCGAGGCCGAAGCACTCCACCGTCGATGTGGCCCTTGCCACGGGCTTGAGATGCGAGCCACGGCTCCGCTCAAGATAAGAAAGTGCTCAATGTCATTAGCCATCTGCTTTGTTCAAAGAAGATAGGACTGCAAACTAGAACACAGTGTGTGAAAACATTCTTGTGGAGTGTGGCACCCTATGGATCGGAAGAAGAGACAATTATATAAGCAGACCAGAATAGAAGTATAGGATTGGGATAGAAGCCTTCAAAACCTGGTGCTGAAGTAGAGAATGCTTAATATATGATGGATGGACAAAATCAGAAATGATTAAGTATGGAGGAGATTAGAATAGGAAGGGACTAGATGGGACACTTTAGAGAAAAGGAGAATCAGATGGATTGGACGCACTCCCCGAGGCAAAATAGATTCGTGAATAACATGATTGAAAGTAAACGGAGGGAAAAATCCATAGGAGGACGATTCATGAATAAACTCATGGTCGATTTAAAGGGGAAAGTGCATGGGAATAGCTTCCAAGAAGTAAGGGAACGAGCATTGGATAGGGAAAAGAAGGAGGGTTGCAGTCAACCAATCTTAGGTTTGAACGACCGATGAATGAATGAATGACGTATCTACCGAAATTACCTGATGAAGCCTTTGAAAAGATTATCCATGAAATTTGTGAGCTACCCATTTCATAATGTTTCATTTTATTAATCGAAGTTCAAATTGTCGGTAAATTATTTTTTATTGTGTGAGATTAAAATGTTGTGTCATAAAAATCACTCTTATAGTATAAATGTAGAACAAGGAATCTGGCCCTGTCCTGGAGTCGGGGTTGCATTTGACTCAATGTGGACGTAATATCATATAGTAAGTATATATATACATATATATATATATATATATATATATATATATATATATATATATATATATATATATATATATATATATATATATATATAATATATATATATATATATATATATATATATATATATATATATATATATATATATATATATATATATATATATATATATATATAAGCTAGCAACAAGGCGTTGAGGTTTGGGATGGATAGATAGGTATATCAGTGGACACTCACAGAAAGGCGATCCATGGCGAGGACACCGGTGTCGCCATGGATCGCCTTTCTGTGAGTGTCCACTGATATACCTATCTATCCATCCCCAACCTCAACGCCTTGTTGCTAGCTTATATTTCTAAATTTATTTCCTTTTTCTGTAATATATTTATATAGAGATATATATATATATATATATATATATATATATATATATATATATATATATATATATATATATATATATATATATATATATATATATATATATATATATATATATACACATATATCTATATATATACATATATATATATATATACATATATATGTATATATATATATGTATATATAGAGTGGCAAAGCAATGCTAATAACTGCTGGATATTACTTTTTGAGAGCTTTTGGGAAGAATTTCTCAGGCGCCACCACCTTAGGGAAGGAAGAATTTTGGCTTACGAAGAAGGCCACTCGGGGGCGCTAGTGGTACTCGGTGATTTTGCATCGACATACAGAAGAGTGGTTTTACCATGGCTGTTGTGTGTGCTTTTAATCGAGTGTCAATTGTTTTGTCGTTCCGATGATACATCGTTAAACAGTTGACTCCGTGTTTGGTAATCGCGTGTCTTATCATGTTGACATGAATTCGATTCATTATAGACGATGCTCATTGAAGGCACATTAAAATATATGTTTAATTTGGTTTCGACGACTCAATAAGATTTGTTTCCGTTGCTATGGGTCGATTAGTAAACATGCAGACACCAAAATCATCATAAGAACATCATGTGAGTTATGCGACGCTAAATGAAGTGGCCGTGTGCCAAAGCTCATTTGTTATGGCTTGTCGTGCAGCTTCGATACACCTGTTCCATCCTTCGGCCAAAGTATTATTTGAAATCTCATATCTGATCCTCTATATCTCTTTGCCAGTTATATGTACTTACTCTATGGTAATGTGCTTTGTTTGTTTGCAAAAGAAATAAATGATTTATCGTGGTAAAAACTGATATTAAAAAACCCACGATCCTGAGGAGACCGCACCGGAATGAAAACTATATGTGGTGACGCGACGGCAATCCGTCATCCAGCTAGACAGACGTCTAGCTTGCTCACGGATTGTCGTCGCGTCGGTGTTCCTCGGCGTTCGATGGGCGTTTCCCTTGTTCCAGTGTGGCCCAATTGCTCGCCCAGAAGCGTTTTTTCGCAGCTCGGCGTCAATACAAGCGACACATACAATCCTCTCGGCTCTCCACATCCAGGGACGTGTTCGAAGCATAAATATCCGTAAATTTGCACTTCTCAGGCGCCTTAACACCTCTGGGGAATATGGCTCCGGCAAGACGTGATGCGGCTCTGGACGGCTCAGGGTCTCTGCAAGCAAATACAACAACAGAAACCTCTCAGAACCGATATTAAAGTCAAATGATTTTTTTTAGTGGCGAATTTCAACCCTTGTTGTGCAAGCACTAGTGCGAGTGACTTCGTACCACATCATTTGTTAAATGCAATGATTGGAAATTCGTCAATTTGTCGTTACACAAACGACAATGTTGGGTTTCGTATTTATTGCGACATTGGCCTTGTAGGCACGACTATCGTCTCATGTGCTACAATGTGGACTTGAGGAGTGAACATCTAGAATTCTTTTCGAATATCCGCGGAGCAGCCAGCCGTAATTGTTATTGGTAAAGGCTATTTAAGGAAGCCTTGGAAATACAACTTCAGCCCAATAACTTAAATCGAGACTCGGGGTACTCGATAAATCAAGAGTGGAAACCGTTAATTTAAAAAATAATGACGGAAAGAAGTAACAACAATGGTCAGTCAGACGTAACCGTCCAAGACCCTATATAAGGGAGAACGCAGGTGGTCCGGGCATCATTACCCTGATGACGATGGAAATGTTATCCATCGAAACGTTGGCAGCAGCCAAAAATTTAACCCGGTATGAATCCCGAGAGAATTTCGCACATAATATTCGCCGGGAAAGTACAGATTCATTTACGCATAGGATATTCACTACAAATAATCTCTAACTTGTCGTCATTCGATTCTCCCTCTCATATTTCGCACCGCGGCGGAAACTCGCGCCCGTGCATTCCACACCACGTGTAAGATCTCCTCCTCTCTCCCCACCATCCTCGTCAACCCCCTCCCACCCTCTCCCCCCCTCCTTCCCCCCACCCACTCTCTCCATGAACCGAGACACGAGAAAGTCGTCTTGGCCACCTGCCTGAGGACGGGGCCGAGGGAATTCGCCGGGTGGCCGCCAGGTGGCCGAGTGATGGGTCGGGGGCGTCCCACGTGCTCTGGTGGGGCGGAGATTCTACCCGAAAGGGGGGGGGGAGGGGGAGGGTTAGCAAGGAGACGAGATGCTCCCCCCCACCCCTCCCCGGTGGAACCACTAACTTAATCACCCCCGACTAATTTCTAAACCGAGTTGATTAGCACAAGCGGCCAATTCCGGGGCAGTCGACCGTCCGACGGAGGAGACACTCGCCTCTCGACGCACACGAACCCCAGACGGAAGGGCCTCCAACCTGCCCCGCACCCCCTTCCCGCACCCGAGCAAAAGGACACCTTTCCACCCCCAACCACCCAAAGGGACACCCACCGAGAGAGAGGGATAGAGAGAAGGAGATTGAGGGATTCAAAGTGACGGTCTTCCTGTCGGTTTTGCGAATTAACCCGAAACATCCGCGCGCGTCGCCCACCCCCTTTACACCCCCTTACGTCCGTCCATCCTCGTGGGAAAAGGGGGGGGGGCTGTTGTTGGGGAAGAGGGGGTTCTGAGAGAGGGACGGCCGCCGACTGCGTTGCGTGGTGGGGGCGGAGGGGGAGGACGGGGAAGTGGAGGTGTGAGGTCGCACGACGACGCGAAATCAAAATATCTCAGTCTGCTCCCATCATTATTCTCATCTCCTCCCCCCTCCTCCTCCTCCCCCCTCCCACTCCTCCCTCCGCCATCCTCGCTCCGTCGTCCGGGAGACGAGCACGCGGACGGCCGCTTAGAGAGAGGGAGGCCCCCGTCGGGACGGGCCTCCGCCCCCACCAACTGATCCCCCAACTGACCGCCTCCTGACGACGACCCCCGGGGGCCCTACCTCCCCTTCCGAATCCTTCTCCCGAAATGAGACAAGAGGACGTCAACGTGAAACAATTTGATTTGAGACTCTCGGACACGCCTATCGCACCGCTAAAATTGATCGTCTTGAAGCTGCGATATTTCTTTGTTCTATGGCGTTTGCGGGTTTCAAAATAGCCAGTGCGTGATACTAATAAATAAGGTGAGCCACTTATGGTGCCTTTATAGCTCCGCGTCACGTTTTCGCCAAGGGCTGCGACAGCGCAGACCCCTCTTGGGGCCCTTTATAGCTCTGCGCTGCGCTAACAGATGAAGGACGATATGCGGGACGAGAACTCGGTGCCAAATTACATGCATTTCATCAGACCACGCTACATCCTCTTGGCATGTTGGTTGATTGCTGCGGTTGCGCTTCAGGATTGCCTCTGAATATTTCTTTCTTTCGCTTTGGGTTAGTTGGGAGTCTCACTAGTTTGCTTGTAGTGTCCTTTTCGTTGTTAACGGTTAGGCTTTATTAGATATTATCTAGGTCAGGTTTAGTAAGGTCAGGATCTGATATTTTGGGGTCATAGTTTGGTTTATTTTGTTTCCTTGGGGTTTAAGGTCGGTTATTAATTTTAACTTTTCATATTCAGATTTATAATACATTTCTGATGAGCAACCACTTCGATGAGCAAATGTGCGGCCACTACCGTTGCCTGCGTTTCACCCGAGAAGCAATTATGCGTTATATATTCCAAAAAACCTCAAAATACAAAGATTCTGAAGCTCACAGTAATTTAGACCAACATAAATAATCACATTTCAAGCTCTTAACCCAGCTCATACAG
The DNA here is from genome assembly GCA_963169105.1 of Ceriagrion tenellum. Taxonomy (NCBI): domain Eukaryota; kingdom Metazoa; phylum Arthropoda; class Insecta; order Odonata; family Coenagrionidae; genus Ceriagrion; species Ceriagrion tenellum. The sequence goes on from OY720633.1 coordinate 21,799,721, forward strand.
CACATTTGATGCGTCAAGCCATTCTACCCATCCTTGTTGCCGCTTCAAAATCCCGATCTACCTACAGCCGCGTCCTCGCAGTGAAATCCAACAAGTTCAGAATTTCCCGCGAGGATGCCAGGGAGCTGACGACATGACGTCATAAATTCGCAACACGAGATTTCATTGGCCCACAAGTCCTAGCCTATACGTGACGCGGAGCTATGAAGGCACCCTTACGCGTGTAGCGTGCTACGTGACGTCACGCGTGACGTCGACAGGATCGAATTTTCGGCGAACGACGCAGCAATTACAAGATGGTTGTTTTTACGAGCAGTTTGATCTTTTGCAGTCGTGAGACAAGTGTCTTTTTGTTTGGGGTTCGGTTGTAGGAATGGCTATCGTAAATGGTAATGAAAAGTGAAGTTTTCTTGTTTCCTTGAGGACTTTGAAATGAGAAGTGAGTCGATTCAGAAGTGCCGGAAACCAGATGAAATCAGGGAACGGGTGAACATTCTGTACAGGGGTGGTCACTAAAGATAATGTTGCTCTAGTGATATTTATTCAACAATGATCTAGTTGGAGGTAACTATGCATTTATTAGTTCCTTATTGTCTACTTAATGATTCACATGGTTCACGTGACTGGTAATTGCAAGCTAAACTTCGATCAGTACCTATTTGTGTTTGTTGTCTAATTTACAGCCGTTTGTCATTGTCCGCAGCCAAGGGCACTGATCGTCTACTATTAATCTCATTCTTCACTCCATAGCATTGATTATCTCAATAAACGTATAGCTGATCTAAATTTGAAATTAAGAATTATGGATAGTCAGTATTAACAAATCGTTTTAGGTTTTACTAAGAAGTTTTTAGAGTTGATTTTTTTGTGGGTAAAATTATTCAATCAAACTTTATCTTGATAGAGATACCAGTTTATAAAGTACTTATACTGTTGGCTGCCATTCCTGTACTTAGTGAGGTAAATAAGAAAACTAAAATATTATTGGAAGAGTAAATTTATGGTCCAGAGATTTATTCTATCAAATACCTTAGTGGTTTTAACCTATTTTAAAGGTACTGGTGAATGATCAAATATCGTTATTTGCATCACCTTCCCTCTGCTTTCCTTATCACATGCCACTAATTTTCACGGTGAATTTCCCCCTAACCTGTTACACCTCTCCTTCAATTATTTCCGTATTATTCTAAACATTTCGTAGAAACCAACACATTTTATCCAAATCCTGAACTTCTACTTTCAACAACCTAATGACAATCTTTCTCTTATCCTTTTTGATCAAGATTCATATTCACAAATTATGCATTTTGCAAAAACCTCATCAACTTTCAAAAGTCCATAGCTACTAAAATATTGGAATGATTAGACCATTGTGTATCCTGTGTGAACTTTCAGCTAGGGCAAATGCAAATGTTCCCTAATAAAGTCTCATTTGGTGAATTTGGATTACATTTTACCGCCAATTTCAGTCACCAAGCAACAGCTTTTAAGACCGATTAATGAAAGCAAGTATTAGCAAATCAATGTCCACAGCTTACGATATCCTCCTCGACACCATTCTTTACGAATTCTGATGGAAAATCAGTTCGAAAAACAATATGTAGTAAAACTACAAACCAGGAGAGTGTCATATAGGCGATATGCATTGCACTCGTTAAGATCAAGCTAAAAATTGGTTTTGATAGTAACATTAATTTGTGGCTACCACCAGGTGGTGCTGAATCAGGAAGAAAACAAAACCATGGCAGATATTTCAATCGAGGAGATTGTAGGGATTCTATCTTAATATCGGTTAATTTCTTTCAATGCCAGTTTCACCGCCTTTACTTGAATTATCAGTTTTCTAGGAATATTGACTCTCTTCAGAGTCAACGAAAGCAACCCCGTGGACAAGCATGAATTTTATCGGATCATTCCAAATGATATCACCCAAAAGAATGTTTCTCAAAAATTTAGATGTTCCTAATGTTTTGCCATTCAGTAAGTCAATGTTTTGGGAAATCCTAATGATGCATGAAAAAGATTTTCATCTCCTTGAATTTTGGCGGCCATTTTTCGATAACACCGCGAGTAACAGAAAGAACTGTTTTGGGAAAACCTTTTAAGTTTCTTTTATTTTGGAAAATATTGAAATAATTAAAAAACGATTATATATAACTAAAAAAGATTCATTAGTTTTGTGATAAATATTATTCAGCTAATTATTGGAAACTTTTCCATAAATTATTGCCTAAACCGGCACTTCACTTCGTTAAACATCATATTTTTAACATTATAATTTCTGTGAAAGGAAGTTATCCTGGCATTTGTAATTGCTTTTAGTTTGTTGTATTGACATCTGTCATCTGGAAATATATAGAACTTGAAAACAGAGTTCTTTTTTAATTGTTATGTGGTCCGCCAATGGTCGTTAATTACACGCTGATGTTTTGTCAAAGAACAGATAACTTCAAAACTCCCAAAATGTAAACATTGTGCGGTAAAATTGGCGAAAAATTCCATAATTACAGCGATATTCGTCCATTATTGTTTGGTTATGTATAACGGTCTGAAAATATACAGTAGCGATAACAAATGTGCGAAACATACAGTTAGGAGCGCAGTAGAACCAATTATACCAGAGATTTCTGGACGGTGGATGATTGCAGGAATAAAACTGAATTTTCAAGTTATGAGAACACAGTATATTCTCGAAACAGCCCTTTTTTCATCAAACAGCTCTTATATCATACCAAAACAGCCCTTATATTCAGCAAAATTTTCAGAAATTTACACACCGTCCCTTCAGAGATATTTAACATTATTTTGGTCAAGAAACACTGGAGGTGCTATTTAAATATGGCCGCCGAAAATTAAGGAGTTGAAAATATTTTTATACCAACCGCAGTAAAAAGATAATTATTGGTAATAGATCAGGGCAATGGAAAACATTGGAGTAATATGAATATGAATGATTTCACATGGATCGATTGTATCCTTAATATATACTTATCACATCGGTCTTTGAATTCTTAATGGCGATAAAAATGTATGGAAGCGAAGAGATGACGCACGACATAAAATTGACAGTAAGGCCATGTACAGCTGCCATTGTGACGAGACATTTCCCTAAAAAAATAACGCGTATTTTGGTGTATAATCTGGTTAATGTAAGGTTTATTCAACACAAGCAAGAAACTTTTTGAATGATAAACGCAAAAAAATGGAGAAGCTATAATAGCAACGTAAACTAAACATTATTCACTTACTTGTGGTCGCAACCAACCGTTAAACGGAAATTTTCCAACTCCACAAAATACCATCTACATTATTTGTGATTTGAATTGATTAAAATTGACGCGCAAACATGTCTACTAAAATATTGTCATTAATTTCATCTGGCAGGTAACCGGGATTCAACTACGTGACATCTTAAAAGATGACGACGTTTCGCCTATTCTACTGTAGGCGTCCTCAGGCCAGGCTGGCACCTCAGCCTGGCCTGAGGACTCCTACAGTAGAATAGGCGAAACGTCGTCATCCTTCAAGGTGTCAACGCGGTCGAGTCCCGGAAACCCGCCTTATGGAATACTTAATCGCCGCGAAAACCTTCGACAAAAAGTTGTCATTAATTTACCTAAGTGCGTCTCTTGGAATGAAACAACTGCATTGACTAGGTTATGCGAAACTGTAGGAATGAAAGGAAAACGGCAGGCACCAGCGTAAACAGCTTAAAGGTCTTCGTTACCCTTCGTTACAAGTATTCCCTAACGTGATTCATGACGGGTCCCATATTATGCTGGATATTATAAAACAGTATTTTGAAAGATGAATAATTTGGTGGACCAAATCGCGAAAGTTAAGGTAATTCTTTAAATATCTTTCTCGGGCTTCGCACCGGGTACTGTTTTCATAATCCGACGACGTTTCGGAAAACGACATGTTTTACATTTTCAAGGCACGTGTTATTTCCGCCGTGAATATTATAACACGGAGTGTTATTGTGGTCACGGCGGAAATAACACGTGCCTTGAAAATGTAAAACATGTCGTTTTCCGAAACGTCGTCGGATTATGAAAACAGTACCCGGTGCGAAGCCCGAGAAAGATATTTAAACATAATACACCGGGAAAATCTTAAACGTAATTCTTCTTTTGGAGCATTTAGCATATCATGGCGAAGATAATACATCTCTTTCACAAACACTGCAGATACGACAGCGCGTTCGAGTGATTATTCAAAATTTTTTACTCGTTTAGTTGTGTCTGCACTGAGTTCGAAGCATTACCACGTGAAATACTTTCCAAGCACGTGTAGTTTTTTCTGTTAAAGACTATTATAATGGTATCACTACCTTAACGAATTTTCCTGTGAAATACGAATACCAATAAAATAAAGACAGATTACACGCCTACGTAATACCCTGCCAGCCACCACGAGGGTATGTGGCAGGGGGTGAAGATCACCAAACATGCACTATTGACATTATAAGCGAAAATTACATGGACTTTATAAGCAAAAATATGAACCAGTGACTAATATATCCAGTGACTTACAAATATCCTCTTACGTACCGCATTCGTGTGATTAGGTGGACCGAATTCCCACGCTTCCGTGGTTTACTCCTCGAGCAATAAGTGGAAACGATGGTGGCTCCCTTTGGAAGCCAAACAACAGGTGGATTGGAACTAAGGAAAGGCGGAGTCAATGGCACATATCATCAAGAGTCGAAAGAGCCAGTGGGCCACGGCGAAAGAGCCGGCGAGTCAAGGTACAGACAGCCAGTGAGGCAAGTGAAAGAGCCGTGACTCTTGGAAGAGACCCGAACAATCACCGCGGGGAGATCCGAAGATGGTCCCGCCGCCCTGGTTGTTGGAGCTGAACTACAAAAAAATGGCGATTTTTTCGCTTTCATGACGTCATTCTCTCTCTGAAATAGGAATTGCAAAAAAAAACCCAGATCGCTGCACGCGATTGTGGCGCACTCGAACGGTAATGGATTGAATCATATGCGACGAAGAAACGTTCGGCAGGTAGACAGAAATCTGATGGCAAACAACACCCACGGCGAATACTTTTTTATGGTTGGCGAATATGTATAAAACTATATTCCGACGCAGGAAACATCACCACAAATTGCAGAGATAAATATGATATATTATCCATGATTCACGTCTTTACTGAAAATAAAATTCCGGACGACAATAGCGGATATGACTATCGAAGTCTTCTTCTATATAAGCACCAACTCAAAAACACTCCGGCGATAACATCGAAATGACTATCAATATCTCTTTTGAAGTGCGCCGCCAGTTGCGCACCATGCTACGAGACAAAGGAAGAGCGTAGTGGCGCTGATTGACCCACGGCAGCCAAGGGAGAGATAGGCGCACCAAAACGAATGTAAAATCGCCCTTAACCAATTATCTTATTCCTTGCTTGAGAATGCATGTCAATTCCTTCCCGTCTCCTTAGTTTCCTTGTTACGTGACTACCCTTAGCTCTATGTCTAACTGATATTGATGGTACAGGCATGTTCCAACTGGTCCAGCCACAATATATGATGCTTCATCATGATTCTTATGTTTCTCTGCTTCTCTCTACTCTCACCAGATGACCTCTACGTCCTACCCAACAATGGGGCAGCCTTTTTCTATGAGTCATACCGCAACAAATATGTCGGCAGTTTCTGGGATGAGGCAAGACGCTATGGGTAAGTGGGTCCAAATCTTTGTGTACCTGTATGAGAGCGGTAATTTCGAAGCGGTCGAAGAAGAGCATGGGTAATTAATCTTTGCCAAAGCGTATATTTCAACATAATACACGTAATGTGCTGTATTTGACTCATGTAGGGCTGTATTTGGGCGCGATCGGACATACAGGAGTCAGTGAACAACGTAAGGTAGTTTGAGCGATATGTCATTTTAATTAAAAATCAATAAATTTGGTCTCATTTTAAAGAAAAATATCTCACCCTTCTAATGACACCAAAAATTCAACCCCTTACCATATTACTTTCGGAGATATTTGCAAAAAAATACCAGCCCTTTTTCATGGGAAATGGTACGTGCATGCACTCGAGAGAGACATTATATACAAAATGAGTTATTTCTAACATTTAGATGTCGTCAAAAAATCAACAGCAATTAGTAAATGTGTTTTCGCAACTATTTTTTAAAATTAATCATATTTTCACCACAGTAAATTCCTGTTTATCACAAAAACCTTCCGTTTTGAAGGTGTTTCAAACGCACCGCGCGAAAAAAATTAGTCAAGTTAAAGACTTATTTAGATATTTTCACTTAATTACTTCCAATTTCTGTCATATAAAACTACATTATCGCACCATTAATAATGCAATAATGAATTCAGGTGTCCTACAGCTGGTGGAATTACAACGTACAAATCAAATATGGTCTCTGTTGTGACTAGGGAACTATCTCGCTCGGACTACCTTAAATTCGGCAGCTCTTTCTCCTAATCAGTCGAGTACTGTTTGTATTCCATTACGTTCGGATGGCTCCAGGGATATATGAATGCTTGTGAACGCCCTCACATCGTGCCACCAGACGCGAGAAATAAGAGAAATATTCCTATTTCTCTCTAAATTCGTCTAAAATTACTGGAATGCGTGCTCTCACACGATTGATTGTTATTCTAATTGGTTGGGAGTTTGATGGGCAGCCCTGGCTATAATTTCCACATCTAAATCTCTCCTGACAAAACCATCGTTTTCCTGGCACCAATTCTCTCTGCAGCTGTTGTTTTTTTTTTCATTTCATCCTTTCTATCGCAATGGCTGCACTAACTGCCGAAAAAAAGACCATTTCCAATCCTCTCTTCCCAACGCCCATCTTTCACACCTTCAGGGCGCCATCTCCTTCTCCTGCCTTCCCCGTGTAATTTCCTGTCCCTATCCTTCCTATATCATTTTCTCTCTCTTTCTCCCCCTCGTTCCTCATCCTCTGATACTCTATCCAACCCTCTCCGTGTAATATCCTCCCCTAATCATCGTTTGTCCTCTTTCACCTCCCGATAGCAATTTTACCCTAGCACCCAGCATAACGCACCCACTTCCCCTTCCTTTTGCAATTTCTCCTTTCTTTGCTTTGCCTTTTCCACCAATCTTCCTTCGCCCTATCGGTTATTCGCCGTTGTTCCTTATTTAGCTTCTTGTATTTTGCCTTACCTAGGTAGATTTCGACGTTTTTCCAATTCCTTCTCTCCTTCAGTTTCCTAATCATTACTTCCGTAACCCACTGCTATTTTACCCTCCCCGTTGCTGCTGCTTCTATTGTTTTCTCTGCCGCTCTTATAATGCCTCTTTTTATATTCTCCCATTTTTCCTCGTCTGTTCCTATTTCCTTGGCTTTGCCTATGTTTCCTTCCATTAGCTTCGGGTCATCATAATCATTGTGATTCTGTCCTCGGACAGGTTTCAACGGCACTGCCTCCACGGCATTCTGTCCTGGGACTCTCTCTTCGTCTCTTCATAGCTCCTTCCTTTTTTGATGTCTGTCAGCATTCCGTACCTCCTCCTTCCTCTTCCTCTCTTCCCTTCTATTTTCCCTTCTATAATTAATTTCTGAACACTATTCCTCCTTATAATATGCCCAATCCAATTAGTCTTCCTCTTTTTAATTTCTCTCAAAATACTCCCTTCTTCTCCAATCCTCCTAAGCACCTCATCATTCCCAACTCTATCTTTCCACCCAACTCTCTTCATTCGTCGCCGCAGCCACATCTCAAAGCTTTCAAACTACTTTCTTCTCTCTTCTTCAAGAACCATGATTCGCATCCGCATAGTACAATACCCCATATGAAGCATTTGCGAAACTTTTTATTATATCTGTCCTGACATTCCTTGTTGTCACCAGTTCTTTAATCTTGCTAAATGCTACTTTTTCTTGCGCAGTTCTACTTTAAATTTCCTCTGTACAATTGCTGTTCTGAGTAACTATACTTCCCAGATACTTGAAGGAACTTACTTGTTTTAATTTTCTTTTTCCAGCCGCCATATATTTAATGGTCTTCCTTCTGTCTTTGCTACCCTCATAACCATAGTTTTCTTTCTATTTTTCCTCATTCCATACTCTTCACTTATCTTCCAAATTATTTCCATCATCTTCTTGATTCTCTGCTATTATAGCCTGGTCATCCGAATATTTGATGGTTTTCATTCTCTCCCCTCCCAGTTTCATACCCCCGATTTCTCCTATAGCTTCTTCCAGCAGTTTATCTGCATACAAGTAGAAGAGGCATGGTGACAGACAGCAACCCTGCCTTACTCCCCTTCCTATTGGGGTTTCCTTTGTTTCCTCGAGCCCGATTCTTACAGTCACTTTCTGGTGACTGTCTTTCCAATCTATATATCTCTCTCTCAAATTATCTAACAAGATATCCCATCTGACCCTTCTGCTATACTCTCCTATTTTCCCCCTTTAAATCTTCCAGGTTCCATCTCAATATTCTTATACCCTTACTAAGCCATGTGAATCTAACATCACATTTCATATTAACTAATAAATAAGTTGAGTTTGAAGCAGCCCCTGAATAGCTCAGCGAGTTCTGACACTTCCTGAATCTTTGCCCAATCATGATGTAGTAAAGCCAATACCTCTCAATGTCTACCGGCACTCTCCATCAGTACCTCCACCAAATATGGCCTTTTAAACAAGTGTCTGTTACAACTCGCCTATATCTCCTTCAATATTCAACTCCCTTCTCACCACTATCATTTCTCAGCTCTTATTCATATCCCCACACTTCATGTCCATCTCTCACCTATCCCACTACTTAGTTCCAGTCGCCCATTACCATTACATTTTTCTTGCCCGGGATTCCTCTGATTATCTCCTCTAGCCGTTTATACACCCCATCCACCTCTTCCTCCCTATAATTGCCCGTTGGCATGTACACCTACACCAATGCGAAATTTGTAGGGCGTGCGTTTATTTCTACCACTATTATCCTGTCGTTCACCTGTTCAATATACACTACCCTCATCCACAATTTTGCGTTCAATACTATAGCTACACCACGTTGACTCTCATCCCCACCACTATAGATTACCCAGTGACTATCACTCCAATAGTCCCCCATTTCCTTCCATCTCGCCTCGCACAGCTTCGAGGTATCAATGTTCCCTCTCTCCATTTCCCGTTTCATATTTTCCAGCTTCCTAGCTCTCATCATTGCCCTAACTCGTTGCTCTCTGACATGGGTGGCCGGACCGGGAGTAATTTTTATTGCTCCCGCCAGTCCATCTCTTGGTGTAATTGGAACGCGCAAGCTCTTCCATCATTGTAAATTCTGAATAAAATCGGTTGGTGTAATGTTTTTTCCCACCTAACAAGTTCCTTCTCATCTCCCGTCACGATCTCACCTTCGGGGGGATATCTGTTCCAATTCTGATTCCATCATTAACGTCACTATACCGTTCAGCATTCAAGGCACTTGGTTTTTTTTATATTCGTCATCCCAGAATATGATATCCTAAATTCGCTTAACTTGAATCAGCAAGTAGATGCATAAGTCTCGGATTTAACGATATAAGTCAACAAAACGACGAATAAATGACAATGCTTTGGATTGTATGCGTGACTCACCGGCGGGAGTCATTACAACGGAGACGCCTATTTCCTGAAAAGGAAGCGTGATCAGTCCCTTAACGCTCCATATTATATGTCAATGAAGATAAACAGTGAAAGTTTAATTTTCTGGCTATTCAATAATAATAATCCGAGAAATCACATGTACGTGTGGATATAGAGGCCTTTCCATATGATCTTGGTAACACTTGTGTACTTACAGGAGAGCATTCAACTTCAATTTAGATAATGTGCTTGTACACTCTTACTACAAAAGAAGAACACCGACGACACATCAGTGAAGTAAGGAGGAGATACAAGTATTGCAGATGAAATTAATATATTTTCCTTATGCCTATCGTGGACAATGCACAGCGAAGATTCGGATATCATATCTCGACTTATTAGCCATTTCACATGAAGTCAACAGTTTCGAGCGAGATGTTGTGGAACTGCCTTATCAAAAATGAAAAATACCAATGCTGTTCTGTCCAATTTTTTAATTCTCAGCTTTACGACACGTGTTTCGGCGCTATATTTGGCCGTTTTAGGTACAGTGTTAAATTCCAGTTTTGCCGAGGGTATTATCAATGATTGTCAGCGGAAGGGAGTGGGGGGATGGGGAAGAGGAAAGGGTAAAGGTTGGCGGAGGGGATATTTCGCAATGGAGGCGGTTAAGGAAGGAGGAGAAAAAGAAGGAGGAAATGGGTGCATAGCAGTGGGTTGGTTAGGTCATCTCAACGCCGGTCGTCAAGTGGATGGGGGGAAGGAATGTTCAGTAGCGGGGGTGAGTTGGGTTGAGGGATGTAGTTAGGAGGGAGGGAGGTGTTTCACGGTTTGTGCTCTAGTCAAAAAAGTAAGATGGGTTTAGGATGGAGGAGTGGTATTCAAAAATCAATAAAACCTTTTCTTTCCTCTCACGAATCTCCCATTTTTCATAGGCATCCAATTCCTTTGTCTTGGATTTATAAAATGTTCGCTCGGAAGTCCGTGTGATGGGATACTTTCATCAGGTGTTTTGCCAAATGGGATGTCTCCTTTGGCCAGGCACTTTGTGTGTTCACTCACACGAGTTCAAAAATTTCTTCCTGTTTGACCCACGTACACTGCTTCTTGTGAGTAACACTTTATTTCGTAGACCCCGGACTTGTTCATGGGATCCAGTGAGTCTTAAGCGTTGTTAAATGGCCCAGGGTCGACGGCGTATAAACACTAATAAGCCTGAATCACACGATACTTGACCTTGTACAAGTTCGAGGATGCTAGCTAGCATACTAGGACTTGTGCAAGGTCAAGTATCGTGTGATACAGACCAAGCACACTGGAAATTCTGCATGATCGCTAGCATACTAGCTGGTATCCTTGTTTTCGTAATTGGTGCGATACTAGTTTGATACTTGCTCCTAGTCGGACCTAGTAGCCACCGACCAATCACCTTTGCTCTTTGCAATGCGGTCGTCAATTTTTTATGTCAGCGCCTCCTTAGTCCCTCGTGACAATTACAGTTTCCCGCGATCAAATAAACAACTCAAACCACACAACAAGACACAATGGCTTGGGTACCTGAGGCAATTGAGGTTGAGGAGCTGCAGCGGCTTAATGTCGTCGTCTTCATTCAAAATCATCCATTTCGCTCGTCAAACCGCGACTGTACAAGATCAAAGATCTACTAAACAGACCTTGTGCAAGTTCAAGTATCGTGTGATAGCTTCTAGGAAGATTTCAAGCGTGCTAGGTTTCGTACTAGAAATCCAGTACTGCTAGCATCCTCGGACTTGTACAAGGTCAAGTATCGTGTGATTCAGCAGAGAAAGAAGAATCGTTGAAAGCAGAATACTTTGGGCTCGATGGATCAAATGATTGAACGCCGCCATTTTGTGGGACATTGGGTGGCAGGAGTGGGAAGAAATGACGTGGTTTGTATACGTAGGCTTTCGGTCAGAGAAATATCAGAGGAATGTTTGTTTTTGGAAATGGAGATCCGGAGGCCTAAAAATTTAAGTGTCCATCTGACTCTCTCCCTCCACGCTAAAAATAATGTGGGTATAATGAGTTTAGAAAAGCTAAAAAATTGGTGGCTTGCCGGTATGTACCTGTCCTATAGCATAAAATATCGTCCACGTATCTGTACCCGTAAAAAAAACATTTGTTAAAAGGTTAAAATTTGAGTTTAAATGTTTTTCTTCGATTTGGTTCATAAATATTTCCGCTGATAATGGAGAGAATAGTGATCCCAAGGCTAGTCCCTCTTCTTGGCGATAAAATATTCCATCGAATAAGAAATTATTTGGATTCGTACAGACCTCTAAAATGTTCGTTTGCTCGTTCATGATTACCGGGTTAGTGGTTGTATCCCATAAAACGTCCTTGGCAATTTTCAAAGCATCTCTTACGAGAACAGACGTGAACATCTGGCTCTCACGGGATCAGGCTCAACTCTAACGGGAACTGACGTGTACTCTTGGAACACGTGTCGTAAAGTTTGAGAATGAAAAATGTGGACAGTAAAAAATTGAGTATTTTTGATTTTTGATTACCTAGTCATTTCTTATTCAATCCATTCGTTCATTATTCCTCCTCGTTCAGTCTTCATCGTCCTCTTCCTGGTGAATGAATGAATGAATCCCATATCCCAGCTCACGTTCCCTCTGCGCTCTTTCATTGTTCCGAATAATTCGTCTGTCTCGCCTCCTCTCTTAAGCTGACGCCTCATTATTTATTTGAAAGACGTATTCTTCCTGTTAAGTTGTGGTTTTATTGTACGTTACACCAGAAAATCTGAGAGGGCACTACCCCTGAGTCAGTGTCTAAACATTACAGTTACCGTGATCTCTTTGTAACTTTCGGCTTTCTCCAAGTTGCTTATACCTACGATCCACGTCTTTGTGGTGGCCAGCTATTTCAAGCTCTAATCATTGCATTTAACAAGTGATGTGGTACGAAGTCACTCGCACGGGAGCATATACACCAGGGTCGAAATTAGCCATGAAAAAATCATTTGACTTGACCGGGATTCGAACCCGGATCTCAGTGAACATCTAGTTCACATAAATCCCCCTCGAAATTCGCCGTGAAGGAAGATGGCTTGGTGGTGTAACTGGCTAACACACCTGACCGGCAATTGGGTTCGAATCCCATTAAAGTCAAATTATTTTTTCATGGCGAATTTCAACCCCGGTATTTCACGCCTAGTGCACAACACATGTATTTCGCCATTTCTTTCCTACCGGTCCAAAATGTCCTTACACACTCTCACTCGCACACACACTTACTCATTTCCCACCCTCCAACACCGCGTTCCATTTCCTCCCTCCCTCGTCACAACTGAGGTGCTCACGTATGCAGTAGTGTCCCGCCCGCTCACTCACTCACTCACTAACTCCTTGTGCTCATTCGCCGTAGTTCGCCTCTTGCATTCATGGATTTGATCTTCGGGATTCCTCGCGCGAATGGAGCGATCGCGGGAATGCGTTGACTTGTGACTCTGTGAAACTCAAATTATCAAAGAAAGTGGTCACTAAATTTTTTATTATAATAATTATTATTTGGAAACTACTTCATTTGTAAGTATTGGATTTCTATCAACCATCAGGTTCAGTTATATTTTTCTCCGGCTTCCTTTCCCGTTTTATTGCCTTTGTAAACAATTATTTTTAACATGTAACAATTAGGATGGACATTTAGCGATTTCAAAGTTGTAATAGACTGTATCTTCATATGTGATCACCTAGAAGTTCATGCACTAGAAAACTGGAAATTTTCTGAGTACGTTAGCACACATTGAACTGAACACGGCGCTCCAGCGACAATTGAAACAGTTGACTTAGAGAATTATTTTTGTACTGGCAATGATTTTTCCATCCTTCACTTTCTCACGAGCCTCTCTCTCTCTCTCTCGAAAGCCTCGCCTGCGGCCTCTCGTCCCTCCGCCATTGGTCATGACGTCTAGAATTTTCCGGTCCCGGTCTCATTAGATAGTGTCGCGGCGACACTAGCCCAGTCTGTTCAAGCAATAGCGAATGGCATTCGTCAGTCTATCGCTCTCTAGAAGTTGATTCAATCGGGATAAAGCGCGGGCGACGCCTTAAAGCAGGGGAGGCCAACCCGCGGCCCGCCTTGAACATTTTTCCTGCCTGTGAGATTCTTCAAATTTTAATACAATAAATGTAACCCAATAATAATAACTCATTATGTTTCAATTTATCACTCCAGTATCACTGCGGCCCGCGGAGTTATGATGCATTTCCAAAGTGGCTCGCAAGATCATTTTGGTTGGCCACCCCTGCCTTAAAGTGATCCACTCCGCTTGATGTTGAATGATGAAATAAAAAAGGCATATAAATATTTATAATTTTTGTTTGTGCGGAAGGCGATGGCTATAGCTGGCATGCCGCTTTACCGCCTCACTGACGTTCAGGACCTTACGACTCTGAAAACAGTCTTTTTCAGTTGTATTCTCCCCATCTTAGAATACTGTGCACCAATTTGGTCCACCGCCTGCCCTACTGCCTTGGATTTGCTCAACCGTTCAGTCAACTTCTTTCTCGCCATAGTCCGCCATCGAGTCCCCACCTTCAGAAGCTCTACCCGTGACCTCATCCTTTCCTCCCTTGGCGTTTCTCACATAACCCACCGCCGTGTCCTATGGGATATGATGTTCCTACACAGAATCTTCAGTGGATCTCTATGGACCAATGAAATACTCCCTCTCTTCCGTATTCATGTTCCTCCCCGTCCATTACGCAGTAACTGTCTACTGCATACTCCCCGAATCCGTCTTTCCATCTCTCAGCGCTCTCTCTTCCACCGAATCCCCTCCTTGTTAAACTCCTTGGCCTCGAAATATCCTTTCTTGGTCCTTTTCCCATCTGCCGCGATTTTCAAACCCTCCCTGAAACGCCACTTAAATAATCCACCCCACCGCCAATCCCTAAGTCCCTTTCTTACGTTTGCCTCATTATTGTTTTATTTAATGTTTATTATGTTTTTGTTTGAAAATCTTATTTATTTATTGATTATTTCAGTCAATTTAATAGCCTTTGTGACGTTTTTGGTGGTGAAATAAATAAATTAAATAAATAAATAAATTTGTGCGAAATTTTGCAAAGTTCAACGATCAATGACTAAATAATTTCAAGTCAGTGTGCACATATTTCACTCTTGCAGTAAACGTTTCATTCAGAGGACATGACCTCACTTATAAACTCTTGCTCCACTCGCCTACCTCTCCCCGTTTCTTTTTGTATCTTCAAAACTTGGCCTAATCTATTCGAGTTATCTATCAGCATTTCAATGACACGTTCGATCAAAATTCGAGTCTTTAGAAGTCTTTTGTTTTCTCACCACGCTCTCTCTTTTCATCTCTTCAATCCATCCGTCCCAGCTCAATGCCGGCGAGTATCGTCAATGTATACTTTTTCCATTTTGAGGAAAATTCAGATTCAGATAATGCGATGAAAGCATCGCGTTTCCGATGCTTTCACGCAGCCGCGAATTTTGATTAAATTGCTTAGTGCTAACCCTCCTCCCACAGTCCCCCATAATGAAATGAATTCTTTTCGGAGCATGAAATGTAATCGCGGGAATAATCGTCCACCAGAAGCGAAGGGCATCTCTATGTGAACGAATGCCAACGTGAAAAAAAACAGGACGAAGGGAATTTCATTTCAACGTTGGCCGAATGGTATATTTTAATAATTAAAGCTTTTAATTTGCAACAAACGCAGTAAAGCGTGCGCGAGACTGTTGGGCGACAGGTAGCACCCCCTCCCCTCCCCCCCTACCTCCCCCCTCCCCTACCGCCCCCCCGAATTGCCCACCCCCTCCTTTGCCATAGTAATGACAATGCGAGTATACTTTCGCATGCATACGCGATTTCATGTTTGTTTCAATGCGGACACAACAACGCCTACTCCTCCTCCCGACCCCTACCCCTCCCCCCCGTCTCCTCCCCCATCCCCAACCCTCTTCAACCCCTCAACCCCCTCCACCCCACACTCTTGCAAGCACACACGCTCTCTGCGATGCCCTGCAGATGGGAACACATCATTTGAACCTCTCGCCGTGTCGTGTGGTTCGCAGTCGCGGATGTTGCATTCGTACATTTCATTTCGGACGCTCTCGATGCGCGCGTGCGATGCTTTTTTTGTCCTTCATTTTCATTCGAAAATAACGGAAACCATGACCTCCAATAAAATGGCACCCAAATTTTTAGTAACGGAATATGGCCATATCAAAATAGTTCCCTAATTTCAACAACTAGGCGAAAAAACGCGAGAATCCGGCCTATACAAAGCTGACAATCCAATTCGTGGTCGAAAAGTGAAAACTTCCCTGTGGCTCACCCAAAACACTTACAACAAAAATGCATTTCTAAATATACCAAATTTAGACTCTATAAAACAGTTATAAAACAATTATGCCTCTATAGAACAGGAACGTTAATTTTAAATAGGAAAAATGATATCGAGGAAATCCAAGGAAGAAAATTATTTGGATAATTTTAGGTCCAATGACAAATAGGTATCACATTAAGAGTTAATAAATAAAAAGGAAAATATTGAGACATATTTTCCGACACGAGGAAATGCAGGATAAAATTTTTAGGAGATATTAAAAGATTGAATCCAACGATGTTAATGAGACCAATTGTGGAACTTAAGAAAACCGAAAGTAGGCTAAAATTGAGAGAGTGAAATGCCATGCTGCAGTTTTAGAAGACCTGAAAGAAGCAGGGATAGCATAAAACTAAGCGAAGGATATGAAAATTCTTCTCCAAAAGATTTATGGTTGGATGGTCGCTAAACCGGAAAAAAACGCTTGAGGACTGTAACCACTAGGTCAGATGAAAGACAGAAAGCCCATTCTGAGATAATGAAAGATATAGGTACAAAGAAAGGTGAAAACGACCCAAAGCCTGTAAGTTTGTACTTCTCGTGATCCAATACTCCAGTAGCTAGGGAACAGTGGAATGTTTTGCAAAACAACGCGTCATCGTCAGCAATGTAGTCAAGTGGAGTACCTTTTGAAAATTTGGTTGAAATGGGAATGGGGTCAAAAGGGCGAATTTTTCTTCGTGAATTGACGTGAACTGACCTCACTCACTTTATGCCAGTCATCACTCAAGTGCCTGAAAAATTCTTTGCACTCTCCAGGATTGTTTGCTCACCAGCGGTCGCCTCTGACAGTGCAGTTTAACTCATAGCCACCGCCATTAGTATTTCATAGCTGTTATATCGCCCGTAAGTATTTGGTTCATTAAACTGGATTCTGTGTAATTTGAAATTAAGTTCTGGAACATTGTTGCGACATATATGGGTATCCATATTGAAAGCAGTGCGATGTACTATGTACTTTTCTTTACAATTAATTACTTTAAACGACGGGTTTCGCAGCTTGACTGCATCGAGTTTATTGTATACGAGATTTCGTGTTTTCACCTGGAAGGAAATTGAGCAAAAGGGACGATTTCGTGTGACAGACTAGTAACTCCAACGACGGCTCTCATCAAACGTCTTTAAGTATAACGCCACAGAATGGACAGAATATGCAGTGCGACATAGAAATGAATGATCAGGGTTGTAACACTTCCTACGCACGAGTTTTGAATTAAAAGAGGAAATAGCTTGGACGAAGCGGTTACCATCACAGCTGAGGCGGTGTAGAGAGAGGAAACGGCGCCATTTGCTAGCATGCAGTCTTCACACGACACGTAATGACTTCTCAACGGAGTTAAAACTTACTTTCAAAAGCAATGAATATTTCAAAAAATGAGTTTTCCGGCTTTACCATTTCGGAAATATTTATTTTCAAAAGGATACTCTGCTCTACTTGGGAAATTTAATTAAAAATTGAATTTAAAGCTTCTCCGAAGTTGCGTTGTTTCAGATCTACTCTGGTGTAGAATTTGGTTCATGACTTGGGCAAAGCTTGTTTATAGTTTGCAGGCAAAAGTTGTGAATGCCAGGAGAAAAACGTGTATGCCCTCTCAGTTCTGTTTTACATAAGGCCATAACTTTTGGAGCATATAAACATTTTTGTCGTGAAAAAAAAGAAACATACTATTGAACCAAGTTTTGGTTTATTTGATGAATCATTTCGTCTTTCGAAATATCCACAAATTGACGTGTAAGTACTTAACGTACAATAACTCGCATTTAAAAGCACAGTAATGCAGCTATCTCATCAGCAGCATTATCCTATCTTGGAATTACCTTATCATCTGATATATCGTGGGGATTACACATACAGAACATATGTGGCGCAGCATTTAAGAAACTATGTTTTGTTAAACGTATAATAGGAAGGCCCTCGGATGAAAAAGTAAAAGAGAGATGCTACTTCGCTCTGGTTAGGCAACACCTCGAATACGCCGCGAGTATTTGGGACCCTGGTCAAATTTATTTAACCAAAATAGTAACCAAATACAAAGGAAAGCAGCGCGCTTCGTTAAAAATTGCTACGAGCGTACATATAGTGTCTCACAACTTTTAGAGGGATTACGGTGGGAGCCCCTAGAGACTAGGAGGTTACACGCTAGGCTTAGGTTGCTTGATAAATTCAGAACTGATATTTTTCAAAGCAACATAAAGAATATTATCATGACTCCTCACTACATCTCTAGGTCTGAGAGACGCGATAAAATAAGAGAGATACACTTCCGAACAGATAGATACAAGAACTCGTTCTTTCCGCGAACAATAAGCGACCAAAATAAAAATTAAGCTCACGAAATATACTCCTATAATCCATGTCATCATTTCATCTTCAAAAACTTACTCCTTTACACGCCTGGTGACCTAAAACACCCTGCCACTTGCCCATGCGGCGGCTCGCGGGGTATTATGTAGATGTAGATTCAACCATGGCCAGACTCTCGTAATTATTCACAAAATACTAGAGGAAAATTCGCTGCTGGCATTTTTGCCAGAAGACGTTAATACTTCGTCAGTTGTGTCTTTCGTCAACCCTTATTCCTGCCTCTACTCTTTCGCTTCTCTAATTAGTTTTATTCATCGATAAAAAGTGTTCTCAGTGTTCGCTGTTGAGAGAGTCTGAGAGCATATAAGTCAGGTGGAATTTTATTTCCTCGCAAAAACAAGGGAACATCGTGTAAATTAAAATAATACAAGGGATCATAGTCGTCTCATTTTAAAAAATCGTGTCTCTCGTCTGAAGCTGTCGCGTAAACACGGTAGCGCCCTCATCATTCTTCGTAAAATCTCCAGACGGTTTTCTTCGCGCCATTATGTCGTCGCAAACACGCACGCCGCCGTGCAGAGGGCCAATAAAGAAGAGAAGGACGCTCCCTTTCACCCATGTCGCCGTTCTTCGAAATACGGAATTTGTGCTCGCCTGAAGAGTGGAAAGAATCCAGAGGTTTTGCCCCCTCGGGTGGCGTTCCGACACATTGTTGCGCGACAACATATCGCGATGCAAAAAGCATATATGTTTCCGATTGGAGAGCCGGTTCAGTTCGGCAGCGTGCATCGACATTGGGGAACCGGGGCGACATCGACCATTCGGTCCCTCGGAAGTGCTTCTCGGAGGGCATTTCTCTCTCGAGGACCCAAGAATCAGGGGAAGGAAGGGGTGGGTGGGGGAGGAAAGAATTCCCCCACCCCCCCTCCGCACCCCAACACTCACTCGAGACGAGGCGACCTCTCCGGCCGAGACGGAAATTGAAACGCTCCCCCTCCAACCCGCCCTGCTTTTTATTTCCTGCCAATCTGGACGGTATCCTTCTCTCCTCGTAAAGCGTCTTCCCTTTGCAATTTTCTCTCGCCGTCGAATTGGGGGCGAGGGGGGCAGACACGAAGGCGAGGAAGGACGACCGGTTCGAAACACACCTCCGCCCCCCGCCCGGGGCGAGCGAGCGAAGAAAACGTCGCCCGCCGCGGCGCAAGACGCCAATCTCCGGAGGAGGCGTCGCCGGAGGAAGTGAGGGGGTCCTTGATGATGAGAGGAGGCGATTGGGGTGGGGGGGGAGATGGGGGAAGTAATCCTCGTTTCTGCGCCCAAGGAGTGGGTGTGGGTGTCTCGGGGCTGGGGTCGGTGAGGGAGGGAGAGGGGATCGGTCCCTTTAGTGGGGGGAAGGGGAGGGGAGGGGTGGGAGATCCCGGTCGTCGCAAGGGGTTGGGGGTATTACTGGGGGGCGTCGAGTGATCGAGATGGGAGGGAGGGAGGGTGTATCGGGAGACGACGCCCCCGACTCCTCCTCTCGAGTGTATGAGAGGATCCCGAGATGTGCGTAGTGCCATTTGTACGCGTGCTTCTATCACGGCGAGAGAGAGAATGCATTCGATGAAGGGATGAGAAGGAGATTGGCGATTGGAGGGAGCCGAGTGGAAAACGCATCGATACCACGGGGATGGAAAGCCTTTGTTAACGGGCTCCTCGACGCCCGTCTCTCCCGACTATAGCAGAATCCTTTTCTAATATCTTTGCGACTGAAAAGGCAGACCTAAGGTTTTTGAGGGGAGAGGGAAGAGGACGCGTGACTAAACCAACCAGAATACTGTAGGCAGAGCCTACCTTCTCGAAAATTCAGTCGCTCTCAGACCACCGTAATGTACGCTTCGCAAGTCGGTGAGCTGTGTTGCCAAACCTCCGTTGCATTCGTTCGTTGGATGTGGGTGTGCGTGTGATTGCGCGTGCGTGTTGGATGTGTGGTGTCCTTCCTGAGAGAAAACATGGCAACGTCCACTCCCTCTCCCCCCACCCCTCCTCTCCCTAATGTCTAAAGTCCCCCACCACGATTAGGCCAGTCGCTTTGAATATTTGAAAAAGGATAATGGCTCCGGACGGAGTCGAAGACATATGACACTTCCAACCTAATCAACTTTATGAATATGGGCGCCAGTACATGTATAAAAGGGAAGGGAAGATCCGCCTGCACTCGGATAGAAGGAGAATGAGGGAGGAGGGAAAGGTAAATCCCAATCGTAATTCCCTCAGCGACTTACACTCATAGAAAGTGTCGCGAGTCACGTCTCATCATCGGGAACTACGATAAGGAAATGAGGGGAGGAAAGAGGAAGGATGTTAGGGGAAAGTAAAAGGAAAGGGCCTAATGGCCTAAAAACAGACTAACACGGTACCGTGACCTCCACGGCTCCCTAATAGCAGTCTCTCTGCCCGCAACCGAAACTTCGAAACCAAAAAGAATGTATAATGCTTCTAGAGGGACCACCGAATTTATACTCTCGTCGACACTACCGCTACTCCGGGGCCCTCACGAGAAGCTAACAACTGAACAAAAAAGGGACGCTAAAAGCTTGGTGGCAGCTTAAAAACGTTACACCTAGCACGGCCAAATGTCTGACGATGCCGACGATTTGAGCTAGATGGGGGGAAGCAGTTGGAGGATGCGAGGAAAGAATGGAAACATTTAGCTTTTGTTCAAAGACTGTTTGTTAGTGGACCGAGGCGTGTACAGATATGTCTGCGAGCCGCCGCACAGGGGTCTGAGAACCCACTTCAGCGGTCAAAAATCGAATTTTTCAAAAAGTTGAATTTATGTCGTAGATGGCATTAGAATAAATATGAATGATCCGATCATTTCAAAGAAATATAATTCCATCCTATGATGGCCCATGTCCGACTAGAACAGACGGGCATCTGCGGAATCAGCGCTACCACTTAAAAATCATTTTCTCGCGCTCGAAAAGGAAGCCAAATATATATCGACGTAGGTATTTTTCCATCATAAAATTACATTATTCACTTATTTTGGAAACTATACTACATTTCTACTCTGCCAAATCGTCTATTCTTGGCGTTTTTAAAAGACAACGGCAAGATATGCTTAACCCTTTATGGGCAACAATTTTTCTACTTAAGAAAAAAATCTTTTCCTTCCAAATCCCAATCAAGGGAGATAATTTAAGTTCGCCCATCCATTTTTTAAAAAATTGTCTCAAAATAGCCTAGAATTTAGGTACGAGCGTGCCGAAAACGTCCCAATGGGCTACAGTGGAATAGCTTACATGGTTACTGAGGCACAACGATTCTGGAGGTATGTGCCCAATTCGGCACACCTGACGTTAAAGGGTTAAATGATGTTACGCCACGCACTTTACCGGCATCAACTGGGCGTTTAAAAATGTCTTGTGGTGAGACAATAAGCTAGGGATAGGGCTAGTTAAAGCCTTTGTCCAAAGGAACAAGAGTTATGTGCTTTTCAGAGTCATTTTTTAAGCTATTGGCACTTTTATCCCGAAGCAGGGGTAGCGGTGCAGCCACTAGTTTCACATTCTCACGCTCCATCTGATAAGTCCGTGGCCTGGCCTGTTAACATTCTCGAAGAGGTTTGAATAAAGTTAACTCTTAGTGATACATCCTACATGAAATACTGCGCATCAGTCGTTATATCACATTGTATAACCTTTAGTATTGAAGAGTTGTTGTTGCTGAAAATCGACACCTTCCTATTATACCTTCCTATTGTACGCCTTAGAAATCCTAGTTTCTTAAATGCTGCTCCGCATACGTTTTGTATATCTGTTTTCTCCACAATTTACATGAAGCTTAAGTAATTCAAGGCATATGCCTTTTTCTGAGGACCTTGTTCATTCCACCCACGAGTAGATTTGGCGTCGGTGTGATGACTTTCACAAGAAGTGTAAAGTGGCGCATTTACTACTAGATATGTAATTATGGCCCCAACTCCTGGCACCAGGAATGAACGTTGCCTAGGCCCGACGATAGTGCTTCTAAGTCCGCGTCTTTGCTAATTTCGTATTAAATGAACGCAACGCCTGCAAATAATATTAGTTTACTGGTAACTCGAGAACTTAGGTGATTAATATAAATAATGAATAAAAAAAGGGCCGATCACGCTTCCTTATGGGACACCGTATGTCACATCAATACCTACTCTTTGTTTGCGACCACTGAGTAAGTCCCGTATCTAATTCTTTACTTTTTATTTACTCCGCATGATTCTAAGTTGAATTTAAAGGGTTTTTATGAGGAACCTTGTCGAATGCCTTCTTGAAATCAAGGAATATCACGTCAACTTGCTTCATTGATTCACCTGATATTTGGATGTCATTAAGGAAGAGCACAAGCTGTGTTTCGCAGGTTCTACCCTTCCGGAATCCGTGTTGACTGTCATGTAAGATGTTACGATAATCCAGGAATGTCATAACATTGCTAACGACAATGTGTTCGAGAATCTCGCATAACAGTGTTGTTAACGATAGAGGCCGCTGATCCTGAGTCATTTCTCTTCCTTTTTTCTAATATTCGTGTGACGTTGACTATTTTCGAGACGTGGGGCACCCTGCCATCGTATAATGATTTGCCAAATATGATTTCTAGGGATGGGAGAATATGTGGCGCCTGCATCTTGAACACGCGTGCAGGTATTCTCTTTAGGCCTGGGCACGTGTTGCTTTTGATCGAATTCGTATTTTTAGTTATTCAATTTCATTTAGTAATGGCATCATTCGTCGGCTCATTAATGTCAGTAACGTCTGAATTATGTACTCTGTCATTTATATATGTATACACTTTCAATACAGTGGTTTAATACGCTGGTTTTGTCGATACTGTTGGCGACTGCTTTGTCTTTTTTGTTCAACAAAAACTCTACTGTCGAGGATTCTCCCCGGAGCTCTCTCACGTACGACCAGAATGGCTCTGAGTTTTCATCTATTAATTCTCCCTCAATATTTCTTGTTTCATGATAATAGTTGTCGGTCCTGCGTGCTGTTTGCCGGACCGCTAGCTGTAGCCGATATGAATTTTACTACGAATTTGATCGTAATACTCAGTAACTTCAAAGTGACCTCATAATTGTAGGTATTTCAGTCCTAATGATGCTTGAGGATAAACCCATGTTATCGGTTTTAGATTTTCAACCATTAAAGTTATAAATAAGTAATACGATAGCCCGATGGAGATCCTCCCATAAATGAACCTGGTCAAAATACCGTCTAGTTTCTCGGCCAAGGTAACTGAATATGATGTGAGGTCACAACAGTCTGAGAAAAAGTTATATCCCTACGATGCTGTTAAAAGAATCAGGAATTCGTTTTTCTAACGAAAAATATGTAGCAACGTAAAATCCAAAAAGTAGGTATTCATTCTCCCAACTAACCAAGAACCGTTTCAACTGGATAAGTCAGTACACTTGTGCGAAATTCACGGTGAAAAAATAATTCGCTCGCACTGAGATTCGAACCAAGAGACCTCGATTCTCAGTTTCACTCTCTCGTTACTGTTTAAAAAAAACGCTACTTTCAGCCTACACTTCCTCTCATCTGAGCTCTCCTTCCGAGTGATTTCACATCCGATTGAAGGCGCCGTCCTAATTTCGCCCTCCGCGCCTCCCCTCTCTATCGCCACGCCAATATGCGTTTCCCCCCTCCTCCTTCCTCCCACCCTTCCTCCCCTCTAACCCCCACCCGCCCCCCATTCACATATTCTTCAACGCCCCTTGCCCCCCCTTGTGTGGCATTCGCCTGTGCCGTCCATTCCCTCCTTCCGACCCAACGGCGAACTACCCTCCCCCTCCCACTTTCATTGCGTCCACATTACTCCGCGAGCGCATGGCAGGCCCTGCGCACAAACAACTGATTCGCGCTGTACATAAAATATGAGAGCTTCGTTAATATGCTTCGTTAAAAAAATTTCTCCGAGCGAATAAAAAGTATGCCACGGCTGATTGGGGGTCTACGATCCTCGGGAGCGATCAGAGACTCGGACGGCTTTGGATTGCGCGAAATATTCAAAGCGGAGATAACACGGAGAGGATAGATTGGCGACTAATGATAGAAGTACTCATGAAAAAAATAACAGAAAGACGATGTCGAACTGATGGATGCAAAAATTCCTTCCATCCCCGCGCCGTCGGTGACCGTCACGAAAACTGCGTAACTCTAACGTAAGACGCGTGGTAAAAATACCCACAATTCCTTTCGGTCCTCATCCTCTCACTACTCCCATTCCGATTGTCATGGCTGGCGTCGTAACACCCCCTGCCACACACGCCTCTGCGGTGGTCCTCAGGTTTTTAACCTTTATGCTCATTATTTATTTGACTGAACTTCACGGCGAACACTCATCTCCTTCGAAGTTCTTTAAATTCCCATTTGCTAATCGAGTGCTACACACATTCTGACGCACTCAAATGTGAAACATTTCCGTCGTTCGAAGCGATGAGCGTCGATTGTTGATGAAATGTACTTCACCTTCGCCATTCGCCCAATCGTGGCTTTCCGGAACGATGCATTTGACGTCTGATCGCGATAGAGCGAGAAGTCGTCGTCCGGGAATTCTCGTCGCCTGACTCTTTTAAGATAGTCATGAGCCAGATGGTTCCCTAGTCACAATAGAGACCAAGCTCGAATTGTACGTTTTAATCCCACCTGCTGTAATCACATCAATTTAATATTGCATTATTAATGAAGCAATTATATAGTTTTGTATGGCAGAAATTGTACGTAATTAAATGAAAACATCTAAATAAGTCTTTAACTTTACTCATTTTTTTCGCGCGTTGCATTTGAAACTCATTCAAAACAGGTTTTTTTGTGATACCCAAGAACCTACTGCAGTGAAAATACGATTAATTTTCAAATATAGTTGAGAAAACATACAAACTACACGCTGTTAGTTTTTTACGAGTGTAAGTGTTAGAAATACCTCATTTTGTGAATTATTTCTCACTGGAGTGCATACACGTACAATTTCCCATGTAAAAGAGCTGGTATTTTTTTGGCAAATATCTCCAAAAGTATTGTGGTAAGGGGTAGAATTTTTTGTGTCATTGGGTAGGTGAGATATTTATCTCTAACATCAGACCAAATTCATTGATTTCTAAGTTAAATGATATTTCGCTTGGACTACCGTAGGATCGCAATCCCTCGAGAACCACTCCTGAGGAGGATCACATGCCGTGCGTCATCTGGTCTCTTCTTCCCCTTTCTTCCCCCTCTCTCCCTTCCCCATTTTCCCCTCGCTCCCTTCCCCTCTCCCCCCCCTCCACCCACCCCTTCTGTCGTCAGAAGTCTCCTCGAAATGTGGACGACGCCCCATTCCCATTTCCCCTTTTTCTCTACGCCCTCTCACGGCAAGATGAAGAAAAATTGAAAAGCTCCCTCCTTCCCCCCCTCCCCCGCCTCTACACCCCCCTCTCCCTCCCCCCCGGGTCCCATCAAGCCCCAAAAAATTGTGCGAATGATAACTCCACGGAAATGACTCGGGAGAGCGAGAGAGCCTTAAGGATTGCGCTAGAGCTTGGGGAGGTGAATTTCCTTTCTCTTGATTGGCTGTTGCTCCCCAGCGCCTGATTTGCAAGCCACCCCCACCCACCCCGACTGAATGCACGAACCACACAGTAGGTCACCTCACCGCGCTAGCATCGCACGTCAGAGAGGACGAGAGGCGAATCCCAGACTTCGGCCTCAAATATCAGACGCCTTTCTTCGCATTTCTAGGAATTCATGATGGACCGTTTCCGTCATAGAAAAGATGATTACCAACATGAAAGCTGTTGCTGAAAATATTGTTTTGAAATGTTACGCTACATGGCCCAGGGACATGGTATAACTCCAAATGCCTCTCAGTGCTTCGATGGTAGAGCAAGGGGGAGCATTACTTTGGCTTTTTATATTCAGGGCGCCAGGTGATTTTAGAAAAATCACCACCAAAGTCTACAGGATACTAAGGATGATAAAATTAAGAAAAACAACCAAATTAAAGGTCAAAAAATACTTTATAAAGCGTCAAATTTTCTTCTGAGTACAAAACATGTCTACTCTGGACCAGCACGACAATCGAACTCCCCCACATCAAAATAAATTACCGTTACCAAGTAAATAAAACCGATAAAATCCAGGCAAAGCCCTTACAATTTTTAAATGTAAATTCAAAATGTAACATATACAAAATATAATCGTTACAATGGGTCAAGGAAGTGTTAGAGCTACAGGAGAGAAAACGTGCTTCCAATATGTACTTTGTTCTGAAGGCGGTTGTCGTAGATTAAATGGACGGATGAGGATCAGAAATGAGGGCGCGGAGCGTGCGTCATATGCGATCGGAGAAAGGATTCTCCTTTTGCCTGGAGCGAGATCTACATTATCAGTTAAACCCTTCTCCCATGATTCGCAATTTTCATTTTTCGAGGGCGTATTTCTTCCCGTGTTGAGTAAAGTAAATACGTAGGTAAGGAATGAAGTCGATATTTGATTCATTCAATTCGGGTGACTAAAGGTTGAAGCTTGCCTTGGCCCCTTTCATAATAAAAACATCTTCATTTATCATTATGTCTTTATGTTCCATTCCTCTTTCTGAAGTGGCTTTATTGAGCCAGATATCATGATTTAAGAACGAGTTCATGTCCATGATGATTTAATGAAGTTTAAATTTCTTAACGATTCCCTGAAGGTGCCGAAGGAATCGTTCAATTCTTATACTTCGTGGAGAGTCAACACTCGCGAAAGCATGGGAATCATTTGCGGCACTAACATGCATGACTGCAAACAACGGCAACAGCCAAATATTCGTTTGTACGTTTTGATAACTGTTGAAGGTCCAGGTCTTCATCGAATGTAATAATTCTGCTGTCAATATTTCTAAATGTTTGATGGAAAAGTTTTGGTTGAAACTCCTTTGCCGGGAATTTTTCATTGTTCTTCAACTCCGGGTCGCATGGCATACGGTTCCTGAACAAGTTTCACGTCCAAATGCATTGTCTCGGCTAAAATTCTCAGTTCCCTCCAGGGTGACTTCGCACGTCAGGCATTAATTTATGCAATCATCAGACTTAATTCTTTCGAGTGTGTTTTTCTATTATTCTTTCTAAACCTTGATAGCTCTCTCGTCATATACGCCGTCATACGTCTCATATTCACTGAACACTCGAGTGCCTTTTATGCTCAGTCAGTCACTTTCTTTTGTTTGTTCATAATTAATATGTCTTGGACATGAGTTTTTAATAGGCCAGTCAGAGTATTCGCGTTTTATCGAACAATGGCCACTGCAATCTGCATTTGGAAAATTCTTAGTCACATTTCCGAAACCCTTGAATTTCAAGTTTCATTTGACTTGTATAGAATCACTTAATTGAAAACTCACGCCCTTGGCCACGTGGTACATTCAGCGATGCACATCCCCCTCTTTCTCACTATCTCTCTCTATCTCTCTCCCTCCATTTCCCCCTTTCCATTCATCGATTCAAGACCTCTCCTGCTTCCATTTTCCCATTCGTAAAACCTTAACACTCATTACGTTTGTTTTTTCCTTTTATTACTAATATACCTAACTTGGAATTAGCTGTAAATTGACGATTTTCCTACAAATAAACTGGCATTTTTGTCTTGCGCACGAACAAGTGGCCAGGGTTTCGAATCGTTGGCCTGAGGATACGAGCATCGTGGGGCGTATGACCGCTTATGAATATCCGCCATTCCAACTTTTGAAGGTCTCGGGGAGCATTTTTAATCATTTCCGTCGCAGCATTTGAAGTTCTGAAATACGCGAAAACGATAAAATGTGAAAAAGAAGAGCGATCGAACGCGTGAGCTCGAATATATTTCGTGCTGGATGAAGTCCTCTCTCTGGTATTCATTCGACTGGGCAGTGCGAATTCCGAAATTACCGACGTCTCGAGTTTCGACACTCTCCTCATTGTCCCCGGCGACGCGTCGTGGTCACTTGGTGTGTCGGACACCATTTGTGTCAATCACTCGGTTGAAAGGCTACATCCACTTCAAAATACACCGGGGAAGCAAGAAAGGGAGGGAGTGAGCTCCTGGGAAATAGGTGGTACAGAGGGAGATTTGCCCACGAAAGCATTTATTATGAGGGAGCTGTTTGGAAGAAGTGGGTTGTTTAAGGATTGTTTTCTGAAGGAGGTGCTCAGGATAGCCTCTGCTAAGGAGAGATTGGTGGAGATTCGAACGGAAAAGGTCAAGGGAGTCGGGGTTGTTACAGACGCGATGGCCACGGATAGAAAGAGAGTGAGGAGGGATCGTTTAGCATGGGAAGGGTGGAAGCTGTTGAAATTGAGATATTGCTGCTTGTTGGTGAGCTTGAGATGGGTGGAAGTGTTTAATTTAAAGTTGCTTAGGGAGATATTGACATCCAGAAAGGTGGTGTTAGGGGCAGAGATGTTAGAGGTAAAAGGAGGATTTGAGGGAGGAGATAACAGTATTGAGAGATGATCCCATGTGGCCACAGAAGGAAAATATCGTCAATGTAGCGAAGCCAGACAAGAGGTTTGAGAGAGCAAGAAGTAAGGAAAGATTGCTCAAAGGCATCCAAGAAGAGGTTAGCATAGGAAGGGCTGAAACGACTGCCCATGGCACAGCCTTTAGTTTGGATGTAGAATTTGTTGCTAAAGGAGAAGGAATCAATAGTAAGTATAAAATTAGAAAGGTCAAGGAGATAATCAGAACTAGGAACGTGAGGAGCAAGGCGCTGGTTAAGAAAAAGACGGAAAGCGGAAAGTCCTTCACAGTGAGGAATGGACGTGTAGGGAGTGGTGATATCTATAATGACCATTAAGATGTCACAGTCGGAGGGGAGTGGGGTAGAGTGGAGGTGTTCCAGAAAATGATAGGTATCTTTGCTGTGAGAAGGATTGAGAGAGGACAAAAGGTTGTAAGTAGTGGTCAACACAAGCGGAGATGCGTTCAGTGGTCGAGTTATAAGAAGGAAGTATTGGGCAGCCAGTGTTGTGTGGCTTGTGGATTTTGAGAAAAATGTAGAAATTGGAGGTGCGGGGGTGTGGGGGAGGGGGTGAGAAGGGAGATATCATTGGAAAGAGAGGCATTCGTCGGGACCTTTTTCCTTAAGGAAGGAAGTGATATTTTCTAAAAAAGTATAGTTGGAATCATGGGAGACGGGCTCGTAAGATGAAACATCAGACAGCTGACGAATAGCTTCGTTTAGGTAGTCTGCAGAGTTGTGTACGACTATCCTGGAGCCTTTGTCGGAAGGAGTATTGACAATATCAGGGTTGCGGGTGAGGCTTTTTAGGGCAGAGATAACAGAGGGAGAAAAATTGGGAGTAGATATAACGGAGTGGAGAAAAGGGGGTTCAGAGAGTTTGGAAAGGAGAAGGTATGTGGCAATTTCTAAAATATGACATATATATATATAAAAGACTAGAGTAAAAAGAAAGTCTTACTTAGAAACGTTTCGGTCGTTATTCCATTCTCTCTGTGACTGAGGAAGGGCTAACACCCGAAACGTTTCTAAGTAAGACTTTCTTTTTACTCTCGTCTTTTTACCCCCTGTAAGTTTCCTCTATAATTGTATGTATATATTTATATATATAGAAACTTTTCACAGTGGTGCAGAAGATAAGTATTGTTCTTGTTCTGCTATCATCAATGCTAACGATATCTTATTTTCAAGATGGCTCTCGAATATTCGTCGAAATTTAATTCCTCAAAAACAAATGATGTATGATAGCGCTCTTAAATTCAGAGATATCAAAATATAAGTAAGAGTAAAACTTTTAGTACATTTATTTTTCAATTCACTGCAGCAAAAATAATATCTCTATCTTTTAAAATGCGGAAGATATGGTAACTTAACTGATGTTAATGCAACGAGGCAACAAATGTTCTTGTGGATAAGAGCTTTAGTTTGCTTAGAAAACCTGAGCAATTAGTGACACATATCAAAACTTGCCTTTGAGAAAAGGACCCGAGGAGAATATGCCACCAAGATCATGGTCTGGTTGCTGAGAGTTACAAAGTTAACAGTGACAAAGACAACAAATACTCGTCGGTGAGGTTAACAATATGGACGAACAGTTTCTCCCAATTCCAGAATCATTGTTAGACATGTTGATAATCGGTAATTTAACCGCACAACTTGAAAGAATTTATATATTTAACAATTCCTTAGTATTCAAAATCAATAAATGTGCTAATCAAGTGGAAGTCCTGTCCCGTTAATTTGAGATTAGCTTTCGTGTTTCAGTCGCCTAGTGTGTCTGTAGCTAAGTTTTACATGCTTAGTTAAATGCATACACAGATGTTGAGTTGTAGTCTCAGCGACTCAGTTACTATCACATATTATCCAGTGTATTCATTTTTTGTATTGGTGCAATAAGAAAAAATGCCATCCATGCTCATAAATGAAGAATATGCGGACATCCATGTCATTTATGGGTACTGCGATGAAAATGCTTCAGCTGCTGTCCGTGAGTATTAACGGCGTTTTCTGAACCGTAGAGTTTCGAGTGGTAAATTGTTTACCGGATATCGTTAGCTTCGCAAAATTCATGTAATCTTTAGCTTCGCAAAACCAGCTCCTTCACTCTGATATCTGAACGCCAGCAGGATGATATTGAAGGCGTTAATTCCAAACACGCCAAATGGCCACAAACACAATAATAAAGAGAACTTGACAGGGGTGCAAAAATACGAGAATAGTGAGAAAGAGTCTTACTTTGTACGTTTCGGGTCTTAGCCCTTCTTCAGTCTTAGAGATAGTGTTACTGTTCCAATGAGGGTAGGAGAGGGGAGGTTATGAAAAGGAGAACTGAGAAGGTTAATGATGCTGGGCCTGGCTGATTGGGCAAAGGGAAAAGTTTCAACAAAGTAATGATGATTAAAGGGGCCGGGGAGGTTACTGGGACGGCACGGGGGGGGGGGGGAGGGTTAGGTTGCAACAATGTAACATTGCAACAATGAAATTCAACGGGTGTGAAAATCATTGGACTTATTTTATAATCAAACCACTTATCTTGTACGTTGTGCTCTTTGTGGTAGACACGCTGACCGTTTTTCAGGTGCACGTAGAGATGAACGACGGTTGGTACTCTTTCATCTACGGGAAACACAAAATTGGGCCACGAAGACTCATTGCTTCTTAAATGGCACCCAGGTTGATAGATGGTCACCTTGTCCCTCCGGTTCTCTTGACCCGTCTTCTGAGTGAATTAACAGATCGATCGCTTCCCTTGTGTACATACACATATTTTCATTCAATGACTTAATTGAATTGCGATATTCAACGTTGATATGTGCGTTGAGTACCATAGTCAGGATCGGAGAGTAGGGTACAATCCAGCGGTTGACGACGTCAAAAGGACCATTTGCAGCAGCAGGAGCCATGTGTATTTGACTTATGAATCCTCCGTCACCCGGACTGCGCCTTCGGTGTAAAGGGTTGCCATAATCATTGGCTTTGGTTACTAAATCAAAAATATATGGTGATTCTCAGTGCTTCTGCCGATTTTCATGCACGGATGTCCTTCATTGAGCAGAATTTCTCTTTATTCTTTCGGGTAAGAAGCATGAAGAGACGTCATTGCAATTTCCGCGATCTTAAATCAAATGGAAGTTTAGAAACAGATGGGTCTATATTTGAGCCAGATTTATGGCTGTTTACCCGTCCGTAGGTTGAGTTAGGATGAAATTTGTGCGGTTCTTTGCATAACCCGAGAAACACTACGGGGAGGTGACCGAATTACTAGTATCCCATTTTTCTTGATAAGTATATCATTTTTTGTATTTCTGGTTTTTATTTTATTTGTTTAAATATTTGTAAACACTGATCATCATAAAATCATCTGTATCAACTCAATAGAAAATATACTTAGATACGCTCTATGTACAGCTTTTCCCTCAGGAGTGTTGATAAAAAGGTTGTTGCCGCTCGAAACCCGGGAGCAAGCCACGTTAAGTTGCCCATGCGTGAAAGAGTGTATTTCCAAGTGAAGGCCAACCACTTGAAGAGTCTGCCCTTGTGACGTATTTATTGTTATAGAAATCAGATATGTCAAGCTCGGAAACCGGGGAAAAGACGATGCGAAGCGTGTCTTGCAGCATCCTGCTCCCTTCGCGCATGCCGCTCTTTAGGAGTTTCATTAGATCGCTGGTGGTCACGTCTTCGAGCATCCAAGTTAATCTTTGTCTTTTTCTCGCGAGGGATCCTTTTCTCACAAAAATGACATTCTTCTTGCTTTAGAAGATTTTTCCGAAAAATTACTTTCGTATCTATTAGTCATGTTGATGGATATATTTTTAAGTAGGGACGACACCGCAGCCAATGAGAGTCTTGAATTCGGCACCTCGATGATTGAGTGAATGTAAGTTAACCGCAATTTAACAATTTTTAACATATATTAATAACTCGTAACGTTTATGATTTGGGAATTAGTCTAAAAAATAGTTCGCAACCGTGATGAGAGGCAGACGGTTCCACTACGTGAAATACATCGGAATATTAAATTTTAATTAACAACGCTGTTTGATGTAGCAACAGAGGCCTTATTACCATTACTATTCACTGCACGTTAAGTATCTTGCACATTCAATCGCGTGTTTAGTCTATTTAATTCCTTTACGCGTATCGTTGACTACAGTGTTCTCTCGTATGCATGCATCGACCATTTGAGAGACACTTTGAGAATAGACATTGAAGCGTATACTTGCTGTAAATATGTATTGAATTTATCGATTACCCCCCGAAGCTATCTATCATGGGGCCCTTGGGACTCTGGGCCCTTCTCTTACAGATTTTCTTTCTACGTGCTCTCGTGGGCCTGCAGGTAAACGATATATTAAAATGCCAAAGGTGTGAATGACCTACAAAAATAAAAACAGGTTGCCAAGGAAATTTACTATTGTTGATTTCAGAGAAAAATGTGAGATTTTTTAGCCAAAAACAAAAATAATTTTCAGACAAATACGAAACGTAATAGAAAATCCTTAGAAAGAATTAGTAACTTCATTAATTCAGCCATCCGATAAAAAAATTCCAGCTCTCTATCTTGAGTAAGTACTTTTAAAAAGCAAAACATCAAACCACTGAACCGAATCAAATGCTTATCATGGACCACCATGGGGGGGACTTTTGGGGGCCTTGAGGGCTTTTTAAAATAACCTATTTTACGACCAGATATATTTCATATCTACATGCTAAATTTCAGATCAATCGGTCCAATATTTGTTGCATGATGGAGCAACATAAAGACAGACGCCATTACATTTTATATATTAGTAATATTATCCACGGTTATTAGTAATATGTATTAGTATTATCCGCGGTAAAGAGCAGTCAGTGCTTGTCGGCGTGTTCGTTAGCATTTTGACCGAAAGCCTATTTGATCAATATGTTGACAGAAGAAGCACCATGTAATGCCCTTTTTTAACGCTCTGTTGGATTCATTACAGCATTTTACTTCATATATATAACAAATGAGGGAAAAGTGTCAAAGAGGAATACCGTAGAATAAAAACGTTGGCCAAATTTAAAGGGAAGTACGAAGGGAGAGCTACCAGGCATTGGTGGGATCGAGGGCTGCAGTCAAGTAATCTTAGAAATTGGACGACCGGTGATTGTGATAATATTTGAAGTGATTTCAGAGTATGTTTCCTTCTCATAAAAGGCGACCGTATGTGGGGCCGTAGAGGAAGACCGTGAGTCACCGTCAACATACTTCGGTCCCTTCCTTCCAGCACCTGCCTTCGTTTTTTTAGATGGATAGATAGATAAATTTATTGCTCCACTTAAAAAAAATACAGAAAAAAAGTTTAGTAATACAACAATCACACCAGTGTAGCACACCTACCAGCACTTATTTAATATATCATTGAAAAATATAGCAGTAGCTTTTTTGACAAGACACGAGCAAAAAAAATAAACCAATGAACGAGAGCATTCAAGGATAAGAATAAGCTGCTGACAATGTATTAAGAATGTTGGAAATTTAACAGTGGCAAAACAACTTGCATTACAATTTTTTCGTACGATACACAACCATGAAATCATAATAAAACTTCTATATCATGATGAGATAATAGCCAATCTCTGACCTTTTTACAAAAAATGTATTTACTCTTTACTTCCTTAATGTCACTCGGTAAATTATTAAACGATTTTGGACCAATGAACAAAAATGACCTTTTAAATAATGTGAGATTTGGCTTTGAAATATGAAATTCAATGCTTCTGCGTAAGTTATAACATTTTACTGTAAAAGGCCTTTCTGGCAATTTACCCTTTCCTAAAAAAGAATAGCTTTAAGACCTTAAAAACAAACATATATCTCAATGGCAACAACTTCGGGCTAAAAAACAAGGGGTAGGAATGCTCCAAGCGCTTTTTATTTGTAATTATTCTCACTATATGTTTTCGGAGAACGATTGCAGGGTGCAGTTCCGTCTTGTGGGCTCCACACCAACATATTAAACCGTAATTTCATTTAGCGCCCACGAACGCGTTGTACAAAATTCTTTGAAAAATAGAGGGGGCACTTATGTCGTATGAAATATAGCTTACGTACATAGTAACGTAAGACCTTAAGTAAATCATGAATGTGATTATTCCATTTCATAAATTTATCAATTAATACTCCCAAGTATTTTATGGGTTCCAATCCGACACAAACGGTTTCCGTCCGCCCGCAAATTATCGCATATTCTCTTCCGTTCCCGGGAGGGGGGTGGAGGGGCGGAATTGGGGAGTGGAAGGGAACTGGGGGAGGGAGAGGAGGAGGAGGTGGGGGCGAATGATGAACGGCGCTAATGGACGGTTTAGGCGCAGGAAGTGTTGAGTTTTGGCGGGTCACTTCTTAAGGAAATTCATTTCCGGGCGATGAAAAAAGCTAATTTCTTCACAACTCCAAAAAATGATGTTAGATGCTATCACTAGAGCCTTCTCCGTAAGCCAAAATTCTTCCTCCCCTAACGTGGTGGCACCTGAAAAATTCTTCCCAAAGCTCTCAAAAATGTATGTCCAGTTTTTAGCATTGCTTTTCCACTCTATATAAACTTACTCTATGGAAATGACGGTGTTGAATGGGCCACCGATTAAAAGAGGTGCAATTGCCGATATAGCGGTGTAATTTTAATTAAGTAAGCGGTGTAGAGTCGCGTACGCCTTTTGAAATTATTCTAAATATGTGTCTCTCTCTCTCCCCCTCTATCTCTGTCCTCCATCCGGACGGACGGATGGCGACACTTGGACGACCGCACGCAGGGATGAGTCCAGAGGACGAATGGTACAACAAGAGCTTGTCGGCGCTCCGCATGAACTCCTCCCACCATCACCCAAACTTGTCGGCCCCCATGCTCCAGTACCAGACGTAAGCCTGGCCTCCGCCGCCGCCGCCTACGGCCAGCCCCCTTCTCTCTGTCCCCCGCCGCCACCGACCTCCGCCTCCGTCTCGAGCGCACAGCACTCGGCGCTCAGTGGGTACCACCACCACCACCACCAACCGCCACCCTTGCACCACCCGCTCCAGCAGCACCACGAGGACGAGGGCGGCGCCGAGGAAGACGAGGAGGACGAGGAGTTCGTTGCGCCGCTTCACCACTTCTACCACTCCCAGCATCAGCAGCAGTCGTGCGCGGGCGGGGCGCCGCTCCGCTTCGCCCTTCCCATCCCTCCGGCCCCCGACCGCCCCCCCACCGCCTCCCCAAACTCCTCCTCCCTGCCCCCTTCTTACCCCTCCCACCACCACCACCAACCTCCTCCTCCCCCTCCCTCCTCGTCCTCTTCCTCTTCTACATCTTCCTCCTCTTCTTCTTCTTCCTTCGGCGGGGAACGACCGCCGCCGCCATAGAGACGTGCGATCATCAAACAGAAGACGACCGAAAAGCGAAATCCCACACACCCCACACCGGTTGTTGGGACATTTGAAGGAAACCGAAATCCTCGACAGTTTGGAGACCCGTGCACTTTAAATGTTAAAAAAACAACGTGGAATGTGAGTGTCGATGCGAGCCTTCCATTTCAATAAAAGGGCGCTGACAGGGAGACTTCGACAAAGCAGTCGTAGCGCTCGTGAACGACGTTGAACTGAGCGACGACGGGCGCTGGTGAAATGTTTTAAGGCAAGCCCTTGGTGGTAGAGTTGATCGCGGGTGAAAAGTGACAGTCGAGGCCGAATTGTTTTGTCTAAAGTTGTCGAATCCGTTCAAAATAAGCATTTAAATACGTAATCTTTTAAGTCAGAGTAATTGAAAGCTCCACAATATGCATATGTGACGCCATTGCTGAAAATCATGAATGAAAATACGTGAAAATCAACAAATTTGACAACAATCTCGGATGCAATTTCGACGTTCTTTTGTTTTCTAGCGCCCAATCTGTTCCGAAGTGCGCAGGGTGTGTGTGACTAATGACTGGAAAGCGCTGTTGAGTCTCGAAGTGACCAGAGCACCATTGTGAGAATGGAAGGCACCAAATGCGAACCATGGTTTGGCCCGGGTCCTTAGAAAGTCTTCATTTTTTGACCCAAGTGTCCCCACCCGTGTGTGCAGAGGAGGAAGAGACAGTCGTCGCACGTGTCAATCGCCATTCATTCCCCTTCCTTCCTTCCTTCCTTCCATCTTCATTCATACCTCAGCATACCTCGAGCGACGAACGACACCTCATATCTCCATCATCCCCTCCCCTTCCCAAATCCTTCCACGGTGGCGCCAACATCCCCCCCACGACGACGCATTGCATCAGTCATCATCTGAAGGGCGGGCGATTCCCCTCCGCTCCTGATCGGTGATCGTGGCACGATGGCACGTGGCACGAAAGGTCTTGTGAGTGGTATTCGCACCTCCCACATTCACCCGGCAATCGAAACGATATCCTTGACTCATCTTTAATCGTCGAAGAGCGGCGACGTTGAACGACTCGATGCTTCACGGTCGCCGTGACGCCCTCGACTGTTCTCCTGCGCGCCTCCTCGTGTCGCGGCCTTCAATTTTCCTGCGGCGGCGGCGACCGGAGGTGTGGGTGAGGGTGAGTGGGGGGCGGGAAAGACGATCGAGAGGTGGTGGTGCGGCAGCAAAGGACGAGTGTGCAGCGCTGCACTTAAGACGGTAGACGACGGTCCAACCTGAGGACTCCTTGTGTGTGTTTGCGTGTGTGTGAGAATGAGTGCGGCGGGCGTGTGTGAGTTGATTCGTTCTTCGTAATCTCGCGTGCGTGTGGTTCCGTTATAAATCGCGTTCGTTGTAACACGCATGCGCGGACGAGCGGAAAAGAGAGAGAGAGAGACAAGTGCGACGACACAGTGGCGACGCCTCAATGGCAGTTTCCGAGAGGCTCTGTCCCGAAAGGTCTGTCTGTCTGGGTCTATTTGGGCGCGCGGCGGCGTCTGACTCATTGGCACGTTTCTTCATTCCTCCGAAACATCATGGAACTGGGAATGGAGGAGTGGGCATCGTGCGACAAGTACGTAACCACCGTCCGCCATATTGGTTATCCCCATCGTCCCGTCTCTTAAATAACCACATTGTGACAAGTATAGACACGCGATGGGACACTGTTTTAAGTTTTCCTCTTGATTTCTTCCTCAAACCCGACTCAGGGCTTTCTCGAAGACGTTTGGAATGCATCGAAGCTTTTGTCTTCAGCAATTTCTAAAATCATTCAAAGGAGTCCACTTCGGAATTGACTTCCGATGACGACTAGCGAAATGCGTTCGAAACTTCGAAGAGAAAAACACGGGAAACGCTGCAATATCATCACAGTTATGATGCGCAAAACTGCTCCTGAAAAGTGTACCTATTTTGCACTCATAATAATAACAACTTTGGCGATCTGAATGCCAAGAGGGCATATTAGTCATGTTGCTCTGTTTTATTGATAGTTTTGTATGCGAAAATGTGAACGGAAAAATTGCTTTTTTTCTATCCCCCGTTCATTACATCCCAGTTATGTTTACACACACACACACAAAAAGAGTTTCATTTTTCAAAACAAAGAATAATTCTTGTCCACCATCGCCTTGAATAAGGACCTCGCTCCGAAAGCTTGCGAATTGTGTGTGGGAAGTGTTAGTATCTTTCATCCTTCGGCTCCATCCCTGTCAACTGTCTACGTGTACATCGCCGAATGGCTTCCATCAGCTTCTCTTCTGATTCATATTTACACGTAGACAAAGACAAACATTACATTTTTGTCCCGCCATTGAAGCATAGGTGTTCGTACGACAATGTTAACGTTGAAAGAACGAATATTCCCCGTAATCTATTGTAATGTTCGCGGGTCTTCCGCCAGATGAGGAAGGCTGTTGTTTCCTACACATCGACGGCAATCTCTTCCATCGTCTTTAGGGAAACGTTGGCAAGTACACCCTTCCGTAACCCCGTGGAAAACTAACAATATTTAATCAGTCGTATTCGCCGGGAAAACACCAAACCTTCACTTCTTCCCATTCTCTGTTTGGCTGATTGTGGCCTACGCTACTTGTTCATGAATCCGTCACGAGGAGAGCGCTATGACCCTACGGGAGAGCCACGAAGCCCATTGTATGCTCGGGCATTCCGACGGCCAGTCGCCATTCTTGAGGCGCCAAAGGGTCCTCGACAAATGTTGAAGAGACACAGACGGACGCCATGCGAGTCAGTCGCCTGATAAAAACTTCCCCTCTCTCTCTCTCACTCCTCTCGATCCGCCGTGCATTGGATGACTAAGCGTGCGTGTTGCCAGATATTGTGCATCGCATTTCTCGTTGTATAATAAGTATCTCTTTCTATCTCTTTCCCTGGTGTTTTAGTTGATAAAGCACAAGTCTAGAGAAGTGTTCGGTCTCGAAACATCCTTGAGAGGGCGACATCGTTTACGGCGATGGTGGAAACATACGTCGGTGAGCACCAATCAGTGTGAACCAGATTAAGATTAGTTTGAACTATACAAAACGTTTTTGTCTTTAAAAATATTTCCTTGGATAATAAATCGAAAATTTTGAGGGAATCCTAAAACATTTGTGAGAATTTCCATAACCTAAATAATACGAAACTCCAACGTCATTGTACCTTAAATAGAAGGAGGAAAGTTGTGTTGAGTGTAACTCATTATGTGGTGTAATAGCTCTTTATCTCAAAAAGTTCCAATTTTTTATGTCGCTAACTAGCTTTGAGAATCGCAGTTTATATAGTCTGATGAAATTCAAATGTAATTCATCACCATGGTGTTGTGATTCTTTTTTATTTCGAATTCTATACGAATATGATTGTGGACATTTTTTAATGGTTCGACGCATGAATCCCTCATGCCTCCCCTTTTGTAGGCTAACAGTGTTTGTGTGGATCTGTGAACGAGAGAGACAATGGTTCACCGTGTGAAGTGATCGTTCTCCATTTGAATGAAGTTTGCCAGAGAAAACAAAAGAGAACAAGGTCTTCAATCCGGAGTTGTTTCTACCTCAAGAGTTATGACCCATGTCTCACTTGGTTGACCCCCTCGCTTTTATTTTCGCCGGAAAATCATTGACGAATGGAAGTTGTGAGAATGTCTTCTGTATCAGTTTGTGTAAATATAATAAAGTAGATAATCGTAAAACTGTCTTCTCGTCTGTCTGTGCATATCAATGTGAATAGTCTCCTATTTACTATGTTAAACTTAATATGGTTATTCTCTACACATTTATGTACACAAAAATAAGTTTAGCTCTCAGAAGCAGAGCCAGACGAAAATAAAGCGAAAGGACAGTCCAAAAAATTCGTTCCTGACGCTGCGATGGTCCAGCCACATTTCCCGGCTGCGGATCACTACTAGTGTGCCGTGTGGGTGTGGAAGCAGGGAGGGGAACGCTCAGCGGAGTGTTCGCTCATTCTTTCACCCAACGGAACTGCACCGGCGGCCACGTCCGCATCAAAGGTGCGGATCAATCAGACGGGTTCCGTGGAAGAGAGATCGCCAACTAGTTCGTGTTAATTCATTTTACTTTTGGAAAGTGACCGTTTTAAGTGAAGTTCTACCGTGAACCAGATATTAGTAGAGAAATGGCGGGAGAAATTAAGAGTGTAAAGGAGGGAAATGTGCGAGTAGTAAAGCAGAAAAGGTTACATTTTTGCAATTTTAAGGGAATCCTATTAAGCATTTAAAGAGAGGAATCCTAATTTTACGATTGGTTTCTCCAAATTTGCGGATTTGAGTCCTCTTGAGTGATTGTTGGCTGGTGAACCTGGCACTCACACCATATGCGTCTGCATGATCCACCAGAATCACAAGTTACAAGACCTCGGGGCTGGATTCGAGCAAATAAAGTCGGATAACGGAGATAAATTGTTCAAAAATTATCGGGATTTCCTGGAATTCTCACACTGTCACCCTCCGTCAGAAATGTGCGTTATGGGTCATGAGGCTCTCGCTGAGAATACCACCAAAGTAAGAAGGCATGACTACATCGCTCGCATGCAAACTGTTTTTTATTTGAAAGTCAGAGACAATCTGAAATTGCGTGAAGTTGCCGTTGTGGCCGATTTTTCTTAGAATTTTTTCTTTCTTCACCAAGATGCAGTACAATGGGTCCATTGGTGTAACGAGCAGGCAACAGTACATCCATTTGCGTGTTACAGCAGAAATACCTGCGATAAAGTCGCACCTTTCAGTTTGGTTATTATTTCAGATTGTATGGAACATAACGTGAGTGCATGTTATACATTTCAAGGGAAACTGATAACTTTTCTTCGAAGAAGGGTGCATTATCTAAGTAAAATAATTTGCTTTTCCGACGGTGCTGTGGCTCAATATAAGAACCGCTACAACATGCTGAATCTGTTGCATCTCCAAGAGGATTTCGGAGTTGATGCTGAATGGCATTTCTATGCAACATCGCACGGAAAGGGCCCGAGTAACGGACTAGGAGGGACGCTGAAACGATTAGCAACACGTGTCAGTCTGCAGCGCCTGTATGGTGAACACATACAGACTCCTGTGGAGCTGTGCAAATGGGCAAAATCAAACGTGAAAGGGATGGACTTTGAGATTGTAACCAATTAGCAAGTCAGCGAGGAAAAGAAGAAGCTGGTGAGAAGATTCCGGGATGCACCTGCTGTGGAAGGTATCCGTTCCTTTCATGCGGCTATTCTGTAATCCAGGAAAAACTTATTATTAAAAAGTCTTTCCCAAGCATCCGAAGGAATTACTCACCACTTCTCTAGTGCTGATTTGGTGTGTTTGGAGGAGAGTACAGATGTTTTGCAAGGTTCAGTGGGAAGGTGAGTAAATTTCGCATCCGGGATTGACTAGGGCAATATTAATTCCACGGCTTATTTAAACTTTCATATTTTAGGTCAGCAGCTAAGAGGAAACCACCCTCGGTGATTTAAACAGCCAGCACAGCAATATGCCATCAGAGAAAACGGAAGCAAACATGAGTTCCCGACCACTTAAGCTGCTCTAATTAATACTGCAATTGTTTTCTAAGCACACGCTTTAAATGAGTAAAGGAAAAAATAATTGAACGAAATGAATAAGAGCTAAATACTCTATCTTAAATTATTTATGCTTACTTTCAATTTCTATTCAAATGGAATGTGATTTAAAGGAAAAATCAGCTCCTATGGTTATGGGTATGCCATATGTAATTTAAATGCGACATTTTTCAACAAATTAAGATAATTATAAAATGAATTTTGAAATAAATAAATGCTGATTTGAAAAAATTCAACTTCTATGCCGACCATAAACTATTGTTTCAGAAAATTCCGAAGATACTTGTTGGTTCCCACTCACGTGAGGAAACATTTTTCATGCATTACAGTAATGGAGAGTTTACAGTTGAACGTGACAGGTAAGAGGGGAAATGGTGGTGATGACTGAGGGTAAATAAGTCCAGAAAGATAATCGTTTGCTAAAGCAAACAAATCGTTTAGTGGCACGCGGCATATGCAGCACAAAGAAACAAAAGTTTTGTTATGCGTATAATAGGAAGGTCCTCGGATGAAAAAGTAAAAGAGAGATGCTACTTCGCTCTGGTTAGGCCACACCTCGAATACGACGCGACCATTTGGGACCCTGGTCATAATGATTTAACCAAAAGAATTAATAAAATACAAAGGAAATCAGCACGCTTCGTTAAAAACTGCTACGAACGAACATATAGTGTTATGCAACTTTTAGAGGGATTAAGGTGGGAGCCCCTAGAGACTCGGAGGCTACACGCTAGGCTGCTTGAGAAATTCACAACTGATATTTTTCAGAGCGACACAAAGAATATTATCAAGATACTATACTACATCTCAAGGTCTGACAGATGCGATAAGAGAGATACTCTGCCGAACAGATAGGTACAAAAACTCGTTCTTTCCGCGCACAATAAGCGACCACAACAAAAACTGATCTCCTCAAAATACACTCACATAATACATACATGTCACCATTTCACTTCCAAAAATTTTACATCTCTACACGGCTGGTGGCCTACCACCCCCTGCCGTACGCCCATTCGGCGGCTCGCGGGGTGGCAAATAGATGTAGATGAATAGACCTCAAACTACTTCCGAGATATATCATTCATTACATTAACATTTTGGCGTATTATCCTGTGAATTTTGGGTTCAAGTATTGGAGATCTGGTAGAATAGAATGGTTTCCATGAGAACATTTTTCCTAACTAGTATGTCCAATACTTTAATACCCTAGGTAAGTTTCCGCCCTCGTGCATTCAGGTCGTCTCCAAAATTTCTTAATTCCTCCTAACGTAATATTATTTACTTTCAAAAAACTTCTTCTAAAAGCCCAGGACATCTTATTTGGTCCAGTTTTTAAAGGAAACATTGGAATTCCCTTTTTTATGTATAGTTACACAAAATCCATATTGGACGCGGACTTGATCGATGCAGTAGCCTAGAGGGAGAGCGTTCGGCTGTGGCTAAGAATGTCCGGGGTTCAAATACTGGCTTGGCCTCTTTTAGTGCCCTTATAGTTAATCTATGCGATGTTACTTTATTGTTGCCAAAACTTCGCAGGAATCCGAGGGAGGCTCAGCTAATGAATATTGACCTCAACCGTAAATGTGTGATTATTACACATATTCCGGATTTGTGAAGGAATCAGAGCGGTCTCCTTGAACGTCAAATGAGATGTTTACTTCCCATCTTCGGGAACTCGGCCCCACTTGATTTCTGCCTGTCGTCTGATGTTCATATCCACTCACTCGCCAATTTATCTATAAATGAAAAGCTATTTATGAACAAGGGAATGGACCAGATCTCTGATTGTGTCAATTACTCGATTTAGTGAACTCACATGAGGCTACTGTAACTTTAAAATTACTTTAAAATGATTTTTTAAAAAGGACAATTATTTTTATTAGGATTTAAGTTTTGTTCCATCTGCCGAAATTGTAAATGCGGATTACTTATCTGAGTGAGAGACCAAATAAGTGTGGACTTTTCTTGAAAATATCATTAAAACGGTTTTTGAATTTTTCCCAGAATTGTTTTCTAGGTTTGCTATGAGTAATACATTTACCGTATAATTCAACAGTTGATCTTAGTGGATGGAGGATAATGCTT
Source organism: Ceriagrion tenellum (assembly GCA_963169105.1). Lineage (NCBI taxonomy): Eukaryota > Metazoa > Arthropoda > Insecta > Odonata > Coenagrionidae > Ceriagrion > Ceriagrion tenellum. The sequence goes on from OY720633.1 coordinate 21,843,516, forward strand.
AGAGGATAATGTAAATTATTGAATCATTTAAATACCTTTTAATATAATTGCAGCTAATTTTTATGAGGAGTATTCTTACACCCACGCGTAAGTAATACTCCGACAAAAATGTATTTCGTATGCATTAAACGGAGGTTGAAGTTATGTCTGCCCCACATCAAGATATTAACAGACTTTTTACAGGGTCGAAATTTCATCTCTTAGTGGTAATGAATTTTTATGGAAAGGGACACTATAATGCTTTATTTAGAACAAGTATAAAAGGTTAAAACATAAATGTAATTCTCTCAACTTGAGCACAGTAATTGGCCATCGAGAAATATGCTGGTATTTACATAAAGGATGAGGATCTTTATTAGCCAAATAATCAATCCATCCCCCTTCATTCTCGATGTCAAGACTAAATCTCTGTGACATGTAGTTGTCCATATTTGGCATCATCTTACTGGGTCCTTTTCCCATTCTTCTTCCACCATTTTCCACGTTGCATGTAAATTTGGGGTCGCTTCGTTTGAGGGGGTCGAAAAACGTATGTTTCTCGTATTTTTTCTCATAATGAACGCCCAAATACTTCCTATGGATTTGAGATCTGGGCTCCGTGCAGCCCTATCATCCATCTGTGTTTCATGATTTGTTTTGAACCATCTCCTAGAATTTTGAAATTTGTGAACTCGCAAATATTCTTATTTGTGGACGAAAAATGAATATTGATAAACATTTTAATACACACAGTTATTATTATAGAAGACAATTTGATGAATTTCATTTTATAGCAGTGAGTAATAGGATTTTTCACATTTAAATACCAAATAAAAGTTCAGTGGGTGAAAGTCCAAGGTGCCACACCTATTCGGGTGATTTTTTCACAGATATATTTGCCTTTTACAAACTTATTATCCATTTTTTCGTCCTGAGAGAAAGATGAGGCATACTTTAAGTCTAATAAGAATTTTTTTCCTCCAAGAATTTATGGAGGGCCGCTACGAACTTAAAAAATATCTCTGCGTGCGCTGTCTGCTCTGCTTGTCCATCCATGGAATCTCGTCTCAATGAAGTAATCATCAGTGAACCTTAGCGAAGTTGCGGGTGGTGATGGTTGGGATGGTTTGTTGCTTTGAATGACGCAGAGGTTTCAAATACTTGCAGCACCAGAAAGAAAAGGCTCGTCGCGCTTCGAAAAATTCGGAGGCACCCGTCGAATACTTTTGTGGGGGTTAAATATGTCCAATACCACTTTTTTCTGTGGGGATAAATGACTGGCGTCCGAAACATTATCTTTGGTAGAAAAGGTATCGCCTGTAATATAAAGGGAAAATAATCTCTTATTCAAGACATACTTTGTCCCAAATTAATATGATGCGCCCTTCATACATTCCCTGTTTGGATGGATTAGTATTGGCGGAGCTTTGTATCGACACGGGGAAACCTTTTGGGATCCTCAAGAATCCTCCAAGATTACTCGTTGATTTAACTCAGACTTAAGTCAGCTGGCCTCAAAACCCATGCAAAATGGGAACTAATGGCATTTGATTGGAATAGTAAATAATAATAAATAAATTTATTGTATTCTTCTAGGAGTGAACTCCATTTAGAACAAGGTAGTACATAATGTGATGTGCAAGGACAAATAACAAGAAAATAAATCATATACTCCATCAGAAAACAAATAAAGAATAATTCGTTCATATAAAAATTAGTAAAGCCATCAAACAAAAAACCATGAGGAACCCAATAAAGAGTGATCTGTACATAGAAAAATTAAGAATGGAATCGTACAACAACCAGAGTAAAAAAAGAAAACTACACTTGAACTCTTGAACTTACACTTGAACTTGAACAGAAGTTAGTTCTTCAAACACATAAATTTACCACAGACATAGCAATGAACAAAATCCATAACAAAAAGACATGATCTAAGTGCCTGGATCACAAACAAGTAAATGTTTGATAAGTTTTCTCTTAAATATTGTGAGTGTAGTAGAGTGTAGAGTGTAGTATGGGCTGATGAGGTGAAATCCGAGAACCACTGCTTTCTGTTTGCATTCCCAGGAGAGTGGCATGCTTTTTCCTATTCTTATAGTTCCATTAAACGTACGCAGACAATATCACCACGCATTGTAAAAGAAACTTAGTTCACAGTGACGCATACAGACGCAAATAAATTCACCGAAAGAATACGAAACTCCATCTGATATTCTCCTTGACATAAGAAAGCTCGGAAGTGGGTACTGGATAGCAAACCTGAATCGTGATCATGGTTTTTCATAATACTATTGATCAATTACGCTCATAATTTCGAAAACGTGATCGTCATCAAGAAAGATCAGGTGCTTCATAGCAGTGTAATGCGCACCCAGGACTTTGAGCATTGCCCTACCAATGCGGATTGCCTTATGGATGACGATAACGACCACGAGAAGGAAAGAACCGTAATCCCACCCCTGGTCGTGACTTTTTTAGTTTTAAATTCAAATTCTGGTAAAATAAAATTATTTTTATGTGACAAATTTTGTCTCTTTTGTATTAAAAAATTGATATCATCAGCCAGCCATTGCATTGCACTACATATTACATTCGTTTCTACAGCCAATGTGAGAAAATTCATATAAAAACTCATTTCCGTTCGTTAAAAATCGAAGACGGACCACTCTTTTACTGGCCAAATACGTCAGACTGCTGCAGCATTAACTGTTACTTATTATTTTATTTCATTAATGGCATTGTACTCCGAACTGAAGTCTTTTAAGAGGCTTTTTGTTAATTTTACACGTGTGGTGAATTTATAGCTGATACATATAAGAACATATTATGCAGTCAGACGTAAAAGAGTTTTTTATCCATAACTACACCTAATTCGGGTTAAACTTTGCTAAACGTATATTCGTATGTTCTTCATTTACTAGTTAGAGCTTCACAGCGAACGGCTCGTCAGCAAGCTTCCTGTGATAAGATGAAAGAAATGTCCGAAAAATATATCTAGATTATTCGGTATCGATGTGAGCACATTAATTTTAAATTCATGAAATCATATATTTACGTCTATTTTCAATGTTTGACCCCATTCTGACAAACTAAGAACAGATTTATATTGGGTCATGAACGATTCATTTTGAGATCGAAACTTCATCAATCTACAAATTGAAAATCGTGAAAAATTACATCACGTAGATAATCACTACGTTTACCAATCGAACTCATATCGATATGAACTCGGACCGGTCTAAACATTAAAAGCCAGCCGACTCTGATCGCCTGGTTTATCAATGTGGAATCGATTGAAATATTGATTTGAATCGGTTCATATCGATTTGGAATCTCAGACTGGTAGAGAAAGCGGACCAAGTTAGCCCGCTTCTCACATCGATCCCACTAGCCCGTTGCGTTTACCATACCGAGCTGAACTGGCTAAATCGATCGGAGTTCGATTGGTAAACGTAGTGTATATCTATTTTAATCAAAAATATATATCGTATCAACACTTGGTGCGAATAAATTTCGATTTATATCATTTTCGGTGAAAGAGACACAGGACGCGTCATTCAAAAAGATCCTCGGGAAGTCAGCCACAATAAATATCCCTTGGTGTTAGTAGATGAAGATTTCAGCATATATTCCGAGTTGGGTGGGATAGTGAATATCTTTTATTATCAGTCTCTCTTAAAAAATGATATTATTCAACGTAAGAAACATGCTGAGATATACACATTGATACCCCGCGACTGAATGCGCGAGTAATATAAGAATAAGAGCTCGATAAGAGCACAATAAGAGCTCGATAAGCTCGATTGACGAGCAAGCTCTAGGCTCTTGCAAATTAAACATTTCAAAGGTGATTGATGCTGGTAAATATACAATGATCGAATATTAGGAAACAATGGTAGTAAAATAGAGTAGTAAACAACAAAAGACATGATTTTTCTTTGATTATTTTGGCATCGTGGCTTAATGCTTTCGTTCTAAAGTTTATTACATATTTATTTTGCTCTACATTTATGGTTACCGGCAGGCAAATGGTGATCATTTATGTTCCATTGACTGCATTTGCATTCTAACCAGGCCCGGCGATCTCTTATGGGTGCTTATGGGAGTCAGACGTGAAGTTATTCTCTGTGGTTCGAGTCCAAACGCTACGAGGCGCGAGAGTCGTACATGATAAATTCTTTAGTCTATGGTTTACTTGACATACGTCATAGCGTCGTTGTTGGCAATCAGTATAAACAATTCGGTGATTTATGCCATAATAATAATTACAATTCTTTATGGCTGCGCTATTTGGATTGAATTTCAAAGATCTCTGATTAAGTGAACATGCTAGAATGACGCCAAGAAAATTGATTTTTTTCTTAAAAATTGGTATTTAAAAAGCGTTCATCTATTTGGGAATCATCTTTCGAATTCATTACAGATCCGATGAATATAGAAAAGCTTGTCTTGTCATCTTAAAAATACAGAAAAGTTACCTATGGTGAGTTAACGAATATAATGTCATATTTTGTGCTTTATGGATAGCTTTTTATGATGAAGCGATAAAGTGCGTTACCTCTACCGTAGACGTTGTGTAGTTAATTAAGGACAGCGCATTATTAAAATATTGGAGGCAATAAACTATTGGATTCATATTAACTAATGAGAAGACGACATTCTCCAATCAATTATCGCTTAATTACGTAGATTTAACATGCTCTCTTATCCAATCGTGGAAGTATATATGCCATAGCTTGTACTCGCATTGGTAACTACTATAAAATATGTTGTCGTTCGCATGAAATTCATATTTTCCAATCTTTTAAAGAAATGCATTCCATTAATGACATCATTTCACTTTATTCATTCGTATTTGTGCTATTAGTTATTATATGTTTACGTAATATATTGAAAATCGTCTAATTTAGAGCTAAGTAGAAATGTTTTTTCCGTAGAACAAACGATTAACCGAGAGCCAAGTCTACAATGTGTGGATGAAATTTCTCCATAGGACAAAGATGATGACTCTATATGACAAAGATGATTACTCCATAGGACAAAGACTAGATTTTTAATCTAGATTTCGGACAAGCGGCTTCAGCTTTCCATCAGCGATGTTGAGCTACCAGTAAGAGCAATCAGACGTGCAACTTTCATTGGATTGCATGGAAGTATAAGTTCTTGAGAACAAGAAAAAATGTGCCATGGTTACTTTCAGGCAAATAGAAATTCATTAGCCTTTATCCTCATTACCTTGAGTATTTTTCAACCACTTGTGGTTTACATTGCTCCCTAGTTGATGGACGTTGCAAATATCCCGTTTATCTGAACAGTAAATGTGGTCTGATCTTTAAATGTTTTGTGTGTGGTGATATGTGTAGCACAACGAATGGAATGAATGACTAATGATTACCAACTGTTAAAATATTCTGTAAGTATATCCGCCGCGATGATTGTGGGTTCGGGGGAAAATGAATCAGGGAGCTAGTCGGGAGCTCGATTGACTCAGACTTTATTCCACCTTCTGCATCTACACAGCACCAAGGCCCCCGCCAGACTCCTCGAGGCGCGCTACTCCCACACCCGCGCTCCCTCAGAGGGCATTACCACGGGACCACACTCCTTCCAACTCATTGGCCGCCAAGTGCTGACGCCATTCATCTTACCCATTATTGCGAAAATCTTAATATTCTTCTCTTCCTCGGTCCTGTATGGGAGATGAGATAGTGCACGGCCTAATTTGCTCCTCTCTTCCTGTTTGGGCAATGGGAGGCGAGATAGTGTACAATCTGAATGGCTCCTCTCTTCCTCTGTCCAGAAAGTGCACCGATCAGCATCGTTCCCATGCCTGGATGGCCTCTCGTGCCTTCCGTATGGTACTAACAATATACTTACAATTCCATAATTTGTTCGTCCAATATTTTCAATTTCATAACGATCCTCATCTATATGTACTATCAACACAATACAGTGAACTTACGTAAGGCCTCGTCGTCCAAATGATAACTTTAAGCAGGTTTCCCCTCCATGTTTTTTACTTACTTCCGGTTTCTATTCTATCAGTCCTTTCCACTATTTCCCATATCATGCAAAATCTTCATTTCACAACTAATTTCTTCAGACTTTTCCTACTTTTCTTCCTCATTGTGGACATTTGTAATATTTATGTCATTCACTATTACGACTCCACGATTATCATTCCTCTCTTAACATTGCACTTTAAAATCATCATCCTTAGACGAGTCACATTTTCAAGTTTCAAGGCCTTCCCTGCACTATAATGACTAAGGAGGCTGTAAGGCCGTACAGGCTCCTTAAATATGACTACCTTTTACCTCTTCTGTTCGATTTTCTTTCTAAGTTATGAGCCTCTTTCGATCTCCTTTCCGCAGTCATCTTGGCACTTTTGGTAAGCTTGAGATTCTTAACCCTGTGAATCAGTCTTTTCCTTCCATCTACCATGAGGCTAAGCGCACAGACGATAAGATGGAATGAACTGCAATGGCCCACCCCCCTTGGTGTCGATGCTGATGTGGCCTGGAGGCTGTGTCATGGCACTTGGGCGGATGGGGTCTTTCTGCGCCGTGTTGGTGTCATTGACAGAGATGTGTGTGTCCTTTGCGTCCTGGCGTTTTGGCTTTGGCATGGCATCTAGCCTTCCAGTGTGCCGGGGTCAAGCCCTTGTGGAAAGCAGTAGTGAGATGCATTAAATTAATTACGGGCTATGACAAAATTCTTTTACTTCACTTGTACGCGGGACTTCCTAAACAAAGTCGATTTGGTGATCTCCAAATAAGGTTGACTAACTGTATCACTACAGCCACGAAGTCAGCCGTTTATCAAGAGCTATGTGTTATTAAATCAAGATTGACGATGTACAGATTGCGTCGGCGTTAAAAAAGAAAATGCGGAAAATACTGAGAATTGATGGGGCTTTTAATAGTGCGAACGGTAGCTTGACATATTTTTTGCAACTTCGGGGGACAAAAAGACATTTCGATTGTCGGAAAAACAGGAAAAATTAATGAGCGATGTCTAATTTTCAGGATAGACTGACCTTTTTAGTCTTTTCCGTGTGCCGTAAGTGTTTTATTGAAAAAAGGCCTAAAAAATTCGGAAAGGATGGGTGCTGAAAGAATATCATGAAAAATGACTACAAATTTATCTTGAATGAAGTGTGGAATTGCGATTTCTTGACTGAAACATATGAGCTACTAAGAGCTCCTAAACCTTAGAGTAAAATTTTAACCATACTAATCGACTTGAATCGATAAAGTATTACGAAGTTTGATACACCTCATGCTGTTAACAAATGCACAAAATGTACATATATGCATACATTGCGCTTTATATATTAGATATATGTTAGATAACTCGAGCGTAGTATCTCAGTGCCGTCAGCAGCTGTAACACTGGCGGGACAGGTAAACCTCTTCTGCTGACTCCTTGCACATCTTCCACGAAGAGAGCCAGAATTTCACTGACAGAATTTTTGGAAAACCTGTACCTACGCTTGCAATCATCTTCCCCATAGAACTCCATAGGATTTTCTATGTCCCTAACGTATCTACGGAACGATTTGCAACAAGCATATCCATCTCCTCTGCGATTTCCAGCCATGCCTTGATGTTTTGTAAACCAATAATTTCAAACGCAGCCGTAATATACGATGTTTCAAGTTCACTAATGAAACAACGATACGTGCGAGCAGTCCAGGAGGTGCGGTTCTCGAGATATATTCAAGAAAATGAATAGAAAACGACCCGTGTGAGTGTTCCAAGAGGTGCCAGGCTCAAACCGGCAGAGGTCTAGAGAAAGCAAAGGTCAAAATATAAGTAAATATATATATTGGGATTGCTAACTCCACGCAAAAAGTGTTGCCTAGAATTCCGCACGTAAACAAAACGTGGAATTTAGTCGACTGTGGCGCCACCACTCTGGTAGTTGCTTGCATTCCGGCTCTCCGTACGTATTTCATGTATTTTCCGTGTGGCCATTACAATTGCTGGCCCAGGGAAGGATTTTTGCTTCAATTATGAATTGATATTTCAAATATTGCTGAGAATGATTTTTTACTTCCGCAATGGATTACCGTTTATTCCCAAGTACACTGACTATTCAATCTTACTACACCTGAGCAAAATTGAGAAGATTTTATCTGTATTATGTTAAAGAGAACTACAATTTCAAAATAATTTTAGGCAAAAAAATCTTCAGGGAAATTTTCTGGTGAAAATAGTTATTAAAGAAAACGAGAACAACTTAATTAATTAACACACAATGAAGTTTATTTTGGCGCTTTACATCAGATGAAAAGTAACTCTATTATTTTAAACTTAAGTGTGAATTTAAATGGTACAATATTTCGAAAAGTAACAATTTTGCCAACAGCTGTTAACAATAGAAGTAACATGTATAATCACATCGCATCCAGCCCATACTTCATGTAGTCTTCTGCTGTAACATTACCACTTTAGATCTACAAAATGCCAGTAAATACAGATAACAAACCAGAGATATGAAGGTATAGGGTGAGAAGAGAGTAAACTCTGATATGGAAGAAATATAAATTTCGATACCGTAACGATAAGAGGACGAAAGTGTTGAGGTTCTCTGGAAGTAAGAAGACAGGGCTGAATATAAGGGTGGGAGGGCACAAAATAGAAAAAGTCGTGTAGGTTACATATCTGTGTGGTATTTTGAAGAAGGGGATTATTTGTAGGGGCAAAGGCGGTTTAGTTGTTTTACCTTACAGGCAGATGGCCATTATCCTTAAAAGGAACCATTGAGAAGCGATGGATTCCATTATGCTTGATCACCGAGAAGATGTGAGTCATCAGGAAAATGTGTTTGTGGAGACTGAAAATATTGAGGGATGGAAGACAGCCTGAACACTCTTGCATCATGTACAGAACCCACATTAACAGCCGATACACTAGTAAATGGCATCTTGTTGGGTACAGACGGCCTGGAAAAATTCAAAACTTCTAAAATAATGTGGAAAGGTATGAGGAATTTGGAAAGGATGACTCCAACTTTTTGGATTAGCTGGACATATATTGAGTAATGAGCCTTTCTGTTAATATATGACTTATGGGTCTAATTTCGGGGCATTGATTTTTATATGGGTTCCATCGATTTCTCCGATGACTTTGGGAAAATCACTTTGGATTCCAAATTCCTCCATTACTTTGCGTGCTCTCTCTTCCTTTGGCCATTTTAATAAAATGGGGAACCTTGCAGTGGAGAGTATATGTCACCCTCCTCATATTCCGAATGGCAGTCGCTTTTCGGACGTCAAATTTCTCGCACACAGACCTAAGCAACCAAACAAAAAAGGTATCAATGCTATTTCAGGGAGTGAGAGGTAAAAGCATTCTTGTTATACTATAAATATTTATAATAATGCAAAGAACACAAAATACGGTAAGATAAATCGAGTCACACATTTTAGATATCTGGGCGTGATCCTTGAACCCACAGGAGGAGAGAAGATAGCTCAGAAGACTCGATTACAGAAAATGAAGAGGGCATATAGCATGACATGCAATATCTTTAACAAGATATGAATCTCCATAAACATAAAGATCAGGCACTACAACACTGTAATCAAGCCGGAGGTTCTATATGCAAGCGAAAATCATACGCTTTATATAAAAAGAGATATGGAGGAAATAATGAAGGAAGAGCAAAAAATCATGAGGAAAATTCTCGGCCCAAAATTAGCAGAAGAAGGGTACAGGCTGCACTCCAGGAAAACTAAGGAGAAGTCCAACCTAGTGGCAGATATCAGAAAATGAAGAGTGCAATTTTTCGGACATATCAATAGACTCTCACCGACAAGACTCCTCAGAAAGTTCATCACATATTTACAAGGTGTCAAATCAACAATACCATGGTTGTCACAAGTCAGAGGTGTTCTAGAAAAAGCAAAAAATATACCATAGAGAAATTGAGAACTGAATCATCTACAGAAATAAGATACATCAGTGGAATGTAATACCAGAGAAGCAAGTCCCAAAGAAACCAGGGACAAAGTGGACGGAAGAGAGAAAGAGAATCCACGGAGAAAGAATGAGAGAAGTGTGGAAAATAAGAAAGGAACTAAGAAATAAGAAATGAGTCGTACTTTGCTTTGCGTGATCCAACAGGGTCCATGCGCAACTAATAAGAAAAACAATAATAAAAGTGCAAAGTCAAACCTGTACGAGCCAGGGGTAGCCATGAACCAAAGACTCAATAGCAGCTGCTTTCTTCCTCTAGTCGACTTTGTTCTTGCAATAGCTGGCCCTATTTGTACCAGAACAAATTCAAAGGCTTCCGGAAGCATTCTTAGAAGATATGTGAGATAAAGCAAAGGTTTAAGCAAATTATATGCAAAAAATTTTCAAATAGCATGGCTTATAAGATGTTTTACAGCTAAGTTATGCCAGAGGAGATATTTGGAATATCTAGATTAAGTAATAGACAAATAATTATCAAACCGATATATCATCAACGCTAAAAGAAAACGATTCTCCCGCAATTAGTCAGTGTCGTTTCACAAAGTATGTATCTACAAATAAATTTTTAAACTGGAGAACAAAATTTATTACTTTCGCTAATTGGATAATAATTATAACTCTAACATATAATCAAAGGCATCAGGTGACTTCATTTCCTGCAGTTTAGATTAGTGAGATACCAATAAAGATATCCGTTTTATGTAAGGGGCATTCTTTAAATTAATTAAAGGTTTACATAAGCGTGTATTTGTAAATGAATAGGTATTTTTAGAAACATAAAGATTGCTTTCTCTGTCAGCAAGCATACTTACCGGAAATGTAGTTTAAATTTCGACGCAGAGTACTGAGGTATCTTGTCTGTCTCTACGTAGCTCTGAATACGGGGAGTGGTTTCAATTTCCCCTCTTATCCCCACTGCCCCAATTTCCGCGTACAACACGAAAAGATTAATATTTTCACTATCTTCACTACTTGATGATGAATCAAAAATCATAAATACCACTTCCTCGTTGTCATCAGTATCTGAGAGAAATGCCGCTTCAAGTTCAGCTTTAGTTTGATCATTCATTTTAATCTTTGCTAAATTTGCATCTGATCTTTGCAGTCAATCACGCACAGCAAATGTGCGCGTGCGCGTAACAACAAAATCCGAAGTTACGCTGAAGAGCGTTCCGAAAAGAAAGCGCTTAAGGAAAGCGCATTCTATTTCGGAACGCTGATAAGCGCTTCCAGCAGTATAAGCGTGTGATTCGGACCGCAGCCTACTAGAAGGCGTGTTTACGTGCGACGTGGTCTTGAATATACATAATGTATTAAAATGTTTGGCATTGTTACCTTGGCAACGTGTTGCCTAAGGCTTACTTAAGCCCATATAAAGTATAATTTAAGTTCGTTTTAGCCTAAAGTCTCGCATATGTATCGCACCCAATGCGCAAGCCAGGACCGGCATGGGCAAAACTTGGAAGAATAAGTCATTTATTCTGCTGCATATATTGAGGCAAGGACTCGAAATGGAATTTATTTATTAACCTTGTATATCAAGATAACAACTTGAACGGTTTTTACCTATCACAAAACAGTGCAAACGACATAATAACGTAATACTCTCTAGGTATTTTAATGGTGAAGTATAGCATGGTGGTGGGTAGTACCTATGTCGTTTTATTAATGATTTTTTTCTCTCAATTTTCATTTTTCGATGCATAAAGTAATGTCTAGACATGAAATAAGTATATAACTAAATAATAATGAATAATATGTCTAACCGAGCGAAACAATATTTATTCATTTTTCTCGCCCATACAAGTATCGTGAATTTCTCCCTCCCTGCTCCCCTGTCAGAATGAAATTAATAGAAGTATGTTTTGGGGGTGATTTCATTCGGAAACGGAACATCGTATTCAATAAATTGTTCATTTTCATCCAGAAGACGTATGCTTCATTAGGAATATGTTAGGTGTTATGCCTAGCATATTTAGCATATGCTAAGTTGGAAGTTTCTTTGAACGTATCGTTTGTGGAGGCTATAAATGGATTCATTTTAAATGCATAGTCATAATTTTACTGAGCGAAATGAACTGGCCACCTAAGCAATAAAATTGCCTTCCCGAGAATTATAAATTACATCCTTAATACTTATATTAGGCAAAAAACTCTTAAATATGCATTGCTTTGTTAGAATGTATTCTCAATGAATGCTGGCTATTTCTGGGTAAATACGTAAATTGACGATTGAAAGTTATTTGTCACTACCCTAACTAGGCTATGTCAAATGACTAATGGCCAAACGTGTGAGTTTCATTACAACAGGCATACTGAAAAAGTCTATTACTAATCGCGAAATACAACTAAATTTTTTAAAGTTGGCATTTTCACTGTGTAACACTTATCTAGTTATACAGTGAAGTTTTAAATGGCGCTTGTAGGTATTTCATACAAAACATCAATTTTGGAAGTTCTTTTATTGACGACATTTATCGGCAATATAATAGATCCTATTTTTTAATATGTGTCGAGGAGTACAATGAATGAATAATTAATTCTCGACAGTAGAGTGAGTACAAATTTGTACTCTTAAGAGTCACAATGTACATAATATGCTTACTTTTCATGCATTAGTGTCGTTGAGAAATCTTTATTAGCATTTTATATCGAGTTAACAGTAAGCAGAAATGTAGACGACATTGCGCTTGAGGACATATTTCGTGGAAACAATTGACTATACAGCCTTAAGTAGGGGGTCTTAGTCTCCTTAAGTGGCGAGCCTCTTAATGGAAGCTGCTGACGTCTACATTACTTCCTTAAAGAGACTTCTCACTTAAGGTGGACCTTAAGGCGTAAGTGTAGACCCGGCATGTGGGCTTCATCACCTTCTTAACTGTCCACCAGAGGCCACCAGCATCTTAACTAGGGTTATGAATGCCGTGTGAATGCAAGTTAGTTAAGCCACCATATAAACCATCATTCTAGCCCTAGTTATGTAAACGGGGCATCACAGAATTGAGATTACCCGTAAAAACTTCACTGAACACCCAAGGGATACATTTATCCCTGCATCGTTATCGAATTGAACAAATTTCTGCATACATTCGAAAGCTATTGCATAAAACTGGTATTACATGAAAGGTATTACACCGAAACATAAAACTTACACCTACTGTCGGTGCAAAAATTATGTAGACTCGAGTTTGAACGCTGATTAAAAATGAACCGTCGTGCCAATATGAATGCAAGTTACACCAAAGTTTAGCTGCCATGGGAGGTCCAAACCTCTTATAAGAAAAGGTGAAAAGATGAAAAGGTGGGAAATAAAAAGATACTAAAAAGAGCACAATTGCCACCCAAAATAAAGTTCATGCAAAGAGCGTGTGCAGCTTGTGTTTGCGCTCTTCGAGGCAAAACATTGAAGGAGCGTATGAGTAACGGGTTCGGCCCGCAACTCGCAATGATAACAGCGCTCAAACTTTCACCACCCCTAAAGCGAAGACGGCCGCCTCATCGCTAGCTCAAGTCCGCTAAAATAGTCGTTTGTTTATTAACTCGTTAAAAATCGATATCGCAGTGTGGGTTTACTACGGTAATTGTTATTAAATACTTCTGTAAAGAGCTTCAAAACAAGACCAACATCTTGCTTCTACTACTTTTCATAACCAATAAAAAGTTGTTTCATAAACTTGATAATAACTTTTTTATGTCAAATTATAAAGAACTGAACGTTGAAAGATACATTTAAGTAGGTTTTTCCCACACAATACTACAGATTCATTTAGATTAAATGTCAAGTTTCTTCACTATTAAATGTCAAAGAGAGCGTTCCGTTCGAAAACGCCAAAAGCCCGGCACTTTTTTGTTCTCACCGCAATAAAAAATCAAAAGTGCATTGTAAAAATAATTGGCAACCACAGTAAAACGCAAAATAAAACAAGCTAAACTTTGGTGTCACTTGCATTCATATTGGCACGACGGTTCATTTTTAATCAGAGTTCAAACTTGAGTCTACATGATTTTTGCACCGACAGTAAGTACTAATCTCGGTACATTTTCGGTGATAAACCATGGCTGTCACCTCAGTATATACTCACTTAAGCGACAAGATGTAGCACAATCACTGCAAAATATAGAACATGTCTGCAAAACTATAGAAACATAATTATAAATAATAAAAAGGGGGTATTAATTAATCGGGTATTATTATAAAGAGTAAAGAGGGGGTATTAATCGACGTATTAATTAATAGAAACACAAAACTTTATTTATAAACAAAGACAATGCCTGCTATATAATGCATAGCAAACATCTCCTAAAATCCCCAATAACAGATACAAACGACATTTATAAATAATAATTGCTTTCTCACAAATCGTATATTCGACGGGAAACAAAAAATGTAATGACAAATTAGCACAAAAAATATTGCTCGACTGTTACCTGAGAATACCTTTTTTCAAAACTATTCAGTTGGTTGCGGCGCGTTATCAAGAATACCAATGCAGTGGGTGAAACTAAATTTCCTTGAGAAGCATCAGTGGCTCACATTTTTTTGTCCTAATATTTTAGGAAAACGCTGTACATACCATCTGCAAAATTTGTAATTCTCTATTATTTCTAGATAATCGGTTCTTTCCAAATAGTGTGGCCGAAATAGTCCCGGTCCTTACATTCCTCTTCTCAAACGTTTAGCTTCCCCCTCCACCGGCTCAATGTTTGGTTTCTATTTCACCCACCTCGGCTGTCACCACACGCCGCTGCGTATTTTAATTCCCGAACACTGGCTTTGCCAAAGGTGATCCAGGTCAAAAGGATCTTATTTTCATCAATCGTCATCTTATTTTCCGGCTTGTTATTATGTAGCATCTACCTGAGAAAGGAGTATTTCAGTATTATCCTAAAGAAACGATTTTTCTCTTAAATTTCCAAATCACGGTAAGGTGGAACCAGTGAAACTGTACGGAACCCATTCGAACACCCGCCTGTGAAATGCGCCTATTGAAGGTGCTGCCCCCGCGTCCGTCCAGATGGCATTGAGTTATCTACCCACCCGTGACAGTTACAATCAGCAGACGCCGCTTGCCAGTCGCCAGCTACCGACAGTTGAACGGCGTGTCTGTTTTGTGGTGGTCGTCATTGTACTTAGCTTTTACTATTACGTTGGATTCCATCTGGTGTAACAATTCGTGCTGGGTAACCAAATGGAATTGGAATACTTGTATTAAGTCTATCACGGCTACTTGTGGTTGTGCGTATAGCCAGCATTGTCGCCTCTTTCGACCTAATCTTCTGGAATGTGCTCGCCGATAATTGAGTCTAGTTTAAGTGGGTAATCGTTTGTCTAGCAGGGTCCACGGAATTCTCCTGAGACTTGAGTTGCTGTCAGTGCTCCTCGTTGCTGCTCTGCATCACTCTGCATTGCGTCTTTGCCCGAGGAAACAACCGCTTTACATAGCCGTTCGTGAATGTATTCGAAGTAGCTGATTAAGGTAATGTTACATTTTCCAAGAGGCAATTATATTTAACTAAGTGATACGGAGGCTAATAACTTCATTTCATGATTGGTGTGTACATGAAGAAATCACACGATAGATGTTCGCCCGACAGGATCCACCGGTTTCCATAATTCAAGTTCGGGCATTTTACGAAGGCGCACTGTGATTTATGCAAGATTTGATATTCTGTTGGTAGTTAAAACTTTGGACAAAATTCTTCCCCTGGAAGCCTCATCATTATAAAATATGGAAAAAAAAGTGGAGTATGAATTGAAACAAGAGAGTGACCAGCCTAATGACGAAATTCATCCTTCGGAAGCAAGTAATGAAAAGGTAACGATTGTATTCAATACTCTTATTTTTTCAGCGCTTTGAGGTTTTTTAGAACTGAAAGCATTCGGCCATAAATGAGTATGTTTTCCAATAATAGTTGTCAAATTTCAGTTCATTAAGCCATGAGTTTCGGTCTGGTTGTGTAAACTCATTAATGGGGGTGATTGGTGATGTTACACCCACCCATTATATTCCACCCTGTTCTAAATCCCCCGTATCCCTGTAGGTTTACCAATCGAAATATGGAATTGGGTGTAGGGTAACTTGGCAATGGGGATAATCCCTGTAGGGTTAGTGATACATTTTGGGGATGGAGATTCCTTAATGGGATGCGGGTTACCAGGGATAGATTCAGTGTAGGGCATAGATTCCCTGTAGGGATATTGAATGCCCTCACACAGACCCTTTTAGATCACTGTTGGAGGTTCTAAGGTGCCTATGAAAGTTTTAACTTTTGAACCCAGGTTCACATATTGGTATTGAGCGTAATTGGTAAATGAAGCATTCCAGTACTGAGCCATTCCATGTCAAATCAACACACTTTAGATAAAAATGTTACCTCACCATTTTAGATTTTTCTAAAATTTGGTATATTCATAGTGGGTGCTGAGACTAAGAAAAATACCAAATTTCAATTTTTTATCTCAAACCGTTTCTGAAATATGGCTATGTAAAATTTTCAAAAACTGGCCAAAAAAGTATGAATGGAATTTTTTTTAATCGCTCCAGGAGCTGTCCCAATTAAGCTAGAGAGCTGGGAAAGGTGTCATTTTTTAAGCTCTTTCCATTGATGTACAACACAACATAGGTTCTAATAAAAAAGTTTGCAAAATACAAATTAAAATTTTGATTTAATTTTTTTCCAAAAAGTACATAATTTAAAATTTTCAAAATATTTTCAAAAATACTCAGTACTGTTGTAAATCACATGGCAAAATATAAATATGGGGGTTCATTGTTATTCTGACTCTTGTGTTTCACTAATAGCCCCGTTTTGTCCAAACAAGTCCATTGTCCAAACTTTAACAAATAGGAATTTAATCAAAATATACAGACAGGTAACTAAACAAATAACAGAAATATCATCTTAAAACAAAACCAATCAGCATATTCTATAGTTAAATTAAGTTAATAGCTTACTTTAATATTATACAATTTAAACTAATAACCTAATATATTGGTAAAACAAAAAGATTGAATATGGGACCTATAACTACAAATTTATATAAAGTATGATCAAGTGATGCTTGGACCAGAACTATTGAACACAAAAAAATAAATACACGATGCTTGTGTCTGAATAATAGGTATCTACATATAGCTAAATGTAACGCAAAAGGAATTAGCGATCATTTTTAAATAACTATTTATAAAATATAAGTTATCACTTACTAACCTGAGGAAAAAAAAAGTTTTGAGTTGAAAGCAGTTTCCCAAACAACCATCGCAGACTTCACAGATTACATTTTGAAAAAGCCAATTGGGTTTGGCTTGCATCACTTTCAACAAGAGTGTATGTTCTCCCAGTCAGAGTGAACAAATTTACTTTTGTGAGAACATCCACAACTGACACCCACAGGACATCAGCATGTGTAGGATAGGAGAATGATGTAGCTGGTCCACATGGATGAAGAAAAGTTATTTTCACTTCATCAAGTTCTTCATTTTTTTCTAAAATGTACCCTAGCCACCAGTTTTTGTCATTCACAGTGGTGACATAGCCTGATATGTCTTGCAACTTCAGTTTGTCCGGTGATGTCGCTACCTCCCCCTCCCAACCCTTCACATTATCTGAGAAGAGTTTCACTAATAATTTTGATTTAGTTTTGGGAATGAATGCTTGAAATTGCTATGTTCCTTTGATTGTTAACGCTCTTCAAGCCGGCTTTTTAAGAACATTTCTGAAGCAGCATAATCTTCTTGAGTGGAATATGCAAAATCTATTTTTTTTATATTATCTACTGCCCACTCAAATAGATCTCGCACTGTTTGGATCTGGTTGTGGTATGGCCTTCGCAAACTTGCACGAGCTGCCAGTGTCTTAACAGAACTCCCTACTCCATCACAAGGCCCTTTCCCATGTGCTTTGGCTGATAAAGGCCACTCAACTTTTTTGTTGAAGTCTTCCTCATGAAGGCAAAGGTTCAGAAAGTTTTTATTATTTTTATATTGAGCGGCAGAAACGTCTGTAAAATAGTAGATCTTCTTTGGAAGCTTTTGAAATTTATTTGTTAGATATGAAATTAGCTTCTTCTGAAAGGTGTAAACAGCAATTGTGTTGTGCTCCAGGCAATCAGAAACAATGACAAAGCTCATATGTTCAATTTTACTTCCTGTTTGTAATATATAACAAAAGGATGTATAGTAACCTGTTGGCTTGTCCAGCGGTAAAGCCTGAATCACACAATCATTTTTTCCGTCCCTTTTAAGGGATAGCTCCAATGATAGCTCAAATGATCGCTCGAAAATGATCGTGTGACTCGAAGAAAGTCAGGGATTGCTCCAACGATAGGGATCCCTATCACTTTTTCCATCACTGGACACGTCCCTTTTTTCGTCCCTGGAGGCATCGCTGACTCCACCATTTAGCCAATCAGAGCGCTCGGCCGCAAAGATAGACTCTAACGCCACGTTCGGCTTTCAATGGAATGAGAGTAGTTAACATAGAAATGATGCGAAAAGGGACGGAAAAATGATGGAAAAAGGTACGGCCAAAAGGACCGTGTGATTCAGAAAATGATAGCTCGAGCTCTCATTTTTACGGGTTCTGAAAAGCTATCATTGGAGCTATCTCTTGAAAAGGGACGGAAAAAATGATCGTGTGATTCAGGCTTAACTCTGAGCTTCATCCTGTAGAACTATATGATAATTTTCTGAAAAATCACATGTAACAAAAAATTCCAATTTATTAAGATTTTATTTTGTGGAGTTAAGGAATGGTCTTTAATACCTGGCATTGCCCGGCTAACTTCATCGTTTTCATAAAATGAATGTACAGTTTTGACAGTTTCAATTGGGAAACATTTCTCTAGTTTGGGTCTGGACCTTCCATAAATCCTTTTTCTTTCAAAATCTTTTTGGATTACCAAACAATGTACTTAGGAGCATTAAATTTGCTCATTATCTTCCTGATACTCCACTTTTCAGGTAAACTTGTAAGAATCGTTAGTGTTTTTGGCCTACTTGTAGAATTAAATAAGTTAGTTTTGAGATTTTGGAGAATAGATTCATCACTATAGGTATCATTATCTGACGAAGAAGTTTCAGCAGCAACAAATAGTTAACGTTTCATCGACGAGGAGGTTTTTTTCACTTTTGATTTGGCATAGTGCTTAGATGTGATTTTTTTCTTAGCAATTGTGGACTCACCTAGTTCTTGAAGTGATGTGTTAAGTGTTTGAACAACCATTGAATTTGTAGTGAAGTATAGGTCTTTGTCCAGGATGATTACTTCTGCTCCAGAAGAATCTTCATCTTCAGCATTTTTATCACTGATTGGCTCTGTACTTTTCAACTTGGTTACATCTTTCCTACATGTATCACAAATCATGGAGCCATTAGGTATTTGTGGAAATAACTCGGACAACCACGCTGTGACATTTCTCAGTTTTTTTCTGTCTCTAATAAAATGATTTGATTTCTTATATGGATTACAACACTGCAATCTTAAAGCACTGCACTTTTTACTAGGTTCCATATTGATATTACAATTTACAAAAATCACTTCAAACACTCCTTCAATTTATAGTTTACACATCCTCTCAGCAAAGGCTCTAGCCACTGATTTGCTTGTTTCAACTTGTTCACAGCCTGCATGCCTAGACAGGAGAACCAACTTGCTCTACCTGCATATACTGGCTTAAGTAAATGTAATGTACCTTTTGATTAATCTGTTTGGACCAGAACCATTACATTAATACCTACAATTTTTCATACCTTATTTAACTTTGTAGTTATAGGTCCCATGTTCAATCTTTTTGTTTTACCAATACATTAGGTTATTAGTTTAAATTGTATAATATTAAAGTAAGCTATTAAGTAAGTAATTAGTAAGCTATTGCTAAGAGTCAGAATAACTATGAACCCCTCATCATCCCATATTTATATTTTGCCATGTGATTTACAACAGTACTAAGTATTTTTGGAAATATTTTGAAAATTTTAAATTATGTACTTTTTGGAAAAAAATTAAATCAAAATTTTAATTTGTATTTTGCAAAACTTTGTATTAGAACCTATGTTGTGTTGTACATCAATGGAAAGAGCTTAAAAAATGACACCTTTCCCAGCTCTCTAGCTTAATTGGGACAGCTCCTGGAGCGATTAAAAAAAATTCCATTCATACTTTTTTGGCCAGTTTTTGAAAATTTTACATAGCCATATTTCAGAAACGGTTTGAGATAAAAAATTGAAATTTGGTATTTTTCTTAGTCTCAGCACCCACTATGAATATACCAAATTTTAGAAAAAATCTAAAATGGTGAGGTAAATTGGGTGTGTTGATTTGACATGGAATGGCTCTACTACCAGTTGCCTTCATGAATATGGTATGTGAGCACTACCCCTAGGACTTAAATTTAAGTACTTTAAGTATTACTTTTTAGTGAGGCATGTGAATACCAAATTGTGCCCTGAGGTTCCTACGGGTATATTTATCTCCCCATTGTTTGCCAATAGGGTGAATTGAATTTGGTATTGATTTGGGATCCCCTAACATTATTAGCACTACTCATATAAAGCATGATATTAATATTTTCTATTTTGTAATTCGTCCTTAATTAAGACCTCTTCCCAAATAGAACACTGATGATGCTGTCAAGGCTTTTTGAAACATCAGAATGGGTCTCCTTTGGTGGAGAGCCAAAATTTGGCCTCGGATTGATTCCTGAAAGATGACTTCTAGATCTTTCATCCAGAAATCTGCATGACAATGTTTATTGCATGCTTGGATGTGTTCATGAAATCGTAAATAGGCCAACTTTGGCCTATTATTTTTGACTTGTTGAGGATTAAAGCCATGTCTTGATGGAAATTACAATTAATATATATTGAAATAGTTCTTGAGGTCTTGACAATGTCTTTCAGGACAACATGAAGACCTTTCAGACGTATTCTCTTGTGAAATGAAAATGTTTTATCCCATGCTTGGATGTGTTCTTCAAATCATAAATGGCTATTGACCTTTAATTTTGGATGTTGTGAGGATATAACAATGTCTAAAGATAGGTCTTAATATTGTTAGACATCCTGGAAGATGTCATCCAGACTGCCTCTAAATGACTGTTGCAGCTTGACAATTCTATAAATATTGTGCAAGACTGTCACCCACACTTTTTATGTCTGATCTTGATGCATTGATAATGTTGAAGCTGATTTTCTGGTCTTTAACTTGACCATACTTATCATTTTTCAGTTTCCCTCTACCTACTGTTGTGAATAATCAATACTTAATGCTGCTTCTTGAAAAGATTACATTTTTCCTCTTAAAGACTTCAAATATTCCTGAGCATTTATGCAGTGACATACATTAAATTTTATTTCATATTAAACATTGTTGAAAGAGATTTCCTTGATATAAATTTTCAAGACTGCTTGAAAGTGTCTAGCTAGAGGTCTTCAAAGATGTCAGTGATGACTTGGCATAGCAAGGGTTTTGGGTGATCATGAATAATTAGCCAGGACCCTGGTTACCAATTTATTCAAGCGCGATCACACCAGTTACAAAAACCATACAGAACCTTGCCGCTCACCAGTCCCTTCAGATGGCGCCCTTTTCTCTGTTCTTCTTTCGACTAGACACCACACTCTTCCCAACTTACAATGCAATGACACACCATGCAACCAATAATATCACAACAAATCAATGATTTACAAATTACCCTTCAAGTAAACAACTTACAAATCCAATTGAGTAGTTTTTTTAATTTCTCAACGATAATTTTAGATCCCTATCACATGGTAAAGCTGGCAAGAAGTACCTTGGCTGACATGGGGGTCATCAATTCTAGTGAAGGAAATGTGAAATGGGTTTTTATTAAAAGGCTGCACAGCTTCTAGGAGAAGGAGCATATGAAATTCGTTTACAAATTGTCTGGAGCTCGTGTAAACTACTGGAACAAAAAGCAAAATGTTAAGCTGGCGGTTCAAACATTGAGTTCTGGAGTGGCAGACGCCCTGAAGCATTTGCTAATGTTTAAACATCCAGAGTTAATTGGCAGTGAGGTCACTATTTATTATATTAGAGTGGTAAATTGGCAATTTGATATTTTAAATAGCAGGGACCATTTGGTCATTTGGCTATAAGAAGTCATTGAAAATGAAAAACCGGACGTTAGGGGAGGTTTTTGATGAATCATTTCCATATTTGAAATCTCTGATAGTGGAGGGAACCGCCATAGTGCACCACCCCAAATCAACCTTTGCATTAGGTTTCGCTTAATGCATAAAAAGTGCTAACTATTTTATGACAGTAATTTGAGTGAGAGACTTTGGCAGTACCTTTAAGTATTTGCTCATGTACATTTTTTTGGAAGATAATCTTCAGCTGTTTTTTAAAGCCAGAAGGGGTTTATCCAAATTTAGACCAGTTTCGATGGGCACTCCAATAACTGTTATTTCACAGGAGCGTGTGAGAGAGATAATTGCAAGCCTATGGATCCCACTTCCTCATCAGAGTTTGAGTTCAGATTTTCAAAAAGGTGTTTAGTGGAGATTTCTGAAGATGGAATCTGAAGATGGAAGTGGATGGTTTGAAGATGGATGAGGACACAATTTTGGATTACCTGATAGATTCTGAGTCCCTCTCAGATATTGCTGAAAATATAGTTGGCTACATTGCAAAATGTGTAGCAAATAAGATGTTATTGAACTTGAATGGCAATGTGAGTCAAAAACTGTTTATTTGCCATCGAAGAAACGGTGACCAAAACTATTCAAACAAATCGATTCTCCATTTAGTAACCAGAGGCCTTGTTACACAGTCACAATGTTTTAAAGGTAGTAACATATTCAGAAACTTCTCTCAGTTTTTTGCAATGAAAGAGAATGTGATGAAAGCTGAAATGGTATTTTAAACCATTGTGCATAGTGTTTTGGAATACTACTCCTATCCAGAGATGAAAAGGAAGAGGCAGGAATGGGGAATCTGTCATCCATCGAGGCCAACATTATTTCGAGGACGAATCGCGGCTCATTCGAAATATTGCCGAACTGTATATAAAAATTAGGTTGCATTCACACGCCATAACACTGACTCTCAGGTTTCAGGGAAATGCAGCAAGTGCGAGGCCAAAACTAACCAAAACAATTTGATATTATAATATTTGGATCCCAATGTACTGAGGAAAGATTTTTTACAAAAATACTCTGAGAATTGAATAAATTTATCTATTAACTAAAGCTTTTATTGAATTGATAAGTAAATTTCTTGATAGTGGCATTTAATTACTGATTTACTCTCTGGACCTTGGATTGTGAACAGCCTCTAGAGAGGGAAAGTTATTTCGTCAAGGAATATTTCACAAAAATTTCGTAGGTATGCTCAAAGATTCCATGCCACAATACACCATTCTAAAGTTAGTATCTGCTCTACTTGAACTCACAGTTTGGAAGTTACTCTTATTGCATAAATATTTCTTTAATATAAGGAAAAAAGTCACAGTGTAAAATGCAAATACTTTGTATAATCAGTGCACCCTCTTTTTTCATCATTGTTTTGGGAAGACAGGTGCGCAGCTAACACGAAAATATAAGGTATGAATGCTAATGTACTCTGTTATAGGTCGGTCACATGGTATTTCATTTCGTTCGGAGATATTTTAGGGGTAAAAATGGCAGACAGAATAATGGACGTAAAGCGTAGCCTCTGATAAGAATGTCGTAGTTTATACGTCCAACAACATGACCGCCGTATGCAAGCAACAGCTCGTTTTCCTAGCAAAGAGCGCTCAATCCAGTTAATAATGTACATCGATGGACTTATCTAGGAGCTTCTGTAATCCCTGTTGGCTCTCTTATATCAAAACAGCATCATCCGCATATAGTAGAACTCTTACATTAACATTTCCAATCAAATCACCATCATTTTCGCTACATGCATCTCTAACACATTTATCCATAAATACATTAAACAGCCATGGTGACATTATGCATCCTTGCTTTATGCCCTGTTTTATCACAAACCAATTACTCAGAACCTGGTTTACTCCCACACTTGCCTTACTACTATCATTAGAGTTACGGAAATATAGTAAAAATTTTGTGTTTGTAGCAAAAATAAATGGAAAGTTTTTGTTTAATAGCATTAATTAGCAATAATTTTATTAACACGGTATATCCATAATATGCTATGAGACTAATTGACAAGCTTGTATTTTGTGCCTAAATTTAATTTAAGAAACACCATATAATCTAAAAATCATATATAAAAAAAGAAACACATACTCTTGCACAATAAGGAATACACATATGCCAGAGTTCAAACTACTCCGAAGGTTGAGTTGGAATGTGTATCCCTCCTATGCTCCCTTGTCAAATGACAGCATGCTACAAGTTTCGATGGTACTCTCCTTCATTTGGGTTCGACGATCAGTGAGGACAAGGTTGTATACACTGGAAAATCGTCCGGCATCTACACTGCTAATTGGAGGCCATATTGTTTTCAGAAAAGCATCTGCAATCATTTGATTCTTCATTTTCATGGCTAAGAGAAGCTGAAGTAAGTCAACGTTGTCCTCTTTAATGGCGTTTACCAACTGACGGTGAAAATATTGATTGATTGATAAAAAATTGATAACTTTCAATGAATCCTTTTCTGCCCGCCCAAACGGGAAAGTTGAGCGGTAGGAGACGACTTGGAGAGGAGAGCAGAGGGGGGAGGAGGTGTGCAACGTTGCCGCTTGCTGCCCATAGAATTTAAATGCCAGATCTTAGCCGGATCACTCGAATGGCTCATGATGCACAGAGCGGCAACAGCGCACAGTTATGGGCGATTTCCCCTACCTTACCCTAGCGATACCTCAACGTTCCTTCCGAAAAGAGCATTGCTCTCTCTGCGCGTAAAATACATACAATTAAAAATGATTATCGGAAATCCTAGGATATTTAACTAATGGTTATGTAAGTGTTCATAAAGCTGGCATCAATGCGGTTACAACGGTGTAACTAAAACCTCTATCGCATCGTTAGTTTTGGCATAAGCCGAGGTTTACAACCTTTACAACAGTTCGTGTAAAACTCAACATATAAACAAGTTTTTACTTTGATAAGTTAGAAACATGGTTGGCTAACTTTTATGAGACTTTCTTATCTCTACAATAAATATTATGAGATTGGCGATAACATAAAGTCGGGCCATCGGGTTTTGAGCGCCGAAAACTGCCTTTTTTCAAAATAAATATCGTAAAAGTGTAGATAAAAATAGGAAAATTTTTTTACATGCATTAGTAAACGTAGAAATGATCATTCTATCGTATGCATTATATTTTGTTAAAATCAGTTCACCCTACTTGAAGATACAGCATCATTAACTCAATGGACTCGACTTTTTTAATGAGCAGTAGACCTGTGCACCGCAGACAACTATGTAGTTAGGTACCGCCGCATCGCTGTCTGCATACTGTCGTCAGCATACTGCCACCGCACTGTCACAGTCAAAATCAGATCTTGAGGCTCCCTCAAATTTACTCGACTAGTATGTAACTCTATATTTAATCTTTATTTTGCACTTCTTACATCTTGGAGTTCAATTATCAGTCATCAGTAAGCAATTCGCGCCGTAGATACCAACGGCGTGGACGCCAGAGCGCCGCCGCACGCTGCTGAAAATATGCCCAGACTCCGCTGTCAACAAATACTATAGCCGGCGCACAGGTCTAAGTTGATCACTAATGAGGTAGCTAGGTCTAGACCCTTCATGTCTCTAGGGACTTAGCATTAGACATCAATTTCTTGGCCTTAGTATGCAGTAAGTCAGACTTATAGTAGGTACAAAAATCGTGGGTCTAGGCCCTACTTTAAGGCTTTATTTAGGAGTTATTAGGTTCTAAACACCTACTACATATAAATATGAGCGAAATTAAAATGCGCAGATACGGAAGAAACGGATGTAGATATTCATGCTACGAAATACTGGAAAGAAAGAGAGATAAATGATAAATTTGAAATACGGCCGTTAATTTTACATTAACTGTATTCTGGGTTTGAAACTTTTTAGCATTATTTTGTACTATGTTCTGATATAATATCCTGTGGGTGCATCTCGTAAGCCACTGATACATTATGGTAGTCCACATATAAATTTTCAGTTACAGCTAGGAAAAACAGCTTAAGCCTGCAAGTTATAAATAAAATAAATAGTAAGATTTTGAAACACCTCATTGGAAAATTGCAAAAATGCATGTGATTACGTAAAAAAAATTCAGTTGTGTTCTTTTAACAACCTTTCTTTAGTCATCACTGAGGGAGTAACAGACTTAATTGTAAAATAAATTTATTTTCAGTTTATTTTTTTTAAAGCAAAGTAATTAGATTTGAGATTAAAGGAAAACCTAGAACAACTCATGGGTTCATAAATTTGAAAGAGAATGTGAAAATGGATTTGATATTGTTTTGAAATATCTTATTGTGTATATATGCTTTAATAATAAGGAACTGGGTAATATGACCAAAGGAATGCTGGATTCCAGATTTGGTATTTAAGATTCAATAAAAATTGGAGATTTAAATTTGGGATTCAGATGCAATAAATGTTTGATTAGGCCCATCACTAAAAATATGTTTTTAGGTTTCATACCACTTCCGACTAGACTGCTTTAAATCAAATAGGCGCTTGATTAATATGCTAACAGTTTTAGCTCTGCTATCATTAAAACAATGATCTGGCTGAATATAAACAGTTCCTCTGTTAACCTACCATTCAGATAAACAGATAAAACATTCACACAATGTTTCTCTAGACCTAAATCAACAGAGAAAGCAAGTGTGGTTTTCTTCATAAAAACCTGACCTTAAGTCTACTAAAACTCTGGACCATTTTCCTGTGAAAATCCCTGTGGTACATGGCAGGCCTGAAATCTGCAAACACTGCCATCAGGATTGAGTTTCATGTTAAATTTCTTAGCAGACCAATTAACATTTCTGTCTACTGGCCTCCCTTCTATCACCCGTGTGCCCACATTATCTAACCTTTCAAATTCATTTTTCATTGCTGCATCCCATTTGCAACTGCTCGGACCATTCAGGGCTTCGGCGACAGTTTGGTTTCTGGCCCTTAGCCTATATTTATGCTTGCAATGCTGCAACAACCAGAAACTTTCACTTTCTTGGGTCTAACCAATCATCTAATGGTCAGGATTAACTCATACATTTCATTTCTCATGCCTTCCACCTCCCCTGAATCTCTTGTGCCAATGTCAGGTGGGATGGCACCCATTCCCAGTGGGAGAGAGGCGGCCATAGTGACTAAGGGATCCATCTGCTGTGGTCCTCTGCATCAACATCAGAGGCTTCACTTGCATCAGTCTCCTCTTCTGTGTCGGGGATAGCAACTAGCCAGGGGCTTGTCTCCTTTTCCTTGTGATTTGGCAATTTGTTCTCATGTCCCTCATTACTATTGTAGACCTTCTTTAAAAAGAGCCGAAGGCTGGCATTAAAAGACTCTGAGCCTCGTTAACTCCCCACACTGCCTGTTGGGTATCCATAAATGATCAGGGATGTCATTCATCACTCGGCTGGGACACAGATTGTGGGTGAAGCAAGCAGTATTGGCGGTTTTGGCCCAGAAGTCCTTTAGTATGTCTGAGTTAAACATAAGGCATCTGGCTATCTCCAAACATAAGGCATCTGGGTTCAATTGATTCTCTCTGCACAGCCATTCTGCTGTGGGCATCTGGTGCTGGACTTCAAATGCTGAATGCCATTCTTTGTTAAGTGCTCATCAAAACTCGTTGCTACAATATTCGAATCTATTATGACAGATGGGAACATAAACAGATCCCATTTCGCAAAACATCTTTGGGAAAGCGACCACGAGAGTAAATTTGTCCCGAAGATTCTCCTCCTGTAGAGAAAAGGACTAAGGATGGACTGTTGGGAGGAGCTAGAGATAAGGAAGCACCTAAAAGAAGGATGCCTATTAAATGAGAATATTGTTGTTAACTATTCCCCCATCTTGAATATCCCCATATGTTCAACCTAGACACCTTCCCCACCTTGTTAAAATACCCTTCCATAATGATGTCCCCGTCGTGAACGGCTTGCTTGACCCAACGTCCACATAAGTCCCCCCACGCTCCATCACATCCATAACTTCTTTGCTTTGGAGTCTTAACTTCTAAAAGCTTTGGAGAAGCCTAAGAATAAGCCCAGTATTTCTGTTCTATTGTCAAGATTTGAAAGTGTTTGATTCATCAGGTGCTAGGTGGCTGTAGATGTGGTAGCAGCAGTATGTGGGAGCTAAGTGTTCAAGCTTAATTTTTGTATATTTCAGAATTTACTTCTAGCATCAGTTTTCATCAAAGATGCTTGTAATGGCCACTTTGGAATCGTGTATAAAACTGATGAGAAGAGTCTGAAGTAAGTTACAAGGAATTGAACTATTTTATCTAAGCTTTTAAATGGAAAGAATAATTCAAAGATTAATGTAATTTGAATCTTTCACAGGTCATACATTGCTTTTAACTGTTTCTTGGTTAAATTTGTGCTCCATTTCATCATTTTTTTTCATCTATCCCTTGCATTGTTTGAGCCTCCTGCTGTGGAAGGATTGGCATTACCAAATTGGGTAACACATTGAATCACTCATTGGATTGTTTACTGTGCTATGCTCCAGAAAACTAGCTTATTGCTAAAATTTTGTTTTCCTTATTTCAGATCACAATCATCTTTGAATCAGTATGCATAGCATTTTATCTGGCTCATATATTATTTGCAGCGTCCTTCAGCGAAACAAAGTTATTTTGGAAAGATATTAAGAATATAGCTGTAATGACAGTACTTTTTGTAAGTATGTAGTACTTAGTGGCTTAAGTTTATTAGTTCATTAATCATATATGTGCCATGTAACTGTGAGAAGCAAAACGAATGCTTATGAGTATGGAGTATTGGCTTATATAACTGGTGTGGTGTTACTGGATTATGATTAGGCCTCGTTGGCCAAGGCTCAATACCTTAGCCATCCTCTCTCAATGGTACAGTGTCCATAAATTGCCACAAGGTAGTTCAAACATCTGGATCTCTCCATGTTCTGATATTATTCACTGACCCAGGGCTGGGAATATTAACATTTGTGGACATTTCTTTTACATAATATGTAGAAAGCATATTCATACCTGTATTGGCCTTTTTGTTTATGGACACTTTCCCTTGCACTGCAGGCAAATGGATCTCAATTTCTGTGCTGTTCACTACATCACTACCAATGTGAAAGGGTAAGGTATTTTGCAAATGATGTTTGGCTTCACAATGGCATTCTGGGAAGAGATCAATACTCTTAAGTGATAGAAGAATGAATGCTGATATTCTTTTTTTAGATAAAGTGCTAAATAATAGAATGAATTCATCACAGCTGCTGCAAATGATATCCTTTCATGGGCCAATTAATACTCTCTGTAATAGAACCTTTGGTCAAGAATTGTATAGGAACAATTATTTATATAATATCCTAATGGCAAGAGTTATGAGGGTGGCTAATTCTATGCCATTTGAATTTGACTTTTTCAATGCGAGTTTTTATAGAATTAAAAGTTTATTAAGAAATTATTTGTGAAATTTTGTTGAATTACTTAAGAGTTTGTTTGAATTGTATGTAATCTGATATGTATTGTAATTTTATTTTATGTTTTTCCAAATCGCGCTATTTTTTATTGTTTTATTTCTATTCTTTTGCTTTTTATGTGAAAAAGGTAACTGCTGGTACTTAATCCATCCTTAAGGATGCAATCCACACATGGGCCCTCTCAATAACATTCTCTGTTACAAGTATTCAAACATAGCAGGTGAATTTTTTGAAGAAGTTGCCATGAGAATAATTCGGCCTGGACCGGGGATTGAACCACGGACCTTTGGTTTGCCGGACCAATTTGCAATTCTTATGGCAATTTTGGTGGATACAATGGAACTAGATCTTAGGCCCTTGCGGTCCTTCAAAGATGGCAACGCAAAGGAGAAGAGGGCTTCTAAGCATTCCTTTGCATTGCCATTGTAGCGGGGCGCAACAATGTACGGCATGGCGCTGGGGTGGCGTGAAGTGGCGGCACGTGGGTAGAGGCGACACGGCATTGCATGAGCCGGGTGGCTCGGGGCTCGCAGGCAGTGTGGCAGTCTCGTGGAGACTTTTCACGTGACTATCGCAGTTACAGCCATCTTTGATGGGAAGGCAAAAGGCATGGCAAACCAAAGGTCTCTGGTTCGATCCCCAGTCCAGGCTGAATTTTTCTCATGGCAATTTCTTCAAAAAATTCTCTCTCACTGTAGCCACATTTTATTGCACAGAATAATATCATGTACAAAGAACGGGCAGTTACCCTTTTCACGTGAAAAGCAAAACAGTAAAAATAAAAAATGGCATGATTTAGAAAAACAAAATAAAATTACAGTACATATTAGATTGCAGACAATTCAAAAAACTTTAAGTAAGTCATCAAAATTTCATAAATAATGTCTTCAAAAACTTTTAATTCTTTAAAAACTCGCATTGAAAAATATCGATTTCAAATGGCATAGAATTAGCCACTATGAAGCCTATTCAGGCTCCTTTGTGCTCTCATGCAATCACCCGAAGAATTAACACTATCATATATTTTTAGGTCATCTGCATAAAGTAAACATCTAGTTGGGTCAAGGTATTCCACTATGCCATTTTTAAAAAAGCTAAATAAAAATGGTATGAAATAAGACCCTTATGGAACACCTGATTTCACAGAATATTCGTAAGATAAGCAAGACTCAATCCTAACCTTCTGCTTTCTATCCAGTAATTAGCTCTTGAGCCACGACAAAGTATAATCTGTAAAACCATATCTATGTAATTTTGCGATCAGATGGTTAATGCTTACAGTATCAAAGGCTATTTTGAAATCTGTGTAAATCACATCTACCTTTTGTCTTATATTAAATGAATTCAGAGTATCACCTTGAAAACTGGCCAGATTTATAATTCTTGAGCAACCAGGATAGAAACCATGCTCATCATGTTTATCAATTATAACATTTTTAAACTACGGTCTAATATTGTCAAGCACAGCACTTTCAAATACTTTTGCAATGGGTGACAATATTGATATTTGTCTATAACTTTTAACATATGATTTATCCCCAGATTTGAAAACCGGTATGGGCTTTAACGCCCACCAAATAACTAACTCAACACAGCTGTTCATTTTACACTATTTTTATTGGTGATTACTGGTTACAGCAATTATGATTGGATTCAATATGGTGAGGCCGTCATGGGAAAGTAGCCTCGTTCGCCTCAGTGCTTGGTTCGGTATGGCTAGGTCCTGTTACTCTGTCACGTCACTCACGCCTCTGCTTACGTTGGCGCCAGGGACGCGAAGTGCGGACAACTGTGCAGCAAAATCCACCATTTTGTCTGCCGCCACACAGTTTCCACATGGCTCATTATGAGAATCTTCAGAAAAACCCTTTTACGGTGATTGT
This sequence comes from Ceriagrion tenellum, assembly GCA_963169105.1. NCBI lineage: Eukaryota > Metazoa > Arthropoda > Insecta > Odonata > Coenagrionidae > Ceriagrion > Ceriagrion tenellum. Next base: position 21,874,957 of record OY720633.1, read on the forward strand.
TTCAAAAACTCAGTCATAGGTGCAGCAAGAATATCACAACAGTATTTCAAAACTATTGGAGGTATACCATCTAGTCCTGATCCCTTATTAACATCCAGTGATCTAAGTTTTTTTATGCACATCCTGAATTATAGATAAGGAAGATAAAGTTTTAGTATTCAGAGAGCAAAAATCATTATGGACCAGATAAAAAGGTTTATAAAGGCTTGCGAAATGTTTAGCAAATCGGTCTGCAATTGCTTGAGGATCATTACCCTTTGAGAATCCATAATACATAGACTCAAGTAGCCTATTGTTATTGTTCTTCAGTGAATTTACATAAATTCTAAAGGACTTAATAGTACTTGGTTTAGAGCACTGAACCCTGTTTATACAACTGCTATAACTCCTCCTAATTTCTTTCTTACATAGATAGATAGAAAGATAGTTTATTCTCCATAAAAAACGAAGATTACATTTGCATAGGTTTCGTCAAGTTCATACAAAATTTAAAAAATAGATTACAACATAAATTAAAAGATTAAAAATACAAAAAAAAGTTTACAACAAATTAGTATCAAGATAGAAATTCTTCAATACTATAAAATGGAAATTAACATGCATACTATGGTGAACTCAGTATCCCATTTTTAAATTAATCTAGATTAATTTAGTTAAAACTAAATTTTTTACAAAGAAATCTTCTGACATATTTTTGAAATTTTTTTTCCGGTTATATTTTTTCATTTTCTAAGGAAGTTTATTGAATAGTATTTTTCCTGGGAATTCAGGGTTTTTTTTGCAGTAGTGAGGTTCTACAATGATCATTAAATATGTCGAATTTACCTCTGGTGTTGTACTTATGGACATCCGTATTTCTAATCAGAGAACTGTTTTTGTAGCATGCATAGAGAATCACATTATACATGGATATGCTGGGAGTAGTCATGATTTTATGCAGTTGAAAATATTTCCGGCAAGACTCTCTAGCTTTTAGTTTTAAAATAGCCCTCAGAGCCTGTTTTTGAAGGGTGAGTATCTTTTTTAGATTTTCTTGGGCTGAATTTCCCCAACAGACAATGCCATACCTAGCCGCAGATTCAAATATACCATGGTATATGGGGATTAGAGTTTCTGAGTGACAGTAATTCGTTAGATTTTTTAAAAGAAATATGGATGAGCATAGCTTATTGCAACATTTATTAGCATGAAGCATCCAATTTAACTTATTGTCTATTTCTAGACGTAAGAAATTTGTGTATTCTACCTCGGAAATCAAACAAATTTCTGCTTCAACTGATATGCTTGTCTGGTGATTTTTATTACTAAATATCATAAAAACTGTTTTTCCTACGTTTAGTTAACTAAACATCTACAATTGTAGATTGTTGGCAACCATCCATTGGGATACTGAGTTCACCATAGTATGCATGTTAATTTCCAGCTGAATTGGATTTGGGTGAGCACCCATTAGGGAGATATCATCTGCATAAAGCACCATGTGACGATCTATCTCTGGACAGTGTATTGCTCTTTAAATATCATTTATGTACACTAAGAATAGTAGTGGTCCGAGTATGGACCCTTGTGGAACACCATATTTAATACTTTTCATTGTCGATTTGTAAGAAACTCCATCTTTTCCAATAATTTCTACATACTGTTTTCTATTTTCCAAAAGATTTGAGCCAGTAATATGCGACTCCTCTGATCCCATACCTTCAACTTCTTCAACAGAATACTGATTTTCACACAGTCAAAAGCTTTTAACAGATCCATATTTACTCCAACAACTTGTTTTCTATCATTTAAGGCTTTTGCAATTTTAGTTATATAGTTTGCACATGCAGTTTCTATACTTCTATTTTTTGTAAAACCATGTTGTGATTGAGAAAGAACTTGGTGTTTGGTGAGGAACTTAAAAAGTCTATCTTCCATTAGTTTTTCTAGTGTTTTTGAAATGCAGAATATCAGTGAGATTGGCCTGTAATTTTCCAATTGATCTTTGGCACCTTTTTTTTATGGAGTGGAATGACTTTGGTTATTTTTAATTCTTCAGGGAACTGACCCATTAAAAAGGTTTTATTTGCTATATTAGTAATAGGTATGATGAAGGACTCTTGACATAACTTTATAAGATACTCGTAGTTTGATATACCATCATGCCCACTGGACTTTTTGTTCTTCAAATTTCTGATAACCTTTCTGACTTCATTTTCTGTTGTGGGGTTGAGGTAAATAGATTCATTTATGCATTTCAAGCTACATATTTCATCTTTTTGTCCTATGGTTTCATTTACAATATTTATGAAAAAGGTGTTAAATTCATTTGCATTATCTTGAGGGTCACTAATTTCATTACCACTAATTTTTAGGGAGCTGCAGCTATTTTTCCTTGGGATTAGAACTTTTTTGGAATTTTCATTGTTTACCACTGACCACAGTGCTTTAGTTTGATTTGAAGAATTTACAAATATTTTTTTAACATGGTCACTTTTTGCCTTCCTGATAAGTTTCCTGTAGTCTCCTTTTACTTTATTTTTTATAGCCACTAGATTATTATCAGATTTACTGGCATTGATTACAGAATTTAGTCTACATTCACTGTGGATGGTTCTGAATTCATCATAAATGGATTGCAACTTGTTTATCTTATACTGGTAATGCAATTTCCTCTTCTGTGCTAGCAACTTTGAAATTGACTTATTAAACCAAGCTGGGGTTGAAGAATTACTCTTTTTCTTCACTGAAGTGTGTTTACATATTGCATCAAATGTAATTTTGATAAGTTTACAAAATTTATCTTCTAGGACAAGATCATTGAGTGAAGAATTCCAATTTACAGGAATGGAATTTCTTGGAATGGTTGTTTGGTGTGCTCCACCCACCACCTCTGGCTTTGTGTCCCCTGGTGAAAATAAAGCGTGACAGACAGTGTGCCAGAAACGTGCCAAAAGTGTGATGGAAGTGTGAAGACACTGTGCTTAGAGTGTGACAGCAGTGTGACTAAAGCGTAAATTGGGACTCAAAAGCGGGCGGAAAGCGTGTAAAACAGTGTGACAGACAGTGTGAATACACCGTGACCACAGTGTGATTACACCGTGACCACAGTGAGTACACCGTGACCACAGTGTGAGTACACCGTGACCACAGTGTGATTACACCGTGACCACAGTGTGAGTACACCGTGCACATAATGTGAGAACATTGTGCTCAGTGTACAGACACTGTGTACATGTGCTCTCTCCCCTCTCTATGACAAGGTTCTCCCCATCATTCAATGTAGTAACTTGCTTCACCACCAAAAAAACCATTCAAATGTTAACCTACTTCTGTTTCATTTGCTCATCTAGATTTCAAAAAAAATATTTTTATAGTTCCTATAGATTTCATACAATAATTAATAACAACAAGCCCAAGAAAGCTGAAAACAGCATTATGCTTTCTCACATGAATGATTGAATGCCTCATGAAAACAGGAATGGAATGACTCTGAATGAATGGAATGGAATCAACTCCAAATGCACACCCTAAAATATTGATAAATCAACCTTGAAAGTTTCAAAGTGAATTATTGTAGGTAAATGATAAATAATTACTGCTAGGTATATAAAAAACAAAATGTGTGAACAGTGTGTGTACACTGTGATTGATACCCTCGTACAGTGTGCAGCACACTTCTGTCACACTGTCTATCACGCTTTATTTTCACTAGGTTGGGTCTTTCTTGTTGCAAATGGCTGTATCTCCATTTTAGTTGTTCTTCAGTAATACTACATACGTAATGATTTAAAATCACTGTTGCCTCTCATAGCCACTGTACCCCTCATGGACACATCCGCAAAACGTTTGCAATGGTTATAACAGTGATTCTGACAAAAAAATGTTTTTGTTGCCATAACTCTACAACTGAGGAGTTGCAATGTCATGTTCCTAGGGTAAAAAATGCTCCAAATCACTTTCCCTGCCTCCTCTTGAAGTAATGCAGATTCCGCTCTAAACATCAGTTGCGTAAAGTTGTTCCCTGTTGTATAAAGTAGCCCTTGTGATAAGCACATGCTTAGAGCTCTGCACTGTGTACTGAAATTTAATATGAATCCATTTGTTTTCAGCTCATCTTGACAGACATTACCTGCTACATGGGATTTTATTGTGGTGGTGTTGCAGTCATTAGGTAACATTCTCATCTGGCCATTATTATTGTTATAAGTTTTTGGTTTTGGAATAATTTGACTTTTGAGTCATTTATGCCATTTGATATTAACTTAGTCTCTTCAATGAATTCACAAATGAATTGCAATTGGCATGCCATAAAATTCAGTAAATATGACTCAGTATAATGTAGTATTCGGACTTGTTCCCCTAAATTATCAATTTGTTTTTCTCTTTTACTGGCTTTAAATAAAACAAGCCAAAGTATGCTCATGTTTCCCTTGTGAACTGCAGTTTTTTTACTGTGGCCCTTAATTTACTGTACTCACTCTTCAAGCACAGTGAAACTTTGCCGGATGTGGCTTCCAGCCACTCGAATGCAAATTAATGCAGTGCAGGTGGTCGTGGACTTTAGTACACAGTGTATGCCTGTGATTTGTACAAATGCCGAAATGTTTTGTCTAACAATAGAGTCCCTAACGAATTAGGAATTGTATTTCTTGAGAGCCAAAAATATATGTTGTAAGACCTTATTTACTGCATTGAAACTTCATTTTCAATACAAAATGTTAGGTAATTCATACATGGTATTTCAATCTACATAAATCCAGTTAATATCATGCTGATAAGTCTTAATATAAGTTTTAAAAATAGAGTTTTGTTAAGTTCTGAGTGAAACCTCAACACAAGATTCATGTGCATTTGTTGTTCGCCGACCTAAAGTTAGCATTTAACAATAAATGTATGCTATAGTTTGGAAGACCCAAGGCCAGAAGCAATACGACATTATATTTTGGGCCCTTAAACTTGATGTCATTTAAATTATTAGCATGAAAGAGGGAAAAAATTTGCACATGTTTTCTAAGATGGGCAAAAGACATATGCAAAATTAAATGTCATTTTGTAGTATCCCCATTCCTCTTGAATAGACAAATAATAGGAGCTATCCAATGAAGTATAGAAAACATTCATTCTAATTAGGGGTGCACCGACATCAGAATATTCCGATATCCGATTTACTGATAATGCCCTACCAATAATCCGATAATGATTATGTACTGATATCCCAATTTTCTTTGTAAAGTGATAAAATAGTCACCAATGGGTGATAACCTAGATTATTCTAGAGACAGGTACGATATCAAAATGGAATTGTTACTTTACACTGATTTTATGTAGTATTTAAACAAATTAAAAATTTGCTTTTGGGGTATCAAAGGAAAAAAACATTTCAATGGAATAGGACAAGTTGGTGCAAAATGTAATCCCTTACATAAAATTCATGGTACAACAAGAAAGTCAAAATATCTAGAACAACCAAGTAATTTATTTAAGTTATCATACACAAACTATTTTAATTACATGTTCTTGTGCAAGAAAACAAGCTGTTTCACCTTTTCTGGATTAAGAGATCCCCTTGATTTTGAGTAAGTTAAAGATGCTGTGCTGAACAAACGTTCAGAGAGAACTGATTAAGGTGGTGCTGCAAGATGCCTTCTTGCAAGTTTGGCAAGACGAACATCCTCTTTTTTTATTTTTCAAATATTCCAAAGGATCATTTTCTATTGGAATCAGTGGTTCCATTTAATAACTCTTGAACTCACCATCTGGCGTTTTTATAGACTGCATTCCTTGAGGAAGGATTGCACTGTAAAAACAGAAACTGGATGAATTGGTAGTAACAGGAGATGCCTTGCCATTAGGTCCAACATTCGCCATCTCCTCTGCTCTGCAGATTTCATAGTCAAGACTATTAAGGTTTTCAAGAAGATCTTTTTTGGCATTTTCTCTGGATTCGGGGTTGGACAATACTAAATCTTTAAAACGGGAATCTAGAAGTGTGGCAACTGCATAATTTGGCGAAGTTTCAATGTCATGGAACCGTTTACGCAAGTTGTGTAATAAATATTGACAGAGGGATTTAAATGGGGTTGTACGGTGGCAAGTCATCCAATTGATATTCACAATTATACTGCGAATTAAGGGGATGATATTGGCAATAGACATTTGGGAACTCTCATCAATCATTTCCAGTGTTGCAGATGCTATCTTCTTCCAGGCGATCACGATTAGATGGATGGCTATTTATTTTGAACAAATAAAAACTTTTCCACTGAAGTTTTAACTCAACAAATGCCACTCCATTCCTCCATGAATTACTCAACCATACTCAACGCCTCCTTGCGGTACTCTGATATCAATTGTTTGCGCTAAAACAAGTGGAATTCGGAAATCACTTGGAGCAAAATATGAATACTTACACATATTCCGAGTAATATTTATTATCGGCTATTACATCGAACCGATACGGATGTTGCGAAATGCTGATATCGGCCGGTATATTTATATCAGTATCGGCTCACCCCTAATTCTAATATCCATAAAGGTTTCCATCAAAGGTGCGTAAGTTAGCTTGGATCAGAGTTCATGAGTGCTCTTGAGCACCCACTAACAATGTGGCATCAGTGGAATGTGACCATGTGTGTTGCTAAAATGTTTTCTAACCTCTTGTTAGATGATTTTCCTTGGATGAATAATATTAACAGCTGAATTTTGTGTGAATAGTTAATTTATTTGATCAAAATAAGTATTTAATAATGTTGGCTCTTTTATCAGAGTAATTAACTACTTCATAGTATGAATACTTGATGCCTTTATTGAGAATCATTGAATTTAGCAAAAACCATCGATTAAATTTTTAATGTTGATTTGTCATTCATTGCTCATCAACTTTGATCATCTGTTTTTAAGTGTGCTACCTTGTGGCCAGGGTCTGTAACAAAAGGTGTAAAGTGCTGTGTTGGTTAGCGAAGATTATAGTCTGTGGAAGACTGAGAGTGCCATTGCCTGTGCAGAGTGCCAAAGAGTAAGCAGTTTGTTATGATAGTTAACACCCGTCTTGTTTGCCACTCATCGCAATCACATCGCGTCCTGCCAGTACCTGCTACAGTGGTACCTTGGTCAACAACATAGTTGGTTAACGACGAGTGGCTGTCAGCAAAAAATTGGTTGAGTAACAATGCATGCTTTGCTTAATGACATCTCGTCGATTGGTGGCGGATTTAAATGAAACATGACCCCTGAATGAAGGAAATACCCTATTGTAGGCATTGACAACCGATAGCTTTTCCGAAAATTGCATTTAAATTTCGATAAGTATTCATACCTATGTCATTAATACCTACGCTGTGCGATACTCTTATCAATACTTTTACATCAAACTCTTTGTATTAATTAGTAGCAACACCCACGAGAGGAAAGAACATTCTAGATCTTTTTGTGACAAACATACCTGAGAGAGTCCTTAATGTTGTAACAGTGAACGGAATTTGTGACCACAATGCAGCAAGTTGCTAGATTTCATATAAATACAGACAAAAGGGAAGCCGCAAAAAGTGTATTTATACCACAAGGCGGATATTCATTGTTTAAAACAGGAATTGTCGACCTCTTATTAAAAAGTTTAGTTATGTAAGCTAAACCATACTACTAGCTACACATTGAATACTTTTAGTTGCATCACACGACCAGCCATAAATAACGCAATACCATGTAAACTGAAAAAAGTCAATATGGAATGTAGGTGGCATAATGTGGACGTCTGGAAATCTCTCAATCGAAAACTAATCTTGCACGCAAAAATGGAGGACGCCCATCAGGATCTACCCAACGTGGAATTTTAGAAAATATGAGATACTTATAAAAGAGCAAAAACAACAGCAAGAGCGGCCTTCAGAAAAGCATCAATGGAATTCTAGAGTAAAATATTAGGTGAATTTTTGGAAGAAAACCCTAAGGCATTTTGGTTTTACGTTAGTGAGGTTGAAGGGAATAAATCTATGGTATCGTCACTAAAAACAGTCAGGGAGAATGAGCTAGCAATTGATTAGGAAAAGCAAATATCATTAACACCTTTTTTCAAAGGGTCCATACTTCATGCTGTCAGAGTAATACTGCTATATTGCCTTGTTTATATAAAAATCCAATGCAGTATATAAATATTTCTTGTCGCGGCTTAGAAAATCACCTGAAATCCATTAACTCCAAGAATTCATATGATCTCGATGACATTCCCCCCCGAGTTTATAAGGAATCAGCATCAGAAGTAGCATGGTACATTAAAATAATATTTGAAAAATCTCTTGTGGAACATCATATCCCTTACTTTGGAAAATTTCAAACGTTACACCTATCTTTAAGAGCGTTGATTAGGAAGATCCTAGTCACTGTATCCTGTCTCCCTCATGTCTATCACGTGCAAAATGTTGGAACTTATAATCGTCAGTTTAATTATGAGGTATTTGGAGTGTCAGAACTTGTTAGTTCAAAACCAGCATGGATTCCGAAAAGGCAGGTCCTGCAAAACCCAGCTAGCCCTCTTTCTTCACGATGTTCTATCCTGTGCTGAAAGGCTCGCCCAGGTAGAGGCAACGTCTGTTGATTTAAAAAAAGTTTTTGATGAAGTTCTGCATTTGAAATTACTTGTAAAGCTTAAAGCCTATGGAATACATCACGATATAATATGCTGGATTAAAGATTTCTTAGACAGCCGCGAACAGAGGGTAGTTCTAGGTGGCGTTAGTTCAGATACAGTTAAAGTCACATCCGGTGTCCCTCTGGGAAGTGTCATTGGTCCCTTATTATTCCTTTCATATATTAATGATATCACCTCCGTCGTTACGAGCAAAATTCGCCTTTTTGTGGACGACACAGTATTGTACAGGGATATTTACCCCTAATCCCTTGGATAGTGAACCGTCACCATGGGCGTAGCCAGGGAATTTGGCTGGGGGGGGCCATGGGACCACCTACCTTCCGGGGGGTACCCCCACTTCAAGAGAGGGTGCTTCTCCCCCAGAAATGTTTGAAATTGAACCTTCTCAGAACTGAAATTAAGCCTAATTGCTGATGACATTTTTGTAAAATACTGAAAGGGATTGTTGTAGGCTAGAAAATGATCACACGGAGTTGGAAAATAAAATAGCTTTTATTTTCAACTAGGATTTATACATTTTCAGAGGGATCATAGTAAATTTTGGGATGGTTATCTGCTAATAAATTAAATACAACTTCAATATTAATTTAAAGTGAAAACAAAGAAAAGAAACAAAATATTTGGTTTAAAGGAATTTTCTGTTTTTTTGACAAAAATGTTCAATGATGGTAGTGCTGGGAACCCTTTCTTTAACAAGTTTTTTTTCGATGTGAAGAATGGATAGATTTGAAAATCTTGATTGACCGGTTGTAGACCGAATCCATGACTTGATTCTTCGCATGACTGAAAAACTTCTTTCACATCCACCCGAGCTGACGGGCAGGCCGATTGCTACTTGGAGAAGTCTGTAAACATTCGGCATGATATCTTCATTTATTTCTGCTCTGACATTTTTAAGTTTGACCTCTAGTTCCTTGTTTTTTAATATATTTCTCAATACTGTAGCCTCGGCATTTAAGGAATGGGCATCAATATTCAAAATTTCTTTGTAATTATTAATGAAATCTTCAGCTTCAGTCAAGTTCAACTGAGTAAAGGCATCCGCTGCCTTTGCCAGGGGAACGGACTCAAACCTGTGCTGAAAATGTGAAATAACGTTATCCAAAACCCTGTTGTACACATTGATTTTCCAGTAATCTCGAGTGTTGGGGTTGGTGTCAGATGGTAGATCGGTCAGCTGGCTTTTTCCTACGGTAGTTTCAACATAGTAATCGCTCATTTTTGCGGGCGGCTGCTGCCTTCTTTTCTTTGAGACAGACACAGGCTCTAGCAAAATGTCGTTATTGTTCGCAAATTCTACTATCTCGGCCCATAAACCATCAAAATTATTTCTGCTCTCTGCCAAAGTAGTTTGAATGCTGGCAATAACTGAACTTGCTCTCCCGAGCGTCGCATCTGGGCCTTGCAAATACTTACTCAGCACGTTGGTCACCGATAAAACTGAATGGATTACGAAAAGATTAACAACGAATTCAGGTTGTACGATAGATCTCAACAAACCGATGGCCTCCACCATACCCCCATCTCGTGCAGCGTTGATTTCCTCCTCAAGGGCTTCCTTGATTGCGTTGAAGTTATTTTTTACAACGTTACAATTTGTGTAACGGCAGCACCATCTTGTACTACTTAAGCTCCCCATTTCTTTCCCACCCTTAATGCCTAGCTTCTTTTGGATCTCTGCTAAGATGGCATGATTACCAGGTTGTGAATAGTGCATATGGAGGGCTTCAAGAGTATTGAAGAAAATGTAAGCTGACTGGATATCGTTGCAGGAATAGACAACGGCCAAATTTACTTTGTGAGCTAAGCAGTGGATATAAATTGCCTGTGGGTGTAACTCTTTCATTTTCACCTGGAGACCTGCGTTCTTTCCTGACATTACGCTGGCACCATCGTATGATTGTCCAATCATTGGTATATCGTCCAAGCTGTATTTAGTTAAAAAATCTTGAATCATTTGGCTTAGCGACTCGGAATCTCTTGCTGTGGAACAATTTAAGAAACCGAGAAACCTTTCGATGGGCTCCAATCCTCTTACGTACCTCAAAACTACTGACAACTGTTCTTCTTTGTAACATTTGGCTTCATCAACCATCAATGAATAAAACCCACACTCCCGCACTTCCTTTACAATTTCTTGAAGAGTTAGACCGCCTGCAACTTCTATTATTTCGTTCTGAACCGTTGGGCTGCAGTAGTTAAGGCACTGCTCAAAATGTTTGGCAAAAAAGTCATCATACTTCGCAAAAAGCTTACACAATTCAACAAAGTTTCCTCTATTCTGAGATTCAGAGCTCTCATCATGTCCTCTCAGTGGCATGCCTTGACAACTGAGATAGGAAATAATATCAGCTACTTCTGTCAAGTAACGTTTTTTTCTCTTCAATCTCTTCTTTACTCTGATTTACGACTCTCGCGTGTACAGTACCAGATGCGTTAGCCATTTGGTACCCCAGATACTTTTGATGACAATCCAAATGAGATCCTGATTTTTCGTGTTTTTCGATCGCATCTTTTAATTTTTTCCATTTGCAAAACCCCGTTTTAATAAACTTTTCGTTTTGGTCTCGCACAACCCCGGTAAAGAAAAGTCTACACACAAAGCAGTATGCTCGATCTTTTTCCCCACTGTACTCCAACCACTGGTGTTTTTCATAGTAAGCGTCGGAAAATGATCGGTTTCTGTCACCAAATAGTGTTTTCGGGAAATTAATTTTCAGTTGTTTCGGTCCAGTTTCCAAAGTACCAAGATCTGTCGGTTCAGATGCTCTTTCCTCGATTACTTCCATTTTTTCATCTGCGGCTTTCGATGAAGTTTCAAACGTTGACGGTGCAGAGGAGGGGAATGTGCGGTCGTCTCTGGGAGGATCATCATCTTGACGTTGATCATTTTTTGGAGGGGGAGAGAGAGTTTTCTTGAAAAATGATCGAATATCTGAAACTTTCTTCATCTTGCACCTAAAGAAAAACAAAATAGAAGGGAAAAATCACAAGATTGCGCGAAACATAATCAACTGCACAACACTATAGTGCTTTCCACATTTAGTTGACAGTATGGACTCTTATGGAGATTCGTTTCCCATGTTAATCTCCATAAGGGCGGGCGTGCGCTGTTATCAAATGCAGCATAAAAATTAATATTGCACTATGCACTGAATAAAAATGTGCCATAATGCATAAAGAGACGTTTCATTTAATGGTGTCAATAGTTTTTCGATAAAGTTTATAAAAAATATTTCCATCAACTTCCCCTACAAACGCGGTTCTTTTCACTTTTTTTCACTCGATTGTCGGCAAACCGTTCCTCGTGCTGGATTGAAACATTTACATAAAGGTTCCTCATACCATTTTCTTCGTAACAGTGCTCATGTTTTTTGTGGTTAATTGAGCTAAAATGTTGTTATACTGATGTAAATATCTTAAGGACAAAAAATTGAATTTTTGCAAGGTAAAAAGTAGCCGCCTGCTAACTTACGTATTTTACATTGTAGGTCCATTAATGCTGCATATGAAATGTGAATAAAAGTATAAAGTTGTTTTTAGTGCTTAAATCATATCTTTATCTCAATCGTGAAGGGAGTTACAACGTTTTTATCTTAAGAAAAATGATTACGGCGCCGTCGAGGCGCGATGTTTGCTCAGTCTGCAAGTGAAGACAGGAGGCAATTAGCAACGGCAGCATCATATATCATAGTTGGTGTTTTGTGACTTGACTAAATTGCTTCGAGAGAAATAAAGAACCTTATCTGCAGGATGAAACCCTCACGTCATCCCGATTCCCTGTCACAAGACACCGGCGTCATTTCATTTGGAAACTTACCTTTTCACTCCGCGCGTTATCACGTAATCCGCAAGATGCACCGGTTTGCTGTCACTGGGAGCGCCGCGGGAACCACACTTTTAACACCACACTCACCACAGTGGTTGAAGAAAAACTGGCCAACTGGCGCCAGCACTCCAGCACAGCGCGACGTACGACGCGCGGCTTGTCTGTCAATGTAAACCAACAACAATCCTGTCGATGCTTGTTGAGGCGGGCGAGCCGGCGCGGCGGGTGGAATGGTGAGGTGAGGTGGCAAGGGAGGGGGGAAGAAACAGCCAGGCAAGCGCGCTGCCGGGCAGAGACTAGAGGTCCTACGTAGGGTAATATAGTAACTCTTCTGAAACGAGTGCCGAGCACCTCAGCTACACCGCTGGAGCCAGACGAAGCAGACGAACAAAGCAGCAGTGCCTGTCCGCGGCGCACATTTTCAAACTTCGCAGTGCTGCCCCGGCTGCTTCAGTGTAAATTGTAGCTTACCTTCGGCCAAAATATAGAACCAAAGGGACCGCACCGCCGTGCTGTGGCTCGGCCGCAGGCGCGCGGTTGCCAGCGCTGTGTGAAGCGTGGCCACCACAATTTAGATTTGTCAAATTTTTCTGGGGGGGGCCACGAGCCTTCTGGGGGGGGCCGGGCCCCCCCAGGGACCCCCCTAGCTACGCCCATGACCGTCACTATCCAAGGTGAGATTTCCCACATGTATGAGGGCTGTTCAAAAAAATAACGGGAAAATTGGTAAAATAATTATTTCAGATTATTTACAACTTACTGGTCCTTATATTCTTATAAGTACTTTCCTAATCTAAAGGTATACTTTTTCTAGGGGTGTTTCTATTTTGCCCAACAGCCCACACAGTATTGCTTCTTAGGGTATAAACTCCCTTTTCTGCACCAAATTCTTCTTAATGGCATCAAAACGACATCTTTGAAGCTTCTAATTCTAATGATAGAAACTTAAAAAAGAGTCACATGGAGGTATGCAAGGTGAAAGGAGAGGCTGAAATAGGACAATTATTTGATATTTTGCACAACTCTCACAAATTTGCAAGGATATTGCAAATAATTGCAATATTTTTCTTAAAATATGAAAATTTTATAACCTACTTACATCGAGTACTTCTCTACTAGATTCAAGGTACTTTTTAACCAATTTTTCAATGTTAACCACCTGCCTAAGCTAAAGAACAAACTCCCATATGCACGAAGCCATTGGAATTGCAAAACATCCAAAAAACTTCAACCAGAAGGATGGTTACAATCTCCCTAGCACCTGGAAGAATATTTTCAAAAAAGAAATACCGGAAACCAACAATGCGCCAATCAGAGAAATGCCCGCCAATTAAACCTGGCTATATAAGACGGACCAGAGCAATGCTTTGCCACTTCAGACCTGAAGATGCTAGCAGGATGGCTGGAGAAACAGTTGTCAACCTTGAACATCATGTGGAGGAACGCCACAAAACTGCTCCACTTCAAATCAAAGCCCGTAGAAACCTTCAAATCAACTGGGATTCTTGTGCTTTGATGGTGACCCAGTGCAAAGGCAATTAATCTGTGTTGATTCAGAGTTTGAGCTGTAAATTTATGAAGAAGGGAAACAGATTTTACATGTTTTTAAAATCTAGAATGACAGTTATGCCTTCTTTGATATTTTTAAGGATACTTAATGCCGTTGGATATATGCAAAAGTAAGTTGATAAACTCAAAAACCCAAATTTAAATGTATACAAAGGTGACACTATGGCTATCTATACAAAAATAATGCAAGTATGGCCATATGGTTTTACTTTGAGTTTCACTTTTATGCTCATAAATTATTTCTCGGCCAGTTTATTCCTTCCTTCTTGTAATAGTATGGGTTGCCTATAATGTTGGTGTACCTCTGGATCCCAAGACCTGCATTATAACCGAACTTTACCATAATTGAATTGTACGTGATAGCTTAATATCATATTTTGACATTCTTAATAGGAAATAACTTGTAATGTTTCTCTTTTATGCAGGTGGTCAAGACCATTGAGACCTTTGCTTTTAGTTAACTTCCTTGAGTTTCGACAAGTTCGGAGGGCTTTGAGAAATATTTGGAGAACAATGCCCGACATTATTAATGTGCTCATCCTGCTTTTCCTCGCCATTGGGCTGTTTTCTCTAATGGCTTTCAAACTATTTGGGAGAAGGTAAGTACCAATGAAGTGCCAGAGGAAGTACATAATATCCATGTGTGTATCTGGGAGATTTTGATGATTAGGAATGTTTTAAATCTTTTTCATTGATGATAAGTACCATCTAATGCACCATCTAATCCCCCCCTTATACTTCTCTCTGAATTGCACCCCCTCCCTTTCCATCAATTAGTCACAACATCTTGGGCTGTTCAGCAATTGCAAGCGTGCAAGAAACCTCTATAGGATATATGCAAAAGTAAGTTGATAAACTGGATAAAGAAACTGGACATATGCGAAGCAAGTTGATGGGACTAATGAGTGTAATGATAGGAAATTCACTGGTCTTGGAAGGCACACACAAATTTCCTAGATGTTGAAATTGATGATAAACTAATCTGAAAATTTTGTCGACCAAATCTGTAAAAAAAACTTCGTTTTTTATTTATTTTAGAGATCCGAGCAGATTATTGTGATGAAGAAACGCTTAAGTTAGCATACTATGAAAGTTTTGATTCTTTGGTCAGATATTGCATGATTGCATGGGGAAACTCAACTAATGCCAGCATGAAAAGTGTGTTTAAGCTACAGAAAAAAGAATTTAGATATATGTTTTGGATAAATGGGAGAGAATCCCTTAGAAATATATTTAGGAAACACAAAATTTTGACTATCCCTAGTATGTATACATATCATTCAAATATGGTCTTATGAAGTTTGATTATGTCTACTAGAAATGGGACAAAATGAACCGAGCAGTTCTAATGGAACTATTCCAAGAAATGAACTGATCATTAAATGAACAGTTCACACATTCTACCTGTTCTGCAAAGTAATTTAGAGTTAGAGCCAAATGCTACATTGTATGAACAAGTTTCATCTCCATTCACAGCCAGTGGCTACCTTTGTACTTGCTTACCATACTTGGGATTTATGATTGAAAAAGTTAGAATTATGTTTATTCATGGTGAAATTTATTTAATTTTGAACTCATTTGTTACTCTTCAAATGTGGTAATGATAAAATTCTAATCGATAACACCTTTGCTAATGATGAAATTAATCATTACTTCTCCCGGAAGTTTCATTTCTGGAGCATTGAAATACACAGTCAAAATGGGCGGAGAGGATAACAGAAGGAGAAAATTGTGTGAACCACCTAGGGAACAGACTGCTCAGACACCAACCCTGCATAACAACCTTTTTTTTTGATAATATTCTCTTACTTTTGGTTTTGTATTTTTCAAAACACCTGTGAAAGGTATCTGGGAAATCAACTGTTAACTTGAATCTGTTACTTTTCATTAGCTTTTATCAGTTACTTTGTTTTATTTGTGTAAATGCTCAGAACAAACAATGATTACAATTATGAACTTGTATTTTCCAAGCCTACAGATGATAATGTTTCATAATATCAAAAAAGGGAAGCTTTCACTTGGTGGAAGGACATCAGAAAGTTTTTGACTTCCACAATTTATTTAAAAGTTACGACTGGTTTTGGCTGTTAAGCCATCTTCAGGTACCTGAAGGTGGCTTAACCCTTTCCAGGCCCTGTGCAGTGAATAAGTGAACGGTCACCTTCGTTGGTACTGAAAGTATGTCTCTCGTTTGGGACCTCTTATCCAGAGAACGTCTTGACCGATTTTTATGAAACAGTCATCAAAACATAGCTTTTTTTAATCCATGTGAAAAATGTATGAAAAGAAAATGGAGATAATTTTTTGACCCCCAGAAGCAATGCTCAACTTTCGGAGATTCGCTAAACTCTGACATTTGAGAATAACACTCGCTAAAGTTTGTCTAGTAATATCTGTTTCAGAAAAATTAACCACGGCATTCTCTGGATTATACGTCTGAAACTCAGGGACAAAACTTTTCTGCGCCGACAGATATTTTCCACCGAGGTAATGTAGGTAATGGATTGTTAGGTACACAAAAAACAACACCAAGTTTTGAGAATACTTTTTTACTGTCCAATCTACTTTAGTTAACAATTAAAATATTTTCAAAGTGTGATAATCTCGAAAACAACCTTCAAAACATAATGCCTTGTCACAATCACGGCACCAAAATCGCGTGTCTTTTCTGACACCCTTTCTAAGCTTTGTATGCTTGCATACAAAACATGGTCTTTGAGCATGCTTTTTTGCTTTCAGTCTCCGGAATTTTTTGACAAAAATGCCTCTCTGTTAGTCTCTCACCAATGTTTTCAATACAATTCGAACTTGCCCAACCTGTTGTCCTAGAATTTACCACAATGCCGTATTTTCCTAGTAACTGACAAACAACAACAAAAATAAAGTTCTTCATTGGGAATTTTTCCTGGTGCTTATCTTATACAAATAATATGCATTCAACATACTGACATCTACAAGATAAAAAAAATAATTTTTTATACCATTTCAATGCCTTTCTTACACACTCCACCGAGCCCACCTTCATATCAGACTTATCGAATAATGTCATGTTTGAAATGTAGTCAACAATGGCATTGGGTTTGAGTATTTTTTCGTTAGTTTGAAAACATCTTTTACCACTATCTACCATTTTACCCTCGTGAATTGTAGACAAAACACAAACATCACGTTTATTGTGCCACTTGATTGCAATAATATTCCCATTGCACTTCTTCTCAAATTCACCCTTGGACATCTTTTGTGTAAATTTTGGCATATGTTTTCTGTTAACCCTCACTATGCCGCAAGAACCAGTTCCCCTTTCAGCAAGAAATTAACGAAGCTTTGGACTAGTATAATTATTGTCAGTGTACAGAACATGTCCTTTGTTGAAATGTTTTCCATCAACATTTTCACAACTTCACCAGACACACCCAAGTCACTGTCTCTCCTTATCTTTGTTTTCAATTTGGTGTAAACAATCACATCCAAGACAATACCGGTTGCGCAGTCACAAAGTACGAATATTTTAATTGTGAACCAAAGCCTTTTAGATGGAATATACTGCTTGAACCCTAATCTCCCTTTGAAGAGCACCAGGGATTCATCATTTACTACTTAGCAAAATGGCCTAAACACATGATTGAATCTAGTTTTGAGGTAGGAAAATACATGGTTTTTTTTCCAGAGTGCATCATTCTTATCAGGAACACTGTTATCTGCAAAATGCAGACAGTGCAAAATCAAAAGAAAATGATCTTGCGACATGTACTTCCCAAAGATGGAAGTTCTAAGGAGAGGATCTTTACCCCAGTAATCTTGAATCACATGTTTTCCTACGTTTGAGACATAAGTAAGTGCCAAGGAAACATACATTTTGGCAACATTTTCATTCTTCCATGCACGAAGCCTCGATTTTGGTGAAAGCACCGTATTGTCCACTATAGCACTGCTGTACTTGTTTGTTTTGTCAACAATGTGAGTTATCAAACAATTGTCAAAAGAGAGTTCAAAAAAGTCGCACTCACTGGTGTTCTTGTCAATCTCACACTTTTCCTGAATTCCAGCTGCAGAGTCGACAAACTTAAAAATCTGTGAGGTGGAATCATGGGCACTGCACCAAACACTTGAAGATGCTTAGCCTATTTCCACTTGAGGTGGCATGATATCACTATCCAAATCATTTACTGTATCGTCACTTTCTTCCGAAGAGCTTGCACACTTTTCGGTCAAATTTCCATTTTCATGATGTGATGCAAATAATTAAAAACAAGAATATCTTCTATCGTCTCCTTGAAAAAGTCTTCTCCTCTTTCGGTCACAAGAAATGCTTCCACTTGCCATCATGACCCTTCACTGACTGATGCGAAAAATTAAAACCTAAAACTATGCAGACCTTTTTCCCCTCTGAAAAATCAATACTGAATGCCTGTAACTCAATAGTCACTCATGCTCCTGGGAAGGGATTGGTACAATGTATGACAATGAACTCGACGAATGGCATTCGCGGAAGAAGTGAGAGTTTGGAGGCGTGGGTAAGAACGACCACTTGCCAACGGAATGTAGGAGCAACGTTCACTGCAGTCAACCGGGCGAATGTAGCTGCTACGTTCACAGCTGTGAAAGGGTTAACAACCGAAACCAGTTGTAACTTTAAAATAAATTGTGGAAGTCACAAACTTTATATTGTTCATAATAATGTTTCAGTTAGTCCACTATGTAAACAATGGACCATGGACACATTGAAAAGGTGATCTATATTTGAGGTGAATGGTTGAGATTATCTTTGGCCTGCAGGCCAAGAAAGGGGCTGGCATCCCGTGAGATGGGGTCTCTTGAAACCCCTGGGACTTTGTTTTGCTTGGTTGCCTTTCGTTTTGCCTCTAAATCGTGTTGACCTTCTTCTCTTCTAAATGTTATCCTTGTTGTTGCAGCCACGGCTTCCAACAATCTCTTTTTTCAGCCTTCCTCTTCATTTCATTGTACGAGGTGCATCCCATTTCCATCACCAATACTTTTAGCTACAAAGTTCTCGGTCGTCCTCTCTGTCTTTTGCCTAGAATTTTTCCTTCCATAATATTTTGTATGAAGTTGTCGTGCCTGACAAAGTGTCCGATGAGCTTTGCTTTTCTTGTTTTAATTGTTTCCAATATTTCTTTTTCTGTATGTACTTCATTTAGTACTTGCTCATTAGTTTTCCTGTCGGTCCACCTAGTTTTTGTAATCCTCCTCCAAAACCACATTTCTGCAGCTTCAAGTTTGGTCATTTCACTCTTCCTTAGTGTCCATGTCTCGCATCCATGTATTAGCACACTCTATACAAAGCTTTTCAGGAATTTCTTCCTAGTCTCAATACAAATGCTGTTATTTACTAGGAGACTTTTCTTTAGTTGAATGGCTTTCTTGGCTAACGTTATTCTTCTTTTGACCTCAGAGGAGCAGTTGTTATGATTCTCTAATATGCTACCCAAGTAGCAGAACTCTGTCACTTCCTCCAGTCTCACTCTGTCTATACATATATTCGTTATCTTTTCTCTTCTCTTTCTTTCTACCACCATGATTTTTGTTTTCTTGGTGTTTATTTTAAGTTTCAGTTTTAATAAAATATTATGTAGAATCTTGAGCATTCCACTTAATTCCTTCTCTGAGTCAGCTACTAGAGCTATGTCGTCTGCAAATCGAATGCAATGAATTTGTTTGCCATTTATTTTACCATGTTGCCGTGTTGACCTGCCACTCAATTCACTCACGTGGAAAACGTTACACTTAACTTTCGTATGCTTGCGTTGAAAAAAAAACTTTGGTGTGTAAGCATGATTGCGTTCGTTCCAAAAGGGAGATAAATTAAATTTTATTTTGACAAGTTGTTTGGATTTATGTGATTTTCTTTCTCACTGCTGAAATATAAAGCAAGAACAATTATTTTTCTCTTTGAACCAGAAGAACTGACTGCTTTCTTTATCATAAAATGTAAATAAGTGTTGCATTGTTATGACATTTCTATAAAATACTGTTATATGTTTCGATTTTCTTGTCCAGAAGTTAATTTTGCTCAAAGAATACTTTTTTAGCTAATGGTGCTGAAATATCAAGTGCAGCATTGTCATTCTGACTAGCCCAAGCAGAGTGTTTCACTGAGTCATTACAGAACACTTAAAAGTGCTTTGCTGATTCATACTCGAGTGATAGCCCCATCAATCAATAGTGATTTCTGAGAGGGGAGCCATGTGCGAACATTTTTCCCTTCGGTGGAAAGGGAGGGAGAAAGTTGGGGAGGACGGTTTCCCTTCAAATCTGAAGTCGAGTGTGGGCTGACTTGTTTACGCCCGAATGTTGTTTAGTAAAGGCAACTATGTTGGTGTAATTTTGAATGAGCCGAGGCAAGAATGCTATCAGAGAATGAGGTAAACCACGTGCAGCTTGAAAACCCTACCCCTTGATGGGCCAAAATGTAACAACTTGGACTAGTGTTAATCAAAATCGCTTACTGCGCATGACGTATGGTGGGAAGATACCCCTCCAATTCTCCCCCTCTCCTCCACATATTTCCCCTCTCGCGAATTATCATCGGCCAGGTTAACACGAATGAACTGTAGTGTGTGCAGGTCCCCCCCTCCCCCCCCCCCCCCCCCATTGGTTAGTGACCTTGGGAGAGACAAGAGATGCTTGAGACATTGGGGAGGGGTGATTGGGAAGATGAAAGTCCTTGTGTTTTCCATTTCACTCCTGCTCGACCTCTCATGCTGTAAAAGTCCCTCTGAAGTTCACTAACCCAATGGGAGTTCTGCACCTTCAACGTAGCTTAATAGCTTATGCAAAGTATCCATTGTGTATAAGGTAGTTTTCAAGTTCTTGGCCACATTGCATGAGGCAGAGCTTCATGATTTATAATACAGTGTTGAGGATGCCCGTATGAATGTCAGAACTTGTAATAAGGGAGTTTTTGTCTCAATTGGCACCAGGGCTAAGGTTCATAATTTTGTGATATCGGAAATTTCATACTATTGTTTCTTTTACAATTCAAAAGATACCCCTTTGATCGGGACTAATGATTTTCTTTATATAAACCAAAAATTTTAGTGAACGTGGTTGATGATAATAAGGGTGTACTATACTTAAGGTAATCTGAGCAAGATAGTTCCCTAATCATAATGGAGACCATATTCGAATTATATCTTTTAAATTCACCAGCTGTGAGATACACGAATTAAATATTGTGCTATTAATGGTGCAATTAAAATAGTTTTATATGACAGAAATTGTAAGTAATTAAATGAAAATACCTAAATAAGTCTTTAACTTGACTAATTTTTTTTGTGTGGTGTATTTGAAACTCCTACAAAACAGAAAGTTTTTTGTGATACCCAAGATCCTACTGCTGTGACTATATGATTAATTTTCAAAAATAGTTGAAAAAGTATACAAACATTCATGGACCTGAAGATGTCATTACGTGATGAAACCCAGGTCGTAAACAATAAAAATATTAGTGGACCATTACTCGAAAGTTTTTTATTTCCGATACCTTAAGTGAGCTGCAAGAAGCTAAGCTATGTCCCAATTGGATTGTATTATCCTTCTGTTCTGACAGATTTTTCCACTGGAATTTTTCATTTATTCATACCTCCCAACCTCAAAAGGCTCAATTTACAATGAATGATCTGTAGTGACCAAATGTATGCTTGTTTCTCCAATTTTTAACTGATGTGTCACCGTAAACCTCTAAAACTGCTGACTTTTTTTATGTGGAATAGCTAAGTTATCTTTATATTACAAATGTTAAGTAAATTCCAGGAAGTCACACCTGAGACAACAGAGTTTGTTTTTTTTGCAGTCAGAGGCAAAACTTTTATGATTGTATAATTATGAGTATTTAATATGGCTAACAATTTATGACAGACAATGTGCTATGCAATTGACAAGTGTGATGCTTATCATATGTAATGCTGCTACATGTGCCTGGTCCTGGGGTCTGATTCTCAGGGCTACAATTCTACAAGTCACGTGACTTCTTCACAAGGCAGATGTGTAACACAGGTATACCAACAGAAGACTTATGACTAGTACAAAAAATACGGTGGGTGTATTCAAGACCACATATAACTCATATTTTGATGAGTATGATATATTTTGAGAGTACACCTTGCAATATTTCCAATTCAAAAGTCAGTGCCACGTTTTTGGGGAATATAACTGATTGAATATGCTGCAAAGTATTTCAATTCTGTAACTTGGGTACCTTAAAAGATCCCAAGTGAATGTGAGTTTTCAGGTAAGCCTAACGTCATAAGATATAGTCGTTTATTTTGCCACATTTCTCAAAGGAAGAGCTCTAAATGGTAGTTATTTATAAATCCTACATGTCAAGGTATCTTTATTGAACCACTTTTAGTGGATTTATAAAGAAATATTATAACAAAACTTAATGATAATATACTCTTATGTTGATGTTAAGAATATTTATCGAAACTTACAGTCCATATTTCCATTTGTTAATGATTATATTACTTAATAGAAGTAAAATGTTAAGTATTTGTTTATTATTGAAAAATTAAAGTGTGTGAAACATCATGATATTTAATTATTTCTTCTTCTTTGCCACAATACTAATATTGTCTTCAAATACAATATTCATTCCCCCCCCACCACCTCCAGGTCCTTATTCGTACAACATTAAGTAGAACATGACTCATGTACATCACAGGTCATTTTTCATTTGTAATTCAAATGAAAGTCAACTTGTGAGTTTGAGCTTGGAATATTGGTTTTTAGGCAAAAGTCACTAGGACACCACAGTCAAGGGAAAATAATTAAATATCCTGATTTTTCACTCTCTTTATTTTGTTAGTAAGAAACAATGACTCATCAGAGTTATATGTGGTCTCCATTGCATCTGCCATTTTTTTTTAACTGGTCCAAGTCTTCGGTTTGGTCTGAGTTCCCCCTAATCTCCCCATGTGATGTGGTCACGTGACTTGTAACACTTTAGCTCTGAGAAACGCAGCCCCCTGGTCACTGCTGTCGTGATATGACGTCATAAATTAAAATGCATGTAATTACAAAATAAAAGCTTTCGTGAGTGTAGAAATATTTTGCCTAGCCTATTGTCATCCTTCCATCACTTTTCATTAGTGATAGGTCGAATCTAAAATTTATCGAATCCCATTTATATCAAAATTTGCATGCCTAATATCAAATCCAAATCCTGCTTCCCCTTAGTTATATTTCCCAATTGCTTATCATTGACAATACATAAATAAATAAGATCATATTTCAAGACAAATTCAAATCTATTTATACATTTTCTTGTGAAATTATGAATCCATGATTCATAATTTCACTTCCCTTTATCTTAAATCTAATCACTTAGCTTTGAAAAAAGGAACAAACATGAACAGATGTTTGTTTCACAAAGTCTATCGCTTTCTCAGTTAGGAATGAGGAAAGATAGTCTAGTGAACACAAATGAATATTTTTAAGTACTCTTGTGCACTCTTGTTTTTTCCAATGAGTTGTTTCAATACCTTTCCATGTATTTTTTGGATGAATTTCTAGCTTTCACTGGCTAAAATTGAAAGCTTTGATGCACATTACCTCAGTTTGTGAGAGGCTTTGAAGACGCAACTTAGGGATATAGCTATAGAGATAGATAAAAAAAAACAATATCTTCTCTGCTCAACATGACATACATTCCTGTCATACTCACAATAATAAAATCATTCCCTTATCTCCATATTTCATGTTCCTATCTCGAAATGGCCTGCATCATTTAGCCTATGTCATTTAGTACAACAGATTACTCTTGGAAGTAAAATCCATCTCAACAAAACACCAAACTGAGAAATAGGGACACTTCTGCTAAAAAAGAAAGCAAACTACAGCATTCCCGTATTTGTTAACAATAATTTATCCATTTACTGTGAAACATGATTTTATTTTTTCATAAATTGTTCTTATGTTTCTTTTATTTCTTATATTAGTGTTTTCATTGTGATGATTTTTATGCTACTTGCCAACAGAATAAAATCCTATCCTACTGTATTCTATTAATAAGCTGGTGAAACTCAGATTCAGCAGATTTTTTGAAAAGTTATTTATTAGGGGGAGTCAGCATCCTTGCTTGGGTTCCTATGTGGACTTCTCTTTATTTCTTGCTTTCAAGTTTTTTTGTAATAAACACATTCCTTGCAGGTCATATTTTAACGTAAGTCATCATAATCACATACAATTTATCTTAGGTTTTTTCTCCATATTGTGTTTATCATTTGTCCTTACATACATATAAACATGTTAAATGTAATATTTGCCACATTTTTATCAAAGATGTTCACCACATCAATTGACGTGCTCCGTATATCACAATCGCCATGGAAAAATTCGTTGGCGTGTTGACTACCTTTCAGGATATGCCATGATTCCCATGACAATTGCGATGAGCCAAATCAGCTAAAATTGATTCATTTTTTTATTGCCATTGTAATTAAACAGGAAATAGAAGAGGACATCCTTTTATGAAATACAAATGTGGATGAATGGGAGAAAGAAGTGGGTAGTACTTTTGAAAAATGAATGGATTTTCAAGATTGTGACTTAGATTCAAACATATATTTAATTGTAAGTGATATAAACATCTCTATCTCACAATGGGAAAATTTTTTTTGGGAAAATTGGTTGTAAATTCACAATTCTTTTATAAAAAATATTTACAAAAATATATATACATACAAAATATTTACAAAAATATGTATACATACAGAATATTTACAAAAAAATGTATATGGGTCATTCCATCCAAATTTGACCAGGTGATTGCCCTTGGGGCAACTGATTTAGACTAGATTAACCTAAAACTAGAATTTTACATAAGCGTCTTCACATTTGATGGCATATCTCCGAAATTAAGGAAGATAAAAATACATGCAATGACTTATTTTGAAGGTCTTGAATTGAGAAAGATAATTAATGGATTATTTTATAAACTTAATACAACTAAATAATGTTTATAACAAATTCTAATTCATAGAAAAGAGGATGTCCTGATAAATAAAACTAATGCATATTTTATGAACCAAAAAGCAAGAACATTTGTTGAAGAGTCACTTAAGAGACATTTACATTTGCAAATTTTGTTTGAATAGCTACATAATACATATATGCCTCCACTACGCTCAATGCATTTGATAAAACTGCTACTTCTAAACTGGATGCAACTATGTCATCATTTCAAGTATCAGAAATCTTTTCATAAACATTTTAAAACGAAAAACGATATTTACGTAAATTTAGGACGAAACTTTTCTGCCACACTTACCTAATTCTGGTGATGCTCCTTTATTTACCTCCTTTGATCTCAACGATACAGTCATGTTTAAACCATCATGCTGGGAAGATGGACCTTGTTCTAGATAAGGAAAAGTAATAATAAAAATTAGTTTTTACCTACGTCGATGAATGCAACCCACATAGAATGAGTTGAAATAGAAATTTATGCAGAAAAATAGAGCTAATTATCCGAGAAGGGAATCGCAGGTAGCAAATAAAATAATAAAAACTTACGTGGCTCAGAAGAGGGTTAGAGTCTCCACTTCATTGTATAGATTACTCTGCAATAGAAATAA
This sequence comes from Ceriagrion tenellum, assembly GCA_963169105.1. Lineage (NCBI taxonomy): Eukaryota > Metazoa > Arthropoda > Insecta > Odonata > Coenagrionidae > Ceriagrion > Ceriagrion tenellum. The sequence continues at coordinate 21,900,578 of OY720633.1, forward strand.
TTACTAGAAAAAGCATCATAGTTTCTTCATACATTTCATCCAGATCTACTGTAAATTACAAGTTCATTTTAGGTAATAAATTTATGGTAAAAATTAAAAAGGCTATATTCTGCTTGAAGAAACAATTTAAGAAAGAAAGTGGTACATAAATAAAATGACAAAGTTAAAATGGCCAAGGAAAAAAATAATTGTACTCAGTGACTGGAAACTGGAGATAAAGAAAGCATGGACGTTCCAAAGGCTCAACACGATCTATCTACACACGATGCACTCAGGAGGAATGTTAGAACCCAACTGAAGGTCAACGGCAAGGTTGGAAGCGAGCCGGAAGGGTATTAGACATGTACGAGGGCAAGGAAAAGAATACACGGCCGAGAAAACGGCTACGTCTATTGACATGCTCCGTAGATGGGGATAGAGGGGAGAATCAATAGATGTGCTCTGTGCTGATTTTACTTTAACTTACTGTACTTGAACTTAATTCCAAGATGTTCTTGGGCTAACTCTATGAAGTTTTACTGGAGCCAACTTTCTTCCATAAATTTCTGCAGTGAATTGGTAATTGTAATTGTAATTCGTGTAGTCATAACTTGCTTGCTCCCCTCCCCATTTGAAGTTCATACTGTGTTTTGCATAATTTATTTTCGGTGCTAACCTCGTCAACACGTCCATTCCCAATATGAGTGGCTTGATTAATCCTGGAATCACGGTACAATTTATCTTGACCAAAATATTTCCTGCAGCGAGGGTGGGAAATTTTTGTGTCGTGTTCCGCCCACTTTTTCTCCCAATTGCTCCTACCTCTTGAATCCCCCTTACCGGTAACTCTGCTACATTTTTTAAATGTTGGTCATTTTCCTTGTACCATGCCTCGCTTATGGTTAATCGTGTTTCTCGGGATTTATCCAGTGATTGTTCATTGGGAATTTCCCACTTTTGCAGTATTTGCGGGATTTTGCAGTACTTGAAAATTCGGAATACAAAAAAATCGGACCATCGTCAATGGTCGTTCAATCCTAAGATTGGTTGACTGCAGCCCTCACCCTTCCCCATTAAATGCTAGTTCCCTTACGTCCTGTTATGTTTTCATATGTACATTCCTCTTTATTTGGTCCATGGACTTACTCCTGGGTCTTCCTCTGGGGACTTTTCCCTCTATTTTACCTTCAATTATGTTCTTCATAAACCCATTGTGACTCAGGGTGAGTCCAATCCATCTCGTTCTTCTTCTCTGTATGGTATTCCTTTCCTCTAATACTGTTCTGTACACTTCATCATTTCTTATTTCTTCCGTCCATTTTATCTTCAGCATCCTCCTCCAGCACCTACTACAAGCACCAGCTACTCTGGTCAGCTTGTCCAATGGTCCATGCTTCTGATCCATAGAGTGCTACGCTCCACACAAATGTTTTCACATACTGTTTCCTGATTTTTAGTCCTATCTCCTTTGAGCACAGCAGTTGTCTTTTTCCCATGAACTTCTTCTCTCCTCCACATCCTAGGATTTTAGTCTTCGTCTAACTTATTTTCATGTTGTCTTCTTGGAGAACTCAGTCTATGACGTTTAGTGACCTTTGAAGATCACCACCATATCCAGCTATGACTGTGATATCATCTGTGAAGCAGAGCATATTTACTTCTTCTCTGTTTATCTTTATTCCGCTCGGTCCAGTTTCTTGCGCTTCTCGTACGTCCTCCTCCAAGTACATGTTGAACACTACTGGTGAGAAGTTGCTTCTCCTTCCCCCTGACTTCTCTGGTCTTTGGAAATGTTTTGAAATGATATATATCCGTTCATGAAAGCATTCGAAATAATGCTTTAATATCATAAGCGAAATGTCACAAACGATCGTGAAATAATTATCACCTCTTACTTCCCTTGCAAATGAATTTTAGTTGGCGATTATTTTCTTTGCAAAATTTTCCCCCAGTTATGAGGAGGTATATAAAGCAAGTTTTGCATTTTTATGAGATTATAGCTTTCTTAATTTGTGGCTGATCAGGATGTACACTGGTATGGGCGTTGAAAAGAGGCATTTGTTTCTAACATCTATGCTGTTAAGATGGTAGCTGGCGACCGCACTTCCAATCACCCTTTCTTTATCGCTCAATCATAAGTAAAATGAGCAAAGGACTCAGTCCATTTAAAAAATCCTTCACAGGTCATTATTTGAGGTTTCTTCCACATCGCCCGGGCCCATGGATATACAAACTTTAGAAGAAATATTATTTCGCTCCAATTACTAATCGCTTGATGAACAATTGGGCATGATTCTGACATTTTTCATTATCTTTATCAGCTGGGAATATACTTAGTTTCCAATTCTAAATGGCGAAATTTTTTGGACAGATGTGTTATTAATGTGGAGGTCGTGGAGAATCAACAAACGCATTAACTGCCACCCAGGAAATTCCTTCGCTTGCAATGACGGCGCTTCACCAATCCCATGCTTATCGATGTTTCTAACCTCTACGAAGTTACTGGCCTGACCTTGCTTCTAATCACCCTTCTTTATCGCTCAATAATGGGTAACCCCCACCAAATGAGGCAAGCATTCCTTCCTTGGGATCCCCTGGGCTTAATAGAAGACCTGCTGCGACTGCTAGGGACTATTTCTGTTGCTTTTGCAGAAAGTAGTTACAACTTCATTCTCCAGGAAACTGAGAAGAATGCAGAGGAAATATTTCACAGGAATTCTTCACCAAGGGGGAGGATTATGGATTGGAAGCCACTTAGTAGGGTGGTTTGATATTTGGCTGAGTTGCTTTTTCATATGAGGACAAAAGAAATCAACAGAATGTCCGACTACTGGAAAACATCAAAGTATTCAATATATCAATATTTTGCAAATTATCACAAATTTCGCAAGAGATAGTTTTCTCGGGATTTTACAAGTGTTACATTTTGCAAAATACCCCAGTGAAAATGATCCGGTGCCTAGAGATCACCTTTACAAAATAAGATCCCTTTTAGGTGACTTCAGGGAGGCGATGGTAACTGCTGTTTTTACCGGGATGGGAACTCTGTATAGGTGAGTCGATGTTACTCTGGAGAGGCGGACTAATTTTTGTGTGTGCAGGGATAAGAAGGATGAGCATGGCATCAAGATGTTTATGCTTTGCGAGCCATCTGGCTTCATCCACCAGCAAAAGGGAAAGAAAGGCGGGTTGCATAACCACGGATTTTCAGCGGAGATGATGTTATTCATGACATTTTTTTAAATTACAAAAAATGATGTAAAAAAGACTTAGAGAAATTTTAAGTATTCGTGGTAACTAATAATACTATAACAGATATGATAACGCGAAATATTGAATTCTGACTACGGGACCGACATCTTCATATGGACCCGCATTGAATGGGTTAATTGATTTAAAAGAAGAAGATGAATTTCTTTTCACAATTTTAGTAGCGAAAGTACAGAAGAAGAATCTAAGGCTTTCCTGGCATATGATGTTGTTTAAGGTTACTTGGGCTTTCCACCTGGTCAAACTCTCCATCTTGGCCGACGTTTCGATGAACGAGTTGGCCATAGACATCAGGGCACGAAGACGATGGATGACTTGTTCTTCGAAACAACCAAGCCAAGCCAAAGCTGAGACTGTGTGAAGAAAGGAATGAGCCTTTGAGACAAGGATACTATGGAAGTTAAATTAAAAAACTATACTATACTATAGAAATTGGTGTAGGGGAAAGATAGGCCACCCTCATCTCACACTTATTAAACAAGGTAATTAAAAATTATTGACTGAAGCAGAGCTCTAGTTTCTGACAACGACAGGTCAAGCCTCCTGATTCTATCAAATCTATGGTAAACTTTATATTGCCTGTATTGTACATTTTATTTGGTCAGTATTTTTAGCAAAAAAAAATGTAATAAGTATTTGACATAATCGGTGTGCGTGTAGTAGTCAATATATAATTTAGTTCAATGTGTACTTACAAGATGGGAAACCCGAAGGCAATGAGCAATGTAGGGAAGAGCCACATACCCAAGTTAAATGAAAGGTGAATGTGTACATCGTGTTGCATATCCACGAGGGGTCGTCTAGTGAGCATTTATTTTTTTACTATTATTTAAGCTGTGTAAACAGTAATTTATGAACTTTTAAGTCAGCAAAAGCTCCTTAAAGGAAACACGCTCATCACAGGAAAAAAAATACCGACTCTCCTCATCTGTATCAGATAAGAAAATAAAAACAAATCTTACCCTTAACAAGTGAAATTTGGACACCCCTGTGGCACCAGTTGCCAGAGGTTATTGACTCTAAATTTTGTATGAATTATGTTTGCATCAAAAGAAAAAAAAATTAAGCTTATCGAGACTCATTAAATTCTAAATTTTTTTTTTTTTTATTTTATGCTCTCTATAATGGACTATCCATTGAGAATTAAGTGGAGTCCATTGTTTGCAATTTCAAGGTTGTACCTTTCTGACCAAAGCCATTTGTTTTTCTTTCTAGGAACCTTCTATATCGTAATGGAAATGCATATTTTCAGAATTTAGTGGACAGCTTTTTTGATCTGTATGTTTTAGTCACTGCAGCTAATAATCCAGATGTTATGTAAGTAGTCAATGTGCTCTGTAAAAATGAGTGAATTGAGTGTTATCTTCTTAACTTCCAATTCCCTAATCTTTTATTGATTTTAGGATTCCAGCGTACAACTCGGAGAGAATATCAGCAGTTTTTTTTATAATTTTTATCACCATTTGTGTGTTCATCATAATGAACATATTTCTGGCTGTCGTCTACAACAATTATAGGAAAAATCTGAAGGTAATAGCATTAATAATATTATTATTATTAGTTGTGTATGGACCCTTTTTTTATTGGATCACGCAAAGCATTATGACTCATTTTTAAGTTTCTTTCTTATCTTCCACACTTCTCTCATTCTTTCTCCGTGAATTCTCTTTCTCTCTTCCGTCCATTTTGTCCCTGGTTTCTTTGGGACTTCGTTCTCTGGCATTACGTTCCACTGGTGTATCTTATTTCTGTAGGTGATTCTGTTTTCAATTTCCTTAGGGTCTATTTTTGCTTTTTCTAGATCATCATGACTCATGCAATAATAATAATAGTAATTATTTTTATTGTCCAGAGATCTAATACATTACGAATGCACAGTATATAAGGCTTGTAGGTAGGCTTGCCCAGGTAGTGTTTTCATTCTATATTTATAATGTGTTAAATTCTATTATATTTTTACCATTATGTCTTCCACGTATTGTATTTTCTTCATGTTTGCAATCGTGAAGCCTATTTTCACGGTGGTCTCATATCAGATTGGCGATTTGTTTATCAGTGCATACAAACAAGAGTGCGCGGTCTCTTCAATATCTATGCATGTCTTTGTATTTAGGTTTTGAGGTAAAATTGATCATACATTTTCCTCTGGATAGGCTCTTTTCTCTCAGCCCCTTACTTTTAGAGCAGTAGGTACAAGTCCTTTGAAACGGATATATGATCCTTTGGGAAACCCAGAAGGGAGAAAGAGTCATCGGCAAGTTGTCTTCGCAGTTTACACTGTATTTTCCTGTTCTCTTCTCTGAGAGTGTGGATTGGTGTTTGGATGCTATTCTACTTACACTATTTCTGTTGTGTGTGTTTTGTCAAGGTAGGGAAATTGAAGATGATCGGAAGTTTTCTAGTCAACTATTACAACCCCTATTTTCAACGTGGGGGAAGAAGCAATTATAGCCACGTGGCCTTGAAGACTATAGTGTCTTTTCCATGGTGTGCGTCAGTGTTTGGAGGCTGCCAACTCATCTCTTTGTTCTCTATTTGTTTCCAGTGTATGAATTTTATTTTGGATATTATCGAGACAAATTTGAAGAAATTTTGTTTTTTTTTCTTCATGTAACGCTTCTTTGAACACAAGGTGAATAGTGCATGCATATAAAATGTAAAATTGTAAAATTTCATGTTTTTTTCCACCATTTGAATCAAACTTGTATGTATGACATGCAGGAGTGCACACGGGATATTTTTAGACGAGGAACTATGGAAAGTATTGGACACAGTGGTTATTAATATTTTTTGCTTATACTTATCTCTAATAACAAGACAGTATTTTCTGGAACCAAGGGTTAAAACTTTTTAGATAAAGAGGACCAAGTTTGAACTATTTGCTAGTGCATTCATTGAGGATTTCATTGTCATTTGTTGTTCACAAAATCTGGGTGCACTTTGGTGGGAAACTTCAACTTCCCTATTACCTATACTCATGAATGCATTTCTGCATTCGACATTTCTCTCCTCAGTAGTACAGTCGATACCCCTACAACAGCTGATGAGTACAATTTATAAATCAGTCCGAATGCAGATCTATAAATGAATGAATCTATGCCATGATTATTTTGTTCAAAACTGTTCACCACTCTGTTGTCTCAGTGGTCTTCCAAGCTAGATGCCTTTAACCCACGACCATGACATTGTTGTGCCATGCACTTTCCTCCTTGTTACCCTCACTCACTTGTCAACAAGGAATCCCCACCCGCCGTCTCCATGCTAGCCGTTTGCCGATGCCTGCCGTTCATCCACAGCCAGCCCTACTATAGTGATTCAGTCATAGCAGTGGCAGCCCAAAGGCCTCTCCTGAGCCAATCCCTCTTCTCGCTCCACTCTTTACGGAGACCCACCTTACACCCCACCATCGGCCAACTCTCTCTGTGACCAGTGCATTGTCAATGCTCAGAGCCCTTCGAACCAACTTCTCTCTCCCCCTTCCATCTCCTTCTGTCCACTTTTCCTTTCTACCCAAAAATACTTTGTCAACCATCCCTAAACCAATATATCCATGGATATGACATTACATTTCCTTGAAGGCAATTTTTCTGCTTTGTAAACACATTGGAATATCTTTGTCAATTGTAGAACACTGCAAATTTGGTGACATTATCCAGATCAATATGAACTAGACAACGCAAAATCAAAAAGGAAGCATTGAAAGTGCCAAGAGTGCCAAGTGAGGGATTAGAACAGACACTTCCACAATTTTCACGGCTTGTGAGGGAAACCTGTCATTATGCATTTTCCTTTGCTTCATAAATTATCACAGAAACATCAAATGCTGAAATTAAGTAAATATTGATTGTAGTTTAAAAACAAATTTCTCTGCGGATGTATTTTTGACTATTTTTTCACAAGTAATTTTAAGTTTTATAAATGAATGCAGAAATTTTGTACTTTCACGCACAGCCAATGGCTTACTATGGTAATTCTCAATTAAAGATGCTAACAATCCATTTCCTGAACTAAAATTATGTATTCAGTTATTTTCATGGTCAAAATACTGAGCAAAAAGGCATTGTAATTCCAGATGATGAATTTTCTTTTGAAATTTTCAAAATAAATCGCATTCTCTATAACTTTATTGATATCAGTGCAGTATTTTATAAGTGAGAGGACCAAATAAGTGCAATGTGTAAGAAGAGTTAATAAACTGGATAAACTCGTGAAATGATGAGCTGAACGGCAAGGAAGGCTTGATATTCATGCCATGTAAAATCGATGATGGGGAATTACTTAGAATGCTTGCAACCCGCACAACAGTGTTGCCTGTGGCGCAGGACATTCAAGAACGTCCAAAGTTTAAACAGTTATAATTACAAAAATTAGGCTTCAAAAATAGAAACTTTTTGTAACATGTGTCTTACTTCATCGTGCTGAATATTAATATGCAAGAAACTGAACTTCATCACTGAGAAGGAATCACAATTTATGCCTTAACGTTGAAAGGGTTAACTGGGGTTTCAACACCTTGAGAGATTTTTAAAATGAAATATGGCGTCAATAATATTTCACAGGTCAATGCTACCCACTGAAGGATGAATCACAGGTTTCAGATGTTTCTATGTGTAGGGTCTGTTGCTACAAGTTTCTCCAGCCATCCTGCAGGCATCGCAGCCCTCGAATCCCCATCTTTTGATGCCCATACTCAGGCAGAATGACTGAACAGACTGTTGTCAGCAGTGGGCAGCTCACAAAAGAACGTCTGAAAGCTGTCACCCATGTGACCAAAAGCCGATGAAAACTAAGAATATAGCCTGACACATTCTTATGTAACGCATTGTCACAGGGGCCCGAAAAAAGATCCCATTACCATGTATCCTTCCTAGTCACACTCCACAAAATGTTTGTCCCAAAGAACAGGCGTGTATAGCTCTAAAGTAGTTCAATCTCTATCAGTCTCTACAGTCAAACCTATCAACCTCTAAGTCCGTGACCCAAGTTTGGCACCATTACAGATGGCAGAAGGTATTTGAAAGGTAATTTACCTGCTACAGGACACTCCATTGCACTCCCATGTGTTGGAAATATGCAACGGAGTGTAGTTAGAACCTCCAGGTATGGTGCCAAGCTCTTCAGCACAAATCCTCGTATTCTTTATGGAAGTTATCTTCATTTTCGGGCATCTGCAATTTATTGCCATCGCCCTCAAGCGAAGACCAGTGAATGAAAAATCCTCCAGGCATGAATACATATTGTAAGAATACTCGTGAGTTCCCATGGATTTCGTCAAAACATCAGTCTCTCTTTAATTTATTTTTATATTTCTCTATATCATGGATGGCCACTTTGTTAGTGTTTGTAATTTTGTCAACTGATCCTGCCATTGTTTTCCTTTGTTCCCAAATAAAATTGAGGATTCAATTTTTTCCATAATATTAAGCACTTCATGCCCTCTCTTCACTATTGCTTAACTATCATCGCAACTTTTATGTTTGGATGTCATCTTAAAAAAGAATCAAGGACAAGTTTTCGCAGTGCAGAAAGGCATGAGTTTGAACAAATGGTAGACTATTTCAGGAAATTTTAACATCTACTTTTGGAGCTGAGAGAATTGCAGATATGGGGGCATTACTCTTTGAAAGCAGGAAATGCAATTTGATTTTCACTCTCTAAGATATATTTTTATTTCTGAAAATGAGGAGAAAATTTGATCACGAATTCATTGGCATGTGGTAAATTAATTATGGTGAAAATAGATGTGGTTAAACTTTTTCTAATAGAGTAATATATGGCTGGTTTATCGTGCAGTGATATCATAGTGTGATGCCAGGTCAAAAGTCTGGAGTTCAATCCCAAGGACAGAAAATGTTTTTCATCATGACACACATCTTTTTAGCCAATTTTATCGTGAAGCATTATAACATTCAGTTTCATTATTTTTACAATTGTTCTATCCCTCTGAGCTGAAATTTCTGATATATTTTAGGCTTCATATCTGAATTGTTTTATATGTAGTTGGATTTTCCCTGGTCTCTCATTCCTTGTGAGTGGGAAAATTAATGAATTTCACATTTATTCTTGAATTTTGCAAGAGTGACCATTATTGTAAAAACAATGACAACAACTGATTATCTAAAATTGGAGTATATTGCAAAAACTCTGCTTCCCACGGCTGCATTCGCTTTTCATGTGTCTTCAGGAAATTTTGATGTATTATTGTAACAACAAATTTCTCTGGGTGCAATCAGTGGGGCCCACAATAGGAGGTCATAACATGTAATATGTAATGGAAATAATTTTTTTAATGAGGTTTAGGGATTCTGGGGTTTAACTCAGGACTTCAAGGAATTTGGGGAGGAGGGGTGGGAGGAGGAGGATATACGAGGGGGGACCCAAAAATAACGGGAATTTCGTAATAACTTTTTTATTAATCAATATTTTCACACCAAATTTTGATTACCTTCAAAGTAATCCCTATTAACTGTACAACATTTATCCAATCGTTTCTTCCATTGTTCAAAACAGTTTTTGAATTCGCTTATTTTAATGTTTGTCAGGCCTTCCAGCGATTTTTGTTTCACCTCTTCTACAGTCCCAAAACGTTTTCCTTTCATGTCCCTTTTGAGTCTAGGAAATAAAAAGAAGTTGCAGGGGGCAAGGTCCGGTGAATAGGGGGGGTGAAAAATTGGCGTCATGCCGTTTTTGGTCAAAAACTGCTTCACAGACAGCGCGGTGTGGGCAGGTGCGTTGTCATGGTGGAAGAACCAATCACCTGCGCACCAAAGATCCGCCCTTTTCTTCCAAATGTTCTCCCTTAACCTCCTCAAAACCTCTAGGTAGAGTTGCTCGTTGACCGTCTGGCCCGGAGGAACAAATTCCGCGTGCACAACACCTCGGCAATCGAAGAAACAAATGAGCATTGTCTTGACGTTCGACTTCACTTGGCGTGCTTTTTTTGGACCGGGAGAGTCAGCTGTCTTCCATTGGCTTGATTGCTGCTTTGTTTCTGGGTCGTATTCATAGCACCACGATTCATCACCAGTTATGACCTTATCAAAAAAATCTGGGTCCTCTTTCAACTGATCTTGCAGTTCAAGAGAGGCCTGAAGTCGACGCTCCCTTTGGTCGTCAGTGAGAAGGCGAGGGACAAGTTTGGCTGCAACCCTTCTCATGTGTAAATCTTCGGATAAAATCCTCTGAATTGAACTCCATGACACTCCAGACATCTTGCAAAGTTCATGAATGGTTCGGCGATGGTCTTCACGAACAAGGGTGTTGATTTTTGCAACATTGTCGTCCGTTCTTGAAGTTGACGGGCGCCCAGAACGAGGTTGGTCTTCAATCGACATCTCTCCATTCTTGAAACGCAAAAACCAGTCATAGACACGTGTTTTACTTAGGGCACTATCCCCATCAGCTGTTTTAAGCATCACAAGAGTTTCTGCGGGAGTTTTTCCAAACAGAAAACAAAACTTCTCAGCCGCGTTGCTCCCGGCAGTCAGCCATTACACGTTTTCGCTAAAACAGAAAAAGTTGGTTTACTGAAAAAAATCCTACAGACCAACGGATGCACTCAGAGTAACCAGGCTTCGCATACTGACTCAGGAAAAGTCATTGCTTAGAACCCTGTACTGGAAAACCCGATCCCTCACTCCGCTGCCCACCCACCGCTCTATTCCCGTTACTTTTGGGTCCCCCCTCGTAAAATGTTATATTTAATGGCGGGTGATGAATTATTGAGCCTGGGGAGATGTGAACTGTGTGTGCGATAGTGGCAAATCACTCAGAGCACAGTCATGGTTACTGCATTGGTAATTTGGTAGTTACCAATCTAGACCAGTAATAAGTCTTCGGTATGTGTGTGTTAAGTTATTAAGCATACTTGAAAGCTTTACCCAATAACTTGACCACTAATTATGGAAGTAATCTTGTTTAATTTATTGTGCTGTTTAATATATTAGGGCATAAGGCCTAACAATCACAGGCGGCAGGTGCATAAGTCACTCAAGGAAGTAAAGAGCTCCCATACAAGCCCTAAAGCATATATTTAGGATAAGAATGACCAATTCTAAATCCCATATGAAATAAAGAATGTCAATGTGTGTTAACATGAGCATGTAGGCACCTACAAATGCCAATGTAGGCAGAAAAAAGTATTTTTCTTCTCTGCAGCTGAAAAGGTCTTTCAGGCAGAAGCATATTGCTTGAATGAGCATGTAGACAGCTATACGGGAGCCTACATGAACATGTAAGCACCTTAATAATTCCCTACACCAGCATGTAGGTGCTTAAAAGAGTCCATGTAGCTGGCTACATGAAATTTTTATTGGAATGCTCAGGTTATTAATTTTCATTGGAATCTGCAACCTAAACTAGAGCAAGGGTGACACTCCATTACTTACTTAGTCCAAGGGCTATTTTTATCTGAGTAAATATGTAGATGTATCAGTATATCCCCTCCTGGTTCAGTCCATTGAATTTCTTCCATACCTCCAATTTTCTCAAAATTGATCTTGACTTGGTTTCTTCATCTCTGTCATGATCTTCCCAGGGATCATTAGCCTTCTGGATTTCTTTTCATTACTTCCTTCAGCTCCAATCCCTCCTTTTTTCTTAATATGTGGTCAGCCTAACTTATTCTTCTGCACTTAATCTAACTTCTCTCATTGGTCGTTCAATCCTAGGATTGGTTGACTGCAGCCCTCCACCCTTATGTGGTGGGGTAAAGTCCTCGCCTGCTAACCCGAGGGTCACGGGTTGAAGTCCCACCTGGGTAGAATAGTATCTGCCCAGGACATGGGTGTCTCGCCTGTTGTTACTGTTATTCACTCAACGTAAATTGGCCCATTGGGACTGCTGATCCTTAACTCTTATCTCATTCTCCTTGAAATACTTTTGGAATTCGTATAACAGGAATGGCATGTTGTCAGCAATGCATATCCTCGGAATTCCATGAGAGGCAAATATATTTTGCAGTGCATCTCTTATTGAGGGGGCTGTTTTATTAGGCAATGGGCTTAATTCCAACCATTTGGAACAGTAGTCAACTCCAGCAAGATAAGAGCATTTGGCAAAGTCCAAAATGTCACATGCAATCTTCGCAAATGGCAACTTTGTTACTTCATTAGGCAACAAAGGTTGCTTTCTGTTCGCTGGTTTAAATCTGTTACATGTCACACAGTTTAACTACAGTCTCAATGTCACGTGGCATCCCTGCCCAATAGAATAACTGTCGAGCTTTGATTCGTGTTTTTTCAATCCCACTATGACTTTCATGCAACAATTTAAGCACATAAGATTTCATCTCTTTTGGTACTACAATTTTATGACCTGAAAAAACCAGCCCATCTTCATAATACAAATCATCTCTCAGCTTGAAAAAGTGTTTAAGTTCTGGTGGCAATCTACGATAATCTGTCCTGCCCCTAGTACATGCTATGACAACTTCTTTTTAAACATTATCGGCACTAGTTTTTTCCTGAAACTGTTCCTTTCTTTCCCTAGATATGGGGAGATACTTACTGACTGTATGAACCATCTCTAGCAGTTGAGGATCCTCCTGGACTTCATCCTTTAGGTAGGACCTTGATAACATATCTGCAACATGTAATAATAATTACATACATAATAAACTTTTAAGGAATAGCTAAAAAATTTAAGTCATAGCCTTTGTAGTCTGACCCTATTTTGGAGATATTTTTCCTTATGACTGATACCAGGGGTTTATGATCAATTGGAACATTTATGTTTAGCCCATATATGAAGTTATGAAACTTTGTGGTGGCAAAATGGATGGCGAGCAGTTCTTTTTCTATTTGAGCATAAGTGTTTTTCTTGCACTCGCTCAAACCTCTAGAGGCATAGGCAACAGGCTGTAAGCCTTGACCAACACTTCCTTCCTGTAAGAGGCAACAACCCAATCCTGACTGTGAGGCATCACACGGAATTGTTATTTTCATTGCAGGGTTAAATGATGCCAGTACTGGGGAAGTGATGCCAGTACTGGGGAAGACGATACACTATCTTGTAATTTTTTAAATGCTTCACTATGAGAAGGGAGCCATTCCTACTCTGATTCAGTTTTCAGCAATTCCCACAAAGGTGCTGTTAACATTGCCATATTTGAAATGATGCTACGGATATAATTAAACATACTCAGGACCCTCTGCAATCCCTTCTTATTATTTGGGCACTCCAAGCTTACCAGTGCTTTAACCCATCAGGGTCAGTTTGCATACCTGCCTCAGTAAAAAATGTCCCCCTATTTCACTTCTGGTACCTTGTACTGTAGTTTACCAGAATTAAATTTGATATTTAGCCCTCTCTACCACTCTTTTGACAACTTTATCGTGCTGATCTTCAGTTTTGCCCATGCATATAAGATTGTCAAAATAAATTATGGTTCCTGGAATATCACCAAAATTTTGTTCTACCATAGGGATATCCATGGTTTCTGGGTGTTGCCTTATGTCGTTATCAAGAGATGACGTTTCATGACCAATGCTGACCACATCTTCAGATCAGGTTCTGAATGCCGGCTGGTGGATTTGGGCATCTATATATACCGTCCTCAGGGTGGCCATCCGGTATCGCCACCAATCAGCGTCGATTTTGGCACGATTTTTCTTAGAAGTCTTTTCCAAGTGTTGTGGAGTCTGTGGCCGTCATCTCTCTTTAAATTATCTTTCACTTTCTCTATTTCAATTGCCTCCAGGATGAGTCATGGAAAGTAAAACTTTTCTTTGGCCAAGACTCGTGCATCACCTATCGTTGTTAGATGTCCTGGGTTGGAGAAGGCATGCTCTGCGATGGCTGACTGCATGCAGTGCTTGTTTTTGAGAGCCCTTTGATGTTCACTTAAACGGACCGAAATCACCCTCTTCATTTACCCCACATACTTCCGGCTGCATCTGCAGGGAATCTCATAAACTCCTTCATATTGGAGATCCATGATTTTGTCCTTTGATTTAGGCAGAATGTCTCCAATTTTCTTCACCATGCTATATCTCGGTGTGATATCATGTTTTTTTCAGGATTCTCCTGATCCTTTCCATCGTTCTCGAGATGAATGGTAGTTTCGCACACCCTATTGGTTTTGGAGTCTCCTTCGTCATCTTCTTCTCCTCCTGCATAGTCCGCATCATGGTCCTGATAAGGGCCTTGGAGTATCCGTTCTTCATGAGTGCCGCCGTGATGTGTTGTTCCTCCTTCTTTCGCGTCTTTTCCTCTGATATTGTATCGGCCCGATGATGAAGGGTTCTCACAAGTGATCTTTTGATCTGAGGGTGATGATGGGAGGTGGGGTCCAAATATCTGTCGGTGTGTGTCCGCTTTCGATATACACAGTGACCTAGAGATCCGTCGTCATTCCTCAATACTTCTACATCCAGAAAGGGTAGGTGTCCATCTTGCTGTCTCCATCGTCAGTTTTATTGCCGGGTGCTGGGAGTTTAGGTGCTGGAGAAAATGGTGAAGGGATTCCATGCCAGAAGAAGACAAATCCACCTGCCGGCATTCAGAACCTGATCTGAAGATGTGGCCAGTATTGGTCACGAAGCGTTATTGTGTTGATAACAACACGCAGCGAAACCCAGAAACCATGGATATCCCTGCACTACAGCGCTGCGAAAGCCTCAAGCAGAAATTTGTTCTACCATATTTTGAAAGATTTGAGGAGCACAAGCTATGCCATAGGGCATTCTCAAGTACTCAAAGCATCCAAAGGGACTTGAAAAGGTACACTTAAGACTCCATATTCAGCTTCACCTGATGGAATCCCTCTTTCAAGTCAAACACATTGAAATATTTGTTGTCACTCAACTTTTCAGAAATTTCATTAATTGTTGGCACTGTGCAATACTGGCAAACAATGGCTCTGTTTAATTCAACTGGATCAAGACAAAGATACAAGTCGCCACTTGGCTTTTCAGATGACAAGATTACTTTCCAGTGATATTCTCCAACTTAGAAATTACCTTCTTGGCCTGAAGCCGTTCTAATTCTAGTCTTAATCTTTCTTTTAATATAGAGGGCACCCTTCTGGGTGGCCTAGCAGTAGGCATGGCATTGTCCATCGGTCTAATTGAACATTTTTTTGGGAAACATCCCAAACCATCAAATACCTCTTTGTACAGTTAAACAAATTTATTCTTAGGTGATATTTCATTTTCATTAAATACCCTTTTTACCATATTATGTGAAACACATCCTGGCCACCCTAAAGAGGTTGTAAATCATTTTTGACAATAATAAATTCAAGATCACAATTGATATTCTTATGGTGGCAAGTTAATGTGGCAATTCCGTCAGGCTTGATTTTCATTCCACCATAGGATTCAAGCCTCACACTAGTGGGCTTGATTTTGTTGCACTTTCCCAGCTCGTTAAATAATTATGGCAACACATTAACTTGGGCCCCGGTATCAAGTTTCAGCACTACAGGTATTCCTGACATTGTAATTTTCTACACCCACTCGTTAAGGTGGGTGTTCTGATTCTCACCAATGGCATCATCACACTCATTAACTGAGCAGCACGACAACGACGATGTATCTGTACTGACGTACCAACCACTTCAACCTGGCGCACATTTTTCACTCTGCACAAGATTGCAAAATGATTCATGATACCACATTTGGCGCACTTTCTCCCAAAAGCTGGGCACTCGCATGAGGCATGTGTCGTCTGACACCTGTTGCACCAAAATTTTTTAATTTGAGCCCCTTTTCCACCACTTTCACCTCTGCCGAAACTTGTTCCCACGTTACCCCGATTGCGGTGTCCATGTCTCTTCTTTTGCACCACATCAATCTGGACATCCTCTTTAGTGCAAGTTGTGGAGTCTCTGATTTGCTTGGCCTGCCATCGACTGTGCTCCACCGCTCTGCAATTGACTGCGGCTCTATCCACGCTGAGGTCCTACATTCGCAACAAGACTTCCTGCACCGCCTTGTCTTGGACCCCTAAGAAAATCCTATCTCACACCTCTTGTGGCTCGGATCGAGCAAATCTGCAATTCTTTATCAGCCTTCTGCAGTCGGCGAAGAAGTGTTCAAAACTTTCACCTTCCTCTTGGACCCTCTGATTAAACAAAGTGCTTGAATGTTTCGTTTATCTTGGGTGCTACATAGTTCTCAAAGGCTTTTTAAATGGTGGAGTAGGACTTTCTTTCTGCCTCAGGGATCGAAAACATGTCAAACAAGGCTAGAGCTTTTACCCTCAAAATAATGAGAAAGGGATTTTTTACTTTTTCCTCCTCCCCATCTCGCTTGGTGGCAGCGAGAAAATTTTCAAACTCTCTTATAAAATTGGTCTAGTCAACATGTGTATGCTGGCTATCAAAATCCACGCTAGTAGGCAACTTGACATACTCCACCATTATAATGTTAGCGTGAACTCTCGGTGGCATGGTTTCCTTCTCCTGTTTTTAGTTTAAGTCGAACTACCCAAACATAATAATTACTCCACACAACTTCACCATGTCATATTAGGTTACTCTGATGGAGATGCTGGTATATAATGAGAGAAGCCGAAGATTTTAACGGACATGTTTTTTAATATGTCCATCAACACTAATACATTCAAATACACTGTATTACGATACCAGAACTACTGGAAGTGAGTATACCTAGGGTAGCCAACTTACAAACACTACATACATGTTAGCCACCATAGTAGGTTGGCTAAACACTATCTGTATCCAATTTACTGTCCTGATTTCCTGGTTAACCTCTGTCATATGCATGCAAGCTCTTCCCCTATGGCTAACCTCATGCAGATCATCCAATTGGGAACCTTGGTACAAATCTTGGATATTATTTTTACAATGGTTATGTGGTTTTATTGGTTTTCCAATGAGTAGTAAACAATGATATTTCTGATATGGATGCCTAGGGCTATTCCATTAATTTGATACAGAATCTACTGGTCATTGTTGGTTGAGAATAAGTATTTGAATTTTTTTTCTTATTGTTTTTTTTCTTTTTTTTTGAATGCTCAATGAAAATGTGCTTTGCTTATCTACAATATACTCCCATTACTTCTACTTATAATGTAATATGTCTTCATTTCTGTCTTGCATTTTAGAATGAAATAAAAAAGAGTATTTATCTGAAAAGGAATTTACTCTTGAAAGCTTACAATTTGATTAAGACTGGAAGTGCTGGAAGCCACTGTGTACTGAAGTTCACATTTACGTCATTGCTCAAGAAAATTAAACCTGGTCGAAGTGAAACTTATGCTCAAATTCTTTGGCAAGTGCTGGATCGAAAGGGCAGTAATCAAATAGGCATGTATGACTCCTGCATTCTTAATTAGACTTTCTATTTCATAATATTGGGTAGTTTGTAGTAATTTGTATTAGTTGGGAAGTACTTATTTTATGTGGTCCATTTTATCTCATTAATTAGTGTTTTTGGAACTTTTTAGGCGAGTCTGAATTCATGCAGTTGGCTGACCTACTTAATGTTGAAATTTCAGAGGTGAAAGACAGAGTCACTTATCTCCAAATGTTTTTACCAACGCTTTACAACTCCAAGCCATCAAAATTTCTTCAGAGCTTTGTAAGAGCTAAGTAAGTCAAGTCCTGCGTATTGTAGTTGAATCACAGTTTTCATAAATCCATATATGCTGCTATAAAGTACTTCTTTTATCTGCAAAGGTTAATTCTGCTAAATCCCACACAGCACAGGGACGTCCAAGGGACGTCCTGTCAGGATGAGGCCTGGTCCCATGGATGTCACTGGGAGCTCCCGCAATGTCCCAATGACATTCGCAGGACGTCTTGACGGGACATCCACGGGACGTCCAGGCAGGACATCCATGGGACGTCCCGGCGGGACATCCCCGGGATGTTCCATGACCGCATGACCTTAGACCATTTCGGGCTTCATCATTGGGATTCTCTGAGATCACATTTAAAAACAAATGTGATCAACCTGGGCAACAATACCATCCTTACCTTTCTGTCCTTATCCTTACCATGAACTTCGTGTATCCACATCCGTTTATTGCAGAATTAATAGTAAATTTCGACCTTTAAGGCATTTATATATTTGTGTAAAATACATGATAGTATTCCTCTTAAATTACTACTAAAGATAAAAATCTAAATTTCACAAGTTTTTATAGCAGATCAACACAATAAAACTGCAGTGTTAAACTAATGTAAAGCCCAAAAAATTATGCATCAACTAATGTAAAGCACATCAAATTATACACAATTTTCCCATGACAAAGGTCGAACCAGTTGCCACAGTCCATAAGAGCACTGAATACTTCTCCTGAGATTACCAATCATACCCCACCAGCACACAAACGTTAGAGTAACGTTAGTATAACGTTCAAACCAACGTGGTTTGAAACACGTTATAATGTCCAACCTTACTAACTTTTTTTCTCGTTTTGAAGAAACTGTTAGGATGTAACGTTCGACTAATGTTAAAAAAAACGTGAATTTTACGAAACCCACGGGCCTACCCTAACCCATCTGATTTTTCAGTTTTACATTGAAATTTATAAAAAGAAGATCAACAAGATAACATCAAGATATATAATAAGTCAATCAGCGAGTGGGAACTATTCCACACTTTTTATCACTGACCGTGATATTGCTATACCGGTGTGGGAAGTTGACCAAATAAAAGACGAATACGGTACATATTGTGACATACGAGTGCGCGTAATACACAAAAAACATTGAGAAAGGGTATCTCGGGTCGTGGATGACGTGGGAACGAGCAGATTTGAATGCGGGGCGACGCAAGGAAGAAGGGCGTAGGGGTGAATCTGGAGAAATCACATGTCCAGGGTCGGATTAAACAACATGAACACATTTATTGCGGTCAAACAAGAAAAAAAAAATCGAGCACGAAATTCATATCAATTGTGGGGAGTAGTACTCGGGGAAGGAAGGACACAAAAGGAAGTTAGTGGGATGGGACCTGGGCAACTTACATCTAATTAACGTTACAAAATAATGCAGTAAAGAAAACAACATGATTGCATGAATCAATGGGTGCTGAACAGGGTCAAGCAATCTGCAGGGCACTAACAAAGTCCTCTGCCATAACCAAAAAATGCATCAAACACTGATTGTTCCAGCGTGGCTTGAAAGCGGAGATGAATGGGGGGCACGGGAGGGCGAATCGACTTCGGGCGAGGAG
Organism: Ceriagrion tenellum; assembly: GCA_963169105.1. Classification (NCBI taxonomy): domain Eukaryota; kingdom Metazoa; phylum Arthropoda; class Insecta; order Odonata; family Coenagrionidae; genus Ceriagrion; species Ceriagrion tenellum. Next base: position 21,919,975 of record OY720633.1, read on the forward strand.
AGAGGCGCGGGCGGAGTCTCCCACCGCACCAGGCGTGGAGGTGATCTCGACGCGCGGAAAAAGTGGCGATGTGGGACAGACCTCTCACCAATTTGCGCCGACTCTCGATGGGTAAAGTCAATTTCCTCTCGTCAGCGAGGATTCCCACTGTGATTGGCAGCGGCTGAGCAGTCGTGGGCCTCAGGATGAACCTCTACAGAGCGAGCGACTGGGAAATCATCCCAATCGTCAGGTGGCTCCGTGGCGAGAGTCAAGAGTCGCTGCTGGGGCCAAAGTGTTGAAGCCCGAAGTCGAGTTCTCATGCCGATCAAGGTGCTGCCAAAGTCGGGAGTCGAATTATTCTGCTGCTCGAGTCCTTCTGCCGGACCTCTTATCGCCTCGGGCGCTCCTCGCCGGGATAGGGGAGGGGAGGTCGGTGTCTTCTGCTAGAGCCAAAACTGCGCTCTCTTCCGAGCCAGCGCCGGACACTAACACTTGGAACTGGCGCGGGGTTCGAACACTGTTCGCGCACTCACATTTTGACGCAAATGAAACATAATTCACTCAAATAATACTACAACTAAAGGAAAGCGGGAGGGGTAAAATGAAAACGAGTGCTTCTCACTAATCGACGGAAAAACAGGGAAGCGCTGCTGTTACAATATTGAGCTTCGAAGTGCATGAAAATGAAGTTGAGTGAGAAATGGCACAACTTCAAAAGTTAATCCTCGATGAATACCAGCAAGTCAATACCAGCTCAACTCCAACATGAAACACAAGATCTACTTCCAACTTCTAGTGAACTTTTTCTGGTAAACTTTCTGGTAAAATAAAATTAAGACATCCTATCAAAGTGTACTTTATTCATACAAAATTTATTGGATGAGCTTAGTCAAAAACGGTAATTCCTTTCAATCTTCTAGACGAAAATATCCACATTCAACATTATGGTAGGGCGATGATTAACTGAACTAATGTTACTTACCCAGAGTGCAATATTTGCAATGACAAAAAGGAGGGAGTCAATGTGTTCAACCCAGTGACATGACAATTTTTTTTATCAGTCGTCCTGGTGGTGAATTGTTTGGCTTCAGACTCCTATGAATAATTTGAAAAAGATATAGTTTGCATTGTCCAGCAAAACAGTAGGGTCTAAGAGTTCACTCAGGAGATTGAGGGTCATCATTATTTTAAAGAGAATTTTGTCCCACTTGTCTTTTAAAGGGTCTTCTTGCAATCGCATATTGAATTTCTTAGTCAGGTAATTATTTGCCACACTTGGTTGAGGGATCCATATTTCCCTCCTGCATAACTGCTGATTTCTGGTAAGGGCTTGTGGTGGGCAGTCTGTTTCCATGAAGAAGCAAAATGGTATCAAATCGATGAATAAAAATGCAAATAGCATTTGGAAGGTAAAAAAAAGCAACAATGTATACATGCATAGCTCATCCAATACATAAAGGTATAGTGCAGGTGGAGTATGTATAGGGACATCAAAGGCTGATAGGCCAGCCCCATGAAAGCAAAATTATTTAAGTAATGCATGCATAAGGTATCAAATGAAATATTAATAATCACTTTTTTGCCATTGCAGGTATTTTAGGTATGTATTTGATGCTGTGATTGTTATCAATGCTATATGCATAGCATTAAACTTTACCCTGGCTGAGTGGTTCTTTCTAATTGTCTTCACCATTGAAATTATGCTGAAGTTGTATACATTTGGCTCAAGAGAGTTCTTCAAAAAATTCTGGAATGTGTAAGTATCATGCGCATAGGTTCAAATTTGTTTAAAATTAGGGATGAGTCGATTCAACTTTTGTTCGATTCCGATTCTTTCAAATCGATTCTCGTTTCCGATTCCATCGATTCTTATTCCTAATAGCAGGTGGGATATTGATATACCAGTAGTGTACGACTATTATTTAAATTCAAGTATTGGCTGAAATAAAATAACGAAGACAATTAAGTCCCTCGAAAAGTATATTTATTAACCAATATATCTTCAGCCTTTTGAGGCAGATAAACAGTACAAACTGTTAGCCTATACCCAAAATTACTGAGACAAATATGATGTGATAAATGAAATGTGATTTGAATATTTATCTATCTGGAATCAATGGAATCGGAATCAACTTTAGGCGATCGATTCTCAATACCGATTCTAATCTTGAGAATCGATGGGATCGAGAATCGACATTTGGATTTGACTCATCCTTATTTAAAATGGATATGGGGTTCAAGATTATTTGTTACCCTACAGAATATATGATTTTTCAATTAATCAAATCTCTTCACTAAATCAGTCCAACTTTCGAGATTCCTCACTATTAAGACTATGGCACTAACCTGTGGACTGCTGTGAATTCTTCTTGGGGTTTCCATCCGGGAAGATGCTCCATATTTTCCAACGCCGAGGTTTCGATGAATGACTTATTTATCGTCATCAGGGCCATTGATGTCCGGTGTCAAGGTGCCGGTTAATATAGTGTCTCTCTCAGGTCAGGCCGATTGTGATTGGCAGAGGTGCTTTTTCTTATCCCGCCATTTTCAAGATTGGGTTCCAGGTCCTACTTAAGTTGAACCCTTCGTCACGGTTGAAATTATTTCTCTCAAGGCGGATTTATATTTCCTCTTTGGTTAGTCTGTCCCAATATCCTTTGTACTGGCCAATTAGTTTGGTCTCTTCCCAACGGATGGCAAGGTCGAAATTGATGGCATGTTCAGTGACTGCTGACTTCGCAGGTTGACATAGTCGGAGGTGCCGTTGATGTTCTCTAATTCTCTTTTCAATGGTTTGACCAGTCTCACCAATATGCACCTCTCTGCACTCACATATTGGACTTCTCGTAAAATGAAGCAAATTAAATTTCTCCATTATTCTGCCTTCAAATCCCAGTGTGAGGAAATGGTTCATTTTCTAATGTATTGATTTGATAGCAAGGAAAGGATGAATTCAAAATTTCTCATTTACGGGAAATTATTTTTTCCTAGGTTTGACTTTGTGGTGATTGGGACAGCCTTAGTGTGGAGTATCAGTGACTTATTCAGCAAAAAGGGTAAGTTTATTTGTTTTTTATATCCTTCAGTCATCTTCACTGCAGAATTGAAATAGTTATTTTGTGTTCAGCAAAAATCGTCCACTGGCACAAACATGTAATAAGTGTCTTTTAATGCTGTAAAGAAATTTACAAATGTTGAAAAAACATTTACTGAAACTTGAATCAACTTCTAGTACATAATGCTATTTATGTCCCATTGAATGTTTTTGGTGTTTTAAAAATATGACATTCATATTTGAAAAGTATTGATTAGACACCTTTATAGTATCAAATATGTTAGAATTAAGAAAAATAAAATATTCGAAGTGTTCGAATATTTTGTGTGTTCCTATCCACTTCCTTTCTACCTTTCTGTATAAACATTTATGTGAGTATTTGCCGCTGAGCGGTCTGAGTGAATGAACGAACGATTGTATGGCTGGCACGGCTCATTTCCTACTTGGGTTAGCGTACCCCGAAACGCATGTTCTATATCTTTCACAACTGGTGTGCTTGAGTTATTCTTTCATTTTGCCTTCTGTGTATGCCATTCTCTCTCTGCCGGTGGGTGAAAAGCAGCCCGCGCGCCATCTATTGGCCTCTCTCGTGGGTCATGCCTTGGGGAGTGTTTGTTCCTATAAACCCCATCCGCCAATTCCAGTGCATTTTTAGTAGACTGGGCAGCTTGGTGGTCTTAGCATTGGACGCAAAATCCAAAGGTCCGTGGTTCGATTCCCGGTCCAGTCGAATTTTTTCTCCTTGGAATCGGCCATCTTTACATCTTCACACCACCATTGTGTCTGTTGATTTTATGTTTCTATCCACTTTCTTTCTACCTTTCTGTATAAACATTTATGTGATTATTTGCCGCTGAGCGGTCTGAGGGAATGAACGAACGATTGTATGGCCTGAACGGCTCATTTCCTACTTGGGTTAGCGTACCCCGAAAAGCCTGTTCTATATCTTTCACCACTATGTGCTTGAGTTATTCTTTCATTTCGCCTTCTGTGTTTGTCATTCTCTCTCTGCCGGTGGGTGAAAAGCAGCCGGCGCACCATCTATTGGCCTCTCTCGTGGGTCATGCCTTGGGGAGTGTTTGTTCCTATAAACCCCATCTGCCGATTTCAGTGGATTCTTAGTAGACTGGGTAGCTTGGTGGTCTGAGCATTGGACGCGAAATCCAAAGGTCCGTGGTTCGATTCCCGGTCCAGTCGAATTTTTTCTGCTTGGAAACGGCCATCTTTACATCTTCACACCACCATTGTGTCTGTTGATTTTATGTGTTCCTATAGGAGGGAAGGGACAGAGAGGAAGAGTAGGGGAGGGTTTTTGGGGAATTATCTTGGAATTATCCTTCTGTATAACCTCCACCTATGAGAGGTAGGCTGATTTTAGATCAGTTTTTTGAGTAAAAAAGTGTCTCATAGGCCAGGAAATACTGTAATGTAGAACCTGAGTGCCTTGAAAATCGAGACATCAACCACCTTAAAAAAAATGATAATTTTCAGAGAGGTGGATCTACAATGAGAAAATGATTGTTTAAGCCCTTCTTCTAATTATGAACCTCGAAATCTTGTGTGGTCGGTCTTCTTGATATGTATACATGTAATTGTATGATGTGCACTGTCTCCCTTTTATAGCTAAAAAAAGAAATTGTTATTTTTATTAATACCAGGTGCTATTTTGGCATACTGTAAGTTACTAGATGAAGCATAATTTTTAATTTTTTCACTTTTTCATTCAGTCTGACCATCATTTTGATGCACAATTCACTTTCAAGGTGATCATGTGATTAAATTCCGTAAAGTAAAGCCTGAAACTTTTCCTTATACTTGACCATGAGTTTATCATAACTGTTTTTTTTTTCCTAAGCAATGGATAGCCGAAGCCACTTGGAGTTTCTGATGGTTCTGAGGGTGCTGAGATTGGTGAAAATAATTGGAGGAATTCCACGATTTCAAGTGATTATCAGGACCATTATGCATTTGGGGCCATCCATAGTCACGTATGGATGCGTTTTGATGGTGAGTTCCTCCATGCCTCTAGAGCATGCATCTCTATGTTCAAGGAAGCAATGGTTGTATTGAGAGCTTCAGTATTCCCATTTACTTCTCATAAGCCACCCTTGCACTTTCAACTAATTTCCCTGCAGTTGAGTTGTTTTAGTGTTGATAGCAATGCATTCTCAAAATTATTGTCAAGTTAACCCTTTTGCTACCAATGCCATGTTTTCATGACACAAATACTTCATCTCATGTGAGTAGTAGCCTTTTATTAATGGCATAAATTTTTCTGTGCAAGAGAGTGAACATTGTGTCAACATGGCTCTGCAGCCAAGTAAGAAAAAATTGTCACACATTTCATTTGAAACCCCTCTCTCCTGGCTCTTTGACATGAGACCCTACCCTTGGCCTAGAGCTGGGAATTACTGCTACCCTCTTTTGATTACTGCTTTCTCAGTGACAGCCCAATTCATGGCATATGGCTTTGGTCAAAGGTCAATTTATATTCATATTAACCACTCTATAAGAACTGTTACCCCAGTTCTCAAACACAGACCCAGAATATAAGCAAAAAAGAATGGTTACCAAATTAATTGGTGTGAAAATCAGTTTGAAACCTGTTCAGTTTTTGAAAGTCCAGGCTTTGAATTAGAGATGGGATGAACAGTATTTTCCTCAAATTTGATTACTTTATTCACTAATAATTTATTAAATATTATCCTGAAAAATTATTTGCTATCTGTTTTAGTAAAAAGCTGTATATTGAATAAAAAATTTCAATTCTTTTACTTTAAATTTTCAATATACCTATTTTATATGTGCCCCATTAATCTATATATTTCTACACCATACAATGCATTTGCCACTGTATCCATTATCTTCCTGTGTACTGCCCAAGTAAGTAGAGCATTTTTATTACTTGAATAGTGTGTTGTAAGAAAATGGATACTGTAGCAAAGATGGAAGGAGGAGAATGGCATTAACAAAGGAAGCATTTTGTAATATGTTGATGGGAAATGATGACGGACCCTTGGGTAAGGATATGAAGAAACTAGCAAAGAGCTTGATGGTGTGGAGTGTAGCGTTTTATGAGGCAGAAACATGGACTCTGAGGAATGATGATGAGAAAAGACTTAAAGGCTTACGAGACTTGAGGAGTGGAGGAGAATGGAGCAGGCTCGGTGGAAGGAAAGGAAGACTTTGGTGGAAGTGTATGGTGGTGGTAGAGGAAAGGAAGCTCTTGGACAAGAGCGAGGTGAGGAAGACTATGTGGCTGGTAGTGTAGATGAGAGGTGATGGGCTGCTTAATGGGCCATGATGGATAGAAGAATGTTGGGGAAGGGGGAGAAAGGGAATTTGTTGTATGGGCGGAATGAAGAAGACTAGGACATACGCAGATATTAACAAAGAAATATTAGAGGGAGATAAGGCCCTTCAAGTGTGAAAATCTGAATGATTGTCTCAGACTTTCAATGAAACCTACCTTAAACTGGCAGATAACTTTAATAAGAATTATATCATCTAATCCATGAAATAAAATTCAGTAAAATCATTGAAATCATTTTCACTTATTTGTTGAGGAGCCTAAAGGACTATGAGCATGAAACATGAGCATCCTATAATGGCATAACTATATATATATTTTTAGAATCTACTAGTACAGTGGTGGAAAAAATTAACGCAAAACTCATTGCCATCTGAATGTGGCGTACACAGGAACTAATTGAAATCGCGTTTTCTTTGACAACTTGACAACAATGAGACAGCCAATGGAAACTGGAAATATTCAAACCCTCTATGAATGGATATCGATTTTACCCGTCATGTAAATAATCAAACGATTAGGGTTCACGTTTGCGAGATTGTCCAGGAGTTATAAACGTGATGAGTTTGCTTCAACCCGCACCCAGTCGAGGTTACGAAGTCGTAGTAAATTATATAGAGATACTAACCACAATTATTTTAGAGCTTTAAAAAACTTTTTTCTGTTGAAACTTAAGAAACAATACAATGAAAGAATTATTTGTTGGGACACTGATGTTTTTATTCTCTAGATCAAATTCACTTACAATAAAACGTATTTCTGCATGTAGGAAATAGCTGTGGATGATCGTCGTTTTTATAGGCCTCAAAGTACTTCCTAGAAATATGCTGCATTACAATTAACATTTTGGCATATTATCCTGTAAATTTCTAGTTTAAGTATGGGAAATCTGTTAGAATAGAATGGTTTACATGTGGAGAAAAATTTTCTTTCCAAGTATTTCCAATACCTTAAAACCCTACATAAGTTTCCACCCTCGTGCATACAAGTCCCAAATGCTTCAATTTCTTAATTCCTCCTAACGTAATATTATTTACTTTCTGAAAACTACTTTCAAAAGTCCAGAACATCTTATTTGGTCCAGTTTTTAAAGGAAACATTAGAATTCCCTTTTTCATTGTATAGTAATAACCACAGGACACAGATTTCTCTTGATGAAGTAGCCTAAAGGGAGAGCGTTCGTCTGTGGCCAAGAATGCCTGGGGTTCAAATCCTGGCATGGCTTCTTTTAGTGCCCTTATAATTAATCTATGTGACGAAACTTTATTGTAGCCAAAACTTCGTAGGAATCTGCGGAAGGCCCAGAGAATCAATATTGACCTCAACCATGAGTGTGTGAGTTTTACAGATATTTGGGCTTTGTAAAAGAATCAGAGCGGTCTCCTTGATCGTCAAATGAGATGTTTACTTCCCATTCTTGGGTATTTGGCCCCACTTGATTTCTACGTCCTGCCTGTCGTCTGATGTTCATATCCACTCACTCGCCAATTTACCACTCTATGAATAGCTATTCATGGAGGAGGGAATAAACCAAATCTCTGATTGTGTCTGTTACTCGACTAAGTGAATTTACCTGATGCTACATTCACCTTTAAATTATTTGAAATGATTTAGTAAAGAGGGCTATTATTTTTATTAGGAATTAGAGTTTTGTTCTATCTGCCGAACTTGTAAATACCGATTAATTATCTGAGTGAAAGACCAAATAAGTGTGGAACTTTAAAGAAAATATCATTAAAATGGTTTTGGAAGTTTTCCCAGCATTGTTTTCTAGGTTTGCTTTGAGCAATTCATTAGCCGTGTAGTTCAACTTAGAGAATGGAGGATAATACTTAGAGAGGATAAGGTAAATTAATGAATCACTTAAATACCTTTTGACATACTCGCAGTGAAAAATTTTTGGCTAAAATAACGCAGTTAAATTTTATCAGCATTTTTATACTCAAGCGTAAGTAATATTCCGACAACAATGCATCGCGTATCTTCCCCTGTGAAGTTGATAATATACTAAAAATAATTTTTTCCATGTAGCGACTAAGCAGTAATTAGATATTTTTCCTATGGTCATTTGTGTACTCCTCATTAATTCGCAGAGTAGTCAATGGAGTACAAATTAGGAATGTGCACCATCAAAGATTATACAATTGCTACGTCCCTAAAGAATTTATTCCTCCTCAAATGTGTTGTAATATCATTGCTTCAATGGAAGTTAAAGTTGTGAGTGCCCCACATGAAGATATTGACAAACTTTTTACAGGGACAAATATTTCATCTCTTAGTGATGATGTATTTTCACAGATTTTGAAAAGAGACACTATAATGCTTTATTTAGAATGAGTGGAAAAGGTTATAATGTATGTATAATTCTCTCAATTTGAGTTGTGTGTGCACATGATCACAGTAATTGATCATCGAGAAATATGCTGGAATTTACATAAAGAATGTGGATGTTTATTAGCCTAATTATCAATCCATCCCCCTCCATTCTCGATTTCCTGACCAAGTCTTTGTGATGTGGAGTTGTCCACATTTTGGCATCATCTTACTGGGTTCATTTCCCTTTCATCCTCCACGATTTTCCACATTGCATCTTAATATGGGGTTGTTTCTTGTGGGGGGATTGAAAAATGTTTGTTTCTCGCATTTTCTTCATAATGAACGCTATGCTCCATGCCCCATCTATCTTACATGATTTGTTTTGAACCATCTCTTAGAATTTTGACATTTGTTAACTCACAAGTATTCCTGGTTGTGGACAAAAAATGAATACTGATAAACATTTAAATAAACATAGTTGTTATTCAAGCGGACATGAATTTAATGAATTTCATTTGATAGTAGTGAGAAATAGGATTTTTTTACATTAAAACACGAAATAAAAGTTCAGTGGGTGAAAGTCGATGGCGCAACACCTCTTTGGGTAATTTTTTGACAGATTTTTTTTGCCTTTTACAAACTACTATCCGATTCCTCCACCTGGGAGAATGATGAGGCATACATATAGGCTAAGAAGATCATTCTTTCCTCCCAGATCATCAGAAATCAGGTAATGTGCTTCTGTTCTCCGTTAATCTTCTCTTCTTCTTTAAACTCAGCACATCATCGTAGGAGGACTACTGAAGTCACGCTCGCATAGATCCCGTTGATAGCTCTTTTGTATGCACAAATAATATAGTTACTGATAATACTACTCAAACAACATGACAAAAATGTATGGAATTATTTTTGTGGGCTCTGGGTTTTTCAGCAATATTTTACCATCCAAAAGACTTGTGTCATGAGGTTGGGACATTTTAGAGACAGAAAAGGATGAGGGGTGTACATTGTTAACCTATCCCTATTTTCTATCAAAGCAGATATCTCTTGTGTTGGCTTGGGTATATCTAATGCACAATTTAAATGACTATCAACATTATACACGCATGTTTAAAGTTTTAAAATTTGTCAAACCATTTTGTGTTCATTTCAGGTACCATATCCCACAGTTTATCCTCCTAAGCCACTCACATATTGTGGTAATGCACATAAACATGACAATCTTAGCCAGAAGAACAGCAAAGGCTAGCAAGCTAGCAAAGAAATAAGTGGAAAAGTTTAGAAACGCATTGGCAAATGACTAACCCTTTCGCGCTGAATGCAGCGCCTGTGCGGCAAGGATATTCTTCCCTGAACAACGAATGCCTCATATATGCGGCGTGAATTTTCCTACCTTAACCAACGAATGCCGCTCCTATGCGGCGCGAGTCGGAAGAAAGTGACCGTGGTGGAAACAATAGACCCACGTACGCGGTCGCCCCTCGAGATCCGGCTTAGCGCGAGCCCAGGCCCTTCCTCGGCCGCTCAGGTTGACCCCTTCCTATCCTCTCCACATGGTCAACTACTGTTATTTGCAGTGTTTTTTCCAAAAAAATATTTATTGCTTACTTTAGAAATCCAATGTTAGAAATGAATTCATCTTTTTTTGCTTACCACATGGAAATTTCAAACGCAATTCTAACGTTAATATCAACGGAGTTATAGAACAGCAATCGAAGGCGGCATTAACGTACGCATTTGGAAAATTTTGTCAATATGAACGTTAGAACTTGGTTTAAAATTTCTGCACACTCAGAAAAACACAATAAATTAATTTTAAATGTAAAAAAATCGATGCGAACAACAAATATTTGTTTATATTAAACATTGGAATTTCAGTCAGTTGACCGTGGACTCGCGCTGTGAAGGAGTCCTTTAATCCTTCGAGGGTCTGGGACAGCGGCTGAGGAAAGGGATCGGCGACCCGCTGAGTTGGGTCCAAAAATGGTTACCTCTGCCTTCAGTCGACCCGAGGAAGCTTCGCACAGGGGAGTGAAGAAAATTTTCAAGAGACTCGTAACGAGGAAGAATTTCCCTCCACGAAGCTCGGGCGCGAAAGGGTTAATAATGCAAGATAATACATTATAAAATTCAGTTGTGTTCACGTAACCATCTTTCTTTATTCCTCACTGAGAAAGACATAGACTTTATTGTGAAGCATATTTATTTTCAATTTTATTTTATTTTTAAGCTAATTTATTAGATTTCAGATTATGGGATAACCTAGAACAGTGGTTCCCAACGGGGGCGCTACCGCCCCCTGGTGGGCGCTGAGAAGTCTGAGGGGGGCGTTCTGTGCCCAAGTCATATTGAGGGGGCGTTGAGGTCCAGCCGCCGCCCCCTTGAGCAGTTGGCGTATTTAATGGCCACTGACGGCATTACTGACATCTTTGTTTCGATTCTTCAACTTTTGACGCTACAGCCTTTTGGTGCCAGTTGTCAGAAACATTGTTATAAATGCTTTCTCAGCTCTCGCCGCGGAAACCTTCGAGCTAACATTACATTGTAAAATTATAAAAGCAAAGAAGGCATCCTCTCTGGCCAGAAGCAATTGATAACAAATAGGCTATCGGATAAAAGGTACCTCGAGGCCCGAAATCTTCCACCCAATGCGAAACAAAGTAGCTACAGATAGAAATAGTAGCATTCTGATGCTAGCAGCGAAGGCAATCTGGGAGGGGCACATACAGTCATTATTTTTCCACCCTCAGAGACCGAGTTTTAGAAATCAAGACCTGTCAGATCGTACTCTGCGAATCTGCCACGAGCTTGTACTCGAGAATTTGTGTGAGAATTAAATTCATCAGACATCCATCGCCCGTTGTCGTCGTAATACTGGTACCAAACAGTTTCGGAATTTCCTCAGTGCAAGTGCAAATTGGCGCAATAATTATTATCACATAGGTAAGTACGTATTTATTACTATCATTTTTAATTCAATTAAGATAGTAAAATCGTACATATAGAATGAATATACACAATCTATGTAAATTTTCACTGACTTCTTTTTAACAGTACAACACGTTTCGACGTTAGATCCTCAGGTACCCTTATTCTCATGTACACCTTACCGTCGAATCACGTTGTACTATTAGAATAAAGTCTGCGAAGAGACAAACAGGAAGGGGCGCATATAGTCATTATTTTTCCAACCGCAGTGACCGGGTTTTAGAAAATGGACATATCCGGCACCAGATCGTCCTCAGCGCATCTGCCACGAGCTTGTATGTGAGAAGTTGTGTGAGGAATTAAATTCATCAGCCATCCATCGCCCGTCGTCTTTGTAGTACTGATACCTGATAGTTTCGGAATTTCCTCAGTGCAAGTGCAAATTGGCGCAATAATTGTTATCACATTGGTAAGAATGTATTTATTATTATCATTTTTAATTCAATTAAAATAGCATACATCATAGCTTTTAGCATACATGAAATTTTATTTTAATAAAAGCGACATGTTTTGGACAGACATCTCTGTCAGCAGGCATGTAAAAGTAGAAAGAAAAGGAAAAAAATATATCTTTTGTCACTAAATTTACAAATTATAAGTGTATCGGTCGCATAATCAAATAGCAGTATTTTGAAATATTACCACTGATTGTGAGAAAAAAATATTTCTCAAACTGGGACTCGGACTCAATTTTATTCATCATCGTTTTAATTTTAAAGTCTTCCACATATCAGTGAACTATATCGAATTTGGTTAACACTGATACAGTGTGATAACATCATCGGCTTATACTCATAGTTTCGTTAATGAAGTTTGACAATGATTGACGCAGAGAACAGAAAATAATAATACCAAAACTTTTTATGATTTCTGCCCTGACGCGCCCAATCATCACTAAAGTGCAATCCGTAATAATTGACAAGAAGTTACTCGGGGTATTCATTTAAAAACAGTTCCTATGCATGAAATATCAACTTTCTTACATTATCAGTGAGAAAAATTATAGCTTGACAGATTATCTAGCATAAGTTCTCGTTATCTTACAATACCGTTCCTCCAACTTAACGGATAGATATGTTTGTGTTTTCAGACCTCTCTGTATAATGAAATTGCTAATTTTTTTAGTGAACTTTCGTGCAGATATTATTAAATGTCCAATAACTACTGCAGAAATTACTGAAACCAAACCCGAAGTACTACAAAGGAGTGACTATCCTGTCCTGCGGTTCCTACTTGTCAAATCCAACTGTAGTTTGAAAAAATGTAATTACCATTTACCATAAAACATAAACATAACTTTCAATTGAATTCATTTATGCCTATAATTAAAAATATAAAATAATCAGATAGCTAGTAACAATTAAAATACGATACGTTCAAGAATGATAGAGTTAGAAAATAGAATGCGGAATTAGACAGACATTACGAGCTCACATTAGCTAGGAACGCCTACCTAATCGCTCAGGAAGATGATAGCATCCCAGTCTCATGGTTTTCATTTCTGCACACCATGGTTAAATTTCCGCTATTTCGCGGTTCATTTAGTTTTACAAAATTGTTAGCAAATTATTATTCACCTTGCTTTGATTTTTAAATAAGTAAATACAGAAATTTTTATCTCCGAAACATATTTTCTTATTATTACAATATTTCCGTACATATCTATCTCGTAATAATCATATTATTGTGTTATTTCTACAGTTAGATCCATGTCGGAACCAAAGAAAAAATGTAGACAATACAATGTTGAATATTTAAAATATGGTTTCATTCAATCACCCACGAACAAGACATTACCAATGTGCCTAATTTGCCACAAGGTGTTTTCTAATGAAGCTATGAAACCTTCGCGATTAGAAGAGCACTTGAGCAAAATACATCCTGAGAAAAAATATATCTTACTTTCAAATGCTCAGAGGTCAACATTCGAGACGTCCTACTTTGGGTGATATGTTTTCGGCCACATCAAAAGAAGAAAATAATGGATTACGTGCGTCCTATAATATTTCCTTACTCATTGCTAAATCGGGAAAACCACACACAATTGGTGAAGAATTGATAATTCCAGCTTTGAGTGAAGTTCTGTGTACCGTGCTGCATAAGCCACCGTCTGATATAATTAAAAAAATTCCGTTGAGTAATAATACAGTGCAGAGGCGAATAGACGAAATGTCCGAGGATGTGGAGAGTTCTCTAGCTGATTTTTTGAAGACTACCGAGTTTTCATTACAGCTTGATGAATCTACTTTGCCAAAAAACGAGTCTTTACTTCTGGTGTACGTTCGCTTCATAAAAGATGAAAGCATTTGTCAAGAATTAATATCCGCAAGAACGTTAGAAACGGACACTAAAGGAAAATCTGTTTTTGGCGTTTTGGAACACTATTTTGAAGAAAAAGGAATTCCTCTGAATAATATCTTGTCTGTTGCTACCGATGGTGCTCCGGCAATGGTTGGACGTCACCGTGGTTTTATTTCATATTTGAAAAGAGCGGTACCAAATGTAGTCGCCGTGCATTGTGTAATTCACCGACAACATTTGGTAGCAAAACACCTTAGTGATCGCCTTCACCGCTCGCTACAGTATGTAATTACTGCAGATAACAGGATCAGAAGCAATGCTCTCAATGATAGATTATTTAGAAAGCCTTGTGATGAAAACGACGAAGACTTTAATCGGTTACTATTGCACACAGAAGTTCGTTGGCTGTCAAAAGATACTTGTCTAAAACGATTTTTTGAACTCTTTGAAGCAGTTACTAAGTTTTTTGAAAGCAAAGATGATTTATTAAGAGTGAATTTATTGAAATGTAAGAGCGATATTGCTTATTTGACAGATTTATACAACAAATTTAATGAAACAAACCTACAACTGCAAGGGAATGATTTGAATTTGATCAAAGCCAAGGCAATTATCTCTGCGTTTGTGTCAAAAATTGCTTTGTACAAACAAAATTTGGGTAGAACACAATTTCATCAGTTTCCAAATCTTTCTTCAATGGAAACTAATGATAACGACATTCTCGCTTACTGCCAGCATTTGGAAGCACTAAAAGAAGACTTTACAATTGGATTTGAGGATTTACTCAATATGGTCATTCCAGATTGGGTCATAGAACCATCCTCTAACTTAGAAATCAAAGAATTATCACTGCAGCAGGAGTTTATTGTATTGTCAACAAATGAAGAGTTGAAATTTAAATTAAAAAATGGGTATCAAGAATTTTGGCTTGAACGTCAAATTCCAATATTATATCCAGCCTTATGGGCTGCAGTAAAGAAATTTTTCATTGCTTTTCCGTCCTCACATTTCGCAGAAAGAGGGTTTAGCACGGTGACCAATCTATTAACTAAGAAAAGAAACAGGTTGTCAATAGTGGAACGCGGTGACTTAAGGTTATTAATGACAAAAATGGCACCAAATATTGATAAATTAGTTTCATCGCATCAAGCTCAGCTGTCTCATTAATAATATTATATAAATTATTAATAACATATTTTAATCGTTCTGTAAACAATACTTCAATATTTCATTATCTTAAGATTAAAGAAAATTAAAAATTTGTTCTTGTTTTTCAATATATAGCATGTACAATGTAGTTAACCTAAGGGGGGCGCTATCAAATTATTGACTGAAAAAGTGGGCGCTGACTCCAAAAAGGTTGGGAACCTATGACCTAGAACATCTACATGGGTTCATATTTTTACAAGAAAATGTAGAAATGGATTTGAATTTGTTTTTAAATATGATATTATTTAGTTTTGAGTTGGTAGTGATAAGGAACTGGGAAGTATAACTAAGGGAAAGCTGGATTCAGATTCGATATTTGGTGTATGAGACTCTAAAAATAGGTGATGAATTTAGGATTAATTTTTGAAAAATTTTAGATTCAACCCATCTCTATGAATTAATGTTATAATTATACTTTCTTTCATTTCTCTATGTCATTTCTCAATGTCTCTAAATTTGTAATCAAATTATAAATTTTAATGCGGGAAAACAAGTTACTCTCTATGTTCATGCTGGTTTTTCCAGTTTCTTTCTTACATCATAATGACATTTCCTGCAGCTGAAAATACCCGATCACTTTCACTACTACAAAGACTATGACGATTGTTTACTTTTTTGACCAATTTCTGTAGAGGAAGTTCTGGTGGCACTATCATCTTCAGTGGTTTCAACCATATAATGCCATGAGGTAAGGGTGTTGTTAGGATAAAAGATGTTGAGAGCTTTGATAGAGATGTTGGGGACCCTAAACCATTTTATGGTGACATAAGATTTGATTGAATTGAACTGACAAACCATGTGCTTATCTCTTAAAAGGTAAAACCAATTAAGTAAACTTAAACTGGTAAGTTATCTATTGAATTAAAACAACTTTGAGTTGCATAAAAATTATCTCTCTTGGTTTCTAAATTCGATTTTATTAACGTTAGATACAGAAGTGGAATTTTTTGACTTTGCAGAGAGTGCTGTTTCATGTGCTCCATGTTTATTTTATCAGTCTTAGACCAAAACTAACATTTAGAAATATGTAGTGCATTTCTCTTTATTCAGGGTTCCAAATGTTCACACACAACCCCCCATGTAGCACCAACGGTTGGGCCAACGTTGGGGAACTGTTACGTGCAACGGTTGGTCAACCGTTATTCGTGGCCGTTTTGCCAACCGTTATCCAACTGTGATGGTCCAACGGTTCCCAAACAGTTGGCTCAACAGTTCCCCCACCATTAACCAATGATCATACAACCATTTTTTCTATTAATGTGCATTGCCATTAGGCATAACATTGGTTGGTATATGAGAGTGCTGAACTAATTCCCTTCCCCTTTCTCTAAGTCACCCACCTACTTTGTGATGACTGGATTCCGCCATTATGGTCGTCACGCTATAGGTCTCACTCAGGCTCACATTCCTGAGGGTTAAGTTTGATTTACGTCAGAACTAGGTAATTTTAAACTCGAAGGCAATGCTATTCCCAGAAACTGACTGTGAAGGCTAATCGCCTTCGCTAATGAGTGTTCTCGACCATGCCTCCTACATTTTTTAACCTCAATGAGAACTGCCCATCCACCTACTTTGTGATAACTCGATATCTCAATGTCAACTCGATATCTTGATCGCGTTTCATCCTTTTGATTGCAACTTTCACAATCTTCCAACGTTGGCCCAACGGATGAGAAATAATTGTGAAAATGGCACCATTGGCCCAATGAATAAGAAATAACAGTGCAAATGGCACTGTTTCCCAACGTTGGCCCAACCATCTGTGCTGCATGGGAAGAGATTCATCACTGGGCATTGCATTTTAAATTCTATATTTACAGTCTCCATTACTGCTGATGCTACAGCTCTTTGAAGCAATCAGATTAGTGCCCCAAAACAAAGCATTTTGCATCACAACTGTTCTTTTCTGTCTGCTGACAGTTGAATGAAGAAGAAGGTTCTCATAAATGTCTCCATTATTCAAATAATTCAAGAAATAAAGAGTTGTGCATGCCTTAAATGATATGTTAACATGCAGGAAATGTGCATAGACTTTGATGTTTTGATGGAATGTGTTATGAAGAATATCATCATCGGCATTGGGCATGTAGGGCCCTGGCCTTCTTCACAACTTCCTTCCATTCTTCTTTGTTCTTTGCTACTTCTCTCCACCTCCGGACCCCCAGCTTACTCAAATCCTCCTCTACATCCTCCACCCACCCTGGGTCTTCCTCTACTTCTTCTTCCTTCTGGTTTTCCTTTTAAAACTTTTTTCACTACCCTTCCCCCACCCGTTCTTTGTACATGCCCTGCCCATCTAATTCTGGATTTCTTGATCTCTGTTAATATTGTTGTTGTTAATACGCATGTAATCCTGTACATGAACTCGAATTTATCAGCTCACTTGTTTCTTACCAGTCGTTCTCCCAATGTGTTGTTTATGTTATCGTAAATAACTTATTTGGTTGCATTGTTCAAAAAATGAAATGAAGAAGAAACATATTAAACATACTTTAAAAATCAGATTATCATTTCAAAGCCCCCCGTCAAACCAATTTTCTGCGACTAATATTCCATCTTCCCCCCATACAGCTGCTGCAATTCCTCGTTCCTTCAAATCCTCCATTGTCCTTTTTCATTGACTGGCTTCTTCTGAAGAATTTTTCTCTCACCTCTGTAACAAATTCTCTTCTCTCACGGTCAACGTCCATGCCTCCGAACCATAGGTGACTCTTGGCCTGATGACAGTTTTATAGATTTTTTTCTTTGTATTTCTGCTAACGGTTTTAGCTTTGAATACTTTTTGTAAAGAATAGTATGCTCAATTTCCTGCAGCAATTCTCGCTTCAATCTCTTTTGCAATAGCGTTATCATTTGTGACTATTGTTCCCAAATATTTAAAGTGGTCTACTATCTCTATTTGGTTGAATATTTTATCTCTGTCTTCTCCTCTTTCCAATTGTTTTTTGGACAACACCATACATTTGGTTTTTTCCTCGTCAATATTCAAACCTATTGTTTCAGCTGCTTCAACAAAATGCACAAATGTCTCCTCGTTATCTTGACTATTTCTTGATAGTATCACCAGGTCATCAGCGTATGGAATAAATTGATTCATCCTATTAAAAATCGTTCCTCCTGGATTATTTATCACAGTCTGTCTAATAACCTTTTCTAATGCTAAATTAAAAAGCATTGTGGAAAGGACATCACCCTGCCTTAAGCCTCTTTTTCTGCCAAATTCCTCGGAAAAGTCACCGTTAATTTTCACAACACTTCTCAAGTTTTTAAGTGTCATTCTCAACAGCCTTCTTATTTGTTTGCCATGCCAAAATCCTTCATGGCTTCCATAAGCTTTCCTCCAAAAACTGAAAAGCTTGCTTAAAATCTATGTACATCTGATATAAAACCACATTAAACTCATAAGACTTTTCTAGAATTTACCTTAGGGTAAAAATCTGATCTGTAGTTGATCTTCCCTGACGGAATCCTCCTTGATATTCTCCCAGTAGATTTTCCACTGCTTGTCTCAATCTTTTCGCCAGGACCTTGGCCAACACTTTATACCCTACACTCAGCAGTGTGATTCCTCTATAATTTCCACACACAGCTTTATCTTTCTTTTTGTGTATGGGACATATGACCCCTAGTGTCCATTCCTCCTGCTTCTCCTCTGATTTCCATACCTCCACAATTAGCTCATGTATTTTGGAAGTCAGTAACTCGCCTCCATTTTTAAGTAATTCAGCCGTTACTCCATCCTTTCCTGGGGCCTTGTTGTTACGCAATTTCTTAATGGCATTTCTGACCTCTGCAAGCGTTGGTTCTTCTATATTTTCTTCCTCTTCTTCATTCCTGCTGGTTGTTTCTTCATCCTCAGTCCCCTCTACCCCAACTGAATCCAGATTGAGCAATTCCTTAAAGTGCTCTTTCCACCTCTTTAGAATACCTTTCCCTTCTCCAATAAAATTTCCCTCTTTATCTTTGCAATATGTAACTCTAGGTTGGAAACCTTACCTTTCATATTTCACCTTGTGGTAAAATTCTCTGACCTCACCCCCACCTCTTGCATTTTCAATTTCTTCTAGCATTTTTCTCTGGTATTCCCTTTTCTTTTTCCTGCACACTCTGTCTGTCACTCTTCTTTTGTCCTGGTATTCGTCAGCAGCTCTCCATGTATTCTTCTGCAGAATTTTGTTCCTTGCTCCATTTCTTTCAGCTATGACTTGCTCACATTCTCCATCGAACCATTCCTCTCGTTTCCTTCTTTTACTCACTCCAACTACCTCCGTGGCAGCTGTTGTCAGCACTTGCCTCAACACCCTCCACTTTTCTTCCACACCCTTTCCTGTCACTAACCCTTCCTCCATTTGTAGTCAAGAAGTATGAAGAATATACTTGTATATAAAAATGAGTGAAATTTTGTCACAAAGATGATTCTCATACATTTCTCCATTATTCAAATAATTTAAGAAATAAGGAGTTGTGACAGTGATAAATTTTCCTGATAGTTACATGAAAATTGTTTAAAATTAGGTTAATTTTCAGCTGTGAGTATTTTTCAGTGGCCAATTGCTAATCATAACTGCCTGGATGGATTCTTACATTTTTCATAATTAAATGATTTATCCTCAGGTATTCCAATACATGTTTGCCATCATTGGGATGGAGCTCTTTGCAGGATTGGTAAAACAAGATGGACAATCAGCTGCAGAAAATAAAACATTCTGTGGTGACTTGAAGCTGAGAGAGAGTGATTTCTGGAGATCAGACTACTGCAGCTTGAACTTCAATAATATATTGCAGTCGATGGTTGTCATGTTTGAGCTAAGTGTAGTCAATCAATGGCATGATATCCTTTGATAAATTCTCACCAAATTTCAATGGAATGCCCTTGTAGTAGTCTTTATGATGTTGGGTGTTCATTCAGAAAAAAATGTGTGCATAGGCATAATTTATGTTCAGTTCTAAGTATGGATGGCTTGGCTCCTTTTCTTCTTGGTTCTTTACTTCTGTTCTCAGTTCCAGTCCTTAATTTAGTACACGCCATTTGTTGCTTGATTATCAATTGCAGTAGATTGTTTTGTTTGATTATCTTGGAAGACCAGAATAATGCATCAAGTTATCTGCACTTAATTGTATCCATAGGTTTGCAAGATTTGCAGCAGTATGAGTTGTACAATTGGGGTGTACTTCGTAAAAAACAGATAATCCAGATCACCAATGCCCTCAAAAAGAACAATCCTGTAACAGATTCACACAGAAATACTGCTGTCAGCATTGGTATCTCGATTCCTGAATATTCCTGAAGATGAATCTGAAGTGTAGACTGGCATATTTCTTAAAAATACAGTGGAGCCCACTTATAACGAACCCGCTTATAATGAAGTCCCGCTTTTAACAAAGTGGAAGCCGTTCCCCATCAAAAAAGGCCCATTTCACCATGTAAAAAATCCCGCTTTTAATGAAGGCATACTGAAATGAGTCCCGTTTATAACTAAGTTAGTCATGCGGCAAGATATACTTTATATATTAAACATCTTCTCGGCTGTTGCATAACATTATGGCAATATCACCTTCGTGTTAAAACTAGAGAGCTCTATCAATATCCGATAATTTACGTGCACAAATGCTCGTCCAAAAATCTGCCCTAAGCACCTGAACTCCTCAGACTATAAGAACGCGGCAACTCCCACCTCTATCGTGCTCTGAGCAAAACCCACCCCTGTCATTCACGGGGCA
Organism: Ceriagrion tenellum; assembly: GCA_963169105.1. Taxonomy (NCBI): domain Eukaryota; kingdom Metazoa; phylum Arthropoda; class Insecta; order Odonata; family Coenagrionidae; genus Ceriagrion; species Ceriagrion tenellum. The sequence continues at coordinate 21,940,857 of OY720633.1, forward strand.
ACTCCCACCCCCTCTCGCTGGTTATCCCTCCCCTTCTCTGCCATCGGCTCCTCCCGTGCTTGTCGGTTAGTCTCTGGTGGTTCGCTGCTATGTCTAGTGCCGAATTACACTTATTTGCGCAATCGTATAGATGGTATTGTCACATTGATCACTATGGAGAACGATAAAATAAGAAGAAAAGTTTAGAAATTTTTAAGGACATTGACGACAAAATGACTAAGACCAATGTCGCAAAAATGTACGATATTTCACATAGTACTTTGTCAACAATATTCAAAAATCAGGAGAAAATTTAAAAATCTAGTGAGCGTGTGACTTTAGGAGTTTATTGCAAAAAAATCCGCCGACCTAAATATGCGGATATTGAGGATGGTGTATTGACGGCCGAGACAAGCATTTCAGGCCTCATTTTCACTCTACCCATGCTTACGTATCCCTCAACTACAGGTTAACTATTAAAGATATTGACTTCGGGTTTTCTTTATTTGTGTGGTATATTAAATGACAACCATCATGTTGGGATGCAGGAGAGAGACTGATGCCAAAATGGCGGAGCCACACTTTATTGTGTCCAACAAATAACATTCGAAATGCACTCATACAATATACTACATCCCTCCCCAGGGAAAAAAAAAAGGTTAAAAGATAAAATGAAACAAAAAATAACTCAACTAAATACACAAAAAGGGATTGGAGAAAAAAAAAGGAAACAAAATACACTCATTATTTACAAATTCCAACTCTTTTTTGGCACCCTCTGCCTCAGAGGATATTGTCTTTCACTAATGTCAACGTTTTCTCTGGCATGGACACTTAACACCTCATTTCCCCCAAACCCCACGCGTTTATTGGAGGAGACTCGTTGACTCCCAGTAGCCCACAGGCTCACAGTCTTCATTGGGGGTGGACACAGGCACTGAGGGGAACACTGACATGGGGATGGCTGACACATTTGACATTTCCTGGCTTTGATTAATGCCATCACACACTGTGAGAGGCCCCTTTTCTGATTCACTGCACTTGGATCCCACACCTCTCAGCTGGTCGATGTGGCGATGCCACAGTTGTCCTTTATCTGTGAGGACCTGGTAGTTCCAGGAACCCAGTACAGCCTCCACTGAGGACTGCACCCAGTCCCTCAAGCCACCTCTGTTGTAAGCTGTGGCCCACACTTTGTCGCCCACCTGGAAACTCCTCAATCCATTTGCACCACTCTCCCTCTGAAATCTCTGTTTTAGGGCCACAGCTTGACTCAGATTTGGTTTTAAGAGGGTCAGCCGAGACCTGAGCGTGCAACCAAACATTAATTTGCTGGGTGCTTCTCCGGTGACACTGTGAGGGCTTATCCTACAATTAAACAGGCATTGGGGTAAGGCAATGTGCAATGGAACTCCCGAATGTAATAAAGTCTTTATTTTATTTTTAAAACACATAAATAGATTTTCCACAGCCCCATTTGTGGCCGGATGGTAGGGAGGAGAGAATGTATGAAAAATTCCATTTAATTTACAAAACTGTTGAAACTCTCCTGAAGTAAATGGTGAACCATTGTCACTAACAATTTGCTCCCGCATCCCAAACGTTGAAAACAATCCCCATAAACAATTTACAATTTCCTCAGTTCCCCCATTCTTTAACTGGACCACCTCAGGCCATTTGGTTGTCTATCTCACACTATCTACCACTACTAAGAAAATTTTATTCAAAAATGGACTGGCCAAATCTATGTGCAATGGTCTTTCAGGCCTATCCCAACACTTAAGTGGGGCTTTTATAGGTAAAGGTCTATTCACAGCACAGGACTCACAAGATTCCACCAAGGACTCCATAGCCTCATCCAATTTTGGCCACCAAACATGAGACCTAGCCAAGGATTTCATTTTAACAATCCCCTGGTGGCCTGCATGCATTGAAATTGGTTTTGAGGGTTGGCCTTCATAATATATAATAATCTACAGGGATTATTGGAACCACGTTCTGCCTTGACCGTTCCAGACCAACTGGCCTCCGTCAGGCGGCACTTCCTTATATACATCCGGCCATCAAGATGGCAGCGGGTAACCAAGGAGCACCACCCACGAGGGCCCGTCAGCCGGATTGGCCTCGGACGGAACGTGGTTCCAGGTCACCCTGTGACCTTATAACTTTATTAATAAGGATACATACAATTTTTTAATTACAGGATATTTCATTAATTCACCACGTCCTTTCCCACATGTATATGTGCGAATCCATGAGAAATCAGTCGTTAGAGGTGACCAAAGTTTTCAAAAAATGAATTTGGTCGCACAAGTTCCAGACATAGTTTTTTTCAAAGCTTAGGTCACCAGTAGGTCATAGAAACTGGTGAACAGGAAAATTCGTGGACGTTTTTTGTTTTGCACGATTTAGTGTGTGAAACTGGACGATTTTTATGGGCCTGGGAAAATATTGTAGAAGTCAATGGAAGCACGTTCTTGTGCATTTATTCAAGTGATATGATGCTCGGGGTTGTTCTAGACCATCTCCAGACTGTCATACCCACGTCTGCCCATGTATATGGAGGTTTCCACTCATAGTGTGACGGTAAAAATCTTGCAAAGATTTCTGTCGATTTTAGCGGAAAGAGATCCCAGACATTATTAAATGTATATTTATAAAAGTGACAGCGTCCTCAAACTTCCCGTTTTTTATATTTATCAAATACTTGTTGCAGTAATTTAAAGGTATTCATATCTGTTTTAGTTTCTTGGAAATAGTATTTACTACCTTTATGCACCGTGACCCATCAACTGTTGGATTTTTTCTCTGAATTGAATTTGAGTAAATATCTCTCCAGAAATACGCGTACTTTGGTCATGCGCGCCATTTATTGGCATTTTGTTTCTGGTAACTGCAACGTGAAACTTTAATCAGCATTTGGCTCTATTAAATGGGGAAAAATTTTGCTTAATTTTGCAAGGTTTATCGAGAATACGTCGAGAGTGATTGTTTTCCCTGATTTTCGGACATGTGCAAGTTCCACACTTCATTATCTTCTTCCAGGTTATTATCTTCATTCTCATCTCTGAAATAATAGTGAATCTTCAGACCGGGGCTGAAATCAAGATTTTTATGTCCAAATTCAGGGTGAAAAATTACCTGGAAAGAGCTGGAGAAGCGTATTTTCTAGGTCGAGAACATGTCCGAACTCTATTTTTTCTCGTAATTTGACTTTGCTAATCTCTCGTTTTCGCCTCATAGCTTCCCGTTTTTCTATTTTCTGAGCCTCGTCATTCTTGCCCCTTTTTCATGAAAATATTTTCTTCCATCTTCCAATTTTTACTTTTGCTTGTACTTTACCAATAGATTCTGTTTCCAAACTGGCTTAAGAGATTCGTGAAATATTAATGTTTGGTTAGATTGTTTAGAAATAATTTGTTTGTTTATAACCTTACAATCCCATGGTTACTATGAACATATTGTACCTGACTACACTTAAAAAATCTGTCTAAAAAAATTCGAAAATCGAGAATATGAAAAAAAAAACAAAATTTGGGACCATGAAGCGAAGTTTCCGTGTCACTCTCTAGAACGTACAGTTTTTTCATACCAGGATTATTGTCGGCAGAAGCGCAAAAAAATATATCACTCAAGTTTGTGTGGAAACCCCCATTATATATTTTCAAGGGAGAATACCCATATACATGGCCCACAATAAGCGCTTTCTGTCGTCCGCAAGATCTCTTTCCGCTAAAATCTACAGAAATCTTCGCAAGATTTTTACCGTCACACTATGAGTGGAAACCTCCATATACATGGGCAGACGTAGGCATGACAGTCTGGAGATGGTCTAGAACAACCCCGAACATCATATCACTTGAATAAATGCACAATAACGTGCTTCCATTGACTTCTACAATATTTTCCCAGGCCCATAAAAATCGATCCAGTTTCACACACTAAATCGTGCAAAACAAAAAACGCCCATGAATTTTCCTGTGTTCACCAGTTTCTATGATCTACTGGTGATCTAAGTTTTGAAAAAAACCGTGACTGGAACTTGTGCGACCAAATTCATTTTTCGAATACTTTGGTCACTTCTATTGACTGATTTCTCATGGATTCGCACATATATTACAGTCATGTTATCAGTTCTCATGCCTATGAGTTCATTCCTGTTAACAGGTATGTTGTCAAGAACATAATTTAATGCCCAGAGGGAGGCTAACATCTTCATAAAGTTGATCTTTTGGTTTTAAAGGCTTTAACAATATTATAAGAGGGTACCACAAATGCTAGAGAATAAGGAATAGCATCTTCATAGACAATAAGATTCATGTCGGCTATGCCGAGGTAGTATTTCCCCTCTAGATTAATTCGGTTAAGAATAAAGTTGAGCCAGGAAGTATTTTGGTGATAGATGTCTGAGATGAGGAATCTGGGAAGGTTAAAACAAAGGCACACCCAACTGACAAATCCCGCTATCCTTTCGATGTCTTTTTGGTGGCACCGGGGAATGTATTTAACATTACGTTTCACTTTTTTAACAGTATTTTCGGTTAGGGTGATTGTACGATCCTCGGTATTGATGATAACGCCCAGATAAGTATTTATTATTTATTTATTAATCCCAGGACACGTGATTACATGTATGGGACAGTTCCAATAGGCAAATTAACAATGTATATGTATAATAGGTATACCAGAATAGCAATGACAAAATATACACAGATTGAATACAAAAATACATAGCGTACAGTTAACTCAATTACATAGAGGTAAGAAATTCATCCACCGAATAAAATGCATTTTTTATCAGATACTCTTTTAGTTCTACCTTAAAGATTGAGATAGATTTAATGCTTTTAATTTTAATAGGTAGGGAGTTATAGAACATCACTCCTGCATAGAGTGGGCTTTTAGCATATAGCTTTAGATTATGAGTAACGATTCTAAAGTCATTTTTCTTTCTTGTGTCATACTTATGCACATCCATATTAGTCATTAAAGGGAGTGTCTGGGCCGGAGTACACTTTTTTCTTTGTTAATTGTAACTACTATTTGGAATTCGTGGAAGGTTATAATGTTGTTAACAATGTAGGTGTTGAGGTTTCCATAGAATAACTAGTCGTCTGAGTATGGTATCATTTTAGCACAAGGGAATTTTGATTCGATTTCGTTTTTAACACACAAGGTCCATCGTTGCATTACATAGGGAGCCATGCAGTGGCCCATTGGAAGACGGTTGAATGTATAATATTTATTATTAGCGTATAGACCGTAGAACTTCCTACACCGTTTGGTTAACTTAATTTTGGTAAAAGAAACTTCTTAAGTCTATTTTTATTAGATCACTGTTAGGTAGTATTTGCTTAACACGTTGCGTACGGCAGTGTTTAAATCCTTCGTACCCCTCTGTTCCGGCAGGTATTTAAACTGGAACACTTTAATATGCACTCCTCTCCTAGAAGTGCCATTGCTTCATAATTTATTAATAATTTTTATCTAATGAAAAATATATGCAGATATTCTAAATTCATACAACTTAAGCAAAAATATATTATTAATGATAGTTGCCCGTTACATATAAAAAAACTGATATAATTTAATTAAATTGGCAAAATAAAAGGAGTCAACAGCAAAAACGAGAATTCTCGTTATCCGTCCTTAACGCATGGCTCAGGAAAAACGAAGATTCTCGTGATCCGTAGGCAACGTGTTAAGGGCTTTGGCTGCCGAAAACAGGGATATTTTGAGGAATTCAAAGTATCCTGTCCAAGGGGATATGTCGTGTATAAATCTGCACTTATTCCTGGGCTTAGGCACTAAGAAGGCACGGAAGGCAACTTTCGGTTGTTCCAGGGATATCACATCGGTATTCTCCATGTCAGCGAGCACTGTGTCATTACAGGATTCACGTCTGTTTTCTGAAACACAAATGGTGCACTTTTGGGTTTTGGAAGATGTACACCGTTTTGGGCAATGTCGGTTGCCCAGGGATCCTTATATGTGTATGGAAGGATTGGCAAAACACTTACTGGGGCGAATACATATTGAATGCCTAATTGTATATCAAAGGCGGGTGCAAATGGAAAGGAAAATTCTGCGTCGAACTCATCCGGTTCCACGTCTGATTCCGCGCCCGGATCCGAATCCACTCCGCTGTCAACGGGTCCTTCACCGGAGACCCATTCCCTGAGGTTTGGGTCTGTTATGAAGGAGACAATATCGGAGATTTCTCCGACAACAGCTTTCACTTCTTTCTGCGGTTCATCGAGCTGAGGGAGGAGCGCGTCGATGTCTTGGGAGTGGGTCGTCATCGCCTGATTCTGTGGCCGCCGGAGACCCATTCCCTGAGGTTTGGGTCTGTTATGAAGGAGGCAATATCGGAGATTTCTCCGACAACAGCTTTCACTTCTTTCTGCGGTTCATTGAGCTGAGGGAAGAGCGCATTGATGTCTTGGGAGTGGGTCATCATCGCCTGATTCTGTGGCCGCCGGAGATGGCGGCAAAGATAGGGATGCGATAATGTGTATGCTAGTTGCCATAGCTTCTCGCGGAGCTCCGGTAGGGTTAGGCGCTGGCGGAGCTAGGCCCTGGTACTGGTTGGGATGCAGTCTGCTGTCTGTTGTTGTTGCCGAGGCGGTTTTGGGAGCGGCCCCGCCACACAGTCGCAGGAGTGGCCGTGGTAGGGGCTTGCGACGGGGCCGCTTGCCGAAAGGGCTGCCGGAGTTGTGCCGGCTGTGGGACGAATTCCGGAGGTAATAAGAGGGCCTCAGAAGTGGAGTGCTTTTGCAAGGCAATAGCATTGTGCCAGCCTAGGGTGCATGCAGCTAGTAGGAGGTGTGCACGGTTAAACGTGTAATGCCATGAGCACTCGTTGAGATTATTCCAGTAAGACAATAAGTGTAGGACCGTCGTAACATCATGCAGGTCCCTACCTTGAATTTATCCTCTTTTTGTGGCTTGTTGTAGTTCTTTAGCGATCTGGTAGACTTTGTCTGGATCTGGAAGAGGGATGCCGGGTTCTGGGCCTGGTCTGAAGTTAGTGAAGTCCATGTCGTTCTGGAAAAGTCTCCGCGCTGGTGTTTGAGTTGGCTGTTGTGGGGAAGAGGATGCTGCTGTTCCCGGGGAGCTCCGAATAGCTTGTAGAACTGCTGCCGTTGTTTGTTGCACTATTTGTTGAAGTTGCAAATCTGAGAGACCTCGTGATGGACTCGGGGATCTTGAGGAAGAAGTTTGAGCGGTTTGGCGTGTTTTCCTTGGTGTAGGCATATCAGGCACTGAATATGGATTGTAACACTAACAATGTTCCGCCTTGACCGCTCCAGACCACCTGCCATCCCCTGGTGGCCTGCATGCAATTCCCTCAAAACCAAGGATCTCAATTTTTCTGGGATAATCACCCTATTGCCCCACATTATGCACCCCTGCTCTACAGTCAGCTCATTCTTCCTGTGCATAATAGGTTTGAACTCTACATCAGGTTTGGTAGGCCATCCAAACATACAAAAATCTAGTACCCTACTTAGCAGCGGGTCCCTTTGTGTCTCTTGGTGAATATCTCTTGCCTTTACAGGGAGAAACTCTCTTTCACCTGACCCAATATATGAAAAATCTTTCACATCTTCCTCCTCTCTCTGTAAGGGTAATCTCGAAAGACCATCCGCTACTTAAATGTCTGCAGCTCTAATGTACCAGATTTGAAAATCATACCCCTGTAAAATTATGGCCCAATGCTGCAACCTATTGGCTGCCATTTGGGGAATTCCTTTCTTTTCCCCAAAGATGTACAGTAGCGGCTTGTGGTCAGTTTTTAAAATAAAATTTCTACCCAAATTATACTGATTGAACTTTTGAACCCCAAACATTATTGCCAGGGCCTCCCGATGGATTGTAATTTGCCAAAACTCGGCCTGAAACAATTGATGCTTTCACTGATTCAAAGGCCTTATCATACTCCCTTGTCCAAACAAAATCAGACTCCTGCAGGAGCCTGTGTAAGGGAGCCAATTAAGATGCTATTATCTATTTGGTGACCCAGAAACTCCACAGATTCTAGCATAAACTTGCATTTCCCTTTGTTAACTTTGAACCCCAACTCAGTTAATTTATTCAGCACCCTTTCTAAGTTCATCAAATGTTCCTCATCATTGTTCCCAGTTATGATAATATCATCCTGAAAGGAAGCAGCTCCTTTCAGCCCCTGCATGGCTTGATCCATGATTCTTTGGAAAATGGCTGGGGCTGACGCCACTCCAAATGGTAATCTAGCATAACGGAACAAACCTCTATGAGTGTTTATGGTACAAGGATCCTGGAATTTGTCATCTAACACTAACTTTTGAAAGGCCTGAGACAAATCAATCGTGGAGAATTTCTCTCCACCCTGCAATTTACAGAAAATTTCCTCCACACATGGTAAGGGTTATCTCTCAATTTCTAGGTTTGGATTAAGCTTAATCTTAAAATCCCCGCAAATTCTTACTTCTCCATCACTCTTTGCTACTGGGACAATAGGGGTTGCCCATGCACCGAACTTGACTGGATACAAAATACCCAAGTTGACCAACCTATCCAGCTCCTCATCCACTCAGTGTTTGAGAGCGAATGCTAAGGCCCTAGGAGCATGGTACACAGGTCTGGTGCCATTCCATTCTTTAAACTCAAAGCCACTTTCCCCTTACTAAAAGTCCCTTAGCCACCGTCCCATAACGTGGCAAACTTCCCTAAGACTCCCTCTAATGTCAAAATCGACCTTTCCGCCCCTAAGTGAAGCATTTGAAAGCTAAACTTGAAAGTTTTAAGCCAATCTCTGCCCAAAATGGGTGGACCACCATTCCTCACGACGAAAAGGGGTAACTTGTATAACCCTCCCTAAAACTGAGCGTGCACCCATATGATACCCAGCGGCTTAATGCAAGCATTAGAATAGGTTCTCAGTTTCACATCAGTGCTTTCCAGAGAGGAATTCAAAAAAAATTTTTTGTAGCAGTCCTCTGATACCGCTGAAATGGCAGACTCTGTATCTATCTCCATATCAAGTTCCGTATCATTAACGTTAACCGTTACTTTCAAAAATGGGCTATCAAAACCGGATCTTAAGTTTAATAAAGCTGGGAATGCCTCAAACTTTGCCTTGAGTTCCCTTTCTCTCCCTTGATTTTCCAACAAACTCCTATCCCCACACATCCGAATTCCACAAATGCTTTCAACAAAAGGCTCATGATGGAAAACTTCCCGGTACTCACCGAAACGACCCTGATTGCACATTGCCTTGAGATGCCCTGTGCGGTGACAGATGTGGCATTTGACCAAAGCGACACTCTGCCCTTGTATGGCCCTTCCATCCACAGCAATAGCACACTCCGATGCCCCTTTCTCGTGATGCCGATGGATTCAGAGGATTCCCTTTTGCCTGCCTTCCGCTCCTTCGAATGGCGACATGATGCACCTCGTGCTCCTCTGTCTGGTCGCTCGTCTCCGATGTGGTCTCGTGGTTCACGTAGTTGACGCCAACCCCGCACACGCCAGTCCCTGCCTCAATGTCTGCCGATGGCGGGAAAAGGCTGCACGCTACAGCATTTACGGTAGACTTTTCCCGTGCTGCGGCTATCTCCACTGCCCTCTCAAAACTCAACTCCTCGCTTTCCAAATACAAAGCACGAACAATATCCCTATCTTGAAGTCCAAGTATAAATTGGTCCCACATTGCTCGGTCCAAGAATGCACCAAAATTACACCCACGCGCTGCGTTCCTTAAGTCCGTGGCGAACTCTCTCACTGAGCTCGCTTTTCCTTGGACGCGCTGATGAAACTTATGCATTTCAGCTAACACCGACTGCTTCGGGCTGAAATGCTTCCTTAATAGCCTGCACAAGTCGTGATTTGAAGAACTATAGGGCTTCTCCGGCGCACAGAAATTTCTAAGGACGCCGTAGGCCGACTTCCCCATCGAAGACAATAAGACTGATTTCTTTTTATCCTGAGCCTCCTCCCCATCCAAATCATTCACTATGAAATACTGTACTAGCCGCTCCTTGTAAGCATCCCAACTCTCTTCTTCGGGGATAAACTTTTCCTTCAGAGCCGGCATCCTCGTCGCCAATTTGTGGTATATTAAATGACAACCATCATGTTCGGATGCAGGAGAGAGACTGACGCCAAAATGGCGGAGCAACATTTTATTGTGTCCAACAAATGACATACAAAATTCACTCACACAATATACTACAATTTGGTGTGTAAGATATTATTCCAAAAGATGATGTGAAAGATAAATTTTCATCCCTCTAGGTTAGTGAAGAAACTTACCTGAACTTTAGCTTACAAATACTCACTTCTTAGCCAGAAATTTGAAAACCAAAGATGGTCAACCTCTGGCGAAAACTTTCTTCTACACAATACATAAAGAACATCCATCATTACTCGTTTTTGAGGTCGTAATTGTTAAAACGGTGGACCCTTGCTCGCTAAAAATCTAACTATTTTCCGACACTATGGAGGCAAACCATGCCGTTACGGATTTGTTTCCCTCCTGAGGAACTCCTTCCACTGCCTCTCAAGCAACGTTCAGTCACCCTTCTTTCTTAATTCTAGTATAATGTTTCAACCTGACCACCGTCTTCTTAAGCGAATGTAAGATTACCCCAACCCCCTCCTTAAAAAACGTTTTACGTAATACTTGGTTGGCCCCTTGGAAGTCCAACTTGAGTGATCTAGGGAGTGGATAACAAAAGTGTCAGGCAAGGCCACCCGTTTTGTGTTTCACTCCCCTTCAGTCAAACCTCGTCCCTTCTTCACCTCCTTCACCTCTCTGAATCCTTTCCCCTCCCTCGGAATCCCCTCCTTTTCTTCTCGGAATTAAATTGCACACTTATCATTGTTTCTGAAATACAATTGTAATATTGCATAGTAAGAAATACATTCCTTTGAGTGCGACCCTTAGAAAATATGGCTAATGATTTTACCCCATCACTTTATTCTATGAATATGACCGTTGTATTACTAGGTTGAAATATACCCCGTAAAGAGAAAATGCATCTACTGTGTGGCTAACATATTTTCCCAGAGAGTATTCATTAAAAAAGACAGTAGAATGAAGTTTCCAGCAGTAATCTTCTTAAACTGGCATACCCATTTACCTATATTTTATTCTCTTGTATTAATTAATTTTCAACTACTTATTAACTTATTATTAGTGGTTTGTTTTCTATGGAGTTCCCCCACCTCCACTTCCCATCCATTTGCTCGCCGACTGCCCCCTTCCACGCCGAGGACCTTCCCATTCCACCCAGGTTCAGGAGGGGGGACGCCAGTCGAGGAAATTCTTAAATGGAGCTTAGGGATGTCGCAAATCGGCGGCTAGCCTTGATGCTGATGATTTAAATACTATGCATGGTTTATATGAACGTAAATGATAGGCCTCATGGAAATTGACACCCTTCAGGAAACATACTCTTTCCTTTCGTGAAAATTTCATCATGTAAATAGGTGAATTTCGTGAATGTATGAATACAAGACGACGAAATAACCCCTCCTTCATTTACAACCTTTACTGCGTGAAAGATAGTTGAATTAGTATGTTCATTTGAGCATCTCAGGTAAAACGTTCTTTAGAAGTTGGCGAAGGCGACAGACTCAGAGATGGAGAAAAAAAGCAGTTTTTTCGGTTGATTCGGATTGTAGCCTTTTTACTAAATGCTTTCGCCTAGACACTTCTTTTACTTTCCTGTGTGAGGTTATAAAATAATAGCTGCGATATTACAGCAGTTTGCTTGGTTCAAAGTTAAATTTTAAGTTCACAAGTTCACATATAACGAAGTTCGGATATAACGAAGTAAACTGCCGGCGCCCTCAACTTTGTTATAAACGGGCTCCACTGTATATGAACCATTAAACGGTCAAATATCAACATTTCTGTGGGCAGTTTTCTACATGTACATACTACCTTGCGAGCCTCTAAATTGGCATGTGGCAAGGGGTGTTGAGGCACTAGCTGTGTAAAGGTGTTAAGGATAAAGTTCTGTGAGACGAAAAGGGGAAGTGTATTATGGGCGTGTTTTATAGTGGATCTCCGTTTTTATTATGGTCACTTATTTATTGTCCATGGAGAGAAGGAATTTTTGTGCCTATCTGTACAGCAATGTATCTCTTTATTTTATCGCTTCATTCAGACCTATAATTATAGTGTGGCATCAAAATGATCTTCTGTCTCTCTCTGACATTGATGAATCACACTTGTTCTGAATTTCTCAAGCAAACTAAGCCTAGCATTTCGCCTCAAAGTCTGTAGCAGCTCCCAACCTAATTCCTCTAAAAGCTGCGTAACACAATATTTGTCTGTAGTAGTTTTCAATGATGCTTACAGATTTCCTTTGTATTTTATCAAAGGAAAAATCTTGCTGTCCAGGGTCCCAAATGCTCACGGCATATTCAAAATGTGACCTAACCAGAACAAAGTGGTGCCACTTTTTATATTTTCACCTGAGAACCTTCCTATCATACGAAAAATAAGCCTTAGTTTCTTTTACAATGTGCAGCATGTTTGGTTGGTGCATGCCCATGTCGTCTGAAGTTAAGGTTAAGGTATTTGACTTAATCTGAAGACTTTGTTTACTTCACCCTCAGTGTAGATATGGTGTTGGTGTGATGAATTTTGCAACATGTGTACTGTGGTGCATTTACTAAGATTTTGTTCAAGCCCCCACTCCTAGCACCATGAATGAACGATGGTTTGTAAATATATTCACCCTGTAATATTCCACAATGGTTTTCATTACTCCGACCTAGGTTTCGACTCAAGTCATTATCAAGGTGACAATATTACACCACAAGCCACTTATATACATTGTCAGGGTGTAGGGGGGAGAGTGTAGTCAGGGGAGGGGAAGTAGAGGATGGAAAAGCAGCTAATTGGTGGAGAGTGGATGACTGGTCCGAATTAGGTGGGGGAGGGGGATGGGAAGGTTTGAGTATTGTTTAAGGATTTACGTCATGGGAGGGGTGGGGGGAAGGAAATGGTAAGGTCAGGCAAGTAGAGTGGGAAGGGAACATGTCATTTAACACACACAAATTTTGATTTCTCGAATGTAAAATTATTTCCAGATTTTCTAGATAATCCAGTTTGTGCCCCATACATTGTACGTGAAGGACTTCCGGGATGAAGTCACTTTAGTGGTCTTCTTCAATTAGGTGTTTGGCATATTGGGAGCAAATATTTCCGTTAAGTAAACAATTTATGTACAAGCATTTGCAATGTTCTTCCACCAAGTGAAGCCTGAGAATTTATTATACATCCATGGATGAACGTTTTTTTAGGTCCGATGGCTGAACTTCTAAGCCCAGATCTTTGCTGAATCACGCTTCCTTGTGGAACATGAGATATGACTCTAACCCTAGCAGAGCTAATACCACCAATAACTAGTTACTTTTTGTTTGCAATCATGACAAAGTCTTCTATTCAATCCACTATTTTTTTCTTTGCATTAATGCAATTTGTATTCAGGTTTTTTTAGGAACCTTGTCTAATGTTTTCTTGGATTCAAGGACTATCACTTCAACTTTCTTTTTTGTTCCACCTGATATTAGGATTATTTGAAGAAATAGTGCAAGTTGTATTTTGCAGGGTCTACCCTTCCAGAAGCCGTGCTGACTTGGGGTTTTCATCTAGTAATTTACCTGGGATTTTTTCTTGTGTTTCCCTTTCCGTTGTGTTGTTACCTGACATAAGAAAATTTGTATACAAGTTGTGTAATTACTACACTACCATGACTACAAGTTAAGAACTCACCTTTGAAAGCATAGCATCTCATTTGAAATCATTCTTCGTCACTCATCACAATGATATCAGCATTGGAACTGCAGAATACGAGCACAGGAGAAGTCTCGCAGCTGTAATTATGACTTAGTTCTGACATCCATCTGATTACTGAAAGAAATCATTGATATAGGCAATGTTTGCGAGCCCACAGCTGTCCCTCCTATCGACATTGGCAATGCTCATTGAGTGAAAGAAGAATGAAATTTCCCGGATCACCCATTCATAAGCGGTTATGTAGCACCACATTCTTGAGCAGCATCTCTACCACTTCTCAGGACCTTGGTAAATCTGCTCTTCCGAGTCTGCAAAAATGCCTTGAACAACTTGTAAATTGGACGATAAATCTTCTCGTACTACATTCACTGTACACAAACTTTAGGCAGAATCCAATATGGCGGCCCCCAGCAATAACCCACCTGGCTTCGAGGCTGCGACCCAGATTATATAGGAAACTATTTTTATTGAAAAGTTTTACATATGGGTGTAGCAAAATCTTAAAATTATTAAGGCAATGAAAATTCGTGTTATTAACATACCAATGAAAATTTATTTTCAGTAAGGCTACAGCAGCACCAATGACGATTACAATGCCAGTTCCAGTTAGTTTCTTAAATAAAAGATTAGCGAATATGTATCCCAAACAAGATTTTGCTGTTTTGTTGCCCTATTGGTTAGGGGGTTTTCATTTTGCTCTGACATTGCAGCATATTTTACAGCAGTTTCATCACCAGTTAACTCCCTTCCTTCACTTACCCCCAAGGTGTACACACCACCTTCAACAGGGCCAGTGGCAATCAAATTTCCCTTTACTGCTAAAGACATCAACAAAAAAATCTAAAGACATAAATCTTACAGCCCTTTTTAGTGAATAACACAGAAGTTCCATTTATTGTCATTCAACTCACAGACAACAAATTTGCTGACAAATCTGGTGAATGATACACATTTGAAATTGTTTGCACTCCACCTTGAACAAGACTTGCCCCCTTTACCTTCTGTATCAATTTTTTTCGTTGTTAGGTACTATAATTTCCAGTTTCTTCCTGCATTACAATCAAAATATAGCAACCAATCTCTGCGTCTCGTCATGTGAGCTGATGAGCAGGGATTAATGTACCACTTTTCAAATACACTCTACAGTTCAGGTTTCACTTTGTGGAAGATAATAGTATCCATATTTAGAGAATATAATTTTGTACCTTTCCACAGAATTTTATTTTGTGAGGTACAACACGTTTCACTGACTTGTGGCATCATCAGGTACAAAAATTCAGTCCAAACAGTACAGGTATTACATATACATATATACAAACAGGCATAAGGAAGGGGGGGAGGGGAAAGGAGGGGGTGTGGGCGGGGGAATAGAAAAGGAATACACGGGTTAAGTACTTTTTTATTTTTCACGTTTCACGTGGTTGATTCTCCACCCACGCGTTCTAACGTGTTACATTGTATACAAAGGCAGAGGGAAGGAGGAGGGGCAAGGGAGGGTGTGGGCGGGGGTAAGGCAGCAGTTCGACAGTACTGTCAAACAGAACAGAACAGTTACTGTCGAACTTTCCCCTCCTCCTTCCCTCTGCCTTTTGTATATATACCTGTACTGTTAGGACTGAATTTTTGTAAATGATGATGCCGCAAGTCAGTGAAACGTGTTGTACCACACAAAATGAAATTGTGTGGAAAAGTACAGAATTGTATTCTCCAAATATGGATACCACTCATCAGGTCGAACTTCACAAGATATGGCTGTGAGCAAATCAACATTATTTTGTCTAGCTTTAAGATTAGGACATTTATTGGTACCAGCACCATTATAACTCTTGTCTAGGCAATCAAGAGCCTTGTGTCCATAATCATGGAATTTATGACACCTAACCTTTTTAATGTCAAATGCTCATTTCTTCCAACTGCTTGTGCCAGAATTCACCTCACCAAATGGTGGCAAAGAACTCTTGTTCCTCTTATGCTGGTTGCAAAAGCAACTACTGACACCTTGGTGCCCTCCTGGAGCAGCTCCTGCTTAACTGTCTCCATCTTCAGCTGGTCCGTCATGGTGTTTTCCACTGCCATCCGGAATGGTCGATAGTCCTTCGTCAGTCCTCTCAGCCATTACACCAGCTGGCAGCTCATCATCAATCTGCTCTTCCAGACTCTTCAGCTTTGTATCTATTACAGTGAACTTTTGCACTTACTCCTCCATGTCCCTAAAATTGACCAAATTTGCATTGAACAATTTGTCAATTAGTGCAATGTGCCACACACTTATGTCATATTCAGTTCTCACTTTAATTTTCACATGTGGCCTTCAGATGATTCTACATATCATAAGCCATCTGCTTTCTAGTAACCTCCATCTTTGGACCTGACTCAAGAAGTATGTTAATTTTTGCTCTCGCCTTTAGAGTCAGTTTCTCTTGCACTCCCGATGCACTTTTGGATAATGATTTGAATGCGTAGCTCCACATATCCTCATGGATGAGGTACATTTCCACGTCCAGGGCCCAAGTCTCATTATTTGTGGCACCTTTTAATTTTTCAATCTGTGGCAATGAACTAGCACTGTTGTGAATGTTTGTGGTGTATGTCACTCTTTCTTCAGTCATTTCCGATGCACAAACTAAAATATATCAGTTTGACACAATGTGGTCTCGCAACATGGACTTAAAAGTTTTATAATCCAAAGAAATACATGAATTATTGGGCAATAATACATCCACAGAGTTGGTCCAAATTTCCGCTGCAGCCTGGGCCCATATCCTATTACGATTTAGAAATAATGCTGTGAATATTTGTGGAAATACTGGCGGAGCCAAAAGAAACACAAGCAGCTTAGGTTAACAAAACTGGAAGTCTGTCATTACTTTTTTATGATATGCACAAGTTGCATGCATTCATATGTGGTGTTGAGCACGCCATGATTCAAATAGACATCTTACTTACAAAATAACAGCATATAATAATGGAGTTTCATTCGGACTACATCATGAAGCCAAAGAAGTTTTCCTGTACTTGTGCATATAATTTTCTCATTGACCTCATGGTCTGTGGTGCCAAGCACACACTTCAAACTTCTCACTGACTGCCTCATGCCATGAGAGAGATGATATAAATTTAATATATGTTCAGAGACGAAGACACAACAGTTTGCTACCTCAATGAATGCACTTAGAATAAAAAGTGATCATGAACAACCTAAATGATCTGAAAGAATGGGCATTATGTTTCCTTACCTACTAGACCTAGTTATGAGTCAGGAACCTCAGCCAAAACTTTGCAGATCTTCCTCTCATCTTCTTTATACTCCCAAAGTAAAGTAAAAAGTAAGGAGCCAGTAGCCCAAACTCTACCCTTGGAAGAAATCCAATTGGCAGGTGATAGCCTGACTTTGATGGGTCTTTTTGCACCTGAGGGCTTTTTCTTTATTGCTCTTGTCCTGTGTGGTTGGTCAACATCATTTTTTAGTCAACTCAGGACAACTCAGTAATTTTTTACTCTGAAACAGTGAGAATTTTTTGGTCTCTGACTGTACGAAGAGGTCAATTTGTTTTGATGAATTTTTCTATCCAGTTGTCCTCTGATGAATATATATCCAGGACAACCTTGAATGTACCATAGGAAGGGAAGAACCTGTAACTTGTGAATTGTTGAATTACAGTTGAATGGCATGTAAATTTTGTCTAAAGTAATATTGAAAGAGTAAGAAGTACGTTCCTGAGCATTCTCCTAAGACTCGATGGTCTGCAAGTTATTTCCTTAACTTGAAACACTTATTGCATCTGGATATGCCACTGTGTCCTCAAGTTGGGCTCGCCTCTATTTCATGTTGTATCACATTGTCTGCGTTGTGATTGTATTAAAGTAAGTAAAGTTTGTAATTTTCTTATGTTCTCATGATTGCAATGAAATTAGCATTAAAGTTTTTGGTTGCATGTGACTAATGGCATTATTTGCTCCTTAGTATTTTCACAGCATTTGTGCTTGAAGCCTTTATTTTGGAGTTTAACTTCTCCAAGAGATGGCAGGAAAACATCCTGGAAACAAAAATCAATGAGCTTGGACTGGGGCTGGGAAGGTAATTATTTTCATTTATCCGTCAGCCATTGTGCTTGGACTTAACCCTTAACTAATGAAGTGGATCAGTATTAAATGTTCCACAAATGTTTGTCTCTTATTTGGGAATCCTATATATTTCTCATGCTGTTTCCAAAATCAAATTTGTTGCATTAGTGATGATTTTTTAAATAATCCTTTGCTGTACACTCCAAAAATAGATACTTTTAAATGAATTCCTGATGTCATTCTGAGCATTTTACAATTTTCAACGAAATTCTAGCATTAATATTAACAAACTTCATGTTTATCTATTATTACTGAAAATTAATACTCCTCAAGTATTTGGGGTCCCAAGCAATCCAATGAATGTGAAAGTCTAAAAAAACATACATCCAAGAATACGTATGGAATTCCACCTTAGGTGCAGAGGCAATGGATTTTTCATGAACAGTTTTCAAAGAAACCAAGGCTTAGCCTGGATATTCTGAGAAAAAGTTATTATAGCAAAACACCACCATGAATACAAGTGGGGTACCAATGCAGGTGGAGAGGCAATGGATTATTCAAGATCCATACATACCCATCACGCCGTTCCCTTTTGGGGTAGCACAGTCAAAATGTTTCACTCATTAATACATATTGTACACCTAACTCTGCTTCAATAATTTCCTCCATACTGACCTATCCTTGCAAACCTCTTTTGCCTCATTTACCCCCATACACTGTATCATACAGGCCCTCCTGTTTTTAAAATTCCTTATATTCCTCCTCCTAAGAATTTCCTCAACCACATTCAACCACAACTTTCTCGGCCTACCTCTACCTCTCACACCATTCATTCTACTCTCATATATCTGATACGTTATTCGACTCTCACCCATTCTCTCCACATGGCCAAACCAACGAAGCACACTCATTTCATACACGTCCATTACTGGAGCATTTAACCCACATTCATTCATGACCCACTCATTCCTGACCCTATCCATCCTACTTTTGCTGCAAACACCCCTCAGATAACTCATACCCTTACCTAAGTACACGAAATCATCCACCTGTTCAATTACTTCACCATTCAGTTATTCTCCCCATTATCCTTATCAAAAACTACTACTTTAGTCTTGCACGCATTTACCTTCAATTCCATTCTCTCTGTTGATCCACAAAACTTATCTAGGAGCTTATGTAATCCCTGTTGACTGTCTGAGATCAAAGCAGCATCATCCGCTTATAGAAGACCTTGCATTTTTACATTTCCAATCAAAACACCGTCGTTTTCACTACATGTGTCTCTAACACATTTACCCATAAATACATTAAACAGTCATGGAGACATTATGCATCCTTGCTTTACACCCCGATTTATTGCAAACCAATCACTCAGAACCCCGTTAACTCTTACATTTGCCTTACTATTGTCATACATCGCCATCATAACATTCAATAACTGCCCATTCACTTCATAGTCACTCAAAACCTTCCACAACTTCTTTCTATTTACACTGTCATATGCCTTCTCTAAATCGACAAATGCACAGTACAATTTCTTTCGGACACTCATACATTTTTCTATCACTTGCTGAAGTGCAAAAAGCTGGTCACTTCATCCTCTCCCAGGCATAAACCCACACTGCACACCCCATATTCTGTCGGAAGTAATATTCCTCACTCTTTCGATTAATATTTTACTGAACACTTTTCCCAGGATACTCAATTAACTAATGGCCCAATAATTATTATATTCGGTTTTTCCTCCCTTCCCTTTGTACAACGGAACGATGATAGCATTCTTCCAATCCGCTGGAACAACAGAAACCTGTAAGCATAAATTGTATAGTTCATGCAGCCTACAAATTAGTAATTTACACCCACACTTCAACATTTCACTGGATATCCCATGTATGCCTGCAGCTTTCCCATTTTTCAATATTCTCACACCTGTTGTGACCTCCTTCTCACTGATATCCTTTTCCATCCTCACATTCTCACATACCACTTCACAAGGCTCATCCTCAACACCTGCAATATTATTGTACAATTCTTCAAAATACTCCCTCCAGCAGTCCCTAATATTGCTCTCGTCCCACATTATCTCTCCACTTTTGTTCTTTACCGCATTCATTCCCCTATCTTCACCAATCTTAGCCCTTTTTACCTACTTCCAAAACAGCTTTTTATTACCTTCCAAATGACTCTGCATTTTGTTAGCTTCATCCACATGCATTCTTTCTTTGCTCTCTTTCACAACGATTTTGCATTCATTCTTTTTCTTTCTGTAAATCTCACATGCCTTAGTACGCTCTTCCTCAGATTTGACAGCAATCATATTCTTGTACGCCTCTTTCTTTTCTCTGACTGCAATTTTCACTTCTTCATTCCACCAAGCATCACCTTTCGTTCTTCCTACCACTCCTTTTCCACATACACTTTCAGCACATTCCACAATCACTCCTTGTAAACACTCCCACACATCATTAACGTTCTCATTTCTGATATGCTCGTCCCATTCTCTCTGCTTCAATGATAGAGCATCCTCAAGCATGCAACCATACCGCATTCTTACCTCGCTGTCTAGCAACCTTTCCACTTTTACCCTCAACTGCTTATGTGCAACATTCTTCTTTGACACCCACTTTCTGCCCAGATTCACTTTGGAGAGTACCAAATAGTGGTCTGTTCCACACTCAGCACCCCTCATCACTCACGTGTCCCACACTAACACTCTCAATCTCTCATCATACACAATAAAATCAATCATGCTTTTACAGTCAACCCTTTTCCAAGTATACATATGTATTCTCTTATGTTTAAACCATGTATTCGACACAAACAATCCTTTTTCCAAGCACACGCTCACCAATTTTCACCGTTATCATTCTCTCGGGGGTCACCAAAAGGCCCAACCACTCTCTCAGATGCATCCCACCTCACACCAACCCACCCATTCATGTCACCTAGTAAAATTATTCTCTCACCAGGATCACATTCATTCAAAACCTCCCTCAGTTTTTCCCAACTTTCACACTTCTTTCACACAGTCACTCTTTCCATCCACTGGTGCATGGCACGCCACAATCACAACTCTCCTAATACCTACTTTCATGCGAACCCAGAGCAATCTACGGAATACTAACTCGTACTTCCTTACTAGCAACTTAGCCCTCTCATTAAGAATGAGTCCTATATCTTGACTGCCGTGTACATTATCTTCAACTCCTGACCACAATGCCAGACTACCACCATCTAATGTAACAGCATCCCGCCCCTTGAGCTTAGTTTCACGTACACACAAAAATCCATTCGTCTCACTTTCATTTCATTCAGCATCTCATGCTCCTTTCCATACACTCCTCTCACATTCCAAGTACCGAGAGTCCAATTCGTTTCCAGTACGTTTCCAGTCCATATCTTGATGGGCCAACCTTATTCAGCTTCCGCCGCCCATCGTGGCTTCGGCTGTCCGAGGCAACATTTTGACGTTTAGCAGTAAGTTGTAATAGAGTATGCAAGGTTACCAGCCTTCACAGTACCCGCACCACGTGCAGCTTTCCCTGCTAACGGTTACGGCGCTCTACCGGTCAGTTTTGGCACATTTTCTCCAGTATGCCACAAGAGAAACCAAAGCTTAGTAATACCCTAGGCCCACTTTCTCTATTCTGCTCAAGCTAGGATCCCTTCTGAAAGGACTACCTTGAGAGCCAGCATACTGTTGCCTGCGACCCACCACTAGGAGGTATATGCGGTGTACTGACACACCGGGTCACTTATTCAAGATCCGATTCCTAAGAAAACCAGAATATTTGTAATATGTGAGAGGAAATATGAAAATTTATGATTACTAATAGGAATACAGCAAACTTTGATTTATGCGTTGTCTTTCCTCCAATTGCATAATTATTGCCATTGATATATCTACACACAAACTGTTAAGAGTTCCAACCAAGAACTCTGTTAGTATCAATGCTAGAATTTCGTTCATTGCTAAGACTGCAAAAAAACAAATAATTCATTTCTATGTTAAAAATTTTGTAGTGTGTAAAAAATAATTGGCTCGGAAAACCATTGCAAATACAATAAATAAACCCCGGAACCATGCAGCTAGGAGGGCAACTAATGAGGCGGAGGGTGGAGCTCACTTGCTGAGGAAATGGTGGGGGCTGTAGCGAAGCTGGGTCCAAAGGGCAAGGGACTGAATAGCTGGCATAATTGCTCCTGTGTCGGTCACTTACCTTCCCTTGAATTGGCTGTAGCCAACATTAGGTTTCTTGCTTTGGTGTTTCTCCATCGCCTATAGCTGACATTCGTTCATTTGCGAGGAAAATTCATGTCGGCTATAGCCGTCGCTCGGTGCAAAAGGATTAAGAACTTATAATTTTGTGTTGGTGGCATTATTATTATAAAATGAATCATTTTTTTAGGTGCCCTGTTTGACCTGGCTTAAAAAATAAGCAAAGAAAAACTAAAGATGAAAACCGTGAATGAAAAGCTGAATCAACCAAGACTTTCGTGTTCATTCAAAACTTAAATGGCATCTTATTTGTCAGGAAAAATTTGCTGATAACAAGAAATCAAATTTCGATAGACACTTTACGACTAAATGTGTGTCATTTAGTGCTAAATATCCTGTCGGAGAAAGCAGTTGAGGAAGCAGCTAGGAAGAAAGCAGTTGAGGAACTTCAGAAGTGTCAAGAAAAATCAAGCTCTATATTTAATTACTGGATGCAATCTTCCAACATCAATATTGCTAGTTACATGGTTAGTCAAGAGATTGCTAAGAGGGGAAAACCATTTACAGATGGCAAATACATAAAAGTAGTGTAATAAATGCATCCAAAGAGCTATTTCAGGAATTAAAGAACAAAGCAGATATTCTAAAAAAATAGAGAGTTACCATAGTCTGCTGAAACAGTGAAACGTAGTACAGTCAAAATGTCTTGAATATAACCAACCAGCAAGTCAAAGATCATAAATTGGTTTCAGCTTTATCAATTGCTGTTGACGAGTCATGTGACATATTTGATACAGCTATAGTTTCACTTTTTGTATGATTTATTTTGTCTACAGGTCTTAAAGATGAACTTCTAGCATTATTGCCACTCCTAGGTCAAACATATGGAGAGGACATATGAAAAGCTGTAATTGAGTGAGAAACATCATATTCCTTTCGATAAAATTGTCGCAATTTCAACAGATTGGCAACGGGCGAAAAGTGACAAACGTAAGAAACGGGTTTGTTGCTATTTTGAATGACAGCATTAATCACGGTATACTTACATACCATTGCATCATTCATCAAGAAGCGCTTTGTGCCCAGACATTTCCAGAAGAAATTTGCAAAGTTACGGAATTTGTGATTAAGATTATCAACTCGAGGATAGCTAAAGCTCTTAATCATTGTCAATTTTAAGAATTTTTGGTTGAAATGGAGAACGATACGCAGATCTTCTGCTGCATAACAGGGTATGTTGGTTATCAAGAGGAAACATTTTGAAATGTTTAGCTTCCTTATTAACAGTAATTAAAGCATTTCTGATTTCTCACTATCCAGAACTAATGAACGATCAGTGGATCCAAAAATTTTATTTTATCGTAGACATAACATCTCATCTAAATCATAAACTACACAGGAAAGGAAACAATTTTTTTCATGTTAGAAGTTATTTCATTTGAAAAATAATTAGGTATCTCTTTTTGCTCAAGTATTTGAAAGAGAAACTTTGATTCATTTTCCGAGCCTGTTGAAACATTGCCAAGAAACTAATTGTGATATTGACATTTAGTATTTCAAGGCAGCACTTTTGAACACAAGGGAAGCTTTTCTCAAAATTTTAAGGAACAGCAAAACAACGTTAACGTCTAAAAGAGAGCAATTAGAATAATAGCTGGAAAACTGCACTCCTCACCATCGAGACCAATTTTGACAAACTTAAACTTACTTCCTCATCCTTGCGTATATGTACATAATGAACCTAATTATCTATGTAAAAACTAATCTTCATAGTTTTACCCATAACTGTGACTTTCACGATCACCATCCAAGAAGGGGAAATGACATTCACTACCACTCTGTCAGAACTAAGCTGCTAAAAATTGGCGCTAAAGAAATGGGCATTAAATTATTTAATAATCTGCCCACAGAGTTAAAATGCATTAAAAGTATGGGCTGTTTTAAGTCCAATTTATAAGAGTACTTGCAACAGAAAATATATTATTCTGTGTAATAGTATTTGAATGAAGTGTAATGTAATTAAGTAAACTGGGTCCTAAAGAAAATTATAATACATAGTTGTTATAAGATAGTAGGCAGTTATAATATGGAGATGATTGTGATGTGCATATGATGTTTTTATGGTATGTACCTAAAATGATGTGCCTTATATCATGTGCCTTATATCATGTGCAATTATATATGATTTTGTCATTAATTTTATCCTGATCCTTGGGCAAATAATTAATAATAATAATAACATTAGCTTTTGTTGATAAACCTCTTAATGCTACTGTAACAGAATTAAATTTTCTCCTTTTAAAATTGATGGGGGCAACTTTGAAATGCAATTGCTGGATTTAAAAACAAGGAACCGTGGAGCTTGGAATTTGAACATCTATGTGCTGATGTAGAAATATTGGAGAACAACACATGTGAACTTAGTTCACAGCTCAAGTGGTCTGCTTTGAATGACATGGAGAAGGAAGATAGGTTGATTTTTAACACCTGAAATATTATTCCTGACTCATAAAATCAGCTGAAAAAACTGGCGTTTGATGTTCTTTCCTTATTTGGGTCTATATATTCATGTGAACTATCATTTTCAAGTGTGAACCTTGTCAAGAGTAAATTGAGCAGCCGTCTTGTTGATGAAACTGGAAATGTGCCCAACATTAAAAACAACAACATACCAGCCTTACTTACCCAAATTTTCCAAGGAGATGCAAGACCATTCTTCACATTGTTTGTCAGTCATTTTCATGATTTAATTTTATGAATACTTTACAATTTAATTTTATCAATAAATAATATTATCATCAAGTATGATATTAAGTTTTATTTAACATACCAACAATTAAACTAAGACTTAAAACTTACAGTAAAGTTAATTAAGTTGATTTTAGGGAGAGTGGTTGAGTGAAAGAAAATGTAATGTCTAGGATTGAGAAAGGAAAGGTGAGATGGTTTGGACATAAAGAGAGAGGATGAACAAAAGGAGGTAGATGAAACAAGTGTACAAGACGAGAGTGGATGGGAAACTTGGAAGGGATCAACCTCAGTGAACGTCTCTCAATAAGACTGAGGACACTTTTAGCCAAGGCCAGTTGAGGAGTACCCAAAATAATTTAATAACAATGTACGTATCTATATAGTTCAAATTAGAAAAATTTGCCTTTCGGAAGAAATTTCAACGGTTTTACTGTTGATATTTGGCTCTGTTGACTAATGAGTTTGTTGACCACTGTACTAGAGTAACCTTCTGAAGGGTAAACATTAAAATGTGGTAATCTTTCTCTATAGGATATAAAGTGATATAATTTAATTCTCTATCTCTTTGGTGTTCACCTTGCAGCCGTCCAAGACGAAAAGTTAATGTAGTAATGGATAAAACCCCTTTGGTGGGGGATATTGATGAAGACACCTTGGATGCTGACCATGACAGCAGGCAGCTTGGTCACTCTGTACGGATTCTCCACGGCAACTATCTGGATCTGAGCACTGACACTGACCTGAGGTTCCATCTAAGCTCTGGTGGGTATAATGGCTGAGGCTTAATTTTTGTCTCTGGCACTTCCATGAATAAAGATAAATTGATGTAACAGGTCTTTGGATGAAATTCTTGTGGTTAATTTGCTGTGATGGTGAAATTGATTTCTGAAAGCTTTTAGGGCTTCCGAATGAAATGCTCTGCTGAATTCTTCCCACCGGGTCTGTGTCTGTATAATT
Source organism: Ceriagrion tenellum (assembly GCA_963169105.1). Lineage (NCBI taxonomy): Eukaryota > Metazoa > Arthropoda > Insecta > Odonata > Coenagrionidae > Ceriagrion > Ceriagrion tenellum. The sequence goes on from OY720633.1 coordinate 21,966,629, forward strand.
GGCCAATCGGCCATGCTGACACTAACCTGGTCGAATGACCATTCGTCCCATGATGATTTTGCGGTAGATTAGGAACAGGTATTCCTCAAATTATATCATTTTGAGTTTTTCTGTACAGCAAACTATCAAAGTTCCAATGTATCAACAAATTAATCAACCAACTTCTACAAATATGTTACAACAAAAGGTTACACAACATGGGTCTCTATACATTATTGTCATAGTCGCCACCTGAGGATGACAATTATTTGTTGTAACCCAGGTAATTATAGCCCGTAGCCTCTTGTCTGTGAGAGCATTGTCGGTTTTTGGATGCTTTAATTACATAGTTGATAAAAAATTCAGTCATCATTGGATTCCAGTACAACCAGTCTCACAGTTGCTGGTAGCATTGAGTTTCCACGTGAAAACCAATACCGAATGTAGTATGAGAAATTAACATAAATCAACTTTCTGCCTCAGTTTCTTGAAAAAAATGTGGTGCAAATGGAAATACAATTAAGTACAAATTTAAAGTATTTATCAGAGAAATTTACTGCACTTGAGGACTAGCTTTGACTAGAATATCAGCCTTTTGTTTCTTATTTTGTACATACTCAATGAATATACAGTCCACCCCCACTTTATGATGGGTTCGACTTACGATGGATTCGACTTATGATCTGAGGTGATTTTGCGTGTGCTTTTTTAAATTTCAAATTTCGCAGATTTTGCTTCCACTCACACAATGTGTCATCCATTCATAATTCTAAACCTTATTTGTTAACGAAACATTTCTTAACATAGCAACATTTATGTATTCAATGTTACTAGTAATTAAAAGCTGCCGGCGAGGTTAGGACAAATGTTGCGATGTGCTACCGCATATCATCTCTGACGAGATAGCGCAACATTCATTATGTAGTCAGTATCAAATATATTAGGAAGAAAATTAGGGCTTTCATTAGTCATTATACACACAAAGTTTTACCCGTGTGAAACTCTGTAAGACGAACACTCCACCCAAAGAGTAACTTCATGTTCGAGTGTATTACTTACCAATGAAATGATACAATACCGTAATGGATATAGCTGTAGGTAGGTAATAAATCAGGCAAATGAAATGAGTTAAATAATAACTTAACACTATGATGAATGACAGGGTTGTAATGTGATGGCTAATATGTGTGAATATGCTTCAAAATTTAAGTCCCTTATGACTTCCTTCCATCCACTACCAAGAGATGCAGTGTCGCACTGCCATCTGGGTCGCCGATTGTGCTCTAAGGTATTGTCAGGGTCAATCTTTGAGTGTCTTTCGTGCGAAGTGACGTGGGTGAAGAAGTGGGTAGTTCGCACTGTGAATCTCTCTTTTCGAACCGCATTTACTCTTCCTGATTGTGAAAAGTTTGTGGTTTATTGTGAGAAGATTTTTGTGTATTGCGAGGAGTTTTTGTAGTGACCATGCCCCCCAAAGTTCATCCCAAGCAGAAAATAACAATTAAAACAAAGCAAGAGATAGTGAAAAAATTCAATGAGGGTGCTCGAGTTAGCACTGTATCACGTGAGTATGGTTTTTTGCAGTCAATGATATCAACAATAATTAAAGAAAGAGCGCCTGAGAGAAATCAAAGTGACCGATGAATCCACTTCTTTGCAAAAAGGAAGAGAGTTGATTTCTGAAATGGAGAGACTCATGTTACTGTGGCTCAGAGAGAAGGAACTGAAAGGTGACACTGCCTGGGCAATTTATATGCGAGAAGGCCAAACAAATTTTTGAAGATCTTCAATGCAAAATACCTTCAACAAGTTATAGACGGTACGAAGAATTTGGAGTGAGCAAAGGCTGGTTCGAAGGATTTAAAGGAAGAACGGGCATTAAAAGTGTTGTAAGGCATGGCGAAGCTGCGAGTGCTGATACAGAAGCAGTGGAAAAATATGTAGTGCACTTAAATGAAATTATTGAAAATGAAGGTTATTGCCCTCGGCAGGTGTTCAACACCGGTGAGACGGGCCTCTTTTGGAACAAAATGCCTTAGGAGGACATACATTACAAGGGATTAAGCATTAAGATACTGCCTTACCTGGACATAAGCCCATGAAAGACAGGCTCTAACTTTTGCTGGGAGCTAATGCTTCAGGCGACTTAAAACTGCGACCCATGCTCGTATGCCACACAGAAAACCCCAGGGTCTTCTAAAAGAACAACTTGAACAAGCACAATTTGGTGTCTTTTGGTGTTGCAACAAAAAAGCTTGGGTGACACGCCAAATTTTTAATGAGTTAAATAAGGCCGTCAGCCACCATATTCCACAGCAGTGGGGACAGTACCCCCCCTATGGACATCCACGAGTCACGGCCACCTCTATCGTGCTCTCTTTGAACAACCTTGACCAATCCTTCTTCTAACAATTGCCTGATCCAGTTGACTATGTGCGTGTGAACACCATGTCTTCTGGCTGCATAGTAAATTTGGTCAAAGGATGTGTTGTTAAAGGCTACTTCCACATCAAGGAAAGTGCCCAAACCAAACATCCCATATTCTTGCACCCCTTCTATCCAAGTGACGAGATTATGGAGTGCTGATTTCTACTGATTTCCCTTTATGGTAAGTGTGTTGGTACAGGTGTAAGGGATTGTCCTTTAGAGGTCTATCCCTAATGTACCTATCCACTTTTTTCTTTAATGCTATCAATATGAAGGATATAAGGCTGATTCCACGAAAAAGTCAGCCTTGGTGTAGTTTGTCTTTCCTGGTTTGGGTATAAAGATGGCTTTGGTGATCCTCCAGGTTTTGGGTACGTATCTGTATGCCAGACAGTATTGGAAGATTCTGACAAATGGTATCAGTAACAGGTTCTGTCCCTCTTGCAGAAGTGCTGGGAAGATACAGTCTTCACCAGCAGAATTATATGTGCTCAAGCTTGTTATTGCCTATCGTGTGGCATTGTATATAATGATGCTGGAGGCCAGTCTCTACTGCTGGGAGGCCTCCTCTGGCACATCTCAACCTCCATGGAGCCTGGAAAGTGAGTCTTCCACATTAGTTTTAACGCTTCCTTGTCTGATGAAGTAAATTCACCAGAGGGAAGCAAAAGAGACCCTGCCCCTTTTTCTGAGACCTTGAAAATAACCTTGTGAAATCTTGCTAGCTGTGGAACATCTTCCATGCTTTCGCAGAAGCTCTTCCAAGATTCTCTTTTGGAGTACTTTATTGTCGCTCTGAATCTCCGCTGGGCTGCTCCGTGGAGTTCCCAGGCCCTGGGCATAGTTGTTCTCGTCACTTCGCTTCGTTGAAGAGTTTTCTGCTCTCCTTACAGAGGTTCTCTAGTTCCATGCCCCACCAGGGTAGCTTTCAGCCTTCCTTCAGTAGACCTGGGGGTCCTGTATTTTGTCAACCTTTTTTTGGCTTCTAGAAGGGTGTAGTGTATGTGCCAGTGGTCAGACAGAGTGACCTCACCACTTTCCATTCGGCCACACTGTTAACCAATGAGTTGGTGCAAAGAGTTATGTCGATCAGTTCTTCCCTCACTCTGTTAGAAAAGGTGGGTCGTGATCCTTTGTTGAGTATGTATGTTTCTGTGGACATGAGATACTCGAGTGAAGCCTCCCCTCTGTTGTTGGTGTCACTGCTCCCCCACACACAGTGGTGCGAGTTTGTGTCGCACCCGACAAGGAGGTCCAATTTTTTGGTCCTGCAATAGCTTACCAATCTCTCCAGTTCCGTCAAGGGTGGTGGACATGGCACATCATACGGGAGATATGAGGAGCAGATAACCAGCCTCCTCTTGTTTTCACCGCCCCCAAGACTTAGCACGACTGCTACTTGATCCCTGGTAAATTCTGGTAAATGCATAGCACTTAGCCCATTAACATGGATACATGCTCTAGGTCTTTTGACTGAGGTACAGAATAATTTACCCTTGATTATATTTAAGCCCCTGACTCTGCCTGGGAAAGCCCAAGGTTTCTGAATCAGGGCAATTTTGACCTAACTTTCTGAGAAGATCCTTTGCAAGACCCCTGAGGCAGCATTACCGTGCTGGAGGTTAGCATGGAGGGAGTGGAACCCACCATGCAGGTCCCCCTCCTCCTTATCAACCCCCTCCATCACTGGGGTCTTTGGGGGCTCCTCGGGTCTGCCCCTCCTTCTGAGGAAGGTCACCTCGGCCCTCTGCATGCCAACGTGTCCCTGGAAGTTTGAGCTGGATATGAAGGTGGCAGACAGCTCATCGACTCCAAGGAACGAACCTCATCCCATGTTCCGTCTCCCTTCTCTCGATAGGAATCCATAGGGCTGTCTGAAACCCTGGACTGGCCTTGTTTAGTCTCTCTAGGAGCGTTTCTGCTTAACCCCTGGACACACCATCATCCTTCTCCTCTTGATGAGGCTGTTGGCATCGATGGCCTTGACAATGATCTCCCGGAAGGGTCCCATCTGTTTCACCGCCTCGTCTAGCCAGGTGGCGGAGTAGTCTTTCGCACAGGCAAACTCCACTGCCCCATTTATGAGCCTGTTGGCCTCAAAAAGTGGGACCTCCTGTTCGGATTGGACTGTGTCCCACAGCTTCTCCAGCCATTCGATGGTCATCTTATGCAATTCCTTGTTCATCGTCACCTCAGGGTAGGCAGGTGTTTCGGCTCTCGCCGCAGGATTACAACTTCCACCCTGGTTTTCAAGCTCTCGCTTATACCCGGGGCAAGGAAGAGGTGGGAGGGAAGGATTGGAAGGGAAAGTTAGCTAAACCACAGCCCCTCCGAGGCCGACAACAATGAGGCGGATTGAGGTCAAAAGGACCTCAATTGGGCCTCCGCCTCCCCGAAGTGCTCGTATTAGTTTGGTTGCCCCAAACAACTGAGACGAGTAGCCATCGGTCTCGCTTTCGCGAAAGACCTACCGCACATCTTTGTGGACCGAGAGCCCGTTACCCAATTATTTGGGATTGGGTATCTCTCTGGCTCACTTTATGGGTTGACGCCGTGCGGTCTGCCGAAGTACGTCCTCGAGTCGGGTACCCCTTCCTCAGGGTAGGCAGTGGGCACAATCGCCATCTTCCTCAGACTATTGGTGCGCTGGGCATAGGTTGCAGGCCCTGTTCTGGGTTTCTTGGCATCTTGTGCCATGTTGGTAGCGGTGTCCCCTGCGGTCCTACCCCTATTTTGGGATCTGTCTCCTGCCTGGGAGACCCGCCAGTGACATTGCCCCCAACATTTCTTCCCATGGCTAGGGGATCCGCAGGTCCCCCGGCAGCTGTCTCCTTGTTAGCACGCAGTCTTGCCTTCTCCTGGATGCGATGCTATCGCTCTGTTTTGTGGTGAGCCTCTTTATTTTGTTGGAGATGCTCCCAAGAGAATTAATGGAGGCTCCCGATTCCGACTCCACTTCTTTGGGAGACCCTGGTGCTTCCTTCAAGGTGGTCTCAGAGGAGTCCGATAATGTATCACCCTGCTCCATGGGCGTGGAGGTGTGACCTAGGGGTATGGGGTCCCCCAAAAAATCCCCCTGGGTTGATGTTTTGGGGTTCTCCAAAGGGCACCCCGAGGTTAGAATAATGGGGTTCCCTGAAGGGCACCCCTGGGTTGGGATGTTGGGAAACCCTGGGTGGCTAGTGTGGAAAAAGGAGGTGGAGCTGCCATTGGTATCACTAAATTCTCAGCCAGTCTGAAAAATTGTAAAAGTGCTGGTTCTTTGAAAACAAATGTGAAAAGGTTTCCAATAGACAACTTATATTACTCCTTAGAGGAATTTCTCCATGACAACAGTGTGTAAAATTTGTCTATCACTACGTTTACCAATCGAACTCAGGTGGATTTGGCTGGTTCCGCTCGGTATGGTAAACGAAACGGGCTAGTGGGATCGATATGAGAAGAGGGCTAACTCGGCCCACTTTCTCTGCCAATCTATGAATATGAACCGATTCCAATCGATATTTCAATCGATTTCGCATTGGTAAACCAGGCGATCCAAGTCTGCTGGCTAAGAATGTTCAGATCAGTCTGAGTTCATATCGATCAAAGTTCGATTGGTAAACGTGATGTATGTATTTCTAATATTTTTTTGATGAATCCTATACCATGGAATATTGGTCTTTGGTCTTGGAACACATGGAATATTAGTCTTTCGGCGATTAATATTATTTTTATTATTATGTATTTCTGTGCATTTTAAAGTCCATACCTTAGATTGAGTTTATTTCAATTGTCAAACGTGTCCTTCTTCTCTCTCTGTGAGTGTGGCTTGAAGTTTTGACATTAAGGCAATCCTTTACAGGTCCAAAAAATGTGGAAGATCTCCTACGCCGTATGTTTGAAGATGAAGTCAGTGACCATAAGGAGGATGAGCTGGAGAACCTTACAGTGTAGCCACTTGAGTAAATAAAATTAAGTGTATTTATAATCAGCAAAAAAGCAAATTGTATTAGATATTTGCTTGGACACGGAAAATTGTATTTGCTGGAGAAAAGGAGAATAATAGTTTCCTCAGTTGAATTTCATCCAATGTACCTATTCTGAAAAACATTGTTTATTTCATATGATGATTGGAAATCAATTATTTATTTTAGTTGTTATAATAAAACTTTGTTTTGTTTTCTTTGTTTGAGCTACTGTAACATTCCTGATATCCCACTGTTGATTGGCATTGAGGCTGGCAAATTATTCCATTCCACTCTGCTCTCTTGTTTGGGATGCTCATTAGGGTGGTCACTAGAAATCAATAGGTATTCCAATTTTCTCTGGCAGACACCCTAAATCTAAACCTCTAAATTATCTAATTCAGATCCCTTTACAACCCTGCTGTCAGAAGAAACTGCACCAAGGAAAATACTTTCACTGAACACAACACTTCTTTTCACAATAAGCTTGCATGGGCTTTCAGGGTTAATCAGGTGGTATCCTTTTCTTGCCTCTTCATAACCAACAAAAATACACTTAATGCTACTATCACCCAACGTTTTGCTTCTGACCTTCGGGACATGGACATATGCAGCATACCCAAAGACCCTTAGATGACCAACATGAAATTTTTTTCCGATCCACACTTCAAGAGGCGCCATTCTGTTCTGGGATCCCTGCTATGGTCAGCTGCCGTTGTATTCCTTCCCTCTTTAGAAACCCAGAAAAAACATACAGCAGTATTCCCCACCATCGTCAGATCTAAGATTTTTATTTTGTGACCTGTATGATTCTCAACAAGAGTTTTGTAAGCTTTGAACTTATCAATAACCTTGTCTTTCGTCTTCAGAAAGGCAGCATTAGAGTACTTAGTTTTGTCATCAATAAATGTGCCAAAATACCTGTGCCCACCCCATGATGGTTCATCCATAGAACCACAGATATCGGAATGGATTATACCCAAAATTTCATTCGCCCTGACAGCATTGCCCTTAGGAAAAGACGCTCTTGTTTGTTTTTATCTAACGCAACTCTCACACATTGCTAGGTTGAGAACTTAAATTAAAACTATCAACAAGACCCTTGGATAAACTGAGCATGCCATTGGGACTCAAATGTCCCAACCTTTTGTTCCACAAGTCACACTCTGATACATTACAAGCAGCCAAGGTTTTATGATATTTCACTTTAGTATTCAATTTCTAAAAACCCCCAGTGTCTTTAGCAGTAATGAGCAGAGGGGAAGATATTGCTACTCTTCCTCTGCCATAGACACTACAACCTTCATTATCAGACACAGTGACCAGCCTGGACGTAAACAAAGTACTTACAGATATCAAATTTGTGGAGAGATTTGGAACCTCTCACATTGTTGATCCCTGACAGCCCATTAACACCAATCAAAATGACATCACCTTCTTCTGCAGTCAGCTTTTGGTCACCAGCACAATATACATTTTGAATTTGAGTATTTTTTAAGTTAACCAGCCTTTCTTTATTGCCACACGTGTGTAAAGAAGCACCAGAATCTACATACCCGGCCATACCTGCTCTCACATCTGTCCCAGTCAACAGAACCCAAGAAGTAGGGCCACCACCATTCATTCATCATTCGCATGGCTATTTTGGATCTCTTTATTTTTACCTTTGAACCAACACTTGGACACCTTGTTACCAGGCCTGTTGCAATTATAACACACCATGTTACTCCGTTGGTACTTCTAATGCTCACACTGCTGCTGTCCCTGGCTTTGTCAAGATAATTGTGCCTTCTGCTGCTGAGGTACAGCACCAGAGGAACCATTGCCTCCCTCGCCAGCTTTGCCAGAGTGGTGCCCACTGTTGGGTGGTCTGGAACTGCTTCCCTGGTTACACTGTTGCCGACTTCCGATTCCAGCAAATAGAGCTAACGTTCCACTGTTAGCACCCCCTTGACCAGCTGCCTCCTCCTGCTCCTCTCGAATAAGCTGGTTTGACACTAATACTGGTGTCAAATCCTCCTCCCTTTTAACACTTTTTTCTATGAGTTGCCTCAGCCACTTGTACTCAGGTTCCGGAGTAGGAGAAAAGCTGCAAATTCGTCATCCAAAGGTTTACCAGTTTCAGCTATTTTGTGGATAATCTCTCTCACTCTCATCACAGAGGGAGCCTAAATTTATTCGGCTCCCTTCGTATCGAGCAGTTGGTCCATTAGGGTGATTCGCCTGAAAACGCATTTGTCATCAAACATATCACATAAATTACTCCACGCTTCGAATGCCGTTTTTGCGGTTCTGACAAGGATAATGAGATGTTTCTGCACCATCAAGGAGACTTTAGACCTTGCCCTAAAGTCTGTCTTCATCTCAGGACACTGCGGATGGGCCAGAGTGGCCTCTGACGGCGGAGCCATTATGCATTCTGCGAGATCGCCAAATACATTTCCATTCATTATTTCCAATTAGCCCAGTTACACTCACCTTCCAGTCTTTCTATTGGTGGCAAATGGCTTGATGCTACCGTCACTGTTGGTTTGGCTGAAACAGGCGTGACCTGACCTTCCATGGCAGCGACAAAATAAAGCTCTTTCACTCCACAAAATAAAATATATCACTCACTACCGCAAAAAAAGTGCGCATGCCCTTCCTAACCTCACATTTTTTAAAGTCCACAATTCGAACATATCAATTTTGATGCGCGTAAATTTGGTCGTTCCACAATTATTGTGCAGCAGATGTTCGCTCTGGGCCCATAACCCGGTAGAATTTAAATATATATCTGCAGGAATTCTTTGGATGTAACAGGAACAAGAAGAAAAACTGAACGCACACTTTGACGTTACAAAATGGAAAGGATTCATTTATTATTTAACGTGAGAGAGAATCATTACAGGAAGTGAAAAAAAGTACATCAACATGAGCCGCCGCTTGGGCGTGTGGTAGGGGGTGTTAGGTCACCAGCCGTGTAAAGGTGTACGTTTTTTGGAGATGAAATGGTGACATTTATTATAGGAGTATATTTAGTGGGGCTCAATTTTTATTATTTGCGGAAATAATGAGTATTTATACCAATCTGTTCGGTAGTGTATCTCTCTAATTTTATCGCATCTTTCAGACCTAGAGATGTAGTGAGGAGTCATAATATTCTCTATGTCGCTCTGAAAAATATCAGTTCTGAATTTCTCAAGCAACCTAATCCTAGTGTCTAGCCTCCTGAGTCTCTAAGGGCTCCCAACTTAATCCCTCTAAAAGTTGTGACACTATATGTACGCTCGTAGCAGTTTTTAACAAAGCGTGCTGCTTTCCTTCGTATTTTATACATTTTTTTTGGTTAAATCTTTTTGACCAGGGTCCCAAATGTTCGCAACGTATTCGAGGTATGGCCTAATCAGAGGGAAGTAGCATCTCTCTTTGACTTTTTCATCCGAGGACCTTCCTATTATACGTTTAACAAAACCTAGTTTCTTTAATGCTGCGCCACATAGGTTTTGTATGTGTAATCCCCACGATATATCAGATGTTAAGGTAATTCCAAGATATTTTACTGTATCTGATGATTTTATGTTTACTCCACCCACAGTACCTACAGCTATGGCATTTTTGTGATGACATTCGCAGGAAGTGAACTGTCGTGCATTTGCTGATATTTAATTCTAACCCCCACGAGGGCGAGGGATGTGTGATCCCAGGGTGGAACGGCCTGAATAGGCTCTTCGCCCACCAAGATCGTCATGCGTGGTGAAGAGCCACATCCTCCACGAGGTGCCCCTGGTTTTCGCTGAACGTGACGGATCTAGACCTGGCTGGTCGATAAACAGCTCCCCTCACCAAGGTTGCGTTGCTCCTCGCGCCGACGGTGACCGCGTCTGCGGGGCGGAGGGTAAGAAGTCGTTAGCGGGGAAACTCCGGATACAGGACGACCTCCGGTTTTATTTAGCCTTACCCATGCATGCGGGGCTGTGTGTGGGTGGACCGTATATTTCCGCAGCTACTCGTGGGATTATTTATGGATAAACCTAAAAAACATCTCTTCGGAGGTTACTGAGAAGCAACCTCAATCTAAGGACGTCAGTCCATTTGCCTCATCTATAAGGGATGCTCTGTTGGCGAGCCCCATCGGGGATCCAATGGCAGTTCCTCCCTTCCCTTATCTTACCCCTCCATGTCTGTGGAGCATGGCGAGCCCTCTTCCGAGTCAACTTGGAAGGCAGCACCAGGGTCCCCCAAGTCAGACTCTGGAGCTTCCATTACCACTTTGGGGAGCATCTCTAACAAAATGGAGCAGCTCACCACAAAGCAAAAAGAAAGGCGCAGCCAAGAGGAGGAGGAATGAGAAACGGCGCGCCAAGACAGCCTTAGCCACTGGGGGCAGCTTTGTCCACCGAAGGTGCGAAAGCGATCGGCAGATCTCCAAGGCGAAAAGAGGGCTCCGCCGAGAAATCTGGAGGCAGATCCCAAAAAAGGGGGAGGACAGCTGGGGCGCCCCCACGAACTTGGCGTAGAAGGCCAAGAAACCCAGGACCTCCACCTGACGGATCTAGACCTCGGAAAACTCAGGTTGCAAAAAACCTGAAAATGGCAATTGTGCCTATTTCCTACCCGGAGGTGATGATAACCGAGGAATGGCACAGGACTGCTATTGTGAGGCTGGAGGAGATGTGGGATACGATTCCTGCAAACGAAGAGATTCCACTCTTTGAAGCCAACAGGCTCACTCAGGTGGAGTTCGCCGGTGGCAACGAATACTCAGCCAACTGGCTGGTTGAGGCTGTAGGCAAAATGGGACCGTTCGGCGAAACCAACGTAAAGGTGATTGATGCCGACAGTCTCATTAGGAGAAGAAGGATGATGGCGTGGGTTCCGGGATTTAGCAAACCGGCACCAAAACTTTCATCGAGAAAATGAAGAGGTCCAACCCGGGGCTTCAAACCTCTCTCTGGAGGACCAATGAGAGGAAGGAGGTGGAGCATGGGACGAGGTTTGTCCTTGGAGTAGACGAGCCATCCGCCACCTTCATTACAAGTCCGGACTTCCGAGCAAACGTCGGTATGCAGAAGGCCGAAATCACGTTCCATGGAAAGGCGGGTGTACAAGAGGAGCCTCAAACGACCTCAACAACAGGTGACAATGAAGGAACCGGACTAGGATGGGCCGCACCGTATGGTGCTAGTTAGCGTCGCACCCGACTAAAGGTCCCATTTTTTAGTTTGGCCGACAACATACCGGAAACCCCAGATAGACTGGGGCAAGTATAGGCATACAATTCAGAAGTTACTGTCCGAAGCCCCAGGACATAAATTCATGAATGCAGATGACATAGATTCTGATGTGGAGTCTCTTCAGCATAGCATCGTCACATGCTATGAAACCAGCTGCCCCATAAAAACCAGGAAGGAAGGCTGCAAGCTACCCTGGTGGGGCGCGGAAATAGAGAATATCTGGAAAGAGACAAGATAGCTCTTTAACAAAGCGAAGAGAACAACCAGGGACTGGGAAAACTATAGAACGGCCCAGCGACAATCAAGCGCTCCAAAAGAGTATCTAGGAAATGTTTTGCGAAACTGTGGAAGATGTTCCACAACTCGCAAGATTCAACAAGATTATTTCAAAGGACCCGGAAGCTGGGGTTGGGTCTCTTCTGCATCCTTCTGGTGAATTCACGTCATCAGACAAGGAAGCACTAAAGGTAATGCTGGAGACTCACTTGCCAGGCTCCTTGGAGGTTGAGATAACATATCTAATCTAACCCCCACTACTGGCACCACGAATGAAGGTAATGTAATGAATGCGGCCTGGAATTTCTTCGCCCAGCATCAAAATATAGGTGTTATCAACTGGCCAGCTCGGTAACCGGACCTCAATCCCATTGAAAATGTTTGGGGAATAATGGTACAGGAGGCGGATGACATCACGACAGTCGACGAACTGGATGCCCACGTAAGGAAGATATGGAATACCCTTGGTCGTCGTCCTCGACTATTCGAGAAATTGATTGGCTCAATGAGAACCCGCCTTCAGGAAGTGGTAGATACAGGATGGGATGCAATATTAAATAAAAAGCTTAAGAGGTATATATTTTAAACGTGGATGATTTCATTAATAACATTTTAATATTCCGACATAATTAGTTCCGGGTGCGTCGAATAATACCATTAAAGTTATTCATCATCCTCATTAAAATATTGTTTAAGTTCCATCACTATTTTCGTTATAACCTTACTTTGACTTATCTCATTGATCTTCACTCATGATGTGATGCGCAATGCTCGGCTAAATCTTATAGTCCTGCAAATAAGAATGATCGTGCAATTCAGTATAAGACAAGTCAAAAACCACTTTTTAAAGAAAAGCCTGTTTCCCTGCCTCATGTTGTTTAACTTACTCGCGTGAAAATACACTTCTCCAAATAGTTTTCTTTGTCAATCGGCTGTAGCATTGTTCTATCTATAAGTATTCACTGTGCTACTAGGATGAATCTCATGTTTGATTTCTCTCGAAAGGAAAGTAACAATAAGGAGGAACACGCTACTATTAAGTAGCAAAAATCTATAAAGCCTTCACGTAAAGTAAGCTTTATTAATCGCAATGAATGTAAGGAAATACCATGGCTACCTTCATTTAGGGAGCAGCACTAAAAGTATTATGACGAGAAAAAGTCACGCAAAAAAAGTTACCCGTTAAAGTAAGATTAATAGCAACCAGAAGTTCTGCGTGAACTACAACACCTTTAAATTAAAACCCATGTAAGTATTTCACCATCCCAAGCAGTATTTATATGTTTTGGTACATCATTGTGATCGAGATATCTGTAATTCACCTTTTTTGACCCAAAGGCATCTTCAAATGTTGGAAAAGCGACAGCGGTGGCGCCAGGGCACTTCACCTCCAAGACAGTGTCACTGCCAATCAGTCCGTCTACAAATGGCAGAACACGCATATAGATGGGTTGATTACTCAAGTAGTGTGATGGAAGATGAAACACTGAATAAATACCGGAAGACAGTAGCATGAAAAAGATCGTATCAGCGCAAGGTCAACCGCATTCCTTTCCACTCCCCTCCGCCGCCGCCGGACAGCGTTGAACAGGAACAGACTGGTTCGATGTCATCCCACCCCACTAGCCAGACAAGGTCGACGTACGAGCGTCTGACGCAACCCAGGAGCAAGATTAGCTCATCGTTGGGGAGGATATAAAAGAACAAACGAGTGAAACTTTTAGCCATATATGTTACTACTGCAGTATGGGACAGGTCATGTCTCCTATTATAACCAGACCTCTGATCTACGATGGGAGGGATCAAGAGTTACACGAGTCAGTCTTTGCCATATTGCCTTTAGAAGACATTGATGATACTTATTAGCATGGAGTCCTCGATTACCGACGTGAATAGAAAAATTAGCCACGCCCCGAGATTTCTCTACGAATCATTGTGGAGGACGAAGAGATTGAATTCATTCCAACGGTCGAGCCATTATAAAGAGAATTACGGCGATATTTGTACATCAGACCTCACCGATCAACCGTGGTGCAAGGATGCGGAACATATTACTATCTACAAGTGCAGAGCTGGGCGGTGTGCATCAGCTTCGCTGTGAGGGAAAAGTGAAGGAGAACGTGAGCAATGTGTACAAAGTGTGTCTTCCCTCACCGCTGCTGGAGAACAATGACCAAAACGATCTTATCCTTCGTATGAAGTTCGAAAATAGATACTACGTTGAAGTGAAACATGGATAACACGATTGCTCTCGTGGGGCGGAGTATTAACTTTTCTGGCTTCCGGAATCCATTTACTAAAGTTATTGAGCGGTTCAACGTGTCCACAGTGAAACAGTTAAAACTCAAAGGTGAAATGTTGGAGAAAGCCATGAATCCAGAAACATCTATCGTATGCAATGTGTACGAAATACATCATGATAACGTCATAGCGTTGGATGGTTTCACGCTACCTTTACCAGAAGGATCAGAAATTGTGGAACGTGATAGTGGTTCTCGTGTATCAAAAGGATCGAAAAATATCCATGTGAGCCTCGGATTGACCTGTGATGAACCAGATAGTGTGCGCCCAGTGACATTTACAACGGGACAAAAATAAACTATGGACAGACAAACGAGGAAAAAGGAGAATTGATTCATTCTTATATCTTTATTCTCAATGCTGTATCATCAGATATTACTTTGTTTTAAATAAAATATAGCAGTTGGAGACGGAAGACTACGAGGATGTGCTAAGGAAGAAGTGCTGGGCACAAAGGAAAAAAACCAGAAATCCGCGATCGGAGATGAAAAGTAGTACATAATCTCCAATTTCAATCCTGCACCGCATGGGTTCCCATTCCACAAAATTACCCCCCTTCCAAGGCTGCCCATCACTGGTTCCCCCTTACTCTCATTCGCAACTTTCACTTGTGGCCTTGCCGAAAACTTCCCCCCCGAGGTAACAAATCGCCTCTTTTCCTCTGCTCACCCTTTCCACTCTCCCACCGTCTGAACTTCCCCTCCTACGACGGAAACCGCTAATAGGTCTCTTTTGATATAGACCGTGGTCTTGAGAGGTTCTACTCTTGTTGTCTCGTATAGTTGGTGATTGATTTTGAAACTTAGACAGAACAGGTTGGCTGACCCTTACTTTGTACGTGTTAAGTTCCTGAAATATATTATCTCTCATTTGGTGATAATTTTATATACTTGATTGTTCCCGATTCCTCCTGTTTCTCTCACTCGTATTTTGGGAAGAATTTGTTTTTAGGGCATTCTCGGAGAGAGACATCTACGACTCTCCCCTCGATTGCTTCAACGGTTATACTGAAACCATTGAGCGAGGGAATGCGCGTCCTTCAATGCGCAAGTGCTACTGCGCAATTTGTGACATGGATTGAGGCAGGAAAATGCAATAAAGCTACATTTTTCGGGAGGGGGACAATGAAGTTCCTTCTTCAAAGAGATGAAAGTACGCCCCGTGAGATTGGAGAAAAATTCGCACTCCTCGCTAAATGCGAAGAGAGCGGTCGCTCCCTCAATGATGGCCTCCAAAGCGGGGAGAAGCTCAGCGTAAGAGATGAATCCACTGTAGAAGGAAGTCTCAGGTCTTGAAACCGAAGCTTCTTTCCCCAGCAACATGTTTCTTGAAAGTGCCCCAAAAAAGGCGGTCGGAATCAACGTCGACGACTTCAAGCTCCGTTTTGCCGCCGCTTTGGTTGAAACTCACGGATGCAACGATCTGCATTCTGCGACTGATTCTTCTCTAATAATCACCTCCTCTCCCCGTGCGCTGTATTTATTCTAGAACTGCAACTCTGGGCTCGGGGATGGCACCTCGTATCACTCCTCACCCCACCAAAGGTGAATCGAAACAGCTCCAAGGTGCGGCAGTTGTTGAGGTGTGGGGTTATGTGATTGAATTTGATGAGGAATGTGTGTAGCGAGTGACCTAAAGATTTACTAACTACATACAAGCAACAATATTCCCCGCAAATGTCAGAATGAAAGCTTTGTATCTGAACGCGATTGTGAGCGCAGTAGAAAGGCTTTAAAAAATCCAAAATTTTAGGAACATAGGGGCTTAATCCGTACGAGTCGAAGTATTCTGCAAATTGATTATATATGTAAATAGCTACCCAATGAGAACCTGGATAACTAGCCGGATCTAAATTAACTACGAATATGCCATTTTTCGGTGAGTGTGGTAACTTGTCGGAAGGATACACTCCGCGAAATAATTCACCCAATCTGTTACGTAATAGTCTATCGATTTGACCGCTATCCATAACTTAAAATTTGTGATAATCTTCCTGTTTTTCTTAATTTCTAGTGTAGCATCATATTCAGCGAAGACCAAGCACATCACGGTTTTAGCCAATTTGTTTTTAAATCTCGCCTCTATTCTCACCACACCTGAATCCCTTAAACTTACATAGTCCTCGTTACCTGAATCGTCCGGTGTGAGATCGAATACTGACATAAAATAACCGTGTCCAAACATATCGTAAGTGATTTGATTTCCCTTATCGTGATGCTTTATTCCACTACCGGCGAAAATTGTATCATACGCTCGTGCCCAATACTTTTTGCTGCTGAAATTGTATTCCAGTCCCTCAGAAGGAATCTGAACTCCGTTCACAAAGAGCGAAAAATTCTAGAGTGAGTAGTGAGAGAGTGCAAGTGGATTCTTATTCACATCACCGGCGTACGAATCGTTGTCGACAATTGCAAATATTATAGTGTTAGGTATTCGTCCAACGATTGTCAATACTTAAAGTTCGACCGCCTGAGTGTACAGTGAACTTTTTCAATTCAGTCCGCTTGTAGTGATATTTAGCTTTGTCTCGTTCTAACATTTTACTATGCGCTACTAATATCGAAGGATTAATATCATGATGCAGCACGTATAGCGTTGCGTCGAGTATTCGCAAAACCCTATCGTCCGCACCCATTAGATAGAATGCAGGTTTCGAGAGCATTAATCCAATATTAATGTCATTGTATAATACGCCATAATATAATAATAGTAATAATAATATAATAATAGTAATACGTCATTGAATAGCAGCTGTTTGATTAAATACGTCCACATGTAATTTACCATACAATTCAACCTCGGCACTATTCTTGAACCACGATTTTCGTTTCATGTACCCAGCATTTTTGCTATTGGTCTTGTTAACATCATCCCCCATGTCCAATTCCCAACCAACATTACGCAAGTGCGTTCTACTAGCGTCAGATCCATTTTTTAGAACGTTTTCCAAATAACTTCTACAGTGATAATTATCCTCGGAAGGTGTGACAAGAGTCCCATTGAAATAAACGTGACATTGCTCGAATAGTGAGTGTTGAATATTGTTGACGACGCCTGGCTGATAAGTTTCTGCATCGGTATAATCCCTTAAATTCTTCTTGCAAATCTTCACTTTGAGCTTGAGGTATATACTATTTTACTCTCTGTACGAGTCGCCAGAATCTTTAATTGAAAATTCAACGACCGATCGATTGTCCAACGAAGAAATGGGTTTATAAGGCACCAAGCGTTTAGATAGAATGTTGGTCTGTATGGGTGGATTCGGTTGGAATAAATCCAACGAACTCAGCATATGCACAGCCATTATGAAAAAATATCTTTCGGTGCGACCTTCTTCGCCCTCTCGTTGAATGCTGTTTTTTATTACCACCTCGTGGTTTTATTTTAATCAAGCGAGGACGTTTTGTTATCTTCAATCTCCCCCCTTTGAACAACTTTTCCTCGGCCCTCCGCTTCAACTTCTGTCCTGCCTCGTTTAATCTATTGCGTTGCGTTTAATCTGTTGCGATTTGGTGCCAAGATCGCCGAGCGCAGCCTCTCCCACACTCGCGACCTCTTTCTCCACAGTCCTAAGTCCGCTAAATAGTAAAGGTTTTGCAAAACGCCATAGGCCGGCGAGAAAACTCTTAATATCCCTCCCCTTTTGCACTCGATATGACGCTCGATATATTGGTCCCATCTCTCCTCCCACCTGTCTTGCATAGTATGCATAATAACGATCCGCTACCGGAGCCATCTCGTTGCTTAATGACGAACTAATCAAAATTACTTCTTTTTTATAAAATTCAGCACCACTATTGAAGATTGTATCCCACTATGAAATGGAATAGGCTCACCGAGTTAATTGGTCATTAAAATCTCGAAGCTTTCAATGCTGTTCTTCTAGGCGTGGTAGTAATAAATCGGATTGAATACTTGATATCCCCCAAAGCTAGTATTGATTTTACTTAAACAACGGCTCAAGGAATCGCCCACAAACTGGGGCTTAATAATGTCGGTGTACACGTAAATGTGAAACGGGTCTACAATACTTCTCTTTGATACTTTCTTACCCGAGGGTGCACCTGATGTGAATTCCTTACCGGCCTCCTCATGGTAAGGAGCAATTAATGTATAATATACGTCTTGCATATCTCTCTATGTCTTTGACTGGATATATTGAATGCAGAAAGCGTTCGTACGAACAAATTCCTAAATGAGTCATACTTGCCTGGAAGTAAAGTACACGATATGTCTTTGCCTATGACCAACACCCCCGGTGATAGCCGGTCACTTAATCCTGAAGGATTGTCAGGCAACCGGATTCCTTACGGTGAATCACGTATTAAATCATTCATGATTTTTTTCTGCCTGATTAAATCTTGTTCTAGATATGGCTTGGTGAAAGCTGCCGCTAAAGATTCATAAGCTCCGCTCGGTATCCCGAAGAACGAACCAGCATCCAATTTAACCTTCACCTCCTCCTTCACCACCCTCTCCTTCACCTCCTCCTCCTTCACCTCCTCCTTTTTCACCTCTTCCTTCTTATTCACTAAATTTCCAGGTCCTCCAGCTTCTCCCCGTACCACACCCTTTCCATCTCGGGTTCTATTATCTCTCATCAACGCTTCTTTTCTAGCATTTCGTGAACGAACCAGACCTTCGATTGACGGAATCGAAATCTCCGCCAAGCCTACATGCCACTCATCATTCTCTAAATCGATACGATGACTCAGTTTTGTTCGATAATGAGCTATTGTTTTGGGGAAAGAATTCGCGAGAGCTATCGCTTGTTAGTGTCAAGTAAAACTCGTTCATAATTTGCACACGGAAGAAGCCGCAACCCAAGAGTTAAATGATTGTGGGTATCCTTTCCACTTTACGAAATATTCGAGATTGCGACCGCGTCCTCTGCGCCTCAAAATCTTCTCGATCCTGTAATCTGTCTCTGCGGAAACGTTCACCTAACTAACTCTTGCGCGTAAAAACTTCTGCTTATATTCTCACCATTCATATCTTGCAACTTGTAAGTTCGTATTTCTCTTGTACTATCTATTTCTACCACAATAAATATTTTTCAGGTGTAATTGGCAGTGTAACTTTAGCGAACGGAAGCCGCTCTTTGCTAATCCTCACGTGATCGCCGATTTTAAATTTTGGATACTTTTTCACAAATTTTTTTCTCCGGCTGGCGATCGCAAACGCATTCACTGCATTCACCTTGAAGGGTGCGATGCTTATACTCGAATGAATGCTATTGTTATAACTACTCACGAGTTTTGGAAGCACGTCTACGTAATTGTAAGTGGCGTATTTTGTAAAATACTTATACATTTTAGTTTTTAGGGTGCGATTGAATCGTTCGACGAGGCTGGCTTTTATATCCGGATTATTTGTGGTGTAAAATTTTACTCCGAGACGTGAGAGAAAATCTTTAAATTTGGCGTTGACAAATTCACTCCCCTTATCGCTCTGAATTTTCAACGGCTTTCTCTCGCGAAATATATCCTTCAAAGCGTTGACAATTTCATCTGCTCGTTTACTCCATATAGCTCTCGCCCATGCGTACCTAGGAAATAGGTTTATCACAGTCATAATGTAACAATACCCTCTGTTGAACTTCTTCAAACTTTGCAAATCATTCAAATAACATTTCCAGCACTAGTCAATGTATGTCACATCGTAGCGATTCCGAGGAAAGTTTTTCCTCGCAGGTCTATGTAGAGTATACGCCTCCTGAGTATTTAACCACTCGCGTAGTGTTTCTCGGAATCCTAGTTACTTTGTGTAATTCATCGAGTGTGGAAAAACCCGCAGGATGAGCAGGATCGTTGTACACTCTATCGATTACGTCGTCGCCCACTCTGGTCCGAACTATTTTTTTTATTTTGCGCCCACTTCTTCTCGGCTATACTCTGGGAGACGGCAACTTTGGTGACGTTTTTCCTTCCACCGACCGCTTTTATTTCGCGTCTTTTTTACGTTGGGTGTTCGTGACAGACTTTCCATCGCTCCTAGTCTTTCGTTTATGCGTCTCCATGTCGAATCTAAATCGGCGTTTACTTTTTTCACTTCATCTAATGATTTCTTTAATGCGTGAACCCTCTCGTCCCCCTCACCCGACCTTGTATGTGGTATGTTCTGAGCCAAAGGTTTTACTATCGGGAAGTGTATGGGAGAGTTGATGTCGGAAAGCGTGCTCATATATTTATCGAGTATTCTTTAATATGAATGCCACTTGTCTACGTCCTTGATTCCTTTCTTAGCCAACACACCTTTCATTTCCTTATCTAATGCGCTCAACCTTGCCTTCATATGCCCTCGCTCGAAAACTTCCGGGCTTACTACGAGCATCTTACGCAAACTCATTTCCCTAATAGGCTGCCTATGAAACCGCTTAAAATTGATACGAGTAACATTGATAAGAAACCACCTTTTTGTACGAGAAGCG
Source organism: Ceriagrion tenellum (assembly GCA_963169105.1). NCBI lineage: Eukaryota > Metazoa > Arthropoda > Insecta > Odonata > Coenagrionidae > Ceriagrion > Ceriagrion tenellum. Next base: position 21,987,205 of record OY720633.1, read on the forward strand.
CACGTTTTCTCTTAACACTCGTTCCCCGCGTTGCCAACTTTCTCAACGTATTAAGATGTTTGGCTGGTTTTCGATTTAACCTTTTTCTATCTTATGATTTCCGTTTATGGTATTCAAACAGCAGTCGCAGATTGCTTTAATTAGTCCGTCGTCGGAAGATTTCAGTATCGCAGAGTGTATTTCGGTTTTGCAGATTTTAACGCGTGGAGCAAATGCTTATTACTCTTCAATCTTTTCGTCGCGCACTGGCATGTAGACTACGCTTACGATGACGTCGTAGTCGTAGGGGAATATGCTCGTTTGAAAACGAAATCTATCGTCTGTGTCCTGCCCGAGGTCCAAGACCAAATAACCGAATGGATCTTCCGTCGATTCCTTATATACCCTTTCCAAATCCTGCGAATTTTTCGGATGCACCTGTCATGCCAAATAACCGAATTGTTATTGATCTCGCGGATTTTTTAACGATACTATATGTACTTTGCCTTCAGTGAAATGTTTCTTGATTGTGCGCTTTGGTAGAAAATATTCTGCGTAATTAGAAACAAGGATATGTTAAAATGATGACTCCCTCTCGTGAACAGTTTGCTCACGTCTTTACTATAAGCCCCTTCCCTCATCAAATCATCGATAACGCACAAGATTGGAGCACCTCCAAATTCCTCAAAAGACGGAATTTCAGTGTATGCTCAGTAGTTCGTGTTCTATATCTGGCTCGTTTCCTGGGCTGCAACACCATACTATTTCATCTGTGTCGTGATCTATCATACAATGTAAGTTTTCAATGAACTTCGTCACAAACGTGGTCTTTCCACACCCAGATGGACCTGCAAAAATGCAGGTAAACGGATGCTTCCATACCAGAGTCATGATTAGTACTTCACCATTTTCTATTCTGAAATATATATTTAAAACGTTTCTCATTTAAGTATTGATCGTAGAGAATTTTCCCGAAGCGCTTCCATGATTTCACGTGGAAGAATTTTTTTATAATTATCTAATATGCAAATCACATTACTTTTGACTTTGATGTACCAGTGTATGTGGGCGAGACTACGGAATTTTGTGAAAAGAATGGTGAAATGAACGAAAGATTTTTATTTTTGATGGAGCGGTAATGTAAATACTTATACTGATCCAGTGTATATATAACTTTGTGGTTCATTTTTGAAAGGTTGAGTTTCTCTCTCGCATATACAACAATATAAGAGGCTTGTCTTACCTTGGAAAAATAGTAGATGCTACCTGGCTGGTGGCTTGATCAAAACTATGCCTTCAAGTATTGTCATCATCCATAAATGCCTCATCGTGCGTTCTCTTTCGTGGGATTTATATAATGACCCCTAGCTAGCGTGTTTATACCATCCTCGCAAATGTATATTTTGTCATCGAATGCGCTTAGTGTTACCTTGTTCATTTGCATCGTATATAAGTCATGCTTTTTGCTTCGAGTAACGTTCATTTTACGAAATTCTGTCGAATTTTCTCTAAGACATCGTTCGTAATCGTCGAATTTCAAACCTTTTCTTATCACTGCTCGGGTTATCCCTTTCTTTTTTCTTTAGATCCAAGAACCTTGTACGAATACAGTTTACTTCTCAAACCTACAAAATGTGTCATAACCATTCCATCACACTCGTCTTTGAATTTACCAATTACTTTTTTGTTTATCTCTAAATAACACGGGTGATCTTATGGATAGTTAGATGTGTCAAACTCATTCAGATTTTCAAGCATTTCCCTGTCGATATCGTTAGTTTAAATTTCATATATTAAGCTATCAGTATCAGTGTATGGTAATGAAATGTTTCTTCCATACTTTGGTAGCATTGTTCGATAGTGAAAATTGTACATTAGGGTCTTGCTGAAGTCTAATACACAAAATCAAATGTATATTGGTTTATTCATTTTTATGGTTGCCTTTCGCATGTGAACGGCCACCAAAGACTCGATAAAGATCTTTCTATCAAGAAATTCAGATTTGTTGATTAGTTTTTGCAATTTTTTTCGCTCGATACTAATTCTAAGCGTATTCTCTTTCTAACATTCTCCATTATTTTTTCAAATACGGCATTATTTATTAGTTTATAACAGTCTCTGTGAAAATCATTTGTTGCTGATTGTCTTTGAATAGTATTTAGATCAATGTATGACTTTAACCAAGGTGACTGACTGAATGGAATGACTCTATGGATCTTTGTGAGTGTAAGTCCGAGAGAAATGGCTCGTTTCAGATTAACATAGTGAATTACATATTTAGTTTTGTTTTCGAGCATCGTTAGTAACTTATTATACTTTCCACCCGATGGAGTTTTGCTTTCTGAACAGTGGTAAATCGCTGTGTGTATCATGGAGGCTTTCCGGATACGCTAAATCAACCTCAAGAATGTATCCAACATCACTATGATCAGCATCAGATCAACCTCCAAATTATCTATTTCGTTCTGATTTAACTATCTAAAATTAGCGTAAGGTAGCGGCTTTGAGAGAGCCCATCCATACAAGTTACGAGCTTCGTAATACATCAAGTATTTAGACTCATTATCTGAATTATAATTATTCATGCATCAGCTGTTTGCTTCACAATAACGTTTACAGCACTGTGATATACCACCTCGAATTCCTTTCTCAATCATTAGAATCATATCATAGTCAGTTAGTAGTTCCAGTTCAATTTTTGTGTGTTTTAAAACAACTGTTGTTGTGTTAATTAACATGCTATCGAAAGTTAAAGATGGTGTAGTGAAGTACCAAGCAGGATCGAGTTTATAAGCGTTAAAGCAAATGTCTCCCAAGTTTTCGAAAATGTCATCTAGAAGCGTTACATCACTTTTCAAATAGACATCACTATAGTCTCCTAATGTTTGACATTTAAAAGATTGCCAAACGTTTTTTGAGTGTGCGTAATCTATGTCTGATATGTGATCATCCGTTAGGATATTATAGAAATGTTTCCTATCTGGAAGTGTGCGTTCATTAAGCCTATACAACTGGTATAATCATAAGGATAGATTCCTTTTCTTGTCACTACATTTGTCATGTTAGCAAATGTCTCATTCGTGAAGTTAAATATTGTAAGTTTGTATGCTTCAAAACATCAACACAGCATTCTTTTGTTTTGCTATACCAATGTATGGTGCTGCCCTCTGGTGGCCCTTTGTATGCTCCACGGAATAAAGAAGGCGTCAGTTCCCGGAGTTCCCGTATGAAAGCTGAACGAGTAGTACGTGTTTTAAACAACAACTCCTTCCTTCCACTGACGTTACGGTTTGAGTAGGTGAAGAAAGGACATCTATTCAATCCGACGACAGGTTATCGGCCCAGTCAGTGCCAAGGCGTTGTAGGAACTCGTAAATATTTGAGCGATTCGAATATTTCATGGTAAATGTCTGCTTCCGTCACACACCTTTCAAAAATTTTTTTCGACCCTTTTCACGTAGCGTATCGCCGCGAAATTTTTGTGACAAAAACTAGAAAGATGCCGGTATGTATTGATAATTTTATTTTGTGGGAATTACTAATGTACGGTAAATAGGAAATTTTTTAAGCTTGAGGTGACGTTTTTCCCGGCCGCCATTGCACTGTTTCCACTTTTGAGCGCAGCGTGCCGCGACAGTCGCTGAGTTGCGTTTACTCAGTAAAATCTTCCGTTCCATGTTATTCTTAACCGCTCAGAAAGTCGTCGCTTGAACGCTGGAAACACGGGACATTTGAAGTAATGTTTCATTTCTGGTTTAGCCTATGTTAACAATTCATTGCACTGCGTTACCAAGTCATTCATATGCCCTTATTATGCCTTTAAATACACTTCCCTTCCTGATTATAAAGGTGGAAATAGGAGGTGTAGGCATGTAGAGACGTATATTTTCTGGAAAAAAATCTCCCTCGAGATGGTTGGTGATGATAAGGGTGGTAAAAGGGGGTGTAGGCATGTAGAGAGGTATATTTACTAGAAAAAAATCTCCCTGGAGACAGTTGGTGATTATAAGGGTGGAAATAGGAGGAGTAGGCTTGTAGAGAGGTATATTTTATAGAAAAAAATCTCCCTCGAGACGGTTGGTGATTATAAGGGTGGAAATAGGAGGTGTAGGCTTGTAGAGAGGTATATTTACTAGAAAAAAATCTCCCTCTAGACAGTTGGTGATTATAAGGGTGGAAATAAGAGGTGTAGGCTTGTAGAGAGGTATATTTTCTATAAAAAAATCTCCCTCGAGACGGTTGGTGATTATAAGGGTGGAAATAGGAGGTGTAGGCTTGTAGAGAGGTATATTTTCTAGAAAAAAATCTCCCTCGAGACGGTTGGTGATTATAAGGGTGGAAATAGGAGGAGTAGGCATGTGGAGACGTATATTTTCTAGAAAAAAATCTCCCTCGAGACGGTTGGTGATTATAAGGGTGGAAATAGGCGGTTGAGGCCTGTAGAAACGTATTTTCTGTGAAAAATCTCTCTGGAGACGGTTGGAGAATGGGAGAAAGCGGCTATGAGACATGGGGAGATGACAGAAAAGGGATGGGGAAGTTGGAAATGAATAACAGCGACTTCATAAGTAAAACAAATGGCATTAACAACTTCGAAAATAGGCATTTCGAGGTCGCGTACCGTCCCACCCCAGCACCCCTGTTTCACTCCACAGGGCCCGTAACCTTGTCGACTGGGGATATAATAGGCATATTTAAATGACGTTATCGTAGCTGGTACTCGTAAAAACACGAATTTCTACACTCCAAAGAACGCTATTCGTCACTTTCAACCCTCCATTAATCACGAAAACTGTTTCTACATTGTCATTTATGCCTTTTTCACTACCAAATATCCCCACCAAGGGCCTGTGTACTGTCCCACCCCAGCCATGACCACCGAGAGTACAAGGCCTAGGCGGTGTTTTGTGACGTCACGCACTAGGGGCCGAGCGTCGCATAGCAGCCAGGAAGAGCTCTCTCTGGTAAAACGCTCATGACCGCGGCAAATGAACTTCACTGCGAGTGCTAATTCTCTGCTTAAAATGTTAAGATTTTATATAGAATTTCGATACTGCGAAAGTTAAAGGGCATCTTAAGCCAAATAGCAGGAGAAAATCATTCATATTCGTATCTACTTTGCGCCATAGAGCACTCGCATAACAAGGTACAATTAATGTTTTTGGTTCTGTTTGCAAAAATCAGGAAAATGCATGCAGACTCCTTCATTCTTTTGATTTAACCAATTATTTCTAATGCACTTGAAAATGTGCACAGAGTCAATAACAAAAAATAGTGGACGAGAAGCATCAGCGGGATGGGAATAAACAATACTCAATTTGGGAGTGGTTGCAAAGAAGGACATAGCTTTTCTATTAATGGAGTTATTGTCAGTAATGACAGCAATTACTTTTAGCCCAACCTTTTCCACCCCCATGATCACCTTTCTTATTATGCTATGGAGGGTGGTGGCGGTCATTGAATTAACAGGGAGAATGTGGATGACATCTTTATATGAAGACAGTACACTCTGAATCATGAAAACATGGGCACTTGAGGCAAGGCTTTCACTGTCAAAGGATGAACCAACGATGGAATTTATAATCCATGAATTTCTTAATGTGGATCTCATCAATCATTAATGTTACATACCGTTCGCCATCACTCAGATTCCTAGATTGCTGCTTGAGATAGAATAGGAAACTTTCCTCTTGCTGTTCATTTTCGGGCCCCAACTTAAAGGAAGAACAAATTTTGTGTATGCTTCTGGGATGAGGAAGAATGAAATTGCCCGATGCCCTCACAAACTTATATGCCTGTGGTGATACTAGGAAGAACATGGATGCAAACATATCATTTCGGAGCTGTACCTCATTCCTTCCTTCTTCTTTTGAATTAATCCAATTTGGTCAGAAAAAAAATTATAAAAGTTGTCATTTAAACTGTCATTTATTTTGATTTTGTCAATAGATTTTGTGAGTGAGGAAAATAAATTATTTGTATGTACATGGCAGGTGGCTTCTAACAAGTCTTAGAGTTCATACACTTCATACATAAATAATACTTTGTGGGGAAGATTAAACTTTTTGATGACACTCATTTCAATATTATCGATATAAGTTCTTACATTCAATTCAGAATCAATAGAAAGGGCATGACTTATTACAGGGCCTGGGCTAATATCGAGGTGAATGAAGAGAACTGTGTCTGGCTTTATGATTAAGTCCCAAAAACTTGAATGTTTATTTTCCCTAGCTAACAGCACTGCCTTCTCAAAGGAATTCAATTCTTGTTCTGCCCTATATACTTCCTGCAACTTGATGCTTTCTTAGATAGCAGCCTCAACAGCTTCACTCTCCAGTCGTTGCCTCTTTTCAACTGGAGATTCTCTGCTGGTACTTGGGGAGGTCAAGTAGCCGGGACACCCAGGAAATATGTGGGGAACAGCTCCTTCCTTCAGTCTGGCACGATACAGTGGAGCTTTCACACTCTTTCCAGACCTCTCATCGTGATACGTAGTTTCACGCATTATTTCCTCGGCGAGAAAATGAGCCTGGCAAACCTGTAAAAAATTAAAATATTGAGTTTTCAAGAAGTAATTCATATTTTGCTTTTTATTATATTTTTCCTTTTTATATGTATATTTATTCAAAAATGCTAGAAAGGCACAATACTTGCTAAAAACTAATACTCAAGAAAAACTGATTTCCAACTGTTTTACATCTAGGTTAAATCTGGTTCGAATCAGCAAAATGTGATTTGACTCTCTTTTGAAACTGATTTCCACTGTTTTCCAACCGAGAGGAAGTTCAAAAGGTGATTTTAATCTGGTTTCCATTGAGCCAGTTTCCAAATGTTTAGTGTTTGAAACTGAGATTTAATACTATGAAGAAAAAAATTAATTTGAAACAGTAAGGATTCAAATCAGTTGGAGAACAGAGAAGGTAACCAGTTTGAGAAAAACAGTTGGAAACCTACCACTATCATGTATGAGGTGTCTTAAAACTGTGCTGCTACTGTTTTCCAGGAGTTTCAATGTGGAAATCAGATTCAAAGGAATTGAAAAACAGTTGGAAATGAGATTCAAATCAGATGGAAATCAGTTTTTTCTTCTTGAGTAGGCTTTAATAAGTTCACACAACAGATTAATAGCAACTGTTAATGCGAAACTGTTTTTTCTTAAGTGCGTTCATAATGCTCCACATCCGAAGCCTTCGCTATCATCAACGTTATCAAATAATTAGTTTTTCACCTGTACTAACGCAGTGAAGCCCTTAAGCCAACATATTTAATGGTAGCGGATACAGAAAAAACAGCCACTACTTAATGATTTATAATACCGTACGTTCCTTTCCACAAATAATGAGTTCCAAACAAAACGGTCCTTCTATGTACTCGGAAAATGTTGGTATTCAAATAGACATCTTATATTGACATATAAGATGTCTATTTGAGTACTAGTTTAAATGTCATTGACTTCTAGTGTGCTCACAATGCAGCACGTCCGAGGCCTCGCTTCCTGATCTGGGTACTGATCTGGATATATCATCAACGTTACGCAATAATTACTCTTAGCACTATTAATTTCAGAAGTTGTTGAGACAACATATTTGAAGTCTTGGATCTAGAGAAAAAATAGCCTTTTCCCTACGATTTCTACAACATCGTACGTCCTTCCCTTCCCAAAAAATCAGTTCAAAACAAAGCAGGGGTTTTTTTAGATGGGGAATGTAGTTAGTTCAATTGATGCCTTACCTACTTAAAGCATTGCTTTTCAATGAGAAAGGTTAGGTATTTCCCTACAACGCACAGCCTCTTAAGTTAAATTTGGTGATCCCTACTTGTTTCCAAATTTAAGAAAAAACTTGACCGTTCGTTCCATTCTGTTTCAGAGAGTAATCCCCGCGGAATAGTGAAAATAATTGAGAAAACTTAGAATGTGAGCGAGACGAAGCAGCGACTTCAACGACGCGGAAATGCGTGAATACAATCATCCGTGCTAGTTAAAACTACTGTTAAAACAGACTTTTATATTGGTATATAGTAAAATATTATACTCTAAGGATATATACTTACTCTTGAGTGCTTAGATGGTTCAAAATCCTTCCTCGGAATGGCTTTTATCCACTTCCTCCGCAGCTCTTCGTCGCTCGGAAACTGAAATACACACACTTTCGCTTCCTTAGCATAATTTCCTCTGCACATTGGAACACAACACTTTCCAACCATTTTCAAAAACAAATAAAATTTTGCACTGAGAAATAACGCACAAAATAATAGATGTTCACCACCTAAAACTTGTAAAAAACTCCACTAAATCTCACAGAACGCTTTGAACAATCCACACCATGTGCTTCCTGCCAAGAACTAATCGTTAGGGAAAACCAGTTAATAGCTTACCCTGTATGCCCTGGCACGTCGGCCCCAAAGCACTGACGTCACGAAAAGTGAAAGGCACAGTGGCACGGCCTTGTAGTTTAGGTGGTCATGCCCCAGCACCCCTGTTTCACTCCACAGAGCCCGTAACCTTGTTGGCTGGGGTAACAAAGCGTATATTGTAGAGGTGAAGGTAGAAATATCCCTCTGTCGGAGCTTTCGCGAAACTGACAAAATGGCGTCGAAAAAGTCGGAAAAATGACGAAAATTAGTCATTTTCTAACGTGAATATCTCAAAAACCTGTGCCTTAATAACTTTGCTGTTACTTTTGTTTTGTACTGAGATTCTTCAAGAAGTAAACTATGTCACAGTCACTACCCTTAAAATCACCAATTTCCCGCAATAAGTGTAAGAAAGGTGTGTGACGGAAGCAGACATTTACCTATTTCATTAATTTGGATTACGAGGCATGGCGGCCGGCGTGTTCAAAATGGCGAGTTACGGAGAAGACGCAATCGACAGATCTTTCTCAATTCCCAAACTAACCAAGAAAAACTACACAGCATGGATGTGCAGGGTGAAAACAGAATTGTTATCGAGGGAATGTTATGAGGCCGTCATTGGCTACGAAGATGCTGACGGAGGAGTTTTGAGCCAAAATGAAGTTAGGAGACGTGCCCGCGCTAATAACTTAGCGATGTCCCTTATTGTGAGATCTGTGTCTGATGATTTGATAAATGATATTATCGGGTTTGATCGAGCCAAGGACGCGTGGGAAGAGTTAGATCGGCTGTGCAACAGGAATACCGAGTATGGCGCCATGGTGAAATTCCGTGAATTGAACTGTGTGATTAAGTCATCTGATATGTCCATGTCTGAGTACATCAATAGATTGATAAATATGCTAATAATAGATTGATAAAAATTTCCTTTTCGTCATAGTAAAGTTCTTTAACTATAAAATGACCATCATGGGAAGACAAGTTATGAATAAACACAGGTAAAAAACTTTTGCAATAATTCAAGGAAAATAAGGGATAATACTCGACCCAGCCCATCTTCGCCACAAACTCGATACGAACGTCATGACGATTCGCACAGCTATATTATGTGCGAGTCTTTACTGGAAAAATCAGAAAAGTATGAATACTCTTGATTCATTTGATTAGAAAATCTCATACCTGGACTTCGAATATTACCCGTATAAAATTTTTCCCATTTAAACCTATTTCGAACTGTATTCAAACAGTCATCAAGACGCGTATGCTAAAACTGACTTCAAACACGCATCTAATTGGGGAAAAAGTGAAACACTGACGTCACAATATAAAGCGTGTTTGAATACAGCCTGAATTCGCTTTGAAGGCACTTTCGCCGCCCGCGGCTCATGTTTTTACGGCTTCAAACTGTATTCTAACAGTCCTCCGCGCTTCCCCCAGACTGAATTCAAACCCTCTTCCACGATGGTCCCGGACTGTAATCAAACCGTCGTCTACACCTGCTCCCAACTCTATTCAAACCGTTGTCCACACCAGCTCCCAAATGTATTCAAACCCTCTTCCCCGATGGTATTGGACTGTAATCAAACAGTGGTCTACACTAGATCCCTACCATATTCAACTCTCCTCCACAGTATTACAAGTCAGTAACTACAGTTACTGACTTGTAATCCATCTTCCACGTTAGATCCCTATTTTTTTAACTGCACACCATTACCCTCCATATTGCGTACGCGACTCTTCGCGAGCCGGGTTTACTTGAAACAGCATTCAACCGACAAGAAGACTCAGTACTAGACCTTCTAAGTTCCAAACACTAAATTTCTAAGCAGGATGGGAAAACGATGAGGTAGATAATAACAAGTTCAAATGTCAGAAAAAATTTCATTTAAACTTTCCTTAAATATCATATTTAATATAAATATATAAATCATAATACAAATTAGAAAACAAAATTACAAACATTAAAAAATCATGACATTTAAAAAAAATCACAATAATAAATGTCACCATCAAAATATGTTTGTCCTTGCTCCTGAAAATAGAAAAAAATACATTACAGCCAAATATTAAACATAAAACTTTAACACTGAATAAGGTGGCAAGTACAAGATATACATGTGGCATTTGTGAATATGAGACCATCAGCAATAGAGTTGGATTCAAAATCTGCAGTCATTACAAAATCCCCCAGGTTGTCAAATAACAGTAATTTACAATGTTTTTTTTATAAGGTTTTCAAGCTGCAAATGGTTTGCCTCATTTTCTGATAGTGTTCTTGCTTTGATTCAATCAAAATTATACCAACATAGTTGCATTTACTGGAAAACATGCAGGCGTAAACAAGTCAGCCCACCCGACTTCGGATTCGAAGGGGAACTGTCCTCCCCTTCCAAGTTATCGCAAATGAACCATACTAGATTACAAAGTATCCTGTGCGTATGACGAAAGCCTTCCTCCTCCTACGGCGTTGCCTCAGAGGCAGGGGAAGGAGTACCACTGGTGGGAAACAAATTCGTGGCGGCACGGTTCGCCCTCATAGTGTCCGTAAATAGTTAGATTTTTAGCGGGCAAGGGTCCACTGTTTCAAAGACTGCAATTTCGGAAACAAGTAATGATGGATGTTCCTTACGCAACGTATAGAATAAAGATGTCGCCAGAGGTTGACCGTCTTCAATTGCCAAATTTCTGGCTGAGAAGTGAGTTTTTGTGAGCCAAAATTCAGGCAAGTTTCCTCATTAACCCAGAGGGATAAAAGTTTTTCTTTTGCATTGTATTTTGAAATGATATCTCCTGAACCAAATAAAGAAAACTCGAAATCGTTATCTTTAATAGTTAGCCCTTAGTTGAGTGATATGTAAACATGGGTAGAGTGAAAAGGAGGCCTCAAACGGTCAGCCAGGACACCCCTCTGCCATCACTACCATAACGCCTCAAGCACTCAGCATGCAGTACCCAAGGCAACTGAAGTGGAGAAACCACAGGCTCAAAGGAAGATTTTGGATAAAGACCTCTATAGACGGTCATCATCTTCCACATTCCTTGATATTCTACCTAATAATTATTATTTATAGAAATAACTTGTGACAGCTGAAATCTGTTGGTTGCCTCCCAAAAATCCAATCCAATCCACAGCTGAATATACACTACACCAAATCATGAAAACAGCAAATTTTTAATGTATGCACCAATCTGCAATAGGTCATAGCAGAGAAAAGGTATATGCCTACACACCTATTTTCAATAATGTATCCCGCCCCCATAGGTACAGCAGAATGCTGTGGAGTCTGGCAGAAGCTAAAACTAAGGCTCGCGGGGTAAATCAAGGTAAAGGTGTGGAGTTTTGAATGTAATCATCTTCGAGGACAATTAGCAGCAGATAATCTAGCTTCTGCAGTAGGCATCTAATACCCTATCTATTGAATGCAGCAAATGCAAAGAATTATCACAAAATGTGATGAAAGTTTTGAAGAACATGGACTCAAAGTTTAGATATTATCAGTAAAACACTGCTCTAATCAAGTCAGTGCCACTTCAGGAGTGAATTTATATGCAAATTGCAGATGGATCTTTGAATAGATTACAGTGTGATTCAACTGTTAAGTGAAGACTTACCCATCATCTCATTGAAGTCACCTCAGGAATTTCTCAATGATTCTACAGGAAAATGTGGTACTTCAGGTACAGTGAAACCTCTCACTTACGGACAGCAACGGTCCTAGAAAATGTGTCCGTAAGTGAGAGGTGTCCGTAAGTTAGAGGTGACCCTAAGAAAACATATTTTTTACGCTTTATTTTACCACGAAAACATTATACTGTAGGAATTTAAGGCAGCTGAAAGAAATCCTATTATTTCAAATATCACTTCTGAATAATTAAAAATAATTTGGAAATAATAAAATAACGTAATGCATTTACTCATATATATTTAAAATTCTCGAAGCATTTACACATTTTAATATGTATACATACAAACACGAAGCTCACTTATGCGTAAAGAAATCATTGATTTTGGTTTGTTTATTTCTTTTTGTAACAAATTCTTTTTCAAAATTTAACTGTACATCAATAAGGCTACTTAATGCCTCGCTGTTGCCTTTTGAAATGCAAAATTTTTTTGACAGTTCAATTTGATGCAACGCACCGGCATACGATACCACAAGCATCTCTTCCACTATAGACTCAGGCTCACTGTTATCACTTTCACTGATTTCGCCATCTCCTTCATCAAGAGTACTTTTAATAATTTCATCCATGTCAACCTCGTGGTCCACGGTTAACAAATTAGAATCAATGCTCACATATTCAGTACTTTGGCCAGCATCATTTAACAAAATGTCCAACTGCAAGCCATCTGTAACATCTTCCACCTCTGGTGATAATTCAATTTTACAGAACCCCGAGTTAACAAAACAATTACACACGGTTGAACTTTTTATGTTTTTGATCGCTCGAACAATCCAAAATATTGCATCAAGAACAGTTATCGACTTCCCCACACGAGTGTGGGAATGCCCGTGGTCAACTTTAGACATCATGCTTTTTAAAATGAACTGTCTATAGAGGACTTTGAAATTTTTAATGATGCCTTGGTCCATTGGTTGTAATACACTTGTAGTGTTTGGAGGGAAAAAAATTAATTTGATATTTTTTAACTTTAAATCGGGATGGCAAGGAGCATTCTCAAGAAACAGCAAAATCTTTCTTTTTTCCTGTCCAATTTTTTTATCGAGTTTTTGCAACCTCTCTGTTATTATCTCTGTAGTCATCCAAGCCTTCTTATTTGATTTCCACGTAATGGGTAGTTTATCTTTACTCACTCCTTTGAAGCACCTTGGATTTTCAGCTTTTCCTATCACCAGCGGTCTCAGAAAATCACCTTCCATGTTTGCGCCAAGTAAGACCGTCAGCCTCTCCTTAGACGCCTTCCCTCCAGAGCATTTTTCTGATTTTAGGGCCAGGGTTTTGTTAGGCAAGGCTCTAAAAACAATCTTGTTTCATCTGCATTGTAGATGTCCCTGGGTTCGAAGTTTTCTAGCAGCACAGGTAACCTTTCAATCCACTCCGTAGCACCTTCTTTGCACACCTCTGCAGCCTCCCCGCACACAGCTTTAAACACGATATTATGTCTTAAACGGAATTTTTCCAGCCACCCATTTGAGGCCTTAAAGTTCTCTATACCCAGTGCCACTGCAACTTCAAGCGCTTTTTCCTGTAAAAGTGGTCCGGAGACTGGCAAATTATTTGCCCTCACTTTCGTGAACCACTCGAAAAGAACAGCGTCCAATTTGTTTCTCGAAGGAATCACTTTTTTAACGTTTTCATTATGATTTTCCGTCCACAACTTCATGATGGTCTCCTTCTGCTTCAGAATATCAGCGATTTGAGTCTTACTCACACCAAAATGAACCGCTAATTTACGGACACCACTCTTTTCTTTATCCGCAAGTTCCAACACCTGCACTTTCTCTCGTAAGGAAAGACTTTTACCCTTCGGCATCGCGTAATAAAATCGAGATGGCCCCTAGCACCGTAAACAGTACAGTAACAGAACTGTCAAAACGCACAAGTGACGGCAAGGTGGCACAGTTGGAGAGGTTCGAAAGGTACTGAAAGTGCATGATCTGTCGAATGCCCTTAAGAGTTCTACATCCAACAGTAGAAGACGGCTGGTAATTGGCTGCGCATGAATCATAGGCAGCCGATTGCTCGAGGGCAGCGGTCACCCTACGCGCGTCTTACAGAGGCTTTCTTCGTGGCCGTGTCCCGCAACCCTCGGGGCCAAGGCCTCGGTGAGGTGCTCCTTCGTTTGGGATTAGCATTTCCAAGAATTCATTCAAGACACCCTTTTGTTTACTCCCCCTCTGCGAGTTGTGTTATCTGTAGACTGCTGCGTACGAATCATAGGCAACCGCTTGCTCGAGGGTCCTACGCGCGTCTGGGCGGGGTACTCTTCCGTTTGGGATTAGCATATCCAAGAATGCATTCCAGGACACCCTTTCGTTCATTCCCCCACATGCGCATTCTTGTATCTTCACAAGTTTGACCATTTTCCCTGTTCTCTTTCCCCCAGCTATTCATAAACGCTATTTTTCGAGGAAAAACTTTCCATTTTTGAGATATGGGTCAGAAAACCCATGGCGATGGTGTCCGCATAAGAGAAAAATTTTGCCCATCAAGGTGTCCGTGTCCGTAAGTGGGAGTGTCCGTATACTAGAGGTTCGATCCTTATACAAATGGATATCCTTCTGCCGGGGAATTGAATACTGTCCCTAAGTCAGAGGTGTCCGTAAGTCAGAGGTGTCCGTGAACAGAGGTTTCACTGTACTTAAATGACCAAATTTACTGGTTAGAAAGACCAAAAAATGCATAGGTTTTACCTTCCTACATTGAGGCTGAAGGCTCACAATAAATAGAATAACATTTATTCTATAACTTAAAAATCAATTGTTGTGTCTCTTAAACCTCATTCTTTCACTCATGATTTGAATTGCATCACATCCTTTGGTTCTTCACCATTATCTTAATTTGCCATACACTGTAAATTATTGTTGAGACAGTTCCATAAAAATTTGTATAAAATTCATACTCTTTTGTTTATCACAACTGGAAGATTTTCACAGATCTTACTCCATGAATTTCTCAACAGCCAGAAAATTGGAATCATGACTCAAGTCTAAGAGAATTCCTCACATTTGGGTGATTTTTCAATTTTGCCCATGATTTCTGCAAGATTTTTCTCCTTTGCGAGGTAATCTGCTTCCAATAACTTTGTTTTGTTTATCTCAAGCTCAATCTGAAAAAGATTAAAAGTCGTATTGTTGGTATATTTTTAGTAGAGAGGTCATCAGCACCATGGTTAAAATTCTCTGAATTCTAATAATGTTGAACTTACTTTCGTTTAATTTTCTTTAACAACTAAGGTCATTTTGCACTTATTGTCTGACATGGTTACAGACTAGGTCAGTGACACTAGGAGCAAAGTGAATGGTCACACTTTAATATTAGAGCCTAGCCTAATATGTATATGCTTAAGCTTGGTGGTCATGCAGGAATCAGAGTTTCCATCGTGGCTAAGTATCACTCCCATAAATATTGTCTCATATGAAGAATTGACCTCTTTCTACTGAGAGAGAAAATATTCCACTTCCCACTTTCAACATACCTTTTGCTGCATAGAGTTGAATGCTTCACAAAGTGCAGTACTGGACAACTCAGACCCAGCTATATACGTTGCTTCCACAGTTGCAGTAACAAGCTTCTCCACATACTCCAGGAAATTCTGCATGTCCTGTTCATTCTTACATTGCATTAAAATCGTCAAAAAATATTCATTCCTCATCTTTGCTTACTACAATCACTACACTTACAATCAGTGACTTCTTGCTGTCATCAAGTTTTGCTCTAGCAGAAACCATTTCAGCCCACAGTTCTTCTTGTTCAGACTCAGAGTTGAGAGTAGAGGAAATACGCTCCATTAGTAGTAAAATACTTTCCAATGTTTTCCTGTAAAACAATACGGCCATTATTTAAAAATTAATGAACAATCTTTCAACTATAGGGATTATAATTGTAAATAGGGAATGACAGGAGTTTAAGTCATTTAAGAAAGAAACACAGCTTTGCAGTTAATGGTAACATATGTTATACATACACACACAAACACGGACAAGGGCGAGCATCGGATACACGTATTTCGGCCACAAGGTGGCCCTCTGCAGCGAACTGAAGGGAAAAAAACACTAGCAACACAAGGTTGAAAGTCACCCTTGTCCGTATTTGTATTTTGACCACGCTCTTTTTTAGCAAGATTCTCCCAGAAGTTGGGCCCATTTGTGTGTGTGAGTGAGTGATTTTGAGTGGTTGTGAGAGTGAATGTGTGAATAACCTGGCATTCTTAGTGGGGTCTCATTAGCCCTTCGAAGGATCCCAGGTTATAACCCCAAGCATCCTTAGTGGGGCCCCATTAGCCCTTGCGAAGGATCCTTTTTTTTTTGGCGGGTGTAAGTGTGTCTGTGTTGGTCACTGGCGAGGAAGTCATTTTCCCATGAACCATCACAGGAGAGTATTCTGGTTGAGAGGCTGGGGTTGGTCACTGACGTTTACGTTAAACCAACACAGTAAACTTTCCTTTCTTTATTTTGACGAGTGGTGCCAATTATTACAGCCATTGGAGATTTATTATTTATTTGTTTATAAGATACAATGATGTTAATATGCTGTTATGGTAGTGACATTAGCGTGGGCCATGTTGGATGAAATTGGCACCAAATGTTGAGTTAAGAATTATGAATATAATAAAGTGTTGGTACGATATCTCCGTAATATTTTATGCTATCACGTGGAAATGATAATGATACTGTACATGTGAATTAATCTTGCTGTGTAAATGTAGTCCTCATTAGCATGAGTCACAATCGATATCCAGTGTATGACAAGAACGGAATTCCCCTATCGGTGGTTTGCACAGTAGAAATTTAAAGAGAATAGTGAAGCAATATAAATAATGTTAGATTTTTGTAAGTGCAGCAATTGTTTTTCAGTAAGATTTATCTCAATAATAGCTTTTACTATTTAAATGATACCACATGTCTCAAGGATTTTAGGCAAGACAAGTTTCCTAGGGTCTATTGATAATCAGGAAAACTATTTAAGAAACTGAGCATGGGGAGAGAAAAATTTGTAGTCAATTTAGTTAGTTTCAAGTCAAATCACGAAAATTCTTGAATTCATACAGTCCTCATGGTAGAGTATTTCCTCTTAAGATTTTAAAATGTGATAATATATACTAAGGAATTCAAAACCCAAACGTAAATGAACATTAGAGATTAAATATGATTCTCAGAATTCAATGTTGCACCATTTTTTTGTAAGTTTTAAGTTCATCAATCGATTGTGTTTATCACCCATTAGAAGAAAATCACCATGGTTACTTCCATTGGTGATTGTTTATTTACGTAATAATTTACCTCAAGCCATGGGAGGAAAGTGTGCAAATGATGGATTTGGAATTACATGATTTCTAATGTCATAGGAGAAATAAATTCCTGCATAACGTGTGACATCAGGTATACAGCTTTGCGTAAGATCTGCCTCCCAATATCTTTGTAGGAAAACTGGGCTCTCATCATCTTATAGGCATTCCACAAAGCTAAACATCACGGTAACAGAGTTATTTCTTATATATTGAATCACTATATTAAAATTAAATTTAGTTTTATGAAGGAAACAATGAATGAAAATAGGGAGTTAGATATAGGGTATTTGAAGCAACTAATAAGCTATTATGTAAACATGTTTACTTGAAATAAAATATTTTCAATGTTATCAATTTGATCAAATACTTCAACTTACATATTTCTAGCATTAACCCAGCATACTACACAATTTTAAGGTGGGCAGTTATCATTGGTTAAAACATATATTTTCTGTTGCAATTAATCTATAAGGAATTTGGGTGCATCAGTAAGATGAAATGACCTCATTATTCTGAATATTATTGGTGTGAGTGAAATAATTTTTAAGGGTTAGCTTATATTGTATAACTCTTCAGAATAATTCATTTTAGGAATGATATTATGTAATAATGTAATGTTTAAGTGTTGTATATGTTTAATATGATTTTCCTTTTTCAGAATGGAGAAATATACTCTTCAGAGTTGGTATGTACATCTTGTGCCATTGTTTTTGCTGTTTGAGATTCTCACGGCAAGGAGCAATTGCATTTGGAACTTGAAAATTTAGTGATTGAGGGTGGCATTTCTGAATCATTCATTTGATGAGCCAGGCCTTGAAATCAATCTGCTGAAGTATGGGGAGTTTTCAGTGACGGCTGCCCCCCCCCTCCCCCCCCCTCCTCACCCCTACCCCCAAAATGAAATCGTGGAAATGTAAAGTTTACTCATTCAGTTACAAAACATGAAGTCTATATGCCACAGAATTTGTCAATTACCCTGGCATTGAACCCTTGCTTGGATGAAGATCATTTTCTTCTCAATGGAGAGCATTGCCAGGGCGCAGTTCCAGTGACATGGTGTTCTGAAGGAAGGTCTAGATCAATTTTAGCAATGATGAGCACCTCTCAGGCTATGATGTTGTTATTGGGGTTGTTATTAATATTCTCAGAAGTTTCATTATTTGGCAGCAGGTGTATTGCAGATTGTTGCTAATAATGAACTGCAGTAGTGGCACTGCTCCTGCTATATTCTTAAAATCTGGCCTACAATACAAAACCAATAGTTCTGTTTTCAGTCTCTTTTTTTCTGGAATGTTGTAGGCCTTGACTGTTACATCTATTCTTTATCAGGAAACTTTAGAATATAGTTCAAAATTTGTGGAATCTAAGAGTTTTGCAGCTTGTAAATGATCCAAGAAATGGGAACGATTTCATGCTTCTCACACAATTCTGTCGCATACTTCCTTGGCATCAGTACGTGGACATGATACCTTCCTGAGTTTGTTTTCTGCTCTATGTCATTCTTGAGGATTAATGCCAATATTTTCTGTCAAGTCCCTTATTCTGTTGACTTCATTAATGACCCACATAGCACAAAATATCTACTAGATATCTACAGCATGTCTTCAATGTCTTGGATATTTTAAATATCTACTAGATGTCTAGAATATGTCTATTTTGAGCGACGACTCTTATTATATGTCTAGTGCAATTAGCCAAAAAACACCCGAATCTAAAAATATGTAACTGCTATGCTTTTTGGTGGATGGATAGATGAAGTCATTGTACACATGTGCACCAAAAAAGCAAGGGAAATTCTTCTGGCAAATGTTTATAAAAGCGATGTAAAGTTAAGAAAAGTCGTTTTTTTAATGATACAATGAAAAATACAAAGTTAAGGCAATAACTTTTCCAACAAAAGTTGTAGAAGATAAAAAATTCTACGAATTGGTAGTAACCCGATCAAAATCCAACTATTAGTTAACCCAGATGGTCGATTTAAACAAGGAAATCGTTCATTTTTCATTATTTAATTATTCAGCAGGTTTAAACCTCAGCATCTTGAAACAATAAAAAATAATAGACCTACGCAATAGCTATGAGATCCCAAAATTCTGAGAATATCATCCTTAATTCTGGGTAATGCATTTTGTTTTATGATTAGAAACTGTACATCATTGCCCAAAATATTTCTTGCATGTGAAATTTATGCAGATAATAAAGGTTATAGCAAACTCTTATGCATCAGAATAGTAATTTCAAATGTTTAATTGAGGTTTTATTTTCATTCAAGCTAAAATTTCACAATTTCTTGCCATTTACTTTTTAAATGATGGTATCATGGAAGAAGGAGGAGTGAGGCATCCCCCTCCTTCTTCCATGATGGTATTTCCTTTTTTTCCAGATGTTGTCAGAAAGCACAACCCAGAAGCAACTGATAATGAAATATCATCCATTATAAAATTTGGTTGAGAAATTCCAAGTCAAGACTGAGGCTGAAAGTTGAAAAATAAAATTTTGTTAAACCGAAACATATCATAACTAAAGCCCTGGTTACACGATACATTAACCCGTATGAGTTAATGTACGAATGCATGAACGCGTGAATGAAGGCGAAAATTCATGGTGTAACCACACCAACTTGTACGAATGCATGAACGCGTGAACAGGGAAATAGAACTTGTTCTATTCGGTTCATGCATTCGTTCATGAACTTGTACATGAACACGTACGGGTTAATGTATCGTGTAGCCAGGCCTTAAGTCATTTATCCTGAATTTTCCCAATGGGTCCAATTTGAATATGAATGTTTAGAAAATATCTTCTCAAGATATCTTGTAGTTATAGGAAAAGCGGACATTCAGATATCTACAATATGTCTAGAAGATGTCTACAAGTTATTACAAGATGTTTTCTAGATATTAGCAAAAGACGTATTTGATATTTTATAGATATTTTGTAGATATTTTGTGCTATGTGGGGTTTCAAACAGCAGATGTAAATTTCACAATATCAGCTGTTCTTGATTGTAGCTGACTGTCGAGGATATCCACATATGTGCCATTACTTTATGGAAAAATTCGAGCCAGAAGATAAATTCCTCGTCTTCTAAAACTGATGTCCGCTTGCTTAAAGACGAGATTTATCTAACAGGATTTTCTCTAAGATTAGCAAGCACTCAAATAATGGAAGCAATTGCAATTACTACATACCACATACAACAAGACTGAATAAAGACAGATGTGTGTACGTAAGTAAAAGTAGAGATTTGATAGTTACTTTGTACGTGGATTATCTAGGAGTGTGGGGGGAGAAGACCTCAGTATAGTTATTCAAATCAAAATTGAGCTCAAAGTTGGAAGTCGGAGACCTTGGTAAGATATCACATTTTCTAGGTATGCAGGTAACTCATGTACATGGGAAGTTACATTTAGACCAAAGAAAATACATCGATGAGATTATAACCAAGTTTAAATTTGAGAGGGCAAATGCTAGATCTGCCCTTTTGCCAGTTAATCGGGATGACAAGACTGAATCATCTAATCAATCAGTTAATAGCGAGAGATATCACGCAGCAGTAGGCAAACTGATGTATCTAGCTACCTGAACCAGACCAGGCACCAGTTTTACTTTGATTATGGTCAGTCAGTTCAACGAAAATCCAGAGATTAAACACTGGAATGATGTAACACATATTGTTAGATATTTAAAGGGGACCAAAGATTTGAGGATTTCCTATCATAATACCAAACCGAAGGTAAAGTTAATTGTGATGCAGATTACAATAGGGTAGAAGGAGAAAGATTATCCAGATCAGGACATGTTGTGAAAGTGGCAGGTGGACCAATATCTTGGATTAGCAAAAAGCAATCAGTAACAGCTCTATCCACAGCAGTATCTGAGTACTATGCCATGTGTGAAGTAGAGAAAGAGGTACTACGGCCAAGAATGATTCTAAAGGAGCTTAGGTTGTCAGAACTTGTCAAAGGTCCCAATATAATTTTGTGTGATAATCATAGTGCAATAAACTTTGGAGGGACTGGACTTGGCTCAGAAAATTCTAAGCACATAGATATAAGATATTGTTTCATCCAACAATGCATTGAAAGAGGAGAGGTAATATTTGAGTATGTTATTTCAGCTGAAAATTTAGCAGATCTGTTCACCAAAGCTTTGAGTGGAGTAAAGACCTCAACTTTTGTTAATCAGCTTCAATTAAGTCCATTTTGAGAGTATGTATTTATGTTGTTTGTTTGTTTTGTATTAGATTTCCTTTTGTTCTAAATTGTTTCATCAAGGAAGGGCATTGAAAGTATTTTGAATTTGTGTAAGATTTCCTTTGTTCAAAAATTGTTTTGTCATGAGCCAAGAGAGCCAATTGGGTTTCACAAGATCCTTTCCTTACCCTTTCGAAATATATTTTAGTTATTTATTAATAATTCCTCCCTATCTCAAGGACCCATTGTTCAAATACCTTACACGAAATGGATGTAAGAGAAATAGGCCTGTAGTCACTAGGGTCTTCCCTGTCGCCGCTTTTGAATATGGGTGTGACATTTGCTTCTCTCCAGTCCTTAGGGACTACATGATCTACTAATGATTTGGTAACTATTAATTCTAAGTAAGGCACTATGTCTGATTCCAATGTTTTATATATGCGAGCAGGAATTTGATCTGGTCTGGAGAATTTGCTGGGGTTGATATTTTTTAGCTGACATTCTATGCTGCGACAATTTATAATAATTTCAGGCATTAATTTTTGGGAACAAACTGGCTGCGGATTGAAAAAATGTGGTTTGCAAGTAGTGAAAAAGCTTTGGAAGAATGGGTTTAGCGAATTGACTTTTTGAAGACTGTTGGTTAGCTTTTCCCCTTTGATGTTCTTAAGTGTGTGTACTGTTGATTTATTTCCTTGAGTGTCCCTAACATGCGACCAAAATGCCTTGGGATTATTGTTCAAGTGCTCTCCCAGTAATTTACTTTAAAATCAGCTAACACCCTTCAGCATGCTTTTTTTGCTAAGAGTTTAGATATTTTGTAATTTTCGGTGACTGTGTATAGTTCTTCGGAGGATTTGTTAATTTTTGCCCTTTTTAACCTAGCAAGACATGTTCTCTGGTGCTTAAATGTTTTTCTAACCTCCGCGTTATACCACCTAGGCTCTGCATTGGCTCTTTTCCATTAACTTGTTATGTATTTGCTAACTACTGATCGTGTAACCTCGAGGAAAGTATTCCACAAAACCTCAGTATTACTGTTGATACTTATTTTTTGAAAATTAGTAAATGAATGTTGCAACTCTCGTTTCATACCTTTGTAGTCAGCCTTATTAAACAAGTAGATTTTTCTTAGTGGATTATGTTTCTTGATCATGCTCACAGAAAAATTGGCTTTAACTATCTTGTGGTCGCTTATTCCCTTATCCGTACCTATGTTTACAACCATGTGTGGAATATTTGTCGCTAAAAGATCAAGTGTATTTTTCCCTCTAGTTGGAGCAGTGACTAATTGATGCAGTGAGTGAGATGTGAATGTATACAGAAGTGACTCACAAAGGTCTTTGTCTTTCCCCCCAGTGATAAAACTGTACGTGTCCCAGTCTATGGATGGAAGATTGAAATCCCCACCGATTATAATATGACAGCCATTTTTTTGAGTGGTTAACTTACTGAGTTGACTTTCTAGTCCTAATATTGAGCTTACATGGGTATCTGGTGGTCTATAATATGCGCACACACAGATTGTTTTTGCTTTAGGATTTTGAATGGAGCACCATACGCTTTCTATCTGATCGTCAGAAAATGACCCCCTCCTACTAATAAAACAATCCTTCACTAAACCTTCACTCCTGCAATAAAAACTCTTCCCCTGTTCTTTTGACCCTATCTTTTCCATGAACTGTGAATTTCTTATTTACTTCATTATCTGCGATTTCGTTACACAACCAATGTTCCGTCCCTATAATTAAGTCTGCGTTAGTATTTTCAAGTAGATGGTAGAAATCAGCACTTTTATTTCTTAAGCTACGGCAATTTACTACCACGACAGAAAGGATTTTTCAATGAGCGTATTCCCGGAATGTGTATTCTCATTACAACTAGCTTTCTTAGGTATACTCCAAGTTGAATCACTGCTATTTTTTAAAACTGGCATCTTACTTATCTCATTAAGACTTGTCACTTTCTTGGATATATTTTTTATTACATGTTTTTGCGATGGTACCCGATTCAACCCACTAGCTGACTTACTCTCTGCCCTACCCTCTATCCTAAAAAAAGTCTACAGCGATAGAATATGCTACTCGCTACACAGCTAGCTGCCTTGGCCGTGTAATGGACACCAAAACGGTTCAGAGGGGTCTGACATGATTGGATTGCCGGCCGAACGTGAACTGAAAGTCCTGCCCTGAACCCCATTGAAAATGCATGGAGTGTGATGGCATGTGAGCTCAGGGATATGGATGTGCGGCCACGGAATTCAGATGAGCTGTGGGTTCTCGTAGTAGGAGCATGGGACAGAATAGGACAAATGCTCTTCCAAAATGTAATACTTTCATGCCAAGGAGGTTAGAATGTTTAATTAAAAATCACAGAGGATGAACTCCATATTAACATTTTCATATCAGATTCTAAATTATTTATTTGTTCTTTGAAATTCGGAATTAGTTGTTTTAGATGTGAATCATAAATATATAAATGTGAACTCATTATTGAGCTGTGAATTTATTGCATAATTTCCTTCCCTTTTTAATATATTGGCTAAGGTATGGCAAAAAAGCGGTCTTTCACTGCGACCGACCACTGTAGATGTTTCTTGAAGGCGGGGGTTCCTATGGGGGACCGGGGACAGAGTGGAGTGGGGAAGATGAAGCAGTCCGATGGTCAGTCTGTCTCTTCTTTGAGGCAAGGCAGGGGTGGGGTCCCCAAGTGGGAGGGTGGGGGTACCCAGCTTACTCCACAGCCTACACGCATGGAGTTCTTAGATGAACATCAAAAGGAAAATATGTCACACATCTTCCTTTGAAACTACTGCGTTATTCTTTACTGGAATTAAATTGGCCATTTGTGTTGTAATCTTGGTAGTAAAAGAATTAAAAAATCAAACAAATAAAAAAGTTACTATCCACGTTGCTTAAAGGATCCGACGTTTATTGGCCGTTTTCCAAAGAAAACGTCTCCTTCCATTTTTTTTTCCGTATAATATGCATGTGAAACAGCTAAGCTTGCTTTAATTTACAGATATTTTGCAAATACATATGGATTATTATTTTTTCCTGCTGGATTATGGGTCGACTAATAATTAATTCATTTCTTGTTCATCAGCAAACGACAGCTGAATGGAAAAACCACATCAAAAACCCTCGACTAAATGGAAACAGCTCAAAAAATACACCACTCCTACATGCCCACTCCCAGTAAAGAAAGAAGCGACCCTTTTAGGTCCCTTTCAGAAAAATAAGCCTTTTCTCAAACCAGGAAGGAGAGGAGGGCTTTCTTTTGTGTGGAATGTTTATTGCTCGCCCAGAAATGTATTTATGGGGTCGAAAGGGTGTTGCCTCAACACATTGATTTTTGATAATAAGAGTGGAGGCAGAATTCACTAATTGAGTGAACTGAAGACTTTTAGCGAATCTAATAAGAAAGTGACGCCCATAATATAACATGGTGCAGTCGTAGAGGATCGACTAAAGAAAGATAATAATAAGAAGAGATAACAGTTGAGAGGTACAGAAAACAAATTTATGCATGAAAATGGCATTCAAGCCCCCGCAACCGCTTAACTTGTCGATGGACCAGTTTCGGAGTGGAAGCTATTTATAAATCAGTTTGAGCTGTTTCTGATCGCTAATGAATCAGAAAAGAAGAGCGAAGAGGTAGAAGTGGCCCAATTTTTGACTGCAATATGTCCGGAGGCATTGGTGATATACTACACCTTTGAGCTTGCCATTAAAGTAACATTGCGAGGCGTGATAAAGGCATTCATCCCACATCATTTCATTTCATGCCACAAAAGAATGTTGTGTACCAAAGATACCTGTTCTTCAAAAGAGTGCAGAAGGACTTGGATCCAGTGAACAATTACATCACGGACTTGCAAAGGCTGGCATCATCATGTGAATTTAGTGAGCAGGAGGAGTCCTTGATAAGAGACAGAATAGTGTTGGGAATGGCCGATAAACAGTTGCAGGAGCATTTTCATATCCCTGACCTCACACTTGGTGAAGCGATTAAACACTGCAGGGTGATGGAAGAAAGCCAGGAGCAGGCAAGAGCAGTCGCTGCCACTAAATCAAACATCTTTGCACGCGTCGAAAGCATCGCAAAAACGGGAGACAGACAACACACCCCGCACACTGATCTCACCACTACTTGTGCCGCTGAGTCGCAGAATGAAGAGAAGCCTTATGAAATGGTCAGGGTTCAGGGTAAAACAAAGTATGGTAATAAAATGGATAAGGTATTGTGTAAAAGTGTGATTAATGTTCCTTATCTGTGCAAGAAATGTAATGCTAAACACATAAGGGCCACTTGTCCAGTTTTTGGGAAACAATGTTTTAAGTTCAAACCATTTTGCTGTTGGGTGTCTTAAGAAAGATTTTAAAAATGTTAACGAGTTCACAATAGGTACAGTGCATGTGAATACCCAAGAGTGAAAGCCTTGGATACAGAAAGTGGTCGTTTATGATGAGAATGTGCCTTTTAAAATTGACACCAGAGCTGTTATTAACGTTTTAGCGAGACGTCCTTAGTAAGTTCACAAATATCCCGGTTATTTCAAAGACAAATTTAAAATTAGAATCCTATGGAGGCTATAAACTTGATTGTATTGGTGAAGTGAGACTAACCTGCTTAGTAAACAACGTAATATATGATGATGACTTTGTTTTGGTTTATAGTAAGAAATGTAGTCCTATACTAGGGTTTAATTCATGCCTAAAATATAATTTAGTCCATCGAATACAAGCAGTAAGCAATTGTGATGAAAAAGAAAATTTAATTAAGAAATTCAAGGATGTGTTTAACGGTGTTGGTTGTTTTAAGGGAGAATACTCAATTAAGTTAAAAGAAGGTGCTAAACCAGTCACTATACCCCCAAGGAGAGCGCCCTACTCTGTGGTGCCCAAGTTAAAAGATATGTTAGATAGCTTAGAAAGACAGAACATAATTAGTAGAGATGAAAATCCAACAGGGTGGGTCAGTAATCTAGTAATAGTGGAAAAAACAGATGGGTCCCTAAGGCTATGTCTTGATCCTCAAGAGTTAAACAGAAACATATATAATCCACCATACCTGATCCCCACACTAGAAGACATTAAATTAAAACTGATAGGAATGTCCTAATTCACTGTAATTGATCTCAAAAATGGGGTTTTGGCATATTAAATTAACAGAGGAGTCAAGTAACCTGAGTCAATTCAGTACACCAAAGGGATGTTTCAAATTTAACCTCCTACCATTTGGATTAAAAATTGCTCCAGAGTTATTTCATTCATACAAGAGTAATCCAATAAAACTTTGGAAATATTGATAGTGAGGTAGTTTATTTTGATGACCTAATGATGTGTGTCCCTACATTAGAAAAATGCGACAAGGTACTGACAGAAGTTCTTTTAAGAGCTCGAGAACTTGGTGTAAAATTTAATCCTAACATGCTTCAGTATCGGCTACGAGAAGTAAAATACCTTGGACAGTGTTTCAGTGCTAAAGGTGTAACAGCTGATCCTACTCATGTACCTAGCTAATATTTTAAAATTACCCAGTCCAACACATAAGAAAGAATTGCAAAAAAACGTTGGGAATGTTTCCGGGAATACATTCCTAATATGGCACTAGTAACAGCTCCTTTAAGAGAATTACTAAAAAATGACACAGCCTGGGAGTGGTTACCAGCACACCAAAAGAGTTTGGATGAATTGAAAGTATTATTGTCAAACCCACCCCTTTTACCTACTTTTGATCCATCCAAGGATATAATAATACACACAGATGTGTCAAAAGATAGCATTGGAGGCTGTTTGTTACAGGATAATAGACCTATATCTTTTGTGTCAGGGAGTTTAACGCTAGCTGAGCAGCAATATGCACTGGTAGAAAAAGAAATGCTCAATGTGGTATAATGTGTTAAAAATTTCATAGCATGGTTTATGGGCATTCATTTACAGTATTTAATGGCTCAAAACCAGTGGAGAGTATAATGATTAAGCCCATTAATAAAATAATGTTGCCCAGGCTTCAAAGGTTAAGATTAAAATTAGAAAAATATAATGTGACAATAAAGCACAAAGCAGGTAAATGGTAATGTCTAGAGTTAAAATTAATGAGGAGACATCTATTAATGATGAAATATTAAGAAATACTAAACCTATTTATGTAATAAGTAAGGACATTGCCATGACTGAAGAGGAAAAGACAGAATTCATTGTAGAAACTGATAAAGACCCTGCTCTAAAGCAAGTCAAAGAGAAATATTTTAATGGATGGCCTGAAAAGAAAAGCATACCAGAATGTGTAAGAGTTTATTATAAGTTTAAATATGATTTATATGTTGAATGTGATTTAGTTTTTATGAATTTTAAAATAATTGTGCTAATGTCACCGAGAGCTTCTATGCTCCAGTTATTACATGAGAGTCACCTAGGAATTGCAAAAACTACGGCAAGGGCTAGGCCCTCGTTATATCAAAGTTCATGGGACCAAAAAATCGGCGGTTCGTAATAACGTTGTTCGTATTAATGTAGTTTTTATATAAATATCGCAAAAAATACCCATTTGCTCTTTTTTGACCTGTTTAATCTTTTGTGTTACAACCGTACCGTATAATTGCACGTGCTGTGCAATGGTATCAGACGTGTAAATAACAATCAAATTATGCGCATAGATGTGAAATCAAACAGTCTAATTTGTTGTTCGAAAATCATGCATCACGCTATTTTCTGTAGTAATCGTCGCAAGCCGGGAAATTAATTCAGCTGAGAGATTAATTCCAAGGAAAAACCGCTCGGCTGCCTGTACAATTACCATGTGGAAAAATTATTACAGTAGAATTCCAAATTTAAGTACATCGATTTTATGGAAAATTTGATTTCGCGCAAGTTAGTGAGTGGTCCCAACTGATTCCTGAAGCAATATGGAATTTTTGTTTGACCTCATTATGAAATCATTATTTGACTTTACGTAAATGCGATGTTACAATTTTACGCATGGCTGTTTCAGTACCCGGTGGAGATATCGAATTGATTTTATCTAATGAAATAACAGAACTTAAAGAAATTCCGTCAAAATCGGCCAAATCCTGCCCGTCTTAAACGGAAATATTCATGATAATCCGTACGACCGTGAAATTCAACTGTACCTAGGTACATAATATGTGGCATTTAAATGGTATAATTTATTAGTTTACTGTCCCGTCTTTTAGCATGAAAAGTTATGGGTTCATGGTATTTACTAATTTACACTCGGACAGCTCCGCTGGAACTTTGACCTTGAAAGATAAACCCCCTCAGCAGTTCCGAGTGAAGAGATAACGCTCGCTTTTGGGTCCTCCAAAAGCAAGTGTGTCATCTCACCAGCGCACGTTGTTGAACGGAAGTTGATACACAGTTTGGCTTTACCATTAAAACAATTGAATTGAAGAACCAAGCCAGGTTTTGTATGCAAAATTTGTTGACTTCATTTCAGTTTTCTTGTAAATTCTGACGTACAACCTAACCTGTGTATTCACTGTGCATCCTATATTTCGACATGCATTTATTTGAATACAAATGAAAGTTTGTGTTGCATTTTGGATTTGCCATTTTCTCTTAAATGAAAGACCCTAAAATGAAAATTGTAAGTGCGACCCAGTGTGTCAATACACCGCATATACCTCCTAGTGGTGGTTTGCAGGCAACAGTATGCCGGCTCTCAAGGTAGGCCTTTCAGAAGGGATCCTAGCCTGAGTAGAATAGTGAAAGTGGGCCTAGGGTATTACTATGCTTTGGTTTCTCTTGTGGCATACTGGCAAAAATGTGCCAAAACTGACCGCTAGAGTGCCTTAACCATTAGCAGGAAAAGCTGCACGTGGTGCGGGTACTGCAAAGACTGATAACCTTGCATACTCTATTATAACTTACTGCTAAACATCAAAATGTTGCCTCGGACAACCAAAGCCATGATGGGCGACGGAAGCTGAATAAGGTTGGCCCATCAAGATATGGACTGGAAACGAACTGGACTCTCGGTACTTGGAATGTGAGAGGAGTGTATGGAAAGGAGCATGAGATGCTGAATGAAATGAAAGTGAGACGAATGGATGTTTTGTGTGTACGTGAAACTAAGCTCAAGGGGCGGGATGCTGTTACATTAGATGGTGGTAGTCTGGCATTGTGGTCAGGAGTTGAAGATAATGTACATGGCAGTCAAGGTGTAGGACTCATTCTTAATGAGAGAGCTATGTTACAGGTAAGGAAGTACGAGTTAGTATCCCCTAGATTGCTCTGGGTTCACATGAACGTAGGTATTAGGAGAGTTGTGATTGTGGCGTGCCATGCACCAGTGGATGGAGAGAGTGACCGTGTGAAAGATGAGTTTTGGGAAAAACTGAGAGAGATTTTGAATGAATGCGATCCTGGTGAGAGAATAATTGTACTAGGTGACATGAATGGCTGGGTTGGTGTGAGGTGGGATGCATCTGAGAGAGTGGTTGGGCCATTTTGTGACCCTTGATTGAATGATAATGGTGAAAATTTGGCGAGTGTGAGCTTGGAAAAAGAATTGTCTGTGCCAAATACATTGTTTAAACATAAGAGAATAGATACGTGTACTTGGCAAAGGGGCGATTGTAAAAGCAGGATTGATTTTGTTGTGTATGATGAGAGATTGAGGGAGGGAAACGAGAGTGATGAGGGGTGCTGAATGTGGAACAAACCACTATTTGGTACTCTCCAAAGTGAATATGGGCAGAAAGCGGGTGTCAAGGAAGAATGTTGTGCATAAGCAGTTGAGGGTAAAAGTGGAAAGTTTGCTAGACAGTGAGTTAAGATTGCAGTATGGTTGCATGCTTGAGGATGCTCTATCCTTTAAGCAGAGAGAATGGGATGAGTATATCAGAAACGAGAATGTGAATGATGCGTAGGTGTTTGAAAGGAGTGATTGTAGAATGTGCTGAAAGTGTATGTGCGAAAAGTGGTAGGAAGAATGAAAGGTGATGCTTGGTGGAATGAAGAGGTGAAAATTGCAGTCAGGGAAAAGAAAGAGGCATAAAAGAACATCATTGCTGCCAAATCTGAGGAAGAGTGTACTAAGGCCGTTTTCGAACTTGGCAAACGCCTAGGCCGTTTTCGAACTTGGCAAATCTAGCATCTTGCCTTGAAACCTAGTACGCATCGAAAGCTATGACGTCATGGACAAGTCATCACCAAGCGCCTAGTTAACTTGATATCAAGTTAACTAGGCGTTTGCCAAGTTCGAAAACGGCCCTAGTTAACTTGATATCAAGTTAACTTGATCCCAAGACCGACCGGGTAGAATCTTGACTTGACACTTTCGTAGGCCTTTTACGGTGGAAGAGACACCATGCGGCCTTCATTTCGTAAAACATACGAAAAGCGCTATCCGTGTCCATAATTATTGTGGGTGATGGAAGTGGATTACTTCTTTAAAATGCTTCCCAACCTTATACGGCAAAGTAACAGAGAATATTATTTTTTAAATCTTATTGCTTATGAATAAAATAATTCTCATATACCATAATATGGTGATTAACTAATATGCTTCGATTACTTGGGGCTGCGAAAGTGGACGACATATCGCTCACTGTATTTCACCAAAATCAACGTCTTTGTGCAAAAAAAGGCATCATAATATTTTTTGCCTGTATGAAAAAACACGTAACAATATATTAATGCATTACACTCCGAACTAACTACCTATGATCTCTGACTGTTGACTGATAAATACGCGCGTTGCAACTAACATAATTAAGCTGAAAACAAATTACATTTACTTTATACAGTCCCATTTCTTTGATGAATGCTGTGAAAACATCTCCAATGTTAACGTTATTATGTTCGTTAGCTAACAATAATGCTGCCAATGAAATTATGGCTACCTTAGAGTACTTTCCATCGGACCATAATTCTTTCATATAATTTCTTTCATCATTATTTCATTTCTTTTCCTTCCACAGTAAGGAAGATAGATTTTGTAGGTTCAATGAAGTAAACAAGGACGGTACATTTACAATGTATGGAATTATTCACACAACTATTAGGTCTTACTACAACACACATAAACAACTATCTTTTATCAGTATATTCACATTTGAAAAGCTTTTAAATATAACGAATTCATCAATTTTTCCGCAAAAAATAATAAATATCACACAATTATACGTAGTAATGATAAAATAGTATCCATTTGAAAGTTTCTTCACTTCTATTTTCCATACAAGCCCATATCATCACACCCCGAGTTCGAACTTGAAATCTAGCAAGCATAGCAAGGCCGTTTTCGAACTTGGCAAATCTAGCATCTTGCCTTGAAACCTAGTACGCATCGAAAGCTATGACGTCATGGACAAGTCATCACCAAGCGCTTGTTCACTAGCTATCGAGGAAAGATACCTAGTCAACGAAAAAGGAGACTTGCTATGCTTGCTAGGTTTCAAGTTCGAACTCGGGGTGTGATGATATGGGCTTGTACGGAAGATAGAAGTGAAGAAACTTTCAAATGGATACTATTTTATCATTACTACGTATAATTGTGTGATATTTATTATTTTTTTGCGGAAAAAT
This sequence comes from Ceriagrion tenellum, assembly GCA_963169105.1. Taxonomy (NCBI): domain Eukaryota; kingdom Metazoa; phylum Arthropoda; class Insecta; order Odonata; family Coenagrionidae; genus Ceriagrion; species Ceriagrion tenellum. The sequence goes on from OY720633.1 coordinate 22,019,268, forward strand.
TGATGAATTCGTTATATTTAAAGGCTTTTCAAATGTGAATATACTGATAAAAGATAGGTAGTTGTTTATGTGTGTTGTCATAAGACCTAATAGTTCTGTGAATAATTCCATACATTGTAAATGTACCGTCCTTGTTTACTTCATTGAACCTACAAAATCTATCTTCCTTACTGTGGAAGGAAAAGAAATGAAATAATGATGAAAGAAATTATATGAAAGAATTATGGTCCGATGGAAAGTACTCTAAGGTAGCCATTATTTCATTGGCAGCATTATTGTTAGCTAACGAACATAATAATTGTTAATAACGTTAACATTGGAGAGGTTTTCACAGCATTCATCAAAGAAATGGGACTGTATAGAGTAAATGTAATTTGTTTTCAGCTTAATTATGTTAGTTCCCAGACAGCACAGATTTCGATGTATCGCCTTTGCATTCGGATAACATGGCAATACGTACGAGAAGCCGTATCGCATCGTCGTGGATAGGACCCGTTGGCGAACAGTATACGTATGCGATATCATTGCGCGCGATGTCCGCTTCGAATAGGATTCTGTATACGGCCGTGTCAATGCGCGCAATAATACCGAACCACCACAGCTCGATGTATCGAATCTCGCGACTATCGATAAGCGCAGCATCCGACTTATAAATCGACAGGTCGTTGAGGACGACTTTTAGTAATCGATACGCTGCTACTATCGTACCGGATTTTTAGGATACACGGGTTCTTGATGGAAATTGTTTTTCTCCCTATCTGGAGGAAAACGATAGGGTAGGCCTATAAGAAATTTATTCACATCATAAAACATAAATCGTAGTTATACATAAAAGATATCTCACGTCACTGGAAGGCGAAAGTGGTATCCAACAATTCACTGGTAGGCTCTTGCCTCCATCAAAGATTGATTACAATGTAATATAACAAAATAATAAGCAAAAAAAATAACACAAAGTATGAGATCATACTAACATTCATGAAAAATAAATGCAACAAAAACACAACAAGATAAAAAAACATAAACAGGATACTCCTCGTGAAATCAGCAGACCAAAACTCTTCAAACACGTCTGAAGTGGTGAAGTTAGTTCCTGAAGGAAGAGAAAATAAAATAAATTAGTAAATGCTAAGAAGAGGGATTTTATAATCATATCACACAAAACTGAGCACAAGCCACATGGACAAGAGCAGACTCTCCTCCTTGGAAATAACTATTTCAAATGCACCAATCAAAGATTTCATGTTCAATCAGATTCTCCCACCTGGATACAAGCAATTCATCTTACAGGGCAGCATAAAGAATCAATGCCAGTGGCTGAAGCACAGTCCAAAGTTTATCAACCACCTTTGCAATGGTGAACTGCTCAAACCTCTCCTTCCTGAAGGAAGAGAAAATTAAGTTCATGGGTCACAGTGAACAAGAGGGGAATGGTTTTTACATCACTCTAACTTCGACAAATACTCACATGGACAACATCTCACTCTCCTCCTTAGAAATACTTCAAATTCTCCAGCCTCTTAATAATTTCATAATCAATCAGATTCTCCCACCAGGATACAAGCAATTCATCTTACAGGGTAGCAAAAAGAATCAATGCCAGTGGCTGAAGCACAGCCCAAAGTTTATCAACCACCTTTGCAATGGTGAACTGCTCACACATCTCCTTCCTGAAGGAAGAGAAAATTAAGTTCATGGGTCACAGTGAACAAGATGGGAATGGTTTTTACATCACTCTAACTTCGACAAATACTCACATGGACAACATCTCACTCTCCTCCTTAGAAATACTTCAAATTCTCCAGCCTCTTAATAATTTCATAATCAATCAGATTCTCCCACCAGGATACAAGCAATTCATCTTACAGGGTAGCAAAAAGAATCAATGCCAGTGGCTGAAGCACAGTCCAAAGTTTATCAACCACCTTTGCAATGGTGAACTGCTCAAACCTCTCCTTCCTGAATGAAGAGAAAATTAAGTTCATGGGTCACAGTGAACAAGATGGGAATGGTTTTTACATCACTCTAACTTCGACAAATACTCACATGGACAACATCTCACTCTCCTCCTTAGAAATACTTCAAATTCTCCAGCCTCTTAATAATTTCATAATCAATCAGATTCTCCCACCAGGATACAAGCAATTCATCTTACAGGGTAGCAAAAAGAATCAATGCCAGTGGCTGAAGCACAGTCCAAAGTTTATCAACCACCTTTGCAATGGTGAACTGCTCAAACCTCTCCTTCCTGAATGAAGAGAAAATTAAGTTCATGGGTCACAGTGAACAAGATGGGAATGGTTTTTACATCACTCTAACTTCGACAAATACTCACATGGACAACATCTCACTCTCCTCCTTAGAAATACTTCAAATTCTCCAGCCTCTTAATAATTTCATAATCAATCAGATTCTCCCACCAGGATACAAGCAATTCATCTTACAGGGTAGCAAAAAGAATCAATGCCAGTGGCTGAAGCACAGCCCAAAGTTTATCAACCACCTTTGCAATGGTGAACTGCTCACACATCTCCTTCCTGAAGGAAGAGAAAATTAAGTACATGGGTCACAGTGAACAAGAGGGCAAATGAGGGAAAATTGAGTAACATAGCACTGTTGCAGGAAGAGTATAACAAAAAAACATGCAGAACATTACTATCAGAGTAAGCAATTTTCATGTATTGATATTAAATACTTTAAATATTCATTAACATTATCAACTGAGTTGTTATCACTACAGTGGGAAGTAAACCCTGGAAAATCACCGTATTCACCAATAAATATCAGCAGGAAAAACTGAAAATTAGTAGACAAGCATAGCATCTAGTTTTCTTTACAAGCTTTAATAGGACGCAGTGAAATTAAATAACACGGCGCATTGAAAGCAGTTTACTACTCCAAATGAGAAATTATTGAAATTTTTCGTACATGAATACGGCATGGCCAGACCATAGATAAAATGACACTATTGCGAAATGGATTGAATATGCACTTAAGACACGTTCACACAGAATGTAACTTGAGAGCTTAGCGTAACCTATCATGCCGTAACTAAGGCCGGAATCTGTAATTCTGACAAAATTCAATTAGCTATAGCTTTAAGACAACAAAAATAATGCTTCCATCAAGTTTCATCGCATTCTCTTAATTTGAACTACCCAATTCTTACGTTACATTGAATGTGAACGCGCCTTTACTCTCATTCTTGCACTTACGCAGTTAAATTTTCCAAAGTAAATACATCCACTTACCTCACACCTAGGAACTTCTTCACCGCCAATCCAAGTTCACACGACGTATTCAAATACGACGAACGACTCTAATAGAAATATAAAAAAAATTTGACCATCGGGACAATTCTTCGCTGGGCACAGTAAATAACACTGCCAATTGAAGGCAGTTTGCTATTCTTAATGATAATGTTGTGAACGTGAAGGCGGTATGGCAACACCATAGTACAACATAATACCAAAATATGGCGAATTCGCGGAGGTATCCAACAGCCTTAAAGCCTGTCCACATTGTATTGAACTACAGAACTCATTTTAACTTGTTATGTTGTACCTAAGCCCGGAATCTACAAATAATTCTGAAAAAATTCCGGTAGCTTAAGGATAACATAAGTAATGCTTCCTACAAGTTTCATCGAGTTCTCTTAATTTGAGTTTAACATCCTTCAATTCTTACATTTAATTTAAACGCGCCTTAAGTCTTGTATTAACGCAGTTAAGTTTTGCAAATAAAATACATTCACTTACCTTAGATAAACGTGGTTCAAGCCTATTATCTACTCGCGACCACGAAATACGTGGACACCACAAACGCAGCGATCCTTGGATGAAGAGCTGCGCGTCCGGTCTTATCACTCGATTCAAGTGTACACCTCCGCCGTCGCAAAATAGACCCTAGCCTTCGGGCGCATCCAGCTACGTGCAGCTACGTTTCGCATACGAGGATCTGGATACAAGGCGTATGCTGAATGTTGTGGAAATGTATTTCTTGCCTCTGGCATAAATACAAGTGAGTTCACGACCTGCATCGTAATATTAATCATTCGCATACTTTATTTTACAATACGCGCAGAGTATTCAGTTCGCTGCGTTAAGTTTTTCCCCAAAAATCTTTCACAAACATCCGATGTGACATTCCTTGAGACTCGATCGTCGCTTTTTCGCATCCTTTCGCATCCGTATACGGAAACGTCTGTGCTGTCTGGGTTACAACGCGCGTATTTATCAGTCAACAGTCAGAGATCATAGGTAGTTAGTTCGGAGTGTAATGCATTAATATATTGTTACGTGTTTTTTCATACAGGCAACAAATATTATGATGCCTTTTTTTGCATAAAGACGTTGATTGTGGTGAAATACAGTGAGCGATATGTCGTCCACTTTCGCAGCCCCAAGTAATCGAAGCATATTAGTTAATCACCATATTATGGTATATGAGAATTATTTTATTCATAAGCAATAAGATTAAAAAAATAATATTCTCTGTTACTTTGCCGTATAATGTTGGGAAGCATTTTAAAGAAGTAATCCACTTCAATCACCCACAATAATTATGGACACGGATAGCGCTTTTCGTATGTTTTACGAAATGAAGGCCGCATGGTGTCTCTTCCACCGTAAAAGGCCTACGAAAGTGTCAAGTCAAGATTCTACCCGGTCGGTCTTGGGATCAAGTTAACTTGATATCAAGTTAACTAGGCGTTTGCCAAGTTCGAAAACGGCCCAAGTCTCCTTTTTCGTTGACTTGGTATCTTTCCTCGATAGCTAGTGAACAAGCGCTTGGTGATGACTTGTCCATGACGTCATAGCTTTCGATGCGTACTAGGTTTCAAGGCAAGATGCTAGATTTGCCAAGTTCGAAAACGGCCTTATACGTGTGTAAGACCAACCAACTGCGGGAAAAACGTACTTGTACGTTCGACCCTTTCTTCTTACCTGCTCCCTGAGCCCCTTCTTATCTTTATGGCCCAAAATCTTTCTTCCTGGAGGGGGACAATTGGCAATCCTCATTTCCTACCCGAATGATTCCCTCGGAAGGACTCCCTCCCTCACTCATTAACAGTCGAATTCCATTGCCATGAACTACTAACTTTTCTTCCTACTATCCTCTGGCGCTCTGGTAGTCTTACCAGAGCGCAATGCGGGTAAAAATCAACGGATTTCCTTGGTGTTTGGTATCAAATTAAACAGTAAATTATGAACAAACTTTATATGACATTTATTTTGTAGATTTTCACCGTTTAAAAAATTTGGCCAAATTAACTGATGTTCCACCAGTCCGTCCCTTATTGGGAGGGGCCTTTTCCACGGAACCTTGGGAAAAGAGTCGGGAGGGGATTGAAAGGGTCTTCTACCTGCTCTGCCCCTCGAGGCGGAAAAGAGGGTCTGGCCTCCTTCGAAAATTTCCCGCACACAGTGGAAGACTTACGATCTAGCTGCCGCAGCTGAAGGGTTAAAGAACCTCTTGACTAATTTATTTGAATTGATTTCTAAGGCAGAATTAAGTCGGATGATTATCCTTCGGGGAAGAGGGAAAACGAAAGGAAGATAATTTGGGTTTGACTTGTTAGGCCCGTTTGACACGGTCCAATATATTGGCCAATCCATTGGATATTGGATTGTGGCACGCTTGACACACACCAACTTCCGGCCCAATTTCAATACCACAATATCCCCGACAATTTCTCACCCAATATTGGAGAATTGGGTTTGAGGGAGATTCAGGGCGACAATGAGGGTATTTCTTCCTCCGAGACGCCTTCCATGTCATAAAATGAAGGAACGTGCCTGGTCTCAGCCCCCCACCCTCTTTTTCCATCCCCCACCCTCACAAAACCCATACACGATGTAAACCATGTAAACCTCCCTAATACTACCCCCGACCCTGGGATGGCGCCGAAGACGTCTCGCCTGCAAAGGGGCAAATTGAAGGGAAAAAGTGGATGATTTAGGATGAAAATAGTCGATTCTAATGTGTCAACACTTTAAAGCGAGATAATCTTCTGCCATATGGGACCCAGGGAACTCCCAGGGAAACTAAGGGGGCTAGGGTCTAGGGATTTTAGAGTCACCCTCAGGATCGCAGCGCAGATACTCCAAGTCGACCGGCCAGTGAAGACTCTTTTAGCTTCGCCCCGGTAGAGTTCGGAGAGTGATTTTAGAGGACCAACGGCCACCCTTACAGCAGATCCTCATAGGAAGTTTCAACTTCCTTTTTGTTGCTGCGATACCGGGGAGATAATTCAATCGTCCTCTAAACTACGAATTGTGCTAGTTCCATCAAACACGTCAGTAATGCCTATTTCCTGTAAACCTGAATTACCGACTTAATTTTGCATTTGGCACATCAAGGCATGCTTAAAAAGTAAGAATTTTTAATACTGCACATGCATGGAATGTCACGAGGAGTTATAAACCCAAAAAACAGCTTTGAAGGCGAAAAATATTTTAAAGAGCATTTTATTAAGTCTAAATTTCCAAAAGTATTAAAAATTCATCCTGATAAAATGATTAGAATTTCTTACATCCGTAGTGCATGACTAAAAGCTTAAAGAAACTTCTGAAGTTTTTGTATCCGCCCTACACCGCTGCATTTCTTTTACAGGAAATGGAAAGGAAGAATAAAAGTGACTTATGGCTGCACTTCGGCCGATCTGCCAGTGGTAGATCGGCCGAAGTGCAGCCAATTGTCACATTTTTCATAAAATACATAGTTTTTTCGTACATCTTTATTGTAATCATAGGAGTAGCCTTATGATAGCCTTTGTAATTATATTAAACGCATAATCAGGGGCGTAGTTTACGATAGTCAGTCTGAATAGCTGCTCTCCTCTGTACTAGTCGTTTAATTGCAAATCTATCATACGGAGCCAGAGGGGATGATAAGCTGCTCCCCTAACTTAAATTTACTGCCATTGGTGGGTTCCCTGACTCTTATCATAAATCCTGGAAACGCTCATCAGTACATATATTTTATACCCTGTAATTTTGAAATAATGCATGTTATATCTACTGTTTAATGTCATAATATTGCTAGTTTAAGGGACTAGATTTATTATATGTACGAATTCAGCATATCGGCGGCTATCCGCTCTGAGGAGAGCCGAACAAAGCAAGATCGATTTGCGCGACTGCCGTCTATCGCCGGTGATCGTCGTTCGAAAGCACCCTATATGTAATCACTGCTGTTTGAAATTATATTTATACTTGTTCATGTACTGATTTAAATGCTATATTGAATTTAATAAAGGCCGATTATATTAAAGGAATTCATCCAAGATATTTAAATTTATTTCAATGAACAACTGTAATGAAAAAAATTGAACGAGATCCAAGATTCGATTCCTTAGATTGAACGACCGATTCAAGACGCGGTCATTGTATTGAACGATGTTGCCCATCTCTAATTAGGAGGAGACATTCTCACAGAAGCATTGGCCATGGTAACCTTCGATTAGAAGGTCTCCTTCGACTCTTAATAGCCTAATAGGAGGAGAGGAGAGTCTCTCGTACTGAAATCTCTCCTTAAGGAGAGTTGGGAGGTGAAGGTCGCCTTCAAGGAGGATCTGACGATACGGGCCTCAATGTTAAAAAGTGAAGACAGCTAAGCAGACGACGCGTCGCGACGGCCCGAGAAAGCGCTTCAGGTGTCCGTGTGCACAAACCTCTCTCCTTTCCCCTACCTTCCCCATCCCTTAGCTTTCCCCTCCAGTCCCCATCCCCCTACCTTTCATTGTTATGCGTGTTACGTTTCATTGGGATATAAGGGTTATCATGGAAATAAAAGTCACACATACTGAAGATAAAAAATGCCAATTTATTCTTCCACATTCAACACAAAGCCATTTCAACGTAAAAGAAATACACACAATACAGAGCAATGGGCAAAAATTGCCAAAGGTAAAAAAGTAAAATATTCTAGGAAGATTAAAACTTGCCACAAAAATGTGGGATTAAGCAGCATGAGATCAAGCTAATGTAAGCTTGATTCGGGTACGTATGTAACAATGATCATAAGTTACCACCCAAATGGAAGGAAAAAGTATATTTGAGATCAAAGCAACTCAAGCATGATATAGGAAGATCCTCATGCAGGATCAAAACTGATAACGGAAATGAAATTAAAATGAAAGCAATGAGAGCAATTAATTGTTTTGAAATATAACAGTGATGCTATGCCATGGTAACAACATGTCACCAGGAACAAATTAACAAAAGAGCTTGAATGACATCACAGAATAACTGTATCAATACACTTTGAGATATGAGAAATTCAAGCATGATTTACACGGATGCCAAGGTACCACCAAAATGCGACGAACGTCGCGGAAAAACGGATTGACACAGTGGGAAAGGAGTCAAAATGACCAATACGGAATGACTTCACAAGATAACACACAAGAGTAATAATTTTAAGCGCACTTCTATCAAAGCAGACTTGTATGTATAATTCACTTTCATCAACAGCAAAACACGAAGTAACACAAAATGCCCTCAAAATAAACTTTTTTATTGCACTTCAATTCCTCATATAATAATGAATAACTGCTTTGGTTTACTTACATGCATTAACAGTCAGTTGGATGTACGTATTACACGAAATGATGCGGCGCATGATGATTTTAGAGTTCATTCACGTGTATGCCTTCACTGTCCTGTTTCAAATACAAAAATATGTATCATATAATTTAATATAATAACGTTTTTAAAATTGAAATTAGGTATTAATTTAAGTTTTTAGGCTTGAAAACTCACCTCAGAAACACTTCAAGAGTTTTCGCGACGTGGACGCGAAATATCGTGAACGTATGATGTCGAAACGCTACTCACAATGTCTGAAGTCACCTTTTTCATCGTTTTTGTAAACGGGTTTTCCTCTTCTTGAAAAACATGTGCTGGTCTTGGCTCGGGAGGCCACCATACGGAGGCCACTCGGGCCGCAGTGGCCGCAGCTGCTCTAGAGGGCGACATCAAAACTCGTTTTGATGTCCCCCCCCCCCCCCCCCCCCAGAGCAGCTGCGGCCACTCGTTTTGGGTGGGTGTCCATTCTAACTTCTCTAATTTGTGCACAGTAACACATGCTTTGTCATTTTAATGTTGGCTCTCATAAATTGGATATAATCGGGCTTGAAGTAATGGAAGTGAACGATATCTATTCCGGATAATGGTTATTATTATCATTTCATCCTATACTCTTAAAGGAAACCAGTTTTACCTTGATAAGGCATGTTTTGACGAAGCAAGAAGAGAGAAAGAATTGCAGACGACATCTATCATCTATTATTCACAGCATCAAGTAGTTAATATTTATTCAATCATTATTGAATACATATTCACCACAGTCTAACGTTAACAACAATAAACTACGGCTATTTGCGATTCGACTGAGAGTACATTTCGAGAGAGAGTACTCCATTTCTCGTCTCCGTATGGTTCGAAACGAGTTTTGATGTCGCCCCCCTAGAGCAGCGGCGGCCACTGCAGCCCGAGTGGCCTCCGTATGGAGGGGTGTAGACGGGAATAATGCTTGTACCCAATATTATTTATCATCTACTTGCAAGAGTTAATTAAAGAAATTTAAGATGGCAAGAATGGAGTAGTTTAGGAGGGAAAAGAGTATGCGCGCGCATTCAATGAGTTTAACCATAAACGAAAAAGTGGCTTAGGATTTTCTGTTGACGTTTTTTTCCCAATCTATGGATTTTAATGGTCCAAATTTATTATGGGAGCTGATTTTAAAGAAAACGATCGAGAGGTAGTAGACTGTTTTTTGATAAAAAACAAAATTTTGGCCGAGTTTCGAAAACTCATGAAAAATGCTTAAGAATGAGTGAAAAATCGACCCTAAATACTCTGAAATAAAAATTTCACATAATGTATTCCCTAAATATCAAGTGAAATGTGTCAAATGAACTATTTTCTATTACTCCTAGTGAGAGTAAAAATTAAAAAAAAAAATATTTCAAGAACTACGGAGGAAAACCCTTAAAAAGTCGATAATTGCTGAAAATGTGCGTAAAAACTCATTTTTTCGTCAGGTTAGAGTGGAAAGCCTAAACCCTGCGCAATAATCTTTTGTGTACTTTCTAGTCATGGCAAAAGATTAGGTTTGGCACCCCTCTGGAAACGATTTGTGAGAAAAGCCCTTTTTCGAACCACCCTACTATGCAGCCTCGAAAACTAAAATTCATGTAATTTACAAGTTGAAATTTGTCGAGGGAGTTACGTGAAACAAAGCGTTATGGTGACACCTTCCGAGTGCTCAGTCGAGATCTTTCATCGGATGGCATCCCAGGTCTTGAAAGGAAAGTTGCCTACGGATCGCCACTTCTTATCTGCTCGGAGTGTGACCTCTCCGCTAACCCCAGACACAAGCTGCAGATTGATGCACGAGATACGGGCTCTTACGCTATAGTTACGTAGCATCCACTGACTAGCGATCGGCAGTCACTTAGCACCCGGAGAGAGGTCGCGAGAAAGTTGGTTCTATCTAACAATTGACGTATCCGAGATGTTTAATTGACGCCTCCTCCTTCGCCAATTTAGGTTCTTCGTGAGGCTTAACCCTCAACTGCTATCGTCGGGTCTTTTTTGACTCGACGTATTTTTTTTGCAATAGTGGTAAAACGGCCTCCCGCAGCAACCTTGGCTACAATGTAATCTAGGGGAGGGGGGAGCGAGCCAGTTGAACTTGAGACAGTACGGGTGACGCTTGTTGTTTACGATCAATTCGAAAGTGTGTACGTGGCCAAAATCCACGATAGCAGTTAAGGGTTAAGGAGTCCCCAAACCCGAAAAAGAATCCAGTAAGGAGCCACCTTCGAAGTTATTGCTCGATTTTGCCCTCAGTTTTCAATCAAACTACTAGAGCAGACTTCGCTGCTTCCGCTTGGATATTCCTTTCAGTGTGACGGAAATAGGAATGTCACGAGCAGTTCTCCGTGAACGGCAATTAACGCACGTAGTATTAAATGTTTGAGTGATCGATTTATTGGATTCGATACCCACTGAAATTGCTTCCAAATTGGTGAAATAAATGAATCGCAACGGTCTTTTTAACCATCATGGGATTATTTCAAAACATGACACGTGTCGATGCTTGGACTTATTGATATTTTTTCATTCGCTGAGTCACCAGAACACTCTTCAATGCCGGTCACCAAAGCAGAGTTTCTCGCGATGTCGCCAAAGAATCAATGATTTAGAATGAATTAATACAAAGAACATTCATTGCAATCTGGGTGATATAGGTGGTGGACTGGTCCAGCTACCGAAATGCAACCCGTATTATAACAGTTGTTTCCGATATCACAGAGTATTTGTAAGAAAACGGTTCAAAGTATATTGTTTGAAAGTCGCTGTATATTATATCAAACGCCAATTCTCAGTTTCTCAGCCGTGACATAACTACATAAAGGACTGGGAGGGGAGTTATAATTGGATCCGTAGACTCCTAATCCAGGCGGCCAAAATAGAGCGTTTATTTGTACAGGTTCAGTACAGACATTAATAAAGTACTTCGGGCGTAAGTACACATACATTGAAAATTCCCCCAGAGTTTCGAAGCATTTTGAATGCATATAAAAAACGAGTTTTTTTGGCATTGCTATTTCAGGGGAATGCATGTTTTTCTTCACAACTGAAGTACAGAGTGCCATATTGACGACATACAAAGGGAGACTAAAAAAACCCGCACCATCTTCGAGAATGAGAAACACGATGAAGGACTTTCAAAAAGCAAAAATCCAGCTTGGTGTTTCATTTGTGATTATAGTTTCGCTAAACTTTAATTCTTTCAGCGGTATAAGACATAACCCACTAAGATATATGACACTGTTGTCCAGCCTTTCTTAGGAGTCTATCATCAAGTGCCGTCTGCAGGGCATAGAGTTTATTGCTCCGTTAAACCTTTAGTCATCCAATTTTAAGTCTTTACATATCTCAACTGTTATTTGAAATTCTACCTGCCTCAGGATAAGGGTGATATACTTAATTTCACTCGCTAAGTTAACATCAATTTGAGTGGTGATCATTGTAATTTGTTTGTTTCCTTCATGACATTGCAATAGCTAAAGTGTTTACCATTTATCTTCCTTCCAAGAGAATTAGGGACATAAATCTGTATTCTACCCGACATATGCGGGCAGTAGTTACAGTATTCCCTGGATACAGTATTTTTAGATTCTACGGCTTTTCTATTGTAACTACACAAAGCTAGAAACATGTTAACTTACTTGGGTGGTAGAAGATTGGATCGTGACATTATCTTCCAAGTCCACTTACTGTGTAGGGATCGTAAGGCTCCCAAGGTGCACCACGAAACAGGGTTTATAAGATATTTCTGTCACAAAGACCATGAGCAGCCACGAGCCTTCTCCGAATGTAGGCAACTAAAACTTAAAAGTTCAATTGTTCTACGACGTTCAACGTACTTGAAGGAAAAATGTAGATGTAAATCGAATTATAAGAAAGCACAGAAATGATAATCAGTTCAAAGAGACACATTTTATTAGGGAACGACCTTCCGATTTAACTATTTCGGAATTTTTTTGACGTTAAGTCGAAGTTAAAATTTTTGCAGTATATTTCGCCTCATAGCTGTGGAATTCATAGCTCCACGTAATTCGGTGCTCAATGATAGAATTTAAAAGGGATAGAATTGAAGATACACTAAAGCAGGCGCTCTTCCTTCAACCTTCGCTGAGAAGTTGTAGGTTCTCTTTATTAAGATTTCCTTTGGATTACAGGAAGTAGTTATCAGACAGATTACGAAAGAAAGCTTACAATGGGGAAATAGAAAAAAGGGCTTATCGAAGGGGAATACCAATGAAGTGACTTGCTCAAAAAAGACGAATCTTTTTTGTGCAAGTCACTTCATTGGTATTCGCCTTCTCGAGGTAAAATATGCGAAGCTAAGAAATGACATCGAACCCTTCTTCTATATTAGTAAATAATGCGTAAAATAATGAAGAAATGCGATGAAATAAAATGGGAACCGTAAAAGATGTCAAGCAAGGACGACTAATGAACCAATATACCAAATGGGCGATGTCTTTCAACTACACTTCGCCTTTTATAATTGTGTAGTTAGGCATTGAATGATCTTGAAAGAAAGAGAAAGGATACCTCGTCAAGGCGTTATATTAAAACGGGTACCGAAGGAAGATGGTCCTAAAATGAAAATTTCGGAAAAAAAGTGAAAGGAAAACAGCAGAGGAAGAATCTCAATCCATCTGCTCATGCCGCTATACCATACGTTGCGGAAACGACCGAATGAATCGCCAGGATTCCCTCGAAGCCCAGTCTCCAATACTGATTAACTTGCAGCAGAAAGACGGCCAAGCACCAGCCCAAATAAAAGGACAAGCTCCCGTGCTCGCTCTTTGAGGAAGTGCACCAATTAGCGTGCTCTTACGGCATATCTTATGCCGGGCGTACCGAGATATCTAATCACCCCAGGTGACGGGAGTCATGGAGAGCAGGGTGGCCACTCAGTTGTAGAAATAATCTACCCGGGTTTACCCCGGGCACTTTTGTTTTTTTTCGGTCATGTTCACAATAAGCTTCTACGCATATCTATTGCTTACGGTGATTGGGGAGCAAAGAAGATATGGGTAATGAACTTCAGTAGTATTCGGTGAATTGCTAGTGTAGCTTTAAACTGCGCGATGAGTTCTTCTGAATTACATCTATACGTACATAAAATAGAACTTTCTTTAAATTCCAACGAGTACTATTCAAATTAAATAGTTTTACATTACCTTTTTCAATAGGTTTTTAGGTACTTACGCAAGATTTTTTTACATTGCCGTGAGCGTTAAGGACATTGGAGAGGAAAAACATCTTTTTAATTTTTCACACTCCTTTTCATCCCAATCCCAACCTCGATTTTAAAGGGTTGGTGTCTCTGTGACTAATTATAAGTTTTGGCCATTATTAAGTTATCTTTTCGGTGAGTTTCACTTTGAAAATTCAATTCTTGCTTTCAACAAACACTGGTAAAAATTTTGAGCGCAAGCTTTCACCGACACTTAGGCAAGCTTCGTTAGGGAAAATTACCTTACGAAGCCGGATAAAGCGTGCCACACAAAATGATATATTACATTCATCGTGTTAGCATTCTCTGGAAATTTTCGGTCGAATGTCACTTCCGTTACTGGAGAGCCGAATTACGTGGCCAACGTAAGCCGAACTTGGAATAACAGTGCAGCTCTTTGGGTGCTTAAGATGAAACAGACAATCTCAGGAGAGATACTCGGGTTCGAGTTCTTTTTATTTTGAAATTTGGGCGTAAGACATTCACTTTTGCCCACACAACCTCATGCTCATAATTTTTAACTAGCACTCACTAGTAACAGATTGTCTCCGAATATAATTATAACGACTTGAGTGCCCCTTCGGTTTTATACGCTCTACAAACTCCAGAGGTTAGGAAGGACCTGCAAGATTGATTTCGGTTATTTAGAGTGGCACCTTTGAAGTATTATCAATGTGCATATATTACCTAACTTCGACACTTTCGCAGGAAGCCAAAAAATAATAATAAAAGAAAGAATGAGGAAATGCTAAAAGTGCGCGCTACTGTTCACATAGAGATATTACGGGTAATATACCTACGATTTTAAGCTTTCCCGGTGAACCTCCTGGTAGAGAATGTCACAGGTTTCCCACCGGGCCAAGTTTTATTTCTCCCGAAGTTCCGAGAAACGAATTGCCTTCAGGAATCCAATGCCATTGCATCATATTTCCCGCCTTAAAGACCATACGTAGCAGGTTCAGGTGATCACCATTTGGCTGGCCGTAAATTTTCTATCACGGAGTATCCTACTCAGTGTTTTCTATCACGCCCAATCGTGCTTATTACCTACATTGCGTCTGATTCAATAAACGATCACTAAAACAGGCATACTGTAGCTATTTTGTTCCATAACCGCTATTTCGTCAGCAGTTCCTAAATCTCGATCGCGGTTTCTAAGTCTTGGCACTATAGTCGTTGCGGAGACATTATTCTCCATTTGAAATTGCACCTTCACCTGAAAACGGTGTTATTCTACAATTCACAGAGACACCAACCCTTTAAAATAGAGGTTGGGATTAGAATGAAGTGTGGAACATTAACCCTAAACTGCTATCGTTGGGTCTCATTCGACCCGACGTAATTTGCCGAATTGGTAAAACGGCTCCTCGCAGCAACCTTGGCTACAATGTAATCCTAGGGGAGGGGGGAGCGAGCCAGTTGAACTTGAGACAGTGCGGGTGACGCTTGTTTAGGAACAATTCGAAAAATCGGGTCAAAAAAGACCCGAGGATAGTGTGTATGTGGCCAAAAACCACGATAGTAGTTAAGAGGTAAAATGATGTTACTCCTCCAAAAAGTCCTCCATGCTCCCAGCAAATGAATTTTCACTGAATTCTATGGATATTCCAACAGAAGCTTGAGCCTCTTCAAATTGCTAGGGAAACCATCGGCTCGTGTCTGTTTATGAGTTTTCGTGGAGATGAACGATTTTTTTCTTTTTTGAAATCAAAATTAGACAGTTGTCAAACAATTAAAATTGACGTATAAATAAGCTGATTATGATGCGGTTTTTTTGTTTCTGTAGACATACCTACATTTGTTAAATCTCTTTTTCTAAATGGTCTGTTGAATTTCAATTGCATATCGGAAAAAAATTTAAAAAATCACTCATTTGGTTAGCATTGAAGAAAGTCCAATAACCCGATTTCTTGGAGGTAGAACCTAAATGGAAGGTTCCACTTTTTAGTCACCAATAATTCATTTCAATGTATGGAAAGTACTTTTACCAATACCTGCATGATTCCTATAACTCTTTCTGTAAATTTACTCGCAAACTAGTAAAAATTCCTGGGTTTTTCATGATTTACCGGGTGAGTGGCAACCCTTGGAGACTGAACAGTTTTGACTCTCGGCCATTTCAGAGCACACTTGGTGAGAGCCCGACCACAAGACCACGGCACGGCAAGTCGCAGATCGGCCGCTGTCAGCAAGCACAGTGCTGGCCTTTCTCCTCGCCGCTCCACACTACCCCTACCTCCCCTCTCACCGCCACCCTACCGCCCCTACTGCTCATGCGTTGGTTATATTTGTCTCAGAGACACGAGTCATCGGTCACTGCACCTGCAGTTCCAGCGGCCACGTGGCTCGGTCTTCTTGTGTGTGTTTAGTCGACAATGGTTCATACTATTTAGATGTATGTTAAACTGTTTTTCATTGTGTTGTATCCAACGGTTATAGTTGTTTTAGTTGATACTTTTTGGAAGTACGTTGAAGTGTTTCTTGACAAAATGAAGCGAGCAGAGGGACAACGAAATTTGTTGTCATTTTTTAAAAAACAAAAAAAGAACAATGGCAAGTAAAGCTTATATATTTTTGTGAGAGATAAAGCGAATTTGTAGATAGTAATTGATTTCATGTGGGAGGAGTAAAAGAAACGAATTTTCCCCTCGATGATGATGGGTTTACTGACCTGAAATGGCCATAGTGTCTTAAAGTTTATTTAAAAAGAGATCTTGGTGTTGTTATTTGTTATTCTAACAATTATTAAACAATTGAACGCGTTGGTATGTATAAGTCGCACATTATAAATCCAACTCTGACCTTGCAGCTATTAACCGCCTTGCATACTATGCTAAGACAATCTATAAACTCGCGACTCATGTTATCTTATTACCAAACAGCTACATTTAATTTGAGTTATAATATAGGCTAAATGTTTTCGGATGAGCATTTTTTCAATCCCCGCTTCCCCTCTCGCCTTCACTCCCAGCTCTTAGACCAGAGCCAGATTTATAATGCGCGACTTATTTAATAATCCCGAGTTCTGAAGCTGTATCATCATCGGTTTGCTCTCCTTCAACTGAAGCACAGCAAGATGGAAGAAACAACCAAGACGTAGTGGCATCAGGGGACTGCTCTGTTCGTCACACTTCTCCTCATCAACCTCAGATTCTACCAGGGGATTTTCCGGTGCAAAAACTTCCAGGCAGAGTGCTGAAATGTCAGACCAGTTGGTACGAGAGATTTCCTTGGCTACATGTGGCTGGAGCTGAAGGGGTAAGCTGTTTTTACTGTGCAAGATATGCTCAATTGTGCCCAGGCAAAACGCTAGCTACCAAAGCAGATAAGGCTTTTAGTGAAAAAGGGTTCAACAACTGGAAAAAAGCTATTGAAAAGTTTGGAAACCACCAAACAAGTGATGCGATTTCCCAAGCTGTTTTAAGCTACTCTCAGTTACAAGCACCTATTGAGTCACAACTGTCACATGTTAAACTCGAACAACAAGAACTTGCTTTAGAATCTCTTATGACTATAATAAGTAGTGTAAAGTATCTCGTTAGACAAGGTCTGGCAGTAAGAGGTCACAAAAATGATGAAGGTAACCTAATGGAACTATTGAAAGTTCGGTGTGAGGACAAGCCGTCTTTAAAACGGTGGCTAGAAAAAGATGTTACCTATACTCACCCTACCATACAAAACGAAATCATACAGATATTGGGAAACGAAATTGTGTCCATTATAGTTCAGAGCATTAAGTTAAGCAACCCTTTGATGTACTCTGTCATTTGTGATGGGACGCAAGATATTGCTGGCAATGAACAGGTCAGTGTTTGTGTCAGGTGGATTGATGCTGATCTCCGCCAAGTTTTTTGGGCTTTTATGAATCGGCAAATACTTGTGGAACAGATATAGCAGCTCTTATTTTTGACGTGTTGCTTAGATTGCAGCTCCCTTTGTCCAATCTTCGTGGGCAAACTTACGATGGAGCTGGTAACATGAGTGGTATCCATAAGGGAACTCAGTCAGTAGTAATAGACAAACAACCACTCGCTGACTACATTCATTGTGGTGCTCACTGTGTCAATCTAGTAATGAAAGCAAGCAGTGAGACTTCAAGAACTGTCAAAAACGCCATGGATTGGGCTCATCAGCTAGGAGTATTGTTTTCGAACACAAAAGCTAAAGATGAATACAAACATATAGTTGAAGATGCAGCTCAAGGTCCAGTCAGTAACATTGCAAAAATTAAACCTCTTTGACCCACAAGATGGATATACCGGAAAGGACAAATCAATGAAATTTTGCACAAGTATCCATTGATTTTGAAAACTTTGAATGAACTCACAGAACGCAAGTACGAAGGAGCCAGTGGATTGTTGAGTGTGTTTGAAGATGGGACCACATACTTAGGCCTGATTATGGGTAGGAAAGTTGTTGAACTTTTGGAACTACTGAACAAAAGTTTTCAAGGCGAGAATAAAACAGTGGCTGGGTTATGTGAATCTGTTAAACACATTGTTGATGGCCTACAAAATCTCAGAACCAACCAGCAGTTTTCTTCTGTGTTCGAAGAGTGTAACAAGTACATAGCTGAGTTGGGCCTAGAAGAGCTAAGACTCCCAAGACAAAAAAAAGTGCCTAAAAAGATATCTGAGGGAAATGCTGATGGCTACGAGTTAACTTCAACAGAAGAACACTTTAGACGGGAGTATTTTGAAGTCATTGACACGGCTGTGCATGGTCTCAAAACTCGTATACTGGAACAGGCTGGTATGAAAAAACAAATACAGCTCGAGAAAGTCCTGCTAAAAAGAGAATGTTATGATGTCAATGTGCTAGCGCCATATCCGGAAATCAACGGTCAAATGTTGAAGTCAGAACTTGAGCTTTTCCACCAAAGATACAAGATAAAGAATTTAAAAGACGCCAAGGACGTGTTGACCTCTATGATGAAAGAGGCCAGGGAGCTGTTCTCCAATGTTGAAGTCCTGGTGAGACTAATGCTTGTATGTCCAGCTTCAAGTTGTGAAGCAGAGCGAAGTTTTAGTGCTCTGCGTAAACTGAAGACCTACCTAAGATCAACCATGACTCAAAAAAGGTTGAATCATGTTGCTGTTTGTTACGTTCACAAAGAAATATTGGACAAGGTAGAAGCAAAAAATGTTGCAAAACTGTTTATTTCAAAATGTGAAACTAGGAGAGGTGATTTTGGTTACGTAAAGGATAATAAATAAACCACTTTGGGGTTGTTTCAGTTCCAGTATACATCCGTTAAGCAAGAGGTCAATTTGAATTTTTATAATGTACTGTAAAGAGAAACAAGTCTAAGATTTTAAAGTTAATGCTTACGTTGTAATGTGATAGACCGTATGTAATAACAGTAGTGTGTGTAAAATAAAGCATATTAAACCTGACCTGATAATGAGTTTTTATTTGATACCTATATACTATATACATTTTAGAATGAGTTTTCAATTGTATGTCTATAGTTTGTTTTTTGAACGATTGGACTTGGAATCAAGCGTGTGGTATAGGGCGTTCCATTGTTGTCAAGTCCAATGGTTCAAAAAACGAACTATAGACATGTTTTCAGGTTAAATACAAATTGTTTCAATGAAAAACCTGCTTGTACCAATGTAAGATTTTGGGTTTAAATTAGTGTTCAAACGTCATTTCAAGGTCACAGTTTTTCTAAAATTTTCCGGCGGAGGACCCCCGGACCCCCCGTCCTGTCCCGGGGGGGGGTGCCCCCGGACCCCCATTTGTCCCCCCCAAAGTGTTGATGCTGACGACGCCAATGGTAGGCTATGACACTTAGCGCTTATGAATGATACATCTACATCTACGTCATACCCTGCAAGCCACCCAAAGGGTGTGTGGCAGGGGGTGCTTTCGCACCAGGCATGCATGAATGATATGGTAGAACACCGACATTACATTAAAAACCCGCGTACCACACATGCAAAGCGCCAATTACAAATCTAATACCCGAGAAACATTCTATCTCCAATCGTTCTAACATGCAAGGGATACAAAGACTACTACTACAGATTCAAAATATCATGCATAAATAAGAACATCATTATTTACATCATGCATAAATAAGAAAGAGGAGAATATAATGAGAAAGATTAACTGCCTGCCTATTGCCAATACTCGAACTATTCATGACGACGATCACAGCTGTTATGGTCCCGAATGGTACGCGGAAAAAATGACATTTTATACCTATCGGTTCTACAATCTAGCTCTCTAATTTTATTGGCGCGATCTAATCTGCCGTAGTACGAAGGGGTTAATAGTATGTTTTTTACGTCGTCAGTAAAATGATTTTCCTGAAATTTATTTAGGAGGTTAAGCCTATAATTTAATCTACGCTGTGATAGCGATTCCCACGATAAAAATATATGATATAGGCACCGTATGTAACTGCTGGCCAACACTTATTTGAGCAAATATACGTCTCTGTAGAAGTTTAAATCGTAAATGTAGTCTTTAATCGATATCCCATTCATCAATGAGATTCGTAAGAAGGTATTTACTCTTCTTATGCTCACTTAAAATTTTCACGTCGTCACATGAGTCAAACTACGAAATTCATGCCGGGAAAAGGTTGATTACATCCGGTCAAAGTATGAATAAAGGTATATCATGGGGGTAATAGCTATGGAATTCGTATAGGGTGCGGTATACAAGTTTAAATATATTTTTGAAGGAGAAGAAGAGGCAGTCACGAGTTTGGTTACAGCGTTTATTGGGGTAGCGACTTTGACTGTTGGCCTGGGTCCGTTCAAGGAGGTCTGTAGTCTGGCCAGACATACGCGTGGTGCTTATTTTGCTCTAGGTGAAACAATCACTGGTTCTCGCTTGGGCTAAGCAAGTGTGACTTTCCTGTCAGGCAAGCATTTCTATTCTGTAGTTAATGAGAAATCTGAGTGAATCAGTTTATTTTTTCATGATGTGGTTGCGCATCGCACGATGACTGCGAAAAAGAAATGACCTAGAACCACAATTTGTCATTTGAATTATTCAAGGTAATGTAGATTATGAATGCATGATATGCGAGTACCAAATTTTATATTCATTTGCGGACTAATTGGTGTGAGAATTCCGTAAAATCATTCCCTGGGCTAGGATTTTACTGACATCTCGTTCTAGACCGATACTTCTTCCCGCTGAAACTCATGCATTTATGTGCACATCAGCGAGTGACCTCGATAAAGGGACTGCTGCGACGTTCCTGCGGTGGATTTGATTCTATATTATGAGGTTGATATGCTTATAATTGATATCATATTTTCGAATTAATATATTTTTTGTGCCTACTGCATGTAGCCTAAAAAGGCTGAATTATAAAAGTATCTATTCTGAATATTAACAAAAACTGATGTCTTTGTAAGAGTAGCTTTCTCATCGTTGGAGCGAAGGCTTCCGCAGTGGCCATTGAACATGCTGAAGCTTCTGCCGATGTTGCTGCGTGAGTCAAAATTTATGACAGTTTCTCCTCCACTGCAGAAGGCGTCTTCAGGTCGAAGTGAGTTGGAGGGTTAATCCTGCCTATATATTCCGGCCACTTTCGAACCAACTCACTTTGACCTGAAGACGCCTTCTGTAGCGGAGGAGAAACTGTTGTCATGAATTTTGACCCATGCAGCTACACCGGAAGAAGCTTCAGCATAGCTTTCTCATCATATCATCCAATGGTCATAAAACTTACAGCCATATTCAAGATAGTGATTAAGATGAGTTTGTCCTTGAATTTCACTATATTAATTTCTTTGTACTTAATACACCTATTGCAAGGCAAACAGAGGGAATGACGCGTCCATGAAAATACATACAAAATATATATATATATATATATATATATATATATATATATATATATATATATAACTGCACTTAGGATCACTTAAGTGACGAATATATAAAAGTTTGCCAGAGGAAGGCAGACGACAAACACAGAAAACAAAAAAATGATGAACACACTTACAAAGTTTCTTGATATTTCGGTGCCACTAGCACCTTGGTCGCAAGAGCGCAGTCTTCGCTCTTGCGACCAAGGTGCTAGTGGCACCGAAATATCAAGAAACTTTGTAAGTGTGTTCATCATTTTTTTGTTTTCTGTGTTTGTCGTCTGCCTTCCTCTGGCAAACTTTTATATATATATATATATATATATATATATATATATATATATATATATATATATATATATATATATATATATATATATATATATATATATCATGGACGCGTCAAACCACTTAACTGGGCTCGAACATATGGCGGTGCCCTCTCCATTCTGTAATTCGAACTGCACGGACACGAGCACGCCTATGTCTTGGATTATCTCTCTCGCACACCTGACCCGCCCTCCAACCCCGCTGTCCGCTCGGAACATAGAAGAGAAATAGAAAACAATTATATTGTCCTGGGACAAAGTCCCTTAGGACGTAGAATTAGTTTACATGAGGGGTGCAATAAGAAAACAAAATACTAAGTCTTATAAAAAAAGGAAAACAAACGAACAACCTTAAAGTCAGCAGAGAAAAATATAAAATGAGCGAGGTAAATGAAAATGAAAAAAAGTCTCAATATCAATAATCTTAATGATGTATTAAAGCAAAATTTTACAATCTGTAATACCTATTATTAAGAAAAAATGAAAAGCAAACAAACAGATACTTTATACGACAGAAAAACAGCAAATGAATATTCGATGATAGTCACAACGTTACACGACACGCAGTCACTTTCATTTATTCATGGTGATTCAGGTGCGGTTTCCAATGATTTCTGGGCTCGAACCTCTCCACGAGAAAATATTTTGGGAGCGCTAGTTTTATTGTGAGATATTTGCATTATATAAATGACCATCGAAGATAGATCACCATCCATTTGATGAGTATAAAATGAAATCCATGGATCATTTTTATTTTTGATAAAAATAATTGGAATTTAATGTAATTCTCAGCATTAGTTTTTTTAGCTTTAAATTGTGGTATAATTATATTTAATATACGATATCGTGCGGTTTGAATACTACTCTGATGTGTGAGAACTTACTCGCTGCACACGAGGTCCAGGAAAGCTCCTCTTGTCCCAAATTTTCCTATCAGTATCATTTGTTAATGTTTTGTAGGAAAAAATAACAATCAAGTGAAAATGTCTTAGAGAATAATTGAGAGCAAATGATGGTGAAAAGCATTCGCGCAAAAGTGCAATGCGCAGAACAAAACGTCAAAACTTGAGACAAGTGCAGGAAAATTGTATGTGTATTATGCGATGAAGTATGCTTGACGACAAAGGAGTAAAATTAGCTATAGGTGAAGAGGCTTTTTGGAATTTAGGTCTCCATGAAATGTGTTATCCTTATTTGTTGTCAAGAATTCGAATGAAGGTTTGCTGCAGCCCTCCTCTTCAATCTCTCCTCCCAGCTATCCGTTCCTGATAGATCCTACAATCACTGGTCAACTGAATGGTACTTTTATCTTAGCGAGAAATCAACAAATTAAATTCACCATAGCAAGCATTTCTGGGATAAAAAGGCGATATGCATAAAATTGGCTGAACTCCGTGGACGTTTCGCTTGCGACCTGAATTTAAACTTTTTGTTCGCTCTGTGAAAGAAAGGTACACACCCTGTCATTACTACTAGTTTATGGAGCGGCACTTGTTCAAACGAAGGTGTCACCTTATCCTCCAGCCCCCTCTTCCCCCTCCCTCCATCTCCTCCCACCACCGCTTCCTTCCCCTCCAGCTACCCTACACCTGGGCGCTTTCTTTTTTTGGTATAATTTCTTTATCGCTCCCCACAGGAAGCCGCTCTCGTTCTTCTGTGGACTAGAGTTTGCGGGCCGGTGTGAGTCTTGTGGCATTCTCATGTTTCCGATCATATTTTCGTTTGCTGTCGCTGTGTAGTTTTCTCAAAAGGTTAAAGAAATCAGCCGGAATTTTATCCAGGAGCCAGAGTAAAACCGGGACGAGCACAACTCAAGGTGAGTTGATAGTTTTTGTGAACGTTTAAAACGTCCCCTGAAAGTTTCCACGAAGGAGTCTCCCATTGACGGGATGGGCTAGGTGTTTTTCGGCACTTGTCTCAAGTTTTAATGTTTTGTTCTGCGCATGGCAGCTCTGTGCGAATGCTTTTCTCCGCCATTTGCCCTCATTTATTCTCGGAGACATTTTCACTTGATTGTTATTTTGTCCTAGAAACAATCCTTTGCGATGCTGAGGGGTTTTTGTTGAATCACGCTTTACCCTACGAGTAGCAAATAAGCGCGGACATTTGGTACTTTGTAAAATATTAATAGCCTTCGAAAGTACTGTAAAACAACAATTGGTGAATTTCGAGTGTTACGCTCTCTAAACCGTATCTACGAAAGTTATCAAACACTTCGACACGGGGAAATTAGGCGAAATTTTAATTTTTCAATAACATTCATTCACTTATTGTATGTGTATAGCGCGATGAATTATGTTTAGCGACAAATGAGTAAATTTAGCTATAGATGAAGAGGCCTTTAGAATATCATTCCCCTTGAAATGTGTTATCCTTATTTTTAGTCATCGATACGAAACTGGTTCTCTGCCGCTCTTCCTTCCACTTTCTTCCCCCAGCTAACCGTGTCATTCCTGCGTAAGCATTCATTTCAATACCCCACATAATTTACTCATTGAATTCCATCCGCGATATTCTTCGATAGTTATTCTCCTTCATTTCTCCTTCCAGTGCTATACTCGAGGTCCTTTCATGTCGCCGAGTGTGTTCAATTGATTTGCCTCTCCTACTTTACTGAGTTTTTATGGAACTTTTTTTCCATTACATCGTGAGACTTTTCCTTTGGTGATGAAAATGTCCCACTAGAGTTGACAAAGCTTTATTTGTTTCAGTTTTAATTTTTACTAATTGGACTTAATCAAAATATATATAAGTGCTTAGAGTGCTTATTTTATTGCGTGTTCATTGGCATTATAGAAGACATAGGTTTCATATTGTAATCTTCACACAAGGAGTTTCTCGTGACAGTGCCGTTGACGTGACAGTGAAGTCGATAAAATGTATGTAAACTAAGGTATTGCTTAATTTACATGCTATCCAAAGGCTTGCGACTGCCACGTAATCGCTCAGGTGCGTCATGACAGTTCTTGCTTAACAAGTTATAGTTAACAAGATCCTATTGTGGAAGTGGGGACGTGAAATATATCTTTGTGGTAATGGGTATACGCAGCATGTCAGGGACTATTGGAGGTAGTACTTCGATGATTTGAACAATAATGGTGCAGATAATGAAAGGCAATTAGTCTGATTTGTATTTCGGGATAAGTGTTTGATGAAGTACTGTAACCGGTAGGGTTTTTGAGTTTTTTTTTGGGTTTCCTGTACTCACTTTTCTTTTTTTCAATGACATTTTACTGCGGTAATTTAATCTATCAAGTAATAATTTTGCGTTTGAATATAAGCAAAGGAACAACACAATCTCAGAAAAATGGTTAAATTTTGTACTACCTTCACTGCGCAAAGTGGGGTGAAAATGGTGCGCTAACGTTTTTTCGTTGATAACGCGTATAAATTGGCTTCTATTTCCACTTCACTCCCTTAGCTTAATGCTCGGACAGCTACAATAAATTCTGTGCGCTTGGGAAACGCCTTACCAACCCTCTCTTCTCATTAGATTTTCCATAGCAAAACGTTGGCCACTACTCAAAACTACCACAATCTTCATTGAGTATTTTGTTTGATATCACCTTGATTGCCAGAGGTTTGATAGGATGAGGTTACCGGGGGTTCGAGTAGATAGGTAGATTTTAGAGCCATTTGACCGCAGTATGTGACTGTTCAATTATGCTAATATTGTTTATTTGCCCTTTAATGTTACACTTAATCACATTAGTTGAATAAATTCATTGAGATAAACCAATCAGAGTAACGAAAATTATCCCAATTGTCTTTTTATTATCGAGTATGTAATATAACGAAAAATTCTTCCCTTCAAAATATTGGGAGCGAGGGGAGGGAACTGCCCAAGGTCCGTAGAATACACACAGGTTGCCTCATTCAATTGGAATTACTGGTTCCAATTGTAACAAAATTGTCACAAACCACTGATCGCTTCTTTTTTTTCTTTCAAAGTGGTACGGGCTTTGGACGGCTGTATCTACGACGTCAATGATGTCACGCAGAAAGCCAGCCAATTGTGGCCCGGATCCGGAATTCACATGGTTTCCATGTTTTAAGGCAACTTATTATAGGGACCTTGGCAACTGCCACCCCTTGCCATCCCCAAATTACGTACATTTATGCCCCTGACCTCCAAGATATCTTGGAGAGTCCGTGGGATCCAGAAAAATAGTAGGTATATACCTTGAGCGCCGATAGCATGAAATAAGCATATAACTTCGATATACCATTGTCACTCCGCTAACTGTACCTCTCAGACTTTTTTGGAGGATAAAAAAAGTATTAAACATATAATTACGTATTATCAACGGAAAAATTACCCTCAAATAGTTTCTTGAACAAGAAAAAAAACATTCGGCGATATTATTAACCAAGACGGGGCAACGACTGAGGTTGGACGGTGTTGTAGTGATAACGCGATCACACTGAAGACATAGATAATGTGACCGAATGGAGGTGAATCCCGAAATCGTGGTTTATGCACTCTCTGGTTTTTTCCAACTAGTGTCTAGTACATTAACCAACCACCGAAGACAACGACCAACTTCCTTTAGTCCACCAATTCCTTCCAGATTCGAAATTTTCTCGTTTTTATCATCGTCACCCCTGACTTCTGACACGCTGACCGACTTCACTCCGGTTGATGGTCATCATTGAATGGTGAGGAAGACAAGAGGCGATATTTTCTATGGTGTGAAGCGTGGGTTGTACGTAATTCATCAAGTGCCAGGAAAGCGTTAGATTGTTCGAAAAAGTGAATTCGATATTTGGGGATATAGTGGAGGAGTCGATGAAAATTTATGTGACTAGGTAAATGAAATAAGTGGTCTCAGGTCTCAAATGACTCTGGGGTACATTAGCAATAACTAAATGTTATTCAGGTAACGTGCGTAAGGCGTACTTAATGATAATAAGGCGGGTGTGAGAGTGGATTGGGCGTTGAGTGACTGGTTTAAAACAAAACAGAGCGTAAAGGTAGGATGCGTCTTGTCACAGTGGCTGATCAATGTTTTACTCATGTCATGAATATGCTGGTGTAATAATTGGAGATGCTAATGCACGAGTTCTTCTTTATGCTGATAATGAGATGTTGGTATCTGAGAGCTCATGTGGTTTTCATGCGCTTCTGGATGACATCTGTAAATAGTATAGAGAATGGAATCCAGGGTAAATGCGGCAAAGGAGAAAGTGATGACTTTTAACTAGGATGGGAAGAATGACTGCATGGTGAAGGTGTACGGTGATGCAATTGAACGTGTAGCTATTTTTATGTGACCTTGCCGAATGGTAAATTATTAATGTAAAGAGCAATATTTATCAGTCTGTCCGCTAATTCCCCTCTCATATGGTTATACACGTATCGAGTTCATTATATTCTCTTGCAGTATTCTTTTCTTTTACGTATTTATCTCATTATGTTTATTATTATTAAATACTGATTGTATGATGTCGAGACGGAAGGAAATATAGTAAATATTTATAGTCTTTCAAGCAAATATTGTTTTCTTTTCAAATTCCTGAAATTTTGAAAAAAAATCCGTAAAATTGCTCAAAATTACTCGTTTTTGGTGAACCGTCCCTTTGACGACCAACAGCATTGTCGGAGTTGCTCATGTGAATTCATAGGGAAATTAAGTAAATGCCCATTTTAATCCAATTAGGAATCTTAAGTAGCTTCTATCGCAATGGGATACTTTTTCGTGTAAAATGTGCTTCTCAGGTGGAAACATAGAATTTAGTTGAGTGACAGATTACGTAGCAAGCGGTTACATGCTGATATTTTGGGGGTTTAGGACATTTCGGCGCAGCTACTCGTTCGGCTTATGCTTTTATGATTATTGTCGAATGCTATATTTGATATTCCGATTTTATCATCTCTTCTGTTACTCTGAAGTGTAACTGTTGGACATTAGCGAAGCTCTTTCACACTTCACTTCACAATTCCCAGATTAACAAAAAATCCAAATTAAAAGTAATATTTTCTTGCTGAATTCCAACTGCCATCTATCATTTTCTAATAAGTCCGTATTTTCCTGGACGAAAATCCAAGCATGCAACCGTGTCATCGGCAACGATTGTAAATGTAAATTTAACCTTGGCTCTGATATTATTGATGTGAAAGATAAGCAAGGTGAACAACGACAGCTCATGGATGCACCAGGAATTTGACTTTTAACATGTACATCTAGTGCAACCATTTGTTCTCGACGATTAAGATTTCATTGGCTTAACTTCTGATATTTTGTCCACTCCGTAGTGTTTTAACTCCAGGGGCATTTAACAGTAAGGTAAATTACCGAAAGCTTCTTGGTAATCAATATATATGAATATCGCATTAGCTCGAGCATCATTTTCACCGAGGTAAACAGCGACGATATTTCTTATTTTGGTGAACAGAATGTGTGACATATCAAGCCCAAGCCAAATTTCCTCGTGTTAAACTCCTCAAAAACTAAATCTGTCATCATTGGTAACACCAAGGCTGTATCTAATCTAAATTTTACAGTACTGCCCATGATAATAGTCCGTGAAGTGAGCATACCGTTTAGTAATATTGTGAAAAACTTAGGGCTTACATTAACCATGAACCTTTCTTGGAAGGATCACACGATGTGGATATCTAACAAAATAAATGCAATATTACATGAATTAAAAATCCATAAAAATCTATTGCCTCTACAGCTAAAAAGAAACTAGTCACCTCACTAATTTTTCCTTACTTAGACTACTGTAGTCTTGTATATAATGACTTAACTGAGGAGTTGAGCACTAAGCAACAGCGTCTGGTGAACTCCTGCGTTAGATTTATCTTTAACCTACGTATTTCAAAAAAGCTCTCCTGGCTTGATATCAAATCGAGGAGAAAATACAATATGGCTTGCTTTATGTTCAATCTCCTCAAACATGGGAGCCCACAGTATTTAATTGATCTTTTTCCCCCTGGCTGTAAATATACAAATGTAGTGACAAGACAAGACCCGTGTTTTTTGTATGCCCTCCAGTTCTGGACAGCTACAATTCAAAAATCCTTTACAGTCGTTGCTTCAAATTTGTGGAATGACCTGCCAAAACATGTGAAAGACAGTGCTACACTCGCAACATATTTAAATGAAATCTTATCAAAAATTTACTTGTTTGAGACCCATGTACTTAGATCATGTTGTTTTCTTATGGATTTTGTTCATCGTTATTTCTGTGGTAAATTTTATGTGTTTGAAGAAGTAATTTAGTTTTCTTCAATATCCTGGTTGTTGTATGATTCCATTTTTAATTTTTCTATGTACAAATCATTTTTTATTGGGTTCCTCATGGTTTGTTGCATGATGACATTGCTAATTTTTTTATATGAACGAATTATTCTTTATTTGTTTCTTGATATATTATATGATTTATTTTCTTATTATTTGTCCTTGCACATCACAGTATGTACTACTTTGTTCTGAAGGAGTTAACTCCTGGAATAATATAATGAATTCATTTATTTATAAATCAGTACTAGGGAAATATTTGATCGTTAGTTTTCGTGATTTCCTCTGCAATAATTTTTAACAGCCAAAAATGAAATATTAGCATAATCTGGGGAAAGTCACAGGAAAAGCTACCATAAACAGTATCTATTAATGTAAAGTTACTTCCTTCAAGTTGTATATTAGTGAATTTAATCATCTTAGGTGTAACAAATTGAGTAGGAAATTATTATGAGAAAAGGGTATTTTTTCTGTGCGATCAGGGACCACTTAACCTATCATCGAGCCTCCGAAAATATAACTGATAACGATATTTACCGTTTTTTCTCACACTTTCTTAATTTATGTCATTTTATCAATGCTACACGGCATTTAATTTAGATATTGAAGGTAGCACCATATAAATTGACAAGGAACTATATTTAATACTCTCCGTAAATACGTTTTACTGAGATGGGGATTGCATTTCCTTTCCATCTACAACTGTAAAATACCGTGCCAACCAATTACACGGTGTATGGAACGGGCTGACTCCACTTCAGGCATGCTATGCTCGGCACGCTTCCAATTAAAGATCCAAGCCCACATGCTATCCCTGATGAAAATCATGGTGGAAGCTTGTTTAAATTAAACCACTTCTTGTCATTTATATTGACTTTCTAATCTATTATTTTTCCAATAAACTCTTAATCATAGCAGATACTTCTCTTCATTCTCAAAGTCCTCAAAACAGTAAACAACTCTATCTTAGGTAATATATTAATTAACATAACGTATATTTTGTTAAATGTTTGGGTTGTCAATACTTAACAATCCCGAGCACCTAGTGCAGACCAAAAACCATTAAGGATAACAATGAAAGTCAAAGTATAGTCGCCTCGTTGATGAGGGATATCATCCTGAGGTCTTTACATACTTAAGGAAAACTTAAACTCACACTATCATCAACATATATCACAAACAAACAAACACACACTATCATAAACACACTATCATACCATTTAGTAAAATACATTATCATAGTGAATTTTGTGAAAATGAGAAGCGTCGGTAATGATTTTTTCAATGTGATTAATAATTTATTTATTGATAAATGATATTTGTCTTAAGCCACTGCAATGTACTGATTTCAGAACGGAAAGTTGATATCCACAATTTCTATCATAATCTGGGGAAATCTATGACAATTTCAACTAAAAGTGTGAGTCATCTGAAATTCTTCGTCTTCCTTCAGGGTCCTGAAGTCGGAAAAATTAGCTTGATTTCATTTACATAATGTAAGATTCATTCTCATTTGTAACATGTCGAAAATTAACGAGGCTGCTGTCAGCTTTAGGTTCCACGACCAATTTGTAATAATTGTCGTGCCACGAAATGCTACCTGCATCCCTGATGTATCAATATCAGCAGCTCTCGATGTTGTCCAATGAAGTTGCAGTAAATTAATGCATAACATAATGCTTCGAGAGTCCTCTCAAGGAATACACCAAATACCGAGGGCGAATAGCTCGGCCGTTTGGTGAAGTCGAGCGTGCCCTTTCCGAGGTCAATGCGTGCAGATAGAGGGAAGTGATCCATGCTGATCAGGGGGAAATATGTCCTCCTCCCTCCGCCCAGGTAGGCAGTGCGTAGCTGCAAAAAAACGATGGGTGGTGCGAGTATTGTGAAAGGGTCGTTTCCTCGTTATTGTCTTTTGGTAATATACTGGAAATATACAAAAGGAGTCGTTGTAAAAAATATGCAACAACTTTTTCTCGTCACCGGGTTGCCGTACGCAAACAACGTTTGTACCATCACCGGCAACCCGGTGACGAGAAAAAGTTGTTGAATATTTTTTAATACAACTCCGTTATGCATTTTTTTTAAATAGGATGAAAATTCGTAAGTATATTACCAAAGGACCTATACAGACAATATAATAAAGTTTGGTGGCAATTCCTATCTCCATTGCGACCTTACAGAGTTTTAAAGTCATGGATATTCGCCGAAGGGCCAAAAATGGGCACTTTTTTGTTTATGCCCAAATTACATGTCCATAAGCGGTATTAGAAATGTTGTTAAAAAAAGGGCGGGCTTTTCAAAAGGGCGGCGCGCGCTTATGGGAGCCCCCATGTTTAACGAAAAGCTGCGTGCGCGAGCCATAAATATAAGCTGATTTCAGAAATTTTTGCACTCCTCATTGTCTCATCAAATGTCACCACGTGAGACCTTAAGACCCATGACTTTCAGACATGGATGCAAAATGGGACACCCGATGTGTGCCGGGTGCTTTCTGTTTTAGGCAAAATCCTAATCTTGTTTTCCTAGCAGCATATGGCGTCTTTCTCAAAACCTCGTGCTTGTGTTCCACACCCGATGCTGAACGTGTTATCAATGTTTAACTGGCTGTTTAATTGCAACAACCTAACAATCAACAATGGCCTACATTTATAAATCACATTAAAGAAAGGAAAGGAATAGCCCTTATTGTACGCAGCGTCAGTGATTTCACGATGCCAGTTCCACAACTAGCCTCAAATTGAGCTTGCGTGTCCTTCATGGCTTCGGAATACTTTCAAAAACGTTTTCTCAGTCAGTCTGTAGCATACTGTACTCAACACACTCGGAGATAATGAGTTAGTATGACGCAGAGAATGGGTACTCAATAAAGTACGTGTGTCTCTAATCGCAGTGCTACTCCTAATGCAATAAGTGTTGCGAGGATATTTCTTCTTTCCCGAAAATAACTGCATTGTGGCGTTCTTTGCTGGATTCGATATGGATATTCACAAACCGCAATGCTTATGCACTGTCTCTTGGGGCCTGTCGTTGTTTATAACATTAGTGTCTAAGCATTTTTCACTGAAATAGTGAAATATAGAACTCCAAATTCTGCAATGTGTCTACGGACGCCATAATATCTTCCCTCTCCATTTCTAGTTTCTCCCATAGTACAGTGAAATACATCTAAAAAATCATTCACAATAGTCTTGATTCTTACAGTGAAAGTCCTGAACTAACTCCATTCATCAATATCAGAGTTTCTTGGCATCTTACCCAAGATAATTAATTACTCCACATACCCGCTCCCAATTTATCGGTAATTAAACGTTCGCTCTTCTCCCGTCTCTCCTCCCTAATGAATACACTCCTTACCGATATTGATCCTTTTTCTCTATCGCATTAAAATATGAAGCACATACCCTTTAGTTGTGCAAAAGATAGTCACGCCTTTGATCACGGAATTCTCAAAAATATTCATAAAATCGTTATTTTTCATTATAGAACATGGATCAAAAGACGTGTAGTCTCACATAAGTATAAGAATTACAACAAGCACATTTAATCGCTGCTATAAACTGTAGTTGCTAAAGTTTAAGTTATACTGCATATGGTTAACCCCCACGCCCCCCTGCACCACCAGAGCGTGGTTCACCTGGCTCCGTCCCGGATTCGGCCTCGAAGCTGGACGAAGGGTCCACTTTTGGCTCTATAACCCTTCGTTGCTGTGTTCATTCTACCTGTGTCCCGTATAACTTCCGTGAGCCGTAAAAACTGCTTACCAGAAAACTTGTTAATGAGAAAAAAGGTGAAGTAGGATGCGAATTGAGTGAAATGTGGCCTAAAAAGGTCAACATATTCAAGAACATAAATATATATCAATATATTAACCTGCAAGCAGCAAAAAATTTGCCTCTTTACAGACGACGCAGTACTGTACAGGGAGATTAGCAACGAGTCTGAAAGAATTGCGATGTCACCTACAAACTAAGAACGAATGGTGCAATACTTGGTACTTAAATATAAGTTTTTTTTTAATGCGTTTATATGAATTTTCGGAAAAAGAAATAACTCGCTCAACGTAACGTACATTATTAATCATACCGAATCCGCAAATATAGAGCCAGTTTAATAATTAGGTGTGACCCTTACTCATGACCTTTCCCGTGGGAAGCACGTAAGGGAATTTTGCGGACCGGCCAATCGTTAATTGGGATTTATTGAAAGAGTACTAAAAATAGAAATGTGGCGCGGAAGTTATCGGCTATGATATTATTCTCTCGTGGAGCCTCGTTTGGAGTATGTCGTTAGTAAATGGGACCCTTCCGAAGTAAGAATTGGTTACAGAAATAGATCGAAGAGCAGCAAGCTGCAGTGGAGAGCAACAAGATTCGTTAAAAGTTGATACGTTGAACTTAGCTGTGCTACTACATTGTTGAAGAACTTTGCGCTAGAAATTTTAACTAATACAAGAGGCCTCTAACTCAGGCAGAATCACTCTGGTTTGTAACAGACTATTATTTACTGAATGTTCAACACATTTTTCTGGAGCCAAACTATTACGGCAGAAACGAACACAGGCATAAGATAAAGGAATGTGACAGCGGTCCCGATAGATTTAAAATGCGATTTTTACCACGCACAATATGGGACCATGCTAGTTGCCACAGATCCGTCTATGAAACTCTGATTCTCACTAAGTAGAGTAGATTTTGTACCTGTGCTTAATAACATACCATAATTATTAAAAAACTAATCCAACTTGAAATATTTGGCATGGTGATATCCCCATAAAATATATAGATTTTGAATTTACGTATAAGATTCCGTCTAATTTTTAATCGACAGTTTGAAATCGTTTTTCATCCCAGTTTTTGCAAAAGGTCAGTAACTTTAATGAGGTTATTCTAATGGCCTTAAACACTTAAATACCCAAGATAGTATTTTCGGCAACTTAAGAATTTTTATTTTTTCTCATGATCTCAGTTTACATCAAAGAAAAAATATTTCATGAGTTTTATCCATTTATTATGTACTTGAGGCTAACTACTAGAATAACTAGAGTAACACTGTTGAATAAATTTAATTTTTCATGCAATTTCAAAAACATAACTTGAAACCTCGGAGGTAGTCTTTTGGACTACCTCTAATGTTGGGGTTTTATATATATATATATATATATATATATATATATATATATATATATATATATATATATATATATATATATATATATATATATATATATATATATATATGAGTGATTTTAACATTTTAAAAATATTGTTTAGAATAACAAAAGACGTAACTTTTACGATTTCATTTTAAACATGTTACGATAAACCTCTGGTTATGTTGATTCTTTATTGTCATATCAATGCATGAAAGACAGCAACAAGTAGTTACGCACGAACGCATAGCTTCGTAGCGTCGTCCGTAATATTCAACCTGTTTCGCGCCGAAACGTCCCCGCTCCCAAACGGCGGCGCCTAAGAGTCAACGCGCCCAAACGGCCGTGCCGAAATGTCCCATTATCGTGTTTTTTAGGTTTAGAGTATCTTATATGGGATTAAATACAACTCGGGATTGTACATTGCAGACTTGAAAACTAGAATTACTCCACTGATCTGAATTGAAAGAGATTCGTGTCATCAGGTTTTCGACGTACGAATGAGTCATAGAAAATTCGATATATAGGAACCGAACAGGATATTTAAATATTATGATGCAGTTTTAATACGAAGAAATTTAACTTTTTTTTTGTTAAGTTATTATTTTCAAAGAATCACAAATTCAATAAATTATACGCATCATAAAAATCATCAATGAATATTTGATACGTATCTCTATATACATAAAATCAAATTCTATCATTCTTTACGGTTGATCTAGTGTGCATGTATATGCATGACTCTTCCAACTCCTCCCCCTGAAGAAGAATGTGTGTGTGTACGTATCGCACAGACAGAAGGAGAAGGAAAGCGGATAGGAAACACACACATGAAAAAACACAATGGTGGTGTGAGGATAGAACAATGGCCGATTGTAAGGGAAAAAATTCAACTGGACCGGGAGTCGATCCTCAGATCTTCCACACAAACACCAAACTTTGCTATGCTTTGCCCGTAGATCGGTGTCATAGATTGCACTAGGGCAGAAAGTCACCCACCGGTAGAGAGAACGACTAACACAGAAGGAGTGTTCTCCTCTACTAATGATGCATTGCAATTCATTTGCATAAATATTTTCTGTGTTGAAAAGGAAATTGCACTTCACCAATTCTCTCCCCCCCTCCTCGATTCATCGTGTCTTCTCGCTATTTAATCCGACTTCCGAAGTAATTGACTTCCATTGCAATGCAATCATAAAACTTGAATGCCTTTTTTATCAAAAGGTTTTATTCATTTAATCGGCTTCCATTGCTGCAAATCCACCGGAGTCAACATGAAATCGGCGATGACTTTAAATTTGCAATCGAAGCGCTTCAAATCGCATCTCCCCTCACCTCATCGAATATTTTACGAGACTTACGATTACGAGTGGTCTTCAACATTTTCAGCATTTGGCAACCTCGCACTTTTGTTGATGTCCCTTCAGAGAGTCGGGTGTGATCACCAAATGCTAGTATTTATCAGCATTTGGTCGATACCAATTTTTCCGTCGCATTGCAAAACCTGTATTAAAATTGACGATATTCCTTTCAATTAGTAATCCTGTTTAGCCATTACTGGCGGTAAATAGTATAAAATTTTCACCAGTACAAAAATTTAATTAATAAAATGTTATTTTTGATTAAGTAAATATTGAATTTTTTTCAACAATAAGTCAATATTTTCATTAATATCATTCGTGTAGCATGGCTTCGGAAACCATCTTCTGTCCAGCATTTCATTCTCATTAAGTAATCTTAAGCTGTAGACATCATCGAGTACAAGAGAACTTTGAAAGCTAATTAAATGTGGGTGATTATTGATGGAACATAGTGGCACACGACAGTTCTTCTAGGTCTTTGGTTTTCAACAAAGAGCAAAGTCCATGAATAGAAAGAATTTGGTTTTCAAGGGTTAGAATTCGAGAAAGGATTATTGAAGAACGAACTATTTGTTAATAATAATTATGAATTTATTTTTAAGTACCTTTTGGTTTTGAGAATATCATATAGAGTTCATTAATTTGGAATATACACATTATTAAACCTTAGCTAAATGTCCGCGGCGGTCGGCTTGGAAAACATGAAAAAACCTTCCAATTGAGGGGAGTGTGAAAGCATAGTGTATACTTGGTAGTGCATGAGCCCAGAAATGTAGGCTACTTTCATCACAAACATCCCCACCTGTTTAAGTGTTCTTTCAACGTAAACAGATAAACAAACACATAAAAAATACCTTTTATTCTGCTAATTGAAGCAGCAAGAAATCCGTGAAAAAATCCAAAACAAAATTATCACTCAAAGAAAAAAGGAAATAGCTTTCATAGCTAAGTTAATATCTTTGCATGGAAGCTAGGCCGAAAAAAGGGTCGGGAGACATTGCCATGTGTCCTCAAAATCCTGGGTGCTCAAGTGACCTGCGCATTGGCCCATTGAGCCTGACAGACTTCACTTCTTCCCCACTGCCGTATATATGTCAATCATCCTAAAAAGGGCCCCGCTTAGGCTTTATGGAAATCCGGTTTCCGTCAAATTGGCTGGTACTGCAGTATGTTGTGTATTTTGTTCCCTTGATCAAAAGTCTCAACGGGCACGAAGTCAGAAACCTCCAGAATTTTGTGATAAAATTATTCTTGATTACAGGCTTATGCTCGATCCATTTTAAACTAAAAATAACGCAGCCAACCTAAAAAGTGTGGTGTGTATTTTACATGCGATTTATGCTATCCGATGTATTTCCGCCTTCTGATCACGAATCCGGGGTAGGAATTGCTCCATCATCCTTCAGTCTTAAGCAACTTGTTTAAGAACCTTCTGAAAAATGAACAACTTTACTGGCGGTGCGTGTTTCTTGAGCTATCGTATCATCTTACATTTTTGAGCATCCTGATCTCGAACCCAAGGTTAGAATTGCTCTGTCACCCGTCAATCTTTAGCAAACCGCTGAAAATCCACCGGTGGTACTTATTTCTTAATTTTAGCAAGTATTTTTAGCTGGTTATATCTGGGAGGGATATCAGACATTTTCAGGCATTTTTGCGCATGCCATACCCCTCTATGGTACCTCTCTAAGAGCAACTGTGCGTGCTCACAGCTAAAAAAATCCTACTACATATGTATACATACCTCAAAGACGTTCTGTGCAATTCTACAAACCATCAAATCTACTTCGCATACCCACACCCCTTCAAGATACACTGCGCCCCTGCCTGCACCCTTGATAGAATAGAATAGAAAATAGTCTTTATTGTTCTGGGACTTTAATTCCCCTGGAACATAAAAAAGAAATAAATACATGCCATAACATAAAAGATTACAAAACACTAAGCAATTTTCCATAGGTAATCAGTCATGTTTCTCTTGAACATCGAAATTGTCATAGAGGTTCTAACATTTACAGGTAAACAATTCCATAACTTGCAGGAGGAAATTAGGAAAGAGTGCTCAAATAATAAGGTATGGAATTTAGGGACTAAAAATAACTCAGTGACACGAGTTGATCTTTTTCCTGTATCTACATTACATATAAAATTTTCATACAAATAGGTGGGGTTTTTGGATTTCAGAACCTTAAACACGTATAAAGCCTTTTGCAGTTTTCGGCGTTTATCCAATTTCAGCCATTTAATTTTTTCGTAATAAGGCGTGACGTGTTCATCATAGCGGATGTTGAAAACAAAGCGCAGACAGGAGTTTTGAAGATGCTGCAGCTTAATGCACAGTTCTGAGTTAACATCTGAGAAAATGGTTGAACAATAGTCAAAATATGGGAATACCAGAGTTTGAACCAGCTTCTGGCGAAATGAAATTGGGAGCAGATACCTGAAGTGCTTCAATTGGTACATAGTCTTATACACATTGTTAGATATAGCTTTAACGTGCTCCCGCCAGCTTAAGGTGTTATTTAAATGAACCCCGAGACTTTTCACTGAAGTCGAGTAATCTATAAGGATATTCTGTACTCTTATTTTGGGAGGGCCACTCATTGAGATGAAGTTCAGATAGGAAGGACTACCAAATATTATTGACTTAGTCTTGTCAGGATTCATCTTCAGCCGATTAACAGCTAACCATTTACAGATAGATTGGATATCTTTATTGATCAATTCAACAGCATTTTCTATTTCCTTTGGGTGGGATTCGAGATAAATCTGCAAGTCGTCTGCATAAAGATGGTATTTGCAA
Organism: Ceriagrion tenellum; assembly: GCA_963169105.1. NCBI lineage: Eukaryota > Metazoa > Arthropoda > Insecta > Odonata > Coenagrionidae > Ceriagrion > Ceriagrion tenellum. The sequence goes on from OY720633.1 coordinate 22,057,822, forward strand.
TGAGATATGATGCTAGTGAGGTCTTTGATATATACATGTATAGTGAACATGTATACATGTATGATGTATACATGTATAGTGAACAATAGGGGTCCAAGAATTGAGCCTTGCGGGACTCCCCGGGGAACAGGTAGAAAACTTGATTCTTTACATTCACCGTATTTAACAGCCTGTTGCCGATTGGATAGGTAAGAATGAAACCAGAACAGAATGGAGGGAGATAACTGAAGTTGAGCCATGCGTCGTAGTAGAATATCAAGATCTACGGAATCGAAGGCTTTGCTAAGGTCAAATTGAACTAGAATTGTGATTTTTCTTTCGTCTATTGATCGACGAATGTCATCTGTTATTTTAATTAGTGCAGACTGAGTGCTGTGGTTTTTACGAAAGCCCGATTGATATTTGTCAAAAAAGTTCAGCCGAGATAGATGATCTACCGTAGAGTTGTACACAAAGCGCTCAAGGGGTTTTGAGAAAGCACACAACACAGCAATGGGCCTAAAATCAGACATATCTTTAGGCGCTGGAATTTTATTGATGGGACGGATTATTGCAGATTTCCAGAAAGTTGGAAATGTAGAGTAATTTATGGAACAATTATAAATATCTAGGATAAGAGGTATTACTGCGGGAAGTATGAGTTTAATTATTTTCGCATTGATTCCATCTACACCTGTGGAGTTCGATTTCAATGATTTGACCGAGCGCATGAGAATTTCGGGAGTGTAATGCGGTAAGTACATCCTTTCACTGTCAAACAGGGAGATTAGTGAAGAATCGTAAAACTTAAGGCTATCACCAGTTAAAGTAGAGTCATCGAGTCTTTTATTTTGGTTATCATCCTTGAAAACAGGAGTGAGAAAGTAACCGTTGAAGTCGTTCGGGGAGAAAGTTGTATTAGGTAGGGGTCTCCTGGGTTTTCCAATACCAAGACGCCTTAACTCATGCCAGGTAGATTTAACGTCCCATTTATCCGAAAAGCATTCATTGTAATACTTCTGTTTTGCAGTTCGGATAAGCTGCTGCACCTGATTTCGAATCTCTTTGTATTCTTTATGCAGGTGAGGAAGGAGGGTACGTCGATAACTCCGTCGAAGGCGGTCTCGACGCGACATTAAGTTTTTTAGTGCAGGGGTTAGCCAGGGGGACGGTTGATGTCTTGTCACAATGATTTGACAGGGGGCATGAGTATTAAGCAACCCAATTACCACAGAATTAAAGATTTCTACTTTCTCATCCACCACATGAGACCTGAAAAAGTTATCGAGATTAACATTTAACAAGTCAGATTCAAATTTAGCAAAATCAAAAGTTTTAAAGTTACGTAAGTTAACATTCTTGGGAAGATGAACTTCATGTTGGAAGCGATATTTGATATATATTAAATCGTGCTCTGATAAAAAGGGGACAGGAAGCTGTCCGTAGTCTTCGACCTTCGTGATATCGTCGACAATGAAGAGATCCAAAAGGGTGCTGCTGTGCTGGAGATTGTGGGTGGGTTTATAAGGGATAATTGACAGGTTACAACTGAACATCAATTCCTTAAGGTAGGCACTTTCTGGTGATTTCTTCAAAATGTCAATGTTAATATCCCCGCACAAAATCACACTTTTGTAGGTAGAAAGGAGACTGTAGAGCGTCGGTTCGAAGCATTCTGACATGAATGATGTAACCCGTTTTTGGAGGCCTGTAAATAACACAAAATAAGGCTCTCCCTTCAAGGCCCACAATTTCTAAAAATATATATTCAGGCCTAAAAGGGGTACCATCAGATTGCTTCAGTATCTTGTACGATAAACTGTCATGCAGGTACACACAGACACCACCGCCACTCGGCCCCTTCTATCATGTCGTATTATTTGATAGTTACTTAACTTGATGGACTCAGAGGAGATATTTACATTCAACCAGCTTTCAGAAACGGCAATGACATGGTATGCAAGGCAGGAGAAGTAGTCTTTAAATTCGTCAAAGTGCTTGGGTAGAGACTGCGCATTAACATGACATACGTTTAACAATTTCATTGAATTAGCAGTCATACAAATTTATCGAGGTCCTCCTTACAGTTTATCAAGCACCGATCTCGACCATCGCATACTCTAACATATATCCTGCCTCCTCTTATCCAAAGATACTTGATAGATATCTTGCACATGCTCATATTTCACAAAGGGCTATCGCGCATTCTCAAAACTCTACATGCCCATACTTTTTCAAGAGCTAATGCAAACAGGTGCTCAAATCCCTCTAATGTGTAATGTGCATGCCAGCACCATTCCCGGATATCCTGCGCATACCAATCCTGTACTGAAAGCTCGATCAGGGCTAATAAGCACGATACTATAATATCAAGTGCTTCACAATATTCAGTCGTTCTTCACACCTTTCATGTGATCTGAATCGTCTGGTTTACTTTTAAATCTATAGCTCCCCTAAAATATTCACTAAATAATACAGTACGTTTAGTTCTTATGTGTAAATGATATTATATAAGAGCTCTTGAAACAGTAAATACATGTGAACCAACCATTGTATGTCACATTCGTGGTCGTGGAGAAAGCCTTCGTCAACGTTGAGTGGAACAAGTTGTTCAGACTGCTGGAAAAACTTGGAATGGATTACGACGACAGAAGAATTATCTATCAAATATACAGGAAGCAAGTCGTCACAATGTGAATGAGAGAAGAAGGTCAGAGAGAAGCTAAAAGTAACAAAGAAGTAAGACACGGATGCATTCTCTCTCCAGCACTGCTGAACAGGAGGAGGCCATACTAGAAGTGCAAGAAACTGGACTGAGCGGAATAAAGAAAAACGGAGAAGAAATAAACAGGTTCCACATTGAAAATGATATAGCAGTGATAGCTTGGAAATCGCGATGATCTTCAAAAGTCATTAAATGTCATGGACCGAGTTCTCCAAGAATACAACATGACATTAAGTAAGACGATGACTAAATTCCTATTATGCGGAAAAGAGAAGCTGAATGCAGAAGTTACCCTGAGAGGAGAGAAATTAGAGAGAGCGGAGATCGGAGAGTAGCCAAAGCTAAGAAGGCGTTCACAGGAAAAAGACAACTGCTACGCTCAAGGAAGATAGGACTACAAACCAGGAAACAGTATGTGAAAACCTTCGTGTGGATCGTAGCACTCTAAGGATCAGAAGCATGGACCGTTTGAAAATATAACAAGAACTGAATAGAAGGCTTTGAAACCTGGTGCTGGAGGAGGATTCTGAAGATAAAATGGACGGAAAAAATTAGACATGATGAAATGTACAGAAGAGCTAGATGGGTTGGACACACCCTGAGACACATTCGGTTGTGAGGAAGATAATTGAAGGTAAAATTAAGGGAAAAGTCCCCAGAGGAAGACCAGGAATAAGTTCATGGATCAAGTAAAGAGGAAAGTACATGGGAAGAGGTATCAGGAGGTAAGGGGACTAGCATTAGATAGAGAAAGGTGGACGGCTGCAGTCAACCAATCTTGGATTGAACGACCGATGATGAAATTGAGAAACATGTACCGCCGGTAAAGTTCTTCATTTTTCAGAAGGTTCTTCAGCGAGTTGCTGAAGACTGAATCGTGATGGAGCAATTCTGACCTCGGGTTCGCGATAAGGATGCTCAAAAAATTATGATGACACGTGTCGCTTAAGAAATACGTGCCACCGCTGAAATGCTTCATTTTTCTGAAGGTTCTTGAACGAGTTGCTGAATACTGAAGGGTAATGAAGCAATTCTGACCCCAGATTCGTGATCAGAAGGCGGAAATTCATCGAATAGATTATCGCATGTAAAATGCATACCATACTTTTTAGTTTGGCTGCGTTATTTTCAGTTTACAATGGAGCGAGCATAAGCCTGTAAACAAGAATTATCGGGGATTATCTCAAAATCCTGGGGGTTTCGGACTTCGTGCTCGTTGAGACTTTTGATCAGGGGACCAAAATACACAACATATGTACTGCAGTACCAACCAGTTTGACGGAAACCAGATTTCTATAGGGTCTGAGCGGGATCCTTTTGAATCGGCCGACATTATTATCTTTCGTCGGCATTGGCCTTGTTCGACAGGTATTGGGTCAACACTGGTATTCGAGCTTTTTCGACTTGCATCAGCTCGAGTATTTTGATTTGCTAGGAAGGCATTCAGAATATTTGTCTATGTCACAGTGCTCTGAGGGAATAAAATTTCTATTTGTTGAGGGAATAAAACGTTCTCATTGTAATTACTTTTTTCTCTCAAGAGCAAATTTAAACAAAGTGGAAAATGATATTTTAAACGAGATAGTTTCTATCAATTACCGAATTTAGTGCTTGTTTTTTTTCTTTCAATGAAAATGTATCTGACGGGGAACGCAAAGCGTTTAACAAATTAATCAAAGAGATGAGTCCTTAGAAGTTGCTCGTTGAATCGTTAATTCAAACGTCCATGGCCATCATGCGTTGCGCAAATGAAACGATTTCGTTCGATAACATGAATTTTTAATATCGTATTTATGATAGAGTACCGGGAACCGAACTTAGCTCGGGTCATTATATTCATAAAATATTTTTAGAATTAAATGGAAATTTATATCATTTAATACCAATTGTTTATCTTGTCGTAGGTAAAAATTCACGAATTATGAATTAAATGACTTTAATGCTTTTTGAAAATAGCAAGCAAAAAATGTTCATTTTACACAAATATTTGATCCAAGGGATTCCATCATTGGGTTGGAGTCAGAAGAAGCGGATCGGACGAAGTGTTGAGAATTATAGGCCAGGAAAATAACCCGAAATTTTAGCCAAAACTTGAAGAAATTCTTACCCGCGATTTCATCACGAAAAACTCATGAGGATCGTATTAGAAGGGTCCTCTTATCTGATGATTCGAAAATATTTTAATCCACCTTTTATTTTAAAAATTAGAGGGTAAAATCAGTTATTCCAATGTACTCGGAAAACTGCATCGTAGAGAAAAGTAATGTATAAAAGAATCGTAGGAAATAACATTGTCCAAAAATGAGATTTGTTAAACTGAAATCTATTTATAAACAAAAAGTATTGCAAATAACACGAAACATGGCTATTTAAAATTGTTTATAATTTTCACATTTTTTGTTGAAATCGAATGAAATCTACAAAAAAGTTATGGTATCGCCTTACTTTCAAAGGGTACTAAAGATGGGCCCTGAAGGTGCAATAGTTTTTGCTCAGTTCTATTTATTTTACCCGAAAATCTAAAAAGTTATAAACTTTAACCCTCTCTAGCGGTGTCAATTTCTAACGTTGGATGAATCAGAAACAGGCAGTTTAATCTTGCAGACTAAATTAAACAGTCAATTTAAAAAATTGAATTTTGAAAATTAATTGTCGCAAATATTACATAAAAAGAGCCCCCTACCGAGAATGCATTGGACGAAGCAACGTATAAGCGAAGCAGTATTTGCCCTAGAGGCTTACTTTTCTAATGGTCGTTCAATCGTTTCCACACAGCGAGTATTCCGCGCATTCTTCAATATTGCTGCCCGAGCTCGGATCCCTGGTCCGCAGACAATTGTTATGTGGTAAATGCTTTAACATTGTAATTTTAAATGTAATATTTGCGACAGTTAATTTTCATAAGGACAATTTAAAAAAATTGACTGTTTAATTGTGCCTTCAAGATTCAAATACTGGTTTCTAATTCATCCTACGTTAGAGAGGGTTAAAGTTAATAACTTGTTAGATTTTCGGGATAAATAAATGGAATTGTGCAAAAACTATTGCACCTACAGAACATCTTTAGAACACTTTGAAAGTTAGGCAATACCCTTAACTTTATTTTTATTTCATACAATACCAACAAAAAAATTTTAAAATTATAAAAAAAAATTTTAAATAGCATTTTTTCGTGTTTTTTGCAAAAAATTTTTGTTTATAAATAGATTTCAGTTTAACAAATCTCGTTTGTAGATAATTTTATTTCCTACAATTCTTCTGCGCATCACTTTTCTCTACTGTGGCGATATCGCAAGTAGAGGTATATATACATGAACAGGCATCAAATAGTCCTTCACAATTAGACGTCCAAGACGGACGAACTCCTCAGTAAATGATCGGATAGGTATCCCTCGGCGCGTTTTTACGCGCGGGACTCCATTTAACTTTAAGGGCTCTTTCCAACTCTCGCCCCTGCCGCGACTGGCTCGCTCGTTTGTAGATGAGTGGCAGAGTGGGAATCAGATTGGTCATAGTACCCCTGAAGATGTGAAATATCTCATTGTATGCTCGACCCAAAGGTTGGTTCTGAAGGTGAGGTGGCTGCTGTATTCATTCGTTGCGTCCAAATATGCGTAAAATTCCCACATTCAGTGTGGAGGTCCATATTCATTCGCCTCCCACGGTTTCCTGCGAGGGTATAGGGTCTAGGTGCCAAGAAAGTCTCATAGCAAGGATTCAGTGGATATGTGATCGTAAAGGGTCTTCCTTAAATGTGAACCTCAGACCCCATTGTCCGCAAGGTCTTCACTCTGGGCCACCACGCCGAAAAGTGAAATGAATCTAGCCCTTCTTTCCATTCGCCGAAAGATTCGACTCAAAGATCCCCTCGCAACCTTGGATAAATAAAATCTTTTGATTTCTTCTAGGAAATAAGAGGCGATTTGTAATAGTATTCGGAAGTCGACTTATCCGTAAATATGAACAAAGTTTTAAAATGTTTGTAACTCTATCTATCGTTATCGTCGGCACTGATGTAGGGAAGCATCGGCTATGTTATAAAAGAATATGATGAGATAGAATATGAATATGATTAAGCATCGCCTATGTTATAAAAGAATAGTTTGAGTGCTCGCTTTTTGGCAGTTGAATACTTTTGGCGGGAAGTCGAACCGCCACTAAACCTGCATTAGTACATAAAAGTATGAGGATAATATGCTAAAGATAGATCAAGCAGATATGGTGAATGGTTATCTACATGTTTTATATTTCCTCACCAAACGATCTCATTTGTCATTACATTCCCCATTGGTAGTTCTGGGTGCTTGTGAACGAAATTCATCCACTGCTATTCTACCAAAAAATTTCTCAATTTAGACAGATAAATTCTTCAAGTATCAAGCAATATTCATCCCTAGGGATAATGGAATAATCGTAGAATTATTAGCTTTCGATACTGTCAAGGTTCAGAGAATAGGCTTTTGGGTTTTACCGTTTTGTCATTTTGTTTAAAAGAGGCCATGGACCAACCTGTTCGCTCTATCTCATTAAATTCATAATTATGAGTCTACAAATATTTAATTGGGAAGATATCGTTCTTCTAAATTTTAAAATATGGAAGACATGATTTTTGGCCAGCTTTTGTTTTTAATTCAGCCCGCGGTGCGCTGGCGTAATCAGGCATAATGTCCTTACTGTGTGCTGGAAGTTTTTGAATTCGCCAAGTTGCGGACATGTTTCAAGTTTTTACTTCCTTCAGTAACATGCTCGAGGCTTAGATTAGGTACTCAGGAGTTAGTGATCACCTCGAGATTAACCTTGTCCCTTACCTCACCATTGTTCAATGTTATTACCCTAATGCAGCAAGGTAGCCTGAGCAGGATGGGTAGGTACCTATTGCAACTTCATAAGTTAATGGTTTTCGACTGAAAAGATTTAAAGTTGGGGATTCATACTTCGGAAATTATGTGAGTTTGAAAATATTTTCATCAGGGTGGGTAAATTTTCACCTCTTTGATTTTCCTAGAGCCTCAGCGTCGTAGTGGAAATATGCCTCTTTTTGGGTGTAATTTAATCATTCCAATGCTATAAAATCCAATAGATGCCCAGCCCCGCATAAATATGATAGGTTGATATGTTATTTAGGAAGGCTACCACCTCATGAGAATACCAGTGCCATTTGTGATGAGTGTGTAGGTTAGTTCGGAAAGGTTTTTCATGGTACAGATAAAAGGTGGAGTGAAACCCGGCACCGGTATTAGTCCGCTATTAACGGAAAGCACCAAGTGGCCTACAGTTGAACGTCACATCCGACGGACGGATTGCTACACTTGAAGTGTCCTCTACAAGAGACCCGAATAGGGATCAGGATTCCTATGACAGATCCCCGTCTCTGCGAGGATTCAAACCTGGCCCTTGTGATGGTTAGTTAGAATTCTAGTCACCGCACATATCCGTCTCCCCTCAATTCGGTTTAATGTTCGATATTTGCCGAAAACTGAATGAAATTCAGAAATATATTTGGGTATAACTCATCGTTTTTTAAGAACTCTTCAGAATGGTAATTAATTTCTTGCATTACTGGTAAACTTTTGAAAATATTAACCTCTTGTGCGAAAAACCCAGCTTTGATGAAGCCTCGGAAACATTAATAAATTCTACTCACCCGCCAATATTCTATGGCACATAGCAGCCATAATTTTCTCATAATTCCGATATTGCTGCACACTTCAAATTCGCATGCAGCAAAAGTTGGCTTATATTAAATGGTTATAGAAAATTGGCTTCTTTATATGTGGGCATAAGCTAACAAAAACGAATCTGTAGACATAGAGTCTGGAGCGTACGCCATTTAGATATATGACGAAAGAAAATATTGCACCAAGTAAATGTGAATTACGCTATCATAAAATCAATAATTTATTCTGTGAAAAATAATAGATATTATGATTTCATAGGTGAATTTAAAGGGGTATCACGACGCCTCGAGACCGAGCGTTTTCTAGGAAAATCCTTGACGAACGTTTTCCATGGAACTTGTTCAGTTTTGAGGCTCTCCCATTCGGTGTCGAGTGAAAATAATGGAAAATGAGAGGCAATTTCGCGTGCAGCTATCAATCCAGAGTGACCACGTGAAATTTTGAATCACACAGTGAGAAAAGGACTTAATTTTTTGCTATTTCTTTTGGATTTCAGTCTTGTGCGCCGGGTCAAAATGCGTGCGGAACGAAATTAAACTGTGTGATTTCGGAGCGCGCAACGCCAAGCGAATCCCGCTCGGTGGAGCGAGTGGCGACAGCGAATCGATTACGTGGCTCCAAGCAGTTTCCCTCGTTATGCAACTCGGGTCAAGTGAGTAATGGCACTGAATAATACCGTCCAATTATTATTAAAGTGTATAAAAAGTTTTAGTCCTGTTAATGGCATCCTCTGCTCATGGAATAATGAACGGAGTGCAAAAAGGTCACGTTTCAGAGGTGAAGTAGCAAACGATGTTTTCCGAATGTTGTAATTATCGCCGGTGAACGGCATTTGTACTCAAGAAAACAAGTCTAGTCCAGCTCTCACTGCGATCTCATACTTTCTGATGTGCCATATTGGAACTATTTCACCTGACGATTTTCCGCGATCCCGCACGCGGAATTCGCGTCCCTCGCCTGTCGTTTTCTCTTTTACCGCGACAGAAAAATAAGAATGGGAGATTAAGTAGCTCCCGAGTAGCGACAGTCTACTGTCCATCCATATCGTCGCCCTGTTTGGTGGCTACAGGCGTTGAATAAGCATCGCCAGCGAGGGCTATCATTCCACAGTTCTTGTCTCGTGTTTTCTTCCCAGGAATATCCATCCATCTTTATGTCATTCTGCACTTCATTCAATCCGCGTCTTCTTAGCCTTCCTCTCAATTTTTACTTTCTTACTCTTTTTTCCCGCAGCATTTTTGGCGTTCTTGCATCACTCATTCTCTTTACGTGATCCGTACATCGTATTCTTTTATCGGTTATCAGTTACCTCGCACCTTTTATATTCAATAGCTTTCTTACAACATGCCTGGTTCCATCTAATACCGCTATCCCTAGAATACTTCTCAAGGACTTCATTTCTCCATATGTTACGCTACTCTGTTCTCTTTCTGCTGTGGTCCAAGTTTCAGCTCCGAATAAAACTATTGGTTAATTAAATGCTTTAAACGTAAGCAATTTTGCTTGTTCGTCAACTTTCTGTCCCTTAATAGATGTTTAATGCTCCGGAAAAAATACCTCCTTGATTCTATCTCTTCAAATCTCCCATTCAATTCTTCCATCCATAGTTATCTCGTAGGTACGAAAAAATATCAAATCCTTTAATGGTAAGTCCTCCAGTGCAATATTGACTTTTATGTCATTATCTCTGCCTATTACTTCACTTTTTCTCAGCTGATTTTCTGTCCATGGAACTTCATTTGTTTATTCTATTTATGTAGCTGATTAGGCACTTCATTGGCTTCTTCACCCAGACTAATAAAAAAGCAAAAATTTACAATCTGTAATACCTATCAATAAGAAAAAATGAAAAGCAAACAAACAGATAAATTATCCAACAGCAAAAATCAGGTCAATTGTGCGTCTCCCCGGTTGAAATCCATGCTACGTCTAACATGTCTACGTCTAACGTCTACGTTTTATCTTAACTTCCTCACATCGTCTCTTTCCTCTTATTCGATCCAAATTTCTCTCGTCTTGGATTGGATATTTGGAGAGGCGACCGACGGCTAAGGTTATTTACGCCAGAGGGGACAGGTTAGGGAGAAAGGGTGGATAGAAACCCGACTTCGGCATTAGCCTGCTCTTAGCGAAAGGCGCCAAGGGGACCACGGCTTAACGTCTCATCCGACAGACGGAGTACTGCACTTAATCGTCCCCTACAAGACACTCAAGTAGGGATAGGGTTTCCCATGAAAAACATCCTCTTCTGCAGGGATTTGAACCCTGGCCGTCCGTGTGGTTAGCCAGTACTCTAGCCACCACACCAACCCGATCCTCCTTATCTCATCTTCCTTCCTCCACGCTCCCCCAGTGTTCTCCCTTCTATTACCCGCCTCGACATTCCCTCTCCTTCCGAAACGTCCTCCATCCATCTCTCACGCCTTTTCCAAACCTCCGCCACTTGCTTCCTCTCCTCTTCAATCATATCCAGTACCTCCTCGTTCCTCTTCCTCGCCACCCAGCTGACCGTGTCCCTCCTTCTCCAAACCTGCATCTCAAACTCCTCGGGTCTACGTATATCCTTCCTTCGCAATTACCAAGTCTCCGGCCAATTTAGCGCCACGCTCCATAACAGAGTTTTCACCAGGCTTTTCTTTACGTCTCTACTCAGACCCCGCATCAATCACCTCCTTTACGAAAATGTTTCTTTAGTCAGGGCAATTCTACATCGTATTTTCCTGCCACTAAACACATTCCACTCCAAAATACTACCCAGATCCGGAAACTGCTTGACCTGTTCTATTTTGTGCCCTCCCACCATAAGGTTACAGCCCCGTCTTCTTGCTTCTAGAGAATATCATCAATTTCGTCTTCTTATGCTTTATCTTCAGCACCCATGAACGTTCCTAGCGCACACCAGCACGGCAAGGAGGATAAAAGAAGAGGGGGTATAGTTAAAGGATGGAGGGGTGTAGACGGGAATGATGCTTGTACCCAATATTATTTATCATCTACTTGCAAGAGTTAATTAAAGAAATTTAAGATGGCAAGAATGGAGTAGTTTAGGAGGGAAAAGAGTATGCGCGCGCATTCAATGAGTTTAACCATAAACGAAAAAGTGGCTTAGGATTTTCTGTTGACGTTTTTTTCCCAATCTATGGATTTTAATGGTCCAAATTTATTATGGGAGCTGATTTTAAAGAAAACGATCGAGAGGTAGTAGACTGTTTTTTGATAAAAAACAAAATTTTGGCCGAGTTTCGAAAACTCATGAAAAATGCTTAAGAATGAGTGAAAAATCGACCCTAAATACTCTGAAATAAAAATTTCACATAATGTATTCCCTAAATATCAAGTGAAATGTGTCAAATGAACTATTTTCTATTACTCCTAGTGAGAGTAAAAATTAAAAAAAAAAATATTTCAAGAACTACGGAGGAAAACCCTTAAAAAGTCGATAATTGCTGAAAATGTGCGTAAAAACTCATTTTTTCGTCAGGTTAGAGTGGAAAGCCTAAACCCTGCGCAATAATCTTTTGTGTACTTTCTAGTCATGGCAAAAGATTAGGTTTGGCACCCCTCTGGAAACGATTTGTGAGAAAAGCCCTTTTTCGAACCACCCTACTATGCAGCCTCGAAAACTAAAATTCATGTAATTTACAAGTTGAAATTTGTCGAGGGAGTTACGTGAAACAAAGCGTTATGGTGACACCTTCCGAGTGCTCAGTCGAGATCTTTCATCGGATGGCATCCCAGGTCTTGAAAGGAAAGTTGCCTACGGATCGCCACTTCTTATCTGCTCGGAGTGTGACCTCTCCGCTAACCCCAGACACAAGCTGCAGATTGATGCACGAGATACGGGCTCTTACGCTATAGTTACGTAGCATCCACTGACTAGCGATCGGCAGTCACTTAGCACCCGGAGAGAGGTCGCGAGAAAGTTGGTTCTATCTAACAATTGACGTATCCGAGATGTTTAATTGACGCCTCCTCCTTCGCCAATTTAGGTTCTTCGTGAGGCTTAACCCTCAACTGCTATCGTCGGGTCTTTTTTGACTCGACGTATTTTTTTTGCAATAGTGGTAAAACGGCCTCCCGCAGCAACCTTGGCTACAATGTAATCTAGGGGAGGGGGGAGCGAGCCAGTTGAACTTGAGACAGTACGGGTGACGCTTGTTGTTTACGATCAATTCGAAAGTGTGTACGTGGCCAAAATCCACGATAGCAGTTAAGGGTTAAGGAGTCCCCAAACCCGAAAAAGAATCCAGTAAGGAGCCACCTTCGAAGTTATTGCTCGATTTTGCCCTCAGTTTTCAATCAAACTACTAGAGCAGACTTCGCTGCTTCCGCTTGGATATTCCTTTCAGTGTGACGGAAATAGGAATGTCACGAGCAGTTCTCCGTGAACGGCAATTAACGCACGTAGTATTAAATGTTTGAGTGATCGATTTATTGGATTCGATACCCACTGAAATTGCTTCCAAATTGGTGAAATAAATGAATCGCAACGGTCTTTTTAACCATCATGGGATTATTTCAAAACATGACACGTGTCGATGCTTGGACTTATTGATATTTTTTCATTCGCTGAGTCACCAGAACACTCTTCAATGCCGGTCACCAAAGCAGAGTTTCTCGCGATGTCGCCAAAGAATCAATGATTTAGAATGAATTAATACAAAGAACATTCATTGCAATCTGGGTGATATAGGTGGTGGACTGGTCCAGCTACCGAAATGCAACCCGTATTATAACAGTTGTTTCCGATATCACAGAGTATTTGTAAGAAAACGGTTCAAAGTATATTGTTTGAAAGTCGCTGTATATTATATCAAACGCCAATTCTCAGTTTCTCAGCCGTGACATAACTACATAAAGGACTGGGAGGGGAGTTATAATTGGATCCGTAGACTCCTAATCCAGGCGGCCAAAATAGAGCGTTTATTTGTACAGGTTCAGTACAGACATTAATAAAGTACTTCGGGCGTAAGTACACATACATTGAAAATTCCCCCAGAGTTTCGAAGCATTTTGAATGCATATAAAAAACGAGTTTTTTTGGCATTGCTATTTCAGGGGAATGCATGTTTTTCTTCACAACTGAAGTACAGAGTGCCATATTGACGACATACAAAGGGAGACTAAAAAAACCCGCACCATCTTCGAGAATGAGAAACACGATGAAGGACTTTCAAAAAGCAAAAATCCAGCTTGGTGTTTCATTTGTGATTATAGTTTCGCTAAACTTTAATTCTTTCAGCGGTATAAGACATAACCCACTAAGATATATGACACTGTTGTCCAGCCTTTCTTAGGAGTCTATCATCAAGTGCCGTCTGCAGGGCATAGAGTTTATTGCTCCGTTAAACCTTTAGTCATCCAATTTTAAGTCTTTACATATCTCAACTGTTATTTGAAATTCTACCTGCCTCAGGATAAGGGTGATATACTTAATTTCACTCGCTAAGTTAACATCAATTTGAGTGGTGATCATTGTAATTTGTTTGTTTCCTTCATGACATTGCAATAGCTAAAGTGTTTACCATTTATCTTCCTTCCAAGAGAATTAGGGACATAAATCTGTATTCTACCCGACATATGCGGGCAGTAGTTACAGTATTCCCTGGATACAGTATTTTAAGATTCTACGGCTTTTCTATTGTAACTACACAAAGCTAGAAACATGTTAACTTACTTGGGTGGTAGAAGATTGGATCGTGACATTATCTTCCAAGTCCACTTACTGTGTAGGGATCGTAAGGCTCCCAAGGTGCACCACGAAACAGGGTTTATAAGATATTTCTGTCACAAAGACCATGAGCAGCCACGAGCCTTCTCCGAATGTAGGCAACTAAAACTTAAAAGTTCAATTGTTCTACGACGTTCAACGTACTTGAAGGAAAAATGTAGATGTAAATCGAATTATAAGAAAGCACAGAAATGATAATCAGTTCAAAGAGACACATTTTATTAGAGAACGACCTTCCGATTTAACTATTTCGGAATTTTTTTGACGTTAAGTCGAAGTTAAAATTTTTGCAGTATATTTCGCCTCATAGCTGTGGAATTCATAGCTCCACGTAATTCGGTGCTCAATGATAGAATTTAAAAGGGATAGAATTGAAGATACACTAAAGCAGGCGCTCTTCCTTCAACCTTCGCTGAGAAGTTGTAGGTTCTCTTTATTAAGATTTCCTTTGGATTACAGGAAGTAGTTATCAGACAGATTACGAAAGAAAGCTTACAATGGGGAAATAGAAAAAAGGGCTTATCGAAGGGGAATACCAATGAAGTGACTTGCTCAAAAAAGACGAATCTTTTTTGTGCAAGTCACTTCATTGGTATTCGCCTTCTCGAGGTAAAATATGCGAAGCTAAGAAATGACATCGAACCCTTCTTCTATATTAGTAAATAATGCGTAAAATAATGAAGAAATGCGATGAAATAAAATGGGAACCGTAAAAGATGTCAAGCAAGGACGACTAATGAACCAATATACCAAATGGGCGATGTCTTTCAACTACACTTCGCCTTTTATAATTGTGTAGTTAGGCATTGAATGATCTTGAAAGAAAGAGAAAGGATACCTCGTCAAGGCGTTATATTAAAACGGGTACCGAAGGAAGATGGTCCTAAAATGAAAATTTCGGAAAAAAAGTGAAAGGAAAACAGCAGAGGAAGAATCTCAATCCATCTGCTCATGCCGCTATACCATACGTTGCGGAAACGACCGAATGAATCGCCAGGATTCCCTCGAAGCCCAGTCTCCAATACTGATTAACTTGCAGCAGAAAGACGGCCAAGCACCAGCCCAAATAAAAGGACAAGCTCCCGTGCTCGCTCTTTGAGGAAGTGCACCAATTAGCGTGCTCTTACGGCATATCTTATGCCGGGCGTACCGAGATATCTAATCACCCCAGGTGACGGGAGTCATGGAGAGCAGGGTGGCCACTCAGTTGTAGAAATAATCTACCCGGGTTTACCCCGGGCACTTTTGTTTTTTTTCGGTCATGTTCACAATAAGCTTCTACGCATATCTATTGCTTACGGTGATTGGGGAGCAAAGAAGATATGGGTAATGAACTTCAGTAGTATTCGGTGAATTGCTAGTGTAGCTTTAAACTGCGCGATGAGTTCTTCTGAATTACATCTATACGTACATAAAATAGAACTTTCTTTAAATTCCAACGAGTACTATTCAAATTAAATAGTTTTACATTACCTTTTTCAATAGGTTTTTAGGTACTTACGCAAGATTTTTTTACATTGCCGTGAGCGTTAAGGACATTGGAGAGGAAAAACATCTTTTTAATTTTTCACACTCCTTTTCATCCCAATCCCAACCTCGATTTTAAAGGGTTGGTGTCTCTGTGACTAATTATAAGTTTTGGCCATTATTAAGTTATCTTTTCGGTGAGTTTCACTTTGAAAATTCAATTCTTGCTTTCAACAAACACTGGTAAAAATTTTGAGCGCAAGCTTTCACCGACACTTAGGCAAGCTTCGTTAGGGAAAATTACCTTACGAAGCCGGATAAAGCGTGCCACACAAAATGATATATTACATTCATCATGTTAGCATTCTCTGGAAATTTTCGGTCGAATGTCACTTCCGTTACTGGAGAGCCGAATTACGTGGCCAACGTAAGCCGAACTTGGAATAACAGTGCAGCTCTTTGGGTGCTTAAGATGAAACAGACAATCTCAGGAGAGATACTCGGGTTCGAGTTCTTTTTATTTTGAAATTTGGGCATAAGACATTCACTTTTGCCCACACAACCTCATGCTCATAATTTTTAACTAGCACTCACTAGTAACAGATTGTCTCCGAATATAATTATAACGACTTGAGTGCCCCTTCGGTTTTATACGCTCTACAAACTCCAGAGGTTAGGAAGGACCTGCAAGATTGATTTCGGTTATTTAGAGTGGCACCTTTGAAGTATTATCAATGTGCATATATTACCTAACTTCGACACTTTCGCAGGAAGCCAAAAAATAATAATAAAAGAAAGAATGAGGAAATGCTAAAAGTGCGCGCTACTGTTCACATAGAGATATTACGGGTAATATACCTACGATTTTAAGCTTTCCCGGTGAACCTCCTGGTAGAGAATGTCACAGGTTTCCCACCGGGCCAAGTTTTATTTCTCCCGAAGTTCCGAGAAACGAATTGCCTTCAGGAATCCAATGCCATTGCATCATATTTCCCGCCTTAAAGACCATACGTAGCAGGTTCAGGTGATCACCATTTGGCTGGCCGTAAATTTTCTATCACGGAGTATCCTACTCAGTGTTTTCTATCACGCCCAATCGTGCTTATTACCTACATTGCGTCTGATTCAATAAACGATCACTAAAACAGGCATACTGTAGCTATTTTGTTCCATAACCGCTATTTCGTCAGCAGTTCCTAAATCTCGATCGCGGTTTCTAAGTCTTGGCACTATAGTCGTTGCGGAGACATTATTCTCCATTTGAAATTGCACCTTCACCTGAAAACGGTGTTATTCTACAATTCACAGAGACACCAACCCTTTAAAATAGAGGTTGGGATTAGAATGAAGTGTGGAACATTAACCCTAAACTGCTATCGTTGGGTCTCATTCGACCCGACGTAATTTGCCGAATTGGTAAAACGGCTCCTCGCAGCAACCTTGGCTACAATGTAATCCTAGGGGAGGGGGGAGCGAGCCAGTTGAACTTGAGACAGTGCGGGTGACGCTTGTTTAGGAACAATTCGAAAAATCGGGTCAAAAAAGACCCGAGGATAGTGTGTATGTGGCCAAAAACCACGATAGTAGTTAAGAGGTAAAATGATGTTACTCCTCCAAAAAGTCCTCCACGCTCCCAGCAAATGAATTTTCACTGAATTCTATGGATATTCCAACAGAAGCTTGAGCCTCTTCAAATTGCTAGGGAAACCATCGGCTCGTGTCTGTTTATGAGTTTTCGTGGAGATGAACGATTTTTTTCTTTTTTGAAATCAAAATTAGACAGTTGTCAAACAATTAAAATTGACGTATAAATAAGCTGATTATGATGCGGTTTTTTTGTTTCTGTAGACATACCTACATTTGTTAAATCTCTTTTTCTAAATGGTCTGTTGAATTTCAATTGCATATCGGAAAAAAATTTAAAAAATCACTCATTTGGTTAGCATTGAAGAAAGTCCAATAACCCGATTTCTTGGAGGTAGAACCTAAATGGAAGGTTCCACTTTTTAGTCACCAATAATTCATTTCAATGTATGGAAAGTACTTTTACCAATACCTGCATGATTCCTATAACTCTTTCTGTAAATTTACTCGCAAACTAGTAAAAATTCCTGGGTTTTTCATGATTTACCGGGTGAGTGGCAACCCTTGGAGACTGAACAGTTTTGACTCTCGGCCATTTCAGAGCACACTTGGTGAGAGCCCGACCACAAGGTAGACTTCAAGAAACCAAATGCAATGAGCAAAGAGAGCTGCTACAACCCCTGAGGGATCTGGGAGGCTATGGACGTAGTCCAACATCAACAGCCAGGATGACAGGTAAAATCTTTGGAGTACTTTTAAAATTTTCAAGGCGATCCAATTTAAGATGGAGCTTGAATTAGTACATTAATAAATATTAGTGGAAAAGTACAAGGATGGTTTTAATATGGATTCAAGTATAAAATACTTCCACAAAGTGACACCTGAAGGTGTTAAGTTTAAGATGAAGCCATGGTGCTTCCACACAAAACCCATCGAGAGAACAAACAAACACCGAGATAGAGACGCAAGGACACCAGTCCAGCCCCTACTCAGCAGAAAGTATATGACTGGGTGAATTTGAGAAATTATTTCCCCTAATACACATGCTTAAATAAATATGAGCATGATGCAGCTCTCATTTAATTGAATAACACTCACTCATCACACGCAAACAAGATTTTAAACATAGAAAAATAGACAATTTCGTATTCCAAGGAACAATCAACTACAGGTCTGTTTAAAGCCATTCAACAACAGGATTCCAATCATCTGAACTTCTGGCAGCCATATTAGTCACAGTTTCTGAAACGTTTGAAATCACTTGGTAAAGATCTGCATTGACATTGTATGCCTGAAAATAATAAGAGTCAATATTAAGTAAAGAAAAATAAGCAAGAAAAGCACAACCATTAAGGATACACACTGTTGGACGAGTACAGACAGCAAAAAGGGTAGGAAATACCTTACGTGGCTTCATTGAGGTTATGCACCAATAAGAACTTGATTTCTAGAAGTTAAAATGAGTAAGTAGAGTGCATCCAAGACAATAGTGCAGTTGATAGAGAAGCAGTTCATTTGTAAACACATCCAATGCCACTTGGGGAATGAAACTATGCAGCCAAGGAATCTATGATGATAGCCCAAGTTTAAATCATCTGGTCATAAAAATAGCATACTTTTTATTTCCTTCTAAAATCAGTATACTTCAACTGTACTGTTATCTGAGACGGACTTTGGTGCATCCATGAAAAATATTAGTCAAGTATTGCATCCTAAATAAATTATTTAAATGAAACAATAAACAATCCAAGACTCAAATAATGAAATTCAAATGTTCTACTATCTAGCATCACTTGCACATTTATATCAGCTGTACATGCTTGTTAAGGCTCTGGGCCTTACACTGAAAGAATACCTTCATTCAGGTCAGGATTTCATGACTTTGTTGGGGCAGGCCAACATATTCTTTTGGCATAACTCATCATAATCAATACCTTTCAAATGTTCAAGGCATGACTGTAAAGAGCAAAAAATGTGAAAGATGTAGCCTTTCTCAAACCAAGTATAATTTCAAACCCATGAATTATTTTAATTTCTAGCCTTTTGACTTACAACATCAGCCACTAGATGAAACTGTGAGAATTATTTATTTCATTAAGAACTGTTTGATAGTCACTGTAACTTGATAAAACTGCCCAAGAAATTACTAGGATAACTTGTAAATTAAGGTAAAACATATCAATCTCCAGCACTTTTACAATGACAGTAAAAATCACTCCTTTACCAGAAATTTTATCTCATGAGTTTGAAGTATGTTCCAGTTTCTTTGAGCATCATCTCTCTCATCAAATCACAGATGCTAAATTTCTCTCTGGAACACCATCATGCTTGTTTACAACGTGAAAACATTTATTATTTGCCTCTGCAGTCCACCCAAGATAATGAATGAGGTCCCATACCCTTGATTCTAAGAATATTCCCAAATACAAATTGCACCACATTCACTCTACCATCTCTCCTCAACCCATCCATTCTTTTTCTACATTTCTAACAAATCATTTCTCCCTCATAGAAAAGGAAACATTCACGATTCCTGTGATTTACCAAATTCTCTACGCAGAGGATTGCAGATATCCTTTGCAAGCTCAGTCAGATAGCTTTGTAATTATTACAGACTTGACCCTCAGGCTAGTCAACTCAGATTATAGCATCATCCATTGGTGATTAATTTGAATACTATATCATAAATTTAAAGTTATGATGATAATTCTGTGCTGTGAACAAACTCCACTGAGCAGAAACCATCTACATCAACCGAGATTCATGCATGGATCCCTTGATAATGCTCGTAGAGCTTGCGTCAGTTAAGTTCACAAGTTGCCCCTCTTCTCAGTGGATTATTGTGACCTTTATGGGTGAAAACGTTCAAGACTTAAACTCCCACAATGCCACTAAGTAATCAGATTGGTACCGCAGCACCTCTGCCCATGAGGCAAAAGCCAAACTTAAAACACAGAGGTATTTGCTTTGGATGATCATGGAGGGTACTGAGTAGGTGCAACAATGAGTTTACAGGTGACATTTGTAGCATGACTGGGATTTTGGTCCACCAAATAAATATGACAGTAGCGTTGAATACAATTCCATTCTAGGTCAATTATGCTCCATAGAGGAATAAAAATACGAGAGTGTAATTATGAGGATCATCATTGAATTTAAATGGAATCTGCTTTCAAATAAACTCTTTTCTTCCAAGGGGAGTGGCAAGAATTCACACCATGAACTTGAACAAGTTGTAGATAATGGATATAAAGCAAGATCTGGTATGAATTTCTTCCACAAGTGCTATAAATTATCCTTACTGCTAAAGCAAACTTTGTAGTGCTGATGAAAAGGAGTTTTTAAACTCTTACAGACTTATTCCATTCTTTTATAATGTTATCATATGAACACATTGGCAGACTTGAGATAAATAAAATGTGAAGTAGGCCTGATGTTAAGTGAATTCATAAACTTCTTGATATTTAAACATTTGCCATACATATAAATATAATGCTTTAGTTGTTGTACCATTTGTAACACATCATATTTATTATATACATGTGTTCAGCACTATAATAGTGATGGTTGCTCTCTATAAACAAGGTTCCAAGAGATATCATTGGGCAGGAATTAAAATAAGCCATAAATTACCTAAGACAGTTTTTCATTGGGTAAATATGATAAGTTATGGTGAAAACTTATTTCCAAAGTCGAAAACACCAATCATAGGCTCCATCACAATTTTATAGAAATTTTTATAGAAATCAAACATAATATCCAAAAATAATTACATGTACTCTTTTTCCTGACACATTCTTTTTAAATATTGACAAGTTAGCCAACTAGCCAAGGGATTGTCTTTGTCTTTTGCAAAATATGGTCACATAGCCATAACCTCATAAATAAGTTTCAACCACAAAACCGCTATCAATATACAAACCACCACTTATTGAGAAGCATGTAGACACATTTACTAACGTATGCATATCCCAGAAAAAAAGAACCAGGAGAATAAGAGGACCTTATAATCTGATAATGCATTTATATGATGGATTTCAATCACTTTGTCCAATGGTAGTTGGGGACCAACCATGCAAAACAACTAGAAATACACCAATCCCTGTTATTCAGAGAAGATGGTGCATGAGTTTACTCACGTTTTGCACTCTACTTTTCATTGATGGCATATACATACTAGCATTTTGTACATTTAGTATCTGAAAAGCTAGGGCAGGGGGAAGTAAGGTAAAAATGTCTTCTCTTTAGTATGTTAAGAAGCTGCAGCAGCTTTGTTTCAAGCCTAGTAAAATGCACAGATTATTGCATTAGTTTGCTTTCTTAGTTCTCATTCAACATCAAATTCTGACAACGATATTGAATTATGGCAATTGGATAGTATTTACTGAGGATTATAGCATATTATCAAGGGAGCATAAGAATCCATGAATCTATGAATTCTTGCGAATAGAGCAAGAAAATCTTTTCAGTTTACACTTTTACAGTTTTCCTGTAATCAAACTTTCAGTATTGGATAAATCAAAGAACAAGACAGAACCAATTCTAATGAATTACATGTATAAAGGGAAAAAATGAATCAATAAGTCAGGGTTTGCTCACCAGATGGGAAAAAGAATGACCAACTCAGTTGATCCACCACCATGCATGCACAATACATGTACCTGAGTGAGTAGATGTTTGAAGACAATCACCAAAAACATTACACTGAGTAAAATTAAGCTAATGCATAAACACATGGCCCTGAATTAGTCCATTCAAATTTGGAGCATTTGCTCATACATCTGTCTTGGCACACACCTGCACAGGTACATGCACCATGTACACACGCCTTAAGTAATTAAAGTTTTTATCTTTTTTCAGCTGCTGAAACCTTGCCTTCACTTAGTCAAGACACTAATTAAGGTGACTTTTTTGGGATTAACATTTCTGCACTTGTGCTGCCTAAAACCATACACACCTATATTATGCAGAGGCCACAGAGAATACGAGAGGAAAAATTCATTAAATTTACATTCTATGTTTCATATGAGGACCTACCATTGCAAAGTACACTTGAAACTGCTGCTTTGCAATATAAATCCATTCCATGAGGCAAATTGTATGGTAAAAATATCACATAAGTAGCCCAAAAACATTATTGTCCCCAAATATCTAAAGGTGATACAGGCTGTAAATCTCCATAAAGATACTGATCATTATGTTACATGTTTTAAAAATACCATTGGAGAAAATTACTTTGCAAAAAAAGGTGTTCTGAAAATTTAACTCAACAATAAAGTGAAATGAAAACATGTCAACTTTGGGTCATGAAATTTGGAATCACCCACCTTCAACACTTCTCGAAATACCACACTCCACGATGGTCAACTGAGTTGATTAATACTCACTATTAGCACTAGCAATCTTGTTTCATATCTTTATTTGATCCAAATATTTTCAAATATTCAACTTAATGACAAATATTCATTTTTCCACAATCATTACTCAAGAAGGTACCAGGCCAATGGTGGATCTTCAAGAAATCAAACAATGGCAACAGCTTACGCATGTACAGCCCAAATTCCATAGAATCCCTGATAACTAATTTTCATATTATTTCGCTTTCTTTATCCACTTCTTAAGATGTTTGGATACAGATTGTACGCAAAATCACTCTCAGGACCTAATAATTCACTTCATGGCAACATTTTACACCACAAGTTTGCATCGCATCTCTCATCACTGAGCTACAGCTATTCCATCTGAGCTACTACCATACACTTAACACAATGGGTGTGATACCTACAGCAATGGAGCAAAATATAATGATACCCTCAATGAGGATGATGATGATGATGACAGAACTCCTTATGATGCAATAATGCTGACAACTGTATCCAATGATGCTGTAGACATCGACACAGCCAATTTTGTCACAGTATAAGAAAGATACTGCTGATAAATTAATTGCAACTTTGACAGCCTTTTTCCCTACAGTTATTGCTCTCTGTTTCTATGATAATCCATGTATGCACACTTCCTAGCACTATTTTGGTAATACTATGGAGCAGACTGCATAACTCAAAGTGCTTAAAAATACCTTCATCATATGGGCACACCGGCTTTAGCTGTAAGCATAGTAGTGGCATGGTGCAGAAGGTGCAGGCAATATGTAAGAATTGATGTGATAAAGGAAAGCCAACAGCCTTTTCAGTAACAGCGGGGAAAGATTCAGATCAGTTCATATTTGCTTTAATCACTAAATTCCATTTAGCCAAAATCATTTAATATGATTATTGTATTTTTACTGTATTTAAGCCTTAATTTTTGTATTTATCCTAGCATGTTTTGTAATGTACACATGTGAGGAACACCAGTCTGCTCTACGATATTTGTCAAATATTGGAGAGGCCCCGGTGGCAGCGGGGTAAAGTCCTCGCCTGTTAACCCGAGGGTCGCGGGTTCGAGTCCCTCCTGGGTAGAATATTACCTGCCCAGGACATGGGTGTTTGTGTCTCATCCATTGTTACCATTATTCACCCGACGTAAATTGGCCCATTGTGCTGTATTCCGGATAGTGAAGATAAATAAAATATAAAAAAATAAAAATCCTTCCAGCTTCTTACAATTTCTAGAAACAAAAACCATCCTTTATATCAGGCATTCATCTAGTGCCCACATTCTTCCCTATCTTTGAATGGTAGACTTTACTGCCAATGTTACCCCAAAGGTCATACAATACAAAATAAGGAAAGCGTGACACAAATCTTTCTGACATTTTAAGGCTAATAATACAGTCAAAATCATTGTAGAGAATTACAGAGGTGTGCCATGACCACTATGCTAAATTTTAGAGCTAAAAACAAACCCCGAAAGTAGAGATTAAAATCAATTTGATTGCCTTTTACAAAATAAAGGTGAGCCAGAAATATTTGGCTTAGCTTGAATTGCATGGGCACCTGCTATAATTTAAACCAACTAAGCACTGTTAACATGAGTCACATCTACTGTAATTGAGTGATGAGAGTTACATTGTTTCTAATGTCAGATTTCAAGGAATCACTCAGAGCGAATATTAATTGGTTACATGTAAAATTATGGATGGGGCCTTTACTTTGTCAATATTTACAGAAATAACTTATCATGTGATACAATTTTAATAGGGCACACTTAGGCTGCGGCAGCAAATGGACGGAAAAATTTCACTAACTGCAGCAGATTGTCTCTCTCTCTTGCTAAGGGTAGCCTTAAACTTAAGTAGTAAAGGGTAGCACAATGGGAATAGAAGTGCAGCATAAGCGAATGCAAGAAAACTCAACAGAAGGACAGCAAGGGGCAATTTAACACCTAAATTTTTTCTTCAATTGCACAGCTTTAAACATCCAGCTAAAATGGGCTTTGACTACTTAGGTTGTAACCCAATATTAAATTAAGACCTATATCCTAAGGCAAGCTAAACATCTATTCCTTACGTGGGATTCAATCCCACACCCATAAAGTTATGGCCACATGGCCAGCATTTTTTTCTCCACCTACTGCAATCAGCTCATCATTTAAGGGGCCCTTACTTCCCTTGGTATCTGACATCTTGGAAAATATTTATAGTCAATTTTTTTATACTTTTGAGATGTTTTATTTTTCCACATTCTTAGTGGTTATGCTGCAAGTACACTACCTTGATTTTCTTACACTTATTCTGTAAGTTAACTACTTTGATTTTCAAATTATGTCAAGGTTTTCATCACAAACATCATTCCCACCAACTCTTCCTCTTTGATGGGAATATATTTCCTTCATCTCGTCAAGCCATTAGATTTTTCTGTAAGCAATATCCCCCTTTAATGGCATAATATTGCAGAAATATCCAAGTGATTGAACACAACTTAAGAGGAAGATTTTCTGCACAATCCATCATTCCCTCAATGAACATTTTATTTCTGTAGCAAAGTACTATGTTCTTTTGTTAGTTTTATTTTTCCTGTAACAATGACCAATGAGTACATCACACTCCGTGAAAGCACATTCATTTTTAGCAGATAGTAAGAAAGAAAGTTGCCATGTTTGAATTAATATTCAGTTGCATAGATTATAATGCTTACACGGATGAAATAAGGTATATTTTGTCCATATTTTCTCATAGTCCAGAAGACAGAAATGATACTTTATGTCAAAATCTGATCTTGATTAATAGCTGAAATGTAAATTTTGCAAGTGATATTGCTAGAATTCTTGTAATATTCAATCAAATGCCATGAAAGTGGGGAAATTGCTGGAGAAAGAAGAGAACTGGAACACTGTGGCTACCTTCATTGAGAGGGAACTGCAGACAAAGAAATGTGAAAATCTGGTTGACGACATTCGATTAGTCAACTCTAATAACATTTAGGGTGAAACGGAATAGAAGAGAAAGACACACTAAACAAGTCACTCCTATTGTCAAGAGGAGTAACAGAGAGGGTAACTATCTATAGCAGAGAATCGGGCCTCCTACAATGCCTGCTGTAAGAAATGTAAATTATCGTCAACATTAACACGAAGAATGCCAGCCTGTCATAATACTAATGTGAGCCACACTGTTCCCCACCCTCATCCACCAGATATTAGGGATGGAAGCAAAAGATGGGAGGTTTTAGTGGGTAATAGGATTGTATTGACCGATCCCACGGCTGTAAACTGACGACTCTCACCTTAGACATCCATAGACAGATATCCTCAACTTCTCCAAAAAAAATCAAATACAATAAAACTTATTCTCCTTATGTGTCCCAACTACAAGGGAATGCTTTTAGTAAATACTTTGCTATCAACTTTGCTCAAGATTGAAAACTTCAGTCAGTCCCATTATATGTATAGACACATGAGTGGTAGTCTAATTGCATTACAGACTGTTTCAGAGAATTTTTCAAAATATCTCAAAATTGCAGCCCCACAGCTGACACCTATAGGGATGGGCCATGATCTTCTGCAAACTCATTTGTTATGGGAGGAAAGAATGGTCCATACTCCTCGTCTACCTTTTTAAAGGAAAAATGTTCACGACATAGAGATGAAAGTTTAGATGAAAGTAGTTTTCAGAGGATAGAAATGAGTGGCTATCTCAATAAATGTGAAACATCACATGCATCATCAGTGGTCGAAACTTCATGATACGATTATGATCAAAATTTTAAACCACAGATAATACAGGCTATATAATATATATATACCTCTCTCTCTCTCTGTCTATATATATATATATATATATATATATATATATATATATATATATATATATATATATATATATATATATATATATATATATATATATATATAAAATATAAAACTTCGTCACAGGGTGACACTAAACATAAAACAAAAAAGCAAACTCACGAGTTTTAATTTTCGGTGGGTCGCCCGCACCTTCGTCAGTGATAGAAATTTCTATTTCGACCCACCGAAAATTTAAACTCGTGAGTTTGCTTTTTTATGTTTAGTGTCACCCTGTGACGAAGTTTTATATTGTTTGCCACGTTCGTGGAATCTTCGCAAGAACTTATTTTATATATATATATAATATATATATATATATATATATATATATATATATATATATATATATTACAGAAAAAGGAAATAAATTTAGAAATATAAGCTAGCAACAAGGCGTTGAGGTTGGGGATGGATAGATAGGTATATCAGTGGACACTCACAGAAAGGCGATCCATGGCGACGCCGGTGTCCACTGCTCTCGGAAGCTTTCGGGTGAGAACCCTTCCTCAGCGGGAGAAAATCACAACTGAAGAGTGTCACACTGGAGTTGAGGGTAGAGGGTCTGCTTAGGAGGGTGGTTGGTTTTTGAGGGAAGTGATTGGTTGGAAGGAAGTGAGGGAGGGAGGAATAATGGGAGGGGATACGGAGAAAGCTAGCGGAGGTTAAGCCCGGGAGTACACATACATCTTAGGATTGAAATATATGATTGTTCCCAATGGCGGAGCTCCATGATAGATGTGTCAGGTGGGAGGGCGCGAATGATTTTTACTTGGAAGCAGTCGTTGAAGGGGAGGTTATGAGAATTGGCGTGCTCCGCTACAGGCAGCTTCAATTGTTGTGTCACGCTGCTCCTGTGGTTATTGATTCGTACATTGAGAGGTGTGCTTGTGAGGCCAACGTAGAAGGCCTGGCAGTGCTTACAGGTGAGGAGGTAAATTACATTACTCGAGGAACAGGTTCCCCGAGTAAGTATCTGATACGTTATATTTGTGACAGGGGTCGTGAAAGTTCGGGAGAAAGGGTTGAGTGGGCAGGTGAGACAACGGGGCTTACTGCAAGGATTTGATCCAACGAGAGGGGGATTGGCCACACTACCCTGAAGTGAGGTTTGTCGGATCTCGCGGATCCAGAGACTATTTTGGAGATTGGGAGGGCGACGAAAGGAGAGCACGGGAGGTCTTCGAATAAAAGAAGAGGTAGAGGGGGAAGAGGCGAGAATTGAGTGTGCTGACTTGAGAAGGTTTTTCAGTGCAGCATCTAGACCCGGATGAAAGGTGGTTACAAAGATTTGTTCATCAGGATAAAGACGATCGTCCGGTTGAGGCGTGGAAGGCGGTCTCCTTGAGGGCTCAACCGCCCTGATGAACTGCTCCCTCACCAGGTGGAGGGGATATCCCCGGCTCACGAACGCTATTTCCAGGTCTTTCAAATAACGAAATAAATGAAAATCGTCGGAGCAAATACGTCGACCTCGACGAGCCAGAGAAAATGGGAGGGAGCGTTTGCAGTGATCGGGATGACAGCTATCCCAATGCAAGTACTGCTGCAGGTTGGAGGGTTTCTTGTGAACGGATGTGCTAATTTTGTTATTCTTTAAGTGAATATCTACATCGAGAAAAGTGATTGAAGAAGTTGAAGAGTGATGAGTGAAAGAAAGGAATGGATGTGAATTAATTTTTTTAATAAAATGATTAAGTGTTGTGCTCCCGTGGGTCCAAATTATAAAAATATCGTCTATATAACGAAGCCAGACGAGTGGCTGAAGTGGGGAAGAAGATAATAGATTTTCTTCCCACCGCCCGAGGAAGCAGGAGGCGTAAGAGGGTGCCATTCTCGTGCCCATAGCGGTGCCTTTAACTTGAAGAAAATGACGCCCGCCAAAAACGAAATTGTTCTTGGTGAGCACCATCCTCATCAGTTTCAAAAGGAAGGGGGTAGAGGGGCGTGAGCCAATTGGTCTTCCGTTGAAAAGTTCCCTTGCAGCAGCCAGACCTTCTATGTGGGGAATATTTGTGTAAAGGGAGCACACGTCAACTGTTAGGAGAATAGCGCCAGGTGGAAGTGACGAGGGGAGGGATTTAAGGCGGCTCAGAAAATGGCGTCGCCATGGATCGCCTTTCTGTGAGTGTCCACTGATATACCTATCTATCCATCCCCAACCTCAACGCCTTGTTGCTAGCTTATATTTATATATATATATATATTATATATATATATATACATATATATACATATATATATATATATATATATATATATACATACATATATATATATATATATATATATATATATATATATATATATATATATATATATATATATATATATATAACAATTTTTCAAATTAATACAATTTTGAAATTCAAAAATTAGATTAATAATACAGTGATGAAACTCAATTTACAATTTTATATATATATATATATATATATATATATATATATATATATATATATATATATATATACACGATGTGGATAGGATGGAGGAGATAGACACACAAAAAAAGAGACGATCACACTTACATAGCTAGCTTTCGGAACTAGTCCGTCTTCAAGGCGTATCACGGAACAAATGTTCAAAGACATTTGTTCCGTGATACGCCTTGAAGACGGACTAGTTCCGAAAGCTAGCTATGTAAGTGTGATCGTCTCTTTTTTTGTGTCTATCTCCTCCATCCTATCCACATCGTGTGTTCATCGCCGCATGGCTGACTCCAATCCATCAACGTATTTATATATATATATATATATATATATATATATATATATATATATATATATATATATATATATATATATATATATATATATATATATATATATATATATATATATATATATACACACACACACACACACACACACATCCCGCTATCATTTTGCCTTCCTTACACTCTGCAACATTTTGGCATCCACCAGAAATATTTATGTATATTGCTATTTTATCGTGTATGTCGAACAACCGAGTGATTTCCGCCCGTGTGTACTATTTTGTTTTACGACAATTATTTTTTTACAGGAGATATACGTGCACCTTGAATCCGTACAGACAGGTAACATTTTGGCATCCTTTCATAACCAATCATTATGGCGTCCAGAGTATATTTTTTACATTTGATCATCAATTTGGAATCCATTTTGTATATTTACTACCACAACGATATCTTTTTGCCTTCCTGCGCTGTTGCCAAATTTATCTATCATGGAAACTTCGCTCTCGCTTGTCATTTTTGCAGTTTATAGCTGCTATTGCATAAAATGGGTGAACGTGTTGCTCTTAACTATTAACTACTATTAACTAAATGTACTAAAACTGCCAAACAACGATTATAATCAGCATAGGAGTAAACATTGTATCACTAGGAACATACTTAGCCAAGTTTTGTTGAAATCAATATCTTATTTTGCTCCTCATTCATGTATTTCAGTTTTGTTTCGGTATGCTAAAAACACGCCTAGAGGAAATTGAGAGAGGAATTTGACTGGCGCAGTCAACTAGGTAAGTCCGCGGTGGCCTATCACGTAGCACAGTGTCACAAAATCGATTTGCAGGAAAAAAATGGAAGATTTTCCCAATACTACAAGAAGATTCTTCCAATAAAACTAGCCGCTTTAAGGTTTAAAACACGATATAAGCAACATGCATACAAATATTACTTTCACAATGCACTTGGTATTCTAATAAGGGGTTGTAAATCAATAAGTTTCCATCATGTCACATTCCACCAAATTCGCCCTTTTATTTCATTATATGTGGAAACCGAAATACGTGAAGGACTCTCAAACTTTTTTTGTCATTATCCCAGTAGTTTCGCGTTTTATGTTTAAAATAGTTGTTCAATTCAATTAAAATACAATCATTTACGTGAAAAATAATAAAAAAATGAAACACAAGCGGCTGAAAAAGGGGTCAATTAATCTTCATAATTTAGAAAGGGATTTGATATTTGCTGGCATTTGTTCTATCACTAAAACACGTGAAAATGTTACCATGAAATACATGAGTCAATAGAATGCTAAATTATATTCTTTATCCATATAAAATGCAATAAAAGAGTAATTTAAACTTCATTTAAGGAGAAGAATGCCAAAACCCTTGTTTTTTACAAAGCAAAGGACACAACGTGTTTATCGTGATGACAACGCGATGACGTGGGCCGCGAATCAAACTTGTATAATTGCGGTGGGGGCTCAAAATTTAACTTCACTTTTCACAACTTCCATGACTGCACACAAAATATAACTATTCTAATGTTTATGGGACAGCAAAGGCAGGAATTATCTCTTCCTTGAAAAACAGTGGCTTAAAGAAGAATTTATTACCTAGGAAATTACAATTTACTCTACTATCCTTTAGTTGGTCCAAAGGAAATGCTTCTCCCTCCTTTGCTTATCAAGTAATGACTGATTAAGAAATTGATAAAACGCTGAGAAAATATGAAAGAGGTTTCCAGTACTAATTGTAAGTGGAAATATTTTCACAGCATATAGTGAAGAGCTACGTCTAAAGGAATGCATTTTTACTGGACCTGAAAACAGGAAGATAACCCTAGGCCCTGAATTTCAAAATATAATAAACAATGGGATGTTGAAAGCAGAAAAGCTAAAGATAGGTGAGGAACAACTTTTATTTGTTGCCCTACTGCCACTTAAAATACAATAGGGTGCCAAATATCGTTAAAAATCCACTTCTTGCATTAGCTTACAAACGCATTTCCTCGAAATCGTGGGGCGGGAGGAGATAATCCGGGGGAAATATTTTATGAAGGCATAAGTGTTAGTCAATATAGATACTAAGGCTCTGGTAAATTTTAACGATGGGAAACTACTGACGAGGCTTTAATAAAGAAAATTCAATTCCGCACAAAAGAAAAAAAATGATAAAAGATAATTATTTTCGTGGTAAAGGCGGTTTTTAGTTGGTCTCTTTGAGTACATTTTACAGATTTCCGTTAGAAAAAAGTTTAAAAACAACTTACTTTACCCCCATTATTTGGTTCATTACCAACATTCTTTTCCTTAAAATCACAATTGCTGGTGTATCTTTAGCTGGAAAACTGTTCGCGGATTCAGTAGCTATCGATGCCTGAATTTATGGATAGTGAAGAGTAACGCAGTTTTCGAACCTTATTGGCTGAAGTAAGATTAGGATAAATTGTACATATAATTGAGCCAAAGATTTTAATACCATCAATTAAAGTCAGCTTTCTATGAGAATAAACATTGGAAAGCAGTATCAATTAATTCGGGTGTCACTTCAGCAGAGATGAAAACTTTTGTCAATATTCAAAATAAATACATTGGCATTGAAGGATTTATGCAGTTTTTTTTCATCACTACTGTAATATTATATTGGATTATCAACTAAATATGCCACTTTGAGGAAAAAGCAAACAACCTTTGATTTAGAATTAAAGACACAATAAAATTCTCAAGATCAATAAATGTACAAATTAAATAACTGGTCTTTGTGGATCAAAATCAGTGGTACAATTTTTTATCAGGTAGCAATAAAACCGCAAAATTTTATTTTAAAAAATGTACTGAGTTATTAAAAAAATTGAGTAATACAAAAACTCTCTTTGGGTTAAACAAGTGTTACGAAGCTCTGCTTAGGCTATTTTGCCTTTGAAATTTACTTTTTTAATATCATTTAACATAACTAATCCAGTTTTTTTAAATGTTTTGTATAAAAACTTTAATTTTTCACCACGTTTTGTTGTCAAGGACCTCTTGATACTTTTCCATAAGGTTATCACACTCTCTTTTTCGGGGGTATTTTGTTTTGTATGTGTTTCTTAAAATATGATGCCAATATATGTTATTGCTCCTCTGTCCATGAGACGAGTATCCTTTTAGTTTTTTTCGAAGTACAAGTGGAAACATAGGGTGATCTGGTTTCATTCCCTTTTTCTAGCTCGAAACTTGAGAAATAATCGCTGATTACATCGCTCATATTCCTATCATCATCATCATCATCTTTTTCACCTCCATCATCTTCAATAGGGATCTCATCATTTAAATTAATGTCTATTTCGTCGAGGGCCAAGCCTTTAATTGGACGTGTCTTCATATCAGGACGTGTCTACATATCGGGTTACCGCTGCTATCGCATTACTCATGGAGTCAGTGAATGAAATGAAATCTCACTCCACTTATAGAGACGCGGATTATTTTACCATGAGAGCGAAAGGTCAGTTTACCCTTCAATGCCTCATTTTCTAAAGTAGCCTTAGCTAGGGAAAAGTTCAAATTTCGCATTCCCACGTGTATCGCATTACTTTTTCGTGCCTGTTTTCGATACAAATGACTCGAGATTCACACCAAGAGGACTACCTACGGGAGGCCCCAGTTCGTCCCTTAGAAGCTTGATTTATATTGCCAGGGATGTGTCTCCATATCGGGTTTCATGGCTATCGCATTACTCATGGAGGCAGTTCTCGTATTAAATGACGTGAGATCTCACTCCACTTATAGAGACGCGAATTATTTTACCATGAGAGCGAGCGGTCAGTTTACCCTTCATCGCTTCATTTTTATTTTTTTTAGTGGCCTTCGTCAGGGAAACGTTTAAATTTCGTGTCCCACATCTATTGCATTACTTTTTCGTGGCTGTTTTCGATACAAATGACTCGAGATTCATACTAAGAGGACTACATACAGGAGGCCCCAATTCGTCCCGTAGATGATTTATGTTGCCAATTTGGGTATATTTTAATTGTTTTCTTATTTCTGCAGTGGGGCGATAAGTGCAAAGCGATACATTTATTTTCAAATTATAAAACAGGGTATTTGGACTCGCAAGGAAGAGCTTTGAAAATTTATGAATTCGATAGATTATATAATCATGAATGTAAATTTTGGTTAACAGCCCTTTTCAATGTACATTGGGTGACAGCAGATCTAGCGGCCGACTGGAGGATATTTAAATGTTCGTATTCACCCCCTCATTACACCCCGTGAGATACCATGCGGAATTGATGTTGACGAGAACAGAAAAAAATTTTCTGAAAAATGTTTCTAAAAAAAGTATCCAACAATTTCCCTGGCGAAAATGAAGGAGGCTGATAACGCTGCTGGAGTGCGTTTACAGGTGTTCTTTTAACGTTCCTGTGCGTTCTTTGGCGTTTTCATAGCGTTTGTCGGTGTTCATCCACGTTAATCTGTCTTTCCCTCACTGTTCTCATGCGTTCGTAAACGCTGTTCCCACGACCTAGGTCTGAAACGCTCGGGGAACGCCTTCTGAGAGTGTTTGTCTTTGTTTTCCTTTTATTTCATTTTTTTATATGGATGGATAGGTATATCAGTGGACACTCACAGAAAGGCGATCCATGGCGACACCGGTGTCCACTGCTCTCGGAAGCTTTCGGGTGAGAACCCTTCCTCAGCGGGAGAAAATCGCAGCTCAACAATCGCAGCTCAACAATCGCAACTCAGCCTTGTTGCTAGCTTATATATATATATATATATATATATATATATATATATATATATATATATATATATATATATATATATATATATATATATATATAAAATCGTTCACCCATTATATATATATAATCGTTCACTCATTCACTCAGACCGCACAGCGGCAAATACTCACATAAATATTTATACAGAAAGGTAGAAAGAAAGTGGATAGGAACACATAAAATAAACGAACACAGTGGTGGTGTGAAGATGTAAAGATGGCCGATTCCAAGCAGAAAAAATTCGACTGGACCGGGAATCAAACCACGGACCTTTGGATGTCGCGTCCACTGCTCAGACCACCGAGCTACCCTGTCTACAAAGAATCTACGTGTGTGTGTGTGTGTGTGTGTGTGTGTGTGTGTGTGTGTGTGTGTGTGTGTGTGTGTGTGTGTGTGTGTGTGTGTGAATACATCATTGATGAAAGTATCACACAGACACAACTGCTAACTTGAAATATAACACATACTTCACAGCTGAAAAAGAAAATTCTTAATTAAAAAAATTATTCTAGGAAATTCTTACAGTCCTACTAAATATAATTACAACACTTTTCACTGGTTTCCAGGATAACTGGTCTTCTAGGATGTCTCTTATCACATAACTGATAGCCATTTTATTTACTCGCTCTTATTTTCTAGTCAGCATCAATTCAAGTGCCAAAACATACATGCTTTTTAAACCATGCAGCCAAGTAACAGTCAACTGACAGTGACCTGACTGTCCTGCAACATGAATGGCAGCATTACCAATATGACACAAGCAAGTAGACACACTCACACATTGTGACTGGAATAGGAGGTCAGAACTCTGTGCTCAGATCAGTGACCTGTACTGATTCACATACTTTAATCAAGAAACATGGAGGTTAAGCAGTTTTTCATTCAACTGATTATTGTTATTACTTGCTCTGACTCACACTCTAGTGACTGACTTCAGCTGACTTTTTTTTCCAAAATAGGATTAAGACTTACACTTAAAGATATGACGCAGTATGATAGATATGAGGATATAGTAAACAATGTGAAGCTAACAACTCAATTGCTGGTTT
The DNA here is from genome assembly GCA_963169105.1 of Ceriagrion tenellum. Lineage (NCBI taxonomy): Eukaryota > Metazoa > Arthropoda > Insecta > Odonata > Coenagrionidae > Ceriagrion > Ceriagrion tenellum. Next base: position 22,092,746 of record OY720633.1, read on the forward strand.
CATAATCATATAATATTGAACCAATGATGAAATTATAAAGAAGGTCTAATAGTAGCTATAGAATATTTACCGTGTATAATTCCAAGGAGCTAATGTCACTTGCCACACTGCTGGAGTCTCCTCTGGTAGAAATCCTAATTATAGCAGGGAGGCTGTTGTCGTGACTTTCACCAAGAGCAGGAAACGCCATCCCTGAGCTGTGGCAATACATTTTATACCTCTGATAATAAGTCTGAATAACATAGTAGAGCAGGCAAAAGAGATCAAGAGAGGGTTCATCACTGAGCAGAATAACTTCATTGTCTTTCCTGGAAGTCTGAAAGTAAAAGGAACAAGTAAATTTCATGAAAATACAGTTATCTAATACATTTCACATTTAACTCACTCGTATCTGTAATTTTCTGCAAGTACAAGTGAGATTCCCAACTAAGTATTTGCCCATCCCACATATTTTAGCAACAATATTTAATCTTTTGCTATTACAATGATTTTAAAAAATCATACCCAAGGTGGAGTATAACCATTCATTGACAGGCATATAATAACAGATAGAATCAATTATTAAAAGTTCATATGAATTCATGAATAATAACAATGGCAGAAGTGACAACCATTCATGTTGAATACAGGCTCAACACTCACCGCTTCTACTTATATATTATGATAACTCCAAACATCAAAACATCTCACAATCCTATGGTACAGTGGTATGGAATCATTTTAGAAATAATTCCATAACCACTTGATGACCATGTATTTGATGAAATATTCAGCTTACCTACACTTGACTGACTTAAGCTAAAGCTAAACTGAAGGTTGGTTTATTTGGAACTTGCAGATTGATCCATTTAACTTTTCCTCAAGACGATAACGTGAAACGGTTAAATAAATCATAACTGGATTTCGACAGGGCATACATGCCCTAATGAATCACAGGAGGAAGGCAATAGAACTTGAAGGAGATTATGTAGAAAAATAGAGTGAGTTTTTACACCAAAACATGTAGGCACAATCATGTAATCAAACTGACTATGGAATAAGTCTACGGATTTAATCACTTCCAACAAGACATCATTCTTTCATATGTGTACATTATATTTTAGCAGCATAACAGTCATTAACCCTTTGAGTGTGGCATGACATGATATCATGTCATGGTTGTCTTTACGCTGGTGCTGATGACGTGATGTTAAGTCATGGGTACTGTGTGTGTTCCAGCTTTCACTAGGCCTCGTAATGAAAGCTGGAACACTCGCGGTACCCATGACATGATGTCACGTCATGCCGCACTCAAAGGGTTAAGAAAATAAATGTGGGGCATTACTTTTTGGGTAATTCTACACTCACTCAATATATGCTATAGGCAAATACTCTTCCTAGAAACACAAACCCAGAGAATGCCTCAGTGGTGTATGGATCATTAAAGATGAATAGCTCAATGCTTGCGCAGACAAGAAAATATGCAGCAGGTCCATGAGAGATAAACACTGATCACTCACCTCCATTCCAGTCTGGGTTCTGACAAGTTATATGACAATTTATATAATTTCCCCTTTGCAGAAATGCATTCACGGGAATTTAAAAACAATGAGGAAAAATTGATGCCTCTTCTTTATCCCACTGGTGAAAAATACTACTATGTGCCACCATAACATTGTCCCAAGATAGTAGCATAATAAGTTGATGCAGGTGATCTAATTTGATGCAATTTACAAGCCCTCTAATAAAAAAGGTTTGCAGGGGATGTTCTCTTTACATATTTACACCAAAAAAATGAAGATACAAACATGTGATCAAATTGACTACAGAGTAAGTCTGGGGATTTAGTTACTTCTAATGGGGCATCAACTCCCAATTTTGTTAGCCATTTAATTCTGGCGAAAATTAAATCCCAATGTATTCCTTACTCAATTCTAGCTGAAACCCTTTTTCCTCAGAAGTAGAATGACAAATCAAACCATGTAGGTGCAAACATCCATTGCAACAAAAACTCTGCATAAAGCAATACCATGAATTCTTTGTACCAGTATTTGAGAAATATTTTCCCATAAATAATGCAGGTACTCACTAATGACGCCAATGCAATAGCTCCGCCAAATTTTTTTAGTTAAACCAAGTGCATGATGGATTTCAATGATATCCTCCCAATAGTTGTTGCCTGTGGCTTCATGATATTCTGTAGATGCTCTCCTTTGTTCTTCCAGAATTCCATAGTATTGCTCAGTATCCATTAGGCCATGCAGATGGGGGTGGAGCTGACTAGCTCCTGCATGAGGCAAACTATCCCAGAGTACAATGGGAAATCTGTAAAAGATCAAGATATGGGTAATCATCTGACGAGGGCAATGAGGAAGAACTGATCATGTCAGAAGTTCTCAGGTTTTCTGACCAAATGCGGAATAGAAAGAGTTTTCAGATTTCTCACAGAGTCTCAGGGTTGATTATCTCCGATTTATCGGAGGCTATAAATTCCACTGTCCTCTCGCTGTAAAGACAGTACCCTGAAAATGATGGCAGTCTTAGCCTCCCACACAATGACGTTTAACAATATGAGACTCAAAGAGGGAATCTGGAGGACTCTTCCAACTAGCATTTCAAAGATATATATATATGCTCTGCAATCAATTCCTGAGATTTGCCCACTTACCTGCTGGATTTATCTAAGCTGTAAACTTTCTTAAACCACTTCAAAGTAGTGTTGAACAGATCAACTGACTCTTCTTCAGTTATTTCTGAAGGATTATGTTTCTTAGTCAGCATCAACCCATGCCACTTGTCAATTTTGAATGCATTTGCTGCTGTGACAGAATGTTTCCCCTCAATTCTGAAAAGCATGAAAAAATGGCATTTTACATGAAATGGCACATAAAATGATATGGTACACAGTCACTTGCATGGATGCATACACACCAAGGGGTGAAATTCAGCATGATATAGCCATTTGATTATACCATATTCCCAGTTAGACAAATGATATTTTTCATAGAAAACTTCATCACTTGGGTTATTTTTATGAAATTTCTTCATCAACAAAACAATAATATCACTTTTCCACAGATTTTAATTACCAATATTAAGCATTTCAACTTAATGAGTCATCATAAGGTTTAAGTCTGGTCTCGAGAAAAAGTGCAATAGTTGTCCTTATTACGACAGACTTCCAATATGTAATACCTGGCTCCATTGAATCTCTTCAACTTATATATTTAAGTTATTCAAAAAATAACACCAAGCATTATATTAAGATGGCATATTTCGCTATTGAAGAGTTCAAGCTGTCATTTAATACAGATAATTCACATTATTATGCAATGATTTAAGGACGTAAAAGGACATAATGATACCACAATTCTTTCATAAAACTACACTTTAGAAAAAACCACACATTCATCACTGCCCAATTAATTCTACAAGAGGCAGAGATTTAAAGAAATTCATTTGATTAAGAGGGTGGGAGTCAATTTTAAATTGTCTCTATCTAGCTATTATTTTCAAGTTAAATTATGAGATCATGCCTCCCCACAGTAAACTCTTTCCTTTTAAACAATTTTTTCAACAATAAAAAAACATGATCATTGACCATTTGAACTCCATATTTTCTAAAGATGAGCTTTTTCTTCATTGGTTGCTCATGCTCAATCCTAACGTTGATTACATCCCTCCATCCTTCCCTATCCAATGTTAGTCCTCTTAGTCCCTGGTAGCTCTTCTCATGTACCTTTTATTACTTTTTATTTAGTCTATGCATTCATCCTTATGCCGTCTTTTCAAGACTTTCATCATCTGGTGGCATTACAGCCCATCGTGGGCCTTGGCCAGTTGCTTCGTCACTCTCCAGGCATCCCAGTCAGAGGCCCTGGCTCACCATCCACACCAGGTTACTCTGCGCCTGGTCCAACCATCTATTTTTATGGCACCCCTGCTTTCTATGGTTCCTTCCCCTCATCATCCAATTTAGGATTCCTTCTTCAGACATTCTTTCCACAGGTCCCAACCAGCGGATTCTCTGGGACATATTAAACCTTACAATGTTTTTTCTTTCAATCAGCCTATTTCCTTATTGTATCTTATCCTCCATTCTCCTTGATCATACACTGGATTGTATATTCTATGAAGAATCTGTCTCTCAAAAGTGCTGGGTGCTCTCTCATCTCATCTACCTGAGTCATTGGCCAGGTTTCACAGCCATATGTTACCACTGGCCCTACTAACATTAGGAATAGCTTAAATTTCAGGGTTCTAATAATTGGTCTACTCTTAAAGACTTTTAAATTAGCATAGGAGGCACTGTTTCTGGCCTTGGCTCAGTCCTGGATAACTTCCTGAGGTTATTGTCCCTGGTCAGTAATGTAACAAGGTAATTACAGCTGTTTACACCTTTGAATGTGTCCCGATCTATTGTTCAGTCAAGGGGTTCTCTTCAGTCATTTGCTGCAAACATAACCATATATTTAGTTTGGCTTACACAAATTTATAGGTTTATTTTGGCAGATTCTCTTTTCAAAAGTGCATAATTGTACTCTAGGTCCACCAGCCTCCTTGCAGCAATTGCAATATTGTCAGCATAGATGCATATCTGAATTGACTTCTAGAAAAATGTTCCCTTAAGGTCTATGACTTGGACTACGTTGTGTAGAGCCAGGTCGAAGAGTACTGCCAAAAGCCAATTGCCCTGCTTTACCCAAGCATTGACCCTGAACTCCTCACTAAGCCTATTCTGGACCAGTACTCTTGCCCTTGTATCATTTAAGGTAAGCTCCACCACTCACATTGGTTATGGTGGGATTTGGAGCTGGTTTAGTGCTCTTATGAGCTCTGTAGCTTATACTGCCAAATGCCTATTGGAAGTCAATAAATAAAAAATGTACATTTAGGTCATGTTCATAAAATTTCTCCATCATCTGCCTAATTGTAAAAACTTGGTCCATCATGGTCTAATGGGGACAAAACCCAAACTGTTATCCCCTCAGTGCCTTTTCCACAAGGGCAGTGAGTCTCTTCATTAACACTCCAGACATAGCCATGTATGCTACATGAGGTGGTGAGTACCTCTGTAGTTTATGCATGTATGTTTGTCGCCTTTCTTAAAAATGGGGCATATTATTCCCATCTTTCATTACTCCGGCATTATCTCGTTTAACCATATATCACATAATAGCTCATGCATTTTTGTTAACTGAGGTGGACTTTCATGTTTCAATAGCTCAGCTACAATAATGTATTCTCCTGGAGAGCAGTTATTTTTCATTTTCCTGACGATTTCTTCAACATTCTCTTTAAATGGTTCCTCAGCAATTTCATCAATATCCTCTTCTCTTGGCTCATGTATCTGCAAGTCATCATTCCCTGATCCATTGTCCCTGTTGAGAAGTTCTTTGAAATGCTCAACCCATCTCTCTATCACTTTCTGTTCTTTGGATATATTCCTAAGCCTTAACATCCTCCTAGTCTAGGGACATAGCCAGTTTTCATTTTGTTCACTGCTAGGTAGCACTGTTTGACTTCATTTTGTTTGTGTAACTCTTCAATGTCCTTAATATTTTTTTTTCATAACTTTGTCAAGACTTTACCCAAGGGAAAAGGGACATGAGCTTCCCATATAGCATATCAAACACATCAAACCAAATTTAACCTTTTGAAAAATAGCAAGTAACCTTTTAATATGATAAAAAAATCACTACATAACCATAAATTTACAAGCATATTACATCCTTATTATCAACTTGAAAATCCAGTGTTTATAGAAAATTGCATTTATTAGGAGAGAGTCAAGTTTCACTATCATTGTTTTTGGGCCTAGTTGGAAATGATTTTGATTGGCAGCTTACAGTACAAAAATAATTTGTTAGTTATATTATGGCATGCATTAATGCACATTGCTTGAAGGACAATTTTCTAGCTCATTAAGCATTCATATTTGCATTAATTTATCATTAAGTTAAATCATACAGCATTGGCGCATGGATTTCACAACCCATATTTATGTACAGGGCAGGAAACCATCTGAAAAACGACCCAGCTGCCTCCAGGGCAAGGGGTGTCCTCAAGAGGAAAAAATAATAAATTTTAGGAAATAAAAAATGCTTTTCTGGACTGGCTGGAGCATGTATACATAATGAAGATGGGATCATGTATAACATTATGAAGATGGGATTCACAGTACAAAAATACTACTAAAACCAAATAAAACCAAAAATAATAGAGAGCAGGCGAGGCATAGGAGGCTTTACTTTATCTACCCTGGGGTCCCTGAGAGTCTAACATTGCCTCTGCTTATAAGGTAACACAAACACTTAGGATTACTGAATAATTTGATACAGCTCCAACTTGAGCTTACGACCATTGTGCAGATGATAGTTTTTTATGGCAAACCGTTGATTTCCATGAGCTGCTACCACATGTGCCAAAAAGTGAAAGTGACATGATCCTAAAATAAGTAGTTCTCCCCTCTTATCGTGGCTGCAGCCAGACTACGTGAGTCCAAACAAATACTAAATATCACATTTTTGTTTTATCGGTTTAAAAAGTCTGCTTTTTCTGATGAAATGGGTCACTGAATGAAAACCAAAAGTAAGGGAAAATATGCATTTTTCCCCTAAAGTATTTTTTAAGGACTACCTAGTCCTGCCACAGGAGCTGCATGCTGCAACATTTGCATGTAACTACAGCATTTAGCCTTCAATTACAGCAGTAATTTGCTTATACCTTAGAAAAATAAGAGGTCAGATTCCCATATTTTATTTTTATTCAATTTTTCAGGACATCTCACTTCCTAAAAGTGGTTTTAATTGAAAGCCTTCTCACATGCTTTCTCACTCAAATTGACAATTTTCTGGTGTAATCCGAGCACTCTCAATGGGAGCCCATATTACAATCTCCACTTAAAAGTCTGAACTATGGTAAAACTAACCCAGAAACCCCACTTTTATTCTCCTCGGTTTATAAAATGAACTTCAAAGATGCTATACTTGAGTTTTCAGAATATCAGCAACACATGACCTGGAAGCCAGAGTCTCCATAAGTTTTTCCTTCAAACCATAACTTCCCCACCACATACTACTGTCCTGCACTTTGAAAACCAACAAGTATTCAGAAAAGCCACACCAGCTCCACAGAGGTTGTATGATTTCCACAGAACCTAATCCCACTGTCATCATCCCTCAAATTAACTGAATCAGGTGTTAGCAGAAAATACACTCTTCCCTCTTTGAGCAAGCATTGTGATCCATGACTCTCAGGCATTCTAATTTCCATGCACACAACTTTTTTCATTGCTCTGCATACAATTCATTTATTTTTCCAACCATCCCCTAATATTCTCTTTCTTTTTCTATCTATCTTTCTTTATCCCCTAATAATATCTTCCCATCCATAATAACAGGGCACTCCAACCTTTTCAAGATCCAACTAACCACTCATTCGCCCTCTTAAAACTACAGTCTTTATTACTATGTTTGAAGAATATCAGATTATGATTTTGGTCAGCAAACACACCCAGGGAAAGGCACAAATTTTCAATGCTGTTCCCATTCCTCACACTATATTAAGCAACACCATAGATCAAATTCAAAGACAATGTTCAAAATATACCATAAAAAGTACCAAAATTTAACATATTACTCTAGAGACCTTACTCCTTAGGACTGAAGCTTACTGCTACAAAGTGGGAAAACATGAGAGATTATTCCCTGAATAGAATACAGAGAAAAATGTTTAAGACATAAAAAGTTAAACCACTATATAAATCTCTAGATGTCAGATATAATTTTTTTAAATTATGCACTCTTAAGATTTTTTGGAGGGAAACAGACTGGGATCAAATGAAAAACTCAGTGGTGTGCTCAGTGGGTGGTGGAGTGTGTTGCCAGGGGGGGGCTGCTGGTGTGGAATGCAAAATTTCACCCCAAAGATAGAGTCAAAGTAAACAAACTCATCCACATATTCAATAGAAAAATGCATAAAATACAATGTAAGAACAGAAAGAGAAATTTTTAGAGTTCAACAAAAGTGAGTAGGAGGGTAGCCACCCGTTCCATTTATCCAGGGGCTCCGAAAACCATAAGTGCACTACTGGAAATACTACATACGTATTTTTTAACCCTTTCGCTGCTGTGAACGTAGTAGCTACGTTCGCCCGGTAGACTGCTGTGAACGTAGCTCATACATTCCGTTGGCAAGTGGTTGTTCCTACCCACGCTACTGAACTTTCTCTTTTTCCACGAATGTCATTCACCAAGTTCATTGTTGTACATTCTACTAATCCCATCCCGGGATCTTGAGTGACTATTGAGTTGCAGGTGCAACGAGAGGCATACTTTGTGCCGACGTAGGATAGGTACCGTTCACTTTTTCACCGCACAGGGGCTGGAACGTCTCTGCAGTTTGACCGCAGCGAAAGGGTTAATTACCCAATAACTTTAATCCAATGATTCTGACAATAATAACACTAACTGGCAATGTTAATGCATACATTGAATATGGTGATAATTCAAATTTTCTGTAGTTTAACAATTGCCATTTACCTATCAAATATATCCTTTGCAGTCATCTTCTTATAATTACAGAAATCACATGAAGCCTTTGCTGCTGAAGATATTTCATCAACATATACTTTTGGATCTTCAGCCTGATGGTGCATTGGTCTTTTTGACCTTAAAGGATTGTAAATTGTATGCTCCCTAGTATATAGATTTCGCACATGAATTACAGACTGGAAGAGAAAAGGCTGATCACACAGTAATCTTAACAATCAAATTACATACAACATAAATCATAAAATCAACAATGATTGAAGATGAAAAAACAACATATAAGCGAGAATTGCTACGAGAGAAATGAATGTGGGAAAAGCAAATCAGCATAGGAAGGAAAGATGTAAAGGTCACTACTCTAGCCATACTGGTAATAATGACATGACGAGAGTAAATTTCCACAGTTTTCATAAGCACCGACCATGGTTTCAACACTTTATGTCATTCTCAAGGTGCAAAAATTTAATTTCCAATTCTATATATACCCCTTAGCAAAACACAGTTAGGTGGGGGTCGTGAGGTTCCGTTGGTGGAGAGGGTAAGAGTGGGAACATACAGAGGAGGGGGAGTTCAAAGTGACGTAATAACCAGTAAACAATAATGGGGGAATCCAGAAAGAAAAAAGGGGAAAAAAGAAAAGGTGTAGTTGAGGGTCAAAAAACAACAACTGGATTAGTGGATCACAGGACGTGTAGGGAGACTTGAATTCAAATGAGGTGATTGAGTCAGAAAAACTACGTCAATACAAATATTATCCAGGCTATTCACAATTTCATATTTCTTGTAGAAATCAATTTTTGACCCTTTGTCACTAAAATGTACAATATCCAGGTCAAAATTGCTAAAATGGTTCAAAATAAACAAATGTTTGTCAAAACAAGATTTTCCGTCATTATTTATAAAACTTCTTCTATTTTCTATATCTCCAAATCTAAATTTTCGGCCAGTTTGACCAATATACATAGTGGTACAGTCCTCACATTTTAACTTGTACACTCCACTTCTGTCCATACTGTTATACTAATCTTTTGAGTAACATAAAAGTTTTCCAAGTGTATCAGGGTTACAGAATGAAATCTTGAATGTCTCACTTTGGACAATTTTCATTAGTTTTTAAGGTAAATCTCCTACAAAAGGTAGGTATACCCAATGGTTCGGGATATTACTATTATTTGTGCAATACAAATGTCCTTAAGATATCATTGTTATCACTAAGTAGACATGCAAAGTGTATTTTTCAGTGGTAGGTCCAAATACTAAACTTAAAACATAAATCAAATGCATTTCTTAGCCAATATCAGGAATATTCCCCCAGCCTTATAAGAAATAGAGATACATAAAGTTGTATACAGTCAAAAAGAAATATAGACCAAGAAAAAGTTACCTTTTCAAGTGACTGAAGTATAAGTCGAAGTGAGGTTTCCATTAACTGAAAAGGGAGAAATTTCTCGACTTATACTGAAATTTATATGGTATTTGCTCAAGTAATTGCATCCTATAGGAAGGTCTTAATGAACCATGGAAGTGGCATATAGATGTCTTTTAAGTGAAAAGTCATGACTATTTTGAAGTTTATTTTGGAAAGAGACTACAGTCAAATTGGCAAAAAGATAGGCATTTGAAATGTAAATCAACTTCATGATGATAAATAAATTTAGGCCAAAAACCACCAATGCCCATGATGAATTCCCATAATCTCTCTGAGCTTTTAAAACCCTAAACTCACACTCGTTCTCCCAAAAGTTCATTTGTTTTTTGTCATATTACTATTGGTCACCCAACTCCAAAAAATCAATATTAAATTGTTTTTGATTTTGAATGAGGTGCCAAAAGCCCACCTGAGCAATATTGCTATATGGCATGATGAACTCCTTGCCAACTAATACTGAGGTTAAAGTTTTATTTTCCACTCAGGAGGGTTTTCCTCACAAGGAGAAGAGTCAAGCTGTTACATGAGCATATTCAAGCTGTTAGAAGCTAGCCTTACAAACAGTCAACGACATGCTACCCCCACATGAATTGCTCGTCAACCCAGCAGCAATTACATGTGTCATTTCATGCTCCCAGGTTATGTTTCATGGTAGGATATTTTGAGCCAGACATTTTGAAATCCAATACCTTTCTTGTATATCCTGGAAGTTTGCTGGCATTAGTAAAAGGTACATATTTGACTTATACATTTTCCTAGCTGTATATCAATGCCACTCCTGTCTACTTCAAGTAATCTTTTTCTTCAGACAGGATTTCAATATCTGGTTTCCCATGATTTTACTGATGACAGTGAAAATAAATACATTAACTGGATGCAAAATCATTCAAATCCTTTAAGTTTGCGATAATTATTACATTACGGGTATGTAAGACTAACTGCATAGGTACATTGAAATCAAATGACTTATAAGCTTCAGATTTGTATGAGAAATAATACATGAGGAAGGCGTATATTTAAAGTATGCAAGTATAAAAGCTGGAAGTATTTAAAACATTAAGATGGATTAGGTAAGGAGACATTTGAATCGTCAATTAAGCACAATGTATTAAGTTTCCATTTACATTACCTTATATTCAATGATGTGTACAGTCAGGAATATGTAATTCAACCAAAATATCAGCTCACATTTGGCATTTGTTTCAAGAATAGCATTGGGAATCATGAAAGATGTTGACATGAAAACACCAGATTACATATATCATTCCACCATGCATCAAAGTGGACCAACAACACTCTTACATGCATCGTAATCCAGCGTTAAGCAAAGATCATACAAAGATAGCCCATGGTGATTCCCTTGAATTTTGTGAGTTGTAGGGAAATAAATATTTTGCTATATACAAATAAGTTAATTCCGATGTATGGCAAAAGGATATCAAGGATATTAGGCACAGGTAGGCCACTATAGGGTGCATGGGCCTAAATAACAGAGAACTCATCACAAAAATAAGTGAGCTGAGGATGTAAAGGTTCAACAGGATATACAGTGTGTCAGAATAAAATCTGATATCCTTAAATATTGAGGTGAGGAAAAATATCAGAGTACCGGGAGTAGGAAAAGAGTGGTTCCACAGAAGTGGACTCATATTGACTCCAAAGTTGCCTCCATCGGATGCACGCAGAGATCCATCATTGGTAAATTGCTGTTCAAGCTAATGAAGCAATGTAGATAGATGCTGAAAGAGATGGATATTTCCATTCAGCCGGTCACAGAAAGTGATAAGAATGTAGGTGGCATCCACAAAGCCCATAGTGAGTCTAAACTCACCCGACTGTTCTGCTGGTGAGTCAAAGTATTGAGAAACCAGGCAAATACATGTCAAAAAATGTCTAAATGGATTACTTAGTTAAATGTCAGCAATGAGTTGAACCATAGAGTAAAGATACCATAGAGTGCTCACTGGGTATACCGAAAACGCTATCTAAATTGACGTAGTTCGAAATTCGTTCACCTCGTCGCGCTAGCATCGTTGGAATTATTTTGGAATTATTTTTGACGCCAGGTCCGCATTTGACTCAGCGAGCGCGAGCTACGTTGGAATCGAAATAAAAATAACTCTGTAGGATAAGCTACTTGGAATATCAATTCCAAAATTTCAGTTATTGTATCAACCTATAATTTGTGTAATTTTATAAATGGTTATCGACTTAGGAGCCCTGGGTTTGACAAAAAAAGTGCTTAATAATTCGCATTTGGTTTCACGTAAAAGTGTTTTTCATCCCTTATAGCATACCACTGCGATGACTGTTTTGGAAAAAAATAGGTAAGTAGCCTCTGCTACTCGTTTTGTTTAGATAAAATGAAAATCTCGAAAATGTTGAAAGCATATGGCTATGAAAATTTTCTGAATTATATTTATAGACGCTGAAAGTATTCACGGCAAAAAAAAACTAAAATCGCGATTTCCCGCAATGTATTCAAGAAAATATCTTCAAATTTCTAAAGTGGCCTTACACATTGATCATCTCGCCACTAATACTATTTAAATTAATATGCATTAGTTAATGTTGGTGTTAACTTTATACAAATCGTAATTTACTATTGAAATTACCTTCAAATTTCTGCATCTGGGTAACTTACGTTCCATTGCAATTTCATAGATATTTTAAGAGTATGAAATGAAGAGAACGAATAAAACTGACTTTTTAAAGTAGAATGAACTCGTTATATGAGTTATTTTCTGAGGTATCAATTTTTATTGACCCACGCGGAACGAAAACTAGCTTCTGCCCGGGCGCAGTAAGCTAAGGCGTAGAATGCATGCAGGTGATTCCGAATATACAAAGGATGGAACTGTAACAACATAATGGACAGTTTTCGATACTTGCAGATTAGTAGCACTCATTTACTATTTGGCTTTCCTTAACGTACATTTCTATGCCAGAGAGTATTTTTTTAATGGCGTGGACAATGTTCCTTCGTGGTAGCTAAAATTTATGCGTGGTTTTAGCGAGATTGAAGTACTTCTGGTAATGAAATTATCGACGTGGACTGAAGTTTAACAAACGCGTAAAATTGGTATGGGGTAAACATGCGGATATTTGAAGTTATATGGACTCAAAATCCTTCCATTGAGTCATAAGATGCGTAAGTGCTTGGAGAATTAACGATTATATTTTCAAAAAATGAAAATTTTTGTAGTCTATTCGACCAGTTTAATCGAGCTGTCAGCATCATCAATCTGGGATTGACTTTAAAAAAATGAGAAAATCTCTTTTACTACCCAACTTCTTCTCCCCAAAAAAGTTGGATACAGTTTTGGCCCATAAATTTATCCTTTAACCTCTTTAACAATTACCCAGCGAAATAAACTATTGAACAATCCTCTAAAGTTGCAGATTTTCTGCATTCATTGCTCGGAGATACTGTGAAGTCCAATTCCAATGGTTTACTTTCTGATCCACTGGAACTCTGATCTGCATTTTCCTGGTAAATAATGCTGTCGCCTCCGACATCTTAAGTCACAGATGGATATGTATTCACATCCAGTACTTCATCTTCATCGATGCTGTAACTGGAACTCTTTGGTGTTTTAAGCATGAGCTTGGCTGAGATCTGCCGATAACTAACACGAAAGGCCTTCACACTCGGATTTATATTATATCCTCTTTGTCTCTCCCTATTTGTGTATTATATCCTCTTGTCTTTGTTATCTCCTTTTTGTCGTATTACAGAGAATAGATTCTCCAGACAATCCTGATTTAATCCAGCCGTTAAAATATATTTGTTACTTAAATCGTTCAATAATCCTACCATTGAATTTATGCTCAATAAAAATCCATCAAAGCAAGGTGGTAGGCTATTGTCCTTCTTCTTTAATGAAGAGAATATCATTGAACCCCTTTTCAAAATTTCTTCAATATTTTTGTTTTCTTTGGAAAGACAAGTTCTTAAAGGGTTCCGTTCATAAAAAGACCTGCTATAAAGGGAATCAAATAAAAAATTTATGTCTTCAATAAATGAGGCAGTGGCAAGAGCTGATTTAAGGTGTAGTTGACCGGTGTCAAAACTTGTACGTATAGCTGCGGCCACAGAAAAACTAAATATTTACGTGGCTAATTTGACAGACATCTTTTGAAAAGCATGAGAGTATATGTGCGCCGGAGTAAGTTTCCACAGGGCTCAATAGGTCGAACTGCAATTCTTTCCTTTTTCATCCTCGCGAGAGATGCTCTGAGAGAGGTAACCTTTCTGTTATACATCTGCAACAAATTTGAAGGTTTCTTTTTTCTCGGAGTGTCATGTACACCTGAAGTATAAGGTAACGGAAGGGCTAGAGGAGGTGATGGATCAGTGGAATGAATGGGGGAGGTCACTGACCGCTGACATGAGTCTTGTCCGTATTTTCAATCCTCCAGAGAGATTTTCGGGAGGTTGGAATTCTAGGTTCCGATGATGAACATTTGGTACTTTTAGGAGTGAGATATGCTTTTTCTGATTGAAATAAACCTTAAGAGGTAGGAGATGTGCATGTATAAGTCCTGGAATTGGTTTTCACCGGGCGTTTGATGGACAAAATTGGAGAAACTGTATCCGAGGTAGAAGATATCGAGGCGTACTGGATACTTACCATGGGTATTACTGGAATTGCCGCAGTCGAAGGAGTTGGGATCGGTACTTGTAGGTATTCTTGAGGAACAGAAATTTTTTACAGTCGACCATTGGGTTTTACATCTTCAGGAAGAAAATGCTTTCCACATAATTGCTTCCTGCTGAGTGTCATAGGAAAGGCACGTAAATCAGCATTACTTTTCAGAGTTGAAAGAGACAAAGAAAGTTGAGAAGTATACTGAGATTACTACACATTTTGAATAATATATCATGAGTGAAAACTAAGGTAACCAGATTGCTTAAAATTTTGCATTAATCACTTGACAACGTATTTGCTTTGTTAGTTTCAGGAGAATCTTCTGGAGGTGATAGAGGATGTAATTTCGAAAAGTATTTTGTCCTGTGATTATCCGGCAACGGCCTGGGTGTCAGCCATGGGATATTTATAGTATAATAAAAAGATAATCATCTGTTTCTCAGGAGAAAGGATTGATGCCATGAGGATCAGATGAATTGTCAATCATCAAAAGTTTCCTCGTATCCCTAAACTTGCTACCTCTTACCTGCAACATAGACATTTACCGGGTTCATTTGGATTGAAATTCTGGGAGGGGATGTATAACTTTCAACGGCATCGCAGTATCAGTAATCAAAAACCAGAGACGTCGTCACTTACTGGAATCGATTCCATAATGTTGATTACGGTCCAAAATGATGATTAAATCATATGATGAAGATTATGATGATGTGGAATCCCATATTAGCTATTACATCCGAGTTCACGACCAATCATAACTTTGGTCAAATAATAGCAGAAATCGCAAAAGAGTGCTTCAACTCATGTATGGACGCTTGGCGGAACTGGATGACGTCTGGGGGACTGGAAGACAGTCCGAGACTGATCGTCGCTGTCACCCTCTCCCTCCTCAAGCGACTCACATCACAGTTCGCTTCGTCGCCTCGTTGACAGTCCAGCCCACGGCCCCCTTCCCCGCTATCCCCCACCTCTAAAATTTTGCCCCCTCCCGTAGTCGCGTCACCCTCCGAGTCGCCTTGGCTGAGTCAAATGCCGCATTTCCCACAGCCAACGCAAAATAACGACACCAGCGCGCAGTGAGATGAATTAGAACTACGCCAATTTAGATAGCGCTTTTGGTATACCCAGTGAGCACTCTATAGTATATTTACTCTATGGTTGAACCTTCAACATCTTTGATGCCATCAAACAAAACGTTACTTTCTCACCTGTAGATAATGCCCGATGTAGCAGTCAATAATTACAAGATTCATAGCCATGCATCATCTGCAGGTAATCCTAGAATCTGTATATTTGGATCATCTTTACAGTATTAGTGGCCTCATGGAATTCATTCTGATCATAAACCAGAGATATCAAGGATATTAGGCACAGGTAGGCCATAATTCAAAGCTTAGAACATGAATATAACACATTTAACGGTGAAAATTCTTCCATACATGAACTACTTATGTGGTACATAAATACTTTCTTTGTATTCTTGCTAAAAGCTGGAATATAAGCCCAGAAAAAGTAACCTGATTTTTTTAACCAACAATGAAGTCAAAGGTTGATACTTATCTACTGAAAAAGCCAGTAATTTCTTGACTTACACTCCAATGCATGCAGTCATGTGGAGTCTACACCTGTTTATCATTTGTAACTGCTACAGGGATAGCATACATTCCAAAAGAGACACTTGATGCAGTAGGAAGGTGTTAGTGTGATTTAGGATACTAGTAAGATCAACCAGCAAAATGATTGCTAAGCATACAAGAATTTCTCATGCTGGACATATAGAAGTCTGCAGGCAAAATGCAAAGCCATAAGCATTAGTTTGGCAAGCATAATTGAAACACCCTAACTTTTCTCAAGGGAGAAACGAAATCCCAAGATATGTCATAAATACCTTCATTCAGACTATTGCCTATATTACGTACTATATTCAAATAGGGAACATGTTGAATTACATTTACTTTAGCTGGGCCAAGCCCAATACCATGATTCTCGAGTATTTCTGGTAACTTAAGAAAACTACATGAAAACTTGGACATCATAACACTAATTCTACAAAACAGAATTGGTTTTCAGAAAATATCATGGCGTCCTAAAATTGATTGAAACCCTTTCAATGCCAAGATCGGCAGTACATTGTATAAAAAACACTTGATGGCAGTTGTATTGCACATCTATTACAGCAGGAATGCCACTTATCAAATGAATTTTGGTATGGACAACAAGATTTTTTTTTGGATTATTCAACAATAAAACTGATACTTTGGGTATGATCTATCATGCTCAAAATGGGCTACCAGAAAAAAATTAAGCCGTCAAAGGCTATATTATCAAGTAGCCATACAGATACTTACATATGTATCTATATGGCTAATCAAAGGCTATAGATGTAGCTATTATCGAGTAGCCATACAGATACTTACATATGTATCTGTATGGCTAATTGATAGGTATTTAATAGGTACCCTTATGGCTTATACCTTAGGACGCCTATGACAGATACATAATCGACCCGCAGGGCACATTCACGAGGGATCCGGATTCCCAATACTCAGGCAAGAAGCACTACGAAGGTTACTAATTTAAGCAAAATGAATATGAGCCAGCAAATAGTCACCCCAAGAAAAGCAAGAGTGAGCAGATCAAATTACTTAAGAACTGCCAAACCTGTGATTTCACTGCTTCAACAAGATCATCCTGGTTGCGAAACCAATTTTTCAGCTTATCCTCAAAGTCTCTTGAGTACTCTATCCTTCCTTCTCTGACGTCAACTGAATATATTTTTTGAAACTTGCTCCACAGAATTTGGCATTTACGTTCAAATGCCTGGGACCATGAGTCTAAATTAATCGGTGTCTTTCCAATGGATTCATGGCGTTTCCCATCAAAACAATTGATTTCATACCACTCCTGAAAAAAATCATAATCAAAATAACACTTCCACTTTCAGATTTCGTCTCTAAAACATGGGGATGTTCCTATTCCGGAGTTAGCACGAATACAACAAATAAGGTATGTACGCACAAAAAGGATATGTGTCATGCTCTTCCCACCGCTGCGATTAAATTAGTCTCATCACAGCTGACAAGATAAATAGGATTGTGAACTAAGGGGAATGTCAACCAAGCCAGGATATTAACACAAAGTAAACATTACTTAACCTGTTCTTTTAAACTCTTGTCCAGAAATACGGAAAGTGTATTCTCTCCTCGAGTACTCCTATTCACAATAATTGGTTTATACATTGACGCACATATGACAAAAGCCATCAGAATAAATACTAAGGCTTGTCCTATGAACTTGCGCGAACAACATCGCTTCATTGTATTATGATGATTCGCAGCGAAAACGTATATATGAAGCGTAGGCAATACTACTATCTTCTACAAATGGTTAACATTTCTAACTTTCCTCTAAGGGCAACTCGTTCACGCATTTGATTAATTAAATTTTGACCTTATCCAGTAAGGGAGCACAACGGTGATTACTATTGGCACAAAAACATAAGTTCGTCCACGCAAATTCATATTAAAAATTGACAACGATATTTACTCGTATCATAGGCTGCTATTCTGAATCGAGCGACGCTATTTCTGGCTAATGCTATTTCTTGCTCCAGAATAGCAACAGAAGTGATTCTGAATACGGTGCAGCTATCCAAGGCGTCGGTTCCGTAATGCTATTATTAATCCCGCCCCTTCCTGTATGAAAATCTTCCGGTACAGTAATTGGAAAGTCAGGCAGCCAATGACGAGCATGTTTACGTTTTTCACAAACAGCTGAGACCTTCGCCATGGATTCCGTGACTCTGGTGCATGAAAGAATGTTTTCAATAAATAATCCAACTAAATTCATTCAATGCTGTCGTCGGATACTATTATTATACTTTATTTTTTTTCTGCATTCATCGGCTGATAGATAACTCTCTGATAATTTTAAATTTTGTGATAGAACGGGATTTCAGTTTAGGAGAGGCTGGCGATGTTTGTTATGCATTCCTATATGAACATTAAACTGCTACCCGAGCTGGGAAAACAATTTTAATTTCTATTGTGATAGTTCACCTCACCATCGTAAAAAAGCATATTATTTTCATGTATCTTTTAGGTTAATATTTTAACTTATACAATTTATTCTACGGAGCGGACGACGTTTGGATACATGAGACGTGCATGATCCAGCATTATCTTCAAAGTATAATTTCATTTGAGGTTATCATTGGATTTGTTACCTATAACAATATAGTATTCTATTATATTTATCAACTGATAGAAAACTTTCGGAGGACCTGTGCGGTGAATGGAAATTCAGTTCAGTACATTCATGAGACGTTTGTTACATATTGACAAATGACGGATTACCATGCTGAGAGAACAATTTAAACACGTAAGATTACAGTCTAACTCAAAATTGTAACAAAGCTTATTGTTTTTGTGTATCTGTTGGGTTGTTTATGTTATTCTCACCACTTATCCGACTGAGCAGACGACTTTTGGATGCATGTGAAGTAGGAATAATGATATATTAGTGTATCAAGGAAAGTGATGTGATGGTAAATATCAACTATTTTATCACGGATATTTGAAATGTATTATTGTAAATAGCCCGTGGGCTTAATAAGATGGTTAGGCATCGCAATTAGCCTCTTGAAAATCTTAACACTGATAACACTATTTTGTGTACGGGATTTCAGTTTAGGAAAGGCTGGCGATGTTTGTTCTGCGTACCTATATGGACATATAACAGCTACCCGTGCTGGGAAAACAATTTTAAATACTATAATGATAGTTCTCCTCACCATCCTAAAAAAGCGTATTGTTTTAATGTATCTTTTAGGTTAATATTTTAACTTCCACAATTTGTTCGAGGGAGCTGACGCACGACGTTTGGACACATGAGACGTGCATGATCAAGCAAACTGATCCAGCATTATCTTCTAAGTATACTTTCATTTGAAGTTATCATTGGATTTGTTACCTATAATAATCTAGTACCTATTCTCTTAAATTCATCAAATGATAGAAAAATTTCGGAGAACCCGTGCAGTGAACGGAAATTCAGTTCAGAAAATTCTTGCAACGTTTATTACATATTGACAAATAACGGATTACCATGCTGAGAGAACAATTTAAACACGTAAGATTACAGTCTAACTCAAAATTGTAACAAAGCATATTGTTTTTGTGTATCTGTTGGGTTGTGTATATTATTATCACCACTTATTCGACCTAGCAGACGACGTTTGGATGCATACGGAATGGGAATAATGATATGTAAGTGTATCAAGGAAAGTGATGTGGTGGTATATATCAATTATTTCATCACGGATATTTGAAATGTATTATTATTATAGCACCGGGCTTAATAAGATGGTTAGACATCGCAATTAGCCTCTTGAAAATCTTGTGGGGCCGATGGGAGATTTGAAGTGAATGTGAATATGGTAAGCAATATTTCGAGCCGACTTGTTTAAATAATACAACGGAAATACTAGATACAATTTTTTACGGAGAGAATGAATACTCATCCAAGCGTGTAGAACAGGTTCTTCTATTTTACCTAAACTTGCTATCCCCGGCTGAGAGATGGGAAAAATCACGCAATGCAAGAATAAAGCAATGAGACTCGGTCGAAAAAATACCAGTCTACAATGAGAGGTACGGGAAAAGGCAATGTCAAGAAGGGTTTCCATTTTCATGATTAAACTCCACTTGGTTCAGTTTCAAAGAAGTTTGCTCACTTTTCCTTCCCGTCCAGCTTGGCACATTTGCCGACTTTTTATGAGAAGAATTTTTTATGTTTACTGGAATATACGTATTGACAAGTCAATCCTGCTAACATTTTTAAGTATTTAGGAACACTTTTCAATGCATATTTTGCTGAATCTTCGTTAGAATACGTGTGGTAAAGAATCAGGTGGCCGTTGCTATTCGTATAACGTGGGGATCAGACCGTCGCCTAAAATAGCAACGCTCCCAGGCGTCATTTCGCGTTCAGAATCACAGATAGCGGCGCTGCTATTTCAAAACCCGTAAATAGCAACTTCCGGTAGACATTTCTTCATTCAGAATCGCAAAAAGCGTCGGTGTTGCTATTCTTGGGAAAATAGCAACACGATAGCTATTTTAGGCATATAGCATTAATGCTATTTCATTCAGAATAGCAGCCTATGTTCCCAAGAATAGCAACACCGACGCTTTTTGCGATTCTGAACGCGAAATGACGCCTGGGAGCGTTGCTATTTTAGGCGACGCACAGTGGTCCGAAATCGGAAAAAGCCGGACAAAAGTCCAAAATGGCTTTTTTTGAGATAGAGACTTGAAACTTAGCATAAATACTCATAAATGATTACTAATTATAGATTTAGATGCCATTTTACATAAATACGACCCGTTACTGAGATACAGTAGCCCAAACATGACCAATTTTTAGAAAACACGCGCGATCTCGTTTTTCTTCGAAAATCTTTGAATTTAAGCAGGTGGTGTTGCGTTGGTATGATTTTTATGGAATAAAAAACGCAATATTCCTTTGGCCTGATGCTTTACCTATATTTTCTATGACTTTTGAAGATTTTGGCTCTCATCTGTCTGTTTTTTCAACGCAAAATGGCGTACCCGTTTTTCACGTGAAATTTGACATAAAGTAGACATTATCTTTCGTTTACGAAATATATAACTCGGGAAATTTACATCACAGTGTAAAGTAGAGATTTTTTAAGAATAATAAGCAGAAGTCTTGGAAAAAAGTTTGCGACCAAGGAAATGAGAGCGATTTTTCGATCGCGCGTCAAGGCTGAGCTACACGACGCGGGACCCTGAGGCTCGGTAACTGCGGTCGATTTTTCAAGTTTTTTGAAACTTTATTCTTGAAAATCGTCATTTAAAGCACGGCACGTAGTCAGTACTGACCTAAAACACTATACTGAGGATATTACCAGGATTATGGATCGATCGACTACACCATTTAACGCATTACTCTAGTGAAGATGCTAGGGATTGGATATTTGTCGGAACCATCCCACGTCTAAGAAATATGCTTCGGGTATGAAGTAGGGTTAAGAGATTAAGTCGGCATGCTAAAGAGAGAGAAATAAACTGTTTCCGGGAAAGGCAACAACCGATACTCTTTTTCCCTTTCCACCCTCACCGAGGTAGGTCGCGCGGAAAGGGGCGTTTTATGACGACGCAGAGCCTTTGACGGTATTTAACGGGTTCTTCCACAAGGGTTTCCCCTTTTCAATTTGACCAAGATTCTTACACTAGGGGAATGTTTTAGGGAAAAGGAAACGAAAATTACTATATCTTTGAATTCATGATTTATATATTATTATAAAATGGTAAATTAAGAGTTAACTTGACTAGGGAAAATTTCACTTTCGGTCGTCCATCGTAAAGAAAATATACGAGGCAACATAAATGCAAATTCAAAATCAAATCGAACAAATGCATGGAAAAAAGTTTGAAAACTGTTTGCTAAATCCGTAAAGGAATATTTTAATTAAAAAACAAAATAGCATCAATGGAATACCAAGCATCAGCTGAAACTTACAAATGAAATCAATGCGGAACCATAAATTAGAATATATAAGGAATACATGTTTTGGAAGTCACCTATTACTGTGCTTTTTTTTAAGTTATTAAATTGTATCTCTTTATTTACAGAATTTCAACCTTCAATCCTGCGATGAACTCATTTCATCAATAGTGCCTGATTCCTCTTCTTCACTATCATCTAAAAGCAGCAGTTCTCTTAAATATTTTGGCATTTCCATTGCTCTCCTCGGAGTTGATGTCAGGGTGGAGGAAAGAAATGGATCAGACGTTAACTACAGTCTTTTAAAAAGGTCGTCATTCGTGGCCTCTCTGGAGTGCTTCCTGCTGAATCTCTGGTGGAATTTACGGGTGTCCTTATTCCTGGCTTCCCTCGACTCTTCAGAAAGTTGTCCCAAGGGAAGAATCGCCTCTTTTGCAATGTCGCTTCCATGCAGAAGTACCTTATGTACCGTGGTTGGCATATAATACCAGGGATACAGCTTGACGTATAATTCCGCTGTTCTCTCGTAGTAGTCCGAGAAAGCTGTATAATTAAGAATTATGCCACTGCATATTGCCCTCAGAATGATGGAAAAATTTTTTATGAGATCAACATTGATACCTGTAATTAAAACAGAATAAATTAATTTACTGCTGATGGTACATTATACTTTCCTATGAGAACTACTAATTGAGATGAAATATTTAACCAGTTTATATGCAAACACATACGTGAAGTTTACATATGCTTTGCTATTACAGTGCACGTTTACTCAATTGCCTGTCAAATCAGCGGCCAAGTCTGGGGAATCAAAGAAACGCCTTGCCGTGTTACCGTCATTCGTGTTACCTGACCCAGGCCTTGGAACATCAACAATTCACCCCATCCTTTCTCTAAAAGCCTTCTGAATTCTTATTTTTCTCTGTGTAAGCAGTGTTTTGAGATTTCCTCGGGCCTGTAAAGAATTTTGTTCGTAATTCAAAGGCATTTTCACCATTGAACCAGATTCCAGCTTGTCTGTATTCACTCTTACCTGCCACTTTTTGAACTCTAGTCTGTACGATATGTGTAGCACACATTCAAAAACCAGATGTAGCAATGCAAGGTTGACAGTCCAAAAGACCTTTTAGTCACATCTGCAGGTCGATTCCTCATTGCCTTTAAATCATTCATCTCCGTAGCTGTTGCTCCTCAGATGTAGCACCTCATACTCGGATTGTCAGTTAATGCGTTGCATGCCTAAAATAATCGTATTTTAATTATTTAAATCCATAAGCACTACCATATTCTTGTCTATCACAATAGAAATATGAATTTTTCTTACTTTTCCATTTATCATGGTTAGCAGCAAGCTGAAATTGACTGAGTAATTTCCATTGCTCCAATTTTTCAGCCCGTCAATCTGCCTTTGAACGTAAATACTTTCCTCATTAGCAACTTCCTTGGTTTCCTTCAGCCACCGGAGGCAAATAGGCCGGCAAAATCTGGTTGATGATGGGCGAGGATTTTTCCAGATTATTTCATCTAAAACAGCAGACATGGAATAAGTACTCAATTTTACTACAGTCTGATTCATTCGTAATAAACAAGATAAGCAATTTGAAACGCCTCAAACTCTTACAATTTTCGTCATTCAGCAAACGAAATGACACCAGGGAGCTCATAAATAAATATTCATCTGAAGAATCCGCCTGTTCCCAATACTGTTTATATTGTGAATGGCCCAAACTCCCGTCAAAGCCATATTTGCATATTAAGGTGCAGTTCACCTCATTGCTGGCCGCTAGAGCAGTGGATTCGCATGTCAGTATCCTCGATGCAGTGTGGTTTAATAGAGCCTGTAGACTCACTTCGCATACGTTTTCTGTAATGCGTATTGCTTCTGGGTATGCAGCACTTTTTGCGGTTAACACTCGTGCGTAGCTGGGGTACAAGGAATGTCCCTAAGTACGAGCGGAGTCTAAACACATGGTACTGATTTTTAGTCAGCCCAATGGTGATGATCAAAGGTAAAGCCTCCTCTAGAGACATCTCTTTCTGCACCTCATCACTCTTCCTCCACTTAGTAAGTGCTCTCTTAGCTCTAGTGGGAGTAGTTGTCGTTACTTCTGTAATTAACTGTGCAGCTGCAATATCTCCTTCCTCCCTTAAACCAAGAGAGGTTGCTAATGCCAGCTCAGCTACTGAGGAACAACTTTTAATATTTTGAACTTTCCTTCTTTTAAATCGGTCACACGAAGAAGTAAAATCTTTCTCGGGCCGCCCCAATAAACCTAATAAAGCAATAACTGTAAGATATAGAATAGTGTATACAATTTATAAGATTTCCCCTAGTGTATGAATCTTGGTCAAATTGAAAAGGGGAAACCCTTGTGGAAGAACCCGTTAAATACCGTCAAAGGCTCTGCGTCGTCATAAAACGCCCCTTTCCGCGCGACCTACCTCGGTGAGGGTGGAAAGGGAAAAAGAGTATCGGTTGTTGCCTTTCCCGGAAACAGTTTATTTCTCTCTCTTTAGCATGCCGACTTAATCTCTTAACCCTACTTCATACCCGAAGCATATTTCTTAGACGTGGGATGGTTCCGACAAATATCCAATCCCTAGCATCTTCACTAGAGTAATGCGTTAAATGGTGTAGTCGATCGATCCATAATCCTGGTAATATCCTCAGTATAGTGTTTTAGGACAGTACTGACTACGTGCCGTGCTTTAAATGACGATTTTCAAGAATAAAGTTTCAAAAAACTTGAAAAATCGACCGCAGTTACCGAGCCTCAGGGTCCCGCGTCGTGTAGCTCAGCCTTGACGCGCGATCGAAAAATCGCTCTCATTTCCTTGGTCGCAAACTTTTTTCCAAGACTTCTGCTTATTATTCTTAAAAAATCTCTACTTTACACTGTGATGTAAATTTCCCGAGTTATATATTTCGTAAACGAAAGATAATGTCTACTTTATGTCAAATTTCACGTGAAAAACGGGTACGCCATTTTGCGTTGAAAAAACAGACAGATGAGAGCCAAAATCTTCAAAAGTCATAGAAAATATAGGTAAAGCATCAGGTCAAAGGAATATTGCGTTTTTTATTCCATAAAAATCATACCAACGCAACACCACCTGCTTAAATTCAAAGATTTTCGAAGAAAAACGAGATCGCGCGTGTTTTCTAAAAATTGGTCATGTTTGGGCTACTGTATCTCAGTAACGGGTCGTATTTATGTAAAATGGCATCTAAATCTATAATTAGTAATCATTTATGAGTATTTACGCTAAGTTTCAAGTCTCTATCTCAAAAAAGCCACTTTGGACTTTTGTCCGGCTTTTTCCGATTTCGGACCACTGTGCGACGGTCTGATCCCCACGTTATACGGATAGCAACGGCCACCTGATTCTTTGGCTGCTATTCTGAATCGAGCGTTGCTATTTCTGGCTAATGCTATTCCTTGCTCCAGAATAGCAACAGAAGCGATTCTGAATACCAAGCTAGCCAAGGCGTCGGTTCCGTAATGCTATTATTAATCCCGCCCCTTCCTGTATGAAAACCTTCCGGTACAGTAATTGGAAAGTCAGGCAGCCAATGACGAGCGATGTTTACGTTTTTCACAAACAGCTGAGACCTTCGCCACGGATGCCGTGAGTCTGGTGCATGAAAGAATGTTTTTAATAAATAATCCAACTAAATTCATTTAATGCTGTCGTCGGATACTATTATTATACTTTATTTTTTTCTGCATTCACCGGCTGATAGATAACTCTCTGATAATTTTAAATTTTGTGATAGAACGGGATTTCAGTTTAGGAGAGGCTGGCGATGTTTGTTATGCATTCCTATATGAACATTAAACTGCTACCCGAGCTGGGAAAACAATTTTAATTTCTATTGTGATAGTTCACCTCACCATCGTAAAAAAGCATATTGTTTTCATGTATCTGAAAACTTACGGAGAACCTGTGCGGTGAACGGAAATTCAGTTCAGTACATTCATGAGACGTTTGTTACATATTGACAAATGACGGATTACCATGCTGAGAGAACAATTTAAACACGTAAGATTACAGTCTAACTCAAAATTGTAACAAAGCTTATTGTTTTTGTGTATCTGTTGGGTTGTGTATATTATTATTACCACTTATCCGACTGAGCAGACGACGTTTGGATGCATATGAAGTAGGAATAATGATATATTAGTGTATCAAGGAAAGTGATGTGATGGTAAATATCAACTATTTTATCACGGATATTTGAAATGTATTATTGTAAATAGCCCGTGGGCTTAATAAGATGGTTAGGCATCGCAATTAGCCTCTTGAAAATCTTAACACTGATAACACTATTTTGTGAACGGGATTTCAGTTTAGGAAAGGCTGGCGATGTTTGTTCTGCGTACCTATATGGACATATAACAGCTACCCGTGCTGGGAAAACAATTTTAAATACTATAATGATAGTTCTCCTCACCATCCTAAAAAAGCGTATTGTTTTAATGTATCTTTTAGGTTAATATTTTAACTTCCACAATTTGTTCGAGGGAGCTGACGCACGACGTTTGGGCACATGAGACGTGCATGATCAAGCAAACTGATCCAGCATTATCTTCTAAGTATACTTTCATTTGAAGTTATCATTGGATTTGTTACCTATAATAATCTAATACCTATTCTCTTAAATTCATCAAATGATAGAAAAATTTCGTAGAACCCGTGCAGTGAACGGAAATTCAGTTCAGAAAATTCTTGCGACGTTTATTACATATTGACAAATAACGGATTACCATGCTGAGAGAAAAATATAATCACGTATAATTACAGTTAACTCAAAATTGTAACAAAGCATATTGTTTTTGTGTATCTGATGGGTTGTTTATATTATGATCACCACTTATTCGACCTAGCAGACGACGTTTGGATGCATACGGAATGGGAATAATGATATGTAAGTGTATCAAGGAAAGTGATGTGATGTTAAATATCAATTATTTCATCACGGATATTTGAAATGTATTATTATTATAGCACCGGGCTTAATAAGATGGTTAGACATCGCAATTAGCCTCTTGAAAATCTTGTGGGGCCGATGGGAGATTTGAAGTGAATGTGAATATGGTAAGCAATATTTCGAGCCGACTTGTTTAAATAATACAACGGAAATACTAGATACAATTTTTTACGGAGAGAATGAATACTCATCCAAGCGTGTAGAACAGGTTCTTCTATTTTACCTAAACTTGTTATCCCCGGCTGAGAGATGGGAAAAATCACGCAATGCAAGAATAAAGCAATGAGACTCGGTCGAAAAAATACCAGTCTACAATGAGAGGTACGGGAAAAGGCAATGTCAAGAAGGGTTTCCATTTTCATGATTAAACTCCACTTGGTTCAGTTTCAAATAAGTTTGCTCAGTTTTCCTTCCCGTCCAGCTTGGCACATTTGCCGACTTTTTATGAGAAGAATTTTTTATGTTTACTGGAATATACGTATTGACAAGTCAATCCTGCTAACATTTTTAAGTATTTAGTAACACTTTTCAATGCATATTTTGCTGAATCTTCGTTAGAATACGTGTGGTAAAGAATCAGGTGGCCGTTGCTATTCGTATAACGTGGGGATCAGACCGTCGCCTAAAATAGCAACGCTCCCAGGCGTCATTTCACGTTCAGAATCACAGATAGCGGCGCTGCTATTTCAAAACCCGTAAATAGCAACTTCCGGTAGACATTTCTTCATTCAGAATCGCAAAAAGCGTCGGTGTTGCTATTCTTGGGAAAATAGCAACACGATAGCTATTTTAGGCATATAGCATTAATGCTATTTCATTCAGAATAGCAGCCTTTATCACACGTATTCTAACGAAGATTCAGCAAAATATGCATTGAAAAGTGTTCCTAAATACTTAAAAATGTTAGCTGGATTGACTTGTCAATACGTATATTCCAGTAAACATAAAAAATTCTTCTCATAAAAAGTCGGCAAATGTGCCAAGCTGGACGGGAAGGAAAACTGAGCAAACTTATTTGAAACTGAACCAAGTTGAGTTTTGAGCATGAAAATGGAAACCTTCCTTGACATTGCCTTTTCCCGTACCTCTCATTGTAGACTGGTATTTTTTCGACCGAGTCTCATTGCTTTATTCTTGCATTGCATGATTTTTCCCATCTCTCAGCCGGGGATAACAAGTTTAGGTAAAATAGAAGAACCTGTTCTACACGCATGGATGAGTATTCTCTCTCTCCGTAAAGAATTGTATCTAGTATTTCCGTTGTATTATTTAAACAAGTCGACTCGAAATATTGCTTACCATATTCACATTCACTTCAAACCTCCCAACGGTCCCACAAAATTTACAAGAGGCTAATTGCGATGTCTAACCATCTTATTAAGCCCGGTGCTATTTATAATAATACATTTCAAATATCCGTGATGAAATAATTTATATTTAACATAACATCACTTTCCTTGATACACTTGCATATCATTATTCGCACACCGTATGCATCCAAACGTCCCCCAGTAGCATCACACGTCGGCCCGACATCGGCCCGACATCGTTTTCATGTCGGCAATGTCGGCCGACATATACGACATCGGACCGACATTGGGCCGACACCGGTTTACAGCATTCCCTACCCGCACTACAGCCGACTTATGCTGATGTTGGGCCGACGTAGGGCCGACATCAGAATACTACCTTGATGAAAGACATGTATTGGTATTGATTTCCTAGTGTTTCGTAACTAGTTCTATCAGAATTATAGTAGATAATTATTCACAGCAGTGGAGTATTCAACATTCTGCTGCAGTATCTATTAGATTTGTTATTATGGCTTAATTTGTGCCCTCTATATATGTTAATTAAATCTTTATTCCCGTACCACTCCACCCATTTAAATAAATTTATACATTCAAACCAAATACTCTAACTCCCTGTATTAATGAGGGCCATATCCCTTATCATTATTATTAATTAACCAAATCATTTGGATGTTCGCTGGTCCATATCTTACATTTAAAACTTCCATTTTTCCAACAAATTCCATACACTTGATCATGCTTCTAGTAATTGCCCAGATAGCATGCAAACTTGTCATAGGGAGGCTTGTCACGACAAAGTTGTTGTGGCAAGTTTGCATGAAGCTTCCTGTGGCAAACTAATTCTAGCTTGAAAACTATCTGCATGTGTTACGGAAACTCCACGTTCGACGCATGCTCCTGCAACGCACGGGAAGAATAAGTCTAAACATTCAGAAAAGTTTCAGAATATTCAGATGTGTACTGTTTTCCTGTCTCATTTGCTTTATCACAGTGTGTTTGCCCATTTGCGTTATTTATGCATATTCTTTATTCTAAAAGTACTGTGCGCTAACATTTTGAAGACTTTAAACATAGCGTCAAGTCTTAAGTACGATATTGTCTACGTTTACCGGTAACTTGTGAAATCTGTTAGATAGCTGAGTGAAGTGTATGTGACAATGGAATTTCAAGCGGTAAAGTATGTCTACGATTCTTGAGTACTTAAAGAAATATCTCAATGAACCTTTTGAGTATCAGAGATAAAAGTCTCCTTTTATTTGCCAAAGAACTCGTTTCATTGCACATAGGGATGACGCACTTAGTCCAGCAATCACCGAAATTATAATTTAATCCAATGGTTATCCTCTAAAGTTAAGTCGAAAAGTAATTTATAAGTCAGACCAGAATATTTAGAAGCGCACTCCTCAGTTTGAATACCGCGCCTCAGTTATTTCGCGCTTTTTTCCCAGTTTCCGCATTGCGATGCTCCATTGTTCCTTTGTCGGTTTGCAAGCATAATTGATGTGTTAAAGTGTTTATGATATGAATTTGCTATCTTTGATGGATCAAGATCATATATGAACGAGAAAAATACTATTGGCGTCCGTCGCCGAACTTTTACTCACATACTGCATACCTCAGCTATCCAAGGCGTCGGTTCCGTAATGCTATTATTAATCCCGCCCCTTCCTGTATGAAAACCTTCCGGTACAGTAATTGGAAAGTCAGGCAGCCAATGACGAGCGATGTTTAAGTTTTTCACAAACAGCTGAGACCTTCGCCATGGATGCCGTGAGTCTGGTGCATGAAAGAATGTTTTCAATATTTAATCCAACTAAATTCATTCAATGCTGTCGTCGGATACAATTATTATACTTTATTTTGTTCTGCATTCATCAGCTGATAGATAACTCTCTGATAATTGTAGATTTTGAGATAGAACGGGATTTCAGTTTAGGAGAGGCTGGCGATGTTTGTTATGCATTCCTATATGAACATTAAACTGCTACCCGAGCTGGGAAAACAATTTTAATTTCTATTGTGATAGTTCACCTCACCATCGTAAAAAAGCATATTATTTTCATGTATCTTTTAGGTTAATATTTTAACTTATACAATTTATTCTACGGAGCGGACGACGTTTGGATACATGAGACGTGCATGATCCAGCATTATCTTCAAAGTATAATTTCATTTGAAGTTATCATTGGATTTGTTACCTATAACAATATAGTATTCTATTATATTTATCAACTGATAGAAAACTTTCGGAGAACCTGTGCGGTGAATGGAAATTCAGTTCAGTACATTCATGAGACGTTTGTTACATATTGACAAATAACGGATTACCATGCTGAGAGAACAATTTAAACACGTAAGATTACAGTCTAACTCAAAATTGTAACAAAGCTTATTGTTTTTGTGTATCTGTTGGGTTGTTTATGTTATTCTCACCAATTATCCGACTGAGCAGACGACGTTTGGATGCATGTGAAGTAGGAATAATGATATATTAGTGTATCAAGGAAAGTGATGTGATGGTAAATATCAACCATTTTATCATGGATATTTGAAATGTATTATTTTAAATAGCCCGTGGGCTTAATAAGATGGTTAGACATCGCAATTAGCCTCTTGAAAATATTAACACTATTTTGTGAACGGGATTTCAGTTTAGGAAAGGCTGGCGATGTTTGTTCCAGTTTGTTCTGCGTACCTATATGGACATATAACAGCTACCCGTGCTGCGGAAACAATTTTAAATACTATAATGATAGTTCACCTCACCATCCTAAAAAAGCGTATTGTTTTCATGTATCTTTTAGGTTAATATTTTAACTTCCACAATTTGTTCGAGGGAGCTGACGACGTTTGGATGCATACGGAGTGGGAATAATTATATGTAAGTGTATTAAGGAAAGTGATGCGATGGTAAATATCAATTATTTCATCACGGATATTTGAAATGTATTAATATAAATAGCACCGGGCTTAATAAGATGGTTAGACAACGCAATTAGCCTCTTGAATATCTTGTGGGACCGTTGGTAGGTTTGAAGTGAATGTGAATATGGTAAGCAATATTTCAAGCCGACTTGTTTAAATAATACAACGGAAATGCTAGATACAATTCTTTACGGAGAGAGTGAATACTCATCCATGCGTGTAGAACAGGTTCTTCTATTTTACCTAAACTTGTTATCCCCGGCTGAGAGATGGGAAAAATCATGCAATGCAAGAATAAAGCAATGAGACTCGATCGAAAAAATACCAGTCTACAATGAGAAGTACGGGAAAAGGCAATGTCAAGGAAGGTTTCCATTTTCATGATTAAACTCCACTTGGTTCAGTTTCAAAGAAGTTTGCTCACTTTTCCTTCCCGTCCAGCTTGGCACATTTGCCGACTTTTTATGAGAAGAATTTTTTATGTTTACTGGAATATACGTATTGACAAGTCAATCCTGCTAACATTTTTAAGTATTTAGTAACACTTTTCAATGCATATTTTGCTGAATCTTCGTTAGAATACGTGTGATAAAGAATCAGGTGGCCGTTGCTATTCGTATAACGTGGGAATCAGACCGTCGCCTAAAATAGCAACGCTCCCAGGCGTCATTTCGCGTTCAGAATCACAAATAGCGGCGCCGCTATTTCAAAACCCGTAAATAGCAACTTCCGGTAGACATTTCTACATTCAGAATCGCAAAAAGCGTCGGTGTTGCTATTCTTGGGAAAATAGCAACACGATAGCTATTTTAGGCATATAGCATTAATGCTATTTCATTCAGAATAGCAGCCTATGTCGGCTTCAAGTCGGGCCTATGTCGGGTTCACGTCGGGCCTATGTCGGCTTTATGTTGGACCTAGGTCGGCTTCATGTCGGGCCTATGTCGGCTTCATGTCGGGCTTATGTCGGGCCAGTGTAAGTTCAATGTCGGTTCGATGTCGGGCCGACGTCGGGTGGAACGTCGGCTGTAGCCCGGCTAAACGTTATCATTCCGACGTTGGGCCGATGTCGGGCCGACCTGCAGCCGACATATCCCGATGTCGGGCCGACATTGGACCGACATCGGAATGCTACCTGGGTCGTTGCTCAGTCGAATAAGTGGTGAGAATAATATCAACAACCCAACAGATACACAAAAACAATATGCTTTGTTACAATTTTGAGTTAACTGTAATTATACGTGATTAAATTCTTCTCTCAGCATGGTAATCCGTTATTTGTCAATACGTAACAAACGTCGCAAGAATTTTCTGAACTTAATTTCCGTTCACTGCACGGGTTCTCCGAAAGTTTTCTATCATTCGATGAATTTAAGAGAATAGGTACTAGATTATTATAGGTAACAAATCCAATGATAACTTGTTTGTGAAAAACGTAAACATGCTCGTCATTGGCTGCCTGACTTTCCAATTACTGTACCGGAAGATTTTCATACAGGAAGGGGCGGGATTAATAATAGCATTACGGAACCGACGCCTTGGATAGCTGCACCGTATCATAGAGTAAATATACTATAGAGTGCTCACTGGGTATACCAAAAACGCTATCTAAATTGACGCAGTTCCAATTCATCTCACTGCGCGCTGGTGTCTTTTTTTGCGTCGGCTGTGGGAAATGCGGCATTTGACTCAGCCAAGGCGACTCGGCGGGTGAGGCGATTGCGGGAGGGGGCAAGGTTTTACAGGTAGGGGATAGCGGGGAAGGGGACCGTGGGCTGGACTGTCAACGAGGCGACGAAGCGAACTCTGATGTGAGTCTCTTGGGGAGGGTGACAGCGACGGGCAGTCTCGGACGAGAACTGTCTTCCAGTCCCCCAGACGTCATCCAGTTCCGCCAAGCGTCCATACATGAGTTGAAGCACTCTTTTGCGATTACTGCTATTATTTGACTTAAGTTATGATTGGTCGTGAACTCGGATGTAATAGCTAATTTGGGATTCAACATCATCTTAATCGTCATCATATGATTTAATCACCATTTTGGACCGTAATCAACATTATGGAATCGATTCTATTAAGGACGACGTCTCTGGTTTTTGATTACTGATACTGCGATGCCGTTGAAAGTTATACATCCCCTCCCAGAATTTCAGTCCAAATGACCCCGGTAAATGTCTATGTTGTAGGTTAGAGGTAGCAAGTTTAGGGATACAAGGAAAATTTTGATGATTGACACTTCATCTGATCCTCATGGAATCAATCCTTTCTCCTGAGAAACAGATGATTATCTTTTTATTATACTATAAATATCCCATGGCGGACACCCGTTGCCGGATAATCACAGGACAAAATACTTTTCGAAATTACATCCTCTATCACCTCCAGAAGATTCTCCTGAAACTAACAAAGCAAATACGTTGTCAAGTGATTAATGCAAAATTTTAAGCAATCTGGTTAACTTGGTTTTCACTCATGATATATTATTCAAAATGTGTAGTAATCTCAGTATACTTCTCAACTTTCTTTCTCTCTTTCAACTCTGAAAAGTAATGCTGATTTACGTGCCTTTCCTATGAGACTCAGCAGGAAGCAATTATGTGGAAAGCATTTTCTTCCTGAAGATGTAAAACCCAATGGTCGACTGAAAAAAATTTCTGTTCCTCAAGAATACCTACAAGTACCGATCCCAACTCCTTCGACTGCGGCAATTCCAGTAATACCCATGGATTCCTCGATTTCTTCTACCTCGGATACAGTTTCTCCAATTTTGTCCATCAAACGTCCGGTGAAAACCTATTCCAGGACTTATATATGCACTTC
Source organism: Ceriagrion tenellum (assembly GCA_963169105.1). Taxonomy (NCBI): domain Eukaryota; kingdom Metazoa; phylum Arthropoda; class Insecta; order Odonata; family Coenagrionidae; genus Ceriagrion; species Ceriagrion tenellum. Next base: position 22,126,939 of record OY720633.1, read on the forward strand.
TCCTACCTCTAAGAGTTTATTTCATTCAGAATAAACATATCTCACTCCTAGAAGTACCAAATGCTCATCATCGGAACCTAGAATTCCAAACTCCCGAAAATCTCTCTGGAGGATTGAAAATACGGACAAGACTCATGTCAGAGGTCAGTGACCTCCCCCATTCATTCCATTGATCCATCACCTCCTCTAGCCCTTCCGTTACCTTCTACTTCAGGTTTACATGACACTCCGAGAAAAAAGAAACCTTCAATTTGTTGCAGATGTATAACAGAAAGGTTACCTCTCTCAGAGCATCTCTCGCGAGGATGAAAAAGGAAAGAATTGCACGTAAAAGAAAAATAAACTTAAATTATTTCCTATCTAAGAAGTCATTTAAATCCCGAGAAGCTTCACTTCTGGTGCGAATGCAGTTAATGCATGGTAATCGAAGACCGTGGAAAACGGAAGAGAAAAATCTGGCCTTTTCTTTATTTTTCAAATATCCATCAACGAACAGGCTCCTTTCCGAAAAATTAGTTCTTCCGGGAGAGTCATCTGAAAGACGATGGGCTGGACGATTGTCCAAATTCAAGACAGGGTTTCATGAGTCATTTTTTAGTCGACTCATGATTAAAATTTCGGTGATGTTAGAAATCAGCCGGGATTGTGTATTTATGTTTGATGAAGTGTCCTTGAAATCAAATTTAGAATATTCTCCAGCTATGGATTTCATTGAAGGTTTTGAGGATTTAGGGCACTTGGGAAGAAAAGAGAGATTGGGAACATACGCTGGAGTTTTTTGAATAGGGGTCTTTTTACCCAATGGAAATTACCTATAGCGTATTTCATCTCGGAACGTGGCCTTCCCAGTGCAATTATTAAAGAGCTCGTTCCAATGGCCATCGCAAAACTGATTGCGAGTGTTTGTATGTGACCAGGCAAGCACCAATAGGAAAGCCATTACCGATTTAGGAGTGTCAATGACCAAACCATTCTTCCATGTTGGGGATAAAAAAATTTTCTGTGTCTACGATGTGCTGCACCTCTTTAAATCTTTGAGGAACAACTTCATTTGCAGCGACTTCGAGCTCAATGGTCACATTCTATCATTTGAAAATATACGCCAAGTGTACAAAATCGACATCTCGAGTTCCACCACAAGAGCCCTGTGGAAACTCACTCCGGCGCACATATACATACTCTCATGCTTTTCAAAAGATGTCTGTCAAATTAGCCACGCAAATATTTAGTTTTTCTGTGGCCGCAGATATACGTACAAGTTTTGACACTGGTCAACTACACCTTAAATCAGCTCTTGCCACTGCCTCATTTATTGAAGACATAAATTTTTTATTTGATTCCCTTTATAGCAGGTCTTTTTATGAACGGAACCCTTTAAGAACTTGTCTTTCCAAAGAAAACAAAAATATTGAAGAAATTTTGAAAAGGGGTTCAATGATATTCTCTTCATTAGAGAAGGACAATAGCCGACCACCTTGCTTTGATGGATTTTTATTGAGCATAAATTCAATGGTAGAATTATTGAACGATTTGAGTGACAAATATATTTTAACGGCTAGATTAGATCAGGATTGTCAGGAGAATCTATTCTCTGTAATACGACAAAAAGGAGGATATAATAGAAATCCGAGTGTGAAGGCCTTTCGTGCTAGTTATCGGCAGATCTCAGTCAAGCTCATGCTTAAAACACCAAAGAGTTCCAGTTACAGCATCGATGAAGATGAAGTACTGGATGTGAATACATATCCATCTGTGACTTACGATGTCGGAGGCGACAGCATTATTAACCAGGAAAATGCAGATCAGAGTTCCAGTGGATCAGAAAGTAAACCATTGGGATTGGACATCACAGTATCTCCGAGAAAATCTGCAACTTTAGAGGAATGTTCAATAGATTATTTCGCTGGGTAATTGTTAAAGAGGTTAAAGGACAAATTTATGTGCCAAAACTGTATATCCAACTTTTTTGGGGAGAAGAAGTTGGGTAGTAAAAGAGATGTTCTCATTTTTTTAAAGACATTCCCTAGTTTAAAAGATGATTCTTCTGTCCTCATTAGTCCCACAAATGACTTTATTAGTCTCTGCACAGTTGCACTAGACGTGTTCAAGATATATTTCCCTAAAATTTCACATGTAAGTGACTTAAGAAAAGGAGACGTACGTACAGAAGAATTAGAATGCGAAGTGAGAACTATTTACGCAACAGTGAGTGTATTAGCCACATCGAATTTGCGCTTGTCTTACTTTTACAATGCATGATTAAGAAAACTTGTAAATGGATATTGACAAGTTCGGAGAAATGTAAAGAGAAATGTATCAAATTAAACATTTTACGGCATAAATAAATTCAAGGTTTCTTGATATTTCGAATTACTTTCTATAGTAAGTCCATTTCCTCATGACTGCATGCAAATAGTCTACATCTTAATTGCAATGGAATAATTTTTTGTACCCGTTCTTGTATCTTAATACTTACCTAATTGCTAACATTCACATTGACAGACATTTTCCTTTTGTTTCCCATTTCTTGATTTTATTTCTTATAACCCTTACAATCACTTGTGAACCTAGGAAATTTACTTAAAAAAAACTTTGCCGGCGCAGATGGATAAGAAGAACCGAACCCAGTCGGAAGGCCGAGAATAATTCAGATCTACTGTTTCAGGCTCGAAATTTTGGCAGAGAAGAATAGCCAAATACATTGTGAAAATATTATAAGTTTTATTGATGATGCCGACAGCTCGATTAAACCGGTCGAATAGACTACAAAAATATTCATTTTTAGAAAATATAATCGTTAATTCTCCAAGCACTTACGCATCTTATGACTCAATGGAAGGATTTTGAGTCCATATAACTTAAAATATCCGCAAGTTAACCCCATACCACTTTTACGCGTTTGTTCAACTTCAGACAACGTCGATAATTTCATCACCAGAAGTACTTCAATCTCGCTAAAACCACGCATAAATTTTAGCTACCACGAAGGAACATTGTCCACGCCATTAAAAAAGTACTCTCTGGCATAGAAATGTACGTTAAGGAAAGCCAAATAGTAAATGAGTGCTACTAATCTGCAAGTATCGAAAACTGTCCATTATGTTGTTACAGTTCCATCCTTTGTATATTCGGAATCACCTGCATGCATTCTACGCCTTAGCTTACTGCGCCCGGGCAGAAGCTAGTTTTCGTTCCGCGTGGGTCAATAAAATTGATACCTCAGATAATAACTCATATAACGAGTTCATTCTACTTTAAAAAGTCATTTTCATTCGTTCTCTTCATTTCATACTCTTAAAATATCTATGAAATTCCAATGGAACGTAAGTTACCCAGATGCAGAAATTTGAAGGTAATTTCAATAGTAAATTACGATTTGTATAAAGTTAACACCAACATTAACTAATGCATATTAATTTAAATAGTATTAGTGGTGAGATGATCAATGTGTAAGGCCACTTTAGAAATTTGAAGATATTTTCTTGAATACATTGCGGGAAATCGCGATTTTAGTTTTTTTGCCGTGAATACTTTCAGCGTCTATAAATATAATTCAGAAAATTATCATAGCCATATGCTTTCAACATTTTCGAGATTTTCATTTTTTCTAAACAAAACGAGTAGCAGAGGCTACTTACCTATTTTTTTCCAAAACAGTCATCGCAGTGGTATGCTATAAGGGATGAAAAACACTTTTACGTGAAACCAAATGCGAATTATTAAGCACTTTTTTTTGTCAAACCCAGGACTCCTAAGTCGATAACCATTTATCAACTTACACAAACTATAGGTTGATACAATAACTGAAATTTTGGAATTGATATTCCAAGTAGCTTATCCTACAGAGTTATTTTTATTTCGATTCCAACGTAGCTCGCGCTAGCTGAGTCAAATGCGGACCTGGCGACAAAAATAATTCCAAAATAATTCCAACGATGCTAGCGCGACGAGGTGCACGAATTCCGAACTACGTCAATTTAGATAGCGTTTTCGGTATACCCAGTGAGCACTCTATAGTATCTTTACTCTATGACCGTATTCAGAATCGCTTCTGTTGCTATTCTGGAGCAAGAAATAGCATTAGCCAGAAATAGCGTCGCTCGATTCAGAATAGCAGCCCAAGGCTCAGAACAGCGCGGATTGGTATTCTGAGTGGAGGTGGGCAATATATTGCCCAGTTCAGAGTCGCTATAATAAAGCCCGCCCCTTCCTGTATGACAACTTCTTCAGTCATATTCAACTTAAAATTCAGCAGCCAATGAGATACAAGCTTGTGGTCATTTCTCTCTCCCTTAGATGAAATTTTATTTCCCGATTGCAATGAAGGACTTTTTTCAACTCATAAATACATTAAATTATAACTATAATACTTATTACGTATTATAAGATGTAAAATATACATTAATGCACAAAGTCATATATTCTGATAAATGACTGACGAAATTAATATTGCGGAACGGTGAATGTAAACATCAAGGTAAACATGTAAGCGTGAGTCCATAGATGGTGTGAGATTCGCATTAAAATTTATGTTTTTTAAATGTTAATTATGTCTGCTATCCTTATGATTAAATAACATATTTAGTGATCCTTTTCTGTGTCAGTTTTGGGAAAGCAGTGTCCCTTATTCAATACCTGTCGTCGCGTCGACGTATGCACTTGATCCGCAGGCACTGTTTTACATGCAAATTTGTCAGTTTTCCTTCGATAGAGGACTACCAGTATTGCAATGTACATTATTCTACTCAGTGATAATGTTTTGTGTTGGCAGTAATGGGCTGGGAGGTCTCACTGCATATTGTTAAAGCTTAAAATGGGATGATTACTAGACGTCAATGAGAGCGAGAGGTGGGCATAGAAAGTGTTTATCTTCGGCCTTATTTTGAATGGGAGATAAACTAATATACTGCATTTTTAACTGTAAGAGATTGGCTATTTAGTAAATTCCAAAAGTATTCGTATTGGATGACACTATCTGATTCATATGACATCACGGTAACGTTATTTTTCGTGACTTTCATACGTCTCGCAGGGCTTCATTGTACTTGTTACGGGTTGTTTTTACTCACGGTTATCATTAAAATACGTGGCTAGAGCAGCAAGTTCATCTGAATTTGAGTACTCGTTGAAATTCAACCCTTGTGTATTTATTGTGCGTACATACGTGCTTGTAAATATCTAGCATATAGCCGAGATCCAAGAATTGTAGCTATTTACTTATATGACTAGCGATGTTATACTTGCCCCTTGCAAGCGAATTTCATAAGAGTATGAAATAATTACTTTTTAAAGTGATATTATCCAGTGGCCAGAGGAAAATAATAGATTTAGTTAATTCTTTGTATAACGCATCTAATTGGCATATAAACGATTGTGATCTCATTACATATCATTATGGCGCCATAAAAGCGATTTTGGGTCCTTAATTAACTGTAAGTTTTTCATTTAATCACTGAAAAATGCTTGAAATCATTACGAAATGCGGATATTCTGCCGAGTGCATGAGAAATAGCCGTCGCTATTCAGAATTGCCCGGTCACCGTGACCGCGCTATAGAATTGCGACCCGGCCGGTCGCTATTCACCGTTCAGAATACCGAATTGCGACCGCGCTTTAAATTTCGACTTCCGGTGGCTATTATAAATATTCAGAATACCGAATAGCGACTGGGTCGCAATTACCATGGAAACAGCGCGCTGGATCGAAATTCTGGCGTATAGCGCGGTCGCAATTCCGTTCTGAATAAGGCCCTTAGGGCCGTATCGTCAGTATCTCCTCTTAATCTCTCCTTCGCGAAGGCGGCCTCCTATTGGTCGGACGGAGGTGGAGGACGATGTTACGATCAAGAGATCGGCCTTCCTGGAGGTCTCCTTCACCTTCCAATAGGAGGAAGGATTGTTGTCGTTCACGGACTGATCCGTTCCGAGATCCGCTCAGTTCATCAAACAAAGACGCAGCGTTACTAAGGCCGTTTTCGAACTTGGCAAACGCCTAGTTAACTTGATATCAAGTTAAATTGATCCCAAGACCGACCGGGTAGAATCTTGACTTGTAGTGATGGGTCGTTCATGATCGATTCGTTCAAAATGATTGAATCACCAAGTGACTCAAATGACTCATGATTCATTTCGGGAAAATGATTCGATCATTCGATCATGTGTTCGATTGTGTCCGTCTGCCGGTGATTTTAAGTGGAAAAATATATTCGTTTCACATACGTTATCCGTTCTATCTAGTCATGAAATTCCAGAGTGTTAATTTCATGAGCATATAGCCATAAACATTTTGTCAGTGAGTTCATGATAGAACGAAGTGAGTTTATATTTGTGTAGTATAATTTGAGACAAGGCGCTCATTTTAAAAACGATGAAATTTAACCCTTGTTACATCAGCGCATCATTTCAATTGGTAAACTTGATTGTTAAAAATAAGAATTTTAATTATCTACCTACTCAGTTGAAAGCTCCTAATTGAATGGAATTCAATACAGCAGATTAGAATAAATTCATGCGCATAAATTTGTGTAGTCTGAGCTAGTGACTTCACGAAGAAAGTTTCTTCACTTCTATCTTTCGTACAAGCCCATATTATCACACCCCGAGTTCGAACTTAAAACCTAGCAAGCATAGCAAGTCTCCTTTTTCGTTGACTTGGTATCTTTCCTCGATAGCTAGTGAACAAGCGCTTGGTGGTGACTTGTCCATGACGTCATAGCTTTCGATGCATACTAGGTTTCAAGGCAAGATGCTAGATTTGCCAAGTTCGAAAACGGCCTAACATAACAGTCAACAATTTTCATTGTGGAGCGAAATCACCGAAATGAGGAAGTTTAGCTGCTATGCTTTTTCGTAAAATATATTAATACAATTGAAGATTAGAACCAACTCTGTTACTTTGTCGACCAACGGAAAGTACTGGGTGAAGATGCAAGATGAATTCAATGGAAACGGGAACATGAACGAGGTAATTATACATTAGTTTCTTGGTCTGGCATATTGGTGATGATGTATTTCTGATTGCATTGGCTATGAAGTACCGTTGTATATAATGCGCTACAGGGTTATCAAAGTAGATAGCATTACAGTACATGAATATCTCGACGGTGAATTGTTTCATCTTGTCCGACGAGTAGTGTATCGTGGGATATTAATATACAGTTAGAGTATGTGATTGCGTACTTGTCAAACCTAATGACCTTATCGCGATATCATAAATACCGGCATTTTATATAAACAACTGTGCTTTACATAGCCAATGAATTTTTTAAAAATCCAAACCGCTGGTTACTCTCAAATCACTCTTTCTAGAGTTCTATGGTGCTGCTGTAAATTAAGGCTGTCCCCAGTTCTTCATTGATGTCCTTTGGATTTCCTTTCGTCCGAATTTTCTTTCCTTGAGTTCCGGAGAAGTCTCCAGTTAATTTACCGTGCATTGTATTCCCACTGAATTATTGTTGGAGTGCCGTTCTTGGTTTGAACTTTGTGAACATCTTTGTACCTGTGATTCTACAAGAAAATTCTAATTTCTGCGAATAAAATTTAATTTGTCCCGATATGTTTCCCTTTCATTTGATGCTACGGCTATTTAAGAACTTTGTTCCAGGTACTATAGCACGGTTAATAAAGAGCCTTGTTCGATGCTAACTGGTTGCGGAAACCTGATGCTTCGAGTTATGATGACCCGCAGGTAATTAGATTTGTGGTCCATTACTTTCTAGCGAATAGTACCTAATAAGAATGTTCATGCATAATTAATGTAGGTATGATTTTCCGGAACAGTAAATGACAGTGGTTCAACTTATTAGTGCGTGAATATTGAAATCTTACCATTTTGCCACTGCTATCAGCTCCGCATTTGCTTAGGATGTAGTTTCAATAAATGCAGTTTTAACTATTTTAACACTATTAGTTTGGAAGTAAAAATATAATGTACATCAGGAGGTATCACTTCAGCCTTAGTAGATCCAGTTGAAGTTGGCAAGGAGTTATTTCAATCAACATAGGCAAATAATGATAGAACATATATGCACTGACATCTTTGTGGAGACAATTCATGATTTCATACGAACACCGTGATTTCCTGCGCCCAATGCACATCGTCAACTGTTACTAGTCGGCGTTGGCAATCGGTAACAAAAAAAACATGTATTTCATACAAAGATAATCTTGAAAAGTCACTTTATTGAAATTAAATACTATATACAATGCATTACGAAGAATGAAATTTGGGTGCTATGATAAGTTAATAGAAACTATCTTTTACCGGGGATCAATGATATTTAGGTATTCGTTCTCGCGATTTGGTTAGCACTTTAGCAGAATAATTCATAGGACGTCATTATCTAATTTGAAATCATGCGAATCAATCATATTTTAATAAAATATTTACCTGAAGTTTGGCACAAAACACTGTCAGGGTCGTATTATAAATATAAAGCAAAATGTCAAAACTTATGGGCAGCATTAGCGTTTGATAACATTCGTACACAGCGTAGAGGTGACGTTATATCCATGTCATAATTAATTTTTCTCGATAATATTGAAAGAAAAAAAGTTTCTCCCACCTGAGAGCTACTGGAAAAACCATAGGCGTGTCCATGTATTCATAATCGGTGGCGTACATCCTATATATATATATATACAGCCCTTTGTGTAATTGACTCATTCATGTATGCAAATTCCCGACCACTAACAGCCGTGCTAGGAACTTGAAATTTGGCACGCACGTTCTATGAAAGAATTGACAAATTCCGAAAATCGAGATTTTCAACCGGAACCTGCCGAAAAAAATAAAAACGGCGGTTTTCCGTCGTTTTCGAAATGTAGACTTTCGGTTCTCGCTTACGTACACTTGACTGACAAGCTGAACTGAAGGTTGGTTTATTTGGAACTTGCAGATTGATCCATTTAACTCTTCCTCAAGACGGTAACGTGAAACAGTTGAATAAATCATAACTGGATTTCAATTACATACTTAGAGGCCAACCTATTTACTGTTTCGTCCAACTATCACTAAAGGTACTCCAAATTCATAACTAGATCAAGGACTGGTACTGACCCTAATGAATCACAGGAGGAAGGCAATAAAACTTGAAGGAGAATATGTAGAAAAATAGAGTGAGTTTTTACACCAAAACATGTAGGCACAAACATGTAATCAAAGTGACTATGGAATAAGCCTAGAGAGTTAGTCACTTCTAACAAGACATCATTCTTTCATATGTTAACATTATATTTTAGCAGCGTAACATTCGTTAAGAAAATAAATGTGGGGCATTACTTTTTGGGTAATTCTACACTCACTCAATATATGCTATAGGCTAATACTCTTCCTAGAAACACAAACCCAGAGAATGCCTCAGTGGTGTAGGGATCATTAAAGATGAATAGCTAAATGCTTGTGCAGACAAGCAAAGAAAGCAGCAGGTCCACCAGAAATAAACACTGTTCACTCACTTCCCTTTGAGTCTGGGTTCTGACAAGTTATTTGACAATTTATATAATTTCCCCTTTGCAGAAATGCATTCACGGGAATTTAAAAACAATGAGGAAAAATTGATGCCTCTTCTTTATCCCACTGGTGAAAAAATACTAGACTATGTGCCACCATAACATTGTCCCAAGATAGTAGCATAATAAGTTGAGGTAGGTGATCTAATTTGATGCAATTTACAAGCCCTCTAATAAAAAAGGTTTGCAGGGGATGTTCTTTTTACATATTTACATCAAAAAAATGAAGATACAAACATGTGATCAAATTGACTACAGAGTAAGTCTGGGGATTTAGTTACTTCTAATGGGGCATCAACTCCCAATTTTGTTAGCTATTTAATTCTGGCCAAAATTAAATACCAATGTATTCCTTACTCAATTCTAGCTGAAACCCTTTTTCCTCAGAAGTAGAATGACAAATCAAACCATGTAGGTGCAAACATCCATTGCAACAAAAACTCTGCTTAAAGCAATACTATGAATTCTTTGCACCAGTATTTGAGAAATATTTTCCCATAAACAATGCAAGTACTCACTAATGACGCCAATGCAATAGCTCCGCCAAATTTTTTAGTTAATCCTAGGTGAAAATTCCTATAGAAAACTATAAAGATTTGACCCAAAAAAACTATAAGTAACTATAGGGAAGACCTATATGTAACTATAGGATAGGCTATAAGTAACTATGGGGATAACCTATACGTAACTATAGGGTAGACTATAAGCACCTATAGGGAAAACCTATCCGTAACTATAGGATAGACTAAAAGTAACTAGAGGATATGCGATAAGTCTAGGCCTAACCTATACGTAACTATAGGCAAAATAAATTTCTGAAAAGAGCTAGTTAAACTTACATGCGCTATTGGAATTTAAAACTTAAGCACATACCACAGAAATTTTAACCTCAGATGCTGCCATAAGAATTATAGGTGCACATAACCTGTACAAAACTGTAGAAAATATAAGCTTCCATGTCTGTGACACAGCTAGGTTATGTACAAACTGCAAGTCAACCTCATCCACTCTATAGGTACATCTATTCCCTCTATACCTAATAATATATTTGTTAAAACAAAGTGGAAATAACCATTTCAATTGTTAACACCTGAAAGTTGACTATTGAACACATTACATATTTATTTAAAACAAAAATTACAATATTTTCTTTAAAATACATATCGATTGATTGAAATTAAATTCCAAGGCATTGTTGAACTTTGATGGTCGTCTTAAAAACCACCTGAAGCAATGTCACATCTGAAATTAGATTAGCATAGAAATGAAATTAATATGCACATTAAATGGATTGGAAAAGATGCTACACTAACCTTGATCCACTAAATTTTCAATATGAATACAATGAAAAATGTTGTAAATATTTCATTATATACTACAAACTAATTCATATCTTCAATTTTCCTGAAAGAGCATTCAATTTTGATGTTAAATACTTCTTCAATAGAGAATCCCTAGACATCAGGTGATCTATTATTGCCTTATTAGCTCCATATATTCCCATTTTATGTCTTTATGCATCTGTTAATAAAAATATACAAATTTTTCAATAGAAATGAGGATTACCATACAATGCTACAATCCAATAATTTACCAACTACTAATTGGTGATGAAATAAATTCATTATTAAAATTGACCTCAAAGTGTATTAGGATCGCTTTAACATATGTACTACATTTTTTTGAATTACCAAGGTAGTAGATGATATCGAAGTATAAACTTCTTACCCTTGACGTTGATGAACTAAGTTATAGCCATCTCATACTAAGGCAGGATGTACGCCTCATCGAAATCTTAAACAAAAAATAATATAGTTGAAAAGAGGCACAATACAATTTCACATCAACTTAACAGAAGGGTATACTGATGTGAATTAAATTGAAAAGGTTGATCTGGCAAAACTCAGGGAAATTGTGTCTTGTAATTCAACTATTTTTTAGTAATCCTAACCTTACTTAACAAGACCTACCATTTGTTAAGTTCTTACTTTGGAGAACACTGACATGTTCAAGTGAAATCACGAAGTCGAGAGTCAACTTGGCCTCAACCTTTCATGCCCCGGTACGGAAGGAGACTGCCCGATCAACTGGGAGCAGTTAAGGGGTAGGATTACTTGGGAAGAGAGGGGAAGGTAGGATAGGGGTGGTAGGCATGACCGGGCTCCGCCAATCACCTTTATTCTTTGCTTTCTATTACTGCATACATAACACATCCTCCCCCTTAATTAATGGAGGTAATAATAATAATAAAAAAAAGTACCTTAGAACAAAACAATACATCATTGCTTCAGAGATTACAATAGTCTTACAATCATAGATATACATACAATTACAAGGTATACAAAGAAACACATTGAAATGATAAAATCATAAATTTGGCCGAGAAACTGGCTTCATTTCTCTCACTGGGTAGCGACGTATAGGGGTTTTGTCACTCTGTACTGGATCATCAGCCTGATCAGCTGAGGCTAAGGGCAAATGTGTAGCGAGCCCTGAAGGGGTTTGCTCCAACATAGGGGTGTTACTCAGGGGTGGTGAATTAGTTGATGTATCCATATTAGAATTGGGCTGCTCATGTTGGGGTATGTCACTTACACCAACATGGTCAGGTAACACCTCTGTGGTTTTGGAACTCGTACCTTACACAGTCTTGGACTGTATGCCAATTAATTGGTCAATATGTCGCTTCCAAATAATACCATTGTCCAATTTCACTAAATAAGAAACTGGACTTAACCTTTCTAAAATAGTCCCTTCAATCCATTTACTCTTTCCTCTGAAATCTCTTACAAGTATGGGTTGCCCAATATACAATTCTCGGGTTTTATTCCCAGCACAACCAAAAATCTGTTTGGCTTGACTATTTTGAACATTTTCAGTTAGAGAAGGTGTTAATAAGTCTAATCTGGTTCTTAAATTACGATTAAACATAAGTTTAGCAGGAGTCTCTCCTGTAGTGCTATGGACAGAATTTCTATATGCTAACAAAAATTTATGTAGTGCCAATTCAGGATTTTCCTTACCCAGAACTGTACATCTCAAACATTTTTTTACAATTTTTACTGAACTTTCATCAGTCTCTCTTAATTGAGTTAATTCCTGTAATTTAAGGGGTAGTCTTGAGAGACTATCTGCTGGTACATTAGTTTTTGAGGAAACATATTCAATATCAAAATCATAAGATGATAAGAATAGAGCATAACGCTGCAATCTACTGGCAGCATAGGCTGGTAGGCCTTTCTTTGGACCAAAAATAGACAGCAATGGCTTATGGTCAGTGACTAGTGTGAACTTCCGACAAAACAAATACTGACTCCACTTCTTAATACCAAACACAATAGCCGTAGCTTCCTTATCAATCACAGAATAGTTAAGTTCTGTAGGAGTTTATAATCTGGAAGCAAAACCTATTGGCTTTTCGCATCCACTTTCTTGAACTTGAGTTAACACACTGCCTAGTCCATAAAAACAACTGTCTGTGTACAGCTTAAGTGGCAGGTCGGGATTGTAGTGAGCTAGGATTGGTGCAGATACAAGCTTCTGCTCAATGATCTCAAAAGACCTTTTACAAGATTCATTCCAAACAAAGGGTGCATTTTTCTTTAACAAGTTATACAAGGGTGTGGCTAGAGAGGATAGCTTAGGCCCAAACCTGGCATAATAGTTTACCAAGCCTAAAAAACTTTTAAGCTGCGTAACATTCTGAGGGGTAGGTGCATTTACAATAGCCTCTATTTTGCTGAATGAAGTATGAAGGCCTTCTTTACTAAGCACATATCCTAGGTATTCAATTGACTTACAAAAAAAATTGACACTTTTCCTTCATTACTGTTAAACCACTGTTACTTAACCTAGAACATACTTCTCTTAGTCTGCTCAGATGCTCATTTAGATTTTCCCCCGTAATAAGTATGTCATCCAAAAAACAGACTACTCCAGGAATTCCAACCAACAATTGCTCCATTATCCTCTGGAAAATTCCAGGAGCTGAAGATACCCCAAATGGCAAACGGTTATAAGCAAACAGTCCTTTATGTGTGCTAATGGTACAAAGCTTCTTTGAAGCTTCATCTAGTCTAACCTGAGTATAAGCTTGAGATAAATCAATTTTCGAATACAACTCGCCCTTCTGTAGGCTGTTAAACAAATCCTCAATTCTTGGGATTGGAAAACGATCGATTTCAAGGTAAGGGTTCAAGGAAACTTTAAAATCCCCACAAATTCTCAATTGACCATTCCTTTTTATTACCGGAACTATAGGCGTTCCAAAGTCACTACTGTTAACAGGAGTTAAAATTCCATCTTCCTCTAATCTTTCAAGCTCTTTTTCTACCTTTTCCCTTAAGGAAAATGGGATCGGTCTAGGCTTAAAAAACTTTGGACTTATGTTAGGCTTCAAGTTAAGCTTAACAGGTTCACCCTTATAACAACCAAGTTTGTTAGTGAATACCATGGGAAATTCTTCAAACAAATGTGTAATCACATCGTTTACTCTGTTAATTGGCTTGCTACCATTTTCATCATTCACCACATTATTCTTCATTGGAATACTAACGGTTATCTGCAACTCCTTCATCCAGTCGCGCCCCATTAAGGGATTTGCCCCTCTAGAAAGTACAAAAAGATAGAGGGTTTGACATACATTATCATGTTCCACATTAACAGATAATTTTCCCATTGGTCTAATTTGCTCATGGGTGTAAGAGGTCAAAATCAAGTCCGTAGGCTGCAAGGGAAGGTGGTTAAAATGCAATTGGTAGCATTTCTCAGATATCACCGAGACACAAGCTCCACTGTCAACTTCAAATACAACATTTTGACCTTCTACCTTAAGATTGATTGTCACAGGCTCTACCCTGATTTGGTTAATTTCATTTTGCATGTTAAACAAGCCATTTAAATCAAACATGTCGTCCTCATTACCCATAGTCTTATCCTCATCGACATAATGATGGCGATCTTTAAAGGGTTTGAAACCTTTCTTCTGCCACCAGGGTTTTGAGCACTCCTTAGACTTATCACTAAATGTACTGTTAGATGCGGACTTAACCGCTCGCTGCTTACTTTTACAAACCTTTTCCAGATGGCCTTTTTTTCTACAATAATGACATGAGTAGCCTCTGAATTTACATGCATTAGAGGTGTGACCACTTTTACCACAGCAAAAGCAATGAACTTTTTCACTGATGTTTCTCTCCTTCCTGGCGTGAGGACTCGGCTGCAATGCCTGGTGCTGTCTCTCCGACTGCATAGAGAAGCTCTGTAGTTTAGATGAAGTCGTCTGGCCCGCCGCGCCGTGATGATAGGTCAGGGTGGATGAGTCTCGGTCTGCCGCTTCTAGCGATGCAGCTAGCTGCACAGCCTTCTCGAACGTCAGTTCTGGCTCCCCTAGTAAACGCTTCTTGATCGCCTCACTACGCAAACCACTAACGAGACGATCACGCAAGTAATCAGAAAGTTTGTCCTTGAAGTCACAATGGGTAGACAGTTTTTTTAACTGCACAATGTACTCTGCTACAGTTTCATAATCGCGTTGGTCACGCTGACTAAATTTGTACCGTTCGACTATGAAAGATGGTTTTGGGCTTAAATGTTCATGCGCGATTTTTACTATAGCGTCAAAAGATTTGGAGCTCGGCTTCTCCGGCGTGCACAGATCTTTCAACAAATTGTAAGTCTTGGCTCCCGCTACAGTTAACAGAGTAATGACTTTCTTTTCCTCCTTAATGTCATTACAATCCACAAACAAGTTGAATCGTTCAATATAGGACTCTCATGACTCCTCCGTCCCGTCAAATGGACCCAGAGAGCCAATAATGCCGCGTGACATTTTTAAGGAATTTCGTCGCACGAATAATAATCTAGCCTGGGATGAGTCAGTTTATAGTTTTTAACTATTGCATTGGATAATAACGTACCTTGCTACGTCCTCTATCCTTCCGTCGCGAACTCTACAATACATTGCTGATGCGTACCTTACTACACATTACGACGTAATCTATCTAGATTATGTGCCACTTTAAAAAAACACGCTTCCATTTCTCGTCGCCACTGTTAAGTTCTTACTTTGGAGAACACTGACATGTTCAAGTGAAATCACGAAGTCGAGAGTCAACTTGGCCTCAACCTTTCATGCCCCGGTACGGAAGGAGACTGCCCGATCAACTGGGAGCAGTTAAGGGGTAGGATTACTTGGGAAGAGAGGGGAAGGTAGGATAGGGGTGGTAGGCATGACCGGGCTCCGCCAATCACCTTTATTCTTTGCTTTCTATTACTGCATACATAACACCATTGAAAAATGGTCATACTTGTAGATCATGTCCAATCTTGCATGGAAAATGTACAACTATGTATCTCTACCTAATAACTGTAGGGTCATGAATCTAAGGTAGATTCTCGGCTGAGTGTTACTTACCTTTTCTATTTATTTTAAAATAAGTGATTACCGAAAGTATAACACTGACCATTTACAATTATGAAAAAATGGAAATAGCTCTTAATAATGACCAGTGCTTTTTACAATGTGTATTGCACTAATTTTCTTTACAGTCATGAATATAAGCTGTTGTAAATGAACCATCAAATAAGGAATTCTCCTCTGAAGCCCAGACGGCTCTTCCATTCCCATTAGCCAGTTAACTTCATTTAAGTGTCAAGCATTGACAAAAAAACTCTAGACATTCATCATGTTTAAATTTTTACTATACTATTTAAAATTCCAGAGGTATGATGAAAACCAGAACATTATCTATTTTGACCCATAGTGGTTAGCAGGGTCATGAACAAGTATTAACTACCCCAATACAGCACTCAATTATATAAGTAATTTGGATGCGAGAAATGTTGCAATGACTTGCCCTTCCCGTAGCAAGGTTCAACCAGGGATGGACAACGATAACTTCCAAAAAAATTCATCACTAGTCTCCCTGTTTTCAAATCTGTGTTTGCTAAAAGTGTGGAATTTAATCATGTACTGTCACATGTACAGTCTGGTCATCTGACCACCAAATTGTTCAGCCTCAGGCTAAAATCGTTAGAAAAACAGTATTGCATATTACTAGTCAATTCTGCCTCTTGTACCATCCTGTAGAGATGATTAGTGTGTCAGCATAGTCTACAGCTCCAACTACCCCAGAAAATCCAGCAATTTAAAAATAATAATCTTTCATATTGAAAAGGTCCATTCTAGGAAGAAATTTTTCTATATCCTTGGACATAATTACTATAGACTTAGACATTCTCTTGATTGTCCTGCAGATGCTTTTTGAGTCAGTTTCATTCACCAATAAAAAGTATTTTAACTTCAAATCACATATAACTTTATTAATCAGTCAGAGCCATTTCATTTAGCTCCTATGTTAAAATACCTCAATACATAGCTCACATCAAGGACTTTACCCGAGGCCTTCGACTCTTATATTTTACATTTATTGAGATAATGCATATTAAAATATAACTATTTTCTATATTTTCTTTCAGCAGTATGTAGAAAATTAAATTTTTATGCCCACATCCAAACTAAGTTTATTAAACTACAATAGCTAGCAAAGATACCAATGGCCAATTACTTATTTTGTTGGATTTAGTACTAGCCCAGTAACAACATGAGATTTCATTGACTTAAAAGAAAATACACCAGCCTTAAAGAAGAATGCATACTAATGCTTTGATGTCCATATAAAAAATGCGTGTTGTTAAGTGCAAATATCCTCTTCAAATGTTGAGGTATAAAACTAAATAATGATTCCAGTGATATAAGTATTGGGATAAGATTAGAATTTTTCCGACTTGCAGAGACTTACTAAAACCTAGCAATTACTACTGGCATATGGGAGAGCACGATCTCCAAAAAGAGACATGCTAAGATGAGTATCAACCTTGTACATTAAAAAAAAACACAGTTATCTCCATACAAAAATATTGAACAGCTCTGGTTCGATAAAAATTGATTTTTCAGTCTCAATAATTATACTCCATTTTCCCGATTTACACGACTGAGTAATCAAAAAGTTGTCTCAATCCAAGAATAACTTATGGTAACAAGTAACCTTTGAAAAAGTTTCATTAGTACCTGCACAAAGCATACCTATGCTAAAAATACCAGTTAAGCAGCCTCTAAATAACTTTCGCTTACTAACTAGCAAGGCAGTCTGTTATTTATTTGAAAATTAATAAACACCATGGTCTGTTTCTTTCCAATACGAGGAAACTATTAGGTAATAAATTTGTTCCAAAGCAGCTCTGGCACAGCAATGATAATGGTTGTATGAAGTTTTAAAAAATGCCAAACTATTCTCAAACCTAGGGATATAATGTCATCACCTATGACATGAGAAGGTAGTTACTATATAGACATTTTCTAAAGTATACATTAAATGAAATTCTTACAAAACTAATAAACTGAATTCAGTGAAAATATTTTTTCATAGCAAAATACAGCAGGCCATATATTAATATACATTTTCCACATTTCTTGCTACAGATGGAAGATACCTTAATTTAATAGCCGCAAAGTGTGCAAGGAGAGAAACATCAAATAACTGCAACAGAATAGTTATTAGTATAATGCGACCAAATGTCATATGCCAATAAATGCCAAACAAGTAGCAAAATACATTGAACCAGGGGTATTATATAATTAAGAAAATTTATCGTGGTTACACCACCAACAGAATTGAAAGACACTTGGTGGCTCAATAATATGGCATAACACCTTATGCTTATGAACGGCACACATGATTATATATTACTATATGTTATATTAACATAATATTAGCTAATGACTCTTTGTATTCTATTGTAGCATTTTTGTAATATAAAAAGGAAATCAGTGCTTTCAAAGAAACTCTACCTACCACTCGGTATTATGAACATTTCTGCAGCTACTCAATGCTTGAATATCTAAACACTGTCATTCATTGCTCTCATTTAAAACTTGACCTGGTTTACTACCAATATCTCATTTCTTTTGCAGTCATACTGAGCATTTGAACAAACATATTTGGGTATTATAATTAGTTGTTTTGAAGGATGAACTACATCAAGGCATCAATCACTTACTAAAGCTAAGTACTAAAGTGTCAATCAATATATATTGTATCACAATCATTATCAGCTTCACTTATCATTCTTGGCGTGTTTATCAATATCTTCAAGAGAAACGTTAACATCGTATCCAAGATAACCTCTCCACTTACTCTTCACATAACCATTCAGCCGTTCATTTTGAAAATTAACATTAAAAATATCCAAGGTCTCTACCTTATATTCGACCTTTATAGATGTTATTGTACAGTGTTTCTGAGCTAAAAATGAAGGTGAATAATCTTGAAATTAAGTCATTAGCACTGTTTTGCAATTATGAATCAGGATTCTGTTTCGCTAATAAAATGTACACACACAAACATTGGTAGCAATCACTGGGTAGAATTAGGCTAACTCATTTAACGCTTGCAACAAATAAGTCAACATTTTCATTTCAAACTCTCGTTCAAAAGGAGAAAAACTTCATCCCGTAAATCTAAAAACATATGTATTGGTGGGAATTGAAACAGTTGTCCACATGGCAGATAAATTAAAGATACAAAAAATGGCATGAACTGTATGCAAAAGCTACTTTGGACGAAGAATCATCATTTAGGTACAGCAATTCACTCCAAAGCGAGGCCTAATACACAGTAATTAAATCGGTAAACCATTTATAAATCTCTAAACTACGTTTCAAAAGTCTTGGTACACGCACAGATAGCAAAAAAGTAACTGCATAACATTCAATCGAGGTTGTCAGCTAATAACTTTTAGGGACTCACTTATCATTCTTGGCGTGTATATCAATAACTGCAAGAGAAACTTAAATATCGTATCAAAGATTACTTCCCCGCTCGTATGCAACTATATTAATGTGATAAAAGCCACCAACAAGTGAAAAACTTCCTCACACAAAGCCACTATCTCGACCACGGACTACAGAGACCTATCCTGATGGATTGACAACTGAAAAAGAAGACTGTTGCAAACAGGTAATCCGGGTAATCCAAAGCAATGGGGAAAGGACGAGCTGATGAAATAAAAGTTGATAATTATCAATTTAATTTATTATATTCAAACACCATTCAGGCTACATTGAGTGCACTAAAAAACTGGAGAATCACCCTGTCCATGGAAGTCATGATAAAATAAAAAAGGGAAAAATATAAATTTACAAACATGCAAGGAAAATATCTACTCCAAGGATTGAAAATCACTTGACGTCAGTAAAGGATGTCAACCTGTCCACACACTAAAAATATGCCAGATCCAATAAATAATCTAATCATGGGGAACAAAATTGATTACATGAATAGCCAAAAAGCAGTCACCAACTCAAATGTCTTGCAATTCATGTATGTACTGTCTTAACATTAGGAAAAAACAAAACTACTAACACTATATCACTACACCTGACAGGACAAAAACAACCACGAGTCACTTTCTCGGATACCACACATGACAAAAACAACCATGAGTCACTCTCTCATATTCCACAATCACAAAAAAAATCACGAGTCACTATCTCGTACACTACAAACGACAAAAAAATCACGAATCACTTCCTCGTACAACACAAATCACAACAACAACCACGAGTCACTTTCTCGGTGAACTTTCACTACTTCTTGGATTCCAAACAGCCAAACCACTTACTAGAAAGAAAATAATCCTCATCAATATGGCAAACTTAAAGAAATACCTAAATAATAAGACAATGACAGCATCAAAACTAACCCAACCCTCGTCGTTGCCTTCGCTTCCCGGCCAAATCCACTAAAACTTCCATTTCCTCCCTTACCTGGTGATACTCGTCAAACATACGCTTCAGTGCTAATCCATAACCGTTACCCAAGGGTCCCCGCTCCCCGTCACGTATCCTCCCCTTAGCTCTATCAAACAATTGACCTATTAATTTTTACTCATTATTCATTTCCTTCAAATCAAAATTAATTACCACCATCCAATCGTGTTCTATTAACCCCACATCTCGTCTACGATCAAATACCAAACCGTTTTTTAATGGCACCAACTCTTGAGCCATTTCAAGTCCCGCTATCCCAGCGGCGACTAAAATGGCGAATATCAAATTCTGGTTCCTCTTCCTCTTGCAGCGTCGTCAAGGTTCCTTGTGATCGGAGCGAATAAGGGCGAGAGGTCGCGGGGAGGGAACAGCGCTCCTCTCAGCTGCTCGCCGTCGGCTACGGAGGGGCTAGGGGGATCGTTGAGGGAGGGGAGGACGGAACGGTGGAGGGGAGGCTGCTTCGTTCCGCTGCGAGATGCTCTCCCCTTCGCTGGGTGGAGGGGAATTAACTCCTTCCCCCCTCTGCTGGCGCCTCGCCGTCTGCTCCTTCCCCTTCTGCGACCTCCCCGCTCTCCGTCACCAGCTGGCCGGCCTCCTGAAGGCCGGCGGATGCCCGACGCGTCGTCTCCACAGATTCGAACTCTATTTCACTACAGGGGGGTGCAATTGGGGGTTGGGGAGGGGGTGGATTCTTCCGGGGTCTTCCTCGGGGGCGAGCACGTCTCCTTCCTAAATCTGGGGGTGGAATCGAACCTGAGTAAGGTTTCACACGATTCACATGCACCACAATTTTTCGAAATGGAAGCTCCAACTCCACATTGTAATCGGACAACACTCTTATCATTTGATACGGCCCTTCCCAGGGGCAATGAAACTTTTTGACTTGCCCTGGCTTCAAACACGGGTCGCGTGAATATACGTAGTCGCCCAGCTCGTGTCTGCGTTGCCTTCCCTTTGTTTTTACCCCCTCTGCTTGCGTCGTTTGCGCCTTTCGATTGTTTTCTTTGCAAACTTCCCACAGCTTTTCTAATCTCGCTCACAATTCTCCAACGGCCGGGTGCTCAGACGGAACATCGTTCGTCGCCATGAATTCAAAGGGGGAGGCCATCGGAAAGCCGAATATCACTTCGTGGGGGGAGTACTTTGTGCAGCGGTGCCCGTTAGTGCTATACGCCGAGACCGCGTAATCTAACCAACTATCCCAGTCATTATTTTTGCAATTCACGTAATGGCTCAATATTTGGGCGATCGTTCGATGAACTCGCTCGACCCTCCCGTTCGCCTCCGGGTGGTACGGCGTAGTTCGCAATCGCTTCACCTCGAGCAGTCTACACATCTCGCGGAACAACTCCGATTCAAAGTTGGTTCCCTGATCGGTGAGAATCGTCTTTGGGACTCCGAATCTCAAGATCCACTTTCTAACAAGCGCCACAGCCACCGTCTCCGCAGTTTGGTCGGCCATGGCCGTCATGACTACATACCGCGAAAAGTGATCCACCATTGTCAATATGAACCGGTTTCCTTTATCGGTTCGCGGCAACGGTCGCGAGGCGTAGGGCACTTCCTGCAAGGGGGCCCTAGTGCCTCCATACGGGCTTCTCCGATTGCACGCAATGCAGTGCTTGACGTGCTCCCTCCCAGCCCTTTCGATACCTGGCCACCAATATTGCGATACTAGTCGAGTCACCGTTACTTCCCTACCTAAATGTCCCGCCATTACATGATCATGGCATTGCTTGAGTATTTCCTCCCTACAGTTTCTTGGTACAACGGTCCTATTCCCCCGTTTCGTTTTCCTAAACAACACGTTGTCCATTACCGCGAAATTTCTGTCTTCCCTCCAACCTCGGCACTCCTCATCGCTCCCTTGTGCGTCAGCGAAGTCTATCACTCCCTCAGCGACCACGCCCCTCACCTTCCGGCTGAGCGTGTCGGCATTTAAATGCGCCTTCCCGGGCTTGTGCGCTACTTCATAGTCGTACTCACTTAGTTTAAGTGTCCAACGCATTAGCCTGCTGCTTGGGTCCTTGAGACCAAACAACCACTTCAGAGCAGCATGGTCGTTTACAATCAGGAATTTACGGCCGAACACGTAACACTTAAACTGTCGCACTGCCCACACGACAGCGAGAAGTTCCTTCTCTGTTGTGGTATAGTTTAACTCGGGGTTCTTCATTTCCCGAGACGCGTATGCGACCGGGTGTTCCTCCCCATCGATCACCTGCGATAACACGGCCCCTATCGCGAAATTACTCGCGTCTGTAGAGATGACGAAGGGTCGGTTGAAGTCGGGGTAGGTTAATACCGGACTACTCATCAACGCTTCCTTCAAGCTTTCCACCGCCTTGTCGCACTCAGGCGTCCAATTAAAAGCAGTCCCCTTCCGTAGCAATGCCGTCAGTGGTCGGGCGAGGACGGCGTAGTTATCCACGAACCGGCGGTCGGGGGTCGTGAAGTACTTACAGCCGCCTAAATATTCCAAAGTCTCTGTGATGTTGGGAAGGGGGTAAACATCTGGCTTAGTGACAGCGTTTAGGGCCCTAAAGTCTATGCAAAATCGATAGTTTGGCTTGCCATCCAGTGACTTTTTGGGTACCACCACCACCGGAAACGCCCACGGGCTGTTGCTAGGCTGGATGATCCCCCCTCCTCTATCCTCCTCTATCAGGGGCTTCAGATGGTGAGGAGTCCTATACGGTTTCTTATGAATCGGGCGGGCATCACCCGTCGGAAGTTCGTGCTCCACTAGATGAGTGGCAGGCGCTCATCGCCGCCTCCCTCCTCGTCGACTCACTCTCTCGCGCGTCGGATAATTGAACTCTTTCCCCATTCAATACTAACACTCCCCGTTTGCGTAAACAAATCCCGAAATCTCTCAATCACCGGGGCTATTACTCCGCGCTCCTCCCATTTCAAGTGTCCCAACTTATCCCGAATGTCCCTTTCGAATTCATTCACTTCCGTTACTCGTACGAACTTGTCCTCCCATCCAGTTGTCCCCTCTTCGCGGCCCGTCGGAATGTTCTCACCCGAGTGCACCTCGCTAACTCTCGCGATCAGTGTCCCCTTGTTCAGCGTTAGAGTGTCAAGTCCAAAATTACTTACGTGTGTGGTGACGCTTCCCTCATCGCTCACCCTGCACACACACCTGGCCACCCAGCACTCCTCCTCCTCCAGGGCAGACTCCACCAGGCACTCCTGACCCGGCCGCCAAGCCTCCGTGTCCAAGAAAATGGGCAGGAGTCGCACGCTCCTACCCGGAACGGTTTCAGCTCGCAGGAGTCGAACCGGTATGTCAACTCCTCCATGCCGATGGTACGTCCTCGTGGGGTATCCTCGTGGTAGCTTCTCTCGCCCCCTCTCCTGACCACGTCGGGGCGGGAAGGGAGGTCACGGCCGGTCGCCGCCGCCAGCGGCGGCTCCACTACCGGTGACAGCGGCGTCCTCGTCCCCCCGAGGGCGGCCCCGTCAGCCGGGGACGATGACGGCCCGTCGGTCGGTCTCCTACGCCTCCTCCTTCCCCCTTTCTCCTTGCGCCGGGGCGAAACCACGCCCACCTTTCCTTCCATCCCAACAGACGGGGCTCGCTGATAACAGCCCACCGCGCTCATCGCCGCCTCCCTCCTCGTCGACTCACTCTCTCGCGCGTCGGATAATTGAACTCTTTCCCCATTCAATACTAACACTCCCCGAGCGAGATCAATCACTGCGCCGTTTTCCTTTAAAAAGTCCCGCATAGTCGCCCAGCGAGTCCACCAATTGCGCACGCAGCATCAGTGACATGCCACCAACTCTCAAAGGGGCCACCACTTCACCGTAATTTCGCATGTGCCCCCCCCCCCGAGATCCCTCGGATCCTTAAGGGTGAGAAAGTGGGGGTCAACTTGCCACTGCACCGTCTAGTCATTAGGAAAACTTGGGCTCCTGTGTCCACTAACATGGGCCACACCCGTCCGTCCTTCTCCACTCGTACTACCAGCCCATTTGCCTCGCGGAGCGAGCAAACAGGCGTGATCGCCACCTCCTGCGGGGGCCGCGTTTGGCGATTAACTCGGCCCCACCCTAGTTTAAATCCGGCTTCCTGTCGCTCGACGGTCGCGGAGTACTCTTACAATCCCTCGCCAAATGTCCCTGGCGGCCGCAGGCGAAGCAGGGCCCTCGGTGGCGGGTCGGACACACGCGTGCGAAATGTCCCTCCTTCCCGCACGAAAAAAACGCCTTCGCTGTCGATGCAAAGACTTCCTTCTCCTCCACTGGCCTCATCGCCCGCCGTTCCACCTCCACGACGCGCGTGGCGTCCTCGATGGCGTCGTCAAACGTCGCCGGCATCCTCAGTCGCGTTTGCCTACCCACCTCGCCAGAGAGGCCGTTTAAGAAGGCGTCCAACGCCCTCTGGTCGGCCTCTTCTCGGGTAGCAGCCACCCTCTCCTCCGTGCCTTCGACCGAATAGGTCCGTACATTCGTCTCACGGACCCGATCCGCGAATTCGTGTATGGTCTCCCCGTCTTCATCCGTAGGGTGGACAGCAACTCCCGGTAGTACCGGCGGCTTTTGCTCGACCTGTACCTCTCCTTCAGCAGTCCGGTAATCTCCCGATACGTCAATGCCTCTCTGCCCTCGGCCTTAGCTCGGCAATACGTGTCCGCGGCCCCCTTTAGTCGCAGCCTAATCGCATGTTGCTTCTCCTCCTCCGTCCATTTACTCAGCACAGCAGCCCTGTCAAACCGTTCAATAAACGCGTCTATATCATCCGCCGGTCCGCCGCAGAAATGCTCAACCGACGCCAGGAGGGCGAAATTCCCCGGTTGTCGTTCCGCGTAGTCGTCAGCGATCGGGGCGGGGGGGGGGGGGAGGAAAGGGGTCTCTCGGCCTCTTGAGCCCTAATTCTCGCGTTCTCCTCCTGCAGATCCTTTACCTGCGCACTCAACGTGTCTAACGCGCGTTGGACCTCCATTTCTTGGCCCACTATACTAACCCTGCCCGTCATCCCCACTTACCTTCACTTCAGACTAAGTTCCTCTTTCTGTTGGAGGCCTACATCCCACTTCTGACACCAGTTGTTAGCGCGGGGTTTTCTTCGGGATGGCACTCGAAAAGATTAGCGGAACGAGTCATTCAGTGAAGATATTTATTGTGATTCCGTTACACATTGAGACGCGCGAACGCACGCTCCTCCTTTAACCCGCCCTTCGGACTTGAGTATAAATCACCGACTGACTTCCTGCGTACGGCGTCATGCCGCCGCCGCCTTACCCACGTGACCACCCAGCTTCCTGCAAAGGTGCTGATGGCAGCATGGTTCCCACGTAGGCATTAAAGTACCATGACACGTCTTAATGACCATCCGGTCTCACGTCCTTTGAGCCGGCGACAAACTCAAGTGGAGACGCAGCACCGCTTACAACTATATATTTCTATAACAATCTATATGATTCTCTATAAAAAACTATACATACTAATAGAACCTATAGTTTCATTCTTGTAATGTATAGTTTTCCATAAAATCTCTATATGTATCTATAGACATCTACATGTATCTATAGAAATCTATAAGTTTCTACAAAATCTATACATATCTATAAAAAAAAACTATACGTATCTCTTGAAATTTTCACCTGGGAAACCAAGTGCATGATGGATTTCAATGATATCCTCCCAATAGTTGTTGCCTGTGGCTTCATGATACTCTGTAGATGCTCTCCTTTGTTCTTCTGGAATTCCATAGTAATGCTCAGTATCCATTAGACCATGCAGATGGGGGTGGAGCTGACTAGCTCCTGCATGAGGAAAATTATCCCAGAGTACAATGGGAAATCTGTAAAAGATCAAGATATGGGTAATCATCTGACGAGGGAAATGAGGAAGAGGTTCTCAGGTTTTCTGACCAAATGCGGAATAGAAATAGTTTTCAGATTTCTCACATTTTTATAACCCTCTTATGCATCTAAATCACATTATTATCCCAAGTCAACCAAAAATATTACTATTTACTAGTTTTTTTTTAATATGATAAGCCCCCTTAACATGGTGTACTGCATAGCATCACATCACAATTTGGGCAAAAATATCTACTTCCTCTTCGGATAATCTTTCCTCGCGCATCTCTTTTCCTTGAGCACAGAAAGCACTAGCGTGTGGGGCATGACTTTGTATCAGTAGCTGGGATTATCTCAGGGAAATGCCTTTCTGATAGGCGGAGGGGGTGGGGTGTTGCGGGTGGCCTAGCCACTTTAGGAGAGGAAATTTGGGGATGGTACTCATCAATAAGTTTTTCAATGAGATCAAGTCTATAATCTAAATGTGATTTTCTCCCACCTGATTTTTGGTGTAGGACAAATGAATTCCACACACAAAGCTCCATTAGGTGCATGAATAATTTTTTGTAATGCTTTTTCCCTCACTTTCGTGGCATTGGGTAATCAGCCAAATGCTGATCAACTCTATCGACACCCCCCATTTTATTATTGTATTCCACGACCACCTTAGGTTTCAGAGTCACCACAACTCTTTTTTCCACAGTTTCCATTTCCATGTTGTGGACTGTCAATAGGAACATTACGTCCTTTTTGTCTTTCCAGCACAAAACCATCACTTTGCTTTTCCGGAAAGCAACGACTTCACCTTTCTTCATTTTTTTTCTTTTCTTTGCTTCTGGCATCATTTTCCTAATTGCTCTCACAATCCCAAATGTATCACATTTTTTTGATATAAGAGTTTCTGCCAACTGCGGCGATGTATAAAGATTGTCTGTCACAACACAGCAACCCTTATCAAATAGGAGCTTCATTAGCGACATTACCGCTTGTGATGCATCGCCATCTCACAAAATCTTCGTCCAATTTGGTTCCTTTTCCAGTATAAATTATAAGGGACCACGCATAACCACTCTTTGACTTGCATAAAAAATACAATTTGATGCCAAATCTTGCCCTCTTGGAGCGAATACACTGCCTCCAACCTAATCATTCCTTGTATAGAAGAAGACTTTCACCTATTGTCACGTCTCTATCGGGGGTGTAAAACTCACTAATTTTTTTGTTGATCTTTTGATAGATTGTTCAAATCTTATTCAATTTCGGATTTGGATGCATTTCTGCCACGTATTCCTCATTGTTGCTGAAGTGTAAATAGTGCCTAATTTTTGCAAACCGGCGATAGGACATCGTTTCACCAAAAAATGGCATCGACAGAATCTGAAGGCTGGTCCAATAATATTCTTGGTCTGGCTTTTCTACAATGCCCTGCAGCATTATCAGCGCCAAGAATACGCGTATTTCTGGAGCACTAACTTCACGCCATTGTTCTCTGGAGGTAGACGGTATCTCTCGCAGACACTGACTTTCATACCGATTTGTCTCATCAGTAATAAGTCCTATCACTTCACTGTCAAAAAACAGTTCAAACTTCTTGAACTTCGAAATTGAGTTATGAAGTACTTTCAAAATTGAACCTTGCAGGTGCAAATGGAGGGGTTTCCCTACTTTTCATTCCCCTCCATTGGTCGTCTTCAAGAGGCTCATCTTCAAATTCGGCGTCTGATATGGTGTGCTCGGAGAAGCTCGATTCAGATCCAGAAGTTTCTAAATTTCTTTCTTCCAACTCCACATCGAAAATACTTTCACTATCACTTTATAGGTAAAAATTAGCCAGTGGGTCCACACAAGCCATCTACCGCCCAAAGATCAAATTTCTACGAAGGGGGCGAGTTTTCTCGTCTTCAGCAGCAAAGGCCTAAAAGCAGCCTTTGGACGAGATAACTCGCCCGTGACGCGATTTGACCTGAATGTTAGGACGAGTTATCTCGTCCGCGTCAGGGAAGGGGTTAACAATATGAGACTAAAAGAGAGAATCTGGAGGACTCTTCAAACTAGCATTTCAAATATATATGTGCTTTGCAATCAATCTCTGAGATTTACCCACATACATGCTGGATTTAACTAAGCTGTAAACTTTCTTAAACCACTTCAAAGTGTTGAGTCCGTAGGTTTAAGGGAAACAGCCGACAGCTTGTTAACTAACTTTAAAACTTGCACAGTTACATGATGCCTCTGGTGAACGTCTGCCAAATATGCTGGTCCGAACAAGAGAGCGCGTCACCCAGAGAGATCTCACAGACCACCCCGGAAACAGAACACTAACGAAATGTCCCAACATGGCGGACAGCGAAGGCACCAAGGTGGCAAAACGAATACAATGATAAAGAAGATACCCTTACCATAAAGACAAACATCCTCCTCCTTTTAATTAAGAGCAACAACATTCATTTAATAAAAACCTTTTCAATTAAGAACCGCATTCATTTCTTGAAAAATATTACAATCATAAGGTAGCACTTTCAATTCAGCAAATATTGAATTGATATACACTGTAATTTAATTAAATATCCCCTGCGGTAAGGAGGTTGTCTGGTCATCCGCTTTGGGCAGTTAATGTGTCCAGTTTCCGCTCGGTCAATCCTTCGAGGTTGTGCCCTGTCTGCCGCTGTCTCGAGACCTTCCCTTACAGTGTTCAGCATCTTCATCTCTCTCAGGGCTAGGAGCAAAAGAAGGACTTTCGTTTCCCAACCCAATACACTCATTGATACAGGTTATTATATTTCAATTTGCGACGAGAAGTTCTTTCAGAGCCTCAAACTTCGCGGTCGTAATAAGCGTTTTGATTCGATCAATTAAGTTACGGTCTCCAGTGAAGCTTTCAGCCTTAAGTTCTCTGTTCTGCTGAAACTTCAAATGGGAAAATTCTCTTGGGTACACAAGTTTTATGTTGCTAAAGTTCCATGTCTTGTACTTCTCGGTTTTGACTTTATAAAAACATCTCGAATGATCGTTGTGGCCAATGCAGTGGCATTTCAAAATGAGCCGTCCCTTCTGTTTAGTTTTGGGGAATCTGGGAACGAGATTTCGAAAACAAATGAAGTTAAATCGGCGAGAAAGTCGTATCTTGTTCCTTCTTTGAAAAGAACAGGTGGTTTGATGGATTATGCCGGGCCTTTGGTGTCCAAAGAATCAGTTCAACCTTCTGATGACTTGTTAAGTGAGTTAAAGCGATTGTTATCTCAATATCCTGATGTTCTCACCCGTGAGTTAGGAGTGACATCTCTGATGACTTACGAAATTGAGTTAATTAATTCTACACCTATTCGAAGTCATCCATATTCGCTCTCTCTCCTCCTAAAACTCAGCTGATGAAGAAACACATTCAGTCCCTGCTCGACAAAGGCATTGTAGAAGTTTCCATCTCCAACTGGTCTTCTTCTGCATTTCTAATTCCTAAGAAGGATGGAACTGTCAGATTAGTGGTAGATTATAGAAAGTTAAATGAAGGTTGACGGCTATCCCACACCATCGGTGGAGCATGCTTTTCAATACTTGTCGAGTGCCAAATATTTCTCTATCCTTGATCTAAATTATGCTTTCCATCAAATTCCTTTAACCGAGGAATCAAAGAAATATACGGCATTTGTTATGCCGTTTGGATTGTTCCAATACACCAGAGTGCCTTTTGGTTTTGCTAACTCTCCCCAGGTGTTCACAAGGCTGATTAACGAAGTGTTGGGAGATTTAAAATATTCTTGTGTGTACCCGTATATTGATGATTTGTGTATTTATTCTAAAACCTCCAGTGAACATGTCAATCATGTGAGAGCCGTCCTTTCGAGGCTACGAGCGGCAGGTCTCACCGTTAGTGAGGAAAAGGTGAAGCTGGGTACTGCGTCTCTTACATTTTTGGGCCATTTAATCAAGGACGGTACACTCCAGGTTGATCCGGGAAGAATTAAGCCGATAAAAAGATTTTCCTGTTCCAAAGAATCTCAAGGAGGTTGCGAGATTTCTCGGCATGTGTGGGTTTTACCCCAAGTTTATTCTAAGGTATTCTGAAATTTCTATTCCTTTAAACCGTTTGAAACTTACGAATATTTCCTTTTGTTCGTTGACGCAAGTAACGTTGCCTTGGCCGCTGTGTTGAATCACGAGGTGAATGGACACTTTATTCCGGTGGCGTACGCCAGTAAAGCCTTGCTTGATCATGAAAGGAAGTTTTCAACTTATGAGTTAGAATGCATGGCTATTTGTTGGGGAGTTGACAAATTTAGTGTGTATCTCCAATTAAACCCTTTCATTTGTATACAGATAATGGTGCTTTATCTTGGTTATTCTCGCATCCTAAACAGTTGGGAAAACTTGGCCGAATGGTACTTAAACTTTCTTCCTATAAATTTACCATTCATCATGTCCGTGGTTCTACTAATTCGGTTGCTGATTGTCTGTCTCGCGTTATTCCTGTGCAGTCTCATTCTAATGAGTTCACTCCAATAGTTAAGGTGACTGAGGAGCCATCGTCTCCAATTGTTTGTGCATTGCATAATATTCCACTGTCTTTTGTGAATTTTCGTGATCACCAGAAATCAGATTGCCTTTTGAGGGAAATATTCTTGAAATTAGAGAAGGATCCTTTATCATGTCCAAATTATTTTGTCAAGGGTCAGCTCCTGTGCTTTGGTAATTCTCAAACAAAAAAGGGGAAAGTAGTCTTGCCTGCTGCTCTAAGGCCTATGATATTCCAGTATTTTCACTGTGCTAGCCTAGGTGGTCATCTGGGGATGGTTAAGACTTATGATAAAATAAGCAGAGATTATTGGTGGAAGAACATGAGGGTGGAAATTTTTGGTGAAAACATGGTCAGGAAGTGCCACATGTGTCAGACTTGCAAACCAAGAAATAATTCTCCCCCTGGCATGTTATCTTCCAAACCACCTAATGACATTTGGGAAAGACTCTTCATAGATTTTGTTGGTCCTCTTCCCTCCACAAAGAACAAGCATCAGTATGTTTTGTCATTAATAGATGGATTTTCCAAGTTTTGTGTCCTGGAACCTGCTCGAAAGGCTACGGCTGGAGCTGTCGTTTCAGTGCTCACTCAAAGAGTATTCTCTAAACTGGGATATCCAAAATATCTAGTTTCTGACAATGCTGCTGTTTTCAAGTCTCATCTGGTCAAGCAGATGTGCTTACAATTTGGCATAAAGCAAGTGTTTACTTCACCTTACTATCCTTGTTCTAACCAAGTTGAAAGGTTGCACAGAAATCTGAAGTCAGCCCTCTCTATTCTGTGCCATAACCATCATTCCACTTGGGACATTTTCATTCCTGATATAACTTTCGCCTTCAATACTGCATTACATGCCAGTACTGGTCACTCTCCTACCAAAATCTTTTTTGGTAGACAGTTGCCTCATCCACTGACAAATCACTGGTCTATCCCAAGTGAGATTTTTGGTGATAACGTCAGTGAGGAGCACAGAGGAAGTCCTGTTCGCGTCAGGTCATTTCCAATTTGAACAAGGCGAAAGCTAAACAAAGAGAAGCTTTCGATAAACTCCACTCTCAAGTAACCTTTGCACCTGGGGATTTAGTGTTGAGCAAAAGTCATCCCATTAGTTCAAAGGCAGATAAACAAATGGCTAAATTGATGCCTACTTGGAAAGGACCTTTCACGCTTTAGAAATATGTTTCTCCTGTAACTGTATTACTTGAGATACCCCCAGGCAAAGAGAGCATACGTCATGTCTCTGAACTGAAGGGTTATCATGGAGTTAAGGTCTGACTACATAAGTCAAGACACTGGGTCTTGTTTAAATATGACTTTTAATATATGTTCCAATAATTTCAGTTCATGATTTATCATATGCTATCTCTCATTGTTATGGTGTTCCCTCAGTTTACTCTAATGCTCAATATAACGAGCCATCTGCTATGTACTATCAAATATTTATCCTGTTCTGGGTTACCGCTGTGTGTGACTATAAATTTGCTGTGATGATTATGTTGTCAGTGAATAAAGTGCTATTGGAGGAATGATGGTGTGCTATGGAGGGAGATGGGGGGTAGAGTGGCCATGGAACATTCCCCGAGGTGACTCGTTTCCAGATAAGTTGCGGAGGGGTCAGTGGCCACTAAGATTCATTGTGTTTGATTGCCACCATAGCCTCCCATCCTAACTGGTGTTTTCTTGGTATTGAGTGCTTTGAGTGATGACTATTGTCAAATTAGTTTCCTGGATGTATGTTCATTTCCTTTGCTGTTGATAGTGTATTCTTTAAATTACCTATTGTATTTTTGATATATTGCTCCAACCCAACTCAATTAAGAACCCATGTTATTATTATTTCTATTGGGGTCTGGATGTTACAACCCAAGTACTTTAAGAACCCAAGTTTCACTGTTTATATCTGTTATAATAATGTTCATTTACTGCCATAATTCTGGCTGCTCTCAATGTGTGTTGAGCTTTTTCCTTTTGGAAGAGTATATCCCTTGACAATTTGGCTGATTTAGCTTGAGGGTTTAATCCTTGCACGATTAAATCAATAGTTTGAGATTCCAAATGCTCTTAGGTCAATGCACGTATTGGTTGATTCTCGGAATTGATTGCTATTTAACTTGTGGCATTAATGCCAAAATGTAGTTTTTTATGCCCAATAGCGGTGTAAATGCCACTTAAGAAAATTGTGATTCCTGGCAACGGAAATTTGGCATAATCCTTATTTTCTGGCGTAGAGTTTGCAACCTCATCGCCCGGCTAACTGAAATTATTTTCAGTTCAGTCGCAATCAGCATCCAGCAATTGCTGGTGAGGGTTTTCCTTTGGAGCACCCTAATTTAATATTCCACTTGACGTATTGTGTGTGTGGCCTCTAAATAATTAATTTTCTCTAAATAGTTTTTTCTAACGCGTTTGGCTTAACCTGGGCCCTGGACCTAATTGATCCTCTCATCTCCCCTAGTATCTACTGCAATTATTATATCTTTCCTTCACATTTTTGCTGTGTACTAGAGGTAATTGTCCTGGTGAGAGGTCAATTCTTGAAAACTGAAATGGCTATTTTGAGGGGAACAGTCATTTTCCGTCAATTTTGATTGACTGTGTCAATGGTGTAACAATACAACCCAAAAGATTGTACGACAAAATGTAATTAGTTTTAAGTATATTGTTAATTAATGGTGCCTTGAGATGCAATGCTACATGATGATAATTAACTTGCTACAGCAGTCTTAACTTGGAGTGATCGATTATTATCTCAAACCCACACATGTATCCTTTGATATTGTTAATAGATGATAATGTTAAGTACGTATTTCAATAATGACAGACCTTACTTTAAATTTTCAATATAATACCTATACTTTCAATAATATTTAGACAAAGA
The DNA here is from genome assembly GCA_963169105.1 of Ceriagrion tenellum. Classification (NCBI taxonomy): domain Eukaryota; kingdom Metazoa; phylum Arthropoda; class Insecta; order Odonata; family Coenagrionidae; genus Ceriagrion; species Ceriagrion tenellum. Next base: position 22,160,486 of record OY720633.1, read on the forward strand.
TATGAATTTTGGTTACGTTAGTACTTTGAATAATAAGTTCTGCAGAGGGTAATTACTTGCTACACTCTTCTTGAGCATTCGTTAATTGTCTCTCACTTGCTTAAGTAAGCTTTGAACAAAAGTGGTATTTTGTTGACTTTGGTGGAAAGTTTTATTGTCCTATGGAAGTTGGACCTTAGTTTTGTTTGCTGTCTGCATTATTCTGGAGGGTATAGGTTTGGTATTTTCCTTCATGTTCCATTTCACTTGTGTCAAATGTTGGCCTTCAGGTTATTTAGTTCAGTGCTTGTGTGTCTATTAAGAAATAAGACTATGCATAGGTGGGCAAGTGATACTTTAAGGTGGGGATTTTTTGTGTCATTTGAACTCTGAATGTGTCATACTTTGGTGTTTTTGGGGAGTAAGTCTGCTGGTGAGCATGTTAGACTGTGTGCTGATTTTGTGCTGAAACTTGATAAGTGGGGGAGACTCGAATGTGACACAGGGGAAGAGTGAGAACAGACATAACCTTGTGTGAATCTCTATGGTATTAATCTCCAGCTCCCACTGTGACATCAAGATTGGAAGATTGGTTTCGGGTGTGTTGATCTACTGGCAAACCTCTGTTTCTCTTAATATTTTGGTGTGACGCCAGAGGTTGTGATCTACACCCTTAGTTTTTCAGTGAATTTATAATTTCCCCCCCAACTATAAGTCAATTTTTGTTGTATTTTCTCCCTGTGGATGTAGCATTTTTTGAGCGTACCCCATTTATTTCCTCTTTGGACAATTTATCCTCTGCGGACTATTTATCCTCCGGACTTAGCCGAAGGACTTCGCGCCAACGACGATCGCGAACTCCAGCCATCTTCGCAACTCAGCATCCACTGCCATCGGCGTCTTCTGCCCTAGGTGTCCTGCCCTCCCTCCCCAGGTCCTCTCTCGTTTATATAGCAGTTGGAGACGGAAGACTACGAGGATGTGATAAGGCCGAAGTGCTGGGCAAAAAGGCAACCAACCAGGAATCCGCGATCGGAGATGAAAAGTAGTTCCCATCTCCAATTGCATTCCTACACCGCATGGGTTCCCATTCCACAAAATTACCTCCCCTCCAAGGCTGCCAATCACCTGTTCCCCCTTACTCCATTCGCTACTTTCACTTTTGACCTTGCCGAAACTTCCCCTCCGAGGTAACAAATCGCCTCTTTTCCTCTGCTCACCCTTTCCACTTTCCCACCGTCTAAACTTCCCCTCGTACGACGGAAAGCGCTAATCGGTCTCTTTGAGATAGACCGTGGTCTTGAGAGGTTTTACTCCTGCTCTCTCGTATAGTTGGTGATTGATTTTGAAACTTAGACGTCAGAACACAGGATGGCTGACCCTTACTTTGTTTGTACGTGTTAAGTTTCTGAAATATATTATCTTTCATTTGGTGGTAATTTAATATACTTGATTGTTCCCGACTTCCTCCTGTTTCTCTCACTCGTATTTTTGGGAAGAATTTGTTTTAGGGCATTCTCGGAGAGAGACACCTTCGACTCTCCCCTCGAGTGCTTCAAAATTGGTAGCAGAGCGTGGTTATCTACTGTCTTCCCTGTATAGTCGGTGAGTGATTCCTGAGGAGTCGGTGTTTAGTGCTGTTTTGAATTTTCTGTTGTCCGCATTTGAAATTTATTGGGATAAGTTGCTCGTCAGCATGCCTGTTGATTCGCAGAACTCGGGGAATGCGTACGCCCGGACGTATGCTACTACGGCCGAGGATAGGCGTGCTAGGTCAAATGATCAAACGGGGGAGTCGGAAAATTTAGTGGTTCCGGAGGAAGTTACACCTGTGCCGCCTGCAGAGCTAGTTAACGTCTCAAATCCTACCCTTGTGGCAACCCAGGGGCAACCTATTATCCCCTTGTCTGATGGTCTCGTCATTGTCAAGGATTTGATTGCAAAAGTTCCTTCTTTTGACGTTTCGAATCCCGAAAATTGGTATAATTTCATGGTTAAGGTCAATGAAATCGTGTCCCTTTCTCTCGTTCCGTTGAACACTCTCTTATATTTGGTTGTAACTAAATTGCCTACCAATTCGCGGCAATCTTGGCTATCCTTGTCAACTCAGAATCACTCTTGGCCCCAATTCACCCAACGTTTGTGGCGAAGTATTCTGGGAAATCGTGAGATAGATCGACTTGTCGCGAAAAACGTCAAGAGGTTTCAATTTCCTTGTGAGACCCCCCATGATTTTGCATGTTCCATTCGCAACGCGATTCAGGTGTTGGCTTTGGATTTTCCTGAGGCTCAGACGGTTGAGATAATCACGGACGGCTTGAATCCTATCACAAAATCAACCGGCATTTTCTCTATCCAACCCACCACGTTTGTTGAGTTAGACTCACTCATTTCTAGAGCCACAAAGGAGTTGAGGGCCTCAGCTGAATACTTGAATACGTTTCATGGAGTTTCTCATAACTCTCCTACTGCCGTTTCGAGGCAAACAACTTGTTCCTTCTGTCATAAAAATGGTCATCATGTCAGTGATTGTCGTAAGAAAAAACGGCAAACACGCTTACCAGCTATCAGTATGATGGGTTTTCCCCACCCTCATGCAACTCATTTGCCTTTACTTCCGGTAATTATTCAATCTGTTTCTGCTCATGCACTCATTGATACAGGTTGTTCTATTTCAATTTGCGACGAGAAGTTCTTTCAGAGCCTCAAACTTCGCGGTCGAAATAAGTGTTTTGATTCGATTAATTTAGTTACGGTCTCCAGTGAAGCTTTCAGCCTTAAGTTTTCTGTTTTGCTGAAACTTCAAATCGGAAAATTCTCTTGGGTACACAAATTTCATGTTGCTAAAGTTCCATCTCCTGTACTTCTCGGATTTGAAAATCTTTTTTGGTAGACAGTTGCCTCATCCACTGACAAATCACTGGGCTATCCCAAGTGAGATTTTTTGTGATAATGTCAGTGATGAGCAGAGGAAGTCCTGCTTGCAAAAGGTCATTTCCAATTTGAACAAGGCGAAAGCAAAACGGAGAGAATCTTTCAATAAACTCCATTCTCAAGTAACCTTTGCACCTGGAGATTTAGTGTTGAGCAAAAATCATCCCATTAGTTCAAAGGCAGATAAACAAATGGCTAAATTGATGCCTACTTGTGAAGGGCCTTTCACCCTTAAGAAATATGACTTTTGATATATGTTCATAATTCAATGTTCAATTCTATAATATATGTTCAATTCATAAGGTTTAATATATCCAATTACTTCCGTTCATCATTTATATTATGCTATATCTCATTGTTATGATGTTTCTCTCAGTTTACTCAAATGCTCTATACAACGAACCAGCTACTACGTACTATCAAATAATCATCCTGTTCTGGGTTACCGCTGGGTGTGCCTATAAGTTTTCTGTGATTATTATGCTGTTAGTGACTTAAGTGCTATCTGAGAAATGATGGTGTGGTATGGAGGGAGATGGGGGTAGAGTGGCCATGGAACATTTCCCGAGGTGACTCGTATGCAGAATAAGTTGCGGAGGGGTCAATGGCCGCTAAGATTCAGTGTTTGATTGCCACCAGAGTCTCCCATCCTAACTAGTGTTTTTCTCAATATAAGTGATTTTAGTGATGACTATTGTCAAATATATTCTGCTCTATGTATGTTTCATCTCCTTTGCTGTTGATAGTGTATTCTTTAAATTACCTATTATATTTTTTGATATATTGCTACAACCCATTTGCTTTAAGAACCCAAGCTATAATAATTTCTATTGTGGTCTGGATGTTACAACCCAAGTGCTTTAAGAACCCAAGTTATTATAATTTCTATTGTGGTCTGGATGTTACAACCCAAGTGCTCTAAGAACCCAAGCTTCACTGTTTATATCTGTTAGAATAACGTTCATTTACTGCCGTACTTCAGGCTGCTCTCAAGGTGTATTGACTTTTGTTTTTTTTTTAAAGGAAATATCCTTTTGACAATTAGGCTGATTTAGCCTGAGGATTTAACCCTTGAATGATTAGATTTACTGTTTGAGAATCCGAATATTGTAATGCCAATGCACTTATTGGCTGATTCTCGGGTTTGATTGCTATTTAACTTGTGGCATTAATGCCAGAATGTACTTGTTTTCTGCCCAATAGCGGTGTGAATGCCTCTTAGGGAATTTCGATTCCTGGCAAGGGAATTGTGGAATATTCCCTCATCTCTGGCCCTCACCTCATCGCCCGGCTAGCTGAAATTAGTTTCAGTTTAGTCGCAATCAGCACCCAGCATTTGCTGGTCAGGGGTTTCTCCTTTGGAGCACCCTAATTTAATAATCCACTTGATGTGTTGTGTGTGTGGCCTCAAAATTAATTTTTCCCTCCAATAGTTTATTCTAACGCGTTTGGCATAACCTGGGCCCTGGACCTAATTGATTCTCTCCTAGTGAGAATTCAATTCTTTAAAACTGAAATGGCTATTTTAAGGGGAATAGTCATTTCCAATCAATTTTCATTGACTGTGTCAATGGTATAACAGTACAATCCAATTGATTGTACGACAAATGTAACTAGTTTGTAAGAATATTGTTTATTAATGGAGATTGATTCAACACTACATTATGATTATTAACTTGCTACAGCAGCCTTAGCCTGGAGTGACCTATTATTATCTCAAACCCACACATGTTTCCTTTGACATTGCTAATAGATTTGATATTGTTAATAGATGATAATATTATGTACCTATTTCATTGATGACAGACATTACTTTAGAATTTTCATTATAATACCTATACTTTCAATAATATTTAGTCAAAGCTATGAATTTTGTTATTTTACTACTTTGAATAATAATTTCTGCAGAGGGTAATTATTTGCTGCAATCCTTTCTTGAGCATTCATTTATTGTCTCTCTCTTGCTTAATTAAGCATTGAAAAACAGTGGTATTTGTTGATTTTGGTGGAAAGTTTTCTTGTCCTATGGAAGTTGGACCTTAGTTTTGTTTGATGTCTGCATTATTCCGGAGGGTATAGGTTTAGTATTTTCCTTCATGTTGCTTTTCCATTTGTGTCAAGTGTTGACCTGCAGGTTATTTAGTTCAATACTTGAGTGTTTATTAAGAAATAAGACATTACATAGGTGGGAAGGTGATACTTGATTCTATGGTGGGGACCTTCGTGTTAGTTGAATTGTGAATGTGTTTCACACTTGGCTGTTTTTTGGGGAGCACATCCTGCGGGTGAGCATGTTTGACTGTGTGCTGATTGTGCTGAAACTTGACAAGTGGGGGAGACTTGAATATGATACGGGAAGAGTGAAAACAGACATAATCTTGTGTGAAATTCCATGGCAGTTATCTCCAGCTCCCACTGTGACTTCAAGATTGGAAATTTGGTTTCGGGTGTGTTAATCTACTGGCAAACCTCTGTTTCTCTTAATATTTTGGTGTGATGCCAGAGGTTGTGAGCTGCACCCTTAGTGTTTCAGTGAATTTATAATTCCCCCCCCCCCAACCATAAGTCAATTTTTGTTGCATTTTCTCCCAGTGGATGTAGCATTTTTTGGGCATACCCCCCCCCCCATTTATCCCTCTTTGGACAATTTATCCTCTGCGGACTATTTATCCTCCGGACTTAGCCGAAGGACTTGCCCGAGGCGCGCCCCCGACACTTCGCGCTAACGACATCTGTCGCGCCAACGACGTTCGCGAAACTCCAGCCGTCTTCGCGAACTCAGCGTCTTCTGCCCTCATCGTCTTCAGCTCGCAGTCTCCAGCTCGCAGTCTCCAGCCCGCAGACTCCAGCCCGCCCTCCCGAGGAACTACTCTCGTTTATATAGCAGTTGGAGACGGAAGAATACGAGAATGTGAAATGGCAGCAGTCGTGCGCAAATCGGTTTCATACCAGGAATCCGCGAATGGAGACGAAAAGTAGTTCCCTTCTCCAATTGCATTCCTACACCGCATGGTTTCCCATTCCATAAAACTACCTCCCCTCCAAGACTGCTAATCACCTGTTCCCCCTCACTCCTTCAGCAACTTTCTCTTTTTAACCTCGCCGAAATTTCCCCTCCGAGGTAACAAATTGCCTCTTTCTCCTCTGCTACCCTTTCCACTTTCCCGCCGTCTGAACTTCCCCTCCTTCGACGGAAATTGCTACTCGGTCTTTTGAGATAGACCGTGGTTTTGAGAGGTTCTACTCTTGCTGTCTTGCTGTCTCGAGTAGTTGCTGTTTGAATTTGAAACTTAGACGTCAAAGTACAGGTTGGCTGACCCTTACTTGTTTGTATGTGTTAAGCAGCTGAAATGCATTATCTTTAATTTGGTAGTAATTTAATATACTTGATTGTTCCCGATTTCCTCCTGTCTGTCTCACTCGTATTTTTTGGGAAGAATTTGTTTTTTAGGGCATTCTCGGAGAGAGACACCTTTGACTCTCCCCTCGAGTGCTTCACTTCCACGATACGCAAGCTTCACCTCATGCGAAGATTCCGATCTGCTGGCCCCATGGATACCACTTACACAGAGAACCTATTGCGCATTCGTCAGTCAGCCTACATACGGTCACATCACAAATTCAGAATTTGAATCACATTACATTTCTACTGTCCCTTGACACGCCTTTACACTCGTCTTTAATAGCTGCCCAAGGCGATCCAAAACAAAACATTCAATACAAAACAAACCGCGTGGTTGTTTTCACGAATAGCGCGTAACCATGCGGCAGCGGAGTGTAACTAAAAATAAAGCGGTGATTTGAACTAATAACCCCAATGATGACTGAGATGGTTGAGGTTGCTGAGGTTATAGAAACATCTCTCGAATAAATCATCGCAAAAGATCTATATAATTAAGAAAAACTCGCCTAAGGTTGATTTATAAAATACTTAAACTACATGGTATTGAAAATCCGCTGCCTCTTGCTCACAAAACTTTCCTGCTGACATTGATATGAATTAATATAAAACATTTCATCACCTGGTTTCAGGGAAAATTCCTCCAATGTACTTGTAGAGTTACATTGGGCACGGACGAGACATAGATGAAATTTGACCTCTCGAAAGTGATTCCGTATGTGTATTACCGATTCTGTAGTCCTTTTATCCTCAACATTCACCCAATAGACATCTAATCTAATCTAATGGATATCTTTAACCTTATGCTGACAACGACTCGTTAATTTAACGACTCATGGTTCAGTTGTTGAGTGCAACCATGACTATGAGCAAAAAAGAAAGAGTTTTTTATTAGTAACAGTGTGTAATAAAAAATTCATAAAATAAAAAGGCATAAAAATTTCATCAGGTTATGGGCCCAGAGTGCAAAAAAGGGCTATGTAACCATTTTTCATTAATATAAAGTTAACAAGTAAAAAAAAATGGCAATTTGAATGTCGAGTGAGGTGACACATGTACATAAACTGAAAGATATAGATTCATATTCAACATGGTGCTTCCAGATGAAAATTCTTTTTGAAGCTCAAGAACTGATGGACATCGTGGATGGCTCGGATCTACTTGAAAAAAAGGGCAACGGTGAAGAAAGTATAAGAAAGATGCGAAAGCGATACACTACATAGTGTCTACCCTTGACAATAGTACATGTTGCCCCATATCATAACCTGTACTAATGCCATGGAGATGTACAGCATGCTCAGGAATGTGTTTGAAAGGGACACTGCTCAACAAAATTGCAGTTTACTTCAGTCATTTTACAATTTCAAAATTGATACACGAAAAGTCATTATGACTAATATCAATGAACTACAAAACATAGCCAAGTGTCATCCATGGATTGTTTCAAACTTAACAGTTTGAAACAATCCATGGATGACACTATGGTGATTACAAAGCTCATGACAGTGTTGCCTGAGGACTATAAACATTTCAGCATGGCATGGGACTCAACTGTAAAGACGGAACAAACCCTAGAAAACCTGTGTGCAAGGCTTCAGTTGGTTCAAAATCATCATACAGAGAAGAGGAAACAGGTACAGCATTTGGAGCTGAAAGGAGTAAGAAAGGAAAAAATACAGACGTGTGGTCCTATTGATCCTGTCACTCATGATTAACACTATTTTTTTGACATTTCTAGATGACTACACTAATTTTTGTGTTGTGTACTTATTAAATAACATGGGTGAAGTAGAAAGATACCTAAAAAGATACGTAAATGCTGCTGAAACACAGTTTGGCTTGAACGTAAGCAAAATTAGATGTGATAATGGAGGTGAATACAAAAGTCACTCTTTGCAGTCATGGTGTGAAATGAAAGGTTTTATGTTGGACTAAACTATTCCATATACTTGTCAACTCAATGGCAAAGCTAAAAGGCTAAATCGATCACTAATGGAAAAAGCATGAGCAATGGTGTTTGATTCAGAACTAGGGAAAGAAATGTCGGGAGAAGCAGTACAAACTGCTGCATATATACAACATAGGAGCCCAACAGGAACAATGGAGTGCATACCAGCTGAAAAAGTATAAAAACAGACCTTATCTTTCAAAACTTCAGATATTTGGGATTTCTGCTTTTGCAAAAACCCTTGGTCCTTTGAAGAAATTAGACAGCCTTAAGCAAGCAGGTTCAAGCCTGTTCCTTAAGCAAGCAGGTCTGACTCAAATAGTGAGTGATATATGCATTTTCAAAAATGATATCAGTCTACTTCTAGCTCTACATATAAATGCTGGACTGTTAATTAGAAAAAGGGATACAAAAATGGATTGGCTAATGAAAAAACTGAAAGAAGAATTTGAAGTAACTCTATTTGATAATCCAACAAACTACCTTGGAATAGAAATTAAAAAGACCAATGAAGGACTTTATCTCTCTCAAACGAAATAAATCAACCAAATCTTAGAAAGATTTAACATGACAAATAGTAAACCTAACAGCACCCCAATTGTTTTAGATAAACCAGATGTTCAAGATGGCACAGAAAATAAGAATGAAGGAAAATTCCCACGCAGAGAGGCAATAGGCAGTCTATTATTTTTGTCATGTAAAACCAGGCCAGACATATGTCATACAGCATATATAGCATACTGTTGGGATTATTTCACTTATTACCACGGATTTCATTTCTAATAATGGATACACGAGCCACATTGTGCTCACATGGCTTTATTCACGACACACACGGAGTAGTACCTACTCCGTGACGACACACACTACATGCTTAAAACCGGAACAAACAAAAAACAAAAGAACAACTAAAAACAAAACTCTCAAAAGGAGACATATTATGGCGGCAGATTAAAATCACAACACCTCCCCATAAACTGACGCCATACATAGTCCTTGCATACACTTCACATGTTTGACTCTACCCAATGGCTTTGTCAAGATGTCAGCTGGCATTTTTGTGGTTGCCAGGTAATTAACATCTACTTCACCTCTTCTGCAACACTGCCGGACAAAATGACCTTTTGCTGATATATGCTTTGTTCGACCATGGAAAACAGGATTTTTACATAATTTCAAAGCACTCTGGTTATCATTATACAAATTCACAATTTCACTATTCCTACATGTAAAAGATGCTAGTAAACATCGCAGGCTCAAAGCCTCAGTGCATGCCTCCGACAAAGACAAATATTCAGCCTCAGTTGAACTTAAAGCAACATTCTTTAACTTTTTACTCTCCCACGAAATTAAACATTTGCCCAGCATGAACGCCTGCCCACAATAAGACAACCCATCAGTGTCATCAAATACAAATCCTGCATCTACGTAACCCTTTATGTTTACATCTGTAGATTTTTTAAACAAAAGCCCATGGCTAATGGTTCCTTTTAAGTATTTTAGCACCCTTTTTGCCAAAGTCCAGTGAACATCTTGATACATAGTGTTGTACTGGCTGAGAACATTCACAGCAAAAGAAATATCCGGCCTTGTATTACAACTTAGGGACAAGAGAGATCCAATCAACTCCTGATAAGGCACTGTCACTGGTTTACCTTGAAGTTGGCAAACATTCAAACCACTCTCCATTGGAGTTGATGAAGAGAAGCAATTCGTCATATTGAAACAGTCTAAAATATTTTCAACATAACCACTTTGATCCAGGACAATCGTTCCCTTCTCCAGATCCCTAGTCAGTCTCATTCCAAGGCACTCAGTTGCCTTGCCAAGATCTTTAACCTGAAACTGTTTCTGAAGTTCATTTAATAGATCAGTCTTGCCCACATCACTATCATGAAATACATAGAAGTCATCTACATTTTTCAATTATCACTGTACAATTGTTTGAAAATATAACAAACACACAACTTTCACCTTCAATTTGTTTATGTTGAAACTTCCACTGATTCTTTAATTATTTTACTAATAACTTCACACAGCGCACAGGACAATATTATTTTACTTCAACTAAACACAGTAACTAATAAACAGATTAGATCTCTTAGATACAATATTTAACACTCTCTCTTAATTTTTTTCTTTAGAAACAACAGAAAACAAATTACATCATTCAACACCATAAAACTTCTCTTGAAAATTACATCACAGAATTAATTCATATAATTATAACCATAATACAACAAAAATTAATCACACATTTACCTTTTTAGCAAAAATTAAATTTCCTTCAATTACTTGACAGTAATAAGTTTTTATGTGCATGAAACTTGATACCATTGAGGGGCTTTGTAAATATATCGGCTAACTGATATTGTGTTGGACAATAATTTAAGGTCACTACTTTTTGTGACACCTTTTCGGAAATGAAATGATATCTTACATCAATGTGCTTACTTCGTCTATTAAGCTGTCCAGTCTCAATTAGTCGAATAGTGCTTTGATTATCCAGATGTAAACTTACACTCAATTCTTTACCAACCAATTCTTCAATAAATGTTTTTGCATATATGACTTCCTTCACACATTCAGCTGCTGCAATATACTCTGCCTCCGTAGTGGAGAGAGCCACAATTGGTTGTTCACGTGACCACCAGGCTACTGGTCCTCCACAGAACATCAGGACGTATCCACTTGTGCTCTTCCTAGTCTTTAAGTCACCTGCATAGTCAGAGTCAGTATAAGCAGTCAGAGTCAAGTTTGATCTTCTTTTGTACCGAATACCCAGGTTCTCTGTATTCTTTAAATACTTCAATGTTCTTTTTACATTTTCAATGTCTGTTTTTGTTGGATTTTCTAGACTTCTGCTTTCATAGTAGACTGCAAAAGCCATGTCAGGTCTTGTTTTATTCGTCAAATATAAAAGACTACCAACCACTTCTCTGTAAGGAAACTTGAGAACACTTCTATCCCTTTCTTCCTGCTCGTCAACTCTTTTCCCAATTTGAAGAGGTGTATCAGCTCCCTTGGTATTTTTCATCTCGAATTTATCTAATATATAATCTGTATACCCCTTCTGAGATAGGAAAATAGAGTCCTTAGTTTTTGTTACCTCTATGCCAATTAAAACCTTTGGATTATTTCTTGTCTTTGTTTCAAACTCCTTTCCTAAACTATCTAATAAATTGTCTAAATCAGATTCATTTTCTCCCATTATGATCCCATCATCTACGTACACAGCTAAATACAGAGTTCTTTTCTCATTTCTGAATACACACTGTTCTGATTTCAACTGAAAAAGCCCTCTGTTCAGTAGAAACTTCTTCAACCTTTGATTCCATTTCAAGGGTGCTTGTTTTAATCCATATAAGGATTTTTCTAAACGACAAATTTTATTTTTGACACTAAAACCCTCTGGCACATGCATGTAAATTTCTTCTTCTAGTTCTCCATAAAGGAAAGCTGTTTTAATATCAAATGCCTTCATTTTGTAATTATTTTTAGCTGCAATGGCAAACAGTATCCTTAGTGATGTTGTATTCACCACTGGGCTGAAGGTTTCTTCATAGTCAATTCCTCTCTCTTGTTCGCAGCCTCTAACTACTTGTATCTCCCGTCTTCTTTAATTTTGAATACCCATTTACTGGTTAAAATTTTCTTCCCTTTGGCATCTTGAGGACTGACATATTTCCATGTTTCATTTTTCATCAACGATGATTTTTCATCTTCAATTGCTTCTATCCATTTATCTTTTTCCTGTCCAGTGACAGCTTCATTATACGAAATTAAAGCCATTTTACATTGATATTCCTTCAAGTTATCTGGTGCTTTAAGTTTATTTCTGTCTCTAAGATTGTAGTGTAATCCTTCATCTTCTTCTTCTCTTCCAGCTGTTACACCATCTGTTTCTTGTACTATGTCTTCTTCATCTTGACTTTCCACCTTTGCTCTTTTTATGTTTTTTTAAATTTCTTTCTCTTCCTTGCAGTTATTTTGAATTTCAGGAATGAAGACTACATCTCTAACTACCTCCACTGTTCTTTTATCCATCAAAAATACTCTTACTCCTTTTGAACAATCTTCATATCCCACAAACATCCCTCTTTTGCCCTTGGCATCCCACTTTTGTCTCTTCTGAGATGGCACGTGAGCATAGACTTCTGATCCAAAAACTCTGAGCTTTTCAAAATCTCCAAAAGGTTTACCGAACCATAACTCATAAGGAGTTTTGCCTTTTATTGAGCTTGTTCCAGTTCTATTGATCACATACACTGCAGTATTAACTGCTTCTGCCCAAAATTCTTTGCTCAGTTTCTTATTCAAGAACATTGTTCTAGCTGATTCCACCAAGGTTCTCATCTCTCGTTCAGCTTTCCCATTTTGCTCAGGATTATAGGGCACAGATTTTTGATGACAAATGCCCTCACCTTCAAATAGTTTTCTTACTTCCTTATTTACAAACTCAGATCCATTGTCACTTCTAAAAATTTTAATCCCTTTTCCAGTCTGATTTTTTACGTATTTTATAAAAACTTTCAGCTTTTCTTTCACTTCGCATTTGTTTCTGAGAAAATATACTACTTTAAAGTGTGATAGGTCATCTTTCAATAACAGAAAATATTTGCTTCCTCCAATCGACTCTGTCTCCATCGGTCCACATAGGTCTGCATGTATTAATTCACATATGCTTTTAGAGCTACTGCTGCTTGGAGTGAATTTTCTTTTTGCATATTTCCCTTCTACACAGGAACTGCAAAACTTGAGGTTATTCTCTATAAATGGAATCTTATTTTCTTCTAAAACTCTCTCCACTAAGGTGAAGTTTTGATGACAAAATCTATTATGCCACTCCTGCAAAGTTTCGGATTTCTTTGCCAAATATAACTCACCAGTTGATTGCCTGGTTGTTCGAAAATCCATTACGTATAATTTACCGGATCGAATTGCTTGTGCACAGATTTTATTGTTCATGTCCTTCAATACGCATTTCTTATCATCAGACTCCAGTTTGTATCCCTTATCTAGGGCTATTCCCATAGAAAAAAGGTTAGTTTTAAGTTCAGGCACATACAAGACATTTTCAAGGATTGTTTCCATCCATTCTTCACCGTTGTTCGCCAGAAGTTTTACCGTCCCGCAACCAACCGCATCCAGCGTTGATCCGTCTCCAATTTTAATTTTCTTGGGTTCGCTAATCTCTTGGTATTCCTTAAATATTCCAATTTCATTGCACATATGTTCGCTGGCTCCGCTGTCTAAGTACCGAATTTCTTCATTTACTCGTTCATTGAAAAATGCAGTAGAACTGATGAATGCATTTTTGCTTGTTTTATCTTTCCTTTCTTCATCCTTCAGGAAACGGCATTGCTTAATAAAATGTCCCGGTCTCTTGCAGTGATGACACACTTTTTGATTTTTCGATCTTTCTCGGAAATAACAGTTCTTTTCTTCGTGATTGTTTTTCTTACAAATACTGCAAAACAATGGTTTGCTATTACATTTATTTTGGTTCCTCGAGTATTTCGTTTCCGCTCTTAATGCTGAGTTCTGTATTACTTCATCGTTAGAGCTTTTAAATTTTTGTTCCTCTGCCGCCAATCTCGCTATGAAGTTTTCAATTGTTCTTTCGTCTTTCGCGGTAGACTCCCATGCCGTGCTGAAGTTTTGATAATCAGTGGGCAGCACACTAAGTATCTTCGTTATTAACATGGTTTCATCAATATTTTGCTGTAGCATTTTAAGTTTATGAACTATTGATTGGATGTTGGAAATATTCGTCATTATGTCGGCACTCTTCTCGAAACGGAAATTGTAGAACTGTTGCAGTAAATTACACTTCTGTTGCTCTGTATCACGTTCGTATATATTCGCCAGGGTTTTAAACATATCATGGGCAGTAACACAAGACATAATATGCACCATTATCTTTTTATCAATAGTCGTTATTATATACTTCTGTGACTTGGCGTCCATCATCTTCCAGTGACGTACGTCTTTTTTATCTTTCACACCAGCTAGACGTTGAATTCCGTCAACCACGTCCAGTAGGCCACTTGCTCGGAAGAATATTCGTATTTGGAACTTCCACAATTCGAAAGTTTCAGCTCCTTTTAGTATTTCAATGTTTGATAGATCTTCTGTCATTGTTGCCGAGTGCGTTATTTTTTTACAATCTTCTTTTAGTTTTTTTTTAACGCCAATTTTATCTTTTTCCTCTCTTCTATTTTTTTACGTTTTCTTCAGAATCTAAGCGTTCGGTGGATGTAGGTTCCTGGGCCCATAACCTGTTGAAACTTCCGCTGATTCTTTAATTATTTTACTAATAACTTCACACAACGCACAGGACAATATTATTTTACTTCAACTAAACACAGTAACTAATAAACAGATTAGATCTCTTAGATACAATATTTAACAGTTTATAGCCCAGGTCATATGCAGTCCTGCATCAAATCATCATCATTAAAGCAGTACATTCTTATACTTCCAAAAACGCATAAAAAGAGCGAATATCGTGCATTTAGCAATGACTGATTTTTTGCGATTGCAGCGCTCTCGATGTTTTTCTCTAAACTAAGCCTCCTCAGGAACTAATGCAAACTTGCTACATCATACGGTAATCTTACTTTCAGAGCTTTCAGAGGGCTGACAAACAAAAAACAAAAGAGCAACTAAAAACAAAACTCTCAAAAGGAGACATATTATGGCGGCAGATTAAAATCACAACACATACAGTGTCAGCTTTGAAAGTCGATCTATGGAAAATCCGTCTGAAAAAGATGTTCAAAATGTTAAGCGTACTATGAGGTATCTGCAAGATACAATCGTCTTTAAAGTCTTTAAAGACTTTGGGGATATTTTACAAAGCAAAACAGAGTAATAAGGGCATCTTGGTTGAGGCATACTGCGATGCAGATTATGCAGGTGACTTACAGGGTATGAAAAGCACCACAGGATATGTTATCATATATAACAATACTCCAATTTCATGGTGTTCCAGAAAACAGGATATTTTAGCACTTTCTACGACTGAGGCAGAGTTTATTGCAGCAGCTGAATGTGGGAAGCATATAGAATATGTAAAAGCATTTAATACCTAAGTGAGTTGATCTACACAGAACCAAATGTAACATAACATGTAGACAATCAAAGTGCAATTAAACTCATTCAAACTGGTCAGATGAGTAGGCGTAGTAAACACATTGATTTAAGGTATCTTTATATTAGTCATCAATATGACTATTTTTTTGTGTTTGATGTAAAATATTGTCCAACAGATGATCAGATGGCTGACATCTTCACCAAACCTTTGTTGTTCATAAAGTTTAAGAAGTTTAGAGACATGCTAATGACTGATTGTATCCAAAAAGGTTGATAAATTGAGACATTAAATTAAAAGATTTTTTAACACAATAGGTCTCTGGACAGTTTTTTGTTTTGCGCTAGAAATGTCATTAAAATAATTGTCAGCATGTTAATCATTGCTTCCACTTAAAATAATGCCTTTACCTTAATTATTTATTGAGAAATTGTTCATTGAAATGTGATTTCGGCTGTTCAGCCACGCCCCTTTTCTAAACGTATTTTCATTGGCTGGCATAGCGATGACGTCAGGTCCTTCGACTCCTTTAAAATCTTGAACTAGTGCTGGCATTTGGATTTTGTACGCGTTTGGATATTTAAAATGGAACTGGATCCAGGTTTTACGAGGGCTGATTCAAGAAATCTTCCCAAAGTTAATACAGAAGCGATGTTTTTGTTTATAAATCAAAGCGATTTGTATATTCAAGCTGAGAGCCGCGGGGTAAAGACGACGAGGTGAGTTTGGTTCCGTCTCGTTTTCTGTCGGCATTTCCTGGATTATTTAATGTTGTTATTTTACGGTTTAAAATTTTTTATATTAATTGTATTTAAAATATTAGAGCTGGACGGGAAGAATATGCCGATGATGCCATTGGGTACGTGCAGGTGAAGTGGGAAGGAAAAACCTGCACCGTTCGCGCACGTATATGCCCGGAACATAAGATAAAATCGAAGCCATACTCGGTAGAAGCAGTAATAATATACGATGATGAGGAGGAAATCACAATTGAAAGATTATCCTGCAAAGATTGCACCGCCAGCTCTGGTAAGAAAAATGTGTAAGTTATGATGCATCCCCTATTGAAACTTTACAATTGTAAATTTTACAATTGGATTTTGGCAATCTTTACAATTGTATTTCCCTTCTTTACAATTGTATTTTCTATTTTTTTACAATTTTTTCTATTGTATTTCCATTTTTACAATGGTATTTCTCAAAATTACAATTGTAAATCTGCTTTTTACAATTGTAAAGTTTCATTTGGGTCGAAGTATTTCTTTTTGCTCGAATTTGGAAATAACTGTTAATAAGTTGCTAAAATCTGATGTGGTCCCCTAAATTTACTGATCTCAACATTATCCAGTACCATGTATTTCACATTCATTTATTTGATATTAATTGCTTTAGGTGGTTGCAAGCATTCCCATGCATTATTGTCCTGGCTCCACCGCTGCAGTGAGGAAAAACCATGCACATCAGTCCCTTGCTATTGGAAAAAACCTAGATTATCCAGCGTTGGAAAGGTGGCAAGGACAGCAGCACAGCTAATGTCCACCAGGAAGAAGAAAAGAAGGATGAACAGTTCTCCTGCAGAGACTGAGGGCTTTTTTGATGAGTTCATTTCAAAAGCAAGGAAATATAGCCCGAACTGTCAAATCATGATGCATTTTAGCCCATTGCATATCTTCTCCGCATCTCTGTTGGATGTCACCGACATTTCTCCTCCTAACAATCAAGATACATAACTTCCGAAAAACATTTTCCATGGATAGTCTGCAGAAGTTGTAATCAACTGTATAAGTGGAGTTTTCCTCACTATATTGAAACTTACATTTTTAAGATGATGAGAAAATTTTGGAGTGAGTAAAGATACATTTTTTTCAACATTGTTCTAATTTTTTAATCAACAGTCATGTTACTTGATATTTTATATATAAACAGAATTGCCAGTGTGGTATTAAAAGAACCATTTCAGTTTTCTTACAGATGTTGACACAGCATCAGATGTGGAGCCTATGGGAAACGGGGAAAGTAGGCAGCCTTCACCGAATAAGCCTTTGCGATGCTCAGTCTCCTCTTCTTCGGGACACATGGAATTCTGGTCTGAAGCTCTGCGGGTACTGGAGTCAATGACATATACTGATGGGTTAAAAGACTATGGGACACCTTCCATTAAAAATTGGGTTGGGACACCAAGAAACATGAGGGCACTATGGCTGCGGCTAAAGTCTAATGGATTCAAATATCTTTCTCCAAGGAATCTTAACCAAGATCCCTTGGAGAATAAACTTGGATCTATTAGAAGCTATGGGTTAAGAAATATTAATCCGACTTGTGACAATTTTTTTGGTGCATACAAGGCCCTGCTCCTGAATTACATGGTGTTGCTCATTCTCTGGGAGCAAACTGTGAGGAAGATGATTGTGAAGTGTGGGATAACCTTGGAAATTACTTACTAAGTTCTAGGCTGTCCAGCACCACATCATCTTCTGCCCCTGAGGAATTCCCTACTGCTACAGGGGATGACCCAGCGGAGACCAGGTGCCCTTTGGAGGTGAGCTCTACCATGGAATTCGATGCATGGACTGCAGCAGATGTGCTTCGAAGATCAGGACCTTTACACTGCCCCAATTGCCGTGCAAAATAACATACTACACATCACTCTCTATCTCCTGAGTTTGTTAACATTCTTAAAAAATCCATATGCCTGATACACGAAAACTTGCCTGGAATATCTTTCAAGTTGGTTGTATAATTCCTTAAACATAGGCACCTTTGCCTGCGATGAAAAGCTTATCACATATGCCTCCAGGTTCTGTGCCACTGAGGCCACAGCTGTGGAAACATCATTGTGCAACAGTGTCAACAGATACCTGAAAGACAAACACACGTTGCACTCTCAACACAAAGACAATTCACGAACAAGGACACTTGTACTACACTAAAAGGAATCATGTCCGCTAATGCAGTTGGTTTGGTATATCAAACTATTGGGCCATATTGCACTCATGAGAGCTTGTTTCAAAATGTCTGGTTACAGGATTAGTCATAGGTATTTTCGTGGTTATACAGAGGTCTCTGTGTACCCATGACTAATACAATCATATGTTTCTTGTGACAACACATAGTGTAAATAAAAGATAATATATTTGCTGCAACCAGCCCTTGGTGTCCCATCCCATATTTTTGTTTATCCTCTTAGTGGTT
This sequence comes from Ceriagrion tenellum, assembly GCA_963169105.1. Classification (NCBI taxonomy): domain Eukaryota; kingdom Metazoa; phylum Arthropoda; class Insecta; order Odonata; family Coenagrionidae; genus Ceriagrion; species Ceriagrion tenellum. The sequence continues at coordinate 22,179,035 of OY720633.1, forward strand.
ATTTCTTCAGAGCCAGCAATGAGTGCATAGGGTAGATATTTTAAGCATTAAAACTTTGACTACTAAATGTCATAAATTTTATCGTTCTAATTGATATCCAGTTGACTTTAATGTATATATTTACTTTTTATAAATGATACTATTCCTTTCCATAATCTGAAAAATAAATGTTGATATTACCTTGTTGTTATGTTGAACAATATATATGTATTAGCTGATCTGTCGGCTTGCTGCACTTTTTGCTGGAGATACAAAATCTGATAAATTGGCTGTTGCACTAAGAGGGTGAATTACTTGGGCTTCTCAGCTGTGATGCATGGTTAACTTGCATATAGCAGGGCAATATACTGCCCTAATACAAAATAAATGTTGTGTTATTTATATTTATTAAAAGCTTACTGCTGTGTGACGTGCAATGTCAGCCATCATAGCATAGCATCATGGTTATGATGCTCTCAAGGTTATAGTTTAAACATAAACTATGCTTGAGTTGCTTTAGTCTTGAAGTGTATGGATGCAGAGTTATTCAGTTATGTCATTTTTCAAATATGCTGGTTTGCTATTTTAATATTAGTGGCAAGTTTTATTAAAGGCATGATATCATGTTAAATTTGTAAGAAATGACTTGTCGCTGCTCTTGTTAATGTTATTGTTGAGGCAAATTTTGATGGTACCTGTGCATCCATCCAAATCTTGCTTGAATTTCTCAGATCTCAAAAAGTATCGATACAGTCATTCTGTGATGTCATTTAAGCTCTTTTGTTATTTCGTTCCTGGTGACATGTTGTTATCATGGCATAGAATCACTTTCATATTTCGAGGCAATGACTTGCTCTCATTGCTTTCATTTTAATTTAATTTTCGTTATCGGTTTTCATCCTGCATTAGGGTCTGCCTATATCATGCTTGAATTGCATTGATCTCAAATGTACTTTTTCCTTCCATTTGGGTGGTAACTTGTGATCATTGTTACATACCTACCTGAATCAAGCTTACTTTAGCTTGGTCTCATGCTGCTTATTCCCACATTTTTGTGGCAAGTTTTAATCTTCCTAGAAAATTAAGTTTAAATTACTGTGCTATCTAACTTACATAGGAAAATATTTATTTACTTTTTTACCGGTTGCAATTTTTGCCTAGTGCTCTGTATTGTGTTGTATTTCTCTTCCGTTGAAATGACTTTGTGTTGAATGTGGAAGAATAAATTGGCATTTTTTATCTTCAGTATGTGTGAATTTTATTTCCATGATACCCCTTATACCCCACTGAAACGCAACACGCATTACAATAAAAGGTAAGGGGGGGGGGGGGATGTAGACTGGAGGGGAAAGTTGAGGGATGGGGAAGGTAGGGGGTACATTGTGGCCCGTATCCATAGTGGCGACACTCATTGTTAAAATGTGAACACAGCCTAGCAGACGACGACGGCCCGAGACAGCACTTCAGATGTCCGTGTGCACCGTATGCAGTTTCCCTCAAGATTTTGTGGAGCGAACTACACTTAAGATGCCTCCGAGATCTCTGTTTTCAGAGAGCGAAATCAAAATAATTTTAAGCGCAATTTGTTTTTTTTAAGTTAGAAGGTGAGAAACTTGAAGATTAGCGCTATCCAGTCCACCAGCGTGTATCCTTGGTGTATCGCTTCTCTCAGTGAAAAGTATCATTGCAGCACAGGGAGAACGTGAGAAAGGAAAACCAGGGACCAGCGAAGAAAAGAAGACCATCGGCAGGGCGTCCATGCATGCAAATTGATCAATATACCATCGGCGTTATTCTAAGATCAATCCACGAGTTTTATATTGAAAAATTATTTCCAACCATTGAAAAACTCAGAGAAAAATTGAAAGAAAATGAACCGAGATTTCCAAAAATATCGAATTCCTAGCTGCGTGATATCGTGAAAAATATTGGATTTTGCTTTAGGAAATTAAATAAGAAGCCCGTTTTGATGGAGTCGACACCCATTGCCGCATCTCGCCACAAATTTCTCCGAAGAATACGGCGACAGAGGAATGATGGCTACCAACTCTTCTACACGGACGAGACATGGTTCGGCGAACACCACTCGACGAGTTATGCTTGGCAAGAAAATGTACCTGAATCGCAGAATGGCGGATTTTCGAATTATGATCTATATCGCGGCCATCTTCAGGAAGTTTTTGGTTAGCGAGGTGGTTTCAAGATTCCTTCCGGCGCTGGTAAACGCGTAATTATTGTACACATAGGGAGTGAGGATGGTTATTTAGAAGGTGCGGGTTTATGTTTTGTTGGGAAGATAGGGACTGGTGATTATCATAAGGAGATGAATTCCCAACGTTTTGAAGAGTGGTTTAGGAGGGTTTTAGCTGTAATTCCAAAAAAATCAGCGATTGCCATTGACCAGGCTCCTTGTCACACAATGCAGGATCCCGTAACAAAAATTCCAACAATGGCCTGGTTAAAAGCAAATATAATCTCGTGGATGATAGAAAGAAAGATTCCTGTTCTTAAAGATAGTGGTAACCTAGAATCTTTTACCAAAGCCGCGCTAATCAAACACGCCAAACCTTACTTCAAAACGCCCCAAAAGAAACTTATTACCAAGGAGTTGCGGCCCGATGTGGAATTGGTGTGGCTACCGGTGGCATATTATGAGCTAAACGCAATCGAGTTGATATGGGCGTATGTTAAGAATAAAGAGGCAAAAGTCAATCGATCAAATGCTGACGAGAAGGGAAACGGGGAAAATGTGTTTCGAGATCTCTGCGATGAAGCTCGGACGGCCCGAGCGGGTGAACGCGGCAATACAGCACCGATTCGGCTAGGCGTTTCGCCTAACGGGACCTCTTACTTCGTCCATTATAAATATCACTCGATTTAAATTAAACGCGCTTATAGATGTTTTGGACAATAACATATTGGAAATGTTCAAGATGTGCCAATTGCAACGAGACCAAGAACGAATTCTTACGATGCCCCAGTTTTGAAATGCAAAAATTTTAAATAATTAATAATAACTTTGATTACATGAAACATAAAAAGCTGAAACTCGCACAATCTACAGAAAACATATCTATCCTCCATTTACAGGAATATAGTTGTCATTGACGAACTTGTGTTTGAGTTGCAAGGTGTAAAAGTCGGAGCTTTTCCCGCGCGCCGTAAATAACCGGTACTTTTTACGTTATAACTGTAGTGAAAAATATAAAAATTGATCACAAAATTCAAATTTGCCTTTAAATAACGTAGAAATGAATGATAAAAATGATGGTGTCGTTAGGTTTTCTGTACGTCTTTTCGTTAACTTTTTATTTGTAATCAAACTCGAGTGCACATAATTTCTGCGCCGACAGTAGTCGTTTAATTGCAAATTTATCATACGGATCCAGAGGGGATAATAAGCTGCTCCCCTAACGTAAATTTACTGCCATTGCTGGGTTCCCTGACTCTTAACATAAATCCTGGAAACGCTCATCTGTACATGTACTTTATACCCTGTAATTTTGAAATAATGCATGTTATATCTACTGTTTAATGTCATAATATTGCTAGTTTAAGGGACTAGATTCATTATATGTACGAATTCAGCATATCGGCTGATATCGGCGGCTATCCGCTATGAGGAGAACCGAACAAAGCAAGGTCGATTTGCGCGACTGCCGTCTATCGCCGTTCGAAAGCACCCTATATGTAATCACTGCTGTTTAAATTATATTAATACTTGTTCATGTACTGATTTAAATGCTACATTGAATTTAATAAAGGCCGATCATTTTTAAGGAATTCATCCTAGATATTTAAATTTATTTCAATGAACCACTATAATGAAAAAAATTGAACGAGAACGAGATCCAAGAATCGATTCCTTAGATTGAACGACCGATTCAAGACTCGGTCATTGTATTGAACGATATAGCTGTTATCACCTTCACGACAGCTTGAATTTACATCAGGGTCGATTCGGTCATTTTGAGTTTACATCAGGGTCGATTTATTCGATATGTTGCACCATCGATATCGACTCGAAGAGGCGAAGAATCGAGATATCGAACGACCTTGGGTTTCTACCAGTATCCACCAGCCAGCGCATTTAGCCATGTTGTGATTATGAAAACAATGGGTGATCCTACGTAAAAGCATTGAAATCTGGTGACTTTCGTGGCTGTGTTGTGGATGTATTGGGTCCATCGAGGATATTAGCGAATAAAACGGGCTTGTGGCTGCCTCCAAAATCGACACATGTGCCGTAGTATCGCGTTTTATATTGTAAATTGGGGAAATAAGGCGAGTGCCGCGAGCGGCCATTGTGCGGGAAAAATGGTATCGTGCTCTGCGTTTGGATGCCAAAACAGAATAAATAAGGCATCTAAACAGCTACTAATATTATTGTCTTCCCAAAGTACCTTGGTGTTGAAGATGTGCTAATAAAAAAATGTTGCCCATTTGCCGTTGAGTTCTTTTCGCAGGGAGTACACTACATGTTAGTGGCAGTTTTTGCATCCGGGTTTCGACGCGTTGCGTCATCTTCTGAAGATGATGCAACGCATCGAAACCCGGGTCGTGAGTTTGTATTTTTTTGTGGTTTGTAAAAGTTGTTTCAATAAATCTTCTGCAATGAATTACCACAAAGTTACCAGAGAGAGTGTTTCATTCAGTATTGGAGAAGACTAAATTGTATGCATTTATGATACCTATACATTATTACGTACTATATGTATTTAATTGAGAACTATTAAAGAAACAGAAAAAAAAACATTTGCACCCTGCAAATTCAATGACGACGATTAAAACTACTTGGACTGCGTAATGGACGCGATCACTGGGTGTTCGGTTTTATTCGACATCGTAGCAGACGATGTTTAAGGTATTCCTGACAATACGTCACTACGTCGATTTGTGATAAACGGAGACGTATATGAGCTTTGGAACTGACATTTATACACAGGAGTTTTCCCAACAACACTTGAATGTAGTTTTCATGTGAAATGGGAGGTTATCTGCAAGTATTAGGTTTCCACCGGCATCGAAGCAGACGATGTTGTAGGCATATGTTATTTTCCCTATTGCTACGAACTGTTGTGCATTGGAGGAATTGGAGAAAGCAAGCATGGTTTTAACGTGCAAAGGTTAATATTAATGTATAAATACATTTTACGAGTTGTATTAGCTCCTGGATGCCGTATTCGATTAAAATTGCACCACTAAAATACTCGGAGTTAAAGGGAAGATGGCAATGTTTTCATAGTCAAAACATGGGAAAATGCGCACGGCTGGTGGCTTCATCTTTCTCGCGGTGGCCGCCTTAGCGATTGTAACGCCAACCGGTGGTATGTGTGGAAAATCGTTTATCTGAATCAAAAGAATCACGGCTTAGTTCGGTAAACGATTCACACTGGAGGTTTTTAAATGTGATATTTTATTGAATTTGGTTACATAGTGTAGATTTCATTCGGTGGGAAACGCGGCGCTATTTTTCCATCACACGTTTGGCCCATTGGAGATAATTTCAATTCCCCGCCGAGATAAAAGGGGCATTGCCAGTGATGGCCGTTGTTGATCATCGTTGTTGATACTTCAGTTTCAAGTAAGTATATGCTTGCGTAATGACTAGATTTTGGTGCATATTTAAGCATAAGGTTTCTCTAGCCGCTGTTATGATAGCCTGCAAATTGCATTACCACCTTAGTGATTGGTGCATCGTGGTTCGTTTTGCCCCGGCATGTGAAGTTTGTTGTCGTGTACTACAGCTGAGGAAACGCAGTTATCATACCATGTTAACATTGTTGATATGTTCATTAGGAACCTCGTGTAAAAGTATTTAATTTGTGTTTCCCATATTTATTGTCATCTCTCATATTGTTTAATTATGCCGGCAAGATGCAGCATTTCTTATGCATGAGCTTCATTTGACTACTCTTATTAGTTCGGTCGTGGACAAAGATGCGTGTTATAACATTAAAAGCGTTTCGTGAAGCACATGCTTGGCAGTGGGATAATGGTGTGTGAAATATTGGCTACGAAAACCCGGTTTATGCCTTAATACACGTATGGCTTTATCGGGTGAATCCCAGAATGCTGTTCTATCAACACTTGGTGTCATTTTGCCTGCTCATGATATTTTCTTGGATTTGGAGCAATACATTGTGAGAATGTTTAAATTTTACGATATTTACTACGTTAGTGGCGCAGAAATTCGCTCATTTCTTCCTTATGTGACGTAGTAGCCCTTTACCATAGAGGAAAATGACTTCGTATTTTCCGCACTAATTATTACCTAATAATACCTAATCGGTTTCGTTGTAACAACATCATCTTCATAGGTCGTGTGCGAAGTACAGATGCAATGTCTTTACCTATGTGCAGGGGAGGATATGGGGTAGAGGTTCGGAGGGGGAGAGGAGATCAATGAGTGGAGGGGAGAAGATTAGGTTGGTTAACAAAGCGAGGACACTATGCAGGAAAGCATATAAACAACAGCGTAAATTAGGAGGAGAGGCTCAGATAAGGGTAGATAAGGTGAGATAGGGGGAGAGGCTCAGGAAGAAGAGGGGGCAATTTGTCCGGAATAAAATCGTGTAAAGCCTTATGACTGCATTTTTAAATGCTGAAAAAATTTCTAAATTTTCTTAAAAATCCTATTTGACACCCTTTTCACAGAAATATAAAATAGAGGGATTGAAACTTGAGGAGTGATACGGCTCTAGCAGATGTTTGGCAAACACTGAGTTATGGTTATGATTTGGAAAACTTTTTAAATGTTCAGTGATTCTTATCTTAAATTTCCAGCCAGCTTGGCCGAATTAAAAACAGTTACTTCCAGGAGATTATATCCCTTTACCATTCCCATACCTTAGCCCTTTGATTATATAGAGTGAAAGCAATTTTTTCGTCATTGTATGGTGCACATCAATTTACACCATCTCATTTATGTTTATAGGGCATTTAGATAGTGGCAGAGAGCGTTTATAATATTATTTTAACCATTGTAGTGTCATCACAAGATACAAGGAATAGGAGGTGGGAAGAAGAAAAGGAGAAAGAGGTGGAATGCTGCAGTATAAATACAGACATGGAACCTAAGGACGATGATATGGGCTTAGATGATGGATGGCAATGCTTAGAAGTTAGAAAATATTAATCAGGAAATGGAGTAAAGAGATGTAGTTACTTTTAGACTGTGTGAGGTGATATGGTGGGATATTAGGAAATATTGGAGTGAGAGGGTGATCTGTAAAGGGGGCAGTGAGAGAGAGAGGCTCTGAGTGATGGTAGCGGTCAAAGTGGAAATGGCCGACCTGACGAATGTGGTAATGGTCCAGGTGTACATGGATACTAGTAGCCATATCTTTATTAATATTAGGTCTGAAGTAGCTAGTGATTTGGTCTAGATTCTATGATTCAATTGAATCTTATTAAATCCATTGGTTTAAGATTCAGTGGAGTCCTTCCAAAAATAATCTATTGAGTTTGATTCCGATTTTGCGGGTGGCATATACCCTAAGTTATTGAATACTCGTTGATGCCATCGTACTTCCTAAGTGTAGTTATCTGGATTAACATTCATTATGTCATAAAATATGCGTAGTCGCAGAGATTTTTACTGTCATTAGTCACATTGAGTTTAATTTTAAGTCACCGCATGGTGCTTGCTCATCACCATCTTCATGACCTTCCTTGCCTACACATTCGCATGTAAAACCAATGTACTACTTTTTGTTCTTGAAAAATGAAGCTTTGAGCTGCAGCAAAATTTTCTCTAAACTATTTTTGTGGGGTGGTTTATCGCCGCAAACGTAAGGAAAAGTTTGCTGGTCCCTTACGGATTGGTGAAGGTGTAATTAGGTTCTAATACATTAAATATTTATATGGGTGAAAATAAAATTGCAAAGTTATGGAAATGGATATTCTTGTGGCCAAATGTTGAAAGGAAAGAGAGCTTGTATGCTCCTTTTCTCCAATAGGTCAATAAATTCTAATTATGACCATGAGATTGATATTAACTGGGGTCAGATTTTGAAATTTTGCTGTGCCATATTGCGCTGAATTCCGATTGCATATCCCAGGGTTATCCCTTGAAGTCCACTAATACACTTTGGTAATGCACGTAAAATTGTTCAATTTCAGCCAGAAAAACAGCAAAAGCCTACAATTTAGCAAAAAATACCTAGAAAGTTTTTGAAACACCTTATTGGAAAATAACTAAGTATGCGTAAAAATTCAGTTGTTCACTAAACTATCATTCTTTTTTCCTCATTATCATTCATTTTCCTCAGGTTCGGTTTTATTATAAAACAAATTTCTGTTCAGTTCTTTTTTTTTAAGCTAAATAAGTAATTTAAAATCAGGGTAAACCTTAGAACAGCTCATTGGTTCAAAAATTAAAAGAAAATGTAAAAACTGATTTTTATTAGTTTGGTTTTGGTAAAATTATTATTTTTGGTAATGATAAGTACCTGGGAAAAACAATTAAGAAAAGCAGGATTCAATGTACAAGATTTAACACAAATAGGAATTTGAATTCGGGATTTGGATTTTATTGGGAGTAATTATAGATTTGACCTATCACTAATTATGTTCCAACATGTTTCTCATAATATCAAATGTATAAATTTGTATGCTATGACAAATACATATACAGTCACCTTCGCACTTAGTATGATAATACCAATGTCAGATTTTTTAACATCACATCTCTTGGTTGTTAAACCTACATATAGTTATTTCATCATGTTACAAGACCCAGGTATTTTCAACCTAAAAATGTGTAGTTAACTTTGTTTTTGTCATGGTTGCCTATTATAATCGAGCAGTCTAGATAGTGGTCAATGGCAAACATTAGTCCTAGCACCCAATGGTTACTTGCTAGAAATAGATGAACTAAGTCCAGATAGATGGCATATTGTGTGTGCCTGTAATTTGCCGGCTACCTTTGCAGTTAATGACTTTCCATTTCTCCAAATTACCTACTGAATGTCAACACCACACAAATCTTCCCTAAATGCCACTCCCTGAGCTAACGCTCCTTAATCTTTCCAGCATCCTCAAAACTATCAAAGCCCTTTCTAAATCTCTGTAAAGCCCTTTCTAAATCTCTATCCACCAATTCTACTAACATTCCCTGCCATTGTCCCGGATGTAAGTCCTGTCCCCTCCCTAGTAAATTCCACACTTTTCCCCCCCCTCCTTTTTCTCTCCTTCATATATCACATTGAATGTTTTGTACTATCTCCTGTGAAATCTCTGTGAACACTTAGGTATATGATTTCCACACTTTCAGCTCCCTCCGTGTTTGAGTTTTGGCCACTGATCCTCCTGTAACCCCTCCTCCCTACGTGGCTGTCTCATTGTCCATGCCTCCTCCCTCAACCTTAGCTTCAACCTATGTTTTAGTGTTGGCATCCTTTTTTCCTTCCCCTCCGCCACCTCCCCACTAGAACTCAGAAATTTAGAACAATCAAGCATTTGGATTTTTAATGCCCTCTCCCTTAAGGAAATCAGTCGAGCCTACTGATACTGTCCTCTGCCCCTATCACTCCTCCTCCCTCCCCTTTCCTCATCTTCCTCTCCTTCCCAGCCACCTGTCTTTCAGCAGTCGCATGACTTCCCATGTCTGCCGAAGACGAGAGATGGCCAAATATTCTAATACAGTGAAACCAGTCTTAAGTGGAATCTCTCGGAACCATTATTTTTTTCCAAATAAGACAGGTTTCCACCTAACCCCGGGTCTGACATTTCAATAAAGACCTTGAAAGCCATATCACAGGTATAACATGCATCGCCTTTAAGGTTGGTTTGACTCAAATTCTACATGTCAACGAAATTATTATAAAATAATGAAACAGTATCATATTGTGGTAAGTTTTTTATTTGAACCAATTAACATAAAAACTGATGTATAAAATGTGCATATAATTTGTCATTTTTTGTTTTTCCATTTTTTCCTGTATAATACAACTCTCTATGCTGTTTATTTTAATTAAATCAGTGTTACCTTTAGTAAGACTACATTCTGCTAATTCTTTTTAAGAAACCAACATTTATTTGTAGAAATTTTTGTTTTCTTCACATATTATGGTTATATCTTCTTTGGATTCACAGGTTTAGTCTTCTTTTATGCTATCTGTCATCCACAAATATCTCAGCATCCATGTTACGGCCAATTATCTGCTGTAATTCACTTATGCCCAGTTTCACCAACGATAATCGGTGATCAAAATCATCGGTCAAGTTGATCGTAGATTTTGGCCGATCAAATCCACAATCAACCAACATGGTGGAAATATTGTCTTCACCTCAGGAAAAAATAGAAGTCATACTAAATTATTTGAAATGGTGAGAAAACCACAAGCTAGTCGAATCGAACCCGCACAATGTGTACAAAAATAATGAAGTTTTATATCTTATATTATCCTGCAATTGATTCCAACTCACTTTGGGATTGGAGACTGGTCACTTATACCGAGCAATAGAAATTTTACGATATCACCACTGAACTAGCATTTAATATTATTGATGCATTGTGCAGTGAGAATTTTACAGGTAAATTGTACTACGTTCTCGCAAGATTGCTTAAATTTAGCGGGTTCTCAACATGAGAATCACGAAAATCGCAACCTTCGCAAAGGAGTTGTGACCGCAGCTGTCAAGATAGTGGCTTTTTGTGGAAGAGTTTTTCACTTGTTGGTGGCTTTTATCACATTATTATAGTTGCATACGAGCGGAGAAGTAATCTATGATACGATATTGATGTTTCTCTTGCAGTTATTGATATACACGTCAAGAATAATAAGTGAGTCCCTAAAAAGGTATTAGCTGACAACCTCGATTGAATGTTTTGTAGTTACTTTTTTGCTATCTGTGCGTGTACCAAGACTTATGAAACGTAGTTTCTAGATTTATAAATGGTTTACCGATTTAATTACTGTGTATTAGGTTCAGCTTAGGAGTGAATTACTGAACCTTAATGATGAGCCTTCGTCCAGTGGAGCTTTTGCATACAGTTCATGTTATTTTTTGCACCTTTAATGTATCTGACATGTGGACAACTGTTTCTATTTCCTCCTATACATTTTTTTTTAGATTTACGGGATGAAGTTTTTCTCCATTTGAACGAGAGTCTGAAATGAAAATGTTGACTTAGTTGTTGCAAGTGTTAAATGATCTATCCTAATTCTACCTAGCGATTGCTACCGATATTTGTGTGTGTACATTTTATTAGCGAAACACAATCCTGATTCATATTGCAAAACAGTACTAGGGATTTAATTTCAAGTTTCTTCACCTTCATTTTTAACACAGAAACACTGTACAACAACATTTATAAATTTGTGTAAATTTCTCAGGTTTGCCACCGGGTAAGATATTTATAGGCAGCCGACGTTTCGGGTTCCGACTCGTTACCCATTCTCAAGGCTACTGATGTGAGCTTGAAAAGACCGTTTAATTTGGCGCTAGGCGGGGCGGGATTGGTTGAGCCCCGATTGTTGTGGTGGAGGACCGTTGACCAGCGGGGACTTAGGCCCGAAACGTCGGCTGCCTACCCGGTGGCGAGCCCGAGAAATTTACACAAATTTAATTCGCCGGGAAAGCATAAAATCGTACATAACATCTATAAAGGTCGAATATAAGGTAGAGACCTCCTTGGATATTTTTAATGTAAATTTTCGAAATGAACGGCTGAATGGTTATGTGAAGAGTAAGTGGAGAGGTTATCTTGGATACGATGTTAACGTTTCTCTTGAAGATATTGATAAACACGCCATGAATGATTAGTGAAGCTGAAAATGATTGTGATACAATGTATATTGATAGACACTTTAGTATTTAGCTTTAGGAATTGATTGATGCCAAAATGTAGTTCATCCTTCAAAACAACCAATTATAATACCCAAATATGTTTGCTCAATTGCTCAAGATGACTGCAAAAGAAATGAGATATTGGTAGTAAACCAGGTCAAGTTTTGAATGAGAGCAATAAATGACTGTTTAGATATTCAAGCATTGACTAGCTGCAGAAATGTTCATAATACCGAGTAGTAGGTAGAGTTTCTGTGAAAGCACTGATTTTCTTTTTATATTACAAAAATGCTACAATAGAATACAAAGAGTCATTAGCTAATATTATGTTAATATAACATATAGTAATATATAATCATGTGTGCCGTTCATGTGCATAAGGTGTTATGCCATATTATTAAGCCACCAAGTGTGTCTGTCAATTCTATGTTGGTGGGATAAATTTTCTTAATTATATAATACCCCTGGTTCAATATGTATGTTGCTACTTGTTTGGCATTTATTGGCATATGACATTTGGTCGCATTATACTAATAACTATTCTGTTGCAGTTATTTGATGTTTCTCTCCTTGCACACTTTGTGGCTATTAAATTAAGGTATCTTCCATCTGTATCAAGAAATATGGAAGATGTATATCGATATATGGCCTCCTGTATTTTGCTATGAAAGAAATATTTTCACTGAATTCAGTATTCCGAACAGTTATGTAAGAATTTCATTTAATGTATACTTTAGAACATGTCTATTCTGTTTTATTTAGTAACTACCTTCTCATATCATAGGCGATGACATTATGTCCCTAGGTTTGAGAATAGTTAGCATTTTTTAAAACTTCATACAACCATTATCATTGCTATGCCCGAGCTCTTTTGGAACAAACTTAATACCTAATAGTTTCCTCGTATTGGAAATGAACAGGCCATGGTGTTTATTAATTTTCAAATAAATAACAGACTGCCTTGCTAGTTAGTGAGCGTAAGTTATTTAAAGGCTGCTTTACTGCTATTTTTAGCATAGGTATGCGTTGTGCAGGTACTAATGGAACTGTTTTTCAAAGGTTCCTTGTTATCATAAGTTATTCTTGGATTGAGATAACTTTTTGATTACAAAGTAGTGTAGAACGAGAAAATGGAGTATAATTATTGAGTGCGAATTTCCACAGAGAAAAAATCATCCGCCTTGACCGGTCAAGGCGGATGATTTTTTCTCTGTGGAAATTCGCACATTTGTGCATTGCGGGTGACTCAGTAAAAGTGAAACTCCGTGGCTAGTCCCGGATAGCTTAAAATCTGATAATTATTGAGACTGAAAAATCAATTTTTATTGAACCAGAGCTGTTCAATATTGTAGAATGGAGATAACTGTGGTTTTTTATGCACAAGCTTGATACTCATCTGTGTAGGTCTCTTTTTGGAGATCGTGCTCTCCCATATGCCAGTAGGCATTGCTTGGTTTTAGTAAGTCTCTGCAAGTAGGAAAAATCAAATCTTATCCCAATACTTATATCACTAGAATCATTATTTAGTTTTATACCTCAACATTTGAAGAGGATATTTGCATTTAACAAAATGCTTTTTTTATATGGACATCAAAGCAGTAGTATGCATTCTTCTTTACGGCTGGTGTGTTTTCTTTTAAGTCAATGAAATCTCATTTTGCTTGTCTTGTAACTGGGCTAGCACTAAATCCAGCAAAATAAGTAATTGGCCATTGGTATCTTTGCTAGCTGTTGTAGTTTAATAAACTTAGTTAGGATGTGAGCATAAAAATTTAATTTTCTACATATTGCTGACAGAAAATATAGAAAATAATTGTAGTTTAGTATGTATTATCTCAATAAATGTAACATATAAGAGTCCTCTGGTGACTTACTCCTATTAAATCAAATATTATAAGGTGTCCAGATTTAATCATATCATATGCTCTGCATGTCAATATCATGAAAATAACTACATATGCATATAGGTTGGTGGAATTTATCCTAGTGCAACCTATAGGTAATCATAATGACTGGTTTTATATATGTAATACTGGTTGCAATCAGAATGATCTTTTCTATCATATCATGGTCAGTTGCTGTTCTAACTAAGCTAGAAATATTATGAAGGCCTCAGGTAAAGTCCTTGATGTGAGTTATGTATTGAGGTATTTTAACATAGGAGCTAAATTGAATGGCTCAGACTGATTAATAAAGTTATATATTATTTGAAGTTAAAATACTTTTTATTGGTGAATTAAACTGACCCAACAAAGCATCTGCACGACAATCAAGAGAATTTCTAAGTCTATAGTAATTATGTCCAAGGATATAGAAAAATTTCTTGCTAGATGAATTGACCTTTACAATATGAAAGAAGATTATTTTTAAATTGCTGGATTTTCTGGGGTAGTTGGAGCTGTAGACTATGCTGACACACTAACCATCTCCACAGGATGGTACAAGAGGCAGAATTGACTAGTAATAGAAAATACTGTTTTTATAATGATTTTAGCCTGAGGCTGAACAATTTGGTGGTCAGATGACCAGACTCTACATGTGACAGTGCATGATTAAATTCAATGCTTTCAGCAAACACAGATATTGAAAACAGGGAGACTAGCGATGAATTTTTTTGGGTGCTCTAAGTTTTCGTTGCCCACTCCCTGGTTGAACCTTGCTATGGGAAGGGTAAGTCATTACAACATTTCTCACATCTAAATTACTCATATAATGGAGTGCTGTATTGGGGTAGTTAAGAGGTGTTCATGACCATGCTAACCACCATGGGTCAAAATAGATTATGTTCTGGTTTTCATCATACCTCTGGAATTTTAAATAATATAGTAAAACTTTAATGATGTAGAATGTCTAGAGTTTTTTTTGTGAATGCTTGACACTTTAATGAAGTTAGTTGTCAATTGGCTAATTGGAATGGAAGAGCCACCTGGGCTTCAGAAGAGAATTCCTTATTTAATGGTTCATTTACACCAGTTTTATGCATGACTGTAAAGAAAATTAGTAAAATACTTATTGTAAAAAAGCATAGTTCATTATTAAGAGCTATTTCCATTTTTTTGACGCCGATCAACTGATCGTCGATTAACGTGAAATGTGAAACCGGGCATTAGATCGTCAATTGGTTCTGAAAATAGGAAAGGTCCTGTCTATATGCATATTCCTTTAAGTGTGTATATATGCATTTACGTTTGTGATATGATTGAATAGAAATTTCTTTTCTTACCTGCCTTAAGGACCAGTTGCTGCAGAAATCCAGCTTTAGCAAAATATTTTTTAACAGTTGATGTTTTAATATCTTTCACTGCCGTATTAATCCAATTTATGACATCCAGCACTGATAGTTTTTTGTTCACCTTCCAAATGGTATTCACAGAATCTGCAGCCGCTAATAACGATAGCATTGTGTTCTTTTTATATTGTGTCTTCAGCAATCTAATTACCCCCTGATCCATCGGCTGAGTGATACAAGTTGTGTTTGCTGGAAACCAGGCTAGCTTCACATTCGCGAGGCCAATTTCAGGGTGACATGTTGCATTATCGAGGAAAAGTATGACTTTCCGATCTTTCCTCTTCATTTTGGCATTGAAGATTTTCAGCCACTCTTCCATGATCGAAGCCGTGTTCCATGCTTTTTTATCATATCTCCATGTTACCGGCAGATTCTCAATGTCAACATATTTGAAACATCGTGGTCGAGCTGATTTCCCGATTCCCAGGAGGCTTTGGGAACTCCCCTGCCATATTTCCACTGATGAAAATGGACAAATGCTCCTCTGTACGAGTGCTTCCCTTCTACAGAATAAAGAATGTCCATAAATGTAAAATAATTATTTCCAATAATGCACTAATTTCAAGAAACAGAACTTGAAAATGCATTAAAACCCTTGCAGTGTTCTTCTTTCATGCACAATGTTTTAGATGGCAGTGCCATAAAAAACATTACGGTTTCATCCCCGTTGAAGATATCACATACTTGATAGTCTTTAATTTTTTCTTGAACCATACCGCTCTAGTCCTGGACAGTTTCCATATTCACATCGTTTGACTCCCCAACAACACTGCTCCAAACAATATCATGTCTTACTCTGAAACTCTCCTGCCAACCATTCGAGGCCTTAAAATCTAGTTTTCCTAAAGAAACTGAGAACTCCTTCGCCTTTTCTTGTACCATGGGACCTGACAATGGAATATTCCTCGATCCAGTTTGCACAATCCATTCCCTAACTAACTTGTGAAATTCTTCATATTCTTTGAGAGGAGTTTTCCTCTTTGAATGTGAACTTGGGCCTAAACTAATAGACGGATACAGCCATTATTTAATGATGTGCTGGTTTGCAAACTGTAGTTGTTTAGGATATGAAGAAATACATTTCTTAGGACCTACCTCTTTCAAACCCTTACTTTATTTCGTCCTTCTTCATTGCTTCGTAAACTTGTCTTTCCTCACTTAAATCTCTCTTGTATCTGCTTTGCTTTTCTTGTTTCAAGCACTCGATCAATTACAGTATATTTTTCTACATTAATACGTTGTGTGGCATGGAGGAAATCAATCAGCAGTTGCTCTAAGGTCCTTAGTGTTCTCTGGTGTGGTCTCACCCTGTCAGCAGCACGAAGGGAAATGATTCTATTTAAAATAATAAGGGAAACGTGGAAGAGTTTTGGTGAAGGTCGATGCCACATTGTCCTGAGTCCCTCCGGTGACGTGATGTCAGTGAATAATGAGTTGGACCATAGTGTGCTAACGACAACTTTGACTGGTTCCATTCTTAGGATTGATTTCTTAGGAAAGGGCTTAGAAAAATATTTTAGGATTTTATCTCCTTATGATAAAAATTGTGCATGGAATTTATTTTGTAATTCTGCTTAACCCAGGTTCACGTGCCCAGGAATGGATTCCGTTTCAGCATTTTACAGTTTCCGTATAACACAGGATACCAATGCATGTAAAGTCCTACTACGATCGCAGGGGCCAACTTTTTTTCCAGATAAGGCCAGGTTTTTGTTTATCTCAGGTTCTTCTTAAGGCAGGTTTTGATGGCAGATTTTAATGCATATTTTGTGATTTTTTCCTGGACATAAAAATATACGGGTCATTCCACCTCAATTCCACCAGTGAATGTCCCTTCGGGTCTCAGATTTAGCTCAAACTTGGTGTGATGGTGTATGAGTCACATGTGACCTCAAACAGTAATCTGAAACCATTTTGAGGTAAAATAATTTTTTTCGTGATTTGTGCATATTTGAATTTATCACATTTTTTTCTAAAAATCCATGTCCTGAATCATGTTTGTACGTATTTCTTGACTTCTATTCATTGTAGAGATAGGATATGTACCTCATTTAAGAGCTTGTCTTTTACAAAGATAGTGATAATATTTAAAATTGATTTCAATAAATTTCCTCATTTGTATAATTTTAAAGTTTAAAGTTGATTAACTTTTCTCTAATGCCCCATTTCAGAATCTGCCAAAACTTTTTTTCATAATCTTTACATACCTATGCAGTTCACCCATACCCACACGCTGGTCATGAACAGGCTTATAAAATGTTTTGAACATATGAATTTTTATCAACTCAGCCTTCATGGGCTCAGCCCTGGAGGGTTATTAAGGAACCTGAAGTGTTAAGTAACAACTGCATTAAATAGTGACTCTCCTCAGCTGAAAATATATACCCCAGTGATTATGGAACTCAGGATACAAATGTTGAATGAGGTTGTTTATCAAAATAAGGATGGTTTATGACAAATTCTTTGTTCATGTCCTCACAAATCCCTCTGAATTTTGATCAACTCATGAATTTCTCATTGTTCCTATTCAGAATAGTGTACCAATGAATAAAATGTCATTATCACAAAGAGTAAATGAGACTAGAAAAGTGATTATCTCTTAGCAATGGTCATTGTGGTCGTAAAAAAACCACAACTTTAGTCTAATGAAGGCGATGAATATGTGACTTCAGTCACCTGACTGCATCACTTAAAAACAATTTTAATACCTAAAAAATGTTTGGCATATCATGGAATTTGGACAGGTTTATTAAATTGCAGATTATTTTGGAAAATGACGCATTTGTGTAGCAGGACAGAATTGGAGGTTTGCACTGGAAGCACGATCCAGCAACAGTTGACCCCTTCAATTGCTATTAACTCCCACATATCAAGTATGATGAAATTCTCTCCGACTATGTCATCATATCAGATAGTGTAAGTATGCCACCTCAATAGAGCATTTCTTTGAATTCCAATGCTTAAGAATGCTGTATACTACTGAGATGGATTTGTTGTTTATTATCAAAGAAAAACTATTTCCTGAACTTATCTCCTCATCTAAAACATTTAAACATCCCAGGAAAATGACACTTTTTTGCCACCTCGCAAGGAGAAGATCAATGTAATGGATAGACGTTGAAAATGTTTGCTATGAGAGCTAGCCTTCATCTGCCATGCGAGTATCAAATCGAAACACCTGGATAAGTGTTTGATTGGGGTAAAGAGCACACTTAAGGAATAGATTTAGGCTCTGCAAGGAAAGAGGAAGTGGAATTAATGCTTAAGTACTTGCAAAAAGGATTTGTCAAGCAGCTTGCATAGCAAGCATAAGTGATAATGCCATAGTACCAGAGGCTAATGGAGTGTCATTGTCCCAGAGAATGTAATTTCCCAATTATGGAGCAAATCTAAAGCGCTATCAGCAAAAGAGTAATACTGGGTCTTCAAAAGTGAATTTTCCCGCGGAAATTACCTATACTTGGTAGTAAATCAAGCATTTGAAGCCAAATTTAATAATAAAGACACCACCCTCCACTGCCAAAATTTAAAGTATGGGCTATAATATATTCAACTAAGAGAACTGAAGCTAAGGACTGAACTGAAAAACAAGTGGAACTGACTAAAGTTTTTATGTAGAATGTCATTGTAATGATTATTACATCGCATTACATTCTAAATTACCCTGATATTGACATTGTGTGTTGATACCATGGTTTGTAATCCAAGATGAATGTGGAATGTACAAAGTGAGAATTTTTTTCATTCTCAAAGTTTTGGAGTCGCTCATTATATACAATGTCAGTCATAGACTTACCAATGCCTCTTTGCAATTTGCATGAATGAATTTTCTTTAGCTTAAACCATGTATGAAGATGGACAATTATTTTTCCAAGAATACACTTGCACTCGAGGGTCACCTAATGGCCACACCACTCTTTTAAAGGCTTCCCTTCTTACCCCTACCTAACAATTTATGTTGCCTAGTGCTGTTATTCTCATCATATAATTAAAATGTGTAATGGAGACTCTTTAGGGCTCCTTGATTTTCGCAAACACGAATTATTATGTATGATTTTTTTCACGATTTAGAAAGGTTATTAGAAGGGCTCCTTGATATTCCCGAATGTGTTTTTCACTAATTTATTTAAATCGGTAGCTAGGCCAAATTTGATTGCAGATATCAACAGCTACTATTTTAAACAGCTTACCAGTGTGGATATATATAAACAGGACAGCAAAGGTACCAGTTGGTATTCAACGGGGGATAAAAGAAAGACAGGGCATATAGTTTGTAGGTTCGAGTCGCTCATGAGGTGTAGTTTTTTTCTAGGCAAATCAGCTATAATTTTAGTTTTACTTTTTAATCAGCAGATGAAAACCGCATTATATTATGCTTACTGAGTTTCGACATTCTTTTGCAGTAACATATAGAAATTAAACTACAGGCCATTTGCATTCCAGAGGTTAGTCGCATTAATATAACATCGTGGCATTCTCCTGTTTTACTCAGCTATAATTTTAGTTTTATTTTTTTATTCAGCAGATGAAAACCGCATTACATTATGGTTACCGAGTTTCGACATTCTTTTGCAGTAACATATGGAAACTAAACTACAGGCCATTTGCATTTCAGAGGCTTTCCGCATAAATATAACATCGTTTCTCCTGTTTTAGATGGGTCCAACTTAATTGGTTCACTTGAAATGAATTTTGCCAATTTTGGGCAAAAATATCCGTGAAAATATGGTAATCAGCAACATTTCAGTATACGGCCTAGATTTCCACTATAATACCTATCTCTAGATATAAAACCCAGCCGCCATTTTAAAGGTCCCATTTCCCTTCTAAAGCTAATGCTTATTCCACGGTTACCGAGGAAATATCCTAATGTTGACAGAAGTAAAATTCATGATTTTGGCATGAAAAAGGCGATTTCTAGGGAAATTTTATTCGTATAAGAAAATTGAATGTAAGAATAAGAAACTGAAATTTTTTATCCATCTAATGGCGAAAACTATAGCTTTCTATCTTTAGTAGAACTAATTAAAATATGCCAAAAGAGAAACCTCTGCACTTGAACCAAAATGTTTAGACTTGAGTTTTTCAAACACAAAAGACACCAGACGGCCCAATACGATACCCTTGGGGCCCAGGGGCCTTCCTTATAGTCCCAATTTCCTTAACATAAACTTCACTGATCCCATGAGTGAAAATTTTGCTAAAATCTGTTCGCTCGTTCAATACTTATGAGGCTTTTAAGAAAGCATTCTTTTGGAACCTTGGGCCCTCTTGAGGCCCCAGCGTTGATTGGTGTACATTCAGTGTAGGTATATTTTACGTGTTTCTATTACAGGCAAGATTTATCTTCCAGGGCCAATTTTTGGTGATAAAAGGGCCCACTTGAGGGCCTTTTAGGGCCCCAAGGCCCTCGTTCTATAGCCTATGTGTGAACCAGATATATCAAGTATCTTCCTGCCAAATTTTGTTTTAATCGATTCAGCGGTTAATGAGTGATTGAGTAACAGACAGTCAGACTGACACCACTAGATTTATATATATTACTGAGTTGAAAGAAATGGCAGCATTCCTTTTCAAACACTGCAAACCCATAATTGACATGGTTCTTGTTCTGGAGGGAAACTCTTACTCCATCAAGTACATGGGCATTTACAGGATCACCACTGATCTTTGCAAGCCATCAGCAGTATGGTACGTGGCCACCAAACATTGGAATCAATATCAAAAATCAATACTGCTGGGATAAGGTTCCATTTTCTGGAGAAAATCAAACCCGTTTCACTTCATTGTCACTCTAGGCTGTGCAAGCTTATGAATGAAGATCAAGGAAAAGCATTTATGGTCAGCATGAGCACTTTGTTTGACACGAGAAATGTTGTGTCCAACAAACTTGATAAAACCTTCGGTACAGTTGCTGCTTAAGTGCCAATTTTGTCGCATGTTCCCCTGAAGGAGCCGTGCGAGGGATATGGGGCATTCCAGGCCCAAGTATCTAAGCTGCTGGAAGGAGGGTCTCATCAGATTGATACCGCTGCTGTTCTTCTAGGGTTGAAGGGAAGTCATTCAAAGTTTGTCGAAGCCAGTGTGCAAGCTCTGTGGATACCTGCTTCAAATGTGGACTGTGAATGAGCCTTTTCACAATATGGAAATGTTTACACCGATCTACGGACATCTATGAAGCCAGAAAACTTGGAAATCATCTTGGGAGCATGGTTTAATCAGTTGCTAGAGTAACATTCTATTGAGTTGCATGTATGCTACATTGGTTGTTAAATTTGAACGTACAGTTGCTTATTTATTTTTGAGTTTTTTTATTTTTATTATTTATGATACTATTCGCATTTATTGCTCACATTAATAATCACGTTTGGATCATTAAAATTCTCTTTTTTTACTTGATAAAAGTTGTTTTATTTAATGATTTTTTTACAGCTTTTATCACTAAATGGGTCTTTGACTGACTTCATATACTGACTTTTGGTCCTTTTTTATCCCACCAAGTGAAGTTTTTATTCACCACTATCTAGGGGCCCTAAGAATCTTATCTGACCTTATTTAGAAATTAAGAACATTGTAAAATGAACATAAACCTTGTCTGGCCTTATTTAGTAAGTAAGAACGTCAGTTCTAAATAAGCCCATACAAGGTTTATGTTCATTTTACAACAAAGATATGAGGACATTTATTTATTTTTACAATGTCAACTTCATATCATTAATCTCACCTTTATCTTCTGTAAGTTTTATTCTCTCTCACCTTAATTGCCCTACCACTTGTCATATGTCCAAGAGGTACCATTAAAGCCATCTCAGGGTGATGGGCATATTCTTGTACCAAATATCTGTGCAGTAAAAGTAACCAGCATTCAATGTCTTCTGGTGATGCTTGCTTCATCAACTATACTGGATTTAGCATGTCCAGCTGTGTTCACATTTCTTAGCTGCTCTTTTCATTATCAAATAATTTTTCAATGTTTGAGTTTAGTATAGATATTCACTCTTATTTTTTCCTTTTTTCATTGTTGAATCAGTTTGGTACTCACCTCTTCCCCTTTTTGAAATGTTTTAAGTATCATATTTCACAAAAAAATTTATCTTTTTGTAATTGGTATTGGTGCCAATTTCTAAAGGATTTTTGAGTTAGGTGGATTGTTGAACTTTTTTCTGATTTAGCATAAGTGGTGGACAGATTTTTTTAAAATTTCTATCTATCATAAAAAGGTTGTTCTCTACACGAAGATCACTGAAATTATTTACTCTGCTGTATCAAAGGGTCAAGATGCAGTCATGGAACCAGTGGGGAGGTGCTAGTGGTGCTGGGGTCTATAACTATCAAAGCACCACTGCTCCTGCTGCATCTACGGGGACACCGACGGCTCCTAGCTCAGAAATGCAGAACTACAATTCAGGCTACCAGTACTACAGTACACCTGGATCTTCTGATACTTCCCAAGTGGTATTTAAATTGGAAATATTGAAAACCTAACATATCATTTGAATTAATAATGTGGAAAGATGCAAGTGATGGTTGACATACTGGGATCTCAGTATTATTGTTGCCTGTGGTTTTTAATGCTAAAGAAAATGTTTAGTTTACGTTTAGTAGTGCTGTGTTGTCATAGAATTCTTCTCCTTGCAATCCTCAGTTGGAATTACATATGAAGTCATCATATAAGACTTCATGATTGGGATGATGAGTGGTGTAATAACGATCGGAAGATTCTAGCAAATCTTTCTGAATGGATTTGGGATTCGATTATATACTTCTAAAAGTGATGCAAACCCTGACTGCACAGAAGGCATATGTGCTGCATCATGGTGAAATGTAATGCTGTTAAATCTCACATCAGAATTTCAGCATTTTGGTTTCGTTTTGCAACAAATTTTTTTATTATTTGAGTGAAAATTCATTGTCATGAGTATGTATCTAAGTGGAGATTTTATGGTTATTAAACAGAAACAAACTTAAATTGAGGTGTGGGGTGCATCCACACACAGTGCCCTTCTTCTACCAATACGTCACTCTCAAAGAGCCTCTTGGCAACTGTTAACCATTGTGCCCTTTCCCTTCTATGCTATACTGAATGGATGAACATTTTTCTTTTTGTGTTTATAAGACTAAGTGTATAACTACGGAAACACATACTTTTATGTGGAACGACTGGTCACTTTTTCTGCTGCAGATGTTGAAAATTTTGCTGCTAACTGTTTCTGTTGCTCTGTCAGGCTGTGGTTTTGCATTGAAAATGTTATATCATGCATTTTAAGTAGAGTGATGCATCATGTCTTTAAAAAATGAGCAAATTAAAATTCCAATGAGGCACTGGAATAGATGTTTATGCCACTAATTGCTTGTGGAAAAGGGAACTCATTGTCTCCATATCACATCATGACACTTGAAACCTAGTCTTGATATTTATTGGAATTACAGTTTTTAACGTCTTCATACCCTTTGGTGCAAAATTCAGGGGTATTTAAGTCACCCTAATATTTAATTATTTTTAAATATTATAAGTAGTGATGTGGTGAGAATTCAAGGATTTGATCGAACCTTTCATAAAAATAGAATAACAGGGTGGCGATTGTCACAGAAAACCTGGAATTGTGAGGGAATTTTGAATTTCTGGAAAAGTCAGGGAATTCTCGTAACAGTCAGGGAGAAACTGGAATAGGAATCCTCGTTATTTTTCTACCATAACGTGTAACGGCCAGTCTTACCCACCCTTTTTTTTTCAATATGGCGGCACCAAATACATCGCCGAGCTGTAGCTCCTGCCTAAAATTTCTCTCCCTCAGCGAAAAATTTATTTCCTGTGGTTTTTGTACGACAGTAATTCACTTGAAGTGTTCTGGAATGAGTGAAATTCATTTGAAAGCTTTATGTGAAGCCGATTATCTGTTTTGGAAGTGTTCTCTTTGCCGTATAAACAAATGCTCAATCACCAATATGGCTCACGATACAGAACTTCTCAAGACTGAGATAGCGAATTTCAAGGTGAATTACATCGCTAACAACATGAAGTCAAAATAAAGTGTATCGTTTGCTGAAATGAAATCTTCTTGCGCGACTATAAAA
Organism: Ceriagrion tenellum; assembly: GCA_963169105.1. NCBI lineage: Eukaryota > Metazoa > Arthropoda > Insecta > Odonata > Coenagrionidae > Ceriagrion > Ceriagrion tenellum. Next base: position 22,203,174 of record OY720633.1, read on the forward strand.
AGTGTTGCATCATCTCCTGATGAAGCTGAAGGTGTTAGTTCTCACGTGAATATGAAAACTGCTGCACCATCGCCTGACGAAGTCCAAGTCGTAAGTACTCGTGCAATCGTGAAAAGTGTTACTTCATCGCCTGATGAAGGCGTAAACCTTGAAAGTTCTCTTTCCTATGAGAACCGAAAAAGTGCTGATGTGGATAATGATGGCTACAAGACGGTGCGTAATAGGAGTCGCGAAAAGAAAAAGAAAATTAAAAGTAACGGTGTGTTTGGCTGTAGCAAGCAGTCAGACAACTTTAACTTCTCCGGTGTTCCACGTCTTGCTTTAGTGTATGTTGGACGTGATCAGCGGGATACAGCGACCGAGGACATAACAAAATACCTATGTGGGAAATTTCCCCAAGGTGATTTCGTGTGTGAGGACATTAACATTGGTGAACACCATCGTTCATTCAAGATTAATGCGCCTTGGAATCTTCGCGATGAACTTTTAAAAAGTGACAATTGGCCCTCTGACGTTTATGTGGGTCGATTTTTCCCTCCTAAAAGACTTAATTTCACCAAAGTGGATCTTGGTAGCCCTAATGACACAAGTGTTAGTGCTACATTGGTCGAGGACGCTTCCTCGTTTTCTAGTGCTCCAACCGCTGGTATGTCTACTATGCCGGTAACTCGTCAACAAACTGGAGCTCAGAAGTCTAAATTAACAAGCACTAGCCACCTTTGACTAGCACCTATAAGCCATAGCTCTAGCAACAAAAACATTGATGTTTTTGTGTTCAATGTGCAGTGTATTAGGAACAAAATCTGTCAAATTGAGCATTTGCTTGAATCTAGAAAGTATGATATCTTGTGTCTAACTGTGCATTGGCTACACGAGAATGAAACTGACTTCTATCAACTACAAGGTTTCAATCTTAGTTCCATTTACTGCCGACAGTCAACTAAAAATGGTGGTGCTTGCCTATTTGTATCAAACAACCTAGTATGTAAGCCCTTTGATTTAAATCAATTTTGCATTGATATGCACTTTGAAATAGCTGCCATACACCTCAAGGGTATCAGATTGATTGTTGCCTCTATCTATCGTTCTCCTAAGGGAGATTTTGATCTGTTCTGTGAACAACTTGTGAAGGTCTTAATTTATTTTCAGAATTTTCACACTAATATTGTGATAGGTACTGATCTAAATGTTAATATGGGCTGTCCATCAAGGAATAATGCCCAAATAGGCATCCTTTTAAGGGCCTATGATCTATACTGTGCTAACTCCGAACCCACCAGGTTGAGTGCCTGTCTTGACAATGTAATAACCAATATTGACAAGTCTGCCCATACCCTTGGAGTCTTTGACCCAATGCTCTCCGATCATTTAGCGATTTCCTTTACATGGCACACCAAGCTGGGTGCCGGTAATAATATAAAAACTCCCAAAACCATGTATGTTAGACAAATGAATTTTCATCATACTTATGAGTTTATAAACTTGTTAAGTAATTCCGACTGGGATACCTTGCTCCCTGATACTGATGGCCAGGGAAAATTTGCAGCCTTTATTAGCCATTTCTTACTATTGTTTGAGCATGCTTTCCCAATGAAGCTAATTCAGCTGAAACATGAGTCCCATCAACGGGCAAAATGGTTCAACACAGATCTCGACAACATGAGAAGGAATTTGCTAAGTTTACATAAACAGTTCAAGTTAAGCGGTTGTGAGGAGCTTAAAAAGGTCTATAACATTCAAAAGAAGCAATACCATACAGAGTTAAGATTGGCCAAATGCTATGCCAATGATAATTACATAAATAGTGCTCCCAACAAATGTAAATCAGCTTGGTCTGTTATTAAAAATGAAATAGGATTAAGTAGTAAATCCAGTGACATACCAATTGACTCAGAAACTTTTAATAATGTCTTTATTTGTTCAAAAGAAAACATTATAGCTGATATCAATAGTGTTCATAAATCACCACCCAACACGGCCAGTGATTTATTACAAAATACTCCCTCCACGAATTCTGTATTTAAATGGAAGGAAGTTTCTCAGGTAGATATTGTTAAAATAGTCAGAAAATTTAAAAACTCTAACTGTACTGATGTATATGGGCTCTCAAATAATTTAATCAAATCAGTTATTAACTGGGTAGCATACCCTCTCGCTAATGTTGTTAACTCTTGCCTTCAGTCTGGTTATTTTCCTGATCATCTAAAGTATTCTAAAGTTATTCCTATCCACAAACGTGGTGATATTAATCTTCCGAATAACTACCACTTCGCATATAGACCTGGTCACGTCACACAAAGGAGACATCGAACTCGTCGCACAAAGAAATCACAGAGATATGCAGAAAAAATAGAGATAAGAAAGAGACAACAAGGCAAGGTGAGCGAATTTTGGCAGATATCCCGGGTTCGCATCCCGGTCAAATAATAATCCCGGTGAAATAATCAAATTATTATTCTCCCCATCTCTATTATTTCTCCACTTGCCAAAATTTTTGAAACAATTGTATTTGCTCAGGTTCTGGATCACTTTGAAACTTTAAATCTTTTTACACCAACACAGTTTGGATTTAGACCTCATAAGTCTACTACTCAAGCTGTTGATTATGTTATAAAGTACATAATTAAGGCTTTTGAAGAGAAACAGCACCTGGCACTTACATTGTGTGACCTCTCATCAGCTTTCGACTGTGTTGATCACACCATTCTTGTGAATAAGTTTAAATATTATGGATTTAAAGATGTTGAACTAAAATTTATGCTCTCCTATTTGTCTGATCGTAGGCAGTCAGTTTATGTGAATGGTAAACTGTCAAAACCTTTAAATGTTAAATATGGTGTACCCCAGGGCTCAGTGCTTGGACCCCTCCTGTTCCTGGTCATGATCAATGACCTGTGCCCAAATATGACTACTAACTGTGTGCTCTACGCTGATGAAACTACATTCCTACATAACTCCTCTAATCACTCTGATGCCATGAACAGACTTCCAGCCATCATCGAAAAGGCAAATGAACGGTTTTCCGCCAACAATCTTTTCTTGAATCCTGATAAAACCCAGTTTCTTCTATGCTCTCTAAAATCAGCTGTCAAAGAAACTACCTCTCTGAAATTGCTGGGATTTCACTTAGATTCCAAATTAACCTGGAATGCTCATGTTCTACACGTCAGTAAGAAACTGGCATGAGCCTTATTCCTGCTCAGGAAGTTGAAGCTATATGTAAGTAAGGACTATTTACTCAATGCCTATTATGCTTTTTTTCATTCCCATATTACGTATGGTATAAGACTGTGGGGACATGCTTCTGACACTAAATCTATACTAATACTACAAAAAAAGGCTGTACGAATTTTAGTCAACGCATGTTCCCTAGAACTGCAAACCTCTCTTCAAAAATCTTCAAATCATGACAGTTTACAAACTGTACAAGTTATGCGATTCCAGCAATGGTTATATTCATAACTATAAAATTTATGTTGGGAAAGATAAAGTAAACAATATTCCTTTAAGTACGAAGGTTGTATTGGATTTGATGGCCGAGTCTAATCTTCTAAACAAGGGATACTCATTGTATATTGATAATTGGTATAGTTCACCAGATTTGTTTCACAAGTTACACAACTTAGGAACTACTGTCGGCACAGAAATTATGTGCACTCGAGTTTGGGTACAAATAAAAAGTTAACAAAAAGACTTAAAGAGAAACTAATGACACCATCATTTTTCTCATTCATTTCTACGTTATATAATAGTAAATTTTTTTTTGATTAATTTTTATATTTTTTACTACAGTTATAACGTAAAAAGTACCAGTTATTTACGGCGTGCGGGAAAAGCTCCGACTTTGATACTTTGTAACTCAAACACAAGATCTTCAATGTCAACTATATTTATGTAAACGGAGGATAGATATGTTTGCTATAGATTGTGCGAGTTGGAGCTATGTATGTATCATAGAAATAAAGTTATTATTAAATTTTTAAAGTTATTTCATTTCAAAACTGGGGCATCGTAAGATTTCGTTCTTGGTCTCGTTGCAATTGGCATGCCTTGAACGTTTCCAATATGTTATTGTTCAACACATTGATATGCGCGTTTAATTTAAATCGAGTGATATTTATAATGGACGAAGTGAGAGGTCCCGTTAGGCGAAACGCTTAGCCGAATCGGTGCTGTGTTGCCGCGTACACCCGCTCGGGTGTACACCCCGACTGCACTTCGAAAGGAGTCTGAGAGAGCATGAGAGGTCGATGAGGGGTGAAAGAGAAGAAACGGAAGATAAGGACTTTTCTTCTTCCCTTTCACCCCTCCCTAACATCTCATGCCTCTATTGTCCCTCTGAAGGTCACTCACCCAATAGGGGGTCCGGCACAATTCCTGGCTAATCCTCCCTCCCCAACCAGCTTCCTGGCCTGGCCTTGGCTCCATCCATTCCACTAGTTCCCAACCCCCTTTCCAATTTGATAGTGCAATGGGCGAAATGTGTCCCTCTTCCCCTCAAGTAGCGGCAGCTTAGTGTTACCACTAGCAATCGGCAGGGCTATCACTCGAGTCTGAATCGATGAAGTGTTATCAGTGCTTTGTAATGACCTGGTGAAACTCTCTGCCCGGGCTTGTGGGAATGACTATGCCGCATGTGAAGTTTCAGCATCATGTTTCCATCGTTGAAAAAGTATCTTCGTGAATACTGAAATTCAGGCCTCCCTACACATCGTACGTATGCATTGAAATGTTATGAAATTGTAACACTCTTTCGCACATCTGGAGAGATAGACGTCAGTTCTTCCGCTTAGATGAGAAAAATTTGTTAATTATGTCTTAAATTTAGTCAGTGAGAAGGCATTGCAAATAAACTCCAGTAACATTATGAATGGTAAAATTTGGCATTTCTCCCTTTTGCTACAAATGCAACCGTGATTACACACCTCAGATTTTTCAGCGGAGGCAGACGAAAGTCGTTTGTAAACGATGTAGGTTTTGCCGCGCACGAACAGCAAGCCCACCCGCCTTTGCGGCTGAGTGGAATACAAGCAAGCAAAAGAAAGTCCCAGGGGTAACTAGGCACCCCATCTCTTGGTACGCCAGACTGTATCCAAGGTCCATTGTTTTTTTACGTTGTGGATTTACTAAGACAATATTGTGAATGCTTGAAAAATGTAAGCTCAGAAATTTTTTAATTGAATGTTCATTATAGAAGAACTTTGTTATCAATAAAGATAAAGTTCCATTTTAAGTTGGAAAATTCAAAGCCAAACATAAGAAATGCACGTAACATTAAGGTAGTAACGAATAATTTCATCATTTGCAAAAGTGTTATCAATTACAAGTTAAACGTTATGGAAATTGAAAAAATAACATAAGTTGAAAAGCTAACAAAACCTGTCTCGGTAAAATTTAATCGTTAATCCCAATTATGTTAAGTGAATAGACAGTTGGCCACGGGCCATGAGTGGAGATCGTACTGAGACTAGGGTCGTGATTGCCTCCGCCACGCGTTCGAGGTAAGTGTCTGGTGTCCCGCTGACTTGTGCTCCAAGACAACAAGAAGCATTGGTGCCTGTGTGATTCCTTGTCGCGAGACAGTTCTGTGTGGAGGAATATGTCCACGGCGCTCATGGCAAGGGTAGAATTTTTCATTGCATGGACCGAGCGCGAAAGGGTAAAAAAACACAGGTAGCATATGATAACATCAATTGTAATTATAATTTATTAAAAATCGTCAGTCTTGTTTAGAACTACATTATGTTTGCTGTTATTATGACCTGGCTTGGTTCTTCAATTCAATTTATTCAATGGTCAAGCCAAACTGTGTATCAACTTCCGCTCAACAACGCGCACCGGTGAGAAGGCACGCTTCCTTTTGAGGGTCCCAAGAGCGAGCGTTATCTCTTCACTCAGAACAGCTGAGGGGGTTTATCTCTCAAGGTCAAGGTTCCAGCGCAACTGTCTGAGAGTAAATAAGTAAACACCTTGAACCCCTAACTTTTCTTGCTGAAAGACGGGAGAGTAAAATAATAGATTACACCATTAAAATGCCACATATTATGTAACTAGGTACCGTTGAATTTCACGGTCGTACGGATTATCATGAATATTTCCGTTTAAGACGGGCAGGATTTGGCAGATTTTGACGGAATTTCTTTAAGTTCTGTTATTTCATTAGATAAAATCAATTCGATATCTCCACCAGGTACCGAAACAGCCATGTGTAAAATTGTAACATCACATTTACGTAATGTCAATTAATGATTTCATGATGAAGTCAAATAATAATTCCATATTACTTTTTCATATTACTAGTAATTGGGCGGGACCACTCACGAACTTGCGAGAAATCAAATTTTCCATTAAACCGAAACAGTAATTGTACAGGCATCCGAGCAGTTTTTCTATGGAATTAATCTCCCAGCTGAATTAATTTCCCGGCTTGCGACGATTACTACAAAAAAAGCATGATGCATGATTACCGAACAACAAATTAGACTGTTTGATTTCACATTTATGCGCATAATTTGATTGTTACTTAAATGTCTGATATCATTTCACAGCACAGCTGTAACACACGAAAGATTAAACAGGTCCAAAAAGAGCAAATGGATATTTTTTGCGATGTTTATATAAAAACTGCATTGATATGCTGCTGCACAACATATCACTCAAGTTTCATCGTAATCTGATTAATGGTATTGGAATGCATAGAAGACAAACGAACAAACATTCATTTTTACATACAGTATAAACTCGAAATTACGAAGTCGATGGGACCAGAAATATTGGCACTTCGTAATATCGAAGTTCGTAGGAACGAGTATCTTTCAAGAGCATTGTGATGATTGATGATGAAGCTATTTTTTTGTTTCCTTATTGTTACCGATGTACTCTCGCAACATACTGGCATGTTTTATGAAGTTATAATGTGTGAAAGTTAATTCAAATTTGTATTCATGCCAGCAGGGTGCATAAAGTTGAACACAAATAACTTGTCAGAGGTTGAAGCTTCAGATTTTCAGTACTTCCGCCGTGCTGTTCCATCTTTTTGCAGTGGAAATCTGAAAAGTGGAAGAATCAAACTCCATCTATGCACTGCAAAAATCTACATTTAAACAACTAACTTTTCATTTTTTTCAATGTATAAGATATAGGCAATCAAGCATCTTTGCAAAATTTTGCACAGTTTGGACTAAGGCTATGAAGTTTCATAGTGTGTTTTTCCATGTCATTTCTTTACCAAAGAACTTGTAACTCTGGCATAAGCAATTGATTACAATACCAGTAACATTGATTTATGCATATACCAAGGAAGTATGCAACTTGCGCGATCATTTACACCAGATATAGAAATTAGATTAATATATTTTCATTAGAAGAAGATCGTATGCTCCGTGTCAGGCATAGTATATGTACCTATATTAAGCTAATAAGGAGACATTGCATAACAGGTGTTAAGGATGCAGGTGAAACAATTTTTACCTGAAACTTGAGTGAAAATGCAGGAAATGTGTCTTGGCTTTCTGCCCCTATGTCCTGGGTTTTTGAGAAAATTGCCATCAGACTTTTTCATCCCAGTCAAATACTAAACATTTTGCACTCTCTGGCAGAAGGCACAGCAGCTGTGGGGGTTAAGGCGCTTGTCCCAAAACTGTTATTAAATTTTGGCGTGGGTTCATGGCTCACGGGCGGCTGATTTTTCCTCGGTTGAATATTATTTGGAAATCATACCTGCCAAAAAGATGCCTGATTCCGAACGTTTACAACAGTAGCTATAGCCTTTTTCATCTTTAACCTAAAAATTATCAGTGTCTTAATTCTGACAAGGTGTGCCTATAAATTGCTGCTGTGACCTGTCATCATTCGTATAAACGAGTAACTTTTTCATATCGGGACCTAGACTCCAAGTTCGTGATTTCAAAACTTTGTTATTTCGTAATATTGAGTACTGTTACATGCACAAAATTTCCACTGCCGTGTTTGGAACAATGGGAATCTGCATCTTTGATTTTTTTAGGTGAAATTTTTTCTCACCAATTGCTTTATAAATCACTCTTAGAAACAGTATTTACTTCATAGTTGGATTGAAATAACTCTCCACCCAGTCATTCAAATGTAACAGTGCTTTTAAACCAACTTCCATCCACTTAACAATTGAATTCAGCATTCACTCAATTTTTTTCCTGGTATTAGTTACATAGGAATTAAATAAGCTGTTTGCTGGACAAAGACATCTTTTTGCTACACATTGTTTACAACTTTGTCTCATTGGTATATACTACACTGCAACCTTCTACTTCATAATTTATAAAAACTTTTGTCGATAGGTAGGGACTCGATGAAAATGAGTTCCCAGGGCAGCTTTCAAATGTCAACTCATAAATTTTTCACAGTCGGACTATACATTATTTACAATACATTTGGGAAACTGAGTATTGGCCACTGGGGCTCACATAAAATGTTTTCTGCCTTGGTCATTATAGGAAGATGTGACTAAGGCAGGGTAAATACATAGTAAGTTTTCCCTTCTCCCATTAGCCAATTCTTTGCATTTAATTCACTTCACAGAACTCTACAATGACACCTAAAGAACTTCATTATGGACATCCTCCCAAATTCAATGATGCTTATCATCAAGGTGATTCTGAGTAAAAATGAAATAGCTGCTATCGTATGGCGGTCAGCTTTGAGCATTGGTAACATTCCTTCGAGATCATTAAAAAAAGAGAATGACAAAGGAGACCAAGTACTTCGGCCTCTTATTTGAAACAGTAATTATAATCAGGGAATATCTTCCAATGGAAATGGAGTAATAGACAAACCTCAATTATTACTGGTTTTATTTAAGCAAGTAATAATTCAGTGGTCATACCTTTCCAATAACACATGATTTCTTGTTGCTTTACTTAGATTTAATGGTGTTACCATGTCTCAGTTTTATTTCTCACAAAATCATTGAAATCGACCTAACACATAACTTTGCACTACACCATTCGGCTTTTCCAGATAATTTTTCTATGCGTGGGACCAATAATTTGGATATGTATATTTGCGAAATTGAATTAGTCTCCGATTATATTATTGTATGCACCATAATTACCACTCGGAAGAGCTGTTAAGAATCTTTTGGGCAAATAACTCACAAACTTGTCAAATTTACTGTAATTGTTAGTCTATTTAAAAACACTTGCGAGGGAAAATTTAAACTCTTACTACAAAGGGTAATCCGAATTAAACTGTTATCCTGGAAAATAAAATCTTCTCGTGTGGTAAATGAATAGAGAGAACTGCAATAATTTCCATATACACTTTGTATATATGGAAATATATATGTGTATATGTGTGTATTTTAACAATGTAATGTACAAAAAAAAGCTTATGTTAAACACACATTTACGATAATGGTATTTACAAATTATTTTCATCTATATTTACATGTTATTGTGATAGAGTGCAAAACTGGATGAAGTGTAGGAGAACCCTCACAATCAGGATACAAATATGCTGTCTCCTCTCTATGCCCTAGGGTGAAACAGTATTTACAGCTGCAATTGGATTTTTGATTGCTGCCTTCCGAGAGTTTGATTCCAGGGAAATAGGATAAAGGTTTAAAGGACGCAAGTGGTTTAGGATCAGGAAGGTATGATGGTAGAATAAGGGATTTTATAACGGATAGTCAGAATTTATACAAAGTTAACTTTTTGGGGGATTGCTGGTAGAGGAAAAAGCTTTCGACAAGAATAAGGTGAAATATATGGATTCCCAACTTCTTGTACCGTCCAAGGGTCCTCATTTCAATAGGATTATATGCCATCATTTGATCAAAGCTGTCAATTCCACCCATCGACTCGTTGTACTTGACAACAGCCTCTGGCTTAGAAATGACCATATCTCCTCTTGGTGTCCGCACGTCAACCATGTGACTCCTGAATTTGGAGCTGAAAATCAAAAGTCCCTATTGTCCTTCCATTTTAGGAAGCAGATACCATCTTTATTAAAGTTAAGTATTACCTCACCTCGTTTTACTTTAGCATTTGCCACCTCGGGAGATGATGCCTTACCTATTTGTACTAATAGTTTCTGTGGAATACATCCTCCTCTCAAGTGATTTATGAATCAAATTGCTGCTGGTATAATAATAATCCATAAACAATGAATGGTCCTTGCCCAATCGGCCATCCACTAATTTATAGACAACGACATCTAAATGTCTGCGTCCTTTGAGTTTGGAATCACCTGCTCCCATGTACACAAGAAACTGTAGAACAAGTCCTGAAGGTTCGGTCAGCATATACAGTTTGTATCTGTACTTATGCTTCTTGGACTTCATATAAATACGGAACCACAGCCTACCTCTCTAAAGAAGACTTTTCATTGCAAAGCTTATGGAAAGGTATGATTGGGGTATCAAGAGTGGAATGAAAGGAATCTATAAGAGGACGGATTTTGTAAGGGATATCATTAGGTTTTGGATCATTAGGACAAAGGTTGGGTGAATAATAATGAGCGTGAAGGATACACAGGAATTGATCGCGACTCGTGCATTTCTGGAAACAAAGTAGTTTATACAGAATATCAGTGCTCCAATAGTCTGATATCTTGTTTATGGGAATACTTCCCATGTGAAATTACAGACCCATGTAAGTTGAAAACTCATCATAAGTCAGCTGTTTCCATTTTGCTATCCTTGCTTTGGAAGATTCAATTGTCTGTAATAGATGGTACATGAACTTCTTCGTCCTCCTTGCTATCCTCAGTCTCTTTAGTGTCCTCTGAAAACTCCGAATTGCTCTCCTCCAGAAGCTCTGTAAGCTCTTCCTTCTTCTTGGTTATCTATGCTGCCTGTTTTAATTTCTGAATTCCTAATGTTTGATCTTAAATCTGTGTAGTGTTACACTTATTTACACGTGTTATTTATTATCTTATTCTTGATTATTGTTGGTTCATATGTGGTGCTCCGCTATGAAATTAGTATGTATTGCTGTCACCATTGAACCCATTTGTTTTGGCATGTACTGTATTTGTCCAAATATAAGCCCCCCTTTTTTGTCAAAAAATCGGCCTGAAAAAGTGATGGGGGGCCTATTTTCGGACAAAAAAAGTTAACACCGATGTTAATTAGATATATGCATCCCAAAATGATTTTAAAAATCGGGAAATATTGCGTAAATATACATTACAGCAATGTACACAATGATGCTGCCAAAAATGTTTTGAAATGTTATTGCTATTTCATTATTTTCTCTTCCGAATAATTAGTTTGACAGTCCTTTAATATCCCGGTAAAAAACAAAAGCGGCCATATAACCGTTGAGCACTTCCGTGTTACATACCTAAACTTGCCAAAAAAACGAAGAGTATTATAAAGAATATAAAATAGATAAATGCAACAGAAATAAATGATAACTATAATATTGATATTCCTATCATATCATGGTAAAAACTGTGGCCCAAAACACCGTGTCATTAAAAATATGCCTTTGTGCATACATGTGCCAATAGTTACCTTATAAATTTCATCTAGTAGGTAGTCCTAAGTCCTGTATACACAATATATGAACATGTATGAGTTAATGTACGAATTCATAAATGAATGCATGAAGTTAGAGTAGGCTCTACTTCATGGCCATATATTCTACAATCTGTCGCAATACACGATGAATTTTCAGTGGTACATACAATGGTACGTTAATTCGTACATGTTCATTTATCATGAATACAGGCCAGAATACAGGTAATAGATGTTGCTCATCACATTTATACAGTATAACCTCTTTATTTAAGTAAATACTAAAGATTAAACAGGAAACGTTGCATTGTGATAAATCAATCACAGCAAAGACGGTAAGATTGAGCGTAAATAACATGAGTTTAAAGACTGGTGTGAGATCCATCGTCCTTGTCTGAATAAATACCTGTATGAAACAATGAAAACCATGGACGCTTACATTTTACGAACATAGGGATTTATTTTGTAGCCTTTCATACGATTGAGGGTCATAATGGCACCGTTGTGCTTCTATTTCCGAGGCGTTTGTGACATTGTTGTGTAAACAGATCAAATGATGCCGATGAATAGTGAATGGCATGTGATGCAATTTATTCCTGCTTCTGGATGGCGTGACTAGGGCTCTTCTTTGCGTTATTTCAACGTGTTGGTCTGCTCTACAGTGAGTTCTCAACAGTCTGGAAAGAGCCTTCTTAGCCATTCGCTGCTGCTTGCAGATGTTTACAAGTGATGAATTAATTCAGTTGAAAGAAGGGGGTCTACGATGCGGCAATTAATGACCCATCAGCGTAGGAGCTACTACACAAATTTCAAAGTTGCTGCAGCAAATTTGCCAGTGTTCTTGGAAACCGCTCAGCAGCTGAAAAATACGACTGGACAGAAAGAGTGTCCAACTTTGGTGAAATTAGCTTCCTCTACTACTCAAAACCTCTGCATCTCACTGTGCATTTCGTGGTCCAACTACCGGCAGACACACGGAATTGGAAGTCCACGTTGTCTGATTTTTAAGCGAAAATTGAAGGAACGGTCTTGCCGTCACACGCAATATGATCTGTATAGAAGCTAGTAAGATGTGCATGTGAATTAGGGATTTCGAGGGTGGATTTCCATGCGAGTTCTGGGTGGTTACGGAGGATGATGAAGAGGAATGGGTTTTCCCTTCGAAGGCGATCGACGGTCGCTCAGCGTCTACCAGAGTTCTATGAAGAGAAGATGCTAAGTTTCCAGCGTTTCATCATTCACCTTTGGCTGTGGCAACATTACCTGTTGGGGCAAATTGGCAATGCTGACCAGACACCAATCTATTTTGACAAGACCAGTTCTACTACTTTGGAAGAGAGGGGATCAAAATCAGTGTCAATTAAGACCACAGGAAATGAAAAGACTAGAATGCTCAGTATCACAGCTGATGGAAAGAAGCTACCTCCTTTCGTAATATTTAAGAGGAAGACTCAGCCAAAAGACAAGTTTCCTCCTGGAATTTATGTAAGGGCTCAAGAGAAAGGGTGGATGACCAAAGCCTTAGTGAGAGACTGAGTGAAAGTGGTTTGGCTGAGAAGACCAGGGGCTCTCCTCAATATGCCCTCAATGCTTGTGTTAGATTTGTTTAAGAGCCATGTTACTGAGGAAGTAAAAAAGGATATCAGGGCAGTAAATTCTGACTTGGTTATAATCCCTGGAGGAATGACGAGTCAGCTTCAGCCACTTGATGTGTCAATAAATAAGCCCTGTCAAGGACAGGTTGAGGGCAACTTATGCTGAGTGGATGCTGGAAGAGGAGAAGAAATATACTCCATCAGGAAAAATAAAGAAACCACCTTTTCTCATCACTCAATGGGTGCTTAAGTGTTGGAGTGGAATTCCTGAGAATATTGTGATAAAGAATTTTTAAAAATATTGCATATCTAACAAACTTGATGGTACAGAGGATGACACTATTTGGATGGACTCTGATGATGATGATGATGATAAAGACTAGGGATGGACTGATACCAGAAATTGCCGATAACAATACCAATTTCTCAAAAGCATTCGACAGGGTAAACCATGACATTCTCATGCAAAAAATAGGCTTGTTGGGCATAGATGGGAGGGTGGTAAACTGGATAAATTCTTTTATCTCTGGCAGGTCACAAAGGGTTAAGATCGGCGATACTTACTCAGAGGAATTCAATGCCAATTCAGGTGTGCCGCAAGGAAGTGTACTGGGACCTTTACTCTTCATAATCTATGTGAACGATATTGGTGGAAATATTAAGAGCTCTGTCAGGATGTTTGCAGACGATTGCATTATTTACAGAGCAATGGAAAAAGTCGATGAAGGCGACATCTTACAAAACGATCTAAATAATTTGGAGAAATGGGCGGATGAAAACAGCATGGTCATAAATGCAAGTAAAACAAAACAAAGGTTCAGGAAAGGAAAAATCCAAATCTCTATCCTATCTCAAATAATTATTTCATTATGGGCGAATTATTGATGGAAGCCAGTGTCTGTAATTATCTTGGAGTGACTTTAAATAGGGATTTGCAATGGGGGCCACATATTGAAAAAATTACAACGAAGGCTTTTAGAGTGTTATACTTTTTAACGAGGACCCTTGGAAAAAGTTGTAAGAAAACCAAGGAGTTCGCCTACAAGACATTTGTTAGGCCCATTTTAGAGTATGGGGCATCAGTCTGGGACCCTTATTTGGGAGGGGAGATAAAGCAATTAGAAAAAGTTCAGCGTTTAGCCGCAAGATTTGTGATGCGAAATTTTAAAAGGAAGGCTAGTGTAACGGAGATGATGAGGGTATTGGGCTGGACATCACTAGAATCGAGGAGGAGGAAAGCACGTCTCAAGTGCATGCATAAGGCTTATAATGGCGATCCTGCGTGGAGGGACATATCCGAAAGATTAAATAAACCTAGTTATCTGGTGAGAAGAGATCACAAATATAAGATAGAGCCTCCAAGACAGCTCTCAAACACATTGAAATATTCCTTCCTGCATCTGGGGATAAGGGATTGGAATGAGTTACCCAAAGAAGTATTAGAGCCCTTCCCAAATAAGACAATGACGTTAATGATGAGATTGAGGGGAGTTGTACTGTGAGGGTTTTCCCCCCATATTTTTCTAAGGTAATAACTTTGTTTTTTTTTTGTATTTTGGCAATGTCTTTGTTTTAATTTTAACATGTATGTATATTGGTATTTTCTCGGTATCTGTGTTACCACCTGGTAACACAGGCATATGGTCTACTTGTAGCAATTTCTTAATAATAATAATAATAATTCCGCTACCATTTCTCCTCCCCCCGATACCATTACTGATACTACTTCGTTCTAGGTATAATATAAACTCAATATTCCACCGCAAACATTTTTAGCTGGCTCAATCAACTAAGAAACCAGATTACTGAAACAACCATTTATACACAGATGAAACATTAAATTCACTGAAAAAGTTTGGTGAAGAAAAGTGATTGAAAGAAACGCACCCTGTCTTACATTGAGCTGATGGCGTTCTGTACCAGAGCACTCTAGCGGTAGAATTTGACACCTCATTTAATTGGCCGAATTGGCGGTGTAAATCTGAAAATTGAAAAAAATCTGAAAAACACTGACGTGACTGACGATACCGATGCTACCGATACCATAAGTATCGGCGGATACTTCATATTGGTATCGGTCCATTCCTAATAAAGACTGGTCTCCTTGTGATCAAGACGAAAGTGATTTGACTGGTGATTGTTATTGGAAAATGAGCAAAATCACAGACAAAAAGATGAAAACTCTTGGCCTCTGTGGCGGAGGCCTCGCCTGCCAAGCCAAAGGTCGCGGGTTCGAGTCCCTCTGGGATAGGATATTTACTCCTCCCTGGGCATGGTTGTGTGTGTTCATCCATTGTTAATTGTTAATCACCTGATGTAATAGGCCTTTGTTGTGCTGTTTTTGGGAGTTTGAGTATAAATAAATAAAAAAATGTACATCTGGCTATATTTTATTATTTGTGTTGCATTTAGAAGAAAAACTACAGTTTATGACAATTATTTCTTCGAAAAAAATTGAGGAAATCATTTTTATAAAATACGTGAAGGCTTAAAATTATTAAAAATATGTGAAAGTTCAAAACAGTTTGATTTCATTCTCAAGCTTAGGTATTTTAAAAATTCAAGTAAAACTGTTACGTATGTACGTAATTCAGGCATATATTCTATGTTTGATGTAAAAGTATGTTTTATCTGAAAAGTTAGATGCTAACAGTAGATGTTAACTTTTTTCCAAAACTTGAAAGTTGGGGGGGAAGGGGGGCGGATTATATTCGCATGGCGGCATTATTCAGACATTAACAGTAATTACGTTTCCGTGTTCCAGGGGACAGGGGAAGTCCCAGAACTATAACGACTGTTTTCGATTTCAATCCTGCTTCCTCTTAAGACTCATAATGCTCAAAAGTTTTGATGGTTTTTATGTGGACAAATAGGTCCTAAGTTACGAAAATGAAGATATGAGAGAGGAACTGAGGTGTTTTCACATTGTGTGTATTGGCACAGGACATGTCAGCTGCATACAACCAGCAGGCGCAGACTCAGCAGTACAGTGCTTTGCAGCAGCAGCAATGGCAACAGTGGACCCAGTGGCAACAGCAATTCCAACAGTGGCAACAGCAGTATGGTGACAAGGTGAGAGTGGTTTTCAGTGCTATTTACCTACTCAGTGTGTATTGCTATTATTGTTTCTCATTATCTCATGAATTTTTCCTTTAATACTCCAGTGCTTGCTTGGGATACCACAGTATCCCAAGGTAATATACATACATACATACATACATACATACCATTCACGCCGTTCCCTTCCGGGGTAGGCACAGTCACAAAGTTTCACTAATAAATACATATTTGTACTCCTAACTCTGCTTCAATTATTTCCTCCATACTGACCTATCCTTGCAAACCTCTTTTGCCTCATTTACACTCATACACTGCTTCATACATGCCCTCCCGTTTTTAAGACTCCTAATATTCCTCCTAAGAATTTTCTCAACCACATTCAACCATAACTTTCTCGGCCTACCTCTACCTCTCACACCATTCATTTCACTCTTATATATCTGTTTCGTTATTCGACTCATTTATTCTCTCAACATGGTCAAACCAACGAAGCACACTACTTTCATATATGTCCATTACTGGAGCATCTAACATTCATTTATTACCCATTACTCATTCATGACACTATCCATCCTACTACTGCTGCTAACACTCCTCAGAGAACTCATACCCACGGTGCTTAGTCTACTCTTATGTCTATCCTGACATGCCCATGTTTCACTACCAAACAACAAAGTGGAGAGAAGTACACTTGTACACGGCAATTTTCACTTCCTTAGACAGGCACTCATTCCTTCATATGCTCCACATGCTACCTACCACTTTTCTTCCAGCGTTCGCATGTCTCTGTATCTCCTAATCTATCTGTCCATCTTTTGCAAACATCATACCTAAGTACACAAAATCATCCACTTGTTCAATTACTTCACCATTCATCCTCATCATACAGTTATTCTCACCATTCTCCTTATCAAAAACTACTACTTTAGTCTTGCATGCATTTACCCTCAATTCCATTCTCTCTGTTGATTTACAAAACTTATCTAGGAGCTTCTGTAATCCCTCTTGGCACTCTGAGATCAAAACAGCATCATCCGCATATAGTAGGACTCACACGTGTACATTTACAATCAAAACACCATCGTTTTCACTATTTGCATCTGTAACACATTTATCCATAATAAACAGCCATGGTGACAGTATGCATCCTTGCTTTACGCCCTGTTTTATTACAAACCAATCACTCAGAACCCCGTTAACCCTTACATTTGCCTTACTATTGTCATACATCGCCATCATAACATTCAATAACTGCCCATTCACTCCATAGTCTCTCAAAACCTTCCACAACTTCTTTCTATTTACTCTGTCATATGCCTTCTCTTAATCGACAAACGCACAGTACACTTTCTTTCGGATGCCCATACATTTTTCTAACATTTGCTGGTCACAAGCTGGTCACTACATCCTCTCCCAGGCATAAACCCCCACTGCACACCCCATATTCTGTCAGAAGTAATAGGTACTCCTCACTCTTTTGGTTGAAATTTTGCTGAATACTTTTCCCGGAATGCTCAA
The DNA here is from genome assembly GCA_963169105.1 of Ceriagrion tenellum. NCBI lineage: Eukaryota > Metazoa > Arthropoda > Insecta > Odonata > Coenagrionidae > Ceriagrion > Ceriagrion tenellum. The sequence continues at coordinate 22,220,844 of OY720633.1, forward strand.
TAAACTAATAATTATTATATTCGGCCTTTCCTCCCTTCCCTTTGTACAATAATGGTAATATTAAGGATGAGTCAAATCCAAATGTCGATTCTCGATTCCACCAATTCTCAGGATTAGAATCAGTATCGAGAATCGATCGCCTACAGTCGATTCTGATTTCATCGATTCCAGATAGATAAATATTCAAATCACATTTCATTTATCACATCATATTTGTCTCAGTAATTTTGGGTGTAGGCTACCAATTTCTACTTTTTATCTACCTCAATAGGCTGAGGATATATTTGCTATTTGTCTCTAAATATACTTTTTGAGCGACTTAATTGTCTTTGTTATTTTATTTCAGCCAATACTTGAATTTAAGTAATAGTCATACGCCACTTATATAAATATCCCACCGTCTGTTATTAGGATTAAGAATCGATGGAATGGAGAATTGGGAATCGATTTGAGAGAATCAGAATCGTAATCGAAAAAATGTGGAATCGACTCATCCCTAGGTAATATATTTTAGAATTTCTGCTTTGTTATACAATGTATCCTTCTCACCATTTCAATATCTTCCAAGCAAAGCTTTCTTATCCACACACTGTCATTTCAACCATGATAGTTTGTATGTACCGTCGGTGCCTCGTGGCAAAGTTGTTTGGGACACCTGAGTATCCCATGCGACGTTTTACGTGACAGTTTTGTAAAGATTTGCTGCTCGTTGGTGTTAGGTAAGTTTGCTGTGAATTGTTCTGTTCCCTGATGATTACTTTTGACAATCTTATAGGCCTATCTTATTGATATATTTCCAATATTTATCTGAATATAAACAGCAAACTTTCCTAATAATGATGTATTTTTACCTAAAATTTATCAGCAAATTTACCTAATACCGATGAATTGAAAAGCTTCATGTTATCTGTACGAAACTGTCATGTTAGAGAAAGCGTGGGATACTCTGGTTTCCTAAACATCTTTGCTATGAGATACTGTATGAATAAAATCACAGGTTTGTAACGACAGCGGGTGGATAAATAAGCTTTGCTTGAAAGGCATTGAAATTGTGAGAGGGAGACATTGTATTGCAAAGCAGAAATTCTAAAATGTATGACCTTCGGATACCATTGTATCCCATGCAAGCACTGGAGTGTTAAGGGTTTTATATCCTCTAAAGTCTTTATTTTTTACCTGTGTGTCGTCATTTCCAGGGAAATGTAGTATGTTAGTTTATACATATTGTTAATCTTGTGCCATGTCTTCCACTCCAGTACCAGCAGGCCATGCAGGGTGGAATGCAGCCGCAGCAGGCTGCTGCTATGCCGACCCCTCCGCCTGGCGGAGGACAGAATTCGGCTCCTGCCACCCCCACCACATACAACCCCTCCATCCAGCCCCCACTCCCACCCCTCCCTCCCCCCTCTGACAGCAAACCGACGAACCCCCCACTTCCATCGGAGCCCCCCCTGCCGCCACCCAGTGGCCAACAGCCACAGTCCCTTCAACCGCCCCCTCTGCCCAGCCAGGGCCCACCACCGCCTCCCCCCCCAGCCAGTGGGGCATCGCAGGCCCCTCCCCCCACGGCGACTTCATCGTCATCTCAGCCACCTCCCGCTCAAGTGGCCTTGGCGCCCCCACAGCAGCAGCAGCACCCTCCCCCGCTGCTGGCGAATCCACATCAACAGCCACCGCCTCCTCCACCTCCCATGCACCATCACCAGGGGAGCTACGTGCCTCCGCAGCACGGGGGACAGCAGGGAGGGCCCATGTACCCGACCCCCCCGCACAATTCATACTATGGAGGAGGTGGTGCTCACCCATACGATGGCGCCACCGACCAGCACCAAGGGTACTATCAGTCGCAGCACCACCAGCAGCCCCCGCCTCTTCATCATCGCCACGGTCACCACAACATGGGGGGCGAGGGTGGAGAGAGTTATGGGGGTCCCCAGTCGCAGTACTCGACGATGGCTCCTCCCTATGGAGACGGATATGAAGGCGGTGGTGGTGGGTGGAGAGAAGGCGGCAGTGGTGGTGGTGGTGGAGGAGGAGTGGGGGGCGGCAGGAAGAGGCCCATGGGGGGGGGTGAGGGGCCCCCTGGCCCCTTTGGCACCGCTGGCCATCATCATGGCGACAAGAAGATGCGGATGGACGTGCCTCCGCCGTCGTTGGAGAAGGGTGGTGGGAGGTTTGGGGGAGGGGGAGTGGTGGTGGAGGATGAGGAGCAGGGGCCACCGCTGCACGAGGGGGGCTGGGGGGGGAGTGGTGGTCATTGGGAGGATGCTGCGAGGGGAGGAGGGGGAAGTGGTGGAAGGGTGGAGCACACGGACACCTCTAAGCCACCTCCTGCCGCAAAGGTGAGAAGAGGGTTCATGTTTCAAAAGTTGGTTTTACAAATTCTCATCGTTCAGGTGAGATGGGTAGAAATTGAATGATTTGAATGCTAACCTTGCATATACTGCTCACCTGCTGTGTAGAAGAATTTTGGACTGGAAGAAAGAAATTATGCTGCAATGCTTAGAATTGGACTGTTACTTTATTTAATTATCATATTGTTATTTACAGTAAAAATGATGTGACTGTAAATATTTAAAATTGACTATGCTGCATTTCTTATTCAAGAAAACTATGCCCTGCTATTCTTTTTTATACTATCTCTGACATTGCGTTGTAATGAATCAGGCTTTAATTTGATGGACTCTATTAATTTAAATTGATTAATGCAGAATATCTCAAATGTTACTTGGCTGTGGAAGGATAATGATTTGTTTCACAAATTTCTTTTGTGACATTTCTTTTCCATTTTTATACCAAACAATCTGGAACTCCAGTGATGACTTAATTGAGCCATAATCTTTAAATTAGTAGTATCAAAATATCAGTAGGGCCTCGCATATCTCAATTATCCTTTTTATTAATTAGCTGTAAATATCTAATGATGATCTATTTTTGATATATTTTTAGTGTTTTAGAACAAAATATTTGATGCGGATGTATTGTAGGTTGCGCAAGGCTTTTTCTGCTCTGTTATAAGGCTGTAACAACATCATCAAGGAGAAATTTTAATGAGATAATAAAAAAGTAGGCAAATTCTGGGAACAGTTGTTGAATATATGGGAAAAGTTTTGTCTTAACGTGTTAGCACCCAGTGTTCTATTTATTGGTTGCTCAGTTTTTCAGTAATTTCTCACTGAATTCCCTCTGATACATAATGTATGGCTCCAAATGTGTAACATATGGACTGGCGAGAGTATTCTACCGAAAATTTGTTACTTTGATTTAGTTCTTGTGACTTTCGCTTGTCTCTGAATCTCTACTTCCTTATAACACTTGACTTAAGAGGCAACAAACGGTATGAAAAAATTCTGACGGAGGAAGCACTGATTGTTTACTCTGTGCATGAGTGATTATTAATGAAGCTTAAATTTAGTGCAGTTTTTTTCAAAAATAATTATTTTTTTCATGAAAAAAATCTGGAGTAAAATTCACTGTCCTATAAATAAGATGCTGGGTATTGGTAGCCAAATGAATGTTTTTCTTCAATTATTTGCTCTTAGCCTACTACACCATGTTGTGGTACTCCGTATTACTTCATGAGTGTTTTATTCAATGAAATAGGAAGAGTTAGTGAGATGATTACTGTGGTTTCGAGCTTCGTAAGGTGTTTATCACTTCTTCATGTCGTTTCATCAGTGCTATGCCTCACAGCATAATAAAGTGCATAAATCATTGTGTGTGTATTGACTGTTTTTGAGGGTACCAATTTCATTTTTGAATTCTTCGGGCCTTAGTGCTGTTCATTTGTGGTTTTAGATGATTACTCTACGAGAATACATCCCATTTTAAAGATTGTGTCGAGGAGGAAGCCTCGTAAAGAATTTACGAGTTCATGTTAGTTTTCGTGACTACTGCATCAAGTGAGGTGCTTCAGAGTAATTAACTCGAGCACATTACTGTTGTGTCATTATTATTATCATTTATTTGCCCTAAGATCAGGATTGAATTAATGACAAAATAATAAATAATTGCACGTGATATAAGGCACATTATTTTAGGTATACTCCTGTCCAAAAAAACTTACCACCTCGGAACCGAAAAATTTCTAAGTCCCGAGTTGACGTCGATGTGACAACATGGTCGAACCACGCCCCCTGCACAGGAAGGCAATTAACAAATGGAACGGGAAGACCTTCCTCCTCACAGTTAGAGAGGGAGGATGAGGGAGGATCTGCTCGTAGGGAAAGTTTTGACCTGTGAAAGGAAATTCTCAATGGTGGGAGGAGAGCCCAGGCTTCTGTTTGCTAAATGTGTGAGCGAGAATGAAAGGGGGCCCGTTTCGGTTGCTCCAAAGACCAAGACCTCTGGTTGACGACGACTACTTGAAGATGTGGTAAGCCCAATCTTCGTCTTTGACATGTGTAATGGAGGTTCACGAAGTTCACTTATGTGTTTATTTTAACTCGCATGCTACACACACGCATAAATGGATCTGAATATGATATTAACTACTCGCATTGAATATATTCTCGAAGAGAAAACTCGATTTCCTGGACTAAGATTCGATTTTGTGTTTATCGTAGCCGGTATCATAAATGTTTCCTCCGCCGCGTTTGGAACATTGGGACTATGTGTCTTTGAATTTTAACGTGTTATTTTTCCCACAAATAGCTTTATAGCTCCCTCTTAGAAACATTATTTACGTCAAAGTTGGATTAAAATAACTCAGTACCCAATAATTCTACTCTTAGAATGCTTTTAAACCAACTTCCATCCACTCGGCTAAAGAATTCTGGATTCACTCAATTTTTGTTTCCTGTTAGAAATTAATTGAGATTAAATATGCTGCTTGCCATCCAGAGACATCTTTTCGCCACACAATGTCTTCGCCACACACTTAGTCCAACTTCGTCTCATCGGTGCATGTTGTACTGCAACCTTCTACTTCATAATTAAAAAAACCTTTGGTTGAGAGGTAGGGACTCGATCAAAATGATTTCTCAGGGCAGCTTTCAAAAATCAACTCCTTAACTTATCAGTTGTTGGGTTGGGTATGTTGTTTACATCGCATATGGAAAAATGGAGCATTGGCCACTGGAGTTCACATTGCACGTTTTCTGCCGTGGTTATTCTCGGAAGATGTGATTAAGGCAGGGTAAATACATTCGTAAATTTTCCCTGCTCCCAAATTCACCGATTCTTTGCATTTAATTCATCTTACAGAACTCTACAACGCCACCGGAAGAACTTCATTATTCTATGGACATCCTCCCTATATTCAATGACTAACATTGTCTTGATGATTATGAGTAAAAATGAATTGGCTGCAGACGTTGGTATAATTGGCAGTCAGCTTTGAATATCGGTGACATTCCTTTTGTAATTTTTATAAAAAGGGTATGGCAAAGGAAACCAACTACTTCAGCTTCTTATCGAAACAGAACATTCCTATTCAAAGTAATAATAAACAGAAAATATTTCCAAATGGAAATGGTTGGCTAGACAAAACTCAATAACTACTGGTTTTATTTACACAAGTCATTCTTTCAATCGTCATGCCTTTCCGATAACATGTAATTTCTTGTTGCTTAACTTTGTTTGTAATGTAATGATGTTACGATGTCTCATTTTATTTCTGACGAAAATCTTTGAAATCGACCTAATACGTAGCCTTTACGCTAAATCCCAACAGTTGAAAATAACTCGATGTCACTTACTTGACTATGAAGTGCTGTAGATACTATCTTTTGTTCACTCAATTAGTGAGTTCAGCCTCCACTCCATTATCCAAAATCAATTGTGTTGAGGCATCATCCTGTCGACCCCATATATACATTTCTGGGAGAGCAATAAATATTCCGCACAAAAGAAAGCCCTTCCCACAACCCTGGACTCCACTCTTCTGAAAGTTACCTAAACAGGGCTGCGGTTTCTTTCTCAGCTGGGAGTGGGCATGTCAGAGAAGTGTTATATTTGAGCTGTTACCAATCATTCAGGTTGTTTTGGTCTTCTGTTTACTTATTAGTGAATGAGAAAGGGGGCAGATCTATAAGTAAAACAATGTCAAGATGCCTCATTCGCAACAGCTTGAAGGCGCTGAGAGGATATGTCCATTCATGGTGATAGAATGCTGCTTTCTCAAATACCATGTTGTCTATCTCTGGTCTCCACCATCGTATATCTTTCCGTGATAATTTTCTCATCGTATTCTTAAACGTTAAAAGTATTTATGAGCTGATGTAATATGTTCTGTTGAAGGCTTCCGCGGGGCTTTGATGGAGGTTGATTCCTTCTTTCGGGTTTTCCGCCGCGTTGGTACATGTTGGGGACGATATTTCGCCGGCTGTCCTGCTGGCTTCCTCCTTGGTTACATGGACCTGAGGAAGCCAGCAGGACAGCCGGCGAAATATCGTCCCCAACATGTACCAACGCGGCGGAAAACCCGAAAGAAGGAATCAACCTGATGTAATATGTATTGCATTTTATTTTGATATCTGAAAGACCTCCATCACACCATCAAAAGAACCAACTAAAGCGCTCTGAATATGGATAACGTTGATCAGGCTGACATCTCTGACAGGAACAAGTTAAACATTGGCGAAATCCTTATCCAGTCCAATTTTTCAAATGAATAAAACTCTCACGGTTCATTTATGCTATGCTGCTTGACTCTTTAGGAGAGACAATTGTAAAAATTACTATTACATTTCACGTTCTCTGCTGGGAACCTCGGTAGACTGTACAAATGCCATCCTTTGTTACTTTACCGTTGATGAAGGAAACTAAAGATAAAGCTGGAAATTTTATATTCTATTTTTGAAAGTATATCTCCACAAAAGTCATCTAATTAGGACTTAACCGTGACTCATAGTATATCAGCACTAAATTCCAAGTGTTATTTCTGTCGGAAAATGGTAAGGATGCGACAAAGGCTCTCTAAGTGATGCAGATGGTAATGATGAACTTGAAGACTATTATTGGGGTATATAGCATATTTTCCCATCTCTGCTTATCTAAGAATTCCACTTCGGTATGCCAGAGGCAATACCGAGAACCCCTAACCTCGGTCTCCTGAGGGAACCCTTGCCGTCACGAACCTTGGGTGAAAGAGCGTGACCAACCACTGGACCGCTCCTTTCCCCCCCTCCAATCTGAAAACAATGTCGCCGCCTCCTCCCCTTGCAACTCTTGTGCAGGCCTCAGACGAGCAAAGATGGCAAAGCGGCTTTATTTTGCGGTGTGTTTACAGTTCACACGGTTAAGTTGGTGAATGTGCGATTACCACCAGCGAGGGCTTTCCACCACCGGTAGTCGTACATGTTCGTTCTTTTTAATCATCAAGAGGATACCCGTTGAAATTCAGTGATGGGGATAAAATATTGAACATGACTTGAAGGATACAACCAATATCCTCTCAATTCCCTGCTCAAAGCATAAGCAGACGTGAAGCAATCCAGGGGACTTGGAAAGACAAATTCATTTGCTGATTAGAACTTGAATGATAAATAAATTAATGCAAATTCTTAATTTTATCTATTTTAAGCTACTTTATTCTAATTTACTAAAATTTTGTCCAGTACGACAAAGAAATGCTGTCAAATGATTTCCTCGAGGGCTACACTGTGGTTAACGGGTTTTTATCGTCTTAGACGTCAATGATGTGTCATATAAAATATTAAACTCAATTCAAAACTCTTTAAGTGTAATAGAATGATTGTGCATCCAATTCAACACGATTCAAACCCTCTGATCGATAACAATCTGCGATTAATGCCTAGATAATGGAACCTCTATCGTATGTTAGACAACGACTTCTTGTTATCAGAAATGTAAGCGTAAAAAAATGATTTCTACATTCAATTTGACCCGAATCAACCTCTGATGGTGATGGTAATAGACTTTCTGCGGCCTAACATGGAAGGCCCATCAATTTCAGAGAAGGTTTCCTGTGCGGCAATGACGCCATGAAATGGATATTTGAGTTCTGTCTTTCATTCCTATAGCTTCCGAAAACAAGGACGATTTTGCGACTTCGCCTTCCGACCGGCCTTTCTCTCCATGCCTCCCCTCCCCGACACCAAAGGGATAGGACTGACACAATAGACCCATCCAACCCTCACCCCATCCCTGAAATAATCCCTTGCGGGTCAAAAATTTTCGCCGAGGGGTGTTCCCTCTCGTCAAGTACATTCCGAAGAAGGCTTCTTTTCCATCCCGTGCGTTTATTGCTTTCCTGCGCAAGGGGGCCTGGTTCGGCGTTGTCACATCTACGTCAACTCGGGACTTAGAAATTTTTCGGTTCTGAGGTGGTAAGTTTTTTTTGGACAGGATAGTATACATACCTTAAAAACGTTATATGCACATCACAATTATCTCCATATTATGACTGCCTAGTATCTTATAACAAATATTACAATTTTCTTTAGGACCCAGTTTGCATAATTACATTACCCTTTATTCAAATACTCTAGCACAGAATAATATATTTTCTGTTGCAGGTACTCTTTTAATTTGGACTTAAAACAGCCCATACTCTTTATGCATTTTAACTGTGTGGGCAGATTATTATATAATTCAAAGCCCACTTCTTTGGGGCCAAATTTTAGCAGTTTTGTTCCAACAGAGTGGTAGTGAATGTCATTTCCCCTTCTTGTATGGTGATTGTGAAAGTCACAGTTACGGGTAAAACTAAGTACATTAGTTTTTACATAGATAATTAGGTTCATTATGTATATGCAAGGATGGGGAAGTAGGTTTAAGTTTGTCAAAATTGGTCCCTATGATGAGGAATGCTGTTTTCCAGCTATTATTCTTATTGCTCTCTTTTGGATCTTAAAGAGGTTTAGTGATAAATGCAAGGTACCCCAATATAAAATGCTATAGTTAATATGTGAATAAAATTCACCGTAATAAAGATTTATCAAAACTTTTGCTTGTTGAGTACCATAGTTGCCTTAGAAGAAATCATGTTGTAGATAATTTATTTATTACACAAGTGTTGGATATGTTCTTCCCATGAAATGTTTCAGCTCAGGTGGACACCTAAGAACTTCATTGAAGAGACCTGTTCTATTTATTTACCATTATCTTTTACTAACAGACTTTCATCTTTCTTTTTATGTGATAAATAGACCATTTTACTTTGGTTTGACTTAAGCGTAATGTTTCCTGTGTAGGGGAGTAAGATTTTGTAATAAAAACATTGGCGACTAGGGATATCAGTCAAATCTATTTCATCAGTGGTGAGGTCACGTTTGCATCGGTTGGCATTCACAAGACTGGACGCATGGGAGGGTCGTAGGAATGATGCAACTTTGGGGTTGGTTTTAGATTCACCATCTCAATTGGGATGATATTTTGGCCGGTAGCTGTGGTTGATGTCACTAAGTAGTATTTTATGACCTAGAGCATCACTTGTCTTGCACACGATGTCTTCCAGATTTTTATCGTCAGACTGTGGCATGCCAAGGCCTCCAGTATGTTTCTCAGTCGGCTCTGTTCGACCTTATTCCAATGTTCCTCCATATTGGTAAGCTGGTTTTTTAGTGACACATTTTCACTGACAAGGGCTTCTAAGGCCTCCTTCACACGATACAACATTATGCCTTGCATCGTGTACGACACGACGTTGTGTGTATTTAATTGCATTAGCTTAAATGTATCAGTACACACGTATCAACCACTGGGGCTGTAGACATCATGACCCTCTTCAAGCCATGATACATCATGCCGTTCACAACCCTTTGATCACTATTGTCGCTTATGGGTGCATTAATACATGTCAACGTGCGGCGACTCGGTTTTGCTCATGTGTATAAGTTGTTTATTTCAGTGTTTTCTTGGATTTGTGAGGTTTAGCAACAGATTATTTGGTGACTGTGTTAATTGAAATGGCGGTATCAGTTTCAGAAGGAGATATTTGCGATTTGGACGTCAAAGTGTTAATTACACTAGTAGAAGAACGATGCCTCTTTTTGCTTTGCAAATGCAACAAGTATAAACAGAGCATCCTTCTATGGTTATCCATCTTGATAGAATGAACAGTGTAGTCATCCTATCCACATCACGAGTCGTGTTGTCCACGGCGCAGGATCAACAGTGCACGGCGCTGCGCTGTCCACGATGCACGGTGTGAAGTCGATACGTATGAACCTTACCTAACGTGACATTTAGGTTTGAAATCAAGCTATTTACCTCCTCCAGGAGTTAGGCATGGTGTTCAAGTGTCTTCTGCCATATTGTAATGGTTTTCTTTAGGTAGTAGTTGTCTTCTGAATATCGAAATACTACAGTAGAACCTCGATCTATCGTTCCCGCATTGATCGTTTTCCCGCATCTATCGTTCCCCGAAGTATCGTTTTCCCGCTTCTATCGTTTCCAAATCACGGTCCCCACATCGCAATTCCCGCATTCATTGTTTGAAGAAGCCGAAACCAAAAATTTACTCCGAAGTAAGATTTTTGGATTTTTGCGGCGCACCGCAGTGGGAAAGGAGGAGGGGGAGGGCATTAGATGACGCATCGCGCAGGACGGATGGGTAGCCCTTGCCGTCCGATTTCCTTCTTATCTTTATGGCCCAAACTCCTTCCTTTCGGACAATTGGCATTCCTCCTTTCCTATCCAAACGAGTCCCTACCTCGCTCTTTAGTGGCCGCATTCCTTCACTATGAGATTCTAACCTTTCTTCCTATCATCCTCTCAATGCTCTCTTACCAGTAGTTGTCATATGATCACTCTCGGCACCATACCGAGATCTGATATAATCCATGTGGGTAAATATCAACGGATTTCCTTGGTGTTTGGTATCAAATGTAACAGAAAATAACGGACAAACTTCATATAATACTTGTTCTGTAGATTTATGCCGATTAAAAACTTTAGCAAAATGAACTGACGTTCCACTAATGGGTGGGGCCCTTTCCGCAGAAAGGTTCAGAAGGGTCAAAGGTCTTCCACCTGCCCTGTCCTTCCCGGCAGAAAACAGGGTCCCCCAATTACCTGTCTCACCCAATTCTTGTATGTAACCAGTGCATTATTTCAAATGACGTGGGCCACATGAGCTTAAACGGGGGAGTGGCTGAGGGAAGGGAGGGAGGTGGGGTTTCTCATCATGTGACTCTCGCAGAACCAACCAGAGGGCAGCGGGCGTGGCTTGTAACCTCGGCAATTCAGTCACTCCCTGAAATTCGTCATGGTCACTTCGTGGGCCTCTAGTAAGTGCGGCCAAACTAGAGGCGCACAAAAGCCTCTTCCTTCCCTCCCTTCCTCAAAAGCTCCCGCTCGAGTCTCGCTCTCGGGAGTCAACCTGGTAGTCTCACTCCCGGGAGCGAAAAATCCCGGGATTGCGGTCTCGGGAGCGAGCGGGATTGAGCTCCCGTCCCTCCCGGCAATTTGGCGGATAGCACATACGCAGCGGGCTACTTGCTTTCATGCAGGGAATGCATATTTATCTCTCTCACAGTAGGTTCTTGGTCTCATTCTGGGGTGCGAATCCACCACTGGTGAACAGTAAAATAAATACATAACAAGCATAATTAAGTATAATTGTATAACCTAGGGTATGAGAAGAGAGATTTATTCCGGAATTTCATCCATTACATGGTGTGCTAATATTCTTTTCGCTCAGAGAATTGTATGATGGCAATTTTCAACTGCAATTGATGTATAACATAAGTTCGTATTGTCGGAATTAATAAGAATAGTACGCGAAATAAAAGAACAATAACTTGATATGGTTTTTATTTACCACCATTACGTTGTATTTCAGTTTCGTTTTGCATTATAATTAATAAACAAAATGTCATTCACATGGTCTGGGTCAATACGTGATCGACGGTCAGTAATTACAAGGCCTGCACGAGAGAAGCATCTTTCGCTGGTTGCACTACTGGCAGGAATATTCATTATCCGCCAAGCAACCTTCGATAGCCGCGGAAAAGAATGCCGATGGATGCTCCACCAATGTAAAACTTGCTGAACATCTTCCGGAACGCTTCGCTCAATGTAACGTGTCACTTCGTCAGTGGTTTGTGGTATTTCAGGCCTTTGCAACCATTCTGAAAACCTCTTTTTCATAGGTGGACTATGGCAAGTTTGAGATAAATCACTTTCTTCTGTGATTTCTGTCACTATAAGGATAAATGTTAAATTAAATCATCGTGCTACTACTATAAATTGCAGCCAGTAATTAAGAAAAATTCTTTATTTTTTGTAGTGATACATTACCATTTCCTTCCTGGCACATTATTCGAGCGTTGTCATACACGCATTGTCGCTCTTCAGATGTTAAACGGAGGAGGTCTTTATAATTTGGATGTAAAAATAATGCCAAATAATAACGCTTCTCAAGCTGAGACATAACTTTCTCATCGAGGAATGAGGCTGCCCTTATCTTGATTTTCTTAAGTGTCTATTGAAAGAAAAACAAAAAGTCAAATACATTTTTAGGAAACAAGAAGTATTAACATCTGTCATTCACACGACTAGATGACTCGTGTGCTACAGTCGGCATAACGGCAAAACTTACATTATTCATTGGAATTGAGTCTTAAATAAATAGTCGAATGAACGAAAGGGGAGAATTGAAGTCTTACCTCACTATCGTCTACAGAGACGCCACAATGGCTTCTTAGACGAAAAATCCAGGGTACTGCCAGCGGTAGCGTAGGTTCAGCCTCTCCTTCAAGATCATCTGTAGCTTCCTTAAAAGGCTTAAGAAAGGCTACCATCTCAGCTACCAGGTCGGCATTGTAATTGTTTGCGAGGTCTACTCTTTCACTGTCACGGAGCAACTGTAAAACTCCGTCCTGTTGCTTGTGAATGGAATTTAGCATGGTGTAAATGCTGCTACATCTTGTATCGACGTCCTGATGGAGAGTTCTTTCTAGCCTTGAGACAAGCCCAGATCTCTTCATTAACCCAACTATTTTTCTTACTGTCTGAATAGCAGCATAAACCTGGGGAACCTCCGTTTTGAGGAAATTCTCTTCATGAAACGTGTGCCTCAAAACAGTATTTAAGCAGTGAGCTAAACAAGGAAGACAATCGTACATTTGCAAAGCCTTTTTGATGTTTGAACCCTGATCTGTCACGAAGGTCACTTTAAAAAGATCCTCACTACTTATGCCTATTTCAGCCAACTGACTGAGTAACTCTTCCTTAATATTTGCCCCGGTTTTCGAGACATCTGGAAACTTGGTCGTGATTAGGACATTTGCCTGTAATTTCCATTCACCATCTTCTTCGATTATGTGACTGGAGGTAGCCGTCATATAGTGAACTTTGCGATAATTATCCGTTCAAAGGTCCATAGTCATAGAAAGCTCCTTGGTAGCTATGGCTTCTTTTAATTTGGGGATGAGAGTAGCTCGAATTTTATTAGCCCTTTCACGCAAGGAACGGGCTACCGTACTTGGATGAGGTAGCACGTCTTTGGCCTCTAAGGGTCTGTACTTGACCCCAATATTAATTAATTCTTGCGGGAGGTCCTTGAATCCTTCTCCACCCACTGTCGCAAATGGACGCAAGTCTATCGCACACATGTCTACGCACTTGTCCCTCACACGATCCTTGTCATCCCGAGAAACAACAGGTGTGGCTGGAGCAACATTTTTTCGATTTTGCACTTTTGCCGTTTCATGCCAGACATACTTGCCTTATGCACAAGAACAGTTTGGCACGATTCTGTTGCACATCTCACATAACCCAGGGGCTTGCGTGTCTAAGAATCCAATAAAACCTGTCCGATAAACAAGTGGTTAGAACTTCATAAGTTAATGCATTACAGTTCTATGCAAAATATTTCGCTGGTTACCTGAAAGTTTTTCCAGCATGGGCTATTTCTCCCTGTGTTCCAGGCAACTATGCATGTTCCCTCTTCAATTTTTTTCACAACTTCTTCTTTTGTATAATGGGCTCTATCACCATCTTTATACTGACCAACAGGGTCATTTTCCTCAGAAATAGCGTCAGCCATCTCATTAGGAGTCCCAAAAACCGAATAAAGCCGAAACACCCAAAACCTTGCACGAAACGCGACGAACTGTTAGGGAACTTCGCGTTAGGAAGTTTCGTGTATGTCTGCTAGTAAGCCAGCTAGTAGTTTTGCCTCGACGGGAGTGACAAGACTCGCTCGCTCCCGTTGTGCTCAGGGGAGCCCATGACTCCCGAAATGTCTCAGGGCCTTTCAAAAGTCTCGTCGTTAAATGCATCACCGGCCCCTGCTCCCGCGGCCACTTGACTCGGGAGACGAGCGGGAGTAGACCATCCTTTGCACGCCTCTAGGCCAAACCCTACGTGCTCTGTGCTCTTTCCTTTTTTCCGTGTTTAGCCAGTTAAAGTAGGTATTTATGTCTATTCATTTTTCTAAAGTATTTATTTCTGAGCCTATAGCCGAAACTGTTCAAAATAGGTGTTTTAAGACGGCTGAAGGTAACGCAGATGTCTCAACCATTAGTTTGTCGAAGTGGAAGTCCTGCGAGCGTGGGCTATGTTCCTTCTCGTCCGTTGTCTGATGTGGGCTTGCATTGCCAGAAATGGTTTTTTTTTTGTTTTTTAGGCACCGTGGCCCATCAAAATGATTAATTTTTTTGAAATTCGTGTTCATTTGGTAATGCCAAGCCGAACTCTAACCGCCGATATCAGAATTCCTCATTTCAACCCGATTGCCCGCTAACTTTTGCCTCTCTGAACCAGATGGCGATAACCTGCTACACCTCTCTTGCTCTATGCCTCGTGGGTTACGCGATTGCTCCAGATAAACAAGAGTACTCTTGGTAGCGTCAAGCTCGCTCCATCTTTAACGGGTGGCACTCCTCCATCAGCGGAGCACAATGGAAAGCGCGAAAAAAAATTACATCCTCCCCAACAAATTTTAGGCGCGCTTCTCACCCTCAAGGATATTTGAAACAAATAAATTTCTATGCATGGATAGGTCGGTGTGCAGGCTTGAGGATCATCCAATAACATGATGATGGACCATGTTTATTTACTTTAATCATCCGAGACACCATTGGGATATGTAATACTAATTAAAAAATTTTAAACAGTTAGTAGTCAAACGAAAAATTAGAGATGCACTAAGCATTTTCATTTAATTGAAAATTCTCCCGCTTTTAAGAGAAATTCCTTTAAGATATCCCTCTACTATGAAAAGTTACCATAAAATTCTCTCATTTTCATCTCGTTTTGGCTCCTGGGAAATCTTTTCCCACATCCATCGTTTATTTTGCCCATCCCCTTGAAAAACGATAGATCGAGGTTCTACTGTATTTAAAAATTGTTTTTTCTCTCACTTTTTGCCAAATAATCCTAAGCCTCTATTCACGATCAAATCAACCAATATCAAGGATTTCGAATAAACATTACATCCAGGTTATTCATAAACCACCAAAAAAATTACAAGCTTATCTCTGCCAAGTTAAAGATGAATTGGGACTCAAGACACCGTAGTATACCAAATTCCATGCCAATGTGGAAAAATATACATTGGTGGAACAGGCCGCACAATTGAAACACACTTAAAAGAACACAGGAGATGCATTAGATGTTGTATCATCCTGATAATTCCGGCGTGGTGGAGCATAGACTAAAGGAGATCCATCTCATCTCCTTTAGTGATGCGAAAGTCATATGCAAGGCCAATGGTTATTGGGAAAGGCTATTTAAGGAAGCCAGAGAAATACAACTTCAGCCCAATAACTAAAATCGGGACTCGGGGTGCTCGTTACATCAAGGGTGGAAACCATCAACTTAAAAAATAATAACGGAAAGAAGTAACAACTATGGTCAGTCAGCTGTAACCGTCCAAGACCCTAGATAAGGGAGAACGCAGGCGACCTGGGCATCATTACCCTGGTGACGATGGAAGTGTTATCCATCAAAACGTGAGAGAATTTCCCGAGAGAATTTCACAATGGCCTTGTTACACTACATTTGATCTATCATCACTGCTATCCCTGATTTCCATGAGATAAATGACCAATTGAATCAGATTTCATTAAGATTCCATGAGTAACTTTGAGTCCTAGGCATTTTAATACTCTGATATGACACAACATGGGCATGAATTGGATCCTGTTGCGCTCTATTTCAAAATCACCCAATGTTTAGAAGGGTCGAAGTACTGAAATACTACTCTGTGAGAAACTTATTGTCGTTAACAGGATTTTATCACGGAGAGGAGTTAGGTTTCAGCCTCAGCTGAGACAGATATTTTCCATGATCCCTAACTCTTCCTAAGTACACTTGAGTTAAATTTACAAAGTTATGCTTCAAACAGCTAATCTTATTTTGTTTTTGTGTTTTATTCTCCTCAGCGCAGTCATGTACCGAAGGTGTAAGTCGTGGAATACGCTGGATCTGGAATATCTCTGCATTGCCCATTAAGGATGAAGTTTATCTTTCATGCTATTGTGAATAAAAAGTTCCGAAAATCCTGGAGTGATTTGATAATCACTTTTCAAGTACAAGGTATTTCATTAGCTTCTGTGTTTTAGCTACCGAAGTTGGGATATAAGGTTGCCATTGGATAAAGTGGTGTTCAGCATAACGCCCACGATGCAAAGAGATTATGCATAGAAGGCTAAAAAAAATAATCGCTTAATTTATTTACTGGATTCATGTTTTGCATAATAGAACTATAAGCATGAATCATCTAAGTGAAAAGAAACTTGGTCATGAGTTTGCTTCTTATTCAGACTTCAATGAGAGGTGAAACCGTTTGACTTGGAGTGGAATAATATTTCTTCCCAAGTTCGTATATCCTGCCAAGTTCGTATGTCCTGCAGGCGATATGGTAGAAACCACGAACAATGACCTGAGAAGGATTTTTAAAGGGACTGAGGCCTTTGCTCTATTATTGAGCGATAAAGACAGGGCGATTGGAAGTATGGTTGGGCCAGCTACGGTCTTAACTGCGTAGATGTTGGAAACATTGATATGATTTGAATTGGTGAAGCTAACGAAGGTATTTCCTGGGCGGCAGTTGAAGCGTTCGTTCGTTGTCCATGGCCGTGGTCTGAGGTTCTATTTTCTTAGGTATCATACTCTATTACCTCCACATTAATATTCTGTCTAAAAAATCTCGCCATATAGAACCGGAAACTTATTTTCCGAGCTGGAAAATGTCTGGATCACACTCAATTTTTCGTCAAGCGATTAGTAATTGGCACGAAATACTATTTCTTCTCAAGTTCATATATCCTGCAGACAATATGGAATTAACCACAAATGGATATATAATATAATAAACCACAACCTGTGAAGGATTTTTTTTATCGGACTGAGCCCTTAGCTGATTTAACTATGATGACCGATAAAGATAGGATGATTGGAAGCGAGATTGGGCCAGCTACCGTCTTAAATGCATAGATGTTAAAAACAAATGCCTCTTTTAAAAGCCCATACCATTTGCACGTCCTGATTAGCTGCAGATTAAGAAAGCTCGAGTGCCATACAAAAATGCAGAACTTGCTTTATGTACATCTTCTAAACTGGGTGAAAATTCTGCAAAGAAAATGATCGCCAACTAATAATCTTTTGCGTAGGGAACTAAGAGGAGATAGTTATTTCACGAACGTTTGTGACCTTCGGCTTATGATATAAAGGCATTATTTCGAATGTTTTCTGGAATAACGACTATAAATCGTTTTAAAACGTTTCTGAAGACCAGAAAAGTCAGAAGGGGGAAGGGGAATATTTTTCGCAATTTATTTAAAAGGTTCGAAAATATGAAGTGCCGATTTGTTGGTCATGCCAACTTCGTATTTTCGAGTTGCTACTGTATTTATCACTGTTCTTTGGTACATTTATGGCAAGGATTAGATAACTAGATTATAAAAGCAGAGCTAGAGTTGGTCTGTTGTAGATAATGTGCATTTTAAATTCTCCTGTTTTTTAACTAAAGAAAGTATGTCTGTTCCCAGATTCAGCTCCCTCGACTTTCGTTTTGAAACTGAGTGAAATTTTTGTTTGCATTGTAGTCAAAAGAAGTGGCCCCAGAAGAGGAGCTTTCGGAGGCTGAGAAGTCATTTGATGCTCAGTTTGAGCAGTGGGAGGCACAGTTTATGAGGTGGAAGGAACAGAACAAGAACCACTCCGACAAGGTAATGGTTGTCTAAAGCTATTCTTGGGTGTTAATGCATATATACAATGTTAATAACTGAGTTGTTACTTAAAATGGCATGTACATTCTGTATATCACAACTTTATTGTTACAACTAGACTTGGACTAATACCAGTTTGACTGATACCATTACAGATACCTTGGATCAATATCAATAGTATATTTTGCCAATGTCTTACCTGCTTTCCTTTTATTGAATCATCTAGGGCTTTCATTCTTGTGAACTGATGTTAACTGATGTCAAAAGAAGCATGATGCAAGAGAGGTTAATTGCAGTAATAATATTATTCTGATAATGATTAATGAACTAGAGTCACAATTAATAATCTCTTCTTCTAAGCCATCTTTAATAGTTTGTAAACTCAGAAAACTCCAAACAAAATCTCCAGTTAGGGCTCTTGTACTGAGGGTAGACAATACTCACAAGTTGTTTAAAACTGGCTGATTAATCAAAGTTTAGTGGCATTGACTTCGTACTCAACATCTTGCTAAATTCTCATGTATTTTTTGTGCTTGCTCATCCATCAAGTCGAAAGATATAGGCTTAACAAAAGGTGGCAGTTCACCTGTTTCATAGTTTATGAGCTGCTAGCGAATGACTTAGCGTCAGGAGGATGGTCATCATTAGGGATGTATGAGCAACTACAAATTCGAATCATGTGTAATAAAAACTCCACCTGACTTGATCTTTATTAAAATGTGGGTGTTATGTTGTTTTTATTTGTTAACAGTGTTTTAGTTGTTGGATAAATGATAAACCATATCCCATATTAGTACGAAGTGAAAACTATGTTTTTTTCCCATACGGACGTCTGAAGGAAAGTGGTATCATATAACCATCAGAAGTAGTGTCCTCGACTCCAATCAGATTGCACAATCTAGATATTTATGCTCAACATTGTAGGTATGTACATAGTAAAAATTTGTTTGAGTTAAAGTTTCATCAGAATTATCTAAACGCACATAACTTTCTCGTATTCTTTAAAAAACCTGCATTTATGAGTGTAAGCCTAATTTACTTGATTGTATGTGCCTTTCCATTTGAAAAACCAGCTCTAATGCTTGCATTAGTGGCTTCAATTGAACCAACTTGGATTGTTAAAAGCATGAATATATATTATGGATTGTGATGTCGTCGCCAAAAACTGTTGTCTAGAATTCCGTAAACAAACAACTTTTTGGAAAGTGATGAAAGTGTGAATGTTCTTCAACAGTGTAGACACATGTGATGCCTAGTGATGAAAGACGGAAGTTCAAATGTAAATACTGTCGACAGATTGTAAATAGACATGTCTTACCGGTTTTACTATGAATATACTTGAGTTCTACTTACAAATAATCATAGTGCAGTGGATAAAAAATGTAGCACAACACGTGGGACTTATTTATACACTATTTTAATATGGTCCGATCTACAGATATATTTAATTCCTCTCCAAATTTACCTACACAAATGCATAATTAACTGCTTAGCACTTCGTGAATATCACTAAATGGAAATTTAATAATAATGCGAGGTGACTTCATGAGTATTCCCAATGGCCATCATTCCTGTTCGACCACTTCAGTCTCTCCTGTATCTTCTTCAGGTAGTGTGCCATGGCTATCTTCCTGTCCATTTAGCAGAGTTTCAAAGTACTCTGTCATTGTTTCCCTGATTTTATAATTTTCTCTGACTATTTTTCCCTGTTTAGTTTCAATAGCTTGTATTGTTTCTATTGATATATGTGCCTGGTTATGGGTTTCGGTTTAAGTAAAATAATCAAGCAGGAGTAACTGTACTCGAATCATTCACAGTTTTTATTTATAATTGGCGTCTTAGCAACAATTTTAGTACATAGAGTTGGAGCTAGCACTCCTATCGGAAAACATTTGCACCACATTAAAAGTAGTCTCACTAGTGCTGCCACGTAGCGGTGGTCATATAACCTAAGTGATGCTAAGAAAATGTATATTCCAACAGTTTCAGTTGTTTTCCTTCTGCTGTTAACTAACTTGTAGAGGAGTTTTTTGTTGCTCTGGCAATCTTCTTTCAGTTGATCCATAAATTCTTCCCAGACTTTTTATTTTTCCTCAGTAATTATCCTTTTTGCTTTCAATTTCTTTTCCCTATATATTGCACCTTTCTCTTGTATCACAGTTTCATCCCTGTCGTGCATTTCCTGCTTTTCTTTGTCCTTATCTTTCTTGGCTCTATTTCTTTCTTGAATTGCTATTTTAACTCTCTCATTCCACCAAGCAGTTTCTTTCGCCCTTACCCTTGAGTTAGTTTTCCCTCAGACTTCTTCTGCATTACTGACCAGAGTTTGCTTAAGTACTTGCCTCTCACTAGTACATACCACTTCCTATTCCAGTTTTCAGCAACTCTTTTGCAATTAGTCTTTGGTATTCTTCCTTAATTACTAAGTCATTGAGTTTCCACACTTTAATCTTTGGCTTTTTCTTATTTTTTATCGTTGGAATTTTGATGGTCTTAGTGTCCGCAACAAGAGGTCGATGGTCAGGTCTTCACTTGTCATAACTTTTACATCCCTCACAAAGTTATTTGCCTTCGTATCGTTATATCGTTATCGTTATCGTTAATATGTAATCAATCAAGGTTTTATTTTTTCCATCCCAGTTATACCTTGTTACTTTATGGCTGGTATGCTTTTTAAACCAACTATTCCTGATTGAAAGGTTGTTCCTCACGCAAAAATCCAAAAGGCATTCTCCTCCATCATTTCGCTGTCCAAAGCCATGAGGCTCCAGAACATGGTCATACTCATTTCTTTCGGTTACCACCTGAGCATTGATGTCTCCCATCAGGACTATTTTTTTTTCAATGTAGACAGTCTTCTAGTTCTCTCTCAAACTCTTCTTTTAAAATATCTTCACTGCCAGATTGTGGTGCATACACCTGTATCACAGTTAGTTTCTCTTCACCTGAACTGATTATTACCTTAAACACGTGCGCGGCGGAGGCTATATTTGTCGTTCTTTCCCCATGAGTGGCAATTTTCATAAAATGATGCTGTTCGAATAGTGTTTTTTATTGATGAAAATGACATTGGCATGGTTGAAAATAATGAATTCCACTAAATCCGGGAGACGTGATCGGCCAATATCGAGTAATTAATCCACTCCCCTTGTGGGTATGCAACCACTGCTCACTCTGTTAATTTCTTATGCATTCGTTTAAAATATCTCCGGAATACACTCATCAGCGATATTTTTTGGATAGGAAAGCAGATGAAATATTCATTGGATTCTAGTGAGAAATAGAACGTGATTGTATACATGATATTGATTTTTCGGAAAAAATAAAATATTTCATTATAGCATTTATCAAATGCTTTGGATTATTCTTCCGTAGCCATCTCCAAATCCTTCTTCTGCTGTAATTCTCTGCTTTGGTTTTACGGCTTCGGCAACAATATGCAGCGGGAGGGCAGTTGGATCTTTTGTATGAATGGAAAAGGGTCTGGATACCTGAGGGCAGTCATGAAAACGATTTTTCTACGCACCCGTCGGGAAATCCTCCACACTCATGAGGTAGGCACCGGATGGCCCAGCCACTGGGACCCCACGCCAAACAATTGCTTACCCTCTCTCTCGCCATCACAAATGAGATTTCTGGGAATTTCCTCATCTAGAGGTTGGCGACCAGCCTCTCGTCACGTGTCCCACCCATTGCAAATGCAAGGGCCTACCACCGAAGGTCGCTCATGAGAGAGGTGGTGGCGGTCATAGCCTAGCCGGTACGTTTGAATCTATATTTTTCTTTCTCGGTGCATGAGAATCCCAGCTCCTGGAATATTTTCATCTGCGTAAGCGAAGATGATGCTTCAAGTTTCATTGCTGGGAGGCCTTGTACAGTTACATAACATAATCATTTTACTTGTATTGGCCTTGGGTGGGCAAGCCTTTTGATCTTCCACTTTGTGCTACTCTGAATAATAGCTTCTTCGGAATTCTTTTGATGATTTCTGACTGTGCAGCTATACGTGCCTTGTTCATTCCCACCATCTCTACCAATAACTCTTTAGCAATTTTCTAACTTCCTTGTCGTAGGATAATTTTTTTCTTCCCCTACCACCAACTCACCAATCATTACTCTCAAAAAATTTGGACAATTCTCAGTCTGGGTTGAAACTCGAGTGATCCACGAGGTTCTCGATTTTTTGCTTTTCTTCTAGGAAAGTGATTCTTCCATTGAAGTGGCAGAATATCAGTAGAAGTCATGGGAGATTCAATACATCACTCTTTAGCCTCTCTGACTCTGATGATTCGTATATCCTGTCCGATATCGATGATGGCAGTGACTATCCGTATTCATAAGAGGAAAGCAGGGAAGATTCGTCATTGGAAGAGGAAGAGCGGGTTACATCTTTGTCAAGTTCAAGTGTATGGGGAGGTTGCACAATTCTGCCCAAAAATTTACCTTTTATGGTGGTGCTGGTTTAGGTATACTATCGGACCTTTCTGATCCTGTTAGTGTTTACATTTCCGGAACAATGAAGTGTAAAATCTAGTAGTTGAAGAGCCTTATAAATACACAAGGCAGGTTATGGAATCTGAAGTTATTAGATGATGATCCTGGATGCAGAAGTGGAAAGACAGTTCGAAGTTCAAAATACGCAATTTCATATCCATCCTGATTGCGATGGGTATAAGCCACTTACCCTAAATACTGCTATATTGGTCACAGAAACCACTACATCAGAATGATTTCATCTGGAATGTAATGACTTGGGACAGGTTCGAGCTACTTTTTAAATGATTTCTTGTCAGTAACAATGCTGATTTGACTGCCAGCACAGATAGATTAGCTGCTCTTTGACCTGTTCTGTGGGATATTTCGCTCTACTCTCACTCCAGGGGAAAATGTTGTGATAGATGCATCCGTGGTACCTTGGAGAGGTCAATACATTTTAGGCAGTACTGACCGGGAAAGGCTCATAAATACCTAATCAAGTAAGCAGCACACTCCTGTATCCTATACAGGTAAACTCCAGGTTTACACAGGAAAAAGTGAAACGCCTGTGCTGCGTGAGAATGTTCAGCACAGTCACCAAGTTGTGCTGCAGTTGACCAAAGGACTTTTAGAGGCAGGCAGGACATTGTCCTAAGATAATTTTTATACCAGTGTTGGACTTGCTGAAGAACTTCTGAGAAGGAAAACGTATGTTTGCGGCTCACTCTGATCGAATCGGAAAGGTAACCCACAAGATGTTCGCCAAAAAAATTGAAAAAAAGGGGAAAAGGCCATTGATGGCCTTTTGAAGGACGATTTAGACGGCAGCGAGTGATGGTGCTCCACCTTTGAAGAAGAAAAGGTCCATACATCACCTAAACAAATCTGAAAGTATTAGGTATTGGATATAGAAACTGTTTGGTTGCAAATGGTATATGACTAGGGTAGTATTTCAATATTTTTTACAAGGAGAGAAACTTCCTACCCATATGCTCGTGTTGAACCCCACAACACTTTGTAGCCTCGCACTCTGCCGTTGGGTGGAGGGAGATCACAACCAGAGGGAGGAAAGGGAGTGGGAGGGTTTGAGGTACACGTGGCAATTGGTGAAAAAGGGGAGAGGGGGAAATCTCATGCACCTGGGTAACATACAAAAAAAGGAAGGAGGGGTGGGTGCGATTTGAGGGGAGAATTGCGTCGGGTATGATGAGCCTTTGACACAGCGATCAGATTTACACAACGTTTTAATCGATATTATTAAGAAAAAACAAGAAAATATAATTTAATACAACCCCTTTTTTTAGATGCAGGGGACATGTGGGAGTTAAAAAAAAACATTAAACAAAAAGGCTTCCTTTTAACACTGGTCTTATTGTTCTTAAACTTTCCTCAGGCAGAAGCAATATTTAGTATGTCCAAAAAATGAGATTTTACGCAGAATAAAATAAATCAAAAAACGTCCCAACTAATTCTCCCAAATTATACACGCAGACACGCACTCACTCGACATTCTGAGGGGAAGAAAGGGGGGAAAAATTTTTAAAAAATATGGACAAAATGATGAGGATGTCTCCTCTTCTTTCACAGTGGGGGATTGGGGGGGGGGGGATTTGTGGGCAGGGTACAGTACTTATCGGGTCACATTTTCTTATGATGTCGCCAGTGATGACGATGGTTCTCCTGATGGTGGATGTGACCGTGGCTTGTGGCTGTGGCTGCACGATCGTAGAGGGTGGCTCCCCCGACGGCCGAGACTTGAGTGGCTGCTCCTCCTGATTCTAGCCGCTCAAATCTTCCTTCCTTCATCTGGCTCTCCGTCCTCTTTGGGAATTGACCCGCCTCTCGCGACTTCTCTTGTCAGCCCTTTTATCAGCCCTGCTTCGCCTCACTTCACGTAACCACCCAGAAAGAAGAAGCGGTTGATAGGGGATAGAAACAAAAATGGGGGAGGGGAACATAACATTGCTCACTCTCTCAACCATTCACACAAGGACACATTTACACACTGGCGATCCCCACATTCACTCAAACACAAAAACCACTTAGGCTCTCCCTTAAGTTAGCCCTTGGCAAATCCCGCTCAACTCGCCCCTAATTATTTAACGTCCAAACAGGATTGGTTACAGTATTTGTGTTGAAAACCAATGCCATTTCATATCATGTATGTACGATATTAGGGAAAGTCAACAGTGAGACATTTTATATTGCAATTGTGGAAACTAGTGCACCCTTAATGTACATTATGATATGCTTTTTATCGACTGAATAGAAAACATTGGAAAATTTTGCTTCGTGTTATTGCCGCATCATAGACAATAACTGCCAAAGCTCAATGGTCGTCTACATGTTTCTCGCTAGTAAATACAATATCGTAGTGTTACTTTTCTATATAAACTTTTTTTATTTGATGAAATTTGTCAAAATACTGACGGGATAAATAATTTTAGGACCAGCAAATGCGAAACGCGTTGCAAAAAATGTTTCCGACCCCTGTCAATGTAGAATAAGCAATTTGCATTACACGGATTATGTATTTCTAATCATGGTTGGGTCACTACACGTAGAGTATTATTTTTCTACATACACGTAGAAAATTGTGTAGATAATGTAGATTATGTAGAATATTGCGTAGATTTTGTAGAATATTATGTTGACTATTGTTTTGTCTGTAAAATAATGTTTTATGTTAAATAAAATGTTCAAAATTACAATTTAAAAAAATGAAGTATTACATTGATCTCATGGTTACAAAATTACATTACCTTGAACAAATAATGTTAGTCTTCCTAAATCATTGTTTTAATCCAGTTTTTATAACTATCATTCTCTTATTTTATTAACTGTATTATTTAATTATAGTATTTGCATATAATTAGTTGTGATTTCCCTGATGGAGGAAACCAGAAACCAGATTACAAAATGTTGACCTAGCATACAACGAAGGTAAATGTTAACCTGTGGCCCTTTAATGCAGCAAAATAACCTGTTTCACACCTTCTCTTCCTTAAATATTCATTTATAATTTTTTATAATTTAGATGAGATTTTAGATAGGTAGGCCAACACCTCAAAAGGGGGTGAGTGTCAATCATTTATGTTCATAGAATTAGAAATGAGAACATTTATGCCTACTCAAGGAACTTTATATATGTGTGGCCCTAGAGTTTCCAGCTGAATATCTATCTATCCCACATAACTCAAGATAGGAATGAAAAACTAAGTAGGCATACACTGTCCTATATGGCATCTCCAAATTTTATATTATAAAACAATACTAAATGCCAACTTGTCAAAGATGAGACTTAACACGGCCCAAAATTATAGTTTTATTGTTTTAATTTTACAACTTTGAGACTAATCTTTTCTCCATGAGGCTTTATTGTATTCTTATACTTAACGTTTTCTATTTATAACATGTTGTAATCATCCGTAGAACTCCCTAAAATACATCATAATTGTAGTTTTAAAACAATAGAGATACCTTCCTCTGTCTGTAAGAGAATTGACCAGCAATAAAGAGAGCAGTTAGCCCTGGAACAACAAGTAAACATACAGCTCTTAAGTTGTTTTTTGATGGTAACTTTCTGTTGGCCTTGATAGAGGTGCAGTAATATACATACTTCCTATAATGTTTCACTTAGTGGTAATGGACATAATTTCACTTCCATTAAAATACCAGTTAATATAATCCTTAATCTAGCCTACTGCATATATAACTAATTGCAAGTACTTGCCATAGAAGATTTAAAAAATGATATGAAGTGGCTACAAATGACTCAGGTCTACACTTAACAATCTAGAAAATATTGCTTTGACTCGTGGATAATTTGGCATTTAGACAGTTCAGTCTTGGATAGTATTGACTTCCTGGCAGGCTTATCAATGGTAGGCTTGTAATAGGCTATTTAAGTTGGAAATACACTAAATATAGGTTTCATTATTTAAATGTACTAGTATATTGTTAAAATAAAATTTTCCAATAATCGTCATCACTTCTTTAGCAGTTTATGTAAAATTAATTATCTACGCGTAGAATATGTAACTATTAGCAATATTCTATGGTAGAATATACATGTAGATTACGCATTTCCTAAACAGAATATTCTACTGACCCAACCCTGTTTCTAATAGCTCATCATTATAGTAAATTCCAGATTGTTGCTGAATTTCGAATTCTAAGATAGTAAATATATGTTATTGTAATATTTTACGTAGAAATACAGATAAAACTCATGAACTGAATGTATTAATCCACAGACCATTGTTTCACTTACTAAATTCCTTCATGTAAAAACATTGCCATTACATCAATAAATCATCTTCGTGGGGGAAAATAGAAGTCGTATTCCTCCCTCATGGGCATACGGGGATAGAAGATCCCTTTCTTCTTATGGCGGGCGCGACCACCGGTGGGTCATGCCGCTGTAAACGTGTTAATAGACCCACCAGCGGGTAGGTGAGAGTGGAGTTGCGCTAGAGAGACTAAGTGACTCCTCTTGTGTGGAGTCATATGATCGTATCCAACACCTTGTGCTCTGTCATGATGTGCCAGAAATGCCACAAGCTGCATATTATAATTCCCCCTAGTCACCAGCCTCACCTATACACCTATGCTAGACCCATCGAGGTTGTTCAATACATATGCTCAGTTCTGTTCTTCAATGCTTATAAGTCTTACTTAGTTGACTATATGTATCCATGCTATTCTACATGTTTTACTTTTTCTGCACTAGCTAGTATTTTTCATGGTGTGAGAAGTGCATGTCCATGGCCTTATGGTAATGATTTACCCAATTTGGAATGTTTTAAGGCTCTATAATCTCCAACAATGTCAGCACTTTGATTCAGAGCAATGTTACAATCGTGTCTTAGTTCACCACTGATTACCTAGATCCTATCACACCCTTAAGGTTACAAGTTACATAAATTGGATTGAGCATAGCATTAACACCGTGCTGTATAAACTGTGAACTGCATTGGATTCAGTGCCATGTCTGGAACTCGTCTTAGTTTTCTGCCAATTAGAGAGATCAATCCAATCGCGATCGCACCCTTATGATCAATTACAGTTAATTACACAACAGAATATGTCCATACCGACTGCAGAGCTGAATGGTAGGCTGTCTTCATTAGCAGGAAATGTTACTAACGTCAGAAGAGGGAATCTCCTGGGTGGACTTGGGAGTGACTTGTTTCCTGAATTACAATCCATGATTTGAATATTAGTGATATTTTTTAATGAAAGGAAGTTAATTTGCTATAGTAATTTATGTTTCACTGATTCATTTGCATTTTTTAACATTTCTCTAAGGTTTGGATAATATGTAGAAATACTTTTCTTGTATTTCACTTAAATGTTTGTATTTTGCATGCAGTGTTATAGTGCACTACAAAAATACAGGAGTGGAAGTTTACTTTCTTATGAGGGCATGTTTTATTAATTTATTTGGACTTAAAAAGGTGAGAGTAAGTGTACTTTATTCATAAGTAAAGTAAACTTACTCGTGTCTTAACGTTAAGTTTACTTACACTTTTAGAAATGCCAAAATTATTTTTTCTAGTTGTTGAATTGACCAAAATTAGGAAGTTAGAGTGGAGTTAACTAGACTTTTGAGTTTTATTATGTCTTACTAATATAAAATTTAGTTTTGGTGCTAGAAATGGACTCAAAACTCAATTTTTACAGCAATGAGCAACTCGAACTTGATTAAAATTGAAAATCTGGTGATCGAACATTACTAGTCATCGTCAATAAACTTATTTTAAATATCTAGCTTACATTTTGAAACACAAGGGCCTGGGCAACCAAGACCCTGTAAGTGGAGAGCTTTTGGTCCATCCCTTAGCCATTTCGTGTAGGCACCATGGGGTGCATCGTATTTTTCGAAAACCTGGAAAGTGAAAAGTTCCACCTGCCAAAACATTCTTTTAATGAAAAAAAGGGGTTGAATTCTGGTTGGAGTGTGGCAATATTACCCTATGCCACATGGAGTCTAAAATATCCCACTCGAAAAATTGGATATTTGCAGCAATACAGCTTCCTATAGAGTAAACATGCTATTTTACTGTCATCTGGGCAATATTTTCATTGAATATGATCTATTAAGAGATATTGGACGTCAAAGGGA